>CAWUFW010005214.1:0-1378518 GCA_963921515.1 Calotriton arnoldi | reverse complement strand
ATGCAAATGTGAAGTTCAGGCAGCTGTTCGCCATTCACAGCCAATTGTGAGGGGCTCAGGTTCAGAGGGTAGTGTCACAGGTCTCCCAAATGTCCAATAGGTATGACCTGGACAGATGAGGGTTAAGATGATGTGTTGTGTGGGGGATGTACATGTGCACTTGTGCAGCTCCAGGACTTGCATTCCCCATGACCTACTATTGTGACACAGTGCATAGTGTTGTTGTCTGGCTGCCAAGTCATACATCACTGAGACAGTGATGTATGACTTAGCAGTCATGCCTCTGCCATGGCATGTGTCAACTTATTGGTGGTCCTGCAGGGGAGTGACATGTGCTACATGCACACCATTGTGGCGATGGCTATCAGGACATGGGTGCCTCATGGTGTCTGTCGCTGGTATGCATCACATGCATTTCCCATTTGACTCTGGGCATCCCTTTCATCCGGAAACCTGTACTGACTCAGTGGCAAGAGCTGTGATGTGTGCATGTCCACATGCCACACCGTGTCCTCTGCACTGTCCAACTACTGTGTAGTTGGTGTATGTGTCCACACTGGGGTGTAGCAATCCAACAGACCCCAGACAGATGGGTGCAAGGCCATGTGGGATGTGAGTGCCATGCTTGGCATCAGACTGACAATTGGCTTCTCCTGTTCAGTTAGGGCACTTTTAGCAATGTACAACTAATGATGCCAGGGCTTGCTCTGTAATGTGGTTTGTGCGTTTGGTGCAGGTGACTGATGTCTGTCTGTTTCCCCATTGTTTGCAGATACATCCACGGCCACGGAAGGGGACAGCTCCACGGACCAGGAGGAGCCAGAGAGCCAGACTGGGTCAGCAGCCGAGGAGTGGTCGGAGGGACCCAGTGGCACGGAGGGTGAGGGGAGCCACACCGAGGAGTCCTCAGCACCATCCACCTCAGCTGAGGACCAGAGCAACTCGGAGGATGACTCCCTTGTGGAGGCGGGTGTCAGCAGCCACCACACCCCAGCTAGTGTTGCTGTCCCCGCCACCACCAGCAGCACCACCGCCCTCCCATCGGCTCCCATTCCCCAGGTCCGTGGAGGCTCCCATGTTCGGGAGCGTGTCTCCTTTGGCCCAGGCACCGCACCCCCTGCCCCTGTGTCCCCTGCTGCCCTGAGTGAGGAGTCTGTGTACCTCCTTCGCCAGCTCCATGTAGGGCAGACAGCCATGCTGAGTGTCCTCCATGCGCACACCACACTGTTGACTCAGCTGGTGTCATTCATGGAGGGCATCTCATCGGGCATGTCTGACCTACAGAGGGGCAACAGGTCCATGGACTCCTCCCTGACGGCAGCAGTGTCCCTCCTCAGACAGTCCCTCACCCCTCCTGCCTCTGCTCCATCCACACTCCCCAGCACCTTACCCGTCCCAAGCACACACACACCGGCACAGGCACACACCAGCACACACACGTCCAGCACACAGACACACACGCCACAAACAAAACGCACACGCATGCACAGTCAGGGGACTGAAACCAGACTCACAGGGGATGGGGCCCTGGTACACACAAACGCATCCACGGGCACTGCGCAGTCCTCAGTTGCCTCTCCCTCCAAAGCACCCTCCCTTGCCTCACCTGCAACCCCAAAGACCCAGCGCCTCTTCCTCAGTGACCTCGGCCTCTTCCCCTCTGATCCAGCTGCCCCAGCATCCAGAGGGAAGAGGAAGCCCCCCCACACGGAGCAGAGTGCCCCTCGCCCCCGGACACCCTCCCCCAGGCGCAGACAGACTGAGGCCCCCACCCGCAAGTCCCCCGGAGTGCTAAGAGCAAGACCCCGCCGCCGCCCTGCAGCTCAAGCACCAGGTCTCCTTCCTCCATCCCTCAGGCCCCCACTCCACAGGTGCCCCCACCACACCCTGCCCCAGGTTCCCCCACCCACAGATATACCATCCCCAAGAGGCTCCGGCCTTCTCCCCCTGCCACTTGCTCTCCCGGCACCACACCCCCGCTGCGCTTGTCTGTGCCACTGATGTGGTGAGGGTGTCCTCCCCCTCTGTCCAGCCCACCTTGCCTGTTCCCCATTCTCCTCCCCTGGTGGTAGGCACTGCAGTGGAGTCCACTACCACCCTGTCTGACTTGGGCACTGCAGTGGCGGACCTGTCCACTCCATCTGCAGGGTCCACTGCAGTCGTGCCGGCACCCACAACATCTGAGCCATGCCCCCCAGTTGTGCCGGCACACACCATGTCAGACACCTCCACTGCAGTTGTCAGTGGCTCTCAAGCACCCACCACCCCTTCCCTGCTTCCTCCTGGTGAGCCCTGATCCTGTCCCTGCGGTGCCTGGCCTACCCCCGGTTGCCCCTCCTAGTGGATTGTCCCTGGTTTTGTGCAGGCATGTGTAGGGTGGCATCTGCCACTGTCACCCACTTGTGACTTTGTTGATGGACTGGCCATTGGCCTTTGTTTATGTTCTACCGGACTTCTACTTTTAATGCCACATATGCTGAATAAAGCAACTTTCTGTTCTCTAGTGCTTTTGCTTCTGATGTACATGATGTTGATGATGCTAACCATGCCCTTGATGCAGTGATGGTGATATTTGGTCTCATGATAATGAAGTGTTACTGTGCAGGAACCCATGTGGTCCAGGGGGAATGTGTCCTATCCTGTGGTGTATCCATGTCATCCATAGCAGCATCTGAGGGTGTCATGTGTTCAGTATTTGGCAATGGGATTTCCTACTTAGATTGCCTATTTCACATCTGTGGCTTCCACCCCTGCACATCTGTTGTGCCTGCCATTGTTCAATTCGTCTACTTCCCTGACCGTGTGGCCATCTCCAGTGGACATGCAGGTTTGGGCATCAATGGGGAAGGACTCATCTGTGTTGTCAGTGCAACATTGCTATACAAGTGTGTTGGATCTGTGCTGATGATTCCGTTGGCACTTCCATGACCAGGCTGATGTGACGGGAGCCCTCATGGTGCTAATTGTTGATTGTGTGACCAAGTGCTCAGCTGACATGATGGGGCCCTACTGAGGCAACATATGGCACAGCTTTCCTCACACAGGAGTGGAGTCCCCTCATGGCAGTGTGTACTCCTGTGACATTGCCTGCGCCCACTATGTGTGTTGTATGTGCATGTCTGTGTGTTCACTTCCGTTTAGCTGTGCATGCTGTGATCCCTAGTGTTGTACCTGTTTGTGATGCTAGCTGAGTTGAGCTATGTTCCCCCAAAGTCTTCTCCCTGGGTTCTCTGTGATGTGGGTGCATGGCACATTACTGGTCATCAGGGTGTCACCCATAGGTGTGCTTGCTGTCAGGGCTGAGTTTGTGTGCAGACGCAGATGGGTCACAGTCAGGTTTCCCCTTGGCACTTGTTGTTTGCCCCTGTCATGTGATTTCCAGTTTGTGTTATCTTTCAGTGATTGTGACACGTTGTGTGTGTGACTGCTGGCACTCCTCAGGGTCTGGGCTGCAATGTTGGTTGTTGTCTATGTGTGTTCTTTGTGGGTGACCTTGGCTTCTTCATTGGTGTGTGACTGTGGCTGTGATCCCATTGGTTGGTGTGGTATTGCCGTCATGTCCATGTACGGCGTAGTGTGCAGTGTGTCAGACATTCAGGAGTCTTGTTGAGTGTCCATGTGTGATGTGTTTCTGCACCTTGGTTCCCACCCACCACCCTGGAATAGTCATGGGTGCATGAGCAATGTCACCAGTGCATGTGTGCTTCACTGCTGCACATTGTTGGAGGTCGAGGGTGTGGTGTTGAGTGTGTGCAGATGAGAGTTGTTGCCCGGCTAGGCCCCTGCCTCCATGTTGGCCTTGGCTTACTGGCCATGCTGTTTGATTTGTGCTTGTGTAGGTGTGATGGTAGTTAGTTGCTCAGTACACATGACTGTGGTTCACAGTGTGAACCACATTTGGCTTTGTCATCACAGTGGGATTGTAATGCAGCCCAGGGTCACCACATTGTGGGGGCCCTGGGGGTGGTGCTGTGGTGTGTCTGTGTCATGCTGTGTCAGTTGCTGTCCCTACGTGCCTGTGTGACATGTGTGATTTGTGCTCCCTCTCATCTGACAATGCCTGCTTGCCCACATAGGGGATTTGGATCCATGAGTTACCTTTGTGTGGCACTGTATGCACATCTGTATGATTGGTATTCAGGTCTCCTCATGTGTTGTGTGGTTGCCTGGGGACACTGGCACCCCCCTCACCTGTTGTGTATGATGTGCAGTGTGGGTCTGCCTATTTGTGTTTGTGCATCTGCACCACTGCATTGGCATATCTTGGGTGTGCCATTGGCTGTATGTAGTTTGGTGGGTTTCCCCTGCTGTCCCTGGGACTCCTAGGTCATCGGTCAGCACAATGATCATGGTTTGTGTGTCCCATTGCTGCCATGGTATGGTATCTGTTCACCTCACATCTGCAGTCTCCACAGGGTATCTGCATGTGTGTGCCCATTGCTGCAAATATGTGGGTCTGCATTCTGATGGTCACTTCTGTCATTGTGTCATTGATGATTGTTGACGGTGTCAGCCCCCATGGGTGTTGTTTGTCTGCACATGGCCAAAGTTATGTCTTATTTGCACTGCAGGATTTGGCTCCCCCAATTTATGTTGCAATGGGACACATACACTACTTTGCCACTGATGTGTTTGTTGTTCTGTGACCAGGAATCATCCATGCAGTTTGGCAGTTGCACCTCTTTCTTTGTCAACACTTACCTTTTGGTCACTGTGATGATGGGGGTTTGGACCCCATTGCCACAATGTTCGAAATGTGCTTCAGCTATGGACCCCACACTTACATTTTGGTCACTGTGATGATGGGGGTTTGGACCCCATTGCCACAATGTTCGAAATGTGCTTCAGCTATGGACCCCACACTTACATTTTGGTCACTGTGATGATGGGGGTTTGGACCCCATTGCCACAATGTTCAAAATGTGCTTCAGCTATGGACCCCACACTTACCTTTTGGTCACTGTGATGATGGGGGTTTGGACCCCATTGCCACAATGTTCAAAATGTGCTTCAGCTATGGACCCCACACTTACCTTTTGGTCACTGTGATGATGGGGGTTTGGACCCCATTGCCACAATGGTCATGGCCTGCTTGCATTGTGGGTGCCACACACATATATGTGTGGCACATGTGCTAGGGGGTCACATTGTATGTTCAAAGTCATGTTCGGTGTTGTAGGCATTTGACACAGTCTACACACGCTTGTCATGGTGTTGGGGGATGTCTTCTTCTTGCATTCCCTAGGTTGTGGTGTGCTGGTTGTGTCATGCATTGTCCATCCTATGAGTGGGGGTGGTAGTAGTGGTAGGCATCCAGCCCCCTGGGTGAGGGTGGTAGTAGTGGTAGGCATCCTGCCCCCCTGGGTGAGGGTGGTAGTAGTGGTAGGCATCCTGCCCCCCTGGCTAAGGGTGGTAGTAGTGGTAGGCATCCTGCCCCCCTGGGTAAGGGTGGTAGTAGTGGTAGGCATCCTGCCCCCCTGGGTAAGGGTGGTAGTAGTGGTAGGCATCCTGCCCCCCTGGCTAAGGGTGGTAGTAGTGGTAGGCATCCTGCCCCCCTGGGTGAGGGTGGTAGTAGTGGTAGGCATCCTGCCCCCCTGGGTAAGGGTGGTAGTAGTGGTAGGCATCCTGCCCCCCTGGCTAAGGGTGGTAGTAGTGGTAGGCATCTTGCCCCCCTGGGTAAGGGTGGTAGTAGTGGTAGGCATCCTGCCCCCTGGGTGAGGGTGGTAGTAGTGGTAGGCATCCTGCCCCCTGGCTAAGGGTGGTAGTAGTGGTAGGCATCCAGCCCCCTGGGTGAGGGTGGTAGTAGTGGTAGGCATCCTGCCCCCCTGGGTAAGGGTGGTAGTAGTGGTAGGCATCCTGCCCCCCTGGGTGAGGGTGGTAGTAGTGGTAGGCATCCTGCCCCCCTGGCTAAGGGTGGTAGTAGTGGTAGGCATCCAGCCCCCCTGGGTGAGGGTGGTAGTAGTGGTAGGCATCCTGCCCCCCTGGCTAAGGGTGGTAGTAGTGGTAGGCATCCTGCCCCCCTGGGTGAGGGTGGTAGTAGTGGTAGGCATCCTGCCCCCCTGGCTAAGGGTGGTAGTAGTGGTAGGCATCCTGCCCCCTGGGTGAGGGTGGTAGTAGTGGTAGGCATCCTGCCCCCCTGGCTAAGGGTGCTAGTAGTGGTAGGCATCCTGCCCCCCTGGCTAAGGGTGGTAGTAGTGGTAGGCATCCAGCCCCCTGGGTGAGGGTGGTAGTAGTGGTAGGTATCCTGCCCCCTGGCTAAGGGTGGTAGTAGTGGTAGGCATCCTGCCCCCCTGGCTAAGGGTGGTAGTAGTGGTAGGCATCCTGCCCCCCTGGGTGAGGGTGGTAGTAGTGGTAGGCATCCTGCCCCCCTGGGTGAGGGTGGTAGTAGTGGTAGGCATCCTGCCCCCTGGCTAAGGGTGGTAGTAGTGGTAGGCATCCTGCCCCCCTGGCTAAGGGTAGTAGGCATCCTGCCCCCCTGGCTAAGGGTGGTAGTAGTGGTAGGCATCCAGCCCCCCTGGGTGAGGGTGGTAGTAGTGGTAGGCATCCTGCCCCCCTGGCTAAGGGTGGTAGTAGTGGTAGGCATCCTGCCCCCTGGGTGAGGGTGGTAGTAGTGGTAGGCATCCTGCCCCCCTGGCTAAGGGTGGTAGTAGTGGTAGGCATCCAGCCCCCCTGGGTGAGGGTGGTAGTAGTGGTAGAGCATCCTGCCCCCCTGGGTAAGGGTGGTAGTAGTGGTAGGCATCCTGCCCCCTGCGTGAGGGTGGTAGTAGTGGTAGGCATCCTGCCCCCCTGGCTAAGGGTGGTAGTAGTGGTAGGCATCCTGCCCCCCTGGGTGAGGGTGGTAGTAGTGGTAGGCATCCTGCCCCCTGGCTAAGGGTGGTAGTAGTGGTAGGCATCCTGCCCCCCTGGCTAAGGGTGGTAGTAGTGGTAGGCATCCAGCCCCCTGGGTAGGGGTGGTGGTGCGCATTCAGGCCCCTGTGTGCATATGTGGCATTGGTGATGGGCATCCCGCCCCTATGGTGCTGCTGTTGCTGGTGTAAGTATATTCTGCATCCCTCTGTGTGTGTGTGATGTGTCGTGTACGTGTTGTATGTGTTTTGTGGTTGGTGTCTGGCTTACCTTCTGCGCCGTACGCATCTGTGCCTGTTCCGGTAGTAAATGTAGAATATTGGTATGATCGGGACGAAGGGATTCATGGTTGGTTCGTGTCGTTCGTCCTTCTCGTTGCTTCGCGTCGTCCTCGTCGCTTCGCCTCGTCCTCGTCGCTTCGCGTCGTCCTCGTCGCTGCTGTGTTCGTCTCGGAGCCGTGGATCGTGTTGTGGCGCGAATCGGAGCTTATGTGCGCCTCTCCCGGATGCTTTGATGTGCCGTGCGTAGCGACGGGTTCGGCGCGTACGGAAAGCGCATCGTACTCGTTCGGCCGGACGGAGCTGCATTTTCCCTTCCGTGCGACTCGATTCAGCGTTTCCGGATTCGCCTCGGTCGGGGAACAGGACCTGGTTTGGGTGAGTACGGCTCGGCCGGATTCTTTGCTGTTGTGCGCATCGTACTTGCTCTTTCGGTGTGCTGTACGGATCGGTCGGGAAACAGGCTTTCGCATGGCTTTTTTCCCGACCGAATGGTGTTGGGTACGCCTCCGACCGAGATCGGAATCGGCCCCTATATATGTACTCCTATCTGAACTTAACAATTCCACAGCTTCTGCTTGTGTAAGAAAGGATATTTTGCATGTACACAAAGTTTAGCTCGGGTTAACAACCATCTCTCAACAAAACATACAAACATACAAACAAATGTGTTGACAAATGACATCTTTAATCCATCTCAAAAACAAATCATATCAAACATTACACAATAGTCTGTGCCAGTGAACACATTTAAAGTCCCAGACCACACCTACATGGAAGGTAGGGATCTATGCTTTATTTCCCAGAAGAAAATTATAGGAATATATGTGAAGAAACACAAAAAAAAAGATCCCACTCATGAGGTTAACAACGTCTTCTTTCTTTGTAGGTCCTTCGGAGTTGCTGTCCGACGGTACCCTCGACAGAAGCAGCGACGCAGGTAAGAATCTGTCCTTTATGATTTGAATGTCATACTATGGATTAGCAGGGTGTCTTCTTTATATACTTTCTGTGGGGAAGGTGATTGTTAATAAAGAGGGGAAGAGAGAAGAGAAAAACAAAAAAAAAAGAGAAGGGGAAGGGGAAGAACCCTCAGACTCCAGGGTCCAATTAATGCCTTTTTCCACCTTTTAACAATTTCCCCATTCTGTCCTTCTTACTTTGCTTGCATTTATTTCTTTTGTTTTGAGGTCTTCTTGCCCCCCAACCCTCCCTCCTTTCTGCTATCTGGTTCCCTTTGGCTCCTAACTAAGAGCTGCGCACACACCTGGTGAAGCAACGTCCCTCCTTGAACTCGGCGGGGCTCTGGAGACAGCTGGCAGACAGGAGACTCTGCTTCTTCTTGTCTTCCGACAGAGTCTTCGGATGCTGCCGGTTCTTTCAGCACCTTCCCCTGGTACTGAGATTTCTCAGGAGCCGAGTTGCTGTTCGTTTCTGGTGCCGCTCTTCCTGCTGCTCCTTTGTCCTCTTCGCCTCCTTCTTTTCTCATTCTTTGGCCAAAACACTGCTCTCCCTCTCCTCGTTTTGCAGCCTTGCGCGTTGGGCCTTGACCCCTCCCTTCCGCCTGACTTCCGGGGTGGGCAAGAAGGATCGAGCCTGCTTAAGTCCCCGGAGCGTCGGACACGTCAGGTACGTGACATATACATATGTAACATGTTAGTAGTCTCCTGTCCAACATCCCTCAATAATCCCCAATGTGTACCTTACATGTGTTTGTATCATTGATGTGCAAATATTGCATCACAAAGGTGATATTTGCACCTTTTCTTTTTTGGGCAAATTACAGTCAACAGTGGTATACACGGCACCGTGCTAATCTAGTGATAATGCCCAGTAACACACACCACAGAGGCTGAGTGTCAAGGAAATTACATGGCTATGGATTACTTCCCATTTCAACATGTAATCCCTTCACATGAGTGGTGGTGATGCATTTAAATTCAAATATCCACTACTTTTAACCGTTGAGATGGTGGTTATATGGCCCCGCTCTTGGGACAATATGACTATAACGCCATCAGCGGAAATCTTACACGCAATGGGCTGTTCACCCCACAACGGACACAGCCATAGGCTAACATTTGTGATGGTGGTGGGTCAATGGCTGTGTCCATCTCAGCTGATTACCTAGTATGTCGTGTACATGTACGCAGGAGCGGCACATACAGGTAAGAGCGGTTGGGTGGGGGGAACTCGACAGATGAAGACGAGGGAAAATTAAATAAATAATTAATTTTCCCTCGTCGTTGTCTGTCATGTCCCCCCCACCCCGCCCAACCACTCTTACCTGCACGGGCTGCTACTACATGTACACCGCAGTTTTCAGAAATTGCTAACTTGCCTACAGACAGTGCTGCCACCAATACCCCCTCCAATACCCCCTCCACTTCAACTGTTGTTTACCACCTCTAGGACTACTCATGGAGGCCAAAAAGTGGAGAGGGCCACTGCCTTCTCTGCAGAAGAACTGGAATTGCTGGTTTACAAGGTCCTCTCCTGGTTGACCAGCTCTATGGCTCACCAGAAAAACAGGTGAGTTAGTGACAATGTATAGAACTCTGTGTAACTCAAACTTTCCATGTCCACAGGCTAAATTGAACCCCTGAGTCACATTATACGTCTATATGGTGTTGTATCATTTGTAGCTCACTACATAGGACAATCATGTTAATGATTGTTGAGCACTGTACGTTGTGGATGTGACATCACCATTGTTTGGGGAAAATATGTAAAGTGCTGGAGTCCATGTTGGGTGTATGTAGCCATCTATGCATCCATACATTTAAGGGATACCTGTGATATTGTTACAACACTGATGATGCCACATATGAAAACATGTGCATATCCTTAGAGGCATGAGGATGTACTCTGGCAGGAGCAGATGAGGATGATGTGAGCAATGTGTCTAGCTACACATATCACTCATCCTAAATTTGGGCGCTACAAAATGTTGTCTGGGAGGTAGTAATATATTGGATATCTTGGTAATGTGCTGCACATGGAGCATCTGTATGCTCAGCCTGCAGAGAGCAAGGACTGACAATGAGCTGTGGCCAGCAGAAGCATGTCCCAGACTGGGGCAGGGTGTCTGTGGCACTATAACTGATGCCAAGAGCTATGTCACTGTAGTCCTCTTTTTTAATGGGTGATGACAAATTGAGTTGTGCCCACCCGAACACTACCCCTTCTTGGTCTCACATGGACAGACGTTTGCATTGTGAGTGACCTGATACTCCTGTCCCGTGCAGATGGTGTTCAAAGTGTGTAATTTCACAAGCACAGGCTCATTACTACCAGTGAGCTCTTAACAATATGCAATAATTGATGCTTGCACAGTACAGGGCCAATCGAAAATTTCACACACTTACAGTCCAGATCATTGCTTAGTTAAGATGAGATGTTGATTAGGTGAATCAGCAGCTACCATACATTTAACCATGCCAGAGTGGACTTAGTATGGTAATTTGATGGCATCACAGGGTCAGTCTCACATATTACAAAAGGTTTCCTGTGAGGCTAGTACATGGCACAAATACTCAATAAGCTGAAGTATTGTGTAGCATCAAGGAGTAGACATGTCCACACCACCCCAGTAAGCATCCTCTCACTGACACACATGGTAGGTCAGTCATAGTGGGATGAGTGAAAGTCTGTGGGCCATACTCTGATACCTGTCACTATGGACTTTAGGCCTGTTGGAAAGGGTGACTATGATGTCAATGAATACCATGATATCTGCAGGCCTGACAATGGCAAAACCAATAAAGGCAATACCAACGTATGCCACAACCTGTGCCCACATGACCATGCCAATACCCATCAATGCAATGTCAATGTATGTCATAACCTGTCCCCAAACAGTAGCGCCGACACCTGCAATGACATCAATGTATGTCATAATCCATCCACAATCAATGATACTGTTACTAGTAAGAACAATGTCAATGGACGTTATGACCTACGCAAACATAACCATGTCAATAGCAGTAAGAACAATGTCAATGTATACTATGACAACTGTATGCACAATGTTAAGGATGTTGACAAAAATTATACCAGTGATTGCTATATTATTTTCAGAAGTTCCAATGAGCTTAGATCATTGCTGTTGGATTCACCCAAGGTGACCTCCCCATCAACCCCGAAGATACATGGTTAGACAAGTCCTATGACCCCCACCCACGCCTATTGAATACTAGGTCACAGGTGGGGTCTCTCTTAACTTAAAGACAAATGCACATCCAGGGAAAACCGTGATCAATCCCACAGATAGATAGTTGCACCATAAACAGGTCCAAGGAAATTGGCCCCAGTAAAAACTTTTGGCAAAGGGCTTGTGTTCACCAAAAAGACCACAAAGCTGGACACCACATGAAGATAGAAAAACTCAACCAATCAGGACATGACATGCACACCACATGCAGTGATATGTGCTCCTCATGCCAGACATCTGAAAATATACACACTGGCCCACACCAGCTCTCCCCAATGTCGAGAGCCATCTGTGTCCTTATTAAGGGTGGGCGGAATTTGCGTAGTCGCGTTACGCAAATCTCCGCGAAATTGCTAAAAATTTCCGCGAAATCGCGGAATTGCTGGTCCCGTCCGATCGCGATGTGTTTTTGCGTGCTCGCGGGGAAATATATCACTAACTTGCCCATGCGGTCGGTAACGGGCGTGGCCATCTTGTTTTCACTTGTCCCGCCCGCTCGCGATGGTATTTCCTGTTCCGGGTCGCGTATTGCATGCTCCCGCCCGCTCGCGATGCTTATTTCCAGTTCCGGGTCGCGTATTGCATGCTCCCGCCCGTTCGCGATAAGGGTTTCCTGTTCGGGAACGCGCATTACATGTTCGCGACGCTTTTTGCGTGCTCGGGGGGGCAATATCGCGCAAACTTGCCCATGCGGTCGCAATGGGCGCGGCCATCTTGTTTTTCAGTCTATTGCTATGGTTCTGGGCCTGCATTTCAATCCTCCCTCTATCTTTTCAATCCTTTGTTTCTGTAAACTTTTTTTGAGTCTTTTTTATTTATTATCTATCTCTCTATTTTCCTGATTCTATATTTTGAGTTTTTTTCTACTTTTTGTGTGTTTTTAGCTACTTTTTCACACTTTTTCTATTACCCGCTTTTTCATTTCTTTTACTTACGTTTTTGTAATTCCTACCTTTTCTTTTCCGTCCCCCGCCTACCCAGATCCATGGCAAAGGGCCACAGCCACAGGGCTCGAAGTCGGAGCCAGAGCCGCGACCGCCTTCCTTGCGGAAGGTGGCGCCAAAGAGGGGTGCAGGCACGGGCCTTATTTAATGAGTCGGAGGTAGCCGCTCTGGTTTTTTTTGTTCAGCGCCACCTCCCCTTAACCCTGGCAGCAGGCGGCAGGCCTGGGTCCGGGTACGGGCTCCGGGAGCGTCGGCAGCGGTGGGGCAAGGTGTGTCGGGCAGTGTTTCGCTGCTCTGGTGTCCGGCGCACCAATAATCAGCTGACGCACCGGTGGTCCGATATTCTGGACCAGGAGCAGGACCTGCTGGACCTGCTAGGAGTGGAGGTCCCGGGGCTTGGTGAGTAGCTATTTAATATTACTACTTTGTGTTCTGCTCTGTGTTATATATTGCGAATATATATTTTTTTCCGACCAGCAAGAATGCTGCTGCTTACATTGCAGGTAAATTACGTTTACAAATCTGTGATTGTTATGACACAGGCGCTCGGCGCTACTAATCTTACTTGTTTGCAACTTTGCGCTCGCTTGGCCTGATGATTATGTAAGAGTTTACTTTAGAGAACTTAAGTGATGTAATGCTAGAGAGAGTAGTCCTTCCTTTGTCCTCCTGCCACTAAGAAGGGATAGTGGTGGATTGATAGGTTTAGTTACTTATTAGTTGGTAATTTGTAAGTGGTGTGCGTGACGCATCCTCTGTCATGTCACGTGCTGCTGAGTGCTGCTTACCCCAGTCCTTCGCAGAACCTTTTGTAGTTTGTTTTCTGAGTGTTAATAGGCTTATATCATCACTAGCAGAACATCAGCAGCAACCAGCCAACAATTTGGTGTATGCAATAAATGTATGCATGTGTCCTCCATCTATGCATTTTTGAGGACTAAAATAAATGGAAATGCAGACTTACTGAACAATTGGCCCGTCTGGATTGGAATAGGTGGGCTAGGTCAGGTGGTAGTTAGGCTTGCTAGACGGTCCGTGAATCTCGCAATACTACCAGTCGATCAGATAGGTCAATTTTATTGCAATTGTTGTTACCAAAAAGTTTTTGGTGCGTATTTTAAAATATTTTATTTATTTCACACCAAACTTTAATTTTTGTCTCTTTCTTTATGAAATCTTACATGATCAGCAGCACCCAGGGGCAAGAAGACGGGGTCGCAGGCGGTGGGCCACGAAGATCAACAAGATGCCTCCCAGGGACAGGACCGCTCCTCTATCGAGGGCTCTGCTGCTGGCCCCAGTAAGTCCTCCAGTGGTTAATATTATTAATTATATTTCCCAAACTTTTCCTGCACCTTATTTTTTCCGAACTATTATTTAGGTATCCTCCTAATTCGAATTTTGACAAAATCTTCTTTGCTCTATACTATCTGTTTCTAAATTCTTGTTATCCCTGCCTCTAACTGCGTCTGCTATGACTCTCTGTACTACTACTATTAGTCTGTCTGTAGCTAAGCTTGCCCAGTTGCCCACTCTTTATTTAAAATATTTTAAATAAAACTCATATTCACCAATAGCTATAGCCATTGAGTCCAGTCCTTTGGGTTGTCCTCTTCTACTACTTCTAGTCTTCTTATTCTTAAGGCTTTTCGACAATTCCCACCAAGAAAATGCCCAACCACATTTTAGAATTTTAGATAGGATAGGACATACTACTACTGTTGTAGGGATTCTGCACATACAGAACTTTGCACAAGAAAATAGGACGTTGGTGATGGGAGGTTGGACCTTCCTCACACCTCAATCAGAAGCCACCACAATCCCCTGACCAACTAGTTATAGTGTCTCATTACTCCGAAACGCCCCCCAAAATACCCAATGAGTAGACAACCCAGACAACATAACACTCCCAACCTCTGTCGCGGAAGCAATGCACACCCTTTTGCTCACTCTCTCGTGTAAGTCCACACCAAATACCACCGAGTCTATGTAAGTTCAAAAGGTTTATTTTTATTTCCAACTGACAAGCTCTGTACGTTGTATAATGCAGCAGCAACAGCAAAATGCATAAGATTAAAACAATAAACATTGTTACACTTAGTTAGACTTACAAGTTACTTACAACTACAAGTCCATAGAAGCCAAAAGGCGAGATCATGATAACTGAACAGTGGTGGAAGAACCACCCTCCCCTTGGTAGGAATCTAGTTTATATAAAATTATAAATGGAGATGTGAGAATTCTGGGGAGCCCTCACCTTAGAAGAACCTAGTACTGGTTACATCATAAGGTCTGCAAAGCTCTGGTTCTTCGTATAAGGGAATCTTCCGTCTGTAATGAGAAAAATGGTGCGCATTAGTATAGTGCAAGCATTTCTCAGTCGTGCCAAAAAGTGCAGTTTTTTATGGATAAGCAATATGGACTAACACCAGAACTCCATAACAAAGTCGGTTGTTTTTCGACCTTGTACGCAGCGCTCAGACAGTAGCAGTATGAGCTCATGTGGGCTCAAAGGCGTCTTTCACAACAAGCTGCGAGGTAACTTGCGCAAAAATAAAAGACAGAGCTAAAATGGTTGCATGGCTCGGGGTAACTTAGCAAAGACTAGAATGACCTTAGGGACCATATAACACTACCAGTGTCTACTCTACTACCTGATTTATACTAGTGATGTATGTTGTATATGTATTATGTATGTATTAACTTTTTTTTCATTCTTGCTAGTCAAAAATAGGGGGAGGTGTATATGGCATCTGAAAAATGTGTAATGTTTTTTCTAGGCGTACTACCGACCACCAGTACCGGGGCCAGCGGCGAAGGTGACGCGGCTGCTGAGGGTGCAGGCGATGCGGCAGTTGGAGGAGCTGCAGGGGGTGAGCCAGCAGCAGTGGCGGGTGGTGGTAAGTTATATTCCTAATCCTTACTTATTGACATTACACTCGCTGCAAGGGTGTAATGTGTACTGTACTGTTGAGACTTAAGTAAGAAGTTGTTGTGAACGGTTGAAGAAGACACCCTTTACTTAGCATTAGCAATAGCATTAGCGACGGGAGTGTACTGAGAGTAACCAATGGCCTCTTCTATCGGACTTCAACTCAGCTGTGAAATTTTTATGGAGAAGACAAAGTCTGATCAGATGACCTTGATGGATGGGTTGAACGAAAAGGGAAAGAAGGGTGGAAGGAGGAAGGACGGGCGAGATTTTATATTTATGACTGGCAGAGAAGGATACGTGGGATGCATGCATAGGTGTGTGATATGAATCAGATGCATGGGTGGTGGAATGCCTGAAACTACCACAAATGTTCGAGGCCGAGGTAGTGGGAGGATAGATACATACCACAAATGTTACGTACTGTGCTTGCTAGTGCTACTGTGCCACTATGTGTAGAATGAATTTGTCTGACTGCTTTGCTAAGAGTATATTTTACAATAGTCTTGTTTTTTCTTCTTGATATAGCGACTCCTTCCAAAGGTAAAGTCGACAGGAAGGAGTTGGCAGCCAAGGCCCGGCGCCGGAAGCTGGAGGCCATACAGGCCGAATACCAGCGGCTGGTTCTTCTGGAGGAGGAGGAGGAGGCGGCAGCAGCTGCAGCCTCCTCCAATGCCCCGGGCCCCAGACACCCCCCTACAGTGTTACGGCGCCACCGCCTGTCAGCCGCCCGCCGCCACACAGCAAGAAGCACTGCTGCCCCCCTGTGGATGCAACTGCCGCGCGCTGAAGCACCGCATGGCCCGCCTAGAGGAGCGCATCCGTGTCCTGGAGAGGCGAGCCCGCTGAGACCCCGTTTATTTATTGCCCCTTTTTTATAGCTTCTTTTGGTGGGTGGGAATCGGGCGTTGGGTTTTGGACTTTTGGACATTTGTTGGACTTTTTCGTTCCGGGACATGAACATTGGTTGGGGTTAGGGAGAGGGGTGGGTCAGGTGTTGTGGGATTTTTTTTACATAGTTTATTTTTGTTAGGGTATTAAATTACATATTTCGACTTTATATGATGTGGTTCATGTTTTGTGGGTGGGGTTACTGTTTTACGTCACACGGTTTCCTTGCTGGTGCAGTGCCACAGCCAGTGTTTGATTTAAATAATTGGCTGAGTTACTAAGACACAAACAGACAGATGCGGTACCCCTCACTGAGGGACTTGTCCTACTAGTACTGTCAGTCTCTCCTCCTAATCTATGCATTCTGCAACTGGACTCAAAGGGGTGTGTGAAATAGAATTAGTGAAACAAATTCTGTTATTAATTATGCCTCCCCAAACTTCTTCTCTTACCTGTGCTTGATGTTTAACTTGGGCACGGCGATGGCTGCATGGTGATGATGGTTTTCTTTCCCAACATGCCATGGTTGTGGTGGTAGTAGTAGTAGACCCTGGCAGTTTCACTTGCAAATAAAAGAAAATGAGACAGTCAGTCGCCTGAGAGAGACTGTGGGAGGAGTAGTAGAACGAAGTACAGTACGGAACTTACTGCCAAACAATAATATGCCAAAATACAAGGAAACATAATGGTTGCGTGGATAGCCTAGTACATAGAGTTACAAACTCTAGCTGTGTCGAGTCACTCGACTAGGCCTACAGTACACCGTGACTCGACACAAGCGTAACCGTTAGTGCTGTTTCGGAGGATGACAACAAATCCAATCTATGCCGGCAATTAATGTTGATGGATTAGGTTCCTTTGGTTAAAAAAAAAAATCGCAAATATACTGCTCATAGGAGGGTGGGCAAGCAGAAGATCCGTGCCCTGCCTTGAAAATGCATTTTTGTTGCTTTAGCCACATCCGCCCCAGCAAGCGTGTGATAAATTATTGGTGTACATTTAATTTAGTCACACCTTAATAAGTCACACAGCCCGGGGGAAGAGGGTTAGGGTTTGATGAATGGTTGGGAAGGGGGTTTTGGGAAAGGTTTGACAAAGAAAAACAGTACGCATGGACAACAACAAAACACAATCTTGGCAGACAACCATATCCATAAATCAGTTAAGGGAGAAAAAGGAAATGCATGCATGATGATGATAACTTGATGGTTAATGATAGTACTTACTAACTACTACTACTAGACAATTAGACAGTACAGGGCAGCAGTATATTATGCAATTTGCCTTGCCTGTCTGCCCTCAGAGAGACCCAAATTACATTCAGTTTCTGTTGTGTTGTACCGGCCCGGGCTTAAAGATAGCAAAGAAAAGCCAAAAATTGCTGTAGGGATGAATTGAATTATAAGCAGAGAGCAAACATAACAACAACAACACACAGTAGTAATGATTGAAGACAAAAAATGAATCAAATTTAAAAGATGATGAAAGTTGATACTGTTACTGTATGTTATCCTGGTTAAAATGTGGAGTTGCATCTCGGCATTCGTCTTGGTCCTCCCTTCCATGGACGCTCCGGCCATCAATCTTGGGTGACGCCACTGCCTGCCTGGCAGATGTAGATTCATTGGTAAGGTAAGTGAGAGTTGTTTTTCCCAGTGTAGCACAGGGTAAGGCCCGGCCTGTAATTGCAGATGGGAAAACAAAAGGGATATTGAAAAATCAAGTAGAAAAAAAATGCCTAAATTACGGTGGAGTGCAACAAGAACACTTTCAGAGGCGGCATGGATTTGGATACATCATGTCTACTCTAGTCTGTTTCCTGCATTAACCTCCAACAACAACAGGACAGAGCAGGCCCACGGCACCCGTGACACATCCTCCATTTAGCGTACATTTTTTGACAGAGGCAGACAAAGCAGATATACAGCAACATAGCATTTTA
The DNA here is from genome assembly GCA_963921515.1 of Calotriton arnoldi. Taxonomy (NCBI): domain Eukaryota; kingdom Metazoa; phylum Chordata; class Amphibia; order Caudata; family Salamandridae; genus Calotriton; species Calotriton arnoldi. The sequence goes on along the minus strand of CAWUFW010005214.1, from coordinate 1,360,472 downwards.
CAAATTAAGTGACTAAATCAATGCCCCGCTGTCAGTCATACCACCACACTCGACTCCACCACTACACAGACATGTAGGTCTGCAGTGGTTGTTGTTGACTTGGTTACCTTTTAATGCACTCATGAAAAGCACTGAGTTATTCCATCAATCATCTCTGATCGTACTGAGTGACTGCGAAGAGATAATGTCACTGTGGTCATCATCATGGTGTGTTGTCCAACTCAGTGTGCAGTAGTGTACAGATTGAGTCCCCTTTCCATATTCAAAATGCAATGGATCGGCCTGCAGTAGAAGTAGAAAATTGTTATTGAAAAACAAGAATTGAAACAAACATTGCATTGAGTTACTTTTAGTGTGTAGATTAGATAATAGTACACAATGAATTACCTTCATGCACTACAAACAACAACAACACAAATCACTCAGTCAGCGTCCAATGCATGTCATCATTCATTACCTGTTCCTTCTCATCTTCAGTTAATGGGCAGTCTGTATCGGCTCGGAAAGGAGGATAGCTATAGTAGTCAACATCATGTTCCACTTCTTTTGGAGAGACTCAACGAGGCAAGATTTTAGTTTTTCTTCGATTATGCTACATCCAATTATCATCTGGCTTGAGGGCAATAGATTTAGGTCGATTCAGGAGGAGGAGGACTCGGAGGAGTGGACTGAAATGCAAAGAGCTGAAACTCATATAAGGCAATAAAATACGAAGACGGTGGTGATGGATTTGTTGTGATTTGAAGTTTCCAAACAGAAAGACAGACACACAAATAGAAGTAAATAAGGGAGAACCACAGTAAGAAGTGGAAGCCTAGTTGTCAGGGAAGTATAGCTCGTCCTCAAACTCTGGAGGTTCAACCAGAAGTAGGTAATCAGCATCCAACACGCTACTTCCGTCACCTGAGCCGCTGTCCTCATCTTCCTGCGTTGATTCATGTATTGTGAAATTCGGTGGTATAAATTGCTGATTCATTTTGATCATGGTTAACCTCTCAACGTTTTTGGGTGAGAGACTGGTCCTTTTCACTGTTACAATGGAACCAGCAGCACTGAAAACACGTTCAGAAGAGACACTTGCGACAGGGCAAGCCAGATAGTTTATCGCCAGCCTACTGAGCACTGGCCATTGGCCCCTTTTGCCATACCAATACCACAATGGGTTTTGATCAATGTAGACCTCTGTTGGGTCATCCAGGTAGGCCTGGACCATTCGGTCAATGTTCAGGGGTGCTAAACTTAGTGCGGCCTCTTTTGTCTTTGCATCAGCACTGGACCTAGCAAGTCCTTGCTGTAAATACCAATCCTGTGCCGTTTGTACTGGAGCTGATGATCCGGTTATTGCTGTTGTCGATAGTGTTGGTGACAGCTGTGAACCAAATGCACTGCCCACAGGCTCTGAAGTTGAACATGACGCCGGATGCTCTGCTGCAGTACTTGACGTGGGTTTGAGGCCTTTAATTACCAGCCGTTCATTTTCCAATGTACTGGCTGCCTCAGCTATCCACGTTTTGTACCGGGCAACATCCACTTCAGAAAAAGGGAGTAATGTCTTACTGTGCAGTGCCGATTTGTACCGTGGATCCAGAATTGTGGCACAAATGTAATGTTGTTGTGACACAATCTTATTTTGCACCCTTGCATTTTCACTTAAGCGACATGATAAGCTCTCCACCAACTCATATGCTTCTTTTTTCCCTCCACACCTTTGTACGCTTCACACACCCCTTCAGCTGTTGCTCTAGCATGTGCAACAATGGGATAGCTTGGCCCATAGTACAGTCCTCCTTGCTGACTTCACGTGTGAAGACCTCGAAAGGAAGAAGCATCTCTGTAAGAGATTTAACTAGGCACCATTGGTCCATCTGAAGGGTCATGCCTTTCACAGTAGCATCCGCCCTTCGCATGACATATTCATTGATTGGTCTGTACTGCTCAAACAGACGGTCAAGCATGTAATACGTTGAGTTCCAACGTGTTGCCACCTCCTGGATGAGTGCTTTGACTGTCATTCTATAGTCACGTTGAATGATCCTCAGCTGCTTCCGGGCTTTAAATGAATGGCTGAAATGCGTGCATATTCTGCGGCAGGTGGTCAGTAAGTTGCTGACTATGGGTTCTTTTTTCAGAAAGTCTTGAACTATAATGTTAATGCAGTGCGCCAAACACGGGACCCTGAAATACTCACCAAGCGTCATGGCCTTAAGTATATTACTGCCATTATCCGTGGCAACAAAACCAATGTGAAGCCCTCTGGGGCGCAGCCATTCAAAGACCTTGCTGTTAAACTCTTCCAAAATGTTTTCAGCAGTATGAGATTTCTCCATGGCGAACATGGCTACAGTTGCATGTTTCCGAGAAGCATTAAAAATTGCAGCTGTGTCAACAGCATCTACTTCAGATAGCTTGTCTCTAACCCCCACAAAGAGACCCAGTGTGCAGTGATGCACATGTAATCAGTGGCTTGGCAACTGGTCCACATGTCTGTTGTCAGGTGGATTTTGTGAACAGGACTCTGCTGCAAAGCTTGTCCAACCAATTCCAGCACATCGTGATGTAGTGCTGGAACAGCAACTCGGGTGAAATAGGACCGGCTGGGAACCTTCCATTTAGGACAGATGGCTGACACAAATTCAAGGAAACCCACCCCTTCCACAAATGAAAAAGGGAGAAGGTCCAGCGCTAACATTTTAGCCAGCTTCGCATTGTACAACCGTGCCGTTGGGTGGTTGCGTTGGTACTGCCCCTCCGACCTAAGCATGCTGTCAATGGTAGGCTGGAATATTTTCCTTTGTGGTGCACCTTTCTTCTTGAACCCAGCTAGTCTCAACGACGCTGCACTTTTGCTCATTGCAGTGCCCGGTTGCCTTTGTGTCTCATGTTGACTCTTACTACGGTGCCACTCAGATGTTGCTGAGGATGTGGGCGTTACCAGTACACTGCTGGGGTAGGGCTAGAAATGTCTCCCTCTTGTTGACCTTCCACCGCGATCATATCTTCCCCTAATTCTTCATCCCCAACAACAGCAATGGGTCCAGTTTTCCTTTTTTCTAAGTGAAGTAGGTGAGCCTCCCACTTGATAGTGTGGTGTTTTTGAGATGACTTGTTTGTCCTCCGGTACCATAGTTTGTACCAAGCTTACCCCGCTTAACAGGCTGCCGACAAATTGAGCATATAGCAATGTTCTCCTCCTTACTGCTAACCGAAAAGAAGTCCCAAACTGGGGAGGAGAACTTTCTGGCGCTGCTGAAGGTGCCACTTTCAATACCAGATGAAATGGAGGGTGTGCATGGAATTTGACTCTGTGCACTTACATTACCACCACCTACTGAGGTGGTGGTTGAGCTGGATGTAGGTCCCTGCCGGACCTTTGCAAAGGCAAATATGGAAGCTGGAGGTCGTGTTGGCGTTACCTGTGTTGGTGGTATCCGTGCTACATCCCTCGCAGCGATTTGGGATAGTCTAATAATGTTGGTCTCCATCTCTGCAGGCCCAGGAGTGATGTTCGTGATGACTGGCTCTTCATCATCATCATCATCAACCCCTCGTCTACATCTACCTCCATAACTGTAAGGCTTTCTGGAACCTTCCTTTTCACTAGCCTTGTCTTGTGGCGTGCATCACTCTCAGGCTGAGCTGGTGGGTTCCAAGTGGCATCTAGATCATCAGAAGCGGGGCTTGAAGAAGAAGTTGATGGACTAACCCTCCTTTTCCTTGCTGGGGGTATGGAAGACAATGGATCTTCTGGAACAGTGGCTTGCTCCTCTTCGTCTGCAAAAAGCTCGATTTCCTGAACTGCCCCTACTTCAGGTGGAACAACTACTATTGTGGGCTGTGGTTCCGGCTGTGGTTCCGGCTGCGGCTGTGGTTGCGGCTGTGGTTCCGGCTGTGGTTGCGGTTCCGGCTGCGGCTCTGGCTGCGGCTGGGGTTGCGGCTGGGGTTGCGGCTGGGGTTGCGGCTGGGGTTGTGGCTGGGGTTACCCACTTATCTGCTGAGTTTCCGCCTGCGAGTGCATGGATTGGGTACTACTTTGCGATAATGACATTTCAACATCACTGGTCGTTAGTAGACTGGCTACCTCTGCCACAGTCATGGGCTTAGGCCTAGGTTGCTGGGGTGGGCCCACTGATGCAGAGGTGCTGCTCCCAGCTTGGTCCCCGCTGGACACCGCTGCTGCAAGTTTTTTTTTACCAAAAAACACATCGGCCGGCACACCAGTCTTGGCAAGTGCCACTTCCTTCTTCTGTCCCTTCTTCTCACTGGCAACTTTCTTGGTACTGGAGGACCTGGTACCTTTCTTTGGGGCCATCTTCTTCAGATGTCAGCAGGACGCAGGTGCACAAGTTGCAGAGATGTCTGTGGTCACAAGTGGACGTGACGCGCAGCAGGACTTCTGCCTGGCAGTACAATGGGTGATGATGACACCTCCTCCTCTGTCTTTTTGTGCACCTAAAAGCAAAGAAGCCAGGAGAAGAACATCAGTGAAATGTTGCATTTGTTGTTGTGGTTCAATTACTAGCAGTACAAACAAACAAATAAAATATATAAATTAGTGTAGCCATTTGTGAGACTGTCAACAAGGGCTTTCATGGTATACTGTGTACACTGTCAGGAAGGATAGGAAAGAAGAGGAACAACAACCAAAATACAAATGTAATAGAAGTGGACCCTGTTTGGCATTAAATTATTTGCTCAGTCATCACATCATTCAGGGAGCTGCAGCTGGCAAAGGGGATGGATGCAAGCAGTAAGCCAAAAGGAAAACCATGCAGGCCTAAATGGCAAAAGCAGCACACTTAGTTAACTCCCACCAGAAATGGCCACCAGCCACATGGACACTGACAAATCACAAGCAACAAGCATGAGGCCTGGAAAACAATGTACTGAAAACAGGCCTACGATAGCCAGGCAAAGGCTGCATGGTAAACCACACTGCTTTGCCTGTAATGCAATAAAATGCAAAAACGAAAATACACAGGGCTAAACAAGGCCTGCAACACACCACACACAACTAAGGCATGTATTTAACACACCCCAAAAAACTGAAATACACCCAAAAATCCACATTTTGCAATTCAATCCAATGCCATCCATGTGCCCTAAATGATGTTTAAATTGAACAGAACACACAGAAACAGTTGTTTCATGCACCCCTGACTACCTCTGGGCCCACTGGATGAAAGGCCTGTTGGCAGACTAGGCTACAAGCTTGCAGGCCTATGGATAAAAGCACACTACCAGCCTTCAAAATGGCCGCCAGCCTCATGGCCAGGCCCACAACAACAAGAAACTGAAGACAGACAATGCAGGCCTATGGCAAAAAGCACACTGCCTGGCTTCAAAATGGCCACCAGCCTCATGGCCAAGCCCACAACAACAAGAAACTGAAGACAGACAATGCAGGCCTATGGCAAAAAGCACACTGCCTGGCTTCAAAATGGCCGCCAGCCCCATGGCCAGGCACACAACAACAAGAAACTGAAGACAGACAATGCAGGCCTATGGCAAAAAGCACACTGCCTGGCTTCAAAATGGCCGCCAGCCTCATGGCCAGGCCCACAACAACAAGAAACTAAAGACAGACAATGCAGGCCTATGGCAAAAAGCACACTGCCTGGCTTCAAAATGGCCGCCAGCCTCATGTGCAGGCCCACAACAACAAGAAACTAAAGACAGACAATGCAGGCATATGGCAAAAAGCACACTGCCTGGCTTCAAAATGGCCGCCAGCCTCATGGCCAGGCCCACAACAACAAGAAACTAAAGACAGACAATGCAGGCCTATGGCAAAAAGCACACTGCCTGGCTTCAAAATGGCCACCAGCCTCATGGCCAGGCCCACAACAACAAGAAACTGAAGACAGACAATGCAGGCCTATGGCAAAAAGCACACTGCCTGGCTTCAAAATGGCCACCAGCCTCATGGCCAGGCCCACAACAACAAGAAACTGAAGACAGACAATGCAGGCCTATGGCAAAAAGCACACTGCCTGGCTTCAAAATGGCCGCCAGCCTCATGGCCAGGCCCACAACAACAAGAAACTGAAGACAGACAATGCAGGCCTATGGCAAAAAGCACACTGCCTGGCTTCAAAATAGCCGCCAACCTCATGGCCAGGCCCACAACAACAAGAAACTGAAGACAGACAATGCAGGCCTATGGCAAAAGCACACTGCCTGGCTTCAAAATGGCCACCAGCCTCATGGCCAGGCCCACAACAACAAGAAACTGAAGACAGACAATGCAGGCCCATGGCAAAAAGCACACTGCCTGGCTTCAAAATGGCCGCCAGCCTCATGGCCAGGCCCACAACAAGAAGCCTAGGCCACAAAGGGAAACACATGCAGGCCTTAGTATATGGCTAAAGCAGCACACTTGTAACTCCCACCAGAAATGGCTACCAGCCACATGGACACTCACAAATCACAAGCAACAAGCAGGAGGCCTGGAAAACAATGTACTGAAAACAGGCCTATAATAGCCAGGCAAAGGCTGCATGGTAAACTACCCTGCTTTTGCTTTGCCTGTAATGCAATAAAATGCAAAAACGAAAATACACAGGGCTAAACAAGGCCTGCAGCACACCACACACAACTAAGGCATGTATTTAACAGGAGGTTAGAATGGGGGGTTTTGTGTTTAGTCAGGAAAATGGCGCTCAGGCTATTGCGTGTGCTATCGACGGACCTTTAGTAGTGTGGTGCTGCCAGGTCAGGGGAATAACCCGATAACCCTGGGGAATCTGTGAATCAAGGGATCCACAAATAATAAAGTGAGCGTAGTCCTGGGCACAAGCGGTGAGGGTATTAGTAATATAATATGTAGTATTGATGCGTTATTCAAATACAATGGTCAACATCAGTATTTGTCCAAATAGGTATTTTTTTATTTCAACAACAACTGTGTTGAATATAGTGAACCAGCCGACACGTGTTTCGTCACTGGGAAAGGTCCCGTGACTCATCAGGGCCGAGGACCGGATAAGAATACAGCAACCCTGTGGGGGTTAACTCGAGATCGGGAGTAACAAAAATATGGCGCAGAAGAGGCGCTGCGCTGGCATCAAGGATGCAGCGAGGAGGGAAACCGCGGGTGGTGGTCTCCCTCTGTTGACAAGCGTGATTGCACTGGGGCGGGTACACCACGACAATCGTGAAAGGCAGGAAAAGGGTAGCGAAGGGAGGCTGTCCAGTGTCCGGCTCAGTAGATGCGGTACCAAGCCAAGCAGGAGAGCTGAGTAGGTTTCCTCGGCTCCAGTGTGTCCTCGCAGCTCTCTGATCCGGACCACAGACAGGCGTCTGCTTTACACAGCCTTCTACAACCCTTGATACTACTCAACTTCCCGTCTCGGGCCTAACCTTGTACCTCGCCTGCTTGGCTTGGTACCGCATCTACTGAGCCGGACACTGGACAGCCTCCCTTCGCTACCCTTTTCCTGCCTTTCACGATTGCCGTGGCGTACCCGCCCCAGTGCAATCACGCTTGTCAACAGAGGGAGACCACCACCCGCGGTTTCCCTCCTCGCTGCATCCTTGATGCCAGCGCAGCGCCTCTTCTGCGCCATATTTTTGTTACTCCCGATCTCAAGTTAACCCCCACAGGGTTGCTGTATTCTTATCCGGTCCTCGGCCCTGATGAGTCACGGGACCTTTCCCAGTGACGAAACACGTGTCGGCTGGTTCACTATATTCAACACAGTTGTTGTTGAAATAAAAAATACCTATTTGGACAAATACTGATGTTGACCATTGTATTTGAATAACGCATCAATACTACATATTATATTACTAATACCCTCACCGCGTGTGCCCAGGACTACGCTCATGTATTTAACACACAGCCCAAAAAACTGAAATACACCCCAAAAAAACAAATTTTCCAATTCAATCGAATGCCATCCATGCCCCCTAAATGATGTTTGAAATTAATAAATACATCACACAGCAATCCATGACCCATGACTAGCTCTGGACCTACTGGCTACCCACAACGATTTATTTTAAAAAATGATGAAAAGTACCAAAAATGAAGTTGCAGCAACTGCAATGCCCCAATCAAACAACACCAACTTACTTGTAAAATCTCAAATTCCAAAATCCTCAAATCCAATGATAATGATGCAGCAGACACAAAGAGTGATCCTTCCAGCTCAAATCCAAGTGAAAAATGAACAGGAGATGGATAAAGCACTGGGAGGAGCCTGCTGGACAGGAACAGGAAGTAGGAGACTCTGTGGCACTTCCTCCCTCTCCCCCCAAAAAATTTGACCAAAAAGGACAGCCAAATATCAATCTGAGGTTTTTTTCCAGCCAAATCATCAATTTATAGAAGGTTTGATGCTGCTTGAGATGTTATTGTTCTCCAGATTGAAAATTTTGCGTGTTCGGGATCGCGAGCTGTACAAAAATATCGCCGGATGTCCGATGGCGCGCCCGAATTTACGTGTTCGCAGTCGCAATCTCTCTCGTGGTGCACGATGGCGCGGCGAATGACGTGTTCGCGATCGCACACTCTCGCGTTGTCCGATGGCGCGGCGAATGACGTGTTCGCGATCGCAAACTCTCGCGGGATAACGCGGCCGGCTACCGAAATCTCGTGGCGCACGCGAACGGATAGGAAAACCCGTCGGCGAATGCAGGAATCCCGGTAAGTCGCTATCGCGCACGCTAGAACGCATTTTTGAAGCGCGACAAGAAAATAATTCCTCTACGCCGCGGATCGTGGAATTGTTGGCAATTCCGCGTTCTCCACGGAACGCGAAATTGCCTAAATTCCGCAAATTCCGCGAGCGGAGCGGAGTTGGATGCCCAGGGTTAGTCCTTATCAGATGACCACACTTGTTGATTTACGACTGAGATGCTTTTTTGGAATGTAGAAATTGATTCATTATATCTCTTGAACTGTATATAACAACGGCCAACACTTTGTACACCAAGGGACTTTGAGCAGACGCACTCTGTCAAGGCTCTCCTGGCCACAGCGTTTAACTAAACAAACTTGTTCCCGGTTTGCCAAATGCCTCTTGTCTTTTCATTTATTTAAGGTAAAACCATTTCCGAGCAACAGGTCCAAAGTCAATGTGCCTGCTTTTAGAGATGGATATCAAAGTTTGCCTAAAGTTGTGCAGCCTTATAAAGCCACCAGGGTATTGTCAGGTTTCATTGTAGCTGACACCACAGTACATGTAGCTGGCCCCTGGGGTACTTCATGTGAGTGGAGTAAATTTGTGATTTTGGGACATTAACATGGATAATGTGTATTGAGGTATTTGTTTATCTCAGCATGTGTAATATACACATGTGTGCTCACTATTGGTGTCAGCTTGTGGCAGATGTAATACACTTAAGGGACATAAAAACTGATGTACATTAACTTTCACTTACAAAATGTTTGCTTCCTCTCTTGTATCTATGCAGGTTAATGCCCATCAGAAGCGTGACATCTGGAAGGCCATCACAAAGAAGTTGTGGATCATGGAAGTCTACAAGCAGCATAGTGTCCATTGCCGCAAGACTTGAGAGGACCTAAGACGCTGGACCCGGAAGATTGTGGAGGTCCAACTGAGGTTGTCCTTCCAAAGTGTGTGGGTTGCACACCGCACCCTGACCCCACTAATGGCCCGCATACTTGCAGTGGCCTATCCTAGGCTTGATGGGCAGTTGAAGGCCCAACAGCAGTGACAAGCGGGTAAGTCATGACCAGAGTTATACAAGTGGTCTTAACATTTTTTTCAGCTCACAGGCAATGTTTTCACCATCCAAACTGAGATAGACCCAAATTCAAATGCACAAGAGGAGTTCACAAATGGGTAGGTCTGATGGCAGGTGAATAATGATGTCCTTTGCCTATTTTCTGTATCAACCTGCTACACAAAAGTGACCAGTCACCTATCCATGAACATGACATGGGCTGTTACATGGCTGGCTCAAGTGATGATTCATCTCATGTTGTTGAATAACCCGGCTGACCATTGCCCCCAACAGGCCAATTGTCTACATTGTGGAATGACTGATGCTTACTCACTACTGTGTGTCATGTGATGGTAAGCTTATCACATGTTACACAGTATGACGTGCACCTTTGATGCAATGACTGGACAACACTTCCTATTGGTAAGTTGGGTTAATACGATAACATAAGTGTTCCTACATCACTGGTGCAATCAGTAATAGGGCCTACATGTTGGCCTGTGAACCTGTTCCTGTAGTTGTGCCATCAGCAGTCCTATGTTCTACACGGTGTAACTGCATTCTTAGGTTGATGTCTAAGTTAATTAGACATATGTGTGTGTAGGCCACTGAGATTATTTTGTGAGTTAATTGTGTTAATTAAACAATCAATATTTTACCACAGCCAGGACTGAGTACACATTGGTGAGTGTGTGACACATACCCATATCACTTACTTATACTTCTATGGGAATGTCCAAAGGGTGAAGTTATGAACAACATGATAGGTACTGTAATATGCTAACACCCTGGGAACAAACTAACACTGCATGTTGATGTCACAGATAGTCACTGTAACACATGAGCCTTGAATGGAAAATAGTATTTAGCAAATGGTAAGTAGGAATGGAGTGGTCAGATAGTGCAAAGATGGAATGGGGATGTCCTTAGGGCAATGTGACAACTTATGCTGTGGGCATTTGTTCACTGATCATCCAAATGGGCTAAAGTGTAGAAGGTGGGGACCAATACCAGGAGATACATCTGGATGACTTGGAGTAAACTTCACTCATGGTCTTGTAGCTGTGTGGGGTCATGACAACACTGTGAGCAACTGTTTGCAGGTTATATACCATGCATTCATGTGTTCAGGCTAATGTTGGAGCCAATGTTTTGAAACTTGGAGCTGATGTAATCTGTGCACCTTTGAAATGTTTAGTGTTAACATCTCGTCGTCAGGTGAGTTACAGCAGATGCAATAAACTGATTCCAATTTACATTGCAGCATCATCTCAGGCAAGTGAAGGAGAGAGGTCCAACATCGGCAGGGAAGCAGCTGGCCACAGTGGTTCCATTTCTGGTACTTCCGACACAGAGGGACCCAGTGGCCGAGAGGGTGTGTGGAGTGCTGCAGAGAAGGCAAGTTCAAGTCATCAGAGTCATCCTCCAGTGGACACTCCCAGGTGGTGGACCTCCCCAGGAGATCTACCACGTCTTCTTTGTCCGCATCCCTACATTCCAGCTCCATCCTCTCAGTTGCTTCCCACCAAGTTGGCCTTGCCTGGTCCTGTAAGAGGGGACCAGTTTCCTTCGCTCCAGGTACCTCAGCCCCTGCCCCCTGCTGTGCTCGGTGAATATGCTATTGACCTCCTGAGGCACATCTCTGTGGGTCAGACTGCACTGCTGAATGCCATCCAGGGGCATGGCAGCCATCTGCTGAAGACAGTGGCCTACCTGGAAGGCATTCATGGTGCCATGTCTGCCCTACAGAGATTGTTTCAGGCTCCGGCCTACTCACTGACCACAGCCTCCCATCATCCCAAACTTGTGCTTGTCCTCCTGCCTCTTACCCATCCCAATCCCTATTCCCAAACCTGTCCAAAGCACACATTTGCACGCACCCACCCATTCAGACCCAAACAGCACATCCACACACAAGCACAAACATCACAAGAAAAGGCAAACACAAATCCAAACATGCAGACCCTGCATCTACCACCACATTCACAGGCATCCACACCGCCATCGCAAACACCACTGACCACACAACACCACAGCCACATACTCCCACCACTCACCCATCACATCCCCACACAGGACAGGGGAGACCACACACACATGCACACATCACACATCTGCCATCGCACCCCACAACCACAGATATACCCCATACTCACATGCACACCCACCAGCACATCCATAGACACACCCAGAGTCAGCACAACATCACCATTCACGAAACCTATACCTAGCACTTCCACTGCAGCAACATCCATAGACACACCACCCACACTCTACACTCCTAAAACACTCAGACACAAACACTCAAGCACCCAACATACACCAGATAAACTAGATACAACCATACTAGCAGCACATACACCTGACACACATGCACCTGCACCTGCACCTGCAACAGACCCAAGCACATCACTCAAAGTCACTTCCTCTCCTTCCAAGTCCCCACTCCTTCCCACACCCCCTACCAAGTTCCCTACAGAAGACCCTTCCTTTGCCCTTGCCTTCACCACTACCAAACCTCCTACAACCTCTTCAAAGAAGCGTTCTCCTCCTACCACAGCCAAGACCACTGCTTCCACCTCCAAATCCACCCCTATTCCTGACCCATCACCCCTTCCACTTCCCAGCATACTCCATCCAAACGTTGCTCCACCCATTCCAACTTCCAACCCTCTCCAAAATATCAGTCCACCCCTTCCTCTTCCAAAGTCCCACCTCTACAATCCAATGACACCCCTTCCAAACCCAAACATATCCCTCCCAAATAAGATCATAGAGGTGCCTGATATTCCCAATTGATGCCCCTTTGGGAGAAGGTTGGGAGAAGGTTCCCTGGCAGTGCCTTGAAGGGCAAGTTGAGTGGCACAGCACTGTGCTGGACCATCGAATGTGGAAGTGGACTGGCCATTTCCATTTGGTTAACTCCATGATGTTATTTTGGAGCAATAAAACTTTTTTGGTTTAGAACACATTAGTCCTGCCATTACTTTTCTAACTATTTGATATCATTGTGTACTTTGTGATGTGTGACTTCAGTTGTGTTTGTTTCACCCTGATTGCTGATCCAGTTGAAGGAGTTTGTATAATCTAACATTTGAACCTGTGCTGGAGTTACACAGGAGAAGGGTAACTGTTCCATGGATATGTGGGATGACTTGCAAATGGGGCTGACACTGCATTGTATGGGATACCATATGGTATTTCTGCTTGTCTTGGGCAATATGAATATCATGCAGCTTCTAGTTCTCACTATGATGTACATTGGATATGTGTTGGATGTGTTCAAGTTAGTTATTTGTTTATCCACACATGGAGGGGGTGAATAGTCACATCTTTTTACACTTTTTATGGAAATGTGTCCTTTTTAGGTTGTGTGCATGACAAATGCTGTTCCTGCTTTGTTTGCTTTCCTTATTTGCTCTTACACATTCCCTACATATGCAAGACACTTGGTTATGCTATTGGTTGTCCCTGATTTACTTCAAGCCACAGGTCCTGTGCACATAGAGGTTTTGAGGCATGTGCAAAGTGGACTGGGGTCAAAGGGCCTACCCTTTTAGGGCCCCCTGGTAGAGGCAAGCCTATTCTACAGAGTCTGTTTACATTGTGACCTTTGTATGCTTCTCACACTGATTATTTGATGTCCCATTGACATCACATTTACCTTTTTATGTGGGTGATCTGTGGGAGTCTAGTACAGATATTTAGCAGAGAAGGTGTATTTACGTTTCATAACACATCCATCCAGAAGTCTCTTTGATATGACAATAGGACCTAGCAAGTGAAAAATGAGACAGTGTCACAGAGATGAATAGCTGGGATATTGATGGGTAGGTGTTGTTATGTTACACCAATCAATGCGCACATCAGTATCCCTGATTCTTAATTTTATACACATGTTCAGATTGGTGATGTGGGCCTGTGCAGTGTCAGTGACCTGCCCAAAGAGGGCATCATGGATTAGTGCTTGGATTATACATTCTGATTTATTGAAAACATAGGCCCTCATGGCATGTTTGGGTCAGGGAACCCATACACATTTGCATGTCTATGCCAGACCAATTATTTGCTGAGGAGTCAATGGGAATGTGTAGGTATATGACGTACCATCGGTTGCATCCACGCCGGTGTTGGTCATCATCAAGCAGCAGCGGCAAGATTTTGAGGGCCAGCTCCATGGCGGTACGGGACCTGTGAAGGTGAGTAAAGGTGAGTTTGTGCCTTATATGCTTCCCTTTCTGCCAACGCAGGTGTGGAGCATTTACTGCCACTGTCACGTCGGCGGTAAGCCACATCGTGATTGGGCAGGCAGGGGAACTGGTAGTCCGCCCTCCAACAGACGCACTGGCCTATCCGTCACAGACGCAGTGGATGATATACTGGTGGTGGCAGCGGTACCATGGCGGTCTTTTGTCTATGGGAGTGCATGCATTGTAATAGTGCGGTCGCACCAGCAAATCAGCTGCAGTGATTCCGACGCCATTTCAACAGTGGTCGATTTACCGCCAAGCTAGTAATCAGACCCTTTGTCATCTTGCTTCGGTCATATTTGATGGAGTATCTTCTATCATGCTCCTTTACAGTTTGAATCATCATTTGTTTCACTACCGCAAGGGTCCTGTGAATTAGATCCAGTTGCAACTGACACTCCTATATACACCACTGCCCAGCTCGCTCAGAGGTGACTGCAAGACTGTAAGCAGTGCTTACAAATCCGCCCAATTAAATACCCCATGCATGCCTTCAGCACAGTCCCTGGCATCCATCTCCATCTCTTTGATTTTCACCTAATTAGGGTTCCCTACTTTATATTGTCTTAGCTCACTTTGCTTTGCGTTTTCTAACAGATCAAGCTCTCATCATACATTTGCTCCACATTGCCACTGTTCTATTGAACCCCAACAACTTTAATCTCTCTGTTATGCCATTGGTTGCTATAGTGGAATTTCTCAGCAATTGAAGTTACTAACTTGTGTTAAAGATATGCCATTCTTTATATCATACTCTCCCAACACTTCTACTAGAGGCCGTTTTGTGGTGCTCGCTAATGATTATCTATACCCCATTGATATCCTTTTGTTACCACCGTTCTCTTCCACTTATTGCAGGAAATAGAATCTATCATCATTCTAGATTCCACGTAGTAAAATTCAGCCCTCGTCCCTTTACATTCCTGATGCAACTAAATTGTGTGCCTTTAGCATCACTAACAAGAAATAGACATATGCCAGCTTCCAGGACCTATTGACTACACAGTGAGTATGTGATGAAATTTGGCAGATAGTAACTCAGCTAGCTAAATGTACATATCTTTCCTCCTCTTTCTTCAATGGGCCTAACCTTAATCACTCGCTTATTGTAACCCAGTTTATGACCTTTGCCCCAATGTGGCTCTCACCCTATTTGACTCCATTTTTCACACAATTTCGATCTCTGGGCATCAAACTCATCTCCTTCTGTTCAACCTGTCCCTTTCACATTTTGCTGTTCGCAGCCAGTTGCCAAAGCCCGTAAGTCTAATTTCCCAGCCTCGTTCACCGTCAAATAACCCTTTAGCCTCTACACTGTGCATTTTCCATTAGCGCCTATCACCCCAGTTCACATCCTGGTCACCCCCTTTCAACCTCTTTGTAACGCAGAGAAATATGACTACCTGGTAAGATTTCTACTGGGCCATCATTGGTTTGTGTCCATTGTCATACATCTCATTCACCTGCTCGTGCTATATGGGGCACTCCTTCCACAGTATCAGTCTACATACCTTTCCTTGGCCCCCTGGTCCTCTTCCCCTTGTCTTACACTGATCTGCGTCTTTTCTCATACACGCACTCCTAGTCACTCTGAAGCCCACTCAACACAATTATAACTTTTTACTCACAATAACATTTTGTGTGGTTTTCTCAACTCTCCAGTTCATGTCTGGTTTATCCTATAGTGACTTTTATATCACTCTCACCTTACTTTGGGAGACATGGCCCCAGTGATGCATCCAATACATAAAGGCCAATTAGGGGTCATCAAAGGTTGCAGCCTCTATCCGTGGGACGTTTTTTGCTACAATGTTCTTGTGATCCGTGACTTGTTCCAGTGGCCTAATGCAAAATCATTAGGTGCCCTTAGTCTCCTGCATCTTACAAACTTTTAATTGGCCTTAGGTTCAATTGAGGCATCCTTGAAGGGCTGTGTGGCCCTGAAACGTTACCCCGCCCCACCCCATGCGCCGAGGGGGGCTTGCAGAAGCCTATTTTAAGCCCCTGGCTTTTTGTTTCACAAATGTACTTCAAACTGGACTGGGTACTGTGAGAAGGGCAAATTATACAGCACCAAATAATATTGAAAAAAATCATCTCTTTCTTTTACACATTGGAAATAAACATCAAAAAAACATATTGTTCAAATTTGTATCCAGAGCTCTATTCTATTTTAGTTTGCCTGACTAAATGTTCAAGTTTTTTTGTTATATGATATAAAATATTGCACATCTTGGGCATCAAATATAAACCGTTTTTCAATTTGCTGTATTGTTTTGGTGACAATTCAATTCTGCTGTCTAGCTAGCATTCAAGTTATGTTTAAAAGTAAGCACCTAACATGTGTAAAATGTACGACATTACTGGACTGGAAGTTGTACATGACTTTAGAAATGCTCATTTCAACTGTGGATGTGGTGAAATGGCAAAGTTTTTATATATAATGAACATTGAGCTGCAGATTAGCAGGGGTAACATTTGTCTGTGGCTTTACATATTCTGATCAGCAATTCACTGATTTAAAAAAAAAAAACAAATGTGCTGTTTCTCTGCGAAGGGTCATCAAAATCTGTTACTGTCATTCATGGACATGCCTTTCTAACCCACCATTCTCAAATAATGTATTCTTTTACTCTGTATTTAGGTATATTTCTTAAATTCTATTTAACTAAAGCTCCAAGAAATTTTGACCAGGCATAGAAGAAGGGTAACATGGAAAAGAAGTAAATGTTGATAATTCAAATTTGTTTTCTCATCGAAATCCCAGCCAAGTCCATCAGTGGGACACTCAGTATTCTTAGGCCTTAAGGAAACAATTCTTAAATGTTGTTGGTCTTGTGATGGAACTTCATGTGATGGCACCAGCGTTGAAGTTCACATGAGATTACTTCCTGTGATGTCATCATGAAGATAAATGGTGTGTGATGCCCCTTCTCCTATGTACACACCCATTCAACGTATTCTATTGGTTTGCGTAAAGTATATTTATATGTAGAAAATTGAAGAGCATGCCCCCTACATTCGGTGCTCCCACCACTGTTCCGTTCTACACTGTGAGCAACTGTTCCTCAACATGTTCTCTGTGCCCTTCTGGCTATAAATCTCTGTGTCCCTTTCTCATCATGGTCTTTAGTCTCCCGTTGCATCTACCTCTAACTCTTCCCTACCCAGCTTTCAGTGTTGCTCTCCACCTCCTCTACTGTTAACGGAGGTTGTAACCCTCCCTCTGCCCACCACTCCCAATGTACATGTGTACCATCATGCTTGTCTCACTTCTTGTGTCCGTGTCTTTACTTCTCCCACCAAGTATATTCACCACCTCAAAGAATTAGGGGCTTATTTACAAGCCCCTTGCGCTGCCAGTGTGTCATGTTGCGTGACGCACTGGCGGTGCAACCTGCTGTGTGATATTTAAAAGCACATGTAAAGCCACCCTGCGTGGCTTTACGTGTGCTTGTAAATATCGTACCTTTTCACGCAACACTTTGCATGTTAGGGGCTTGACATGGGTGTTGCTGTGGGTGTTTCCTCGCAACACCCATGTCCACTGATGCATTTCCAGATTTACGAGCAATCGTAAACCTGGAAATGCGTCAGAATGCTACGCCCCCCTAGGGGTGGCGTAGCGAGGTGGAACGAGGAGAAATGTTTTAATTTCTCCTAGTTTTTTTCCTCTTTCAATGCCTGCTGCATTGGAAGAGGAAATCACCTCAATTGATTGTTTTTGTGCAAGAAGGTGCCCCTCCCTGCACAAAAACAATCTCCCCACGCACGAGGCATCCTTGCACCATGTGCAAGGGTGCCTACGCCAGCGCATGGCAGCAGTTTGTGCGCCAGTGCAGGGAAGAGCACATCGATTGTTGTAAATATGTTGCATCCCTGTGCTACGAAACTAATGCAGCGCGGCGCAGCAAAATGACTTGCGGCACCGCGCTGCGTTAGTTTCTCGTAAATAGGGCCCCAAGTGTCTTCAGATTTTTCCACAGATTATATGGAATTAGAGAAAAGTGGCGGTCATGTCAAAAGAGCAATTTTGATAAGTGCAGTAAAATAGTAAAAACAAAGGGTCTCTGAAGCTGTTAAGCATCAGTTTCATTGTACATTACGGTTTTCCTAAAACCTGCAGCAGAGCCACTTAGCCAAATGTACAACTATTGGATTGGGTCTAAAAGGGGAAATTAAGTACAATCTGTCTAGCTAACTCGTGGAATAGTCAGAATTGTGGTATTTTTGGGTGTTTCTTTGCATGCCATTTGATTTTAATATACACAGATTTATTTTAGTTTATGTAGGTCGTTTTTATCTCCTACGTGGTAATAACTGTTTCTGTTTCTTTAGCTTTGTTTTAGTAGCTGTTTTGCTTTAATATATTTAGTGCACAATTTCTGGTCTTCCGTACACCTCATTAACGTTTCTGGGAACTTCACAGATTTGTGACATGTTATGCATATTGAGAGCATAATCCACAAAAATCTTTTTGCAGCAGAAACGCAAGTAAATTCTCATTCTACACTTTTTATTTAGTAAAAAATGCAGTAGCTTATCTACTTTGTAATGCAAAGTGGGGATGCAAATCATTTGTTTATGTTTTTGTAGCAATTACACTTTATTGCATATTATTGTTATTCACTGTTGCAAATAACAAGTTGTAACTATTTTGGTTGGCGTCACTGCTCCATTCAATTTAAGGCAGTCTGTCATTTGCATTTCCTAACTTTCCTCCCTTTGAGGGGTATTTGGACAAAATCTTAGGAAAATAATACAGTGATACAAAAATATAGTGTCAAGAATAATGGGATGTCAAAAATATTGTCAACAGGAATATCAAAAGTAAAAATATTGTATTAAGTGTTGTTTTTAATATCGTAAAAAATATTGGTTTAGAAGACGTATGTAATATTATTTGTAAGTGTTAATTAGAATGTAGGTCCCGCCAAGCATATCACAACTTTCATCGCCACCACTGATTTCATGGAGGTCTTTCCTTGAGGAAAGAAAGGGGACCCTGCATGGCCCCCTTGTGCATCATGCCTTGTGGATGCACAAAGGAGGTCACAACATGTGCCCCCCTGTGTGTATGCACAGAAGTTCCAGCACAGCATTTACTTTTCAGTCCATGCCATGCTGGAACTTCCTTTGACATTCCCATTGTGGTGGCTATTTTATAGGCACCGCCATAGGAACGGCAAAGGAAATGCCCAAGAATGGCTTTAAAAGTCATTATTGGGTGGGCGGTCCTCATGCTGCTTTGGTGCAGATGCATCGGCGGAGAGCTGGCACAACATTCGTAATGAGGCCCTAAGTGTGGAATATGCTACAAACAGTCAATTTGCCTTTCAAATAAACAACATGATAGCACTAGCCTATGTTCCTGTCACAGAGGTAGCTAACCAGCACAATTTAATAATAGAAAGCTCTTTTTGTCAACAAATAGAAGACAAACTAAGGCCCCTAACAGACTATTTTAAAGACACTTGGGTGGCAGACTGTATCGCTCCGAACAACCCAAATTCCAAATTCCATGGTAGAATATCTATAACAACACCTTGGCATGGGAAGCCAGAACAAACAATGCAGTGGAAGGATGGAACAATGCTTTCCAATCCACACTAGGCAGACCCCAACCTACACTCACTTTATAGATTACAAAAAGAGCAAAGCTACCAACAACTACGAATGGAGCAATCTGTTAGCCAAACTGCTACTAATCTTTTCAAACAGACCAAAAGAATGAACAACTATCTAAAGTCAAAATCTTCATAAATACCAAAGGAGTAGATTACTTAGAAATTATAGCCAAAAACATATTATAAAATAGATAGTAACCTACCCAAGTTCAAAAAACTATCACAAAATCTAAACCAACATGACAAATCATTTTTTTAACAATAAATATAATATTTTATTATATCAGTCTATAAATAAATAAATGTTCATGTTAATGAAGACTGAGGTAATAAAATAATATATACATTACTTAAACAAAGAATGTAAACAGCTAAAAAACTAAAAAACAAACTCAAACCATCACATAAATTAATTACAACACATTAACCACATAATTGCAAATAACAATCACATAATATTTACACAAACAATAAAATGTAACATTTCCCACCCAAACGAAATAAAATTAAAAAGCTTACTGTTGGGTAGCTACAGAGCTTCCTCTGCATTCACAGCATTGAAAATAGTAATCCACCAATAACAGGAAAAATACTATCTAAAAACCCACAAAAAAATGCAAAATTAAACAAATCCAGTAAATATTACTCGCAGAAATCTAAAGTATCTAGGAAACAAATAAAACCCAGAAAAGATGTTTACAAAAAAAAACATTGTAGTAAACTTGAAAGAAGGAAATCAAAGTAAAAAGCATTGGATTATTAGAAACCACAATTGATATCCTTTAAAAAAAAATGGAAACTCCCAATAGCCAAAGGACACGTTTGCAGACAAAAACCTGTAAAGTAAATAAGAAAATACACCTTGTAAACACAATACAATATAAAAAATGCAGTTACATCACACTTAATCATCAAAATATGAGTAACATACCACAATTTAACATAACATAACGATACATTTCTAAAGCAGTGTACATAATCCCAAAATTACAAACTAGTGAAAACCCCTACTATTACTACATCTAAATACAGAACAAGCCGACGAACAACACTATAACGACCTGCTATACCTTCCCCTAAACCCCTCCTACCCTGAAAAACATCCTTAAAGAAGGTCTTACCTGTTTCGACGAACAGAAGCACCTTACTGTTACCTGGTTCCAGGAAAGTGAACTATAAATAACACTTAAGACTACAAAATCTAAGGCATGGGTAAGAAAATATGAACTAAAAAAAAAAAGAACTATCTCCCCATAGAAATGAATGGGTAATAATGTAAAAATTTTGAAAAAAATTGTCAAAACATTTTACTAATTATTAAACACGTAAAACATATGCAAAAATGTTACATATAATGTTAAAAAACTTGTAGAGTATAAATTAAATATTAGTATAAAATATATACAATTATTTAATATATGCTGGAAAAACGTATGCTAAAATGATGTTGAAAATATGTACATAAAGCACTTACAAACGTTTTAAAAAATGATGAACAATGGAAAAAATTTGGAAACTGTACAACATTTAGCAATATTAAATATATATATTTTTTATTAATAAAAAAATCATACATTTTTTTAGTTAACTATATAAACGTATATTTTTAAGTTTAAATATATATGTTTAAAAATGTAAAACTATACATTAAATACATTTTTTAAACATAAATAAATGTGAAAAATGTGTTACATGTCTTTACTCTATAAAAATGTACTTAATAATATTATTGCTCACAAATATACAACTATTTGTATTATACTTCTAAACACCAACAATACAAATTAAATAACACAAACTATTTCTACTACATACAAATAAAATTCAAACAAAGGATTTCAGATTAATATTATAAAATTAAATATTCACACTCCACCACAAACCATTATTAAGAAAGTGTTGGACACTAAAAGGGTGATATTTACTATCCCCACTTCAACCTATACCAATTTAGGGACGGCTTTGGACACTAAAAGGGTAACATTTACTATTACCAATCCAATCTATACCAAGTTGAAGATGGTGTGAACACTAAAGGAGTGACATTTACTATTCACACTCCAACTTAAACCAATTTGAGGAAAGTGTTGGACACTAAAAGAAAAACATTTACTTGTCCCACTCCAATATATATCAATTTGGAAAAGGTGTTGGACACTAAAGGAGTCATATTTACTATTCCCACTACAATCTACATCAATTTGGAGACGGTGTTGGGCATTAAAGGAGTGACTTTCACTATTCCTGCTCCAATCTGTGGGCCTGATTTAGACTTTGGCTGTCTTACCGCTATGCCGTGGCAGTCCCAAATACTCAGTCGAGTTGATGGTGGCCCGCCAGCCATATTTAGATACTGCTGCAATGGACAGAAGACTGCAGCAGCGGACTTTGCTTCTGGCTGGCAGTATTCCATTGCCGTCATGCTGGTGGGATTGCACCAAGCTGATTTAGATGTTCCTGCTGGACTGGTGACCTTTCAGTGGCTCTGAAGACAGGTAAGTGCAACTTGTTTATGTGTCTAACAACATATATGTCATGTTACCATGCAATGCATCTGTAGGCAATGTGTAATAGCCCTTTATGTCACTTTTTGTATGCCGCTTGCACAACATTTAGACACCATTGAATGACCCTCCTATACGATACATAGGAGAAATGTACGAGTGTCTTACCTTCAATATCAGTACAACTGACTTGTTTGGTGTAGTGGTGGTGTCGGTGCAGCAAAGGGGGGACCTGGACAAAGGCATAGGAAGAAGGAAACGGAATCAGGAAGCATCTACTGAGCCGGACACTGGACAGCCTCCCTTCGCTACCCTTTTCCTGCCTTTCACGATTGCCGTGGCGTACCCGCCCCAGTGCAATCACGCTTGTCAACAGAGGGAGACCACCACCCGCGGTTTCCCTCCTCGCTGCATCCTTGATGCCAGCGCAGCGCCTCTTCTGCGCCATATTTTTGTTACTCCCGATCTCAAGTTAACCCCCACAGGGTTGCTGTATTCTTATCCGGTCCTCGGCCCTGATGAGTCACGGGACCTTTCCCAGTGACGAAACACGTGTCGGCTGGTTCACTATATTCAACACAGTTGTTGTTGAAATAAAAAAATACCTATTTGGACAAATACTGATGTTGACCATTGTATTTGAATAACGCATCAATACTACATATTATATTACTAATACCCTCACCGCGTGTGCCCAGGACTACGCTCATGTATTTAACACACAGCCCAAAAAACTGAAATACACCCCAAAAAAACAAATTTTCCAATTCAATCGAATGCCATCCATGCCCCCTAAATGATGTTTGAAATTAATAAATACATCACACAGCAATCCATGACCCATGACTAGCTCTGGACCTACTGGCTACCCACAACGATTTATTTTAAAAAATGATGAAAAGTACCAAAAATGAAGTTGCAGCAACTGCAATGCCCCAATCAAACAACACCAACTTACTTGTAAAATCTCAAATTCCAAAATCCTCAAATCCAATGATAATGATGCAGCAGACACAAAGAGTGATCCTTCCAGCTCAAATCCAAGTGAAAAATGAACAGGAGATGGATAAAGCACTGGGAGGAGCCTGCTGGACAGGAACAGGAAGTAGGAGACTCTGTGGCACTTCCTCCCTCTCCCCCCAAAAAATTTGACCAAAAAGGACAGCCAAATATCAATCTGAGGTTTTTTTCCAGCCAAATCATCAATTTATAGAAGGTTTGATGCTGCTTGAGATGTTATTGTTCTCCAGATTGAAAATTTTGCGTGTTCGGGATCGCGAGCTGTACAAAAATATCGCCGGATGTCCGATGGCGCGCCCGAATTTACGTGTTCGCAGTCGCAATCTCTCTCGTGGTGCACGATGGCGCGGCGAATGACGTGTTCGCGATCGCACACTCTCGCGTTGTCCGATGGCGCGGCGAATGACGTGTTCGCGATCGCAAACTCTCGCGGGATAACGCGGCCGGCTACCGAAATCTCGTGGCGCACGCGAACGGATAGGAAAACCCGTCGGCGAATGCAGGAATCCCGGTAAGTCGCTATCGCGCACGCTAGAACGCATTTTTGAAGCGCGACAAGAAAATAATTCCTCTACGCCGCGGATCGTGGAATTGTTGGCAATTCCGCGTTCTCCACGGAACGCGAAATTGCCTAAATTCCGCAAATTCCGCGAGCGGAGCGGAATTGGATGCCCAGGGTTAGTCCTTATCAGATGACCACACTTGTTGATTTACGACTGAGATGCTTTTTTGGAATGTAGAAATTGATTCATTATATCTCTTGAACTGTATATAACAACGGCCAACACTTTGTACACCAAGGGACTTTGAGCAGACGCACTCTGTCAAGGCTCTCCTGGCCACAGCGTTTAACTAAACAAACTTGTTCCCGGTTTGCCAAATGCCTCTTGTCTTTTCATTTATTTAAGGTAAAACCATTTCCGAGCAACAGGTCCAAAGTCAATGTGCCTGCTTTTAGAGATGGATATCAAAGTTTGCCTAAAGTTGTGCAGCCTTATAAAGCCACCAGGGTATTGTCAGGTTTCATTGTAGCTGACACCACAGTACATGTAGCTGGCCCCTGGGGTACTTCATGTGAGTGGAGTAAATTTGTGATTTTGGGACATTAACATGGATAATGTGTATTGAGGTATTTGTTTATCTCAGCATGTGTAATATACACATGTGTGCTCACTATTGGTGTCAGCTTGTGGCAGATGTAATACACTTAAGGGACATAAAAACTGATGTACATTAACTTTCACTTACAAAATGTTTGCTTCCTCTCTTGTATCTATGCAGGTTAATGCCCATCAGAAGCGTGACATCTGGAAGGCCATCACAAAGAAGTTGTGGATCATGGAAGTCTACAAGCAGCATAGTGTCCATTGCCGCAAGACTTGAGAGGACCTAAGACGCTGGACCCGGAAGATTGTGGAGGTCCAACTGAGGTTGTCCTTCCAAAGTGTGTGGGTTGCACACCGCACCCTGACCCCACTAATGGCCCGCATACTTGCAGTGGCCTATCCTAGGCTTGATGGGCAGTTGAAGGCCCAACAGCAGTGACAAGCGGGTAAGTCATGACCAGAGTTATACAAGTGGTCTTAACATTTTTTTCAGCTCACAGGCAATGTTTTCACCATCCAAACTGAGATAGACCCAAATTCAAATGCACAAGAGGAGTTCACAAATGGGTAGGTCTGATGGCAGGTGAATAATGATGTCCTTTGCCTATTTTCTGTATCAACCTGCTACACAAAAGTGACCAGTCACCTATCCATGAACATGACATGGGCTGTTACATGGCTGGCTCAAGTGATGATTCATCTCATGTTGTTGAATAACCCGGCTGACCATTGCCCCCAACAGGCCAATTGTCTACATTGTGGAATGACTGATGCTTACTCACTACTGTGTGTCATGTGATGGTAAGCTTATCACATGTTACACAGTATGACGTGCACCTTTGATGCAATGACTGGACAACACTTCCTATTGGTAAGTTGGGTTAATACGATAACATAAGTGTTCCTACATCACTGGTGCAATCAGTAATAGGGCCTACATGTTGGCCTGTGAACCTGTTCCTGTAGTTGTGCCATCAGCAGTCCTATGTTCTACACGGTGTAACTGCATTCTTAGGTTGATGTCTAAGTTAATTAGACATATGTGTGTGTAGGCCACTGAGATTATTTTGTGAGTTAATTGTGTTAATTAAACAATCAATATTTTACCACAGCCAGGACTGAGTACACATTGGTGAGTGTGTGACACATACCCATATCACTTACTTATACTTCTATGGGAATGTCCAAAGGGTGAAGTTATGAACAACATGATAGGTACTGTAATATGCTAACACCCTGGGAACAAACTAACACTGCATGTTGATGTCACAGATAGTCACTGTAACACATGAGCCTTGAATGGAAAATAGTATTTAGCAAATGGTAAGTAGGAATGGAGTGGTCAGATAGTGCAAAGATGGAATGGGGATGTCCTTAGGGCAATGTGACAACTTATGCTGTGGGCAT
The DNA here is from genome assembly GCA_963921515.1 of Calotriton arnoldi. NCBI lineage: Eukaryota > Metazoa > Chordata > Amphibia > Caudata > Salamandridae > Calotriton > Calotriton arnoldi. The sequence continues at coordinate 1,334,868 of CAWUFW010005214.1, read as the reverse complement.
TTGTTCACTGATCATCCAAATGGGCTAAAGTGTAGAAGGTGGGGACCAATACCAGGAGATACATCTGGATGACTTGGAGTAAACTTCACTCATGGTCTTGTAGCTGTGTGGGGTCATGACAACACTGTGAGCAACTGTTTGCAGGTTATATACCATGCATTCATGTGTTCAGGCTAATGTTGGAGCCAATGTTTTGAAACTTGGAGCTGATGTAATCTGTGCACCTTTGAAATGTTTAGTGTTAACATCTCGTCGTCAGGTGAGTTACAGCAGATGCAATAAACTGATTCCAATTTACATTGCAGCATCATCTCAGGCAAGTGAAGGAGAGAGGTCCAACATCGGCAGGGAAGCAGCTGGCCACAGTGGTTCCATTTCTGGTACTTCCGACACAGAGGGACCCAGTGGCCGAGAGGGTGTGTGGAGTGCTGCAGAGAAGGCAAGTTCAAGTCATCAGAGTCATCCTCCAGTGGACACTCCCAGGTGGTGGACCTCCCCAGGAGATCTACCACGTCTTCTTTGTCCGCATCCCTACATTCCAGCTCCATCCTCTCAGTTGCTTCCCACCAAGTTGGCCTTGCCTGGTCCTGTAAGAGGGGACCAGTTTCCTTCGCTCCAGGTACCTCAGCCCCTGCCCCCTGCTGTGCTCGGTGAATATGCTATTGACCTCCTGAGGCACATCTCTGTGGGTCAGACTGCACTGCTGAATGCCATCCAGGGGCATGGCAGCCATCTGCTGAAGACAGTGGCCTACCTGGAAGGCATTCATGGTGCCATGTCTGCCCTACAGAGATTGTTTCAGGCTCCGGCCTACTCACTGACCACAGCCTCCCATCATCCCAAACTTGTGCTTGTCCTCCTGCCTCTTACCCATCCCAATCCCTATTCCCAAACCTGTCCAAAGCACACATTTGCACGCACCCACCCATTCAGACCCAAACAGCACATCCACACACAAGCACAAACATCACAAGAAAAGGCAAACACAAATCCAAACATGCAGACCCTGCATCTACCACCACATTCACAGGCATCCACACCGCCATCGCAAACACCACTGACCACACAACACCACAGCCACATACTCCCACCACTCACCCATCACATCCCCACACAGGACAGGGGAGACCACACACACATGCACACATCACACATCTGCCATCGCACCCCACAACCACAGATATACCCCATACTCACATGCACACCCACCAGCACATCCATAGACACACCCAGAGTCAGCACAACATCACCATTCACGAAACCTATACCTAGCACTTCCACTGCAGCAACATCCATAGACACACCACCCACACTCTACACTCCTAAAACACTCAGACACAAACACTCAAGCACCCAACATACACCAGATAAACTAGATACAACCATACTAGCAGCACATACACCTGACACACATGCACCTGCACCTGCACCTGCAACAGACCCAAGCACATCACTCAAAGTCACTTCCTCTCCTTCCAAGTCCCCACTCCTTCCCACACCCCCTACCAAGTTCCCTACAGAAGACCCTTCCTTTGCCCTTGCCTTCACCACTACCAAACCTCCTACAACCTCTTCAAAGAAGCGTTCTCCTCCTACCACAGCCAAGACCACTGCTTCCACCTCCAAATCCACCCCTATTCCTGACCCATCACCCCTTCCACTTCCCAGCATACTCCATCCAAACGTTGCTCCACCCATTCCAACTTCCAACCCTCTCCAAAATATCAGTCCACCCTTCCTCTTCCAAAGTCCCACCTCTACAATCCAATGACACCCCTTCCAAACCCAAACATATCCCTCCCAAATAAGATCATAGAGGTGCCTGATATTCCCAATTGATGCCCCTTTGGGAGAAGGTTGGGAGAAGGTTCCCTGGCAGTGCCTTGAAGGGCAAGTTGAGTGGCACAGCACTGTGCTGGACCATCGAATGTGGAAGTGGACTGGCCATTTCCATTTGGTTAACTCCATGATGTTATTTTGGAGCAATAAAACTTTTTTGGTTTAGAACACATTAGTCCTGCCATTACTTTTCTAACTATTTGATATCATTGTGTACTTTGTGATGTGTGACTTCAGTTGTGTTTGTTTCACCCTGATTGCTGATCCAGTTGAAGGAGTTTGTATAATCTAACATTTGAACCTGTGCTGGAGTTACACAGGAGAAGGGTAACTGTTCCATGGATATGTGGGATGACTTGCAAATGGGGCTGACACTGCATTGTATGGGATACCATATGGTATTTCTGCTTGTCTTGGGCAATATGAATATCATGCAGCTTCTAGTTCTCACTATGATGTACATTGGATATGTGTTGGATGTGTTCAAGTTAGTTATTTGTTTATCCACACATGGAGGGGGTGAATAGTCACATCTTTTTACACTTTTTATGGAAATGTGTCCTTTTTAGGTTGTGTGCATGACAAATGCTGTTCCTGCTTTGTTTGCTTTCCTTATTTGCTCTTACACATTCCCTACATATGCAAGACACTTGGTTATGCTATTGGTTGTCCCTGATTTACTTCAAGCCACAGGTCCTGTGCACATAGAGGTTTTGAGGCATGTGCAAAGTGGACTGGGGTCAAAGGGCCTACCCTTTTAGGGCCCCCTGGTAGAGGCAAGCCTATTCTACAGAGTCTGTTTACATTGTGACCTTTGTATGCTTCTCACACTGATTATTTGATGTCCCATTGACATCACATTTACCTTTTTATGTGGGTGATCTGTGGGAGTCTAGTACAGATATTTAGCAGAGAAGGTGTATTTACGTTTCATAACACATCCATCCAGAAGTCTCTTTGATATGACAATAGGACCTAGCAAGTGAAAAATGAGACAGTGTCACAGAGATGAATAGCTGGGATATTGATGGGTAGGTGTTGTTATGTTACACCAATCAATGCGCACATCAGTATCCCTGATTCTTAATTTTATACACATGTTCAGATTGGTGATGTGGGCCTGTGCAGTGTCAGTGACCTGCCCAAAGAGGGCATCATGGATTAGTGCTTGGATTATACATTCTGATTTATTGAAAACATAGGCCCTCATGGCATGTTTGGGTCAGGGAACCCATACACATTTGCATGTCTATGCCAGACCAATTATTTGCTGAGGAGTCAATGGGAATGTGTAGGTATATGACGTACCATCGGTTGCATCCACGCCGGTGTTGGTCATCATCAAGCAGCAGCGGCAAGATTTTGAGGGCCAGCTCCATGGCGGTACGGGACCTGTGAAGGTGAGTAAAGGTGAGTTTGTGCCTTATATGCTTCCCTTTCTGCCAACGCAGGTGTGGAGCATTTACTGCCACTGTCACGTCGGCGGTAAGCCACATCGTGATTGGGCAGGCAGGGGAACTGGTAGTCCGCCCTCCAACAGACGCACTGGCCTATCCCGTCACAGACGCAGTGGATGATATACTGGTGGTGGCAGCGGTACCATGGCGGTCTTTTGTCTATGGGAGTGCATGCATTGTAATAGTGCGGTCGCACCAGCAAATCAGCTGCAGTGATTCCGACGCCATTTCAACAGTGGTCGATTTACCGCCAAGCTAGTAATCAGACCCTTTGTCATCTTGCTTCGGTCATATTTGATGGAGTATCTTCTATCATGCTCCTTTACAGTTTGAATCATCATTTGTTTCACTACCGCAAGGGTCCTGTGAATTAGATCCAGTTGCAACTGACACTCCTATATACACCACTGCCCAGCTCGCTCAGAGGTGACTGCAAGACTGTAAGCAGTGCTTACAAATCCGCCCAATTAAATACCCCATGCATGCCTTCAGCACAGTCCCTGGCATCCATCTCCATCTCTTTGATTTTCACCTAATTAGGGTTCCCTACTTTATATTGTCTTAGCTCACTTTGCTTTGCGTTTTCTAACAGATCAAGCTCTCATCATACATTTGCTCCACATTGCCACTGTTCTATTGAACCCCAACAACTTTAATCTCTCTGTTATGCCATTGGTTGCTATAGTGGAATTTCTCAGCAATTGAAGTTACTAACTTGTGTTAAAGATATGCCATTCTTTATATCATACTCTCCCAACACTTCTACTAGAGGCCGTTTTTGTGGTGCTCGCTAATGATTATCTATACCCCATTGATATCCTTTTGTTACCACCGTTCTCTTCCACTTATTGCAGGAAATAGAATCTATCATCATTCTAGATTCCACGTAGTAAAATTCAGCCCTCGTCCCTTTACATTCCTGATGCAACTAAATTGTGTGCCTTTAGCATCACTAACAAGAAATAGACATATGCCAGCTTCCAGGACCTATTGACTACACAGTGAGTATGTGATGAAATTTGGCAGATAGTAACTCAGCTAGCTAAATGTACATATCTTTCCTCCTCTTTCTTCAATGGGCCTAACCTTAATCACTCGCTTATTGTAACCCAGTTTATGACCTTTGCCCCAATGTGGCTCTCACCCTATTTGACTCCATTTTTCACACAATTTCGATCTCTGGGCATCAAACTCATCTCCTTCTGTTCAACCTGTCCCTTTCACATTTTGCTGTTCGCAGCCAGTTGCCAAAGCCCGTAAGTCTAATTTCCCAGCCTCGTTCACCGTCAAATAACCCTTTAGCCTCTACACTGTGCATTTTCCATTAGCGCCTATCACCCCAGTTCACATCCTGGTCACCCCCTTTCAACCTCTTTGTAACGCAGAGAAATATGACTACCTGGTAAGATTTCTACTGGGCCATCATTGGTTTGTGTCCATTGTCATACATCTCATTCACCTGCTCGTGCTATATGGGGCACTCCTTCCACAGTATCAGTCTACATACCTTTCCTTGGCCCCCTGGTCCTCTTCCCCTTGTCTTACACTGATCTGCGTCTTTTCTCATACACGCACTCCTAGTCACTCTGAAGCCCACTCAACACAATTATAACTTTTTACTCACAATAACATTTTGTGTGGTTTTCTCAACTCTCCAGTTCATGTCTGGTTTATCCTATAGTGACTTTTATATCACTCTCACCTTACTTTGGGAGACATGGCCCCAGTGATGCATCCAATACATAAAGGCCAATTAGGGGTCATCAAAGGTTGCAGCCTCTATCCGTGGGACGTTTTTTGCTACAATGTTCTTGTGATCCGTGACTTGTTCCAGTGGCCTAATGCAAAATCATTAGGTGCCCTTAGTCTCCTGCATCTTACAAACTTTTAATTGGCCTTAGGTTCAATTGAGGCATCCTTGAAGGGCTGTGTGGCCCTGAAACGTTACCCCCGCCCCACCCCATGCGCCGAGGGGGCTTGCAGAAGCCTATTTTAAGCCCCTGGCTTTTTGTTTCACAAATGTACTTCAAACTGGACTGGGTACTGTGAGAAGGGCAAATTATACAGCACCAAATAATATTGAAAAAAATCATCTCTTTCTTTTACACATTGGAAATAAACATCAAAAAAACATATTGTTCAAATTTGTATCCAGAGCTCTATTCTATTTTAGTTTGCCTGACTAAATGTTCAAGTTTTTTTGTTATATGATATAAAATATTGCACATCTTGGGCATCAAATATAAACCGTTTTTCAATTTGCTGTATTGTTTTGGTGACAATTCAATTCTGCTGTCTAGCTAGCATTCAAGTTATGTTTAAAAGTAAGCACCTAACATGTGTAAAATGTACGACATTACTGGACTGGAAGTTGTACATGACTTTAGAAATGCTCATTTCAACTGTGGATGTGGTGAAATGGCAAAGTTTTTATATATAATGAACATTGAGCTGCAGATTAGCAGGGGTAACATTTGTCTGTGGCTTTACATATTCTGATCAGCAATTCACTGATTTAAAAAAAAAAACAAATGTGCTGTTTCTCTGCGAAGGGTCATCAAAATCTGTTACTGTCATTCATGGACATGCCTTTCTAACCCACCATTCTCAAATAATGTATTCTTTTACTCTGTATTTAGGTATATTTCTTAAATTCTATTTAACTAAAGCTCCAAGAAATTTTGACCAGGCATAGAAGAAGGGTAACATGGAAAAGAAGTAAATGTTGATAATTCAAATTTGTTTTCTCATCGAAATCCCAGCCAAGTCCATCAGTGGGACACTCAGTATTCTTAGGCCTTAAGGAAACAATTCTTAAATGTTGTTGGTCTTGTGATGGAACTTCATGTGATGGCACCAGCGTTGAAGTTCACATGAGATTACTTCCTGTGATGTCATCATGAAGATAAATGGTGTGTGATGCCCCTTCTCCTATGTACACACCCATTCAACGTATTCTATTGGTTTGCGTAAAGTATATTTATATGTAGAAAATTGAAGAGCATGCCCCCTACATTCGGTGCTCCCACCACTGTTCCGTTCTACACTGTGAGCAACTGTTCCTCAACATGTTCTCTGTGCCCTTCTGGCTATAAATCTCTGTGTCCCTTTCTCATCATGGTCTTTAGTCTCCCGTTGCATCTACCTCTAACTCTTCCCTACCCAGCTTTCAGTGTTGCTCTCCACCTCCTCTACTGTTAACGGAGGTTGTAACCCTCCCTCTGCCCACCACTCCCAATGTACATGTGTACCATCATGCTTGTCTCACTTCTTGTGTCCGTGTCTTTACTTCTCCCACCAAGTATATTCACCACCTCAAAGAATTAGGGGCTTATTTACAAGCCCCTTGCGCTGCCAGTGTGTCATGTTGCGTGACGCACTGGCGGTGCAACCTGCTGTGTGATATTTAAAAGCACATGTAAAGCCACCCTGCGTGGCTTTACGTGTGCTTGTAAATATCGTACCTTTTCACGCAACACTTTGCATGTTAGGGGCTTGACATGGGTGTTGCTGTGGGTGTTTCCTCGCAACACCCATGTCCACTGATGCATTTCCAGATTTACGAGCAATCGTAAACCTGGAAATGCGTCAGAATGCTACGCCCCCTAGGGGTGGCGTAGCGGGTGGAAACGAGGAGAAATGTTTTAATTTCTCCTAGTTTTTTTCCTCTTTCAATGCCTGCTGCATTGGAAGAGGAAATCACCTCAATTGATTGTTTTTGTGCAAGAAGGTGCCCCTCCCTGCACAAAAACAATCTCCCCACGACGCAGGCATCCTTGCACCATGTGCAAGGGTGCCTACGCCAGCGCATGGCAGCAGTTTGTGCGCCAGTGCAGGGAAGAGCACATCGATTGTTGTAAATATGTTGCATCCCTGTGCTACGAAACTAATGCAGCGCGGCGCAGCAAAATGACTTGCGGCACCGCGCTGCGTTAGTTTCTCGTAAATAGGGCCCCAAGTGTCTTCAGATTTTTCCACAGATTATATGGAATTAGAGAAAAGTGGCGGTCATGTCAAAAGAGCAATTTTGATAAGTGCAGTAAAATAGTAAAAACAAAGGGTCTCTGAAGCTGTTAAGCATCAGTTTCATTGTACATTACGGTTTTCCTAAAACCTGCAGCAGAGCCACTTAGCCAAATGTACAACTATTGGATTGGGTCTAAAAGGGAAATTAAGTACAATCTGTCTAGCTAACTCGTGGAATAGTCAGAATTGTGGTATTTTTGGGTGTTTCTTTGCATGCCATTTGATTTTAATATACACAGATTTATTTTAGTTTATGTAGGTCGTTTTTATCTCCTACGTGGTAATAACTGTTTCTGTTTCTTTAGCTTTGTTTTAGTAGCTGTTTTGCTTTAATATATTTAGTGCACAATTTCTGGTCTTCCGTACACCTCATTAACGTTTCTGGGAACTTCACAGATTTGTGACATGTTATGCATATTGAGAGCATAATCCACAAAAATCTTTTTGCAGCAGAAACGCAAGTAAATTCTCATTCTACACTTTTTATTTAGTAAAAATGCAGTAGCTTATCTACTTTGTAATGCAAAGTGGGATGCAAATCATTTGTTTATGTTTTTGTAGCAATTACACTTTATTGCATATTATTGTTATTCACTGTTGCAAATAACAAGTTGTAACTATTTTGGTTGGCGTCACTGCTCCATTCAATTTAAGGCAGTCTGTCATTTGCATTTCCTAACTTTCCTCCCTTTGAGGGGTATTTGGACAAAATCTTAGGAAAATAATACAGTGATACAAAAATATAGTGTCAAGAATAATGGGATGTCAAAAATATTGTCAACAGGAATATCAAAAGTAAAAATATTGTATTAAGTGTTGTTTTTAATATCGTAAAAAATATTGGTTTAGAAGACGTATGTAATATTATTTGTAAGTGTTAATTAGAATGTAGATTCTTGTAGTATGTTTGTTTCTATGGGTTTATTCATTTTTGTATTTGTTTTTTTACTAAGATAATTTGTTAGTTATGAAATAGTGGAAATTTGTATTTTTTTGTTCTCTTAATGATTATAAATAATGGTTTTACAATTATTTTTAGTAGCGCTATATTGGGTTTTGAGAGGATAAGGCTGGGGAGATTTTTAAAAAGTGTTTATGTTAAAGTAAATGTTATTGTAATTATTTTAATGATATGCAAATGAAAATGTAATAATTTTAGCTGTATGTTGTACATTAAGATTTTTTAATACATTTTAAAATATACATTAATTGTATTACATTTCAAAAAGATTTAAATATAAAAAATATTTAAATTCTAAAAATATTTTACATTAAAAAATATATATAAATTCATTTTGACAAAGTCAAATAATTGAAAACAATTCCGATAAAACTTTTCAAGTTTATACTTTTTAGACAAATAGATTTAAATAATGCAAATATTTTATTCTTTATAGTTTTATATTAAAAACTTATTTTTATTTTTTTAACTTTTAAAATGGTTTAATATTTTTGTTACTTTATTATTATTAATTTGGAATTATTACTTTTTTATTTTAAGGTTTAAAGTTTAGGAATGGTAATAAATATTCATACTAAAAAAATATTTGATTTAGATTAATGTTTAAATATGAATTTATTGGTTTGTAGTTTTGGTTAGTGTGTCTTTAAATTATGTTTAGTTTATTTTATTGTTAAAAATTGTGTGGGAGTATGAAGCATCGGTTGTGTATATAAAATGTTTAATTTGTATTTCCTTGTATAAAATGTATTAGACTGCAGTGGAAAAAGTAAATTTCACTTCTTTAGCTTCCAACAACTTCTTCAAATAGAAAAGGGCCTTATTTAGATCTTGGTGGGACTGGTCCCTCCATCACTTTTTTGCTGATCTTCTTGCTTGCTGGCTTGGTGGTCCGACCTATTTAAATGTTGGCGATTCTGTAACAAAAGACCGCCGCAGTCACGCCGACTCCACCAGGATTTTTGGGCATCGTCGACAGCAGCAGAGGCTGTAACGGCTGGCAGCGGAAGTCCAGGCAAGACTACTCTGTGCCTTCCTGCCGGCCCAACTGTGGCTTGAAGACATCCTACTTTGATGTGGTGGAATGGAAGGAAATGAGGCAATACCTTACCTATTTCCTGCTTCCTGATTCCGTTTCCTTCTTCCTATGCCTTTGTCCAGGTCCCCCCTTTGCTGCACCGACACCACCACTACACCAAACAAGTCAGTTGTACTGATATTGAAGGTAAGACACTCGTACATTTCTCCTATGTATCGTATAGGAGGGTCATTCAATGGTGTCTAAATGTTGTGCAAGCGGCATACAAAAAGTGACATAAAGGGCTATTACACATTGCCTACAGATGCATTGCATGGTAACATGACATATATGTTGTTAGACACATAAACAAGTTGCACTTACCTGTCTTCAGAGCCACTGAAAGGTCACCAGTCCAGCAGGAACATCTAAATCAGCTTGGTGCAATCCCACCAGCATGACGGCAATGGAATACTGCCAGCCAGAAGCAAAGTCCGCTGCTGCAGTCTTCTGTCCATTGCAGCAGTATCTAAATATGGCTGGCGGGCCACCATCAACTCGACTGAGTATTTGGGACTGCCACGGCATAGCGGTAAGACAGCCAAAGTCTAAATCAGGCCCACAGATTGGAGCAGGAATAGTGAAAGTCACTCCTTTAATGCCCAACACCGTCTCCAAATTGATGTAGATTGTAGTGGGAATAGTAAATATGACTCCTTTAGTGTCCAACACCTTTTCCAAATTGATATATATTGGAGTGGGACAAGTAAATGTTTTTCTTTTAGTGTCCAACACTTTCCTCAAATTGGTTTAAGTTGGAGTGTGAATAGTAAATGTCACTCCTTTAGTGTTCACACCATCTTCAACTTGGTATAGATTGGATTGGTAATAGTAAATGTTACCCTTTTAGTGTCCAAAGCCGTCCCTAAATTGGTATAGGTTGAAGTGGGGATAGTAAATATCACCCTTTTAGTGTCCAACACTTTCTTAATAATGGTTTGTGGTGGAGTGTGAATATTTAATTTTATAATATTAATCTGAAATCCTTTGTTTGAATTTTATTTGTATGTAGTAGAAATAGTTTGTGTTATTTAATTTGTATTGTTGGTGTTTAGAAGTATAATACAAATAGTTGTATATTTGTGAGCAATAATATTATTAAGTACATTTTTATAGAGTAAAGACATGTAACACATTTTTCACATTTATTTATGTTTAAAAAATGTATTTAATGTATAGTTTTACATTTTTAAACATATATATTTAAACTTAAAAATATACGTTTATATAGTTAACTAAAAAATGTATGATTTTTTTATTAATAAAAAATATATATATTTAATATTGCTAAATGTTGTACAGTTTCCAAATTTTTTCCATTGTTCATCATTTTTTAAAACGTTTGTAAGTGCTTTATGTACATATTTTCAACATCATTTTAGCATACGTTTTTCCAGCATATATTAAATAATTGTATATATTTTATACTAATATTTAATTTATACTCTACAAGTTTTTTAACATTATATGTAACATTTTTGCATATGTTTTACGTGTTTAATAATTAGTAAAATGTTTTGACAATTTTTTCAAAATTTTTACATTATTACCCATTCATTTCTATGGGGAGATAGTTCTTTTTTTTTTAGTTCATATTTTCTTACCCATGCCTTAGATTTTGTAGTCTTAAGTGTTATTTATAGTTCACTTTCCTGGAACCAGGTAACAGTAAGGTGCTTCTGTTCGTCGAAACAGGTAAGACCTTCTTTAAGGATGTTTTTCAGGGTAGGAGGGGTTTAGGGGGAAGGTATAGCAGGTCGTTATAGTGTTGTTCGTCGGCTTGTTCTGTATTTAGATGTAGTAATAGTAGGGGTTTTCACTAGTTTGTAATTTTGGGATTATGTACACTGCTTTAGAAATGTATCGTTATGTTATGTTAAATTGTGGTATGTTACTCATATTTTGATGATTAAGTGTGATGTAACTGCATTTTTTATATTGTATTGTGTTTACAAGGTGTATTTTCTTATTTACTTTACAGGTTTTTGTCTGCAAACGTGTCCTTTGGCTATTGGGAGTTTCCATTTTTTTTTAAAGGATATCAATTGTGGTTTCTAATAATCCAATGCTTTTTACTTTGATTTCCTTCTTTCAAGTTTACTACAATGTTTTTTTTGTAAACATCTTTTCTGGGTTTTATTTGTTTCCTAGATACTTTAGATTTCTGCGAGTAATATTTACTGGATTTGTTTAATTTTGCATTTTTTTGTGGGTTTTTTAGATAGTATTTTTCCTGTTATTGGTGGATTACTATTTTCAATGCTGTGAATGCAGAGGAAGCTCTGTAGCTACCCAACAGTAAGCTTTTTAATTTTATTTCGTTTGGGTGGGAAATGTTACATTTTATTGTTTGTGTAAATATTATGTGATTGTTATTTGCAATTATGTGGTTAATGTGTTGTAATTAATTTATGTGATGGTTTGAGTTTGTTTTTTAGTTTTTTAGCTGTTTACATTCTTTGTTTAAGTAATGTATATATTATTTTATTACCTCAGTCTTCATTAACATGAACATTTATTTATTTATAGACTGATATAATAAAATATTATATTTATTGTTAAAAAAATGATTTGTCATGTTGGTTTAGATTTTGTGATAGTTTTTTGAACTTGGGTAGGTTACTATCTATTTTATAATATGTTTTTGGCTATAATTTCTAAGTAATCTACTCCTTTGGTATTTATGAAGATTTTGACTTTAGATAGTTGTTCATTCTTTTGGTCTGTTTGAAAAGATTAGTAGCAGTTTGGCTAACAGATTGCTCCATTCGTAGTTGTTGGTAGCTTTGCTCTTTTTGTAATCTATAAAGTGAGTGTAGGTTGGGGTCTGCCTAGTGTGGATTGGAAAGCATTGTTCCATCCTTCCACTGCATTGTTTGTTCTGGCTTCCCATGCCAAGGTGTTGTTATAGATATTCTACCATGGAATTTGGAATTTGGGTTGTTCGGAGCGATACAGTCTGCCACCCAAGTGTCTTTAAAATAGTCTGTTAGGGGCCTTAGTTTGTCTTCTATTTGTTGACAAAAAGAGCTTTCTATTATTAAATTGTGCTGGTTAGCTTACCTCTGTGACAGGAACATAGGCTAGTGCTATCATGTTGTTTATTTGAAAGGCAAATTGACTGTTTGTAGCATATTCCACACTTAGGGCCTCATTACGAATGTTGTGCCAGCTCTCCGCCGATGCATCTGCACCAAAGCAGCATGAGGACCGCCCACCCAATAATGACTTTTAAAGCCATTCTTGGGCATTTCCTTTGCCGTTCCTATGGCGGTGCCTATAAAATAGCCACCACAATGGGAATGTCAAAGGAAGTTCCAGCATGGCATGGACTGAAAAGTAAATGCTGTGCTGGAACTTCTGTGCATACACACAGGGGGGCACATGTTGTGACCTCCTTTGTGCATCCACAAGGCATGATGCACAAGGGGGCCATGCAGGGTCCCCTTTCTTTCCTCAAGGAAAGACCTCCATGAAATCAGTGGTGGCGATGAAAGTTGTGATATGCTTGGCGGGACCGCTGCGGTCCTGCCAAGCATAGAGATACCTCTTGACTGCCACGCCACCGCCAGGCAATGGCCGTTCCCTGGCAGTGTTGGCGGTCCCAACGTGGCACGACCACTAGGGTCGTAATGTGGTGGTCGCAAGTCCATCACTTCCGCACCATGACGAGCCTGGTGGTCCTCGGATAGTCAGACTCATAAACGGGCCCTTAGTTCAGATTGTTGGAGGTGTCTCCATATGCTTTAATTGCAATGATAGTAACAGCCTTATATAGTTGTGCAGGGCACAATTTTTTTAATGGTTTGAATAAAGGCATGCTCAAAGGCTATGCCTATTTTATGGTGGTAGTAGTTATTTATTTTATGTTTTATGTGCTTTAAGAGGTTGTAGTAAGTTCTGCTTTGTTTATTTGGTAGTAGGGCATATATAAAAGAGATATTTGTGTTTTGATATACACCATATGTGCTGTATATCTGTGTAAATGGTTTGGAACACATTTTGAAGGTCTCCTTAGTTGCAGTAAGTTATTTGCTGTAGAGAATATTAGAATTAATTTCTCATTGTTTGGGTTATCATATAATGGGAAAGGTTCCTCATTATGGGCCTCATTAGGATGTCGGTTGGAAAGCCTCTGACCCCATGTCGGAGGCTTTCCGACCAACATCCTTGGTTTGTCTTTTGACCACCATATTATGATTATGGCAGTCGGAAGTCAAACTGCCCGGGCATTTCGGCTGGCTTTCAACGGGCTCAAGGAGCCTGTTGGCCAACTGGAAACCGCAACATAATTCCTACCGGATGGCATTTCCGCTGTCGGGATAATGATGTTGGTTTCCGACAGGCTTTTCATGTTGGGCTTTCTGACATGAAAAGCCTGTCGGAAAGCGACTTTGGGGGCCCTGTCTCCGCAGTCTCTGGTTAGGAGCCTGGGGAGCACCAATGGTGCCCCCCTGTAAATCCCTGCATTGCGTGGCAGGCACTGTGTTGTGCCTGCCATGGAACTCCCATTTCTCTATGGGAACTTGTGCTGTGGCCAGTTTCCAACAACGGCACAAGCTCCCATAGGGAAATAGGAGTTTGTGATGGCACCATGTGCGGTCGCATTGCAATAGTGTATTGGGAACTACCAACCAATGGTCGGTCGGTTCCAACACCGAAACGGTGTCGGGCGGACATCGTAATTAGGCCCTATGTGGTGTTGTTAAATGTTCAGGCATTTCTATGACTTGGTACCTTTTAGGGGCAGGAGGAGCATCACTAGTTGCTTTTTTAGTTCATGCAATTAAACATTTTAAAGTGGGTATAATTGGTAGTTGGCCTGTGAGGTATTCGGGTATTTTAGGCAGTATATCTTTAAGGATTTTGGTTGTGGGTGCCTGGGAGCTGGTGCTTGCCTCTCTTATATTCTGTAATTCCTCCGTTACTCGTATTTCTGTTACATTTGGAGGGGTGGTTGTGTTCTCTTACATGAATTACAACATCATATTTTGTATTTGCCCTTCCATAGCATGCATAAGAATAATATTTGGTACATGTCTAATTTATATTATGTTGCCCATGTGATTTAGTAACTGCTTTCCTTTCTGTGAGATTATGTATTTTGTTACCTCTGTCATTGTATTTGGAAGTGGTTTAATAGTATTAATATATACAATATTTTAAAGTTTGTATGTTTGTTATTTACATGTAAAGTTACGCAGCCACTTCTTTTTGTATAATTACATGCATGTCCTGTTCAGATGTTTCACACTGTTTTGCAGCTTTTCCGTTGTTTTTTTTTTTTAATGTGGAGCAAGTGCTTTGTTTTCTGTTGGATGAAAAAAAATGTCAGCTTTGTTTTAAATTTTAATGTGTTGGTAGTTTGTTGAGGTTTTTAGGTACATTTTTATTTGCTACTTGGTTGAGTTTATAATTTGTTTAAATAACTTATCTATACATACTTTATTATATCTTTTTCCTGGTTTCTGATAGTTATTTCTTTCTGGCAGTTTATCACTTTTTTCAAGTTGTAGCGTTTTCTTTTCGGAAGTCTATGTAAAAGTGCTTTCGTGGTTATGTCCTTCTATGTTAAATGCTAATTTAGGTTTTATTTATAATGTCTGATGTATAGTTTGATAGGTTAGATACAATTTTGTTTAATAATAATGTTGTTGTTTAAGTGTTTGTAGTTAATGACATTTTTTTTGTATTGTATTCTTATGATTTTAGTTATATAATTTATTGGGGTGAATGGTAAATGTTTTGGAGATGTTCTATATTTATATTTCATTTAAACACATGTATAAAATGATTGCATTTATTTCTAACAATTGTTTTTACGTACAAAGTTATATTTTTATATGCATTAATTATATTTTATTATTTTGGGCGATATTATTATAGTCAATATTGTGTGAGTCGATATTTTAAACATACTATGCGGTTATTAAAAGGTGACAATATTTTTTTTTACATTTGTGTTTTTAATATAAGTAAAAATTGATATTTTTAACAACGGTATTAATGTTCTCGATTTTTGTTGTTTTACAAGTTAGGTATAGATAGTCAATATTTTGTATCGATATTTATTTTCCGATATTTCTGAGTTTTGATCTTGTATGCATCGATATTATGTCAGTGATCCCTTTGAGGAGCAAAACCAAAAGAGAGGGAAAATATTTTGTTGGCTAACAGGCTTACTCATCTGCATTGCATTACAATATTACAAAGTGTTGTTGGCTTACATTTACTATTTAGGACCTGAGGATGATCTTCTTTTATTAATTATGACTTTTCATACCAATAAATCACTAAAAATATAGATTGGCAGAGCCGCTGTCAACACTGACCGGATAACCATTGGAAAGAGCCTAATACAGGAATGTGTGTTGGCCATGACTCCTCTTAACCTGTATATGGCAGATGAGTCACATTTTCTAAAGGCAACACAATACTTTCCACTAACATAAGAACCATAGAATTATGTATACTGGTGTATGCAGATGATATGTTCGTAATGAACTACATCTCATCTGCCTGCAAAGATTGTTATTACATGCAGACAATTGAAAATATACTTAACCTCCTACAATAATGAAACACAAATTCTGAAATTTGATGATGGTGTAGGCTGGCGAAAAATGTGCATTAGTGTATAATTACTGGAGGAGGTTATGCATTATTTCCACTTAGTGTGGTAAAGTGGAGATGCCCTGCCTTTTTAACTTTTTGGACTAATGTTTTGGCTGACTGCATTAGCACGTGTGCCCTGTGAGACTGCTGTTCATTGCAAATGTGTATATGCTTGAGTGCTATCATGGTATCAGTAAAATTGATTTCAGCCTGTTGGTCTATATAATTTTCCAGTGAGGCCATTGTAGATGGCACAGAAATTGCATCAGATGCATGGAAGTTAAAGGTCACATGTTGTCTCCAGTGTGCCTTTACACCAACACACGTATGACAAAAATAAATGGCTGCCAAGAGCATCACTCAGGTACCTGCAATTTAAATACAGTACAGTAACACAAGACAAGGAAATGCACATCTGTCATGTAAGGAAACTTGTTTTATATAGTAATATGCCACCGCTAAAGAGCATCTTGTATGCCCACAGGCAGTATGCCTAAAATATAAAAAAGTGGCACACTTTATTTTTGAAATTGGGGCCCTCAAGGTGATTTAAAACCTAAAAGCTATTTTGGCTATTTTTAGGCTACATTTTCCATAAGACAGGCCTTGGTGTGATTAAAATATTTATTTCACACCTCCATTTGGGAAACTGCTTTGTGGGAAAGTATTTTCCACTTGGCTTTCAAAATCTGATTCAATTGTGAAAGCAGATTTATGGTAACTTAAGTGCAAACATAACTTTATGAAAATGTACTTTGGGCTGACTGAGGCAGAATTGGATTAAAGTCAATTGTGCCACTCGTATGCCACTCATCACACCTCCAGAGGCCAATATAGATTCCTGGCTGGAGTTAACAACCCAGAAGAAAATAGTCAGGCATCTGTACCAAGGAAGGCAGAGTTTGTCACCAACTGACCACTTAGCAGGAGTTAGACATCTGTGAGAAGTCACGGACACATGGCGGAACAAAAGACAGCCTTTACTACTTCACTAAACTTGGTGATGTGAAATGATGATGGTTCTGTTTATTCCCCGAACCCTCTAAGACCCTATGGCACCAACGGCAGCAAATGGGAGAACCAATATGGAGCCTGCCAGAGTGCGGAAGCCTTATCCAAATAGGAAAGTAGTTTTGGAGACAGCAAGAGTCATCCCTGGTGGAAGAAGCGTTCAGCCATCTTAGACTGAAGTCTTCTTGGAATATTTACTATAAGCCTGAAACAAAGTGCTCAAAAGGAGGTAAGCAGAGGATGAAAAGAAGCCAATACTCGGTATATGCTCAAATCACTGACTAGTGCACAGGATACGTCTTGCACTTCACCCTCACCTACTCAGAACACTCCATGACCTCGGAAGGCAACAGCTCAAGAAGAAGAATATGCTGGAATAAAATGACATCTAGAAGAAGATGACTCAAAGATTCCTTATTCCTCATGGAACCTAGGGATTGGATTTACTCTCTGAGAGTTAGCTGGTTGGCTTATGGTTTGCCTGCTTCAGGGACACCAAAAGGAGGACTCCTGACTCCAGCAAGGCTCAGCTGACCACAGAGGATTAGCCTTTGCATCGTCACTGGCTGGAGAGACACCTGATTCCGAGAACTATGTTCTAACAACCTGGAAGCTACAGGAGGTACAGTTCTGCCAAGTACCACGCATCAGGTGCTAGACTAACGCATTTCAGTGTGGTGATCCGCATCACCGCACTGAAATGCATTGTCACGCATTTACATAGTGTCTGAGTGTCAGCGAAGCGTTGCCTAAAATGGTAATATCATGGAGTGTGGCAGCTGGCAGCACACCGCCTGTGGCATGTGCGCGCTGCTCCTGCCGGCTTGGTGCTCGTAGCTGAGCTAAGGCTGCTACAATGTATCATAATTATGTCCGCTGCACGGCTCTCAGCCAGCCTGACTTCATGGTAGTGCACAAAGGCTACTAACATCACAGCCAGGGCCCAGTCAGATTAAGCCATACCTGGCGCTGCTGGCTGATGCCACATCCTGCTGCCGAAGCCGGGGAGTTTGTCTTGGAAGGGACTAAGCAATTGAGGGGCTATTTATTGGTTAATGGGCGCCGGTGCCGCAATCATGGTGCTTGCAGAACAGCCTTTTCTGCTAGTCCTGGGCCGTATACATCTCCCATGTGGAATTCAATGATTGCCGAGCCTCAGGTCATGGAGCCAGTGACCTTGTTTGCAGCAGCCGCCCAGGGCAGACTTCTGTCACTAGCCTGCAGACTCACCGAGGACCGTGGGTTGTGCTGCCTTGGGACTCAGCTGCGCTGGCAGCATAATTCAAACAGTTCAGCCCTGCAAATACCACGCATGAAGCACAGGGTCAAGACTGATTTGCATATGGCCAGGTCTAAACTGGGGTGGCATGGTGAGCAAAAGAATGGTAGATTTAACCCAGATCTCTTGACGGGGGGTAAATGTTATGATTTGTTCTGCATTCCGTCCATCAATTGTGTGTCTTTTGCTTCCACGCCCTAAGTGCGCCGGGAGTGCCCACATGTGGATCCCGGGCTCACTGTGCCACTAGAATCAAGCTATCCTGGCTGATGAGGGATGAACCCCCGAAACCGGTCCTAAGATGCTTGTTTCCGGTCCAGGGAGGACCTGACTTGGCAGTCGGGCTGGACTGTTTCCATGAGGCACAGGGTCAAGACTGATTTGCACATGGCCAGGTCTAAACTGGGGTGGCATGGCGAGCAAAAGAATGATGAATTTAACCCAGGTCTCTAGACTGGGGGTGAATGTTATGATTTGTTCTGCATTCCATCCATCAATTGTGTGTCTTTTGCTTCCTTGCCCTAAGTGGGCCGGGCATGCCCAGACGTGTGTCCCGGGCTCACTGTGCCACTGGAATCAAGCTATCCCGGCTGATGTGGGGTGAAACCCTGAAACCGGTCCTAGGATGCTTGTTTCCAGTCCAGGGAAGACCTGGCTTGGCAGTTCGGGCTGGACTGTTCCCATGAGGTACAGGGTCTAGACTGATTTGCATATGGCCAGGTCTAAACTGGGGTGGCATGGTGAGAAATAGAATGATGGATTTAACCCAGATCTCTTGACTGGGGGTGGATGTTATGATTTGTTCTGCATTCCATCCATCAATTGTGTGTCTTTTGCTTCCTTGCCCTAAGTGCCCCGGGTATGCCCAGACGTGGTTCCCTGGCTCACTGTGCCACTGAAATCAAGCTAGCCTGGCTGATGAGGGGTGAAAACTCAAAACCGGCCCTAGGATGCTTGTTTCCGGTCCAGGGAAGACCTGGCTTGGCAGTTCGGGCTGGACTGTTCCCATGAGGCACAGGGTCAAGACTGATTTGCATATGGCCAGGTCTAAACTGGGGTGGCATGGTGAGCAACAGAATGATGGATTTAACCCAGATCTCTTGACTGGGGGTGAATGTTATGATTTGTTCTGCATTCCATCCATCAATTGTGTGTCTTTTGCTTCCTCACCCTAAGTGCGCCGGGTATGACGAGACGTGGGTCCCTGGCTCACTCTGCCACTGGAATCAAGCTATCCTGGCTGATGATGGGTGAAACCCTGAAACCGGTCCTAGGATGCTTGTTTCCAGTCCAGGGAAGACCTGGCTTGGCAGTTCGGGCTGGACTGTTCCCATGAGGTACAGGGTCTATACTGATTTGCATATGGCCAGGTCTAAACTGGGGTGGCATGGTGAGAAATAGAATGATGGATTTAACCCAGATCTCTTGACTGGGGGTGGATGTTATGATTTGTTCTGCATTCCATCCATCAATTGTGTGTCTTTTGCTTCCTTGCCCTAAGTGCCCCGTGTATGCCCAGACGTGGTTCCCTGGCTCACTGTGCCACTGAAATCAAGCTAGCCTGGCTGATGAGGGGTGAAAACTCGAAACCGGTCCTAGGATGCTTGTTTCCGGTCCAGGGAAGACCTGGCTTGGCAGTTCGGGCTGGACTGTTCCCATGAGGCACAGGGTCAAGACTGATTTGCATATGGCCAGGTCTAAACTGGGGTGGCATGGTGAGCAACAGAATGATGGATTTAACCCAGATCTCTTGACTGGGGGTGAATGTTATGATTTGTTCTGCATTCCATCCATCAATTGTGTGTCTTTTGCTTCCTCACCCTAAGTGCGCCGGGTATGACGAGACGTGGGTCCCTGGCTCACTCTGCCACTGGAATCAAGCTATCCTGGCTGATGATGGGTGAAACCCTGAAACCAGTCCTAGGATGCTTGTTTCCGGTCCAGGGAGGACCTGACTTGGCAGTTCGGGCTGGACTGTTCCCATGATGCACAGGGTCATGACTGATTTGCATATGGCCAGGTCTAAACTGGGGTGGCCTGGTGAGCAAAAGAATGATGGATTTAACCCCGATCTCTTGACAGGGGGTGAATGTTATGATTTGTTCTGCATTCCGTCCATCAATTGTGTGTCTTTTGCTTCCTCGCCCTGAGACTTCGGGCTGGCAGCATTCACCTGACATGGCGTCATGTGATACCAATAATTACCCAGTTCTTGTGTCCGATTGCTGACAGCTTGTCGGCAGAAAGTTGAGCAGCAGTTATGTTTCTTTGATTTGCCGCAGCTGAGTGCCCTCACTGGTGCCTGCACCTGGCCCACCAGTTTAATTGGTGCCACAGTGCCAGCCTCTTCAGCGACTATTCATTCATTGGGTGACCAGAGCTATCCCAGAGGCTGCAGGACATTAATTTGACCTGAATATCTCCCTCTGGTGTATGTCAGCATGCTGCAAGACTCTGTACTGGCCAGCTTGCCTCACTGAGGTCTGTGTGATTATTGTTGTATATTTAAATATAATAATTATTTATAGCGTGAGCATCAGCCTGTAGCGCACTGCCCACCTCAGACTGTGGTGGCGCCCCGGCGGGCTGGGCTCAGCTGACAGACTCAGTCACTGTATTGGTTAATATTAGCAGTTGAGAGCCGCAGTGGTGCATCTCAGCTGGTAGTTTGGGTGGACAGTTTTGTTTTCAGCCGAACGGACCCTTTAGTTTTTTCAATGTGCGACGAACTTCTGGGTTTTTCTGGTGATTAAATTATGCAACCTAGGGGCATTTTACGAGAAGGCTATTTCAGTTACAGCAAATGTTGGGGCACATGCTTGCCTTCATTATATCTTCATGAATTTGCCATCTGGGACACATTGAAGAGTTGCTCGTACTGCAAGGTTTTCCATTTGCATGGCCTTGACTGCTTTCACTGGTTAACTACTGAGGCTGGGTTTTTATCTTGCATATTAATCTAAAATTCACAGAGAAGCACAAAAATACTAGTTACTGCTTTGATTTACTTGCGAGGAAGTGTCACTCGTTTTGAAGTAGAAAGTCACTTATACACACACTGAAAGCACCAAAACGTCACACATAAGCAGTCTGAAAACTTGCCAGCTATGCTGGTCATAAGAATTAAACACTCACTGCCATGTTTGATTGGTTTATTGTCTGTCCAGTCAGGTGCTGCTCACTACAGACTAGTAAGTGCTACTAGTACCTTGACAAATCCTTATTTAATTTACTTTTACTTTTAGCGCATCATGATCATGAGCCAAAGTAAACTGGGCACTAGGTTAGTGCCCTTTCGTTTCTGGCGATTTGCGCAGTTTTAAGATATTGTTAGTATTTCTCGTTGCTCAAATGGGTGTCATTTCTGATATTTATGTTTCCCTCACCTTCGTCTTCATTGCTTGATTTTGCTCACGAGAAAGTATCACTCATAGTCGTTGAATGTCACTCATAATTACACTGAAATTATGAAAATGTCACACATAAGCAATCTGAAATCTTGGCAGCTATGGAGAGACCATAAAGAACCTTTGCAGCAGATAGAGAAAAGTTATTTTTTTAACACCTTTTGGGGATTTTGAGAAAAGTACTGAGGCTTGTCTAAGGAGGTCGCACAATTATGGGCCAGAAAAACAACTTTGTTCATTCAGAGCTTATGACAACCTGAAAATGGGTTCATTGGAAACTCATGCTAAGGGTAACTGACGTTAGGAAACCCTACCTAGTTACTGCTTGCAGCATTACCCTGCTGGAGGATTTTGAGAACTGAAAAAGTGACTAAGCCTAAAAGTAAAAACTTGGACCAGGGTGAGGAGGCAAATCCATTCCAGCAACAACGCAACCTCTGTGCCTACAATACCTAGTTCTGTCCCTCAGACCATTTGGCTCCAAAATAATGACTTCACAAGAAATCATGGACCTGGTTGACGGAGTTTGACTTAATTTTAAGAGATTTAGTTCTAAAGTAACACCTTTCACAGGGATGACTGGCATTGAGTATCGGACTTCTGTTCCGTCACTGTTGGCCTGAAATTGAGTCTAGGTCCTAGACAACCCAAAAATGTTTTTTAACAGAGTTTTACTTTACTAGGTTCGTTTTGACTCAAAACTTTAAAAGGTCTCATCTCTGTTTCCCTGTTTATGATTTTAATACTTTTGATTTCCTTTGGTTCAATAATTTTCTTCCTATCGTTCAAAATGTATTTAGTAATTTTATTGTGTTGTCTTATTTACTTCCAAATTGCTTATACTGCTTGGACTTAAGCTACATTTCTCTGAGAAATTTCCTTCAGCTTGCCCCATAACTACCAGTGGTTGAGCAGTGTTTTATTGAGACTTGAGAGCTAACCAAGATGTGTTTATAAAGTTGGTAAGGGTCCTCTTCCCAAATTAACAACTTATTTTCTGACACTTTGGTATTAAAATATCCAGAAAATTGCCCACTTTTTCCATTTTCACTATCTTGTTATGTAGTCTAAGATGACCTGTGATGCACTAAAAAGTTTGAATGCCAAATATGGAGGAGTTTTAGCAAGATAGGCTCTTAGAGATTTTGAGGCCTATTCACAAAGGTAAGTGTACATGTGTATATATACTCACACATTTATTTACTAATACACCTAGGTGTAAGTCTAAATGTTTTACTGTTCTCCATTTCCAAGTATAGACTTACACATGTCTTCAACCAATCAAATCTGAGGCTGAGCCTCTTAAAACAGAATTTATGAGGGTAAAGTCACTACTAATAACTGAAAGACTGATACAGACATTCACACAGTTTAGTCACTAACCCATGCATTCAGTAAGACACGTTTAATCACTCACTTATACCGTCAGTCACGCACCTACTAAATCATCCATTCAGACACTTATACACCCACTCATTCTTCAATACACCTTGGCATCTATATATAAAACATATTTAAACCTTACAGAAACACACAGTCAGTAGATGATGTCATCAGTGATGTCATTTCAGATGTCATCAGTGATGTCATCAGTGATGTCACTGACCATGTCATGAATGATGTAATATGTGACGTCATCAGCAGTGTATTGCGGGGGTGTGAGTAATAGCTAGCTGAACTAACTATAACGGCCGAATTTCTCGGGTTTTGTACGAGCGAAATGTCTAACTAACTATAATGTTCCTGAAACCTATGGTTTTTTCAGTTAATTTCTGAGGTTTTTTAAATGCTAATTTCTAACTATAACGTCCCTGAAACCTATGGTTTTTTCAGTGAATATATATATATATATATTCACTGAAAAAAACATAGGTTTCAGGGACGTTATAGTTAGAGAGGTACAGAAAGAGGCAGGAGGGGTGCAGAAAGAAGCAAGTGAGGTGCAGAAAGAGGCAAGAGAGGAACAGAAAGAGGCAAGAGAAGTGTAGAAACAGGCAAGAGAAGTGTAGAAAGAGGCAAGAGAATTGCTGAAAGAAGCAACAGAGGTGTAGAAAGAAGCAAGAAAAGTGCAGAAAGAGGCACGTGAGATGCAGAAACAGGCAAGAAAGGTACAGAAAGAGGGAAGACAAGTGCAGAAAGAGACAACAGGGGTGCAGAAAGAAGCAAGACAGGTGCAGAAAGAAGAATGGAAGGTGCAGAATGAAGCAATAGGGGTGCAGAAAGAGGCAAGAGAAGTGCAGAAAAAAGCAACAAAGGTGCAGAAGGAGGCAAGAGAACTGCAGAAAGAGGCAAGAGAGTTGCAGAAATAGGCAAAAGAGGTACAGAAAGAGGGAACAGAGGTGCAGACAGAGGCAAGAGAGGTGCAGAAACAGGTAAAAGGGGTGCAGAAAGAGGCAAGAGGGGTGCAGAAATTTGCAAGAGAGGTGCAGAAAGAAGCAAGAGCAGTGCAAAATAACCAACAGAGGTTCAAAAAGAGGCAAGTGAGGTGCAGAAGGAGGCAAGAGAACTGCAGAAAGAGGCAAGAGAGTTGCAGAAACAGGCAAAAGGGGTGCAGAAAGAGGGAACAGGTAGGCAGACTGAGGCAAGAGAGGTGCAGAAAGAGGGACGAGGGGTGCAGAAAAAGGCAAGAGGGATGCAGAAATTTGGAACAGAGATGCAGGAAGAAGCCAGAGCAGTGCAGAAAGAACCAACAGAGGTGCAGAAAGAGGCACGAGGGGTATAGAAAGAGGCAAGTGAAGTACAGAACGAAGCAAAAGAGGTGCAGAAAGAACTAAGAGAGGTGGAAAAAGAGGCAAGAGGGGTGCAGAAAGGGGTAGGAGAGGTGCACAAAGAGGGAAGACGAGTGCAGAAAGAGACAACAGGGGTGCAGAAAGAAGCAAGACAGGTGCAGAAAGAAGAATGGAAGGTGCAGAATGAAGCAACAGGGGTGCAGAAAGAGGCAAGAGAAGTGCAGAAAGAAGCAACAAAGGTGCAGAAGGAGGCAAGAGAACTGCAGAAAGAGGCAAGGGAGTTGCAGAAACAGGCAAAAGAGGTACAGAAAGAGGGAACAGAGGTGCAGACAGAGGCAAGAGAGGAGCAGAAACAGGTAAAAGGGGTGCAGAAAGAGGCAAGAGGGGTGCAGAAATTTGCAAGAGAGGTGCAGAAAGAAGCAAGAGCAGTGCAAAGTAACCAACAGAGGATCAAAAAGAGGCAAGTGAGGTGCAGAAGGAGGCAAGCGAACTGCAGAAAGAGGCAAGAGAGTTGCAGAAACAGGCAAAAGGGGTACAGAAAGAGGGAACAGGTAGGCAGACTGAGGCAAGAGAGGTGCAGAAAGAGGAACGAGGGGTGCAGAAAAAGGCAAGAGGGATGCAGAAATCTGGAACAGAGGTGCAGGAAGAAGCCAGAGCAGTGCAGAAAGAACCAACAGAGGTGCAGAAAGAGGCACGAGGGGTATAGAAAGAGGCAAGTGAAGTACAGAATGAAGCAAAAGAGGTGCAGAAAGAACTAAGAGAGGTGGAAAAAGAGGCAAGAGGGGTGCAGAAAGGGGTAGGAGAGGTGCACAAAGAGGCAAGAGGGGTACAGAAAGAGGCAGGAGGGGTTCAGAAAGAGGAAGAGAACTGCAGAAAGAAGCAACAGAGGTGCTGAAAGAGGCACGAAGGGTGTAGAAAGAGACAAGACAGGTGAAGAAAGAAGGAACAGAGGTACAGAAAAAGGCAAGAGTGGTGCAGAAAGAGGAAAGAGAGGTGTAGAAAGAGGCAAGAGAGTTGCACAAAGAGGGAAGAGGGGTGCAGAAACAGACAAAAGGGGTGCAGAAAGAAGCAAGTGAGGTATAGAAAGAGGCAAGAGAGGTGCAGAAAGAAGCAGGAGAGTTACAGAATGAGGCAAGTGAAGTGCAGAAGGAGGCAAGAGAACTGCAGAAAGAGGCAAAAGAGGTGCAGAAAGAGGCAAGGGAGGTGCAGAAAGAAGCAAGATAATTGCAGAAAGAAGCAACAGAAGTGCAGAAAGAGGGAAGAGGGGTGGAGAGAGAGGCAAGAGGGGTGCAGAAAGAAGCAAGACAGGTGCAGAAAGAAACAAAAGATGTGCAGAAAGAAGGAACAGAGGTGCATAAAGAGGCACAAAGGGTGCAGAAAGACGTAAGAGGGGTACAGAAAAAGGCAAGAGAGGTGCAGAAAGAAGGAAGAAGGGTGCAGAAAGAGGGGTACAGGAAGAAGCAAATGAGGTGCAGAAAGAGGCAACAGATGTGCAGAAAGAGGGACGAGAGGTGCAGAAAGTAGAAGAGATTTTCAGAAAGAGGCAAGAGAAGTGCAGAAAAAGAAAGAAATGTGCAGAAAGAAGCAACAGAAATGCAGAAAGAGGCAAGAGAGACGCAGAGAGAGGCGCAGAAGGAAGCAAGAGTGGCTTGCACACCGTTAGTACCAATTTAACACCCACATTTAGCAATAAGTAACAGGTGACCATTCTAGGTTTTCAAAGGGCCTTTCACCAGGCTGTAACACTTGTCGTTGCATTTGTAGTAACGTTTGAGCCGTTTGAGCTAGAAACAAGGCTTTTGTTGTTCAAATCTGCAGATTAGGGAGCAGATGATGAATTATGTGGCTAAAGCAGAAAATGTATAATTGTGCAAAAATCGGTGCAGCCAAACAGTCGCATAATTCCAGTGGCCCTGCTCATACCTCTGACTAGGTCAACACGTGCTCCTCAGTGATGCCTTCTTTTTTTGTCTCACTGAGCTCATAGTTGAGCTTCTATGGAAATGAGGAAGACTGACGTTACCACTCCACAACACAGACTACCATACCACATAATTACTCTCCATAACACTTAATCCCACTCTACATAATTCCTATACACTAAATACCACATACTTTTTATCCACATAATTTCACTGCACAACATACCACATAATTCCACTACACACAACGTACATCCACTCCACTCCAAAAAACATTAGTAAAAAACTTTTACATTTACAACGCCAATAGCTCTAATTCTCGCAAATGCGAAACCTATTACATTGCAAACACTTCTTTAACTAGTAGTCGCGTTTGCAGAGTGGTGGAGAAAGGGTGCTGGGCCTCCAACCAGCGCTCAGGAATTCCATTGCGTAGGACTTACAGGAGGTATCAGGAGGACTTCTTGGCCCCAAAAGTCCCTCAGGAGGCCTGGGGGTGCTTGTGGCGTAAGGTGGAAAATAGGTATTATAAAAAGGTCAGATTTAAGTCTTTGATGGGTACATTTAAGGTCTTTACCTCTGTTCGGAAACTTTTAGGCCTAGGTAGGTTGAATTGTTATACCCCCATCATCCACAACCCTAATCTGCCCACTATTTTCGGGAGATCTTATTTTCAAAATTGGCTTAATTCGGGCATTCTTAAGCTAGGGGCCTTCTTTTCAACCGAAGGTATTTTGACCTTCGATGCCCTTAAAACCCAATACAACTTAAGCCATAATGAGGCTTTTAAATATCTAGCAATTAAGGATTTTCTGACTCGTAAGACCGGCGGGCCCTCGGGGTTTGCTGCAAATGACTTAATTAACAAACTATGCGCATCCCCTATGCCTCGCATCAGGCATATTTATTTAACCCTGAATAACCTTATGCCTGACGATCTAGCTAGAGTCTCTTGTAAATGGCAGCAAAAATTAGACACGACTGACAATGTTTTTAGCCTTACATTACGTGCTGCTCAGAGCGACCTCCTCTCAGCCAAGCTTCAGGCACAGTTTTTTAAAACTGTTTTTTTCCTTTATCTTACACCAAGCAGAATTGCGAAGTGGGTGGCAGGCCGGGGAACGCTATGCCCCAGATGTGCGGAATCAGGAGCTGACTCTATACATATGTTCGCCTCTTGTGCACAACTGGGGCCTATGATCAACCAAATTCAGGATTTTTTAAAAAAGGTTCTAAAACAAGATATTCCCCTATCACCCGCAACCATCTTGCTGGGTATTCAGGACATTGTAGATAGAAAGAATGGCGGGGCTTTGATATTTGTCGCTATGACAATTTATAGGTTATGTATCACGTCAGCATGGATAGACACAAAACCTCCCTCATTTTCTCAATGGCTAGCCCGTCTTATTGCCACTTGTAATCTTGAGAAAGCCATCTACTCCAAAAAAGGCATACGGGCCAAAAAGAAGGGTTTAACAATATGGGAGCCCCTATCTAGGTGGCTCACTCAGATTAGTGATTAAGGAATTTTGTTTTTTTTTAATGGGAACTATCGATGAATACTACCTCGAAATTTATTCTAACCTTTCGTAACACGTAGGTTTGAGGTCCCACTGAGCTAAAGCTCAATTTCCGTTTATCTGAACTAATGATTAATGACATACTGTTTGTAATCAAGAGTAATGTTTTTTAGCCATTGGAACTCTTGTTGTTAGGTCGTAATCTGTCAACATGCCTTTTTTTCTGCGTGCTCAATGTTAATTTCAACTGGTCATTTATACTGGTCATTTTTACTCACTTTATTAACCTATTTCGTACATATCTGTTTTTTGAGAGTAGGATATTACAACATGGATATGAACTTTGAGATGAGGATGGTTTTAGCTTTTCCTCCTCTTAAAATTGAAGCTTTGGGGTATTGAAGAATGATAAATTATGTTTTTTCTTGTTCTGCATTGTTTACTCCCTGGCCGCAATTGGCTAAGGTCTTTTTATTCTAATGATAACTTTGGATGGTTGGGTTGTTTGGCTTATTTTGCACAATTTTACACAGTGAGCACAGGACACTTTAACTGCTACTTTCTGTATATCCTGTGCATTATGACTGATCCGGCGCAATATTAGCAAACAGCATTCATACACTAGATACTCACTTGGGCCCATACATTCATACTACGCTAATACTTACGCTGGGGTTGTCAGTTGTTACTCTTTATCAAAATCCCTGCTACCAATTACCTTCCGATTGAAGAGTAATGACTTACCAATGAATTCTTTGCTAATTGGGAAATTTAAAATGAGTGACATTCATTATAATACATAATCATGAAATAACCACTGAGTCAGGAAGTTTTAAAATGTTTATCTAAAGATTTAGCAGAGTAAATTACAGAACCGCATGGTACTTAATCGCATCTCAAGGATGAAGCATAGAATAATAATTATCGATTTATGACGGTCCCTCAGAAAGGAGAAGATAGAGACAGCAGCGCAACTAAAGGTTGCATTTATATTTACCTAAGTGCGAGAACCAAATCCCTTGGCCAAGGAGTTGGAAAAGAATAGGACCCAGGAAGGATGAAGAGCAAAGACCTCCTCCAGGATCAGGACAGGACCGGTGACCTCTCTACAATGACGCCTGCGTCGTTCCCCTCTCTGATACTCGACTTCTCCTCGATTCTCCCGTGCCTTCCTTCTAATGGACTCCACCGCCCCCTCCTCAGGACCCCTCTGGACAGCGGTTCAGTCTGCAATCGATCAGCTTGGCAGTCTGGAGCTAGAAGCTAACTAATTAGCTAATTCTATATCTATTATACCCTTCTACGCCCATGTACCTCCCCTTAATGTTGCTAAAATATGGGACCACTACTTCTGATTGGACAGGGACAGGGGGTTGATCCTCACACCATATTGATTTGGTTCGAATTCTGAAGACCATTGTCTTTAAACTACCGCCCATCCAATTTAATACATTTGCTTTATTTCCCACCCGTCTCACGACAAATGTTATATATTCTTCATATACAAAGTTTCAATTTTCAACAGGAAAGGCAAGAGCACAGCAGCTTCGGCCATCAGGTCATGGCCTTGGACGACGTCCAGGTTGACTTCATCCTTATTCTTTGGCAGCCAAGTAGGGCACATGCGCAGAATCATTGTCTCTCGAGTTTCACATCACCAACCCCAGGCCCAAGTTTACGAACTAATAAAAGTCAAAGAAGGAAATATTAAAATCACAAATAAAATGTTTCACTGTATACCCACTCTTTCTACTCTGTCCCCATTTACTAATAAATCTATCCCGCATTAGTAGCGTTAAGAAAACGTCAAATTAATAATAACACAAGAGCAAGCTGAAGCATGTGAAAACATCAAGCAGCCATTTTAATACACACTGCGCAGAAGCAGAAATTTCCCACCAAGCAAAGAAAGACGTCACAACACGTGATATGGTTGAGACATGCGCAGTGAAGTTCCCGCACTTTAGTGGCCATTTTAGAAAAAGACAAGCGTTACTTGTTAGTTAGAACACATAAGCAAGCTTCCTTGCTATTCATGTAGTGTATGCAAAGTTAATATACACAATACAAAATTAATAAATTAATACTGTGAGGAGATTGTATTCGAGCAAGTCTCATTTGTGAGTCCTTGCTCCATCAATCCCCTCGCTGATGGCGTTTAAGAGCCATCAAATTCTACCCATAATCAGATGCCAACTTCTAGCAAATAGTTTCATTCTCATTTTTACACTTTCTATGTTTACCATCCCCTTTCAATTTCTTGTATAATTCACTTCTCCACTCTTCAAGTTCTATTTCGTCAATCTTTCTCTTCTTCCCTTTTCCTGTCACATTATATGTTCCATTCTTTCTACAACATTTGCACCATATTATTATTGTCAGTACTATTATTGCTAACCCTGCAAGGGGTACTAATATTTGACCTATAAGTCCTTTTCCTACATTAGCAAACCAGGTACCAATTGACGAGATACTATTTGTCAATCTTTCCCATACACTATCAACTTCCAGTGGTTTTAGTTCTTTCTCAAGTTTCGTTATATTCTGTATATATGTTCCAATCTCTGCACTTTTATCAGATATATAAGTGCAACAATGTTTCGTCTTCAACAATTTACAGACTCCGCCCTCTTTCGCCAATATAATATCAAGAGCAAGTCAATTTTGCATAACCATAGATCTAATCGCAACCATCTCCGCATTAATCATTAGAAATCCACCAGCAGTATCCTTTGATAAACGATCAACCACTGTAGACAATTTACATATTTTCCTTGAGTTCAGAACTATTCCCACTGAAGGTATCAATGCACCAAATATATCACCTACAATTTCAGAAAAACTAGCTCTTTTACTACGTGTTAATTCACCATTATTTTCATTGCTCCCAGTGTTTCTTTTTACGTGGTATATTTTTGGAAATACTATTCCAAAATAACAACTTCCATACCACTGTGCAGGAAGCCTAAAGTAAGCCTTATTCCCGCACACATAATAGATTCCAGGAAAAACTGAATCTGTTCCTCCTTTGATTCCCCAACCTCCAAGAATTAAGAAATTGTGTTCACATTCACTGGTACCGATGAAAACATTGTTATAATCAGTCTTTAATCTATGGAGACAAATTTTCCCTGTCTTTACAAAATCCAGAGCCATAGCAGCTTGAGCCTTGCCAGGTGTGTAACTCCCTTCTTTCTCAGCCCAAGGTGGCAAATGAGCCTTATGCTCAGAAGCTTTCTTTTGGAAATCTTGTGTTCTATCTTCTACTAAGTTCAAAAATATCTTTTCTTCTTCATGTAAAGAACATGTTAGATTGTGTCTATGTGCATGTGTTATGTCTATTGATTTCATGGTTAAGAAAAATTCTCCCATAAACTGTGCGTCTTGACTACTAAGCACTGGGTTCATATTCTTTCGAATCGGAACCTCAGAAAATATCACATCTATGTTTGAATAATAATATTGAAGTCTCCCTGTTCTATAAAATAAACTAGATAAACACTACATGATATGCCATATGTTAATGGTAGGTGGTGATATGTTAACCCTTCTGCTACTGATTCAGGTAACTTCATACAGACATAACAATTACTAACTTCCATGGTGTCTACGTATTGAAACAATAACTTTGTGAAAACATTTAGACTAGTGTCGTTATCAGTTATTTCATGATGAAATTCTGGTTCATTTTCTGCCATTAGTTCTACTTTATTATCCTTCAAGTGTGCTATCCTTCCCTTAGTTTCGTTATTAATCTTTTTATCCATTATCATAAGGTAAGGAACTGCTACGATCAGGACTAACCATACTACAAGCACCATCACTAGACTACATATGCTTATTGCACAGCATCTTCTACAACATCTCTGTTTTGGTCTCCCAGCAACTCTATCATCAGGCATTTCGACAAGGAAGATTGCTCTTCTTATCTGTTTTTAGCTTTTCTTTATTTTGTTATTTCACTTAGTCAAGGTGGTCTTGTTTCTTTCTCATATGTCAGTTCTGTACTTGTTCCTTCGTCACCACTTTCACTTGACTCTGAGCTTTCGTAATCTTCAAGAATGATGTAAGTCCAATCAGGACCCTTGAATTTGTTATTCACAAGTTTCAGTCTTTTACTTCTTCTTTTCTCAGTTTTATTTTCTCGTTCTGTTTGGCTTGTTACTTCATTTACTTGATCTGGATCTTCACTTCTGGTTGTTATGTGGTATTTTACATTTTTAATGACACTAGGCCAATGATCACATTTTGTTGCTTTCTTTGTTTGCACTGTTTCTTTATTTTTGTCTTCAGCAATCTCTTTATTTTCACTGTTTGACACCTTTTCGTTTTCTGCAATTACTGTTTTTCTTTCTTGCTCTTTTTCAGGTCTTATTGGTTTTTCTGCCGCAGCTCCTCTGTGAGTTTCCAATAACTGACCTTGTTCTTTGTTTAATTCTTCATGTTCATGTTTCTCGAGATCTTTTTCTTCTGTGTATTTTTCTGGAGCTAACTGGTTCTGATCAGGGCTTATTGCACTTCTGCAGCCTGACCGGATTCTTCTAAACCTGTCTGTCCCTGCTCAAAATTTGTCGATTCTTTGTTAATTTGAGCCCAGTTTCCTCTCCCTATCTGATCCTGCTCAGGTTCTTTTATTGTATGTTCTTCTTTTCCCTGAGCTGCTTCTTCTTCACCTATCTGATCTTCTTCAATTTCTTCCAAATTTGTTTGACTTCTTGTTCTGTGGTAAACTTCAGGAATTTCTACCACTGGTATCCAGTCCTGACTTGTGCTCGGTTGTTCTTCTGCAGCTTCTCTTGAATCTCGAGCCTGAGATTCTTCAGCTGGGCAACCTTCAGCTTCCTCAGTGATTGGTGCTGACTGAGGATTTTCTTCTTCGGGTCTGGTACTCTTTTGGTGTGGCTTACATGAATCCAATTAGGAAATCCTGCACACTTCACTGCTGTATTGGTAGTCAGTATGACCTGACAAGGTTTTCCCCATCTAGGTGATAGACACGTCTCTCTGGTGTGATTCTTCACTACCACCCAATCACCAGGATTCAGATCATGTTCTCGTTCAGGCTGCCACAAAACTGCGTCTTCTCCGACCTGATGAGAGACAGAACGCACTAGGTCAGCCAATCCTTTGCAATAATCCAGAACCATATCATCAGATATATTCAGCAATTTGTTTATGGGAACATGTGCTTGTCTCATTGCTCTTCCCATCATTATCTCATGTGGGCTCAGTCCCGTATTTCTATCGGGAATGCTTCTGAGTCCCATTAAAACGAGTGGCAATGCATCTGGCCATTCCAATGATGTTGATGCACACATTTTTCCCAGTCTGGATTTTATAGTGCCATTTAATTGTTCAACCACTCCAGAAGCCTCTGGACGATATGCACAGTGCAATTTTTGTTCAATTTGGAATGCTTTGCAGATTATTTGAATCACTTCGCTGTTAAAATGTTTTCCTCTATCTGATTCCAAAGTTACTGGGAAACCAAACCTAGGAATGAGTTCTCGTAGTAACAGGGTTGCGACTGTAATGCTGTCACTCCTCCTGGTAGGGTAAGCATCCACCCACTTTGAAAACAGACATACTATGACCAGTACATATTACAACCCTCTGCATGGTGGTAACTGTATAAAGTCGAACTGTAGTCTTATAAATGGTCCTTATGCTTTTCCAATTTTTCCACACCCAATTATTGTTTTTCTTCCTGGATTATGCATTTGGCAAGTCAAACATCTCTGACAAAGACTCTCTGCTACAGCCCTGAACTTGGGATTGTACCAGTTCTGTCTGAAAAGCCTAATCATTGCATCTCTCCCTATGTGTGTGTCTCCATGATACATCCTGGCCATTTGTGAGAGCAGACAGTCGGGCATGACTGGTCTGCCATCAGCACAAATCCACACTTCATCATCTCCTCTTTGGGAACAACCCACTTTTACCCATATTTTCTTCTCATTTTCATCAGTAAGACCTTGCAATCTTCTAACTTCATTCCATGTTTCAGGTGGCATATACAGCATAAGTTGGCAGCTGATTCCCATTCTTTCCACCCTTTTATTGACTGACAATCTATTTCTGGCACAATGTTGAGCCACAAGATCTGCATATCGGTTGCCGATTACCACCCAGTCATCTCCTGACTGGTGTGCGGCACACTTCACCACAGCCAATTCTTTTGGTGATTGTATTGCTTCCAGCAATTCCCTTACAAACTGTCCATTTTTAATGGGGGATCCTGAAGAAGTCATGAAATCCCTCTGCATCCATAGTTGGCCAAAACCATGCACAACCCTGTAACCATATTGGCTATCTGTAAATATAGTTACTTTTTGATTCCTCCCAATTTTGCAAGCTTTTATCAAAGCAATCAATTCAGCTACTTGTGCAGATTTTACTCCTGGTAAATAGGATGCTTCGACTATTCCAGTTAATTCACATACTGCATGTCAGTATTTACCATCTTCATGCCTCTGGCATGAACCATCAACAAACAGCTCCCTGTCTGGCTTCTTTAGGGGCATTTCCTGAATGTCAGGACGTGGTTTTGTGCATAACTCTGTGACTTGTAAACAATCATGTTCTTCTTCTTCTTCATCTTTAATTTCCTCATGATATGGGTCTGGTAGTAAGGTAGCGGGATTTACTATTGTGCACCTCACTATGTTCACATTTTCAGCACCCATTATTATTCTCTCATATTTAGTCAGCCGACTAGGAGTAAGATGCTGAGTTTGTGTTCTTGTCAACAGAATCACAACCGCATGTGGAACAAACACCTTTACTGGGTGTCCCATTACAATTGACTCACTTTGTTCAATACTTAAACAGGTAGCCGCCACTGCTTTTAAGCAGCCTGGCAACGCGGCACCACTGGATCCAATGTAGCAGAAAAATATGCTATAGGACGTCTGTCTAGACCATGTCTTTGAGTTAGAACTGAGAGTGCACAATTTTCTCTCTCATGACAGAATAATGCAAAACTTTTCTTATAGTCAGGCATGCCTAGGGCTGGTGCTGAACACAGAGCATTTCTCAATTTTACAAAGGCTCCTACGCTCTCATCATCCCATTCAACTGGGCCCTTGGCTTTCTTTTTTGCCATTTGAATTAGGGGCTTTGCTAACAAGGAAAATCCTAGTATCCATTGTTGACAGTAACCTACTATTCCTAGGAACATTCTCACTTCTCTTTGGGTTACAGGCATTTGCATTTTCTTAATCAACTGTACTCTTTCCGAGGTTATTCTTCTTTTTCCCCTCTCAATTTGGTGTCCCAGATATTTAACTGCTGTTGTACAGAACTGCAATTTTTCTGGTGAGACTTTATGCCCTTCTTCAGCCAAATGATTTAATAGTGCTATGGAATCAACAACACAGTCCTCTCTGGTGTTCGATGCCACCAGTAAGTCGTCGATAGGCAGTAGGACTGAGCTTCCTGGCATCACTAGTTTTTCAAGACACTTTTTCAATATCTGATTAAAGATAGAAGGACTTTCCGTGTATCCCTGAGGAACACGATTCCATACATAGACTTTGTTCTCAAATTTAAATGAAAAAAGATACTGGCTGTCTGGGTGCAATGGTATTGAAAAGAACGCTTGGCATAAATCAATCACTGTGAACCATCCTGCACTCCAAGGGATCTGGTATAGAATTACTGCAGGATTTGGCACTATAGGACAACATGGTTCCACAATCTTATTAATTTTCCGCAGGTCTTGAACAATCCTATATTTTCCACTAGGTTTCTTTAAACCCATTATTGGTGAACTACATGGGCTACTCATTATTTCTTTTAGTATGTTTTGTTCTACCAATCGATTGATTTCTTCAATGACTCCTGTCTTTACTTCTGCACTCATTTTGTACTGTCTAGTATTTGGGAAACTCGCACCTTCCTTTACAGTAAGTTTAACTGGGTCTATTTTGGCCATAAGTCCTACTTCCTTTCCTGTGAAATCCCATACTATGGGGTTTACTGTTGTTTTTAATTCTTCTGGTAGCTCATCTTTTGTTATTAACGAAAACATCTCATCTACTTCTGTACCTTGTTTTGCAATCATAAACTTATATACATGATCTTCGTCTGGAGTCTGGACTGCCACACCATCCGGTGTGCAGAAAATTGTGCAATTCATCTTGTATAGCAAATCACGAGCTAATAAATTTACTGGACTGGAATCACACACTACAAATTGATGCATTTCTCTGAAATTTCCAATTTTAACTTCCATTGGTTCGGTAAGAGGTGTTCTAATCTTTCTATTAGCTACTCCCACTACTTGGATAGCTTCTCCAGAGAGAGGAAGGTCTGGAATGTCTGCTGTTCTCACAGTAGATCGGGTAGCACCAGTGTCCAAAAGAAAAGTAATATCATTACCTTTCACATTCCCTTCAACATATGGACCTGACTGATCTACCGATAAGGATGCGCCAAGTACGCACTCCTTCTCCCCTCTCCTAGGCACCGTCATGAACTGTATTGACAGAAATCGTCCTGTAAAAGAAACTGTGATGTTACATAATCATTCTTACCACTTCCTCCTTGATATCCGACGTCTGTACCGTGCTTTGCTCTGCTTACATTACCCTGAAAAGGTGCAGGTGGCAACTGACTCTGAGGATTTACACCCTGCTGTGAGTCATTCTGCATCTGTGGATTTAAATTTTGATTTGGGCCATTATTATTCCGAATCTTTTTACATTCATCCTTCCAATGCCCCAATTTTCCGCATCCATGACAAGGAAATTTCTTTTTAGCTTCTTCTCTACTCATTCGTCCTCTCACTTTTCCACCATTCCCAGTATCGCCATTCGTTCCAGAATCCTTTCCTTGATTCTCACTCGGATTATCCAAATTAATTCCCTGTTTCTCAGCCATTTTCACCTGTGCCCACATCACTTTTTCCTGCAATTTCTTGTGCCTATCCTCAATATCGTCTCCACAATATTTTGCATATTTCAAAATTTCATCGATCGGTTTCCCTTGCCAACACAACATGTGTTGTTTAATCATCTGACAAATCTCTGGCTTCAGACCATAAACGAATCGATACACAAACTGACTCATGTTCATGTATCCAATGTTCTCAAATCCACTATACTGCTGAAATACCTGCAATAAACGCTCATAATAGGCGTGTACCGATTCACTGGCTTCTTGGGTGGTTCGGTCTATTTTCACCCAATCCGTTTCTTTCGGTGGTATTTTGCCTTTCAGGTAAGTTATCACCTGCTGATACTTTTTCATTACATCATTTGACGGGGCACCTGTCTTTGGATCTCTAGGATATTCTTCACTTGGCCAATCAACTGTAATTTTACAATCTGTCCACAAATCGGCAGGTACCACTATGTCAAACAAACCATCTAAGTCCTTCAACAATACCTTTGACACCTTCACACCAACTCAACCTGCTTGTACCATTCAATTGGTTTTTCTCTCAACTTTGGAAAATCATTCGTAAAGGACAAAATATCCTGTCTGCTCCATGGGACATGTACATATCCCCCTCCTGGAACTTCTCGCATCGGGTACATTTGATCTGACTTCCCTGTTTCCTTCATTAAATATTCTGAAGCTGTTCTACTGGATCGTGCCTCTTCCTTTTTCTTTGCCCATCGAACTCTCCATTTATCTAGGTCTCCCCATTTTTGCAAGACTGTCATTAACTCCTTTACTTGTAACTTTCTTCCAGAGGCATTCATGTTTTCTAAATCTTTGTCTGAAAAATCTGCTCTATAGGGTTTCTGCAACACCTTTGATCTCCCTATTTCAATTCCCATCTGCAGAGCTAAATCTGATAATTTTTCATGAAATATTTTTACATTTCTGGTGATACTTCTGCATATAAACAATAATTCTTCTTCATCGTAAGCATTTAGGCGATCTAACCCCACATTTCCTGCTATTATTTCTTCTAATTCAACTTTTAATTTATAAATATCCAACATTTTTGGAGGTGTATACTGCTGATCTGATCCTTGTGCCCACCTTTCTAAGTCTTCGGGTGTTACTACAGTGACACTTTTTGCTCCCGATGAAGTTATTAAGTTTATATCTTTCGAGCACCCAGGTATAGTTCTTCTGGGAGTACTATTGACAGAATCTCGAATTGGTAAATCCATTAATGATATCGTAGATTCACAATCACTAAAATGATCCTCAACCATTACTACTGCTTCAGGTTTAGGAACATTCACAGGAGTAGGCATAACTAACGGTGGAGGATAGTTTCCTTTGTCACTATATATTGGGACTACTGGACCAATTGTTACAGGTATGGTCAAAGAGTCAGGATGTACTTTTATCTGTGTTATTTTCTGTATTAATTCTGCTCTGGTCTTCTCTAGGGCTTCTTTTTCTTTATCGTGAAGTATCCTACTAGGTGTGAAATCATGCATTACCTGTGGTACTAATGGAGTTTTCAACGGGGGTGCACTTGGGGTGCATCCACCTGCCCCTTCCTGATATGGTGGGGGTTCTTTAATATCTCTTCCATAAATTCATCTTCAGAATCTCCATTTCTCATTAAGTGTTTTGTCTTTTCTGTGCATTTCCTCCCTAACAGTTCTTCTGCTGTCAATATTAGATATAATCCTTCTGTAAGCATTGCCCTCCTCCACTGTTTCATCTGACCGTCCCTAGACTCATGTTGGTTTCTGGGGAAAAATCCTCGATAAACCCTATTACTCCTAGATCGGTCACGCTCAAATGCCTCAGTTTCCCATTCCTCTAAGGCTGCGTACTGAGTTAATCTAGGTCTGGGTTCTAAATCATTCATTCTCAATCTCAAATTTTGAAGAATTCTTCCATTGAAGGTACCATTCTCGGGAAATGCTAATATCCCATCCTTTTTGGTATATTCTATCCAATTCTCTATCCATACACAAGTATGATAACCTCTCTCCATCATCATGAATGAAGCGGGCGTTTTAGCTGGTGGAATGATAATTCCTTCCCTAGTTTTGATTGGTTTATCCTTTTTAAAATAGTTCTTAATCTTTTGCAGAAAGGACATTTTTCTCTTCTCTCCGTACATCTTGGGTAAAACTCGATGTATAAAATTATATTCTGCAAAGCCTAAATATCTCCTATCCGGTCGAGTTCCTGTTAAAGTTGGATCGCGTTTTAACATGCAATCTCTATCCACTAAGATTTTAGCTTCTATGATATCAACCAATCAAGTGTCTGCTAAGTTTTATTTCTAAACCAATCCTAGCGCGGCCTTTCTGTGATGTTAGTCTGTCAACCCCTCCTTTACAATCTGCGCTTCTCTGTCCCTCGCTGATTTCAACCAATCCCAGCGCGGCGTTTTGTGACGTCAGCTCTCTCTCCGCCAGCTGACCCTCCCTTTACAAATTCGTACGCAAAAACTTTATTTTCTCTACGACTTTAATTAAAATTCAGTAACAACATAAAACATTCGCTATCGTGCCAGTTTTTCTAAATTGAAAAAGATAGTTTCTCTCACACTTAGTAAAACCTTTCCGTTTACTAAACATACACTACGAGTAAAACCCTTCCGTTTACTCTTCACACAAGCTCCAGAATTACCTGTTACTTCTTTGGTGTTACCCTTTCTAGGTGAGATAACATCAAATTTTTACCAGCGTACTCCTTTGCTATTACTCACATGTATAGAGTCCCTAACCAGTACTGATAGTCCTGCTTAACTTTTCAGTACTATTTCTGCCGGACAGATAACCTCACTGCAGTATGGCTTCCACTTACCATCCACTATTCAATTTTCCCCGGGAATTCTGGACAACATAAAACAAACTTTGAATACACGGATGTTAGTTCATAAAAATAAAATTCTCATTACCCAATTAACAAAGTAAAACCATCCTCTGATAACCAGAAAACTGATCCAGCGCGATATTAGCAAACAGCATTCATACACTAGATACTCACTTGGGCCCATACATTCATACTACGCTAATACTTACGCTGGGGTTGTCAGTTGTTACTCTTTATCAAAATCCCTGCTATCAATTACCTTCCGATTGAAGAGTAATGACTTACCAATGAATTCTTTGCTAATTGGGAAATTTAAAATGAGTGACATTCATTATAATACATAATCCTGAAATAACCACTGAGTCAGGAAGTTTTAAAATGTTTATCTAAAGATTTAGCAGAGTAAATTACAGAACCACATGGTACTTAATCGCATCTCAAGGATGAAGCATGGAATAATAATTATCGATTTATGACGGTCCCTCAGAAAGGAGAAGATAGAGACAGCAGCGCAACTAAAGGTTGCATTTATATTTACCTAAGTGCAAGAACCAAACCCCTTGGCCAAGGAGTTGGAAAAGAATAGGACCCAGGAAGGATGAAGAGCAAAGACCTCCTCCAGGATCAGGACAGGACCGGTGACCTCTCTACAAAGACACCTGCGTCGTTCCCCTCTCTGATACTCGACTTCTCCTCGATTCTCCCGTGCCTTCCTTCTAATGGACTCCGCCGCCCCCTCCTCAGGACCCCTCTGGACAGCGGTTCAGTCTGCAATCGATCAGCTTGGCAGTCTGGAGCTAGAAGCTAACTAATTAGCTAATTCTATATCTATTATACCCTTCTACGCCCACGTACCTCCCCTTAATGTTGCTAAAATATGGGACCACTACTTCTGATTGGACAGGGACAGGGGGTTGATCCTCACACCATATTGACTTGGTTCGAATTCTGAAGACCATTGTCTTTAAACTACCGCCCATCCAATTTAATACATTTGCTTTATTTCCCACCCGTCTCACGACAAATGTTATATATTCTTCATATACAAAGTTTCAATTTTCAACAGGAAAGGCAAGAGCACAGCAGCTTCGGCCATCAGGTCATGGCCTTGGACGACGTCCAGGTTGACTTCATCCTTATTCTTTGGCAGCCAAGTAGGGCACATGTGCAGAATCATTGTCTCTCGAGTTTCAGATCACCAACCCCAGGCCCAAGTTTACAAACTAATAAAAGTCAAAGAAGGAAATATTAAAATCACAAATAAAATGTTTCACTGTATACCCACACTTTCTACTCTATCCCCATTTACTTATAAATCTATCCCGCATTAGTAGCGTTAAGAAAACGACAAATTAATAATAACACAAGAGCAAGCTGAAGCATGTGAAAACATCAAGCAGCCATTTTAATACACACTGCGCAGAAGCAGAAATTTCCCACCAAGCAAAGAAAGTTCGTCACAACACGTGATATGGTTGAGACATGCGCAGTGAAGTTCCCGCGCTTTAGCGGCCATTTTAGAAAAAGACAAGCGTTACTTGTTAGTTAGAACACATAAGCAAGCTTCCTTGCTATTCATGTAGTGTATGCACAATACAAAATTAATAAATTAATACTGTGAGGAGATTGTATTCGAGCAAGTCTCATTTGTGAGTCCTTGCTCCATCATGACCATGGTCTCACAATTGAAGCACTCGCACTTTTTGTATTTTCTTACCTTAGTACTGAACTTTAGTTACATGTTTCAGATTGGGGAATAAGCGGTGGCCTAAAAATTATGATTGTGCTTATGATGTATATGAATTATTTTTTAACTTCTTTCCTTTTTAAGTGGCTAATATATTTATCGTTTGAACTATCATGGGGGTGGGGGGTGCTGAGGTATTTGATACCGTTATGTTTTTTGCTGTTTGCACTGCTTAAAAAAAAAAAAAGGAGTAAATTGGACTTCATCCCCATCCCGTAGTGTGCCAGGAGGCGCGTTTGCAGAGTGGTGGAGAAAGGGGGGAATGGCCTCCGAAGACGTCTTAGCAATCCCACTGTGTGGGACTTACTGGAGGTAACAGGAGGGGTAGTTGGCCCCCAAGGACATCCTTGGGGGCCAACTACTCCTCCTATTACCTCCAGTAAGTCCCACACAGCAGGATTGCTAAGTTCTCATAGCAGGCCGAGCCCCCTTTGCCCACCACTCTGCAAACACGCTCCCTGGCGTGCTCTTGGATGGAGATTGAAGTCCCCTTCACTGCTGGGGCTCCTTTAGGGGCCAATTAGTCTACCTCTTACCTCCAGTAAGCCCCACATAGTGGGATTGCTGAGAGGTGGACAAAGGCCACGCCCCCTTTTCCCACCACTCTGCAAACGCGTCTCCTGGCGCATTCTAAGTTGGGGTATTAAGTCTCCTTGAATCCTGAGGGTCCCTAGGGGCCAACTAGCCCACCAGGTACCTCCAGTAAGCCCCACACAGCTGTATTGCTGAGAGTTGTCCGAGGCCACGCCCCCTTTTTACACCACTCTGCAAATGGAGCACGAGCTTCATTCTGATTGGCTACCAACACTTCAAACCAGGAAGTGTTGGCAGCCATCTTGTGACTCAGTAAAACCGAGTCACAAGACA
Source organism: Calotriton arnoldi (assembly GCA_963921515.1). Lineage (NCBI taxonomy): Eukaryota > Metazoa > Chordata > Amphibia > Caudata > Salamandridae > Calotriton > Calotriton arnoldi. Next base: position 1,292,662 of record CAWUFW010005214.1, on the reverse strand, counting down.
GTAAAAAAAAAGATAAAAAAAACAAGAAAAGGGGGCAGGGTAGAAACACCCTGACTCCCTAGGCCTGCTCAGGGGGTCCCACAAGGACTCCTAGGGCCCCAAAAAAATGTTTTTTTTAAAAACAAAATCGGCCGCCACCTCGGGGGATGAAGTCCACTTTAGTCCTGAGGTCCTCAAGACACAAGAGGACCTCATTGCCCCACCAGCAGTGTGCCGGGAGGCACGTTTGCAGAGTGGTGTAAAAAGGGGGCGTGGCCTCAGACCACTCTCAGCAATCCAGCTGTGTGGGGCTTACTGGAGGTACCTGTTGGGCTAGTTGGCCCCTAGGGACCCTCAAGATTGAAGGGGACTTAATCCCCCAACCCAGAATGTACCAGGAGGCGCGTTTGCAGAGTGGTGGAGAAAGGGGGCGGGCCTGTGTACACTTTTCAGCAATCCCACTATCTGGGGCATACTGGAGGTATCAGGTAGGCTAGTTGGCCCCTAAGGACCCCCAGCAGCAAAAGGGACTTTAATCCTCATCCAAGAGCACGCCAGGAAGTGCGTTTGCAGAGTGGTGGGGAAAGGGGGCGTGGCCTGCTATGAGAACTTAGCAATCCTGCTGTGTGGCACTTACTGGAGGTAATAGGAGAGGTAGTTGGCCCCCAAGGTTCACCTTGGGGGCCAACTACTCCTCCTGTTACCTCCAGTAAGTCCCACACAGTGGGATTGCTGAGAGGTCTTCGGAGGCCATGCTCATCTTTCTCCACCACTCCACCACAAATGCGCCTCCTGGCACAGTACTGGTTGGGGGATGAAGTCCACTTTACTACTGAGGGACTTTGGTGGCCAAGTAGCCCTCCTGGTACCTCCTGTAAGTCCTACGCATGGAATTCCTGAGCGCTGGTTGGAGGCCCAGCCCTCTTTCTCCACCAGTCTGCAAACGTGACTACCAGTTAAAGAAGCATTTGTAATGTAACAGGTCTCGCATTTCCAAGAGTTAGAGCTATTGGCATTGTAAATCTAAAAGTTTTTTACTAATGTTTTTGGAGTGGAGTGTATGTACTTTGTGTCTAGTGGAATTATGTGGTATGTTGTGCAGTGAAATTATGTGGATAGAAAGTATGTGGTATTTAGTGTAAAGGAATTAAGAGTGGGATTATGTGTTATGGAGAGTAATTATGTGGTATGGTAGTCTGTGTTGTGGAGTGGTAACATCAGGTTTAGCCTTCCTCGTTTCCATAGAAGCTAAATTATGAACTCAATGAGACAAAAAAATAAGGAATCACTGAAGAGCACCTCTGGACCTAGTCAGAGGTAAGAGCAGGGCCACTGGAATTATACGACTGTTTGGCTGCACCGACTTTCACACAATTATACATTTTCTGCATTAGCCACATAATTCATCATGTGCTGCCTAATCTGCAGATTTGAACAAAAAAAGCCTTGTTTCTAGCTCAAACGGCTCAAACGTTACCAAAAATGCAGCGACAAGTGTTACAGCGTGGTGGAAGGCCCTCTGCAAACCTAGAATGGTCACGTTACTTATTGCTAAATGTGAGTGTTAAATTGGTACTACTGGCTTGCAAACCACTCTTGCTTCTTTCTGCGCCTCTCTTGCCTCTTTCTGCATTTCTGTTGCTTCTTTCTGCAACTTTCTTTTTTTCTGCACTTCTTTTGCCTCTTTCTGCTCACCTCTTCCACTTTCTGTAACTCTCTTTCCTCTTTCTGCACCTCTCTTGCCACTTTCTGCACCTCTCTTGCTTCTTTATGCATCTCACTTGCTTCTTCCAGTAACCCTCTTGCTTCTTTCTGCACCCCTGTTCCCTCTTTCTGCACCTCTCCTGCCTGTTTCTGCACCTCTCTTGCCTCTTTCTACACTTCTCTTACCTCTTTCTGCACCTCTGTTGGTTCTTTCTGCACTTCTCTTGTCTCTTTCTGCATCCCTCTTGCCTCTTTCTGCACCTCTGTTGCTTCCTTCTGCACTTCTCTTGCTTCTTTCTGCACCTCAGTTGCTTCTTTCTGCACCCCTCTTGCCTCTTTCTGCAACCCTCTTCCCTCTTTCTGCACCTCTCGCCTCAGTCTGCCCACCTGTTCCCTGTTTCTGCAACTCTTTTGCCTCTTTCTGCAGTTCTCTTGCCTCCTTCTGCACCTCACTTGCCTCTTTCTGCAACTCTCTTGCCTCTTTCTACAGTTCTCTTGCCTCTTTCTGCACCTCTCTTGCCTCTTTCAACACTTCTCTTGGCTGTTTCTGTACCTCTCTTGCCTCTTTCTGAACCTCTCTTGCCTCTTTCTGTACCTCACTTGCTTCTTTCTGCACCTCTTTTGCCTGTTTCTGCACCCCTTTTTGTGCAATTCTCTTGCCTCTTTCTACACCTCTCTTCCCTCTTTCTGCACCACTCTTGCCTCTTTCTCTACCTCTGTTGCTTCTTTCTGCACCTCTCTTGTCTCTTTCTGCACCCTTCATGCCTCTTTCAGCACCTCTGTTGCTTCTTTCTGCAGTTCTCTTCCTTCTTTGTGCACCCCTCCTGCCTCTTTCTGTACCCCTCTTGCCTCTTTGTGACCCTCTCCTAACCCTTTCTCCACCCCTCTTGCCTCTTTTTGCATCTCTTTTGGTTCTTTCTGCACCTCTTTTCCTTCGTTCTGCACTTCTCTTGCCTCTTTGTGTACCCCTCTTGCCTCTTTCTGCACCTCTGTTGGTTCTTTCTGCACTGCTCTTGCTTCTTTCTGCACCTCTGTTCTAAATTTCTGCATACCTCTTGCCTTTTTCTGCACCACTCTTCCCTTTTCTGCACTTTTCTTGCCTCAGTCTGCCCACCTGTTCCCTCTTTCTGCACCCCTTTTACCTGGATCTGCAACTCTCTTGCCTCTTTCTGCAGTTCTCTTTCCTCCTTCTGCATCTCTTGCTTCTATCTGCACCTCTCTTGTAAATTTCTGCACCCCTCTTGCCTCTTTCTGCACCCCTCTTACCTGTTTCTGCACCTCTCTTACCTCTGTCTGCACCCCTGTTCCCTCTTTATGTACCTCTTTTGCCTGTTTCTGCAACTCTCTTGCCTCTTTCTGCAGTTCTCTTGCCTCCTTCTGCACCTCTGTTGCTTCTTTCTGCACTTCTTTTGCCTCTTTCTGGACCCCTGTTGCTTCATTCTGCACTTGCCATGCTTCTTTCTGCACCTGTCTTGCTTCTTTCTGCACCCCTGTTGTCTCTTTCTGCACTCGTCTTCCCTCTTTCTGCGCCTCTCTTGCCTCTTTCTGCGCTTCTCTTGCTTCTTTCTACACCTCTGTTGCTTCTTTCAGCAATTCTCTTGCCTCTTTCTGTACTTCTCTTGCCTGTTTCTGCACCTCTCTTGCCTCTTTCTGTATATCTCTTGCCTCTTTCTGCACCCCACTTGCTTCTTTCTGCACCCCTGTTGCCTCTTTCTGCACCCCTCTTCCCTCTTTGTGCAACTCTCTTGCCTCTTTCTACACCTCTCTTCCCTCTTTCTGTACCACTCTTGCCTCTTTCTGTACCTCTTTTGCTTTTTTATGCACTTCTCTTGCCTCTTTCTGCACCCTTCATGCCTCTTTCAGCACCTCTGTTGCTTCTTTCTGCACTTCTCTTCTTTCTTTCTGCACCCCTTGTGCCTCTTTCTGCACCCTTCTTCCCTTTTCCTACTCGTCTCTTGGTTCTTTTTGCACTGCTCTTGCCTCTTTCTGCACCCCTCTTGCCTCCTTCTGTACCTCTGTTGTTTCTTACTGCACTGCTCTTGCAAATTTCTGCACCCCTTTTGCCTCCTTCGGCACCCCTCTTCTCTCTTTCTGCACCCCTGTTCCCTCTTTCTGTACCTCTTCTGCCTGTTCCTGCACCTCTGCTGCCTCTTTCTGAACTTCTCTTGCCTATTTCTGCACCTCTTTTTCTTCTTTCTGCACTTCTCTTGCCTCTTTCTGCACCCTTCTTGCCTCTTTCTGCACCTCTGTTGTTTCTTTCTGCACTTCTCATGCTTCTTTCTATACCTCTCTTCCCTCTTTGTGCACCACTCTTGCCTCTTTCTGCACCTCTCTTGCCTCTTTCTGCAACCCTATAGCCTCTTTATGCATCTATTTTGCTTATTTCTGCTCTTCTTTTGCCTCTTTCTGTACCCCTCTTGCCTCCTGCTGCACCTCTGTTGTTTTTTACTGCACTGCTCTTGCTTTTTCTGCCCCTCTCTTGCAATTTTATTTATTTTTTATTTATTTTTATTGATCCACTTGCAACACATGAGTACATGGTTCCACAAGTGAACCCTTCCAACATATTCAGCATCTATACATTAAGACAAGCATTTCCATTTCTTAGAAGTACAACATCAAACATAACTGCAACCCCACCCCCCCACCCTCCCAGATGCTCCAGTACATATTGGTGATCACAAAGCAGCTTACATGTTATGATTATGGCACCTTATACAAGTAATAACTGGCCTATACAGCAACATTCGCAGTTAAGCATTATACCTGCTGCAAGTCAGGGTTCCCAAGTAGGTATATTGTCAATGGAGCACAGAAGTCTACTGGCCTAGAAGTCTCAGGCAATTCTTCCGCATATACCCCCAGCTGCTCCCTATAGTAAATTAAATCTCAGACCCACTTTTTAACAGTTGGGGTAGCTCTGGCGCCCCAGCATTGGGCCACTGCCTGCTTCGCGAACAGGGTCAAGACAGCAAAAAGTCGCCTGTTACACGGCTTTAGCTTCTTAACCATCCACAGCAGATACACTTCACGAATACATGCCACATTTTCTAACACAATCTCAGTTAGCAATCTTGTAATTTGATTCCAAAATGCATATATTTTAGCGCAGCTCCATGCAATATGCATAAAGTCCCCATCATCCTGCCCACATCTCATACATCTCACATTATCCTGCAAGCCAAACTTCCGCAATTGGCTTGGTGTATAATACAGCTGATGCAGGTATTTGAAGTGAATAATACGGAGATTGCAATTTGCTGTCAGTCTGCCAGTTAGTGCGCAGCAGAACTGCCATTGTTCCAGTGGCATTTGGGACTCTAGCACCGCATTCCATTTGATAAGTGAAGGGGGCTCAGTAATTTCAGTCTCTCTCATAGATGCGTTGTACAATTTTGTTACCAGTCCCCTACTATCTTCCCCAGCCAGCACCGCCTGCAGCGCTGTCAACGTTTTCGGTTCTGCTGGAAAGTCAGGAAATATGGATCTGATCGCCTGCCGCACCCTAATATATGTAAAGCCCAGCATTATGCTATGGTCATGCCCAGCCTGCAAGTCCGAAAGCGACCGGTACTAGCCATTCTTATATAGGTCCCCCAGCTGCCTGACCCGTGCAGCCCTTAGTGCCTTCAAAGCCGCTTGTTCTTGGGTCACAAAAATATCCGGGTTTGTAGCTATCGGGAGCACCAGGGCATATATATAATCCAGTCGTGCCCGCTAAGCCAATGTCATCCATGCCCAAGCAGTGCATTTGACAGAATTGATCTCTGATCTCGAGGCTCCCCCCCCTCCCGACAGCGCCACCGCCACCAGGGGGATCGGATGCACAGTATCTGCTTCGATCGCAACATGTGGCAGGAACCGCTGTGGGAAGTACCAATAATGTACAAATTGCGCCTGGGCGCATAGATAATATAGTTGCATGTCAGGCGCTTCAAATCCTCCCCGATCGAATGGCTGCGTAAGCAAGTCCCAGCTGCATCTCGGTTTCTTACCGCCCCACACAAGGGTCAGTAGGGCCATCTGAAGCCTATTGAATAGTGCAATATTGAGCCTGATGGGGATATTCACAAACAAATAGAGGAGTTTGGGCAATATTGTCATTTTTGCGACCGCGATCCTGTCTGCAAGCGAAAGAGGCAGCTTAGCCCATCGTGCTGTTTGCTCAGTGATTCGGGTAATGACTCGGCCATAATTCATGGAGAGTACCGTATCAGGGTCTCTATGCAGCCATATCCCTAAATATTTCACCGGGTGAGTGGACCACGACAGGGGGAAATCCAGCTCTATCTCTTTGGTTTCGGCCGTCAGCAGAAAGACTGTTGACTTCTCTCAGTTTATCCCTAATCCGGAATATCTCTCAAATTTTACATATTCCCTCAGTAGTGCTGGGAGATTTTCGGCCGGTTCACGAACATAGAGCATCATGTCATCTGCGTAGAGCGAGACCCCAAGAGGTCTCTGCCGGAATCGCAAGGCTGCATGAGCATGTTTTTGACAAGTTTTACAAGCTAAGGGCTCCAATGCAAGTGAAAAGAGCATTGGCGACAAGGGGCATCCCTACCTTGTGCCTCTCCTAATCGAGAATGCATTTGAGACCCAGCCATTCACTCGCACTCGGGCCTCCGGTTCATTATAGAGTAGTTTGACTCATTTAAGGAAAAATGGTGGCATACCCATTCAAAGCAAAACTTACTGTTACATGTACTCCCATTGCAGGGAGTCGAATGCCTTTGCTGCATCAAGCAGCACAGCAACTGCCTGAAAATCTGGCTCAAAGTACTGCAACGCTGCAAAGAAAGTGCACAGGTTGTGTGTCGTTGATCTCTTGGGGACAAACCCTGCCTGATCTGGGAGGATTGATTTGGGTACCAAAGGCTGTAGCCTATTGGCGATCATTTTTGCTAAAATCTTGGCATCTATATTAATGAGGGAGAGAGGTCTATATGATTTGCACTTGTTTGACACCTTATCAGGTTTCAGCAACGTAACAATAAGGGCTTCCTTAAGAGAAGAGGGCAGTCTTCCAGTCTCGTACGCCTCCGCAAAGACATCCAATAGTCGAGGCGCCAGTTCTTCTATATATGCCTTATAGAACTTGCTCGGAAGCCTATCAAGGCCTGCTGACTTACATGTGGGGAGGGACATTATGGCAGTTTTTACATCTTCAATGTCAAAGGGTTGCATAAGGTACTCCCTCTGGCCTTCTGAGAGCCACTCAAGTGCGACGTTGTCTAGGTATGCACATATGTCAGCTTCAGACACCTGTGCCTTTTTACCATACAGTTCAGCGTAAAAGTCTAGCACCGTACTGCTAATCTCTGGTGTAGAGTATTGCGCCACCCCATCCCTGTCTAGCATTTCAGTAATATTTTCCTGGCACCTTGGCATAGCTATCTTCTGGGCCAACAAATGGCTGGGCCTTCCTCTCTCTCCATAGTACCTCGCTATACTTCATCTAGATCTGTGCACCAATTCTTGATCTACTGTTTGGTTGTGCTCAGTCACAAGGTCTCTTATTTTGGCAAGTATTTCTGATTCAAGGTTTCGCTCTTACTCCTGTTCCAACGCTGAGATCTCCGCCGCCAGCTTTCTGATTCTGCGCCTTAAGTCCTTCAAGACTCCCACCTGTGCACGTATGCATTCTGACCTTATCGGAACTTTGAATGCCTCCCATAACAGCCCTGCACTGTCTACTGAGCCCTCAAAATAGTTTCTTATTGCATTTCCTATAGTGCTCTTAAAGACAGGGTCTTCCAGGGAAGCCTGCTGTAACCTCCACATAAATGGTGGTCGCGCACAGACTGGGATGCATAGCTTAAGGAGCACTGGGGAATGATCCAAAAGCGTTTTGGCCAAGTGACCTACATGAACTGCCCATGTGAATGCCATCTCGGTCGCAAGCCAATAGTCCAATCTGGACCACGATCCATGCACTGAGGAAATAAAGGTGCTTTCCCATGACCCTGGATGTCGCAATCTCCATACATCCTGAATGTCCCCTGCTTCCATCAATCCTAGCAGTGTGTCTGATGCCTGCTTGCCTCTTGCTACTGCACTGTCCGACCTTTCCAGGTGCATATCTAAACAGATGTTAAAATCCCCTCCACAATATCTCCACAGGAGGATACATAGAGATTTGACACCAGACGTCAGAGAAAAAAGCGGGGTCGTCTAGATTGGGGCTGTATATGTTTACCAACAGTACCATCGCACCTCCTATTTTGACCAGGATAATCGCTACCCTGCCCTGCTCATCCGTCTCTGAGCTGATCATAGTAAACGGCACAGTTTCTTTACCAGAATCATCATGGCCCTGGAGTAGGAGGAGTAGAACGCAGCTACATGCACCCCAGCCTAGCGTGCCCCCACATTCCTCTCCGAAATCTTAGTTAGGTGGGTTTCCTGTAGGTAAGCAACTTGGACGTCAAACCTGTCCAGATACGCTAAAACTGAGCAAATTTTCTTGGAGCTATTTAAGCCGCGGACATTCCAGGTAAGGAATTTCATATTACTACCCATACTTGCTGCACATCATGACAATGTTTACATGGTAAAGGCCCTTCAAAGTAAGTGAGCTGCAGTGATTCTGTGGCTTTGCCTTTGCACAGTTCCAAGCGTCCTGTCCCCTTCCCACCCAGCCATATCCCCACCCACTTCAGCACCCCCAACTTGCTAAAGCCATCCCTATTTAGAGTAAACAACCCCTCCCGAACATAGAAAAACAATGGAGTCATATGGGGTACTCCCATGAGGGGAGCGCCAGAGTGCTACTAGCCTCCCACAGAAGTAGGAGGTGGCTGATCAGATCTACTACCAATGCAATAATATCACAAACTTATTCATGCATTTTAAAACATCTAGCTAGTTTTTTTTTCCATTCCACGTGCAATCAAACATCTCAGAGCTGCAGCGGGAAAAAACTACACATTTTTCAACTATCCAAACCTATGCCCTCCTATAAGTATTGGTCACAGCGCATATCAGGCCTGAAGCGCAGCAGGTACTAGTCCTCTTCGTCTGGGTCGTTGGAGGGTTCTCGCCTCCTCTTTTTCAGCTTTTTTGCATGCTCGAGCGCTGCCTTTGAGTTGGTGAAGATTTTAAAGTCTCCCTCCTGGCCGATTCTCAGACGAGCCGGGTACAGCATGGCGTATGGAATGCCCTCTGATTGCAGTAGTTTCTTCACTGTACCAAACTCCCTGCGCGCTTCCTGCACTGCAACCATAAAGTCAGGGAAGAATGCAAGTGTGTTCCCCTGAAATTCAATTGTGCCTTTTTGTCTTGCCATTCGCAATATAGCATCACGGTCCCTGTAATTTAGGAGTCTGGCAATGATGGGGCGGGGCATCGCCCCAGGGACGGGTCTCGGAGCCAAGGAGTGTGGGCGCGCTCAACGATCAGCATCGGAGATAAGTGCTCCGGGCCAAAGATGTCTCTGATCAATGTCGCTACATAAATTTCCATTTTGCCTGTATTGGTCGACTCAGGCAGGCCAGTAATTCTAAGGTTGTTCCACCTGGTCCTAGCCTCTAAGTCCTTATTCTTTGCCTGTATGAGCGCCAATACTTTCTCCATGTTTAAGGTTTTGCCAGAAACCTCTCTCTTGCAAATTTCTGCACCCCTCTTGCCTCTTTCGGCACCCCTCTTTTCTCTTTCTACACCCCTGTTCCCTCTTTCTGCACTTCTTCTGCCTGTTTCTGCACCTCTGCTGCCTCTCTCTGAACTTCTCTTGTCTCTTTCTGCACCTCTGTTGCTTCTTTCTGCACTTCTCTCGCCTCTTTCTGCAACCCTCTTCCCTCTTGCTGCACCTCTGATGCTTCTTTCTGTACTTCTCTTGCCTCTTTCTGCACCTCTCTTGCCTCTTTCTGCACACACAGGGCTACTTTTAAACTGACCTCAGGCTCAGCAGTGCACACATGCAAGTGCAGAAAAGGGCTGCTGGCCTCTAAACTGCCATGCCCTATTATATGCTAGGGACTTAGCGGTAGTTTTAATCCCCCTGCCCTATTATGTACTAGGGCCTTACAGAGGAGGTCATGCCAATCACAGGGGTACCCCAACCCATAGTGTACCCTAGTATATGTAGGTGTTTTCACTGTACTCTAAGTGTCTTTCAGCATAGCACTGGCTCCGGGCCTGGTTAGGCAGAGCCCAGGGTCAGTCAGAGTCAGTTACCACCAGTACCAGTCAGCAAAAAGTTGGGGGGTGCCCAGGGCACAGGACGACTTTGCAACAAGGCCTCTTTCTGCACCTCTGTTAGTTCTTTCTGCATATATCTTGCTTCTTTCTGCACCTTTCTTCCTCCTTCTGTACTTCTGTTGCCTCTTTCTGTATTTCTCTTGCTTCTTTCTGTGCCTTTCTTCCTCTTTCTGCACATGTCCTACCCCTGTAGGCATAGTTAGAAATTAGCATTGAAAAAACCTTAGAAATTCACTGAAAAAAACACAGGTTTCAGGGACGTTATAGTTAGAAATTTTCATTTAAAAAAACCTTAGAAATTCACTGAAAAAACCATAGTTTCGGGGACGTTATAGTTAGAAATTAGCATTTAAAAAACCTTAGAAATTCACTGAATAAACCACAGGTTTCCGGGACGTTATAGTTAGTTGGACATTTCACTCGTACAAGACCAGAGAAATTTGGCCGTTATAGTTAGTTGAGCTAACTATAACTCGCGCCCCCGCAATACAGCCACTATCATATGCACTCATACACCTATACAGACAGTCACACTCCGCCACTCACCTATAGAGTTACAAACACAGTTACTCAGCCATGCAAAGAATCAATCACACTCCCATTTACTCACCTACACAGTTATACAAACACCACCTCACTTATTTATACAGCTACTAACACATACTTACTCTCTTATACAATCACTGACACAAGCACACACTCATCCATACATCCACTCTCACAATCACAAACACAAGTTTTAAGGACGTTATAGTTTGTTGGACGTTTCACTCGTACACAACCAGAGAAATTTGGTCGTTATAGTTAGTTGAGCTAACTATAACTCGCGCCCCCGCAATGCACTGCTGATGACGTCACATATTACATAATTCATTACATGGTCAGTGACATCACTGATGACATCACTGATGACATCACTGATGACATCACTGATGACATCATCCACGTGATAATCTGATGCACCTCCTCACACCCTAATATAACCTTTGATACACCCACTCTAAAATACAGACTACCATTTTCAAAACCATAGACACACCAATACCAGTTACTACATACCCACTCACTGATTCCTAGGTCTACACACACATCCACTCATTCACCCATACAGTCACTCATACATGCAGTCACTCATCAATACAACACTATCATATGCACTCATACACCTATACCGCCACTCATCCAGAGTTACTCACACACCTAGTCAGTCATGCAAAGAATCAATCATACTCCCATTTACTCACCTATACAGTTATACACACACCACCTCACTTATTCATACAGATACTAACACGTACTTACCCTCTTATACAATCACTGATACAAACACACACATCCATACAGCCGCTCTCACAATCGCTCACTCTCACATATTGTCATTTATATACTCCAACTAACATATACTGCCTTTCACATATGTAGCTACTCACACATGTACCACTGAGACATCCATTAACTCACCAACACACCCTTACACACACTCACCCACCCATACAGCTCTTCACAGATGCACTCTTGAACCCATACACCCAGTGAATCACCCACTCCCACATCTATGCACAGAGACACACACCCCCCACCCACCCACACAGACACTAAGGCACCCATACCGATACCCATACCGAACCCATATAGACACTCATGTAGCTACTCACTAACCCATACAGCCGCTTACACACCAACTTACAGACTGATACAGACATTCACACAGTCTAGTCACTAACCCATGCATTCAGTAGGACACGTTTAATCACTCACTTATACAGTCAGTCACGCACCTACTAAATCATCCATTCAGACACATACACCAACTCATTCTTCAATACACCTTGGCATATATATATATATAAAAAATATATTTAAACTTTACAGAAACACACAGTCAATGGATGATGTCATCAGTGATGTCATTTGAGATGTCATCAGTGATGTCACTGACCATGTCATGAATGATGTAATATGTGACGTCATCAGCAGTGCATTGCAGGGCGCGAGTTATAGTTAGCTCAACTAACTATAACGGCCGAATTTCTCTGGTTTTGTATGAGTGAAATGTCCAATTGACTATAACATCCCTGAAACCTGTGGTTTTTTCAGTGAATTTCTAAGATTTTTTAAATGCTAATTTCTAACTATAACGTCCCTGAAACCTATGGTTTTTTCAGTGAATTTCAAAGGTTTTTAAATGCTAATTTCTAACTATAATGTCCCTGAAACCTATGTTTTTTTCAGTGAATATATATATATCTTGCATTCTAAGACAACGACTAAATTGTACAGAGCCATGTTCATCGAGTGCTACACACCTAGGAGCAGCGTGGAAAGGACCCGATTCAGTATTTGTAAAGACCGTGTTTAGGATATGCCTTCCAAATACCAAATTGTAGTGGTGTGTATTAATGTTTTACATCTTATTTCTGGTTGCAAAACATTAATCTTTTACCACCTCCTCAAAAGAGGTAATAGGCAGCTTACAGATGGTAAGGGGTCCCTAAGAGACCCCTTTCCCTATGAACCACTGCATACTCTCAAAAAATGAAATGCACACTTTTAATTTATTTCTTTAACTATCACATTTTCCTTTAAGCAATCACAGACAAAGTGGTTTGCTGAGCTCAGGAGGCCACCATTCCTTTAATGGCTGACATTCCTAATGAGTTGCGAATTGCGACCTATCTCATTATTATTCATGAGGCAGGAAAATTTGCGGCCCACTAGGAACCGCTAATTTTAAAAATAAAAGTTTCAAACATTAACAACAGAGTTACCAAATAGCGATTTAGAAAACAAATGCTATTTAGAGATTGCTCTACTAAATGGTCACACATCTTGCCCGAAGCTTTCTAATTATAACAAAATTCGATTTCAGCATAGGAAGCAATAGCCAGCACCCCAACTTTGTTTCTCACCAACTGCTGTTTAATAAATCTAGAAACTCAGCAGCCATAATAAGGCATTTCAGGACACAAACGCATGGAACGCATGTGGTGAGTTGAGTATGCTGACTCAGCAAGTGTAGCCATGAGATTTGAACAGAAGAAATATAAACAACCAATCATCTGTGAAAAGAAAAAAAAATTCCCACTAAAATCCTGAATGCATTCAATTCTGCCAAGGAACTTTTTTGAGAGCAAGATAAGGGCAACACATGATGCCTTCGAGCCAGACAGAAATAGTCCACATTTTTGACTTCCACTCTAGACTCAGATAGGGACAGGGCTAGATACTCTCGGTCCCACCAACTCTAATCAGGCTGTGATTCTAGACAACCGGGCACCCACGTTGGTAATAGAGTTTTCTACGTTCTCAGTGATACTGAAATCTGGGTCTCTACCAGATCCCTTCCCCTGGCTCATTGGCAGAAGTTGCCCGTCACTCTTGGCCCCCATTGAGGGAGGTATGCAATAGATCGCTAGCCTCCTGGCAGGACCCTGAATACTTGGAAAAAGGCCTTAATTGCTCCAATAATTAAAAGAAACATAATGCTGGTCCTGTGGTTCTCTCCCACTACCGGCCTATATCATTAATTCCATTCACAATTAGGATCTTAGAAAAGTATCTGAATGACTTGTTAATGGAAAGACTGGTGCAAAGTCCAGTACTGGACATTGTCCAGTGAGGCTTTTGTCTTCTGCACAGCACTAAAACAGCTGTGTTGGCCTTGGTGGGTGACTTCCAAATGCTGTTGGACCAGGGTGAACCATCTGCGCAGGTTAACTTAGATCTGCCAGCTGCTTTATTATAGTCCCACATGGCATTCTGCTGGACAAACTTCAGTAAGCCGGAATTGAAGACACTGGGGCTGATTATCAGTGTGGCAGTTCCCTGGCAGTGGCGCGGCAGAGGTCCAATGTAACATGCTGAGCGGGACGGGTGCTGTCCCGCTGAGCATATTCCGAGTTCCTTCACCACCAGCCATTTCATGGCTGGCTCCCCGCCAAGAAAATGCTGGTGGTGGAGGAACAAAGGGGGCCCTATAGGGCCCCCATACCCCCAACCATAGGGATGCCTCCAGGGGGTACAAGATGTGACCCCTGTATGCTTGATCCCCCAGTTCGCACATGTACCCCAAGTTCCAGTTCCAGCACAGCAGGGACGTCACAGTTCATGCTGTGCTGGAACATTTTTTCCATTCCCATTGCGGTGCCAGTTTTTCTGGCACCTCCGTGGGAAAGGCAAAAAGACCTTCTGCCTGCACGAGTTGAACTCGTAATCAGGTCGGTGGTCCTTGCGCAGCTTTGGTGCAGCCGTGCCGGCGGCGAGCCGGCGCAACTGCACCAAAGTCGTAATCAGGCCCGCTTTCCTTGACTAGTGCAGATCCTACCTAACGGGTAGGACACAGGCAGTTGTTTTGCCTCCTTTCCTCTCTGAATTTAAGGCCATGCATCAAGGGGTGCCACAGGGCTCTGCGCTTAGCCCTACTTTATTGAATTTGAACATCTACCCACTTCTGCATCTCATTAAATCTTTCAGAGTACGATGCATGAATTTCGCTTATGACACTCAGTTTATTATCACTGCAGGTAGGGCTAGCAATGATCCATTTGGTCCTTTTCACAGATGTATTACAACAGTTCTGGAAGACCCTATCCCAGGTACAACCATGCCCCATTGTTCACAGTTCGGGCCCAATACACATTCTTGATGGGGGAACCATTATCAGACCCAGGCAGCTGAAAACTCCAAGCAAAGCCTCAGAAACTTGGTCGGGAAAATGCCAACTTTCTAAAGTGGCATTTTGAGAATGGTAAATTAAAATCCAATTTTACCATTAAAGAGGATTCTAAATTACAATTTTTATGTGTAAACTTAATTTCTCTACCTGCTCCTAATCTGGAGTTAGCTCTTATTATTAACGTAGCTCAGTGTTAGCCTAAAGGAGAGATGTGCCTTCCAACTGTGAAAAACAACGTTCTGAGTCAGGACATGTAAAACATAAACAATTGCCCTACTTTTTAAATAGCATGCACCCTTCCCTGCTGGTGGTTAAGCCTAACTAGGGATGGCTTGCATGTTTTAAAAAGGAAGGTTTAGGCCTGGCAAAGGGATTTTCTTTCCTAAGTCAAAACAGCAATTTAAAATTGCACTACAGGCTGCAGTGGAAGGACTGAGAAATGTGTTCAAAGGCTGCTTTATTGGGTGGCACAAAGAGTGCTGAAGCTCACTAGTAGCATTTATTTTACAGGCCCTGGGTATATGCTGTACCATTTACTAGGGACTTATTAATAAATTAAATGCGTCAATTAGGTGTAGTTCAATTTTACCATCTTTTAAGGAGAGAACGCATGAACTTTAGCACTGGTTAACAGGGGAAAAGTGCCAATAAAAACGAGTTCAGCAAAAATCAGGGAGTGGAGGATAAAACTTTGGGGGAATACCAAGCCAAGGATATCAAGTCTAACGGTAGTGATTATCTAATGTCTGTATTTTAATAGTGAAGATGTCCTAATTCTTGTGATGTTACGAGATGGACACTAGGATATTAGGCCAGAAAGAGCAGAGGAACAAGGAAAGAGTGGGATTACTTGGTATGTGAAATTTGTGGGTAAGAACAGTAGAAAGGACGAGATGGAGCTTTGAGACCAAAGGAAAATGTGCAGTTTAGCAGTTTAAGCTTTTCTTAAATAATTGAAGGTTGTGAAGCCTTCTTGAAATATACGTAGTTTGAATTAAGTCTCAGGTACCGAGGCTGGCTTTCTGAGTCTCAAAGACCAACCTCCAAATTTGCCTTTGATGGTTTTTTGTGCAGTCAACAACACTCTGTTTTTCAAATGCCATTTTCTGTTTGGTAGCTGTGGAAACTTTTTCCTGTTTCTTTTGTGGCCTATTCACTGTTCAATCAGAGCAAGCACATTTCTATGATAAGTTTGTATGAAGGTTTAAAAGATTGTGAGAAGAGAGAATATATTTGAGACATCTTTTAATGAAGGTCAGTGGTGTCTGATTTTTAACAGGGAAGTCATTCTGCTTTCTTTGAGCACTTGAGTGGCTTCTTCGTGTTAGAAACAGAAACTGTGAGGGTGCAGTGTTTGTCAAGAGTCACCACACTTAGCAGAATTGAATGGACCACTTGTAATAAATACATATACAGGCTAACTGTCACTTTTGCTAGTAGCTGTGCTTGCTGATGCTCAAACCCATGCTCTGAAACTCTTCCACCACCAACATTTCATTACCATGCTTATAGTAACTAGTCACTCTTGCCATACCATCCACATCATAATTCCAATTTTCCTTCTACTTCTCAAGCAGAATCTCATGTTGCCTACTTATCCAAACTGAAGGATAGAGGAGTCTATCTCTTTATCTGTTATCCAAAGATATTCATGGAAATGAACACTTATTAACCTGCACCACCTTCACATTCATTTAGAAAAAATTAAAAACCGCAAAACTAAAACAACCTGAAAGATTTAGTGCTACACTTGTAGACACATTGAATACTAAAATCCAATTGGGTGTTCAGAATGATAAATAAATGTGGAAACAATTGTCCAGTGAAAATATCTATGTCTGCATTGCATTTGCCCCATATGCATTCATTATAGATATCCAGACAAGCAGTCTGGATGTTACTATTCAGTTGGTAGTAAGGTTAGATCTACAAAGTATAGTACAAACCTTGCAACAGAACAATAAAAGACGCAAATGAAAACTAATCATAAAAAAGAAGTGTCAATCACTAAAACTTTTCCAAAACCTCTCCAAAAATAAAAAAAGATGTAACTTAGAACACAAAGAAGTAAACATACCCTGATATAAACTAAAAATGAACATATAATTAAACAAATACAATTGTTTCTTCTTCCAAAAATATCCCAAACCCAGTTTACACAGTACACAGGAAACTACTGAACTACTGAGAAATGCCTGAACTTTGTTTCAGAATCACCACACTCACTCATATTTCACATGTGTTGCTGATTTTGCACATGCTTTTACATCACACCTGAATCCACCCAAGAAAATTGAGAAGCCAGATTAAGTCACAGTTTCCCACAGGCTCAGCCAAATCTGTCATTTCATGCTACTGTGATAAGTCTGGCCTATGAAGATATTCCTGAGGAGGTCAATAGCCTCCTCACTCAATGCAGCCGGGGGTCAGGGTCAGTTGTTGAGGTGCCTGGAGTGAAGGAGACACTACCTTATTTATGGGGGTGGGTTTGTCCAACTTGGGGGGAAGCAATATGGTGGGTGGATATGGCACTCTGGATGGCGGACAAATATGCATGTGGAACAGTAGGGTCTGCCACCACTAGGGAGTGCTCGCTGGAGGAGGCCTCTGAAGAAGATGTAGAGTCACTGATGGCCTCCATTGCACTCCCCTCACTCTCCAGGCCACTGGGTCCCTTGGTGTTGGTGGTGTCAGCACCGGAACGACTGTGGCTAGCTGCTTCCACGCAGATGTTGGCACTTTCTCCTTTGCCCGCCCTGGAAGATGCTGAAATGGCAATAGTTTTATTGAATCTGTGTAAACAGAATGGATCATGAACTTTGATCACAAAACAGTTTCCAAGATTTCACCTGCTTCAAGGCTCTCAATATTTGCTTAAACATTAGCATAAACTCAGGCATGCATGCAACATTTTCAGAAAACATTTGGTTATAGTTATGTCATTCCCCATGATAGCCTCTATATCATGTATGATCTTGTCTCTTATCCATCATTACGTATCACCAGGAAGTGTTTCACACCTCTGAATGGTTGGCCTTTATAATTCAGAATAGTGGACCGATGTCACCAAAAAGGATGTCAACCAAAAATACCTTTGTACAGTCTGTTCACAAGGCCCTAAAATCTGCAATCCGTTCTCAAAAAGTAAAATATGAATAAATGTGCATCAACAAATACTGCAATGTTATTCCAATGTTAGCATAAACTGAAAGCAGGTTACCTTTGCCTGGGCAATTCAAAGTGATAACACTTACTCCAAGTCACTAAAGTATATGCCAATTGTCAAATTTTATGCATGAATTCTGTACTGAAGGAGCTTAGCAATGTATCACATACAATGCAGATACCTAGGCTGTTGAAGACAGTCAGAAACAAAGATTTGGGGGATTGACAAATGACTTCTACTGCTTAAGTAAATACATAGCCCTTGAAACATTTATAATGCACGTTATTACAGAGCAAAAACATTTTCATATTTCACTCCTAAATACCAAGCGTTATTTGAGGTTTGTTGTGTTTCACTAAATATGCTGGCTTTCACTGTAGTGCAAGATTTTTAGAACATCACAGTAGTTTTTACATACACTAACTTCTATATAATGCTTACTTCAAATACTCACATATAAATCTCAATATGCAAAATATTACACCTTGATGCATTTTAACAGTTGCCTAATGAGTGATGAGTTTGGCCTGATTTTGACTTTTCCTGATTGCATTCTCCTACATATATGTGATGGAACTTTCCATCTTGCAACGTCCCTTAAAGTTTGCCATTTATCTTCATTATTGCTTCATCATCTGAACATAACAAAGGACATTGAGAAATGCTTTAGGGTATGCGTTACTCTGTCACCAATGTGTACACATCCCTGTGTTTCCACAATAATTGTATGCTTATCACAATTATTTGTCTAAAAACAGACTGGCTTACACACACATATTTGTGAAGCAGTAAGACATCATGATAATCTGCCACTTTTAACATGTATGAAACAGCATTTAAGATACAGAGCACAATTTGGATATGTTTGATTCTAGTCACTCTTGTTTGTGTAGAATTCTAACTTTTCAATGTGACATTTGGTACATCCACTGTATCATAAGTGCCTAGTATGCTATGTCACATGTAATAGGGCTACCATTACATCATCCACATAAGTGAAGGAGCATCACACCTAACACAATAAGCACTATCGGCCTGTTTGGTACAACTGTCTCACAGGACATCAAACAACATAATGTATATGTGGAGTTTAGACAGCCATGTGTCTGCTCAGAACAGTCCATTGGTTGTGAACAGAAATCAGGTGGCATCCTTTCCAACAAATTAATAGACGAATCACATCGTCATACACATTGTGCAAAACTTACACCCACAACTCTTCTTGTGCGTTGGACATGGGTCGCCCTTAATATTGAAGGGAAAAATCCTCGCTGTAACAACAAATGCATCATGTAACATGGAAAACTCTGATAAGAACCTACTCCCTTGTTGCTGCTTTTGGGCCCTCAATTGCCCATCAAGCTCTAGATAGCCCACTGCAAGAATGCCAGCCATTAGGAGGGTCAAGGCATGGTGCACGCACCTCGCAAATTGTGAGGACTGCCTGAGCTGGACTTCAGCTGACTTTCAGGTCCAGCATCATGGGCACTTCCACTTCTTGAGCCAATGGACACTGCACCACTTGTAGACACCCAGGGTTCACACCGTACTGGCAATGGCTTTCCATATGCCCAGCTTCTGATGGGCATTAACCTCTATGGATACAAGAAATAAAAGAAAAAATAAATGGTTTGGTGACTTTTTGTTCGTCTCTATTGATGTAACAACATTTTTCTGCATCTATCACTAGCATAACTCAAACGTTAGCATACAACATGTGTATTGTCACATGCTGACACAAAACCAATATCTTAATACAGACTTTTGTACTGACCTGTTGCCTACCCTCATCACATGTCATGGTCTGAGCTAACCAATCCAGGCATGTGACATCATATAGCCTAGGGGGTTCCTACATATTCTGTGATGTGAACTTATTCTGATCAGTCCAAAAGATTGTGAACTACTGGAGGCTAAACATACATAATTATGGCACAGTGAATAGTGACCACTGTGAGTAAGGGGCCTGCAGTTTGGAGATGACACGCTTTGAAATAGGAAAAATGAAATGGGGTGTTTTAGCTCAATAAGTTAGGTAACTCTCCCTTTCAACGGTCATCCATTGAAAAGCATTCAGGGGCATATTTTTAAACACACCTCAAATTTTGACCTGGCAAGGGTATATGTTTATGACAGATGTACCTCAGTGCAAGAGCTGTTTGTCCCCGTGTCTCAGACCCAGCCCGGCCCATTTCCTGACTGAGCACTGCTCATTGTCAGGCCTGTTATCTGCAGCCTGATGAACCTGATGTCACAGGAACACAACCTTCCCTTAACTTTTACATGCAAAAGTGACCTTGTGCCCATCTAATAAATGACCTCCAGGCTATGTGCTAATCTGAAGGGGTCGAGGAGCTACTGGTAGCTCCCATACAATTGTTTGGAGAGCCCAGATATAGGCTGATTGATTTGTGGGACCATACACATAGCTAATATAATTTCCGTTTTGTTTGTACAGAAAACATTTTTATGTACAGTTGTAAAGAGAATTTCATGTGTTTCCTAATTTCCATGATGTTAGTTTTCAAAGTAGTACATGATTCAAGCATATACATGGAAACATTTCTCCATACACACCAATTAGAATCTAGGGCTATAGACACATAACACATATTAATGGTGTTGTGTGTTAACGTGTAGTGCTTAGAAATCCCCATCATTGTACGCTGTAAGGAAATAAATTAAAGACAGTTCCCATCACTAACTACACTTCACTCAGGAACTCAAAGGAACATTGTAGCCTGTGTTAATGGAAAAAAACAATTAGACAGATTCCCATATACATTTCAGACATGTAACTGTTCCTCTGGTGAGCCAAAGAGCTGGCCATACAGGGAGTGGAACTCCGGTGCCAGTAAATCCAGCTCCTCTGGAGAGAAAGCAGTGGCCGTCTCATATGCTCGACCTGGCATTATTGGTCTGTGAGGCGACAAACATCAGCAAAAGAGGAGGAGGTCTTGATGGCAGCAGAGATAGGAGGCAAGTGAGATTTATTCCACCCCCGCATACAAGTACGCGACGTACACTATCATCAGCGTAGATGGACACAACCATTGGCCTTTGTATGTTACTTTCACCAATGTAAGCCAATGGCTGTGTCCATGCTAGAGTTTACCCCCCACTACACAGTGAACTTCCACCACGGCCGTCTGATTCCAAATGTCCTATCTGCTAGGTCAGGCACCCTATATTTTTGAAGTTTAAAATAGTGTGTTTGTGACTGTTAAGTGCATCACCACCACTCAATATCAGGGCTAGTTTGTTTACATATTCAAACTTTAATGGCACTTATTCTTTTAAAAATAAACATTTATATGTAGTGAGTTACTGTGCTGGAAAGCGATATTAGCGCGGTGTTGTTTACACCTCCATTTGCAGTATTTTTGGAAGAAAATATAAAAAAATACTGTGTAAATAAGACATTTGAAATGTATTATTTACAATTTTTGTAAATGTAAATTTTATATTAGGCTTTAAATGTAATTTGTGAAGCATAAAGGCGAAAAAGCAAATGTTGGATTAAAAAATGTAGTTAAGCCAGACATATTTTGTTGAACGTCCTGACAGTAGTGTTAATTACCAAATATGTTGCTGTGTAACAAGTGTCAAATTTTCAAATGTATTTTCCAATGCAGACGTGAACTCTGGGAGAGTGAGGAGACAACAGCCTCAGGTGTTCCACCCATTTCCAGACCTTGCCACCATGGAAGAAAGGGATATAATCAAGAAGTTCAGATTGAATAGGCAAAATATACTGGATTTATGTCATCAGCTGTAACCAGATCTTCAGACTCACAACAGAAATCCCACTTTTGTTACATCAATTGTCAAACTCATGGCAGTACTTCATTTTGTGGCCACAGGATCCATCTAATACACTGGCAGTATCTGGTGGAATGTCAAAACCAACTTTGAGGGGTGTGATACAAGAAGTTCTATCTTCAATGATGAGGCACATCAACAGCTTCATCCAGTTTCCACGGAAGCTGGATTTAGCCATTGTGAAGGGTGACTTTTATGGTTTGGGTCACCTACGTCATTGGAACAATTGAAGGCACATATTTGCCTTAGTGCCACTACACGCTAAAGAACAGAGCTACTGCAATCTGAAACACTTCTATTCAATCAAAGTGCAAGTTGTCTGCTTACAGGATTTGTACATCACAAGTATCAGTGCATGTTTCCCTGGCTCTGCCCATGATTTCTTTGACCTACAGAACAGCCTCATACCCTGTAAATGTCTCAACCTGGACCTGAGAAGGCCTGGCCTGTTGGTCAGTAGAATCTTTTTTTATATTGTTTGGGGTATTTCTAGTTGAATAATCTGGAATTGTGTTACATTATTTGGTCCTGTTTTGTCTTCCATCTAGGAGACTCAGCTTATCCCAACTAACCATGGTTGTTGGCATCGCTGAGGAATCCAACAACGCCAGGGGAAGTGAATGAATGAATGAATGAAGTAGCATTTCTAGAGCGCGTGGTTACCCGCAGGCATCCCAGCGCTGTGACAACAGTGATGCTATAAGACACTCAAAGGAAAAGAGAGGTTTTCAGAAGTTTCCTGAACTTAAAGTGATTAGGCTCAGAACGTAGGTGGAGAGGAAGACTATTCCATAGTCTGGCTGCATTGTATGTAAACAGACGACCTCCAATCCGGGCGCGTTTGATCTTGGGGACTACAATAAGGCCTTTATTCGACGATCTAAGGAGTCTGTTTGGGCAATAAGATTGAATCCATGAACGAGTCAGACAGGGGCCGTTGTCATAGAGTGCTTTATGTATGATACACATTGCCTTAAATTGAATTCTTTGACAGACCGGAAGCCAGTGCAGAGAGGTGAGAGCAGGTTTAGCCGAGATACGTCTCGGAATATTCAACAGCATGCGCGCCGCACAGTTCTGCACTGTTTGAAGTCTTTTAGTAGTAGATAGCGGAGCTCCCAAATAGATAGCATTCGCATAGTCCAGCCGTGAAAGAATAAGAGCTTGGACCAGCAGTCGTCTGGCCATAAAAGGTAGTAGAGGAAGGATCTTCCGAACCATTCTTAAAAGGCCGTGGCAACACGCCGCTACTTTACGTGATTGTTCATTGAAATTTAAATTTGAATCAAGCCAAACTCCTAGGCTTTTAATTTGCTGCTTAGGAACAGGGGGAGGGCCTAGACATCTGGGCCAAAAGGAATCAATGTTTAGGGAACAGACTTCCCCAGCAGCATAAGTTCCGTCTTTGCTCCATTGAGTTTTAAAAAAGAATTGTTCATCCAATAAAAACCTTCTCAAGGCAGGCAGCTAGATTGTGGCCTTGTTGGAATTGTTGAGTCAAAGATACAATTAACTGAGTATCGTCAGCGTATGTGACATAAGTCCACTTTAATATAGCCCATGGAAGACCACGGAGACCAGAGGAGCAAGCTTTTGGGCTCCTAAAGGCCCGTCTGGACAAAACTGGTAGAGCCCTCCTCTACTTACCCGATAAGGTGTGTCATATCACTGTGGACTGCTGCATGCTCCACACCATCACCCTGCGACAGAACATCCCTTACATTGCAGATGATGAAGACCATGAAGAGCTACCGTTTGAGGATCCTGATATGCCAAATAAAGATGATAGTGGTGAAGAGGAAGGAGTTGACTTACGTTGAGATGTCATTGACAACTTCTTCTCATGAGTGTAAGTATATCTTTACATGTTATCTCTTTCACCGTTACACCAACTATTGTTGTGATGATGTGGGAAGTATGTGGTGGTAATTTGTTAGGAAGGGCAAGTTCAGGGAAAATCAGGCCAAAGGTGTTTGTTGATCAAAGTTTCAACACATTAACTACTGCGTTCAGTTACATTGTTTAATGTTGGGGGACATGACTGAAAATATAGAGATCTTGAAGGGAGTCAGACAGGGGTGTGTCCTAGCGCCACCATTGTTTAGTCCATTCATTAATGGCGCAGTGAAGAGACTGACGGAATGGAAACATGATGCTCCGAAAGTGGCAGGAATACCAACCCCTATATTGATGTTTGCCGACGACACCCTGCTGATCTCCCGAACCCCCATGGGTCTCCAATCAGAACTAAATGCTTTTGTTATCTTTTGCGGAGAAAGGGGCCTAGAGCTAAATTGGTCTAAATCTAAAATCATGATGATCAACCCACACAAAGGGTACAGAGGTAGTGTGACCATTGAGGGGTGTCCATTAGAGGTAGTCCACCACTTCGACTATCTAGGGGTGAGGCTAAGTGACACCCAGGCATGGGGCCCTCAGTTGGCAAAAAGTAAAACTACCCTCCACCAGAAAGCCTTCGCTATAGTGAGGCGGTTTAGAGCAGAATCTAGCGGAGCTGTCTCTCCGGTTATCTCTGTATATAATTCCTCAGCTGTAGCGTCAGCAATATACGGAGCCGAGATATGGGGTTACACCGACACTGAGAGCCTTACAAAAATAGAAAATAGGTTTATTAAAACACTTTTTAAGCTCCCCCTAAGCTCTCCTAGACTTGGCTCTCAATCCTATTAATTTATTAGTGGTCTTAAAACCCCTTTTATTTTGGTTCAGATTATGGTGCACTAATGAATTGGCAGCCTATAGAGATTGTGTGAAAGATCTTATGACTCTTGATAGAAATTTAAGAACACCATGGCTGAAACACATTAAAGATCTTGCGTATGGAATAAGAATGAGGGATTTATGGACGGCTCCGGAAACAATAGTAAAAGGTGATGCCCAAAAAATAAAACAGTCTTACTGGGCGGCAGTCCTATCCCAAACCTGGGAAACCCGCCCGACCAATTCTGTCACTGGTAAATTTCTGAACCACAAAAGCACGCCTAGGTTTGAACCCTATTTGAACAAAATGTCCCCCCACCAATTAAAATGTCTGTATGCGCAATATAGGTGTGGGGTTTTGCCTCTGAGAGCACAGACATCCAAATGGGCCAATGCTATATCACAAGCGGATTCTTGCCCAAACTGCACGTGCATAGTGGAAACGGAGTCCCATTTTATGTTATTCTGTCCAGCATACAGTAACGTCCGCAAAAAATGGCTGGTGTCTGTATGTAAAAACCTGGATGTAAGGCACTATTGGGAAGCGGAGAGACTTTTCAAAAGTGACACTAGTGATCCCTTAGCCTTCGCAGTCTCCAAGTACCTGTACATTTCATGGGCATTAAGGAAAAGGCAATTGGCAAACCTGAATCTTGACAGTGAACCGTTTTACTTCTTTTCTCAAATATTAAGTTTACATGAATTGTTGTACATACATATTCTGTTTATTTACCCCCTTGTATTTCCCTAATGATTGCTATTTTGCACATTTTCCCTAGTCACGATTACTCGATTTTCTGAAGATCGATCAGGAGGCCCTCAATCAAATTGCACAAATAGTTACAATTGTTGGCCTAGCCTTTTGTATCTTTTTAACATGATCTAATGTTTTTTAACTGCTTTTTAATAAGATTTTTATATTCTCTTGCATCAAGCTCCTATATTGTCTGATTCCTTTTTAAGTATTCAAAATGTATGTTTGTATGGTTTTGATGTGTTTTATGGGCTGTGCCCGAAATAAACAATTATATATACTGTGTTCAGTTACATTGTTTATCTCTGATTCTTTTGTGAAACTGTGTTCTCCAAAGGTTGACTTTGTAATGTGTCTATTATGTTCTGTGTGATTGGTACTCTTTTTGTTTCGATCTGCTTCAGGTTCTTTCACCATGTCATCTTCATTTGGAAATTTTTGTGTTGAGACGTGCAGGTATATGGCGCTGTTTACTAGTACAAAGGGAACCTGGGTTGATCCTGGGAAAGACAGACACAGACTTTAGGTATACAAATCTTGTACCAAGGCAACTTGCACTGTGACTGAATGGAAGACTTGAAGATTACATTGGACTTGTGTGCCATTATTTGCACAAACCACCTTCGGCAGTATAACCAAATCATGCTAATCTCCCTTTACTTTGACAAAATCCTCATATAGAGCGCTGCTTATCATCCCTGGGGATATCCAGGCACTGAGGAATGGTGAGCCTTAGTCGAAGAGCCAGGTCTTGAGTCCCTTCCTGAAGTTGGTGAGTGAAGGGGAGGTGGAGTGGGAGGTCATTTCAAGACTTGGAGGTGAGGTAGGAGATAGAACGACATCTGTGGTGGCTCTGCCAGATGCGGGGGAGATGTGTGAGGGATGTGGATCGGAGTTGTCAGATTAGCTGGTGGAAGGTCAGGATGTAGTTGGTGTAGGAGGGTCCGGCGTTGTGTAGTGACTTGTAGGCGTGAGTCAGCAGCTTGAACTGACATCTCTTCTGGACAGGGACCCAGTGGAGGCCTCTGAGGTGAGGTGTGATGCTGTTGCATTTGGGGAGGTCATGGATAAGTCTGTTCTGTATGGTCTGTAGTTGTTAGAGGAGGTGGGTTGTAGAGTGCATTTCCGTAGTTGAGTCGGCTGGTGACAAGGGCTTGAGTAACCGTTTTGCTGGTGCTAGCGGGTATCCACCTGCAAATTTTGTGAAGCATGCGGAGGATGTGGAAGCAGGAGGAGGCCATTATGTTGACCTGGAGCTTCATGGACAGGTGGCTGTCCAGGATGATGCCGAGGTTGCAGGTGCGTTTGGTGCAGCTAGGTGAGGGTCCGAGTGCAGTAGGCCACCAAATGTTGTCTCATAGGGAGGTGTTCTTTCCGAAGATAAGCACTTCTGCCTTGTCCTAGTTCAGTTTCAGGCAGTTAGAACTTATCCAGTCGGCGACGTTGGTCATGGCGTTCTGGAAGTTGAATCTGGTGGTGGCGGTGTCTTCCATGATAGAGATGATGATTTGGGTGTTGTCAGCATATGAGATAATGAGATAATGTTGAGTCTGTGGAAGCGTGCAATGTGGGCCAATGTAGTCATGTAGGCATTGAAGAGTTTGGGGCTGAAGGAGGATCCTTGGGGGACTCTACAGATGATGCTCTTGGGTTCAGAGGTAAAGGGCTGTATGTGGATTTTCTGAGGAAGGTGTTGATCCACTTGAGGGTGTTTCCTCTGATGCCAGTGCGGTGAAGTCTGGTGATGAGGGTGTGGTGGGATAACAGTGTCGAAGGCCACTGAGAGGACAAGGATCAGGGCTGCAGTCTCACGTTAGTCGAGGATAGATCTGATGTCATCGGTTGCGGCTATCAAGGCGGTCTCGGTGATGTGGTTGGAGCGGAAGTCGCACTGGCTGGTGTCAAGTAGATTGTTTTCTTCCAGGTGATCAGTGAGCTGGTGATTGATGGCTTTCTCCAGAACCTTGGCAGAAAAAGGGAGCAGCAAGATGGGGCAGTAGTTCTTGAGCTCACTGGGGTCAGCGGAGGGTTTCTTCAGAAGGGATTTCACCTCTGCATGTTTCCATTGTATGTAAAGTGTATGTAGGTGTTGGTGTGTCTCATCATTTTAGGACATACTTCTTGTGGAACACCACTGAAACTCAGTTATGACATTCCACCAGATATTGGAACAGTGGTTTGGAATCATCCTGTGTCTACATAATGTAGTGCTACCATGGTTTTGTCTATTGATGTTACTGATGTGATAATCCTTATGTTAGCTGGAAGATATGGCTCCAGCTGATAACATGAGTTAATGATAATTTACCTAGTATATCTTATTGTTTTGGACATATCCCCTTCTTCCATGTTGGCTAGGTCTTGAACTGGAAATTTGGAAATTGCCACTGAGTATTAGTGTACTGTATGGATTGTTATGTTATTGTAAATGTTGACAGACAAGTATTGGTCAAATGGAATAAGCATAGTAGTAGATGATTGAATGGTATGACATTTTTGGAGTCATGTTTGGGAACTTCAGATAAACATGACCTACTTGCAAATTATCTATGTTTATACAATCGTTTTGAACTTTTCTCATTGTCAAGCTATGATGGAAGGAAACAAATGAATTGCTAGAGTGGGGATATAAAACACCAGTCTATGAGTTTTTGACTTGTACACTTATTGTACTAAACATGATAAATTAAAGAGGGTGGAAAAAAAACAAGCAAACCAAAAAGTGAAGAAGTCAATCATGGTGAATGAAAATTTAGTTAGAGAACCAAAATTATTTGAAGTTCAAGTCCTAAATACTACTGACATCAGAAAGGAAAATGTGTCCAGAAATATTCAACACAGAAAATGTTAGGCACATACTGGAGGAAATTAGGGTTGAGGTTCTTGGTGGTGGTAGAGGTCCTGCATCCTCGCCTCCTGGTAATCTGGGTGGACGTCCCCTCCTGTGGGCGAGGGGGGATCCACAGTTTCAGGGCCTGTGGTGGCTGCAGAGGGCTTTTCTGGTGGCAGGGCCTCCCGTCCTGTGGCGGATGAAGATGGGGCGGATGTTGTAGGACCACATGAAGGGGTAAATGGTGCTGGGAAAGCCCTGCACATAAGGGTGTTAATGTGAGCCTCCATCTGATGATTGAGCTCCCTCTGCAACTGCTTCATCTCCCGGAGCTTGGTGAGTACCTGGCCCATCACGTCTTGGACCAATAGTAGGCTCCCAAGACTTGTTGATGGTGGTCTGGGTGATAAGAACGCCAGTGGCCTCACTATCCTGGCCCAAAAACTCCCCCCAAAGACCCCTAATTCCACTACCCTGTGCCCTTGGCCCAGTGGTCCCCCTCTGACTGGTTCCTGGGTGAGTTGGAGCTGGTGGTGCTGTGGTATCATCATCATCCAGGACTGGGGGGCACATAATCGGTGTCACAGTGATAGGAACACAGTAAGTTGAGTCTTCGGGTTGCTGATGTGTTACCAATGAGGTGGGAGGTGTTGTGTGGGCTCAGTGAGTGTCTGAGTGTCACTGGAGCCATAAGCCCTTGATGACCAGAAGGACCAGGCTCATCATCGTCCTACAGATAACCAAGCGTGTTGTCCTCAGTGACGACTTGATGCTGGCTGGAGTGGAGGTCTCTTTAACAGCAGATTCCTCGCCACATGCTCTGCCAGTTGGACCTATTTAGAAATTGAGAACACTTGTTTTAGTAAAAGTGTGTATTGAACATTCAAATCTTTTGAGACAAACAATGTACATAACTAGAAGACAAAATATGTAGAGATTGTTTTAATAATAGCTTTAAGTGTTATTCCACATATAGCCCTTACTTTTTGGGCTTTCAAACAGTGCAACTTAGCAGGTAATAAGATGTCCTGAAATGTTCATTAAGTGATTAGGAAGTATATCTAACATCTCCCAGGCATTCAGCCATACACAGTGGAGAGGTAAAATGTGTCATTGACAATTCCAAGGCCTAGCTCAGTTCATAACAGTCATTTCCACAAGTTGGATAGAAGTTTGGCATAAGTCATCATCTCAACGGTGCAGAGTCAATTTTTGCAAGTACCACTTATATTCAGCATAGTATTTTACATACCTTACAATTTTTGTGTCAACACAGTTTTATTTGTGAAACTCATGACATCAATTCAATTGGTTGAGTGGAACAAGACAACATGTAGAAAACAATTCAAACCATTCTCAAAAGAGAGCATTGAATCAGGATTGATCACTACGCTTCACCATATGTTGACATCTGTTAGACAAGAGAGAATAAACAATATGACATTTTAACCCCTTCGGTGCGCGGCCGATTTTCGCCCTGTGCGGGGCGTTTCATTGAGTGGGCGGGTTTATGACGAGCTCAGCTCGTCATGCGCACACGAGCACTGCGCAGCATGACGAGCTGAGCTCGTCATGAGCACCGAAGGGGTTAATATTCTTTTGAGAAAACAGAAACAGGTCATCATGGTAATTGTAATCATTTCAAAGGCAACTTCTCTCACTTGAAACATAATTATTTGAACATACCTGTGGAAAATATGCAGTGGAAATGGGCCAGACACTTACAATATGACACACATATGGTTTATGGGTTATTTGGTGTGGTAACGCTTACAGGCACCATACCATCATGTGACATGTAATGGAGATTGACACCTGTAATCTTAGATGCAACACAATACATTCAGACAAACAATCTAAATTATCTGAAACTGATAGTTCGAGGTTTCTTTGTTATGAAAATATGTGCAGAACACATTAGCAAAAGCTAACTTCAAAGCAAAAGGACATTGAGGTTTAGTGAGCACATTTGTAAAGTGTAACTTACCAGACTCCACTCCGGCAGGTAATCCTGTCAAGCCATTAGGATTTAGGATCTGCTAGACCTTCGCCTCCCAGGGCAGGAGTTGTAAGGGGGACCTGGAAGAACCACCACCAGTCCTGTTGGGCTCCTAGTGACGCTTGGAAGCCAGGGAATTCTCTCTCCCACGCAGGTTGTTCCACCTCTTCCTAATTTCCTCCTGTGTGCATAGGTTGTTAGCTACAGCTTTCACTCTGTTGACTATTCTGGCCCACATTTGCCATTTCTGCGATAGGGGTGTATTTTGGACTTGGGCTCCAAACAATTGTGGCTCTACTCTAATGATTTCATCCCCCATGACTGACAACTCGCCCTCAGTAAAATGAAGATTTTTGTGGCCTGGCATTGTGCAATGAAATAATATCAAACAAAAAAATGTACCGTAGGGTCTAAAATGAAAAAAGATGAAGGGACAAGTAATAGGGAAAAGAAACAAAAAAAACTGACAACTGGGAAAAGCTCTGCTGGCAAGTGTTGTGGTGCAGTGGAATTGCAAAGGATGATGATCTGAAATGGAGTGTGGACTGGCATCCATCCAATGGCCACTGATGGTGCATTGTTGAGAGCATACCCTGAAGACCCACTTCATCTGGGAATCGCCGCTAGAAAACTGCCATCACAAATGTGTAATCTAAATCTGCTCGGCAGGAACGCACCGCCCTGACGGCAAAGGAGTTGTATTCACCAGCACTGGAGTCTGCTGTATCAGCAGCGGTGTGCATCGACCATGGCGGGAAACTCTCTGTCAACATGGAAGGTGAGACAGCCTGTATGCATATAAATACGGCGAGCGAAGGACCGTTGACTTGTTGAAATACTAAAACCGCCGCCGTTGCAGGATGTCGGGAAGACCACCAAAATCTAAATCGGGCCCTTATAAATTACTTTTAAAGATGTTTGTCCTGGTCTACCATAAGCTATCTAGCGCCTTCATGGTTTGCCAACTTGCTTACTGTAACCAATATTATGTGCAGCAAAGAAGAGTCCAATTTCTGGATTGTCATATCTAAAAACACCTAATTCTTAGAAGCTACATAAAAAACCTATCTCATGAACTTTTCACATGATTACATACTTACTAACTGGCAGTTTCAAATGATGTGGCCCATCCAGCAAATGCCTTTGGTGATTAGATGCAGCCCGGAGAGCTGACTTATCCCCTCCAACTTCTAAAGGTCTAGTTATAGAGTTGCTGAAGAGAATCAATAGGTAACTGTTGGTATGGTTTGTCACTTGTGTAAGTCAGTGAAAAGGCCATTTGTGAAAAGTTCATTTGTGAATATCTCTCTGAATTTCTTCTAAATCTGAGCATCACCAGCACAAGGTGATCTCCCCCCTGACCAGTTCACTAATGAATGTGCACACAGGAAAAAATAGACACTCCTTGGTTCCCTAAGACAGAGTATTTATTGCCTCCTCCATAACTAATACTTTTAGCAGGGGTGTAGTTTAAAGATTGAGGAATATTCTACAATCAGCTTGATCCTTGTCCAGTGTCCAAACTTCACCTTGCCCAAACCCTGTCCTTAGATACAGATGACACAATGCAGCAAATCCAGCCAAGAATCTGCTTGCATTTTCCTACTAATGACCTTATTCATATGCCACCTGATACATGCTTGCATCTGTGATCATAAACTTTTTTAAATCGACCTTATTAATACTTCTCCTTATTCTCTCTTGTTTGTTCGTGTCCCCGAGAAGGTTTACTATTCTGGCCAAAGCATGACTCATAAAAAATGCTATTCCATAGGACAGACCATCACAACGGATCTTAAAATTGCATTAGAGGCGATAAACTGAGAGATAAAATAGTACGTGTCCTCAGGTGCCGAGGACACTGTAAATCTTTCACATTACAGAGGATGCTGGTAGAATGGAGTATTTGCTGCTCTAAAGTCTCTCAGAAGTTACAGTCCTTTGTTAAATATATAATCATGAAATGTTCTTCTGAAATAAACTCTGGAAATATAAAGCTGCAAGGTTTAGATGTCCCTATATCAAAGTGAATTTTATGGTTGAAACTGACAAAAGTAATACATATATAATGGTTTTTCGAAATCAGTGTTATAAACTTTATTTTTAACTGGAAGTGTTACAATACAAGATAAAAGTAAAAAACATGTGTGGGCTTTTATATCGCATTTATGATTGAGGTAATATTTAAAACAATTCCTAAATTGCCATGCAAAGTTCATCATTGTAAAATGCGAGTACAGATTGTATCTAAAATTCGCAAATGAAAACCTAGAAGCTTTGCGGTTCGGCCTACGTATGCTCATATTTCAATTTATTGAAAAATACAAAAGCTTTGCAAACTTCCATGGAGGGCAAAGGGAAAATATGTGCTCCAAACCATCACCTAATCCCGTCTACCCAGTTTCTCACCAGGTGTGGTAATATGGTCACAATCATAAATGAGCAGAGATGCTTTAAAGAGTTATGCGCCTGTTTCTGCATGAAATCCAACTCACTAGTGTTTAGACAGAATATTGAAACCAAAAATATTGTGGGACAAAATATTGTGTCAACGATATCGAGGACGAAAATATTGTGATGGTAAGTTTTTATAGGTAATTGAAGTTTTATTATATAATAACTCCACATCTATGTACCTTAAATATATATATATATATATATATAAATCACTCCAACTCCTGGCCTGCCACTCCTTCGACAGCACCTCCAGGCACGGACCTCATGAACAACTCCAATAAATTCAAACAACTTCAATGTTGTAAGGATGCAGTGCCAACATTTATTGCGATAATTTCCTCCAAGGCTGTTCAGGCATAGTGCCTGCCATGACGCGTTTCGATCGCCTCACGCGACCTTGATCACACATATATATATGAACAGGCCACTAAAAAATACATGCAATATATACAATTAGCAATTATACTAGAAATGTATCTTTTTTTAAAATATATCAGAACATCTGCTGTGGTTATCCCATATTTAAAAGAATTGCGCAAACCTCTTTCTTGTAACACTTTAAAAAATGAAGCATGCCGTGTAAGCTCAAAGCGCCAGGGAGATACAATTAATTACAACTAACCCCTTTAATGCCATGGAAACCACTCAAGGCTGTGCCCGTAAAACTCACTCGCAGTTGAAATCCGAGGCATCACTGGTCAATGCCGAGTTAAATATACACATGTAGGCGCAATTGAAAAGGTCGAAAGAAACATCAGACTGACTATCGAAATGTGACACATAATGTGTGTTGTAAAACTCTGATGCCGACCCGTGAGCAGCATGTAGAAACAAGCGGGACTGCTAGTCCCATAATGCCCCATCGTGATCACATGCAAAATGTTGAACAGACACAAAAGTTAAACGGCAACTATAATATGTATAGCGTCCAGACTCACATCAACAGCATTGCCTACAAAGTTATGTTGGCGCTCAGGAAAATCAAATGCCATGCGAAAAACATCTAGTGGATGCGCAGCTTTTCCACTGCACAAGGACACAGGCTCCGAGTGGATTGCGTCTGGGATAGAATGTAAATTTAAAAAACACCCAAATAGTGTAAATGTCAAGTGGGCTCCACTGTAGGCGCTGCACACAGTCTATGCAAATTGATCCATATGCAAGGTCGGGAGAGATCATTGCGTAAAAATTCACAAGCCAAGCAAACCTCAGCATTGGCTTACATGGTGCCCAGTCACCAGATGTATATTTAACTCGGCATTGACTAGTGATGCCTTGGATTTCAACTGCGAGTGAGTTTTACAGGCACAGCCTTGAGTGGTTTCCATGGCATTAAAGGGGTTAGTTGTAATTAATTTTATCTCCCTGGCGCTTTGAGTTTACACAGCATGCTTAATTTTTTAAAGTGTTACAAGAAAGAGGTTTGCGCAATTCTTTTAAATATGGGATAACCACAGCAGATGTTCTGATATATTTAAATAAAAGATACATTTCTAGTATAATTGCTAATTATATATATTGCATGTATTTTTTAGTGGTCTGTTGATGCATGATGCAGTCAATGGATTTATATCAAAGCACTTTGCGTTTTTATCTTGTTTAGACATAATTGTGACCATTAATTTTACCTAATTTAGCATATGTGAATGCATTTGCGTGTACTTTTTTGCAGTAGGTATCTTTTTAAACTGAAACCAAAAAATGTTTTCTATGTCTATGGTAGGGACATAGTATAAATGCTTAAAGAAAAATGGCGCTCACCAGATTGAGAAAGACTGCTGTGTCAGCCGAAATGCGTCTCTCTAGTTTGCCGTGTCGGAGGAGGCCCTATGGAATGAAAAATGCCTTAAACCCAGCATTCCTCGTGTGCGTGCTCTCTTCCATGTGGAGCAGGGGTTGTTTGGATATATATATATATATATATATATATATATATATATATATATATATATATATATATATATATATTCCTTGAAGATATATATACATATATTATCTACTGGCGGTGCCAGTAGATAGTTATAGTTAGGACCACGTTTCCATAAGAAAAGCATTTTTTGATGTGCTTATAACTTTACGAAATTTTCCCAAAAGTTCCTCTTTTCAGGTTAGCTCCAATCCTAAAAGTTTGGGGGGTATTCGTCAAGGTGGGGCTAAGAAAAAAGGGGGGTCCCAAAATGTGTTTTCTCCATGCAATTTCCATAGGAAACTTTAGACAAGGCTACAGGTCAAACTGCTGAACGGAATTACACCAAATTTGGCAGAGAGAAAGGTCTTGGTCCAGAAAGCACGCTTTTGTTTAAATGGGGTAAATCCATTCAGTAGTTTTAGAGAAATATCAAATTTTCCAGATATCGATATTTAAGAATTCTGACATCTGATTGGCTGAGGCGTTACGAGCACGAGCTTGCGGCTGATTGGCTGCGAACTGTTGAAACTAGGAAGTGTTGGCAGCCATTTTGTGAATCAGTCTGTCAGCTCACAACTCTCCCTCTACAAGGCATCAGGCCCGTAGTTCTACCTCTGCGAGGCAACACTACAAATATACCGCAGGTCTGTGTGTGCGAGATACCCCTTTCACGGTCCCTCTCCCCATATCACCAGCTTGCGGCTATGCCTTTAGAAGCCAGTCCGTCGCCTCGCAGCTCTGCGACTGCGAGCTGTCAGCCATTTTGTGACTCAGTCCGTCAGCTCGCATCTCTCCCTCTAAAAGGCATCGGATCTGTAATTCTACCTCTGCGAGGCAATACTGAAAATATCCCACAGGTCTGTCTGTGCGAGATACTCCTTTTACGCTCCCTCTCCCTACATCATCAGCTCGCGGCTATGCCTTTCGAAGCCAGTCCATCGGCTCGCAGCTCTGTGTCTGCGAGCCGTCGGGCCCGCAGCTCTACCTCTGTGAGCCACCTAGTTAGCTCGTAGCTGTGTCTGTGCTAGCAGGCCCGTCGGCCCATTACTCTCCCGCTGCGAGTTAGCCCGTCGGGTTGCAGCTCGGAGGGCTCGCAGCTGTATGTCTGCGAGCCAGCCCGTTAACTGATAGCTGTGTCTCTGCTAGCAGGCCTGTTGGCCCGTTGGTCTCCCTCTGCGAGTCAGACCACAGCTCTCCCTCTGCGAGCCAATACTGTGCTGTGCTTTTGCGAGCCAACGGCTCGTAGGTCTCCCTCTGCGAGCTGAGCCCACGGGCCGCAGCTCTTCCTCTGCGAGCCTGCCCGACGGCCCGCAGGTGTCCCTCTGCTAGCCGAACCACAGTGGACAATCTGCGAGCCGAAATTGGGAATATAAGGCGGCTCTAAAAAGAGCCCTTGTGTTTATTAGTTGGAGCTACATATAAGTGCGGATGCACAGCTTCAGGTTAATCAGGAAAACTCGGTTTCCCTCATCTGTGAAGTGTACTCCATCACTTCTGTAGATATCAGCCATATCAAAACGTATGTTGTTGTTGTAGATCGACCCCATTCTATGGTCTCTGAGGTATGCAGACACAGCTTTGTTGACATTCTTCCTAGATTTTTCAATCTTATGACAAAATTGGTTTGACCATTTCCACTTCTGTCTTTGGCATATATTGGAATATACAAAGACAGTTTGAGGCAAAAGTAACATCAATTGTCCAAAGGTGTCCTTCATAAGCATTTCCAAACCTACCCCAGTCAATGTGCCTAGGTCGTTACCACCACAGTGCACAATCATGAGATCAGGGTGTTGGAGATGCAAACAGGTTTTAACCAAAGGGAGCAATTGGTGCCACTTCAATCCTCTCTGTGCAAACCATTTAATGTGCACATTTTGTAAACCTAGGTCTAAGTCAATACGTCTCTGTTCTGCATACCTCTTGCACCAGAAAACATAGCTATGTCCTACAATCCACACTAGCATTTTGAAGGTATGGCTAGAAGATATGGATAAATGTCTGTAGCTCATGCAGTCCGTTCGTAGAATGAGAGATATGTTTAAACATGGGGAACTACTTTTTTTTCACATACAAAACGTTAACCGATTGGGAGATGAAATGTATTGTGTCCTAAAAAGTAGGGTGTATTTTAGTTTTGATGAAAAGCATCTTTGTGATTGGTTAATAAAAAAGCAGTTTATACGTGGAGTACATATTATAGGATGAGATTTGCTCAGCTCAACCACACCTGCTAATTGTATTTGGAAGGTGCAGTTCAAACTTGAAAGAATGGTGAACTTTTGACCTGCACGTGCCGTTAAATGTTGGAGAAAATGTTGCAAAAAAATATATCGGTAGGTTTAAAAAAATGATGAACTTTTAACCTGCACATGTCGTAGAATGTTCTAGAAAGTGTTGATACAATACGTTGAACTTTTCACCTGTATGTGTCCTTAAAAAAACAGTTTATATGGAAAGTTCAAAAATAAGCAATAAAGAGAGGTTTTGCAATCTGAAAAAATAAGGAACTATTCTGATTTGTTCTTTACATGGATTTATGTGTGGAGCAACAGGGAAATTGTGCCATTACTGGTTCCATTCTTGATGAAAGCGGTGCATTACATGTACTGTGTGACAAGAAAAGAATTGCATGCGTTTGTGACATTTGAAATCTGCATACCAACTAGGAAGGTAAATTAGAAATTAAAAAGGTGTGTTATGTGCGGGGGTGTATCCCTTTGGCAAGCTCCGCCTCTGTGAGCCAGACATTGTTTTTGCATAGGTGCTGGACGACATCTGATGCAGCCCCATCACCTACGCAGTCTGATGTGTCAGGGGAACACAGCCATGCAGCCATCACCCCGCCACACACCGGACACAGAACCCGTATGAGGGAGTTTTGTACCACATTGCCTTCATTGCTGATGTTCTGTGATTGATATGTGTGTGGGCTGCATTGTGGGGGAATTGCCTGTGCACGGATGGCGATGCACACACACATGTTGATATGTGGAGCCAGGTGCCCGTGCGGCCTTGCGCTGCTTGTGCTATCTCACTCCGTCTCTCTCCCTCGCTCTCTCCCGCCCTGTCATAGCAAACTTGTGAAAGCGATGGGTGCGCGGCTCTCAGCGCGGCACTCGAGTACTTCTTAAGTCTTTCAAACACCGAGGGGTATATTCTCAAGGACATATCGCTGAGTTAACGGCACTTTATCGCAACCAAAATAGTGATACATTTAATGCACCATTCACAAGCTGGAGCAAACAGCCCATATCACCAGTTTACCAGCGATAGCAGCCTCAAAAAGCATTGTCACGGATGAGTCCGGCAAATATTGCTAATGAGATGTAGAGTAGGCGTTCTCGTGCAAAAATCAGCGAACACATCACTTCGCAAGTGTCTCAACCACCAGCAAGATCGTCGAAGAGAGTACAAAACAGGCGATAAGGTGCGTTAGTAGCAGAAAGTTTACACCTGCTCTGAGCTGGTGTAAAGTCGGACTACAACCTGCAATATGAAAGGGAGCCCACCCACAGCCATACGTGAAGGACAACAGATGCAATGGAGCCAACGATCATGCAGCTCGGACACCCAACACTGCTCCGACACCCCCCGCCACCAGCCCCTTGTCTGCCTCCCCCCCACACAAACAAATGTGACAGCAACGTTAGGAAATCTGGAACATAACAAATTGGATGATGTCGCACAATTATAGTAAAGAAGATGCATGTGAGGTTGGACAAATAAGAATCTCAGTCATCTATGGATTTACATATAAAACATTTTATTTAAACAAAACAACAAAATAAAAGTAGGTACAGGTATGGCGTGTCATCCCTCGACAATTTGTGAATCACAGCCTGCAAGACAAAAAGAAAGATAAGATAGTGCGTCATGCGTCCATGAAAGGAGAGAGAGAGAGAAAGAGAGAAAGAGTGAGAGAGAGGAAGAGACAGAGAAAGAAAGAGTGAGACAGAGAGGAAGACAGAGAAAGAGAGAAAGAGTGAGATACAAGGAAGTGAGAGAGAAAGAGAGAAACAGTGTGAGAGAGAGGTAGAGAGAGAGAGAAAGAGTGAGACAGAGAGGAAGAGAGAGAGAAAGAAAGAATGAGAGAGAGAGAGAGAGAGAGGAAGAGACATAGAAAGAGAGAAAGAGTGTGAGAGAGAGAAAGGAAGAGATACAGAGTGAGAGAGAGAGAAAGAGTGTGAGTGACAGAAAGGAAGAGATGGAGAGGGAGAGTGAGTGTTGACACTGTGGAGAAAATCCTTACAGCTCACCTTTCTGCCACCGGTGTGTCTCCAACCACGTGCCAGGACATAGTGGAGTCTTGACGTTTAGTCATCTGAAACATAGTATAGAATCAGTAATGGCAGAGTACATACAACTGCACACACCTAATTCTCTGTTTCGCCCCTGCGCACCCAGGCTGCTGCACCCCATCGACTCCCGCCGCCCAGAGGTGTCTGCCCGCCTCTGCGCACCTAGGCTGCTGTATCCCATCCACTCCCACTGCCCAGAGGTGTCTGCCCGCTGCTGTGCACCCAGGCTGGTGCACCCCATCCAGTCCCACTGCCAGGAGGTGTCTGCCCGCTCCTGTGCACCCAGGCTGCTGCACCCCATCCACTTCCACTGCTCGGAGGTGTCTGCCCGCTCTTGTGCACCCAGGGTGCTGCACACTATCCACTACCACCGCCCAGAGGTGACTGCTCGCTGCTGCAGAAACAAGGCTCTCTGCTCACCTTCTGCCACCGGCGTGTGTCAAAGAAGGTCCACCACGTGCTGAAGCAACCTCCTCAGGCACAAGTTGCGTACACGCGGTCAAACCGAGCTCATAATTCAGAGCGGGTGTTGATTGCAGGATGGCCACGCATCATCGCAGGCTGCACACGCGCTCAGCTCTGGTGGCACTAACTCAGTGGAACTGAAGCCATCGCCTCGTGGCGGTAGGTCCGTGTCGGGGGGGGTCGTCAATCTGTGAATCACAGCCTGCTAGACAAAAAGCAAGATAAGATTGTGCGTCATGCGTCCATCAAAGGAGAGAGAGAGAGGAAGAGAGAGAGAAAGAAAGCAAGAAAGAAAGAGTGAGAGGTAGACAGAGAGAAAGAGAGAAAGAGTGAGGGAGAGAGGAAGAGAGAGAGAAACAGTGAGAGAGAGGAATAGAGAGAAAGAGAGAAACAGTGAGAGAAAGAGGAAGAGAGAAACAGAGGAAGAGTGAGAGAGAGAGAAAGAGAGAGAGAGGTAGAGAGAGAAAGAAAAAACAGTGTGAGAGAGAGGAAGAGATAGAGTGAGAGAGAAAGGGAGAGAGAAAGAGTGTGAGGGAGAGAAAGGAAGAGATGGAGAGGGAAAGTGAGTGCCGACACTGTGGACAAAACCCTCCCAGCTCACCTTTCCGTCACCGGTGTGTCTCAAACCAAGTGCCGGGACATAGTGGAGCCCTCAAGCTTAGTCATCTGAAACGTAGTATGGAATCAGTAATGGCAGAGTACATACAACTGCACACGCCTAATTCTCTGTCCCGCCTTTGTGCATCCAGGCTGCTGCACCCCATCCACTTCCACTGCCCAGAGGTGTCTGCTCGCCGCTGCGCACCCAGGCTGCTGCACCCCATCCACTTCCACTGCCCAGAGGTTTCTGCCCGCTGTTGCGCACCCAGGCTGCTGTACCCCATCCACTCCCACTGCCCGGAGGTGACTGTCCGCCACTGCGTACCCAGGCTGCTGCACCCCATCCACTCCCACTGCCCGGAGGTGACTGTCCGCCGCTGCACTAACAAGCCTCTCTGCTCACCTTTCGCAACTTGCGTGTAGGAAAGAGGGCCTACTTTGTGCCGCTGCAAGCCCCAAGCCCTGGGCCCGCGGACAAGCACCCTGCATGTCATGCAGCCCCGCTCCGCAGGCCACCAGGTCTCACATTTGGTGCTGGGTCTTGATTTCACCATGGCAGAGGACATACCAGTGCACCGGGCTTTTCATCGCAGGCTGCACACCCGCTCAGCCCTTGCGGTGCCACTAACTCTGTGACCAGCGAGGCGACGCCACGTGGCGGTAGGCCTGCGCTGTCTGATGGCTCAGGCCTACACTGCGGGCCAGCAGGGCACACGAAACCTGAGCTGTTCAGGCTGCCGGGGCGGGCCATCACCGCAGGCTGCACACCCGCTCAGCAGTTACGGTACCCATACCTCAGTGGACCGAAAGTCACCGTCCCGTGCTGGTGTGCCTGTGCTGGCCGCAGTGTATCCAGTGCGAGCAACTCTGAAATGGCGTCGAGCACGTGTGCCCGGTCTTTTTTATTGGCAGGGTCACGTGTCTTGTGACGCGTGTGCTGGATGGGTGTGGTGTGGGTGTATACTATCCGTGAGGGAGTGGCTGTGGCGTACTGACAACTAGGGTGTGACCAGCAGATCAGTGTAATGAAAATCTGGGCCATGTAGCATTGTTGTCCTTCCCTGTAAGCGTAAGCGGAGTGGGCTGGCCTGGTGTATGCCAGTCCTGCGTGAGGCTGTGAAGAATGACTCCGGAGAGGTGGGCATGGCTCCTTCCTGGTCTGTATGAGGAATCAACTGATGCGGGTGTCCCTGTTGTAGTGCTGACGTCACCCTGGTCGCAAGCGCCAATGTGTCACTCTGTGAGCCAAGTCCCACAACATGGCCAACATGGAAGGTACGGGGAATCACTGACCCTACATTCATCCATAGTTCCACACATGAAAGATGGTGGACATGACACATCTGTGTGGATATGAATGTTTATTGCACATTCAGTGGAGTGTTGCAGCTGTAGCAATACAGGGCCATGGAAAGTTTAAGTTTCAGTTTTTGGCACATGGAGGGCAGCCAATTAGAGCCAAGCTTGTGTTCGGGGTTAGGCTGCGCCAACATATGTACTTATAGAATTACTCCGCCAATGCCCAAGCACTTATAAATTCACTATACACTCTCCTTGCAGTACTGTAATGATCCAGTCTCTACGTACGTACTTATACAATGACCGAGAGAAAGTTACATAACCGAAGTTTTCCCCACTGCCAGAGTAAAATGGTTGCATACGCTGTCCACAGCACAATGTAATGTGGTAGGGCCCAGGGGCAGCATCTTGCATACATAATGAACACACGGACACAGATAGATAGTGGAACTGGGTACAGGCACGTGCGCTCGACTCATTTTTATTACCAGGGTCACATGTCCAGTGACGTCTGTGCTGGATGCGTGTGGGGTGAGCGTAAGCCAGCCCTCCGGGAATGGTTGGTGCTGGCAACAAGTACAACAGTAATCATTGGATCAGACACATAGATTCAATCATAAAGGGTCAATGATTTGTGCTGCACTAAGGTAGGGGCAACAGATGTGAAATAATACATAGAATATTGTATCGTAAAGGGTCCATGACTTGTGGTACACTGAGGTAGGGGCAGCAGATGTGAAATTATACACAAAACATTGTATCATAAAGGGTCCATGAGTTGTGCTGCACTGAGATAGGGGCATGAGAAACATTCAGCGTGTGCGCAGCCAGCGATGAAGCGTGGTGCGGGCGAGCCGCACTGGGAGCAATGTCTGTTGCCTACTGGACTGAGTCATCTGCAATCGCGACTCGATGTGAATTGTGAGCCCTGCTATCCGCAGTGTAGATCGAAGGCAGTAGTCAGCACAGACATCGAAGAATGCTTTTAATCACTTCCTGTTTACAAAATTCGAGGACATAGAGTACAATTCTGTCTGCAATAAATAAATCATGTCTCAATTTAAATTGTGAGCTCTGCTAACCGCAGTGCAGGTGTATGGAACAAAAGATGAAACATTTATGGAATACACTGTCGAAATATGTAGGTTTCAGGGACGTTATAGTTAGTTGCCTACTGGACTCTGAAATTAATGAATGAAGACTGAATTTGAATTGTGAGCCCTGCTGAGCACAGTGTAGGCCGGAGGCAGCGGTCAGGAAGGGCCTACAGCCACGTGGCGTTGACTTGAGCTGCATACAGTTAGTGGTAGGTGTGGCACTCAGCATGTGCGCAGCCAGCGATGATGCAATGTGTCTTGCCTACTGGACTGCGTCATCTGCAATCGCGACTCGATCTGAATTGTGAGCCCTGCTGACCGCAGTGTAGATCGAAGGCAGTAGTCAGCACAGACATCAAGGAATGCTTTCTGTCACTTCCTCTTGACAAAATTCAAGGACATAGAGTACAATTCTGTCTGCAATTAATAAATCAAGACTGAATTCAAATTGTGAGCTCTGCTGTCCGCAGTGTAGACTGCCATTCAGTGTTCCTTTGGACTTGCAAGATGAAGTTGGTCATTGTACTGAAGCTATAACTGATATAAAACAAGTTCTTGAAGCAAGGATACTAAAAGGATATTATGTAGGTTTTAGGGACGTAATACTTAATTGCCTACTGGACTCTGCAATTAATGAATCAAGAGTCAATTTTAAATGTGAGCCCTGATGACCGCAGTGTAGGCCGGAGGCAGCGGTCAGCAAGGGCCCACAGCCACGTGGCATTGAGTTGAGCTGTACAGTTAGTGTCACCTGAAGCAACCAGCGTGTGTGGAGTCTGCGATGATGCGTGGTCCGGGCGAGCCGCACTGGTAGCAATGTCTTTTGCCTAATGAATTCTATCTTAATAAGTCCACGTGGCGTTGACTTGTGGTGCACTGAGTAAGTGGCACCTGAAGCACTCAGCGTGTGTGCAGCCTGCGATGATGCGTGGTCCGGCCGGGCC
This sequence comes from Calotriton arnoldi, assembly GCA_963921515.1. Classification (NCBI taxonomy): domain Eukaryota; kingdom Metazoa; phylum Chordata; class Amphibia; order Caudata; family Salamandridae; genus Calotriton; species Calotriton arnoldi. The sequence continues at coordinate 1,249,741 of CAWUFW010005214.1, read as the reverse complement.
ACACTGGTAGCAATGTCTTTTGTCTAATGAATTCTGCCTTAATAAGGCTACGTGGCGATGACTTGTGGTGCACTGAGTTAGTGGCACCTGAAGCACTCAGCGTGTGCGCAGCCTACGATGATGCGTGGTCCGGGCGGGCCGAACTGGGAGCAATGTCTCTTGCCTACTGGACTGCGTCATCTGCAATCGGGACTCAATCTGAATTGTGAGCCCTGCTGTCCGCAGTGTAGATCGAAGGCAGTAGTCTGTACAGACATAAGTCTGTGGTGCTCTGCTGCTGGGTTCGCAGGGGGCCTGTGTCGAGGAGGCCGGCGGTCACGGCGGAGGCCTCGTGGCAGGGTGAGGGCTGCCGCCCTGGCAGACGTTTTGGCCTTCTCACAAGTGAACCACGCCCAGAGCCCCAGCCTATTTATTCATACTCCTACGCTGGAGTGGGGTACGTTGGACCAGCCCACTCCGCTTCCTCTTCCAGGGGGGGACAACACAGCTACATGACCGAGATCTTCCCCACTGCCTGAGGTAACATGGTTGCATCTATTGTCCACAACACTACAAGTACCAGCAGTATATGTCCACATGGAGAGGTTTGTGCTCTGCATAGTGAGGTCTGTCCACCACATCACCGCTACACTTGGTATTGTGTGCATTTTTATTGATGGGTGACTTGCGTCCTTCACACATACTTGGTTGCCACATCTCCCAACATTCAGCTATTGTGTGGCTGAGTGACCATGCCGTTTTTGGAGGGTCTGCTGTCCTGTTCTGCACTGCCTCGGTGGTAGTAGGGAGGGGGGTGGTCCGGGGGGAGGTCCTGAGGGTGATGGCAGTGGGTGTTGTGGCCTTCTTGGGTGTCGGAGCTGCATGATCAGTAGCTCTATGACATGTGTTGGTCTTTAGATGTGGTTATGGGCTGGGTTCCCTTTCACACTGTAGGTAGTCGTCCTGCTTTACACCAGTAAAAGGCAGATGTTAAATTCTTACTGCTAACGCAGCTTATCGCCTGTTTTTGGATCGCACCCCAGATTTGGCTGCTCGTTGCAAATATCGGGAAGTGGTGTTTTCGTGTTATTTTTGCACAGGGACGCCAACTCTGCATATTATTAACGTTAGTTGTCGGTCTCATTTGTGGCGAATTTTTTTGCAGCTGTTTTCACTAGGTTGAGAATGGAATGATAATTTAAAATCACTGAAAAAACCATAGGTTTAATGAACATTATAATTATAAATTAGCATTTAAAAAACGTTTGAAATTCACTGAAAAAACCATAGGTTTCAGGCACGTTACAGTTAGAAATTAGCATTTAAAAAACCTTAGAAATTCACTGAAAAAACCATAGGTTTCAGGGACGTTATAGTTAGGTGGACATTTCACTCGTACAAAACCATAGAAATTCCACCGTTATAGTTAGTTCAGTTAACTATAACTCGCGCCCCCGCAATGCACTGCTCATGCGTCACATATTACATCATTCATGGCATGGTCAGTGACATCACTGATGACATCACTGATGACATCTCAAATGACATCACTGATGACATCATCCACATGATAATCTGATGCACCTCATCACACCCTAATATAACCTTTAATACACCCACTGTAAAATACACACTACCATTTTTGAAACCATCCACACACCAATACCAGTTACTACATACTCACTCACTGATTCCTAGGTCTGCACACACATCCACTCATTCATGTATACAATCACTTATACATGCAGTCACTTATCAATACAACACTATCATATGCACTCATATCCCTATTCAGACACTCACACACCGCCACTCATCCATGGAGTTACTCACACACCTAGTCAGTCATGCAAAGAATCAATCACACTCCCATTTACTCACCTAAAGAGTTATACACACACCACCTCACTAATTCATACAGACAGTAACGCATAGTTACTCTCTTATGTAATCACTGAAACAAGTACAGACTCATCCATACATGCCACTCTCACAATCACTCAGTCTCACATATAGTTATTTATATACACCATCACTCACATATACTTCCTTTTACATATGTAGTTACTCACATATGTACCACTGAGACATCCATACAGCCCTTCACAGATGCACTCTTGAACCCATACACCCAGTGAATCACCTACTCACACATCTATGCACAGAGTCACACACCTCCAACCCACCCACACACACACTCAGTCCCCCATACAAATACTCAAGCAAACAATCAATAACCCATATAGACACTAATGTAGCTTCTGACCAACCCATGTAGCAGCTTACACAACAACAGACAGACTGATACAGACATTCACACAGTTTAGTCACTAACCCATGCATTCAGTAAGACATGTTTAATCAGTCACTTATACAATCAGTTACATACCTCCTAAATCCTCCATCCAGACACTTATACACCCACTCATTCTTCAATACACCTTGCCATATATATAAAACATATTTAAACTTTACAGAAACACACAGTCACTGGATGATGTCATCAGTGACTGTAGAACCGAGTCACAAGAAAAAAGGTAAAAAAACAAGATAAGCGGGCAGGGTAGAAACACCCTGACAACCTAGGCCTGGTCAGGGGGTCCCACAGGGACCCCCAGGGCCAATAAAAGCATTTTTGTGAAAAACATTTCGGCGGGATTTGCGGATCCCACCGAAAAGAAAAAGAAGCGCGGTGTCCCGCACTTTGTTTTAATAGGCCCCCGGGTGGGCCAGGTCCCTGGGGCAATGTGACAAATATTTGCAGGGGCCGCACGGGCTCCCATAGCCCTGGGCACTGCCACCTCCCAGGGCTTTAATATTATGTGCGGGGGACAGGTGCCCCCCCACAGCCCCAGGGACCGCCACCTCCTCGGGGCTTTCCTAATTTATCCGCAGGGCATGCGGCCCCCTGCAGCCCCAGGGACCGCCACCTCCCTGGGGCTATTCTGAATTATGGGCGGGGGGGTCTCATGGGCCCCCAAGCCCCAGATACCGCCACCTCCCTGGGGCTTTATTTAATTATGGCGGGCCTCACGGGTCCCCCCAAGCCCCGGGGACTGCCACCTCCCTGGGGCTATTATAAAAAAGTAAGTGTGGGGGGATCAAGCCCCCCTACACTGCCCCGGGGACCACAACATGTAACATGTACATTCTGCTCATGTAACGTAACTGGTCCTATTGTGAAGCGCTCTGACACCTTTGGGTAAAGTCTGCGCCATATAAAAATGCATAAATAAATAAATAAATAAAACATCCCCGGGGCACACTGTATGTAAATACGGGGGTCCGTTGCGTGCCCCCGGCCCTGGGGACAACCTCCTCCCCGGGGCTACATACATGTTGGGAGGGGGGCCATGGGGCCCTCCTCCAAGAGCCCTTCATGGCCCTGGGGACCACCACCCCCACAGGGCTGCCTCCAGAAATGTCCTGGGGAGCGTGGAGGATGCGGGCAGCTGGCTGGGACCCCGAGGTCATAGGGGCGATCCCCAACAGTGAGGCCATGCCCCGAGGGAATGGGGTCCCTGGGGCCGAAAATGGCCTGGGAGGGGGCCACTCGACCCCCCTCCCTTTTGAATATATTTAAAAAAAAAGAAAAAAAGATATAAGGTGGGGCACCGGGGATGGGGTCCCCGGGGCCAAAAGTGACCCAGGGAATGGGGGCTACGCAGCCCCCCTCCCATAAAATATAAATTACATTTAAAAAAGAGGCAAAGCCCCGGGGGATGGGGTCCCCGGGGCCAAAATCGGCCTCGAGAGGCGGGCCGTGTGGCCCCCTTCCTGTTTTAATTTTTTATTTTTTATAAGTGGCTTAGGCCCTGGTGGATGAGGTCCCCAGGGCCCAAAAATTATTAAGGGAAGGGGGCCACACAGTCCCCCTTCCTAAAACAAAAGAGGATAAAGAAGCCGGTATCTCGACAGAGGCCCCGCCCCCTCCCTGCACCACTTTGCAAACGCGCCTCCTGGTGTGTTCTGGGTTGGGGGATTAAGTCCCCTTCAATCCTAAGGGTCCTTAGGGTCCAACTAGCCCACCAGGTACCTCCAGTAAGCCCCACACAGTGGGATTGTTAAGAGGTAGTCCGAGGCCACGCCCCTTTTTACACCACTCTGTAAACATGCCTCTTTGCACACTGCTGGTGGGGCCATGAGGTCCTCTTGTGTCCTGAGGACCTCAGGACTAAAGTGGACTTCATCCCCCAAGCAGCAGTGCACCAGGAGGCGCGTTTGCAGAGTGGTGTAAAAAGGGGGCATGGCCTCGGACCACTCTCAGCAATCCAGCTGCCTGAGGCTTACTAGAGATAACAGGTGGGCTAGTTGGCCCACAGGGACCCTCAGTAGGCAAGGGTACTTCATCCCCCAACCAGGAGCGTGCCAGGAGGCGCGTTTGCAGAGTGGTGGAGAAAGGGGGCGTGTCCTGTTTCCACCTCTCAGCAATTTCACTATCTGGTGCATGCTGGAGGTATCAGGTAGGATAGTTGGCCCTTAGGGACCTCCAGCAGTGATGGGGACTTTAATTCCCATCCAACAGCGCACCAGGGAGTGGGTTTGCAGAGTGGTGGGCAAAGGGGGCGTGGCCTGTTATGAGAACTTACCAATCCTGCTGTGTGGGACTTACTGGAGGTAATAGGAGGGGTAGTTGGGCCACAAGGTTGTCTTTGGGGGCCAACTACCCCTCCTGTTACGTCCAGTAAGTCCCACACAGTAGGATTGCTAAAAAGTCTTCCGAGGCCTCGCTCACCTTTCTCCACCACTATGCAAACGCGCCTCCTGGCACAGTTCTGGTTGGGGGATGAAGTCCACTTTACTCCTGAGGGACTTTGGGGGCCAAGTAGCCCTCCTGGTACCTCCTGTAAGTCCTACACAGCGGAATTGCTGAGCGCTGGTAGGAAGCACAGCCCCTTTCTGCACCACTCTGCTAACGCGACTACTACGATATAGTTAGAAATTAGCATTTAAAAAGCCTTAGAAATTCACTGAAAAAACCATAGGTTTCAGGGACGTTATAGTTAGAAATTAGCATTTTAAAAACCTTAGAAATTCACTGAAAAAACCATAGGTTTCAGGGACATTATAGTTAGAAATTAGCATTTAAAAACCTTAATAATTCACTGAAAAAACAACAGGTTTCAGGGACGTTATAGTTGGTTGGACATTTCACTTGCTTAAAACCAGAGAAATTCGGCCGTTATACTTAGATGAGCTAACTGTAACTCCCGCCCCCACAATACACTGCTGATGTCACATATTACATCACTCATGACATGGTCAGTGACATCACTGATGACATCACTGATGACATCTCAAATGACATCACTGATGACATCATCCACTTAATATCTGATGCACCTCCTCACACCCTAATATAACGTTTCATACACCTACGCAAAAATACAGACTAACATTCTCGAAACCATAGACACACCAATACCAGTTAGTACATACCCACTCACTGATTCATAGGTCTACACACACACTCACCCACCCATACAGTCTCTCACAGATGCACTCATGAACCCATACACCCAGTGAATCACCCACTCACACATCCATGCAGGGAGTCACACACCCCCACCCACCTACACAGACACTCAGGCACCCACACAGACACTCAGGCACCCATACAGGTACTCAGACAACCAATCATTAACCCATATAGACATTCATGTAGCTATTCACTAACCTATGCAGCTACTTACACACCAACTGACAGACTGATACAGACATTCACACAGATTAGTCACTCACCCATGCATTCACTAAGACATGTTTAATCACTCACTTATACAGTCAGTTACACACCCACAAAGTCATCCATACAGACACTCATACACCCACTCATTCTTCAATACACTTTGGCGTATATATAGATAACATTCTTAAACTTGATGATGTCATCAGTGATGTCATTTGAGATGTCATGAGTGATGTCATCAGTGATGTCACTGACCATGTCATGAGTGATGTAATATGTGATGTCATCAGCAGTGCATTGCGAAGGCGCAAGTTATAGTTATCTCTACTAACTATAACGGCCAAATTTCTCTGATTTTATACGAGTGAAATGTCCAACTAACTATAACGTCCCTGAAACCTGTGGTTTTTTTCAGTGAATATATATATATATATATATTCACTGAAAAACCATAGGTTTCAGGCACATTATAGTTAGAAATTAGCATTTAAAAAACCTTAGAAATTCACTGAAAAAACCAGAGGTTTCAGGGATGGTATAGTTAGTTGGACATTTCACTCATACAAAACCAGTGAAATTCAGCCGTTATAGTTAGTTCAGCTAACTATAACTCGCGCCGCTGCAATGCACTGCTGATGACGTCACATGTTACATCATTCATGACATGGTCAGTGACATCCCTGATTACATCACTGATGACATCTCATATCACATCACTGAGGCTTGGGGGGGGCCGCTAGGCCCCCCACACTTTTTGCACAATGCCCTGGGGAGGTGGCGGTCCCCGGGACTGCGTGGGCCCCCGCCACATTATGAAATGACCCCGGGACCTGGCCCACCCGGGGGCTTAAATACAACGAAGCGCGGGAGGCCGCGCATCGTTTTTTTTTATTTTCTCGGCCGGATTCGCGACCCCAGGGGGAATTCTGCCGATTTGTTTGTTTTTTTAATGCTTTTTTGGGCCCTGGGGGTCCTTGTGGGACCCCCAGAGCAGGCCTAGGGGGTCAGGGTGTTTGTACCCTACTCCCTTTTCTTGTTTTTTAATGTTTTTTTCACTGTTTTCTTGTGACTCGGTTACAGAGTCACAAGATGGCTGTCAACAGTTCCTGGTTTGGAGTGTTGGCAGCCAAACAGAGTGAAGCTCTTGCCCGGGAGGGTTCGCGAACCCTCCTCGGTGATCAGATATCAATATTTTTCTTTTTTAAATTTCTCAGGAACTGTTGAACAGATTTACACCATTTAAAAAAAAGGGCACACTCTAAGCCAAGACCTACCTTTTTGCCAAATTTGGTGTAATTCCGTTCAGCAGGTCGGGCTGTAGCCTGTAATAAAGTTCCTATGGAAAATAACATGGAGAAAACGCGCTTTGGGACCCCCCTTTTTTCTCGGCCCCCGCTTGATGAATCACCCCGAAACTTTCAACACACAAACTGAGCGGTCCAACCCTATTTTTAGGAAATTTCGCGAAGATTCGTCAAACGGCGCCAAAGATATTGGCAAAAGAATAAATGCTTTTTGAATAGAAACAAGGTCCTAACTATAACTACCTACTGGCGACCGCCAGTAGGTAATGAATTTGACCGCCGTTTGACGAATCTTCGCGAAATTTTCAAAACTAATGACCAGCTCAGGTCAGCTCCTGTCTTGAAAGTTTGGGGGTGATTTGTCAAGCAGGGGCCGAGAAAAAAGGGGGGTCTCAAAACGCGTTTTCCCCATGTTAAATTCCATAGGAATTTTGGAACAGGCTACAGCCCGAACTGCTGAACGGAATTACACCAAATTTGTCAAAAAGGTAGCTCTTGGTTCAGAAAGCACTCTTTTTTAAATGGTGTAAATCCGTTCAGTAGTTCCTGAGAAATTCAAAAAATAAAAATATTGATATCTGAGCACCGAGGAGGATTCGCGAATTCTCCCGAGCACGAGCTTCATTTTGATTGGCTGCCAACACTCCAAACCAGAATGTGTTGGCAGCCATCTTGTGACTCGGTAACCGAGCTCCCCCCATGGTCCCCATCGAAGAGGCCAGGCCCCGGGGGATGGGGTCCCCTGGGCCAATAGTGGCCCAGGGAAGGGGGGCCACGTGGCCCCTTACCGTTTAAAAAAAAAAAATAAGGCCGGGCCCGGGGGATGGGTCCCCGGGGCCATAATTGGCCTCAGGAGGGGGCCATGTGGCCCTCCTACCACCCAAAAATCTCCAGGGTGGCCAGGACCTGGGGGATGGGGTCCCCAGGGCCAGAAGTGGCCCAGGGAAGGGGGGCCACATGGCCCCTTTCCTGTTTAAAAAAACAAAAAAACAAACAGCTAATATGCTGAGGCCCTGGGGGATGGGGTCCCCAGGGCCAAAAAATAATTAAGGGAAGGGGGGCCACAAAGCCCCCATCCAAAAATAAAATAAAAAGAAAAGCCGGCGTTGCGTGAGGCCCCACCCTATCCCTGCACCATTGTGCAAACGCGCCTCCTTGCGCATTTTGGGTTGGGGGATTAAGTCGCCTTCATTCCTGAGGGTCCCTGGGGGCCAACTAGCCCACCAGGTACTTCCAGTAAGCCCACAAAGTGGGTTTGCTGAGAGATGGTCCAAGGCTATGCCCCTTTTTACGCCACTCTGCAAACGCGCCTCTTGGCGCACTGCTGGTGGGGCAATGAGGTCCTGTTGTGTCCTGAGGACCTCAGGACACAAGTGGACTTTATCCCCCGAGCAGCAGTGCGCCAGGAGCCGCGTTTGCAGAGTGGTGTAAAACGGGGGGGTGGCCTTTGAGCACTCTCAGCAATTCAGCTGTATGGGGCTTACTGGAGGTAACAGGAGGGCTAGTTGGCCCCCAGGGACACTCAGGAGGAAAGGGGACTTCATCCTTGAACCAAGAGCACACCCGGAGGCGCGTTTGCAGAGTGGTGGAGAAAGGGGGCGTGGCCTTTGAGCACTCTCAGCAATCCCACTGTATGGGGCTTACTGGAGGTAAGAGGTAGGCTAGTTGGCCCCAAAGGAGCCCATCAGCAAAGGGGACTTCAATCCCCATCCAAGAGCGTGCCAGGAAACGCATTTGCAGAGTGGTGGGCAAAGGGGGCGTGGCCTGCTTTGAGAATTTAGCAATCCTGCTGTGTGGGACTTACTGGAGGTAATAGGAGGGGTAGTTGGCCCCCAAAGATGTCCTTGGGGGCCAACTACCCCTCTTGTTACCTCCAGTAAGTCCCACATAGTGGGATTACTAAGACGTCTTCGGAGGCCACGCCCCCTTTCACCACCACTCTGCAAACGTGCCTCCTGGCAGACTACGGGATGGGGGATGAAGTCCACTTTATTCCTGAGGGACTTTGGGGGCTAAAAAGCCCTCCTGATACCTCCTGTAAGTCCTACACAGCGGAATTCCTGAGCGCTGGTCAGAGGCCCAGCACCCTTTCTCCACCACTCTCCAAATGCGACTACTAGTTAAAGAAGCATTTGCAATGTAATTGGTTTCGCATTTGCGAGAGTTAGAGCTATTGGCGTTGTAAATGTAAAAGTTTTTTACTAATGTTTTTTGGTGTAGTATGGATGTACGTTGTGTGTAGTGGAATTATGTGGTATGTTGTGCAGTGAAATTATGTGAATAGAAAGTATGTGGTATTTAGTATATAGGAATTATGTGGAGTGGGATTATGTGTTTTGGAGAGTAATTATGTGGTATTGTAGTCTGTGTTGTGGAGTGGTAGCCTCAGGTTTAGTCTTCCTCGTTTCCATAGAAGCTAAACTATAAAATCAATAAGACACAATAAAAGAAGGAACCACTGAGGTGCACTTCTGGACCTAGTCGGAGGTATAAGCAGGGCCACTGGAATTATGTGACTGTTCGGCTCCACCAATTTTCACATAATTAAACATTTTCCGCATTTGCCAAATATTCCATCATCTGCTGCCTAATTTGCAGATTTGAACAAAAAAAGCCTTGTTTCTAGCTCAAACGGCTCAAATGTTCCCAAAAATGCAGCATCATGTGTTACAGCGTGGTGGAAGGGCCTTTGCAAAGCTGAAATGGTCACGTGTTACTGCAAAATGTGGGTGTTAAACTGGTTCTAATGGTGCACAAACATCTCTTCTTTCTTAGCCTCTCTTTCCTATTTCTGCATTTCTCTTCCTTCTTTCTGCATCTTTATTCCTCTTTCTGCACCTCACTGTCTTCTTTCTGCACTTCACTTGCCTCTTTCTGCCCTTCTCTTGCCCCGTTCTGCACCTCACTTGCCTCTTTCAGCACCTCTGTTGCTTTTTTCTGCAGATCTCTTGCCTCCTTCTGCACCTCCCTTGCCTCTTTCTGCATCTCTCTTGCCTCTTTCTTCACCTCACTTGCTTCTTTCTGCACTTCTCTTGCTTCTTTCTACACCCCTCTTGCCTCTTTCTGCTCCTCTTTTGCCTCTTTGTGCATTTCTCTTGCCTGTTTCTGCAGTTCCATTGCCTCTTTCTGTACCTCTCTTGCCTCTTTCTGCACCTCACTTGCCTCTTTCTGCACCTCACTCTCTTCCTTCTGTACCTGTCTTGCCTCTTTCTGTACTTCTCTTGCCTCTTTCTGCACTTCCCGAGCCTCTTTCTCTACCCTTCTTGCCTCTTTTTGCACCTCTATTGGTTCTTTCTGCACTGCTCTTGCTTCTTTCTGTACCTCACTTGCCTCTTTCTGCACTTCTCTTGCTTCTTTCTACACCTCTGTTGCTTCTTTCAGCAATTCTCTTGCATCTTTCTGCACTTCTCTTGCATGTTTCTGCACCTCTCTTGTGTCTTTCTGCACCCCCCTCCCCTCTTTCTGCACTGCTCTTGCTTCTTTCTGTACCCCACTTGCTTCTTTCAGCAATTCTCTTGCCTCTTTCTGCACGTCACTTGCTTCTTTCTGCACCCCCTCTTGCCTCTTTCTGCACCCCTCTTTCTGCACCTCTCTTGCCTCTTTCTGCAATTCTTTTGCTTCTTTCTGCACCCCTCTTGCCTCTTTCTGCACTCCTCTTGCCTCTTTTTGCACCTCTGTTGGTTCATTCTGCACCTCACTCTCTTCCTGCTCTTGCTTCTTTCTGCACCCCTCCTGCCTCTTTCTGCACCTATTTTGCCTGTTTCTGCACCTCTCTTGCCTCTTTCTGTACCTCTGTTGGTTTTTTCTGCACTTCTCTTGCTCTTTCTGCGCCATTTGCGCCTCTTTCAGCACCTCTGTTGCTTCTTTCTGCACTTCTCTTCCTTCTTTCTGCACCCCTCCTGCCTCTTTCTGTATCTCTCTTGCCTCTTTGTGCACCTCTCCTACCTTTCTCTGCACCCCTCTTGCCTCTTTTTGCACCTCTGTTGGTTCTTTCTGCACTGCTCTTGCTTCTTTCTGCACCTCACTTGCCTCTTTCTGCACTTCTCGTGCTTCTTTCTACACCTCTGTTGCTTCTTTCAGTAATTCTCTTGCCTCTTTCTGCACTTCTCTTCCTTCTTTCTGCACCTCTCCTACCTCTTTCTGCACTCCTCTTGCCTCTTTTTGCACCTTTGTTGGTTCATTCTGCACTGCTCTTGCTTCTTTCTGCACCCCTCTTGCCTCTTTTTGCACCCCTCTTTTCTCTTTATGCACCTCTCTTGCCTCTTTCTGCACCCCTTTTTCTTCTTTCTGCACCTTTCCTGCCTGTTTCTGCACCTCTCTTGCCTCATTCTGTACCTCTGTTGGTTCTTTCTGTACTTCTCTTGCTCTTTCTGCACCCTTCGTGCCTCTTTAAGCACCTCTGTTGCTTCTTTCTGCACTTCTCTTCCTTCTATCTGCACCCCTCCTGCTTCTTTCTGTGCCTCTCATGCCTCTTTGTGCACCTCTCCTACCTTTTTCTTCACCCCTCTTGCCTCTTTTTGCACCTCTGTTGGTTCTTTCTGCACTGCTCTTGCTTCTATCTGCACCTCACTTGCCTCTTTCTGCACTTCTGTTGCTTCTTTCTACACCTCTGTTGCTTCTTTCAGCAATTCTCTTGCCTCTTTCTGCACTTCTCTTCCTTCTTTCTGCACCTCTCCTGCCTCTTTCTGTACCTCTCTTGCCTCTTTCTGTACCTCTCTTGCCTCTTTGTGCACCTCTCCTACCTCTTTCTGCACTCCTCTTGCCTCTTTTTGCACCTCTGTTGGTTCATTCTGCACTGCTCCTGCTTCTTTCTGCACCCCTCTTTTCTCTTTCTGTAGCTCTCTTGACTCTTTCTGCACCCCTGTTCCCTCTTTCTGCACCTTTTCTGGCTGTTTCTGTACCTCCCTTGCCTCTTTCTGTACCTCTGTTGGTTATTTCTGTACTTCTCTTGCTGCACCCTTCGTGCCTCTTTCAGCACCTCTGTTGCTTCTTTCTGCACTTCTCTTCCTTCTTTCTGCACCCCTACTGCCTCTTTCTGTACCTCTCTTGCCTCTTTGTGCACCTCTTCTGCCTTTTTCTGTACCGCTCTTGCTTCTTGTTGCACCTCTGTTGGTTCTATCTGCACTGCTCTTGCTTCTTTCTGCACCTCTGTTGCTTCTTTCAGCAATTCTTTGCCTCTTTCTGCACTTCTCTTCCTTCTTTCTGCACCCTTCCTGCTGCTTTCTGTACTTCTCTTGCCTCTTTGGGCACCTCTCCTACCTCTTTCTGCACTCCTCTTGCCTCTTTTTGCACCTCTGTTGGTTCATTCTGCACTGCTCTTGCTTCTTTCTGCACCCCTTTTGCCTCTTTCTGCACTCCTCTTTTCTCTTTCTGTATCTCTCTTGCCTCTTTCTGCACCCCTGTTGGTTCTTTCTGCACTTTGCGTGCTCTTTCTGCACCCTTCTCGCCTCTTTCCGCACCTCTGTTGCTTCTTTCCGCACTTCTCTTCCTTCTTTCTGCACCCCTCCTGCCTCTTTCTGTACCTCAATGGCCTCTTTGTGCACCTCTCCTACCTTTTTCTGCACCCCTCTTGCCTCTTTTTGCACCTCTGTTGGTTCTTTCTGCACTGCTCTTGCTTCTTTCTGTACCTCACTTGCCTCTTTCTGCACTTCTCTTCCTTCTTTCTAAACCTCTGTTGCATCTTTCAGCAATTCTCTTGCCTCTTTCTGCACTTCTCTTCCTTCTTTCTGCACCCCTTCTGCCTCTTTCTGCACCTCTGTTGCCTTTTTGTGCACCTCTCTTGCCTCTTTCTGTACTTCACTTGCTTCTTTCTGCACCTCTCTTGACTGTTTCTGCACCTCTGTTGCTTCTTTCTGCACATCTCTTGCCTCCTTCTGCACCTCTGACTTAGAGGTAGTTTTAATCCCCCTGCCCTATTATGTACTAGGGCCTTACAGGGGAGGTCATGCCAATCACAGGGGTACCCCCAATCCATAGTGTACCCTAGTGTATGTAGGTGTTTTCACTCTATTCTAAGTGTATTTCAGCATAGCACTGGCTCCGGGCCTGGTTAGTCAGAGTCAGTTACCACCAGTACCAGTCAGCAAAAAGTTAGGGGCACAGGATGACTTTGCAACAAGGCCTCTTTCTGCACCTCTGTTGGTTCTTACTGCATATCTCTTGCTTATTTCTGCACCTTTCTTCGTCTTTCTGGACTTCTGCTGCCTCTTTCTGCATTTCTCTTGCTTCTTTGTGTGCCTTTCTTCCTCTTTCTGCACATGTCCTACCTCTGTAGGCAAAGTTAGAAATTAGCATTTAAAAAACCTTAGAAATTCACTGAAAAAACCATAGGTTTCACGGACATTATAATGAGAAAATAGCATTTAAAAAACCTTTGAAATTCACTGAAAAAAACATAATTTTCAGGGACGTTATAGTTAGAAATTAGCATTTAAAAAACCTTTGAAATTCACTGAAAAAAACATAGGTTTCAGGGATGTTATAGTTAGAAATTAGCATTTAAAAAACCTTAGAAATTCACTGAAAAAAACATAGGTTTCAGGGACGTTATAGTTAGAAATTAGCATTTAAAAACCTTAGAAATTCACTGAATAAACCACAGGTTTCCGGGATGTTATAGTTAGTTGGACATTTCACTCGTACAAGACCAGAGACATTTGGCCGTTATAGTTAGTTGAGCTAACTATAACTCGCGCCCCCGCAATGCACTGCTGATGACATCACATTTTACATCACTCAAGACATGGTCAGTGACATCACTGATGACATCTCAAATGACATCACTGATGACATCACGGATGACATCATCCATGTGATAATCTGATACACCTCCTCACACCCTAAGATAACCTTTGATACACCCACTCTAAATTACAGACTGCCATTTTCAAAACCATAGACACACCAACACCAGTAACTACATACCCACTCACTAATTCTTAGGTCTACACACACATCCACTCACTCACCCATACAGTCACTCATACATGCAGTCACTCATCAATACAGCCACTATCATATGCACTCATACACCTATACAGACAGTCACACTCCACCACTCACCTATAGAGTTACAAACACAGTTACTCAGCCATGCAAAGAATCATTCACACTCCCATTTACTCACCTACACAGTTATACAAACACCACCTCACTTATATATACAGATACTAACACATACTTACTCTCTTATACAATCACTGACACAAGCACACACTCATCCATACATCCACTCTCACAATCACTCACTCTCACATATAATCATTTATATACTCCAACACTCACACATACTGCCTTTCACATATGTAGTTACTCACACATGTACCACTGAGACATCCATACACTCACTGGCACACCCATTCACACACTCACTCAACCATACAGTCCCTCACAGATGCACTCATGAACCCATACACCCAGGGATTCACCCACTCATACATCCATGCAGGGAGTCACACAGCCCCTCGCCCTTCCACACAGACACACATGCACCCATACAGGTACTCAGACAACCAATCATTAACCCACATAGACACTCATGTAGCTACTCACCAACCCATGCAGCCACTTACACACCAACTGACAGACTGATACAGACATGCACAGTTTAGTCACTAACCCATGCATTCAGTAAGACACATTTAATCACTCACTTATACAGTCAGTCACACACCCACTAAATCATCCATTCAGACACTTATACCCGCACTCATTCTTCCATACACCTTGACATATATATATATATATAAAACATATTTAAACTTAACAGGAACACACAGTCACTGGATGATGTCATCAGTTATGTCATCAGTGATGTCATTTGAGATGTCATCAGTGATGTCACTGACCATGTCATGAGTGATGTAATATGTGATGTCATCAGCAGTGCATTGCGGGTGCGCGAGTTATAGCTAGCTCAACTAACTATAACGGCCGAATTTTTCTGGTTTTGTACGAGTGAAATGTCCAACTAACTATAACGTCCCTGAAACCTGTGGTTTTTTCAGTGAAGTTCTAAGGTTTTTTAAATGCTAATTTCTAACTATAACGTCCCTGAAACCTATGGTTTTTTCAGTGAATATCAAAGGTTTTTTAAATGCTAATTTCTAACTATAACATCCCTGAAACCTATGGTTTTTTTCAGTGAATATATATATATATATATATATATATATATATATATATATATATATATATTTATATTACTGCTCCAAAGGTTGTCCACCTATGAGTAGCACTCGAGCAGCAGCTTGATTTATGTGTGGGTATGGACGGGGAACCGCCCGTAGGAACCGCTTCGTAGTGGATTAGCCTGATGCGTTTGAAGCTCCATCTGCTTCTCTTCAGAGGCTTTAACGAAACGGTGTGCATAACCGCTAACCCACTTCACCATTTTCCATATGACACACCCTTATGGGAGGCTCAAATGAGACTGTGCCTTCTGGGAAGTGTAGTGCAAAAAGCACACAATCAAATCCTGTATGGACCCTACAGGTGGGCCCGTCCTCGATCCCATATACGGCTGTTGTTCCACTTTCATGGCCCCCAAACTTACGGGGTGGTGCATACTCCGCGGCTGGACGGCCGCGTGTTAAATTACTGCTCCAAAGGTTGTCCACCTATGAGTAGCACTCGAGCAGCAGTTTGATTTATGTGTGGGTATGGACGGGGAACCGCACGTAGGAACCGCTCCGTAGTGGATTAGCCGGACGCATTTCGAAGCTCCATCTGCTTCTCTTCAGAGGCTTTAACGGAAACGGTGTGCATAACCGCTAACCCACTTCACCATTTTCCATATGACACACCCCCTTATGGGAGGCTCAAATGAGACTGTGCCTTCTGGGAAGTGTAGTGCGAAAAGCACACAATCAAGTCCTGTATGGACCCTACATGTGGGCCCGTCCTCGATCCCATATCCAACTGCTGTTCCACTTTCATGGCAGCCATATATGGGATCGAGGATGGGCCCACATGTAGGGTCCATACAGGACTTGATTGTGTGCTTTTCGCACTACACTTCCCAGAAGGCACAGTCTCATTTGAGCCTCCCATAAGGGGGTGTGTCATATGGAAAATGGTGAAGTGGGTTAGCGGTTATGCACACCGTTTCCTTTAAAACCTCTGAAGAGAAGCAGATGGTGCTTCGAAACGCGTCAGGCTAATCCACTACGGAGCGGTTCCTACGGGCG
Source organism: Calotriton arnoldi (assembly GCA_963921515.1). Lineage (NCBI taxonomy): Eukaryota > Metazoa > Chordata > Amphibia > Caudata > Salamandridae > Calotriton > Calotriton arnoldi. The sequence continues at coordinate 1,233,581 of CAWUFW010005214.1, read as the reverse complement.
GTTCCCCGTCCATACCCACACATAAATCAAGCTGCTGCTCGAGTGCTACTCATAGGTGGACAACCTTTGGAGCAGTAATTTAACACGCAGCCGTCCAGCCGCGGAGTATGCCCCACACCGTAAGTTTTGGGGGCCATGAAAGTGGAACAGCAGCCGTATATGGGATCGAGGACGGGCCCACCTGTGGGGGCCATACAGGACTTGATTGTGTGCTTTTCACACTACACTTCCCAGAAGGCACAGTCTCATTTGAGCCTCCCATAAGGGGGTGTGTCATATGGAAAATGGTGAAGTGGGTTAGCGGTTATGCACACCGTTTCCGTTAAAGCCTCTGAAGAGAAGCAGATGGAGCTTCGAACGCGTCAGGCTAATCCACTAGGGAGCGGTTCCTACGGGCGGTTCCCCGTCCATACCCACACATAAATCAAGCTGCTGCTCGAAGTGCTACTCATAGGTGGACAACCTTTGGAGCAGTAATTTATCACGCGGCCGTCCAGCCGCGGAGTATGCACCACCCCGTAAGTTTTGGGGGCCATGAAAGTGGAACAGCAGCAGTATATGGGATCGAGGACGGGCCCACCTGTAGGGTCCATACAGGACTTGATTGTGTGCTTTTCGCACTACACTTCCCAGAAGGCACAGTCTCATTTGAGCCTCCCATAAGGGGGTGTGTCATATGGAAAATGGTGAAGTGGGTTAGCGGTTATGCACACCGTTTCCATTAAAACCTCTGAAGAGAAGCAGATGGAGCTTCGAAACGCGTCAGGCTAATCCACTACGGAGCAATTCCTACGGGCGGTTCCCCGTCCATACCCACACATAAATCAAGCTGCTGCTCGAGTGCTACTCATAGGTGGACAACCTTTGGAGCAGTAATTTAACACGCGGCCGTCCAGCCGCGGAGTATGCACCACCCCGTAAGTTTTGGGGGCCATGAAAGTGGAACAGCAGCCGTATATGGGATCGAGGACGGGCCCACCTGTAGGGTCCATACAGGACTTGATTGTGTGCTTTTCGCACTACACTTCCCAGAAGGCACAGTCTCATTTGAGCCTCCCATAAGGGGGTGTGTCATATGGAAAATGGTGAAGGGGGTTAGCGGTTATGCACACCGTTTCCGTTAAAGCCTCTGAAGAGAAGCAGATGGAGCTTCGAAACGCGTCAGGCTAATCCACTACGGAGCGGTTCCTACGGGCGGTTCCCCGTCCATACCCACACATAAATCAAGCTGCTGCTCGAGTGCTACTCATAGGTGGACAACCTTTGGAGCAGTAATTTAACACGCGGCCGTCCAGCCGCGGAGTATGCACCACCCCGTAAGTTTTGGGGGCCATGAAAGTGGAACAGCAGCCGTATATGGGATCGAGGACGGGCCCACCTGTAGGGTCCATACAGGACTTGATTGTGTGCTTTTCGCACTACACTTCCCAGAAGGCACAGTCTCATTTGAGCCTCCCATAAGGGGTGTGTCATATGGAAAATGGTGAAGTGGGTTAGCGGTTATGCACAACCGTTTCCGTTAAAGCCTCTGAAGAGAAGCAGATGGAGCTTCGAAACGCGTCAGGTAATCCACTACGGAGCGGTTCCTACGGGCGGTTCCCCGTCCATACCCACACATAAATCAAGCTGCTGCTCGAGTGCTACTCATAGGTGGACAACCTTTGGAGCAGTATTTTAACACGCGGCCGTCCAGCCGCGGAGTATGCACCACCCCGTAAGTTTTGGTTGCCATGAAAGTGGAACAGCAGCCGTATATGGGATCGAGGACGGGCCCACCTGTAGGGTCCATACAGGACTTGATTGTGTGCTTTTCACACTACACTTCCCAGAAGGCACAGTCTCATTTGAGCCTCCCAAAAGGGGGTGTGTCATATGGAAAATGGTGAAGTGGGTTAGCGGTTATGCACACCGTTTCCGTTAAAGCCTCTGAAGAGAAGCAGAAGGAGCTTCGAAACGCGTCAGGCTAATCCACTACGGAGCGGTTCCTACGGGCGGTTCCCCGTCCATACCCACACATAAATCAAGCTGCTGCTCGAGTGCTACTCATAGGTGGACAACCTTTGGAGCAGTAATTTAACACGCGGCCGTCCAGCCGCGGAGTATGCACCACCCCGTAAGTTTTGGGGGCCATGACAGTGGAACAGCAGCCGTATATGGGATCGAGGACGGGCCCACCTGTAGGGTCCATACAGGACTTGATTGTGTGCTTTTCGCACTACACTTCCCAGAAGGCACAGTCTCATTTGAGCCTCCCATAACGGGGTGTGTCATATGGAAAATGGTGAAGTGGGTTAGCGGTTATGCACACCGTTTCCTTTAAAGCCTCTGAAGAGAAGCAGATGGAGCTTCGAAACGCGTCAGGCTAATCCACTACGGAGCAATTCCTACGGGCGGTTCCCCGTCCATACCCACACATAAATCAAGCTGCTGCTCGAGTGATACTCATAGGTGGACAACCTTTGGAGCAGTAATTTAACACGCGGCCGTCCAGCCGCGGAGTATGCTCCACCCTGTAAGTTTTGGAGGCCATGAAAGTGGAACAGCAGCCGTATATGGGATCGAGGACGGGCCCACCAGCAGGATCCATATAGGACTTGATTGTGTGCTTTTCGCACTACACTTCCCAGAAGGCACAGTCTCATTTGAGCCTCCCATAAGGGGGTGTGTCATATGGAAAATGGTGAAGTGGGTTAGCGGTTATGCACACCGTTTCCGTTAAAGCCTCTGAAGAGAAGCAGATGGAGCTTCGAAACGCGTCAGGCTAATCCACTACAGAGCGGTTCCTACGGGCGGTTCCCCGTCCATACCCACACATAAATCAAGCTGCTGCTCGAGTGCTACTCATAGGTGGACAACCTTTTGAGCAGTAATTTAACACGCGGCCGTCCAGCCGCGGAGTATGCACCACCCCGTAAGTTTTGGAGGCCATGAAAGTGGAACAGCAGCCGTATATGGGATCGAGGACGGACCCACCTGAAGGGTCCATACAGGACTTAATTGTGTGCTTTTCGCACCACACTTCCCAGAAGGCACAGTCTCATTTGAGCCTCCCATAAGGGAGTGTGTCATATGGAAAATGGTGAAGTGGGTTAGCGGTTATGCACACCGTTTCCGTTAAAGCCTCTGAAGAGAAGCAGATGGAGCTTCGAAACGCGTCAGGCTAATCCACTACGGAGCGGTTCCTACGGGCGGTTCCCCGTCCATACCCACACATAAATCAAGCTGCTGCTCGAGTGCTACTCATAGGTGGACAACCTTTGGAGCAGTAATTTAACACGCGGCCGTCCAGCCGCGGAGTATGCACCACCCCGTAAGTTTTGGGGGCCATGAAAGTGGAACAGCAGCCGTATATGGGATCGAAGACGGGCCCACCTGTAGGGTCCATACAGGACTTGATTGTGTGCTTTTCGCACTACACTTCCCAGAAGGCACAGTCTCATTTTAGCCTCCCATAAGGGGGTGTGTCATATGGAAAATGGTGAAGTGGGTTAGCGGTTATGCACACCGTTTCCGTTAAAGCCTCTGAAGAGAAGCAGATGGAGCGTCGAAACGCGTCAGGCTAATCCACTACGGAGCGGTTCCTACGGGCGGTTCCCCGTCCATACCCACACATAAATCAAGCTGCTGCTCGAGTGCTACTCATAGGTGGACAACCTTTGGAGCAGTATTTTAACACGCGGCCGTCCAGCCGCGGAGTATGCACCACCCCGTAAGTTTTGGGGGCCATGAAAGTGGAACAGCAGCCGTATATGGGATCGAGGACGGGCCCACCTGTAGGGTCCATACAGGACTTGATTGTGTGCTTTTCGCACTACACTTCCCAGAAGGCACGGTCTCATTTGAGCCTCCCATAAGGGGGTGTGTCATATGGAAAATGGTGAAGTGGGTTAGCGGTTATGCACACCGTTTCCGTTAAAGCCTCTGAAGAGAAGCAGATGGAGCTTTGAAACGCGTCAGGCTAATCCACTACGGAGCGGTTCCTACGGGCGGTTCCCCGTCCATACCCACACATAAATCAAGCTGCTGCTCGAGTGCTACTCATAGGTGGACAACCTTTGGAGCAGTAATTTAACACGCGGACGTCCAGCCGCGGAGTATGCACCACCCGGTAAGTTTTGGGGGCCATGAAAGTGGAACAGCAGCCGTATATGGGATCGAGGACGGGCCCACCTGTAGGGTCCATTCAGGACTTGATTGTGTGCTTTTCGCACTACACTTCCCAGAAGGCACAGTCTCATTTGAGCCTCCCATAAGGGGGTGTGTCGTATGGAAAATGGTGAAGTGGGTTAGCGGTTATGCACACCGTTTCCATTAAAGCCTCTGAAGAGAAGCAGAAGGAGCTTCGAAACGCGTCAGGCTAATCCACTACGGAGCAATTCCTACGGGCGGTTCCCCGTCCATACCCACACATAAATCAAGCTGCTGCTCGAGTGCTACTCATAGGTGGACAACCTTTGGAGCAGTAATTTAACACGCGGCCGTCCAGCCGCGGAGTATGCACCAACCTGTAAGTTTTGGGGGCCATGAAAGTGGAACAGCAGCCGTATATGGGATCGAGGACGGGCCCACCTGTAGGGTCCATACAGGATTTGATTGTGGGGTTTTCGCACTACACTTCCCAGAAGGCACAGTCTCATTTGAGCCTCCCATAAGGGGGTGTGTCATATGGAAAATGGTGAAGTGGGTTAGCGGTTATGCACACCGTTTCCGTTAAAGCCTCTGAAGAGAAGCAGATGGAGCTTTGAAACGCGTCAGGCTAATCCACTACGGAGCGGTTACTACGAGCGGTTAACCGTCCATACCCACACATAAATCAAGCTGCTGCTCGAGTGCTACTCATAGGTGGACAACCTTTGGAGCAGTAATTTAACACGCGGCCGTCCAGCCGCGGAGTATGCACCACCCCGTAAGTTTTGGGGGCCATGAAAGTGGAACAGCAGCTGTATATGGGATCGAGGACGGGCCCACCTGTAGGGTCCATACAGGACTTGATTGTGTGCTTTTCGCACTACACTTCCCAGAAGGCACAGTCTCATTTGAGCCTCCCATAAGGGGGTGTATCATATGGAAAATGGTGAAGTGGGTTAGCGGTTATGCACACCGTTTCCGTTAAAGCCTCTGAAGAGAAGCAGATGGAGCTTCGAAACGCATCAGGCTAATCCACTACGGAGCGGTTCCTACGGGCGGTTCCCCGTCCATACCCACACATAAATCAAGCTGCTGCTCGAGTGCTACTCATAGGTGGACAACCTTTGGAGCAGTATTTTAACACGCGGCCGTCCAGCCGCGGAGTATGCACCACCCCGTAAGTTTTGGGGGCCATGAAAGTGGAACAGCAGCCGTATATGGGATCGAGGACGGGCCCACCTGTAGGGTCCATACAGGACTTGATTGTGTGCTTTTCGCACTACACTTCCCAGAAGGCACAGTCTCATTTGAGCCTCCCATAAGGGGGTGTGTCATATGGAAAATGGTGAAGTGGGTTAGCGGTTATGCACACCGTTTCCGTTAAAGCCTCTGAAGAGAAGCAGATGGAGCTTCGAAACGCGTCAGGCTAATCCACTACGGAGCGGTTCCTACGGGCGGTTCCCCGTCCATACCCACACATAAATCAAGCTGCTGCTCGAGTGCTACTCATAGGTGTACAACCTTTGGAGCAGTAATTTAACACGCGGCCGTCTAGCCGCAGAGTATGCACCACCCCGTAAGTTTTGGTTGCCATGAAAGTGGAACAGCAGCCGTATATGGGATCGAGGACGGGCCCACCTGTAAGGTCCATACAGGACTTGATTGTGTGCTTTTCACACTACACTTCCCAGAAGGCACAGTCTCATTTGAGCCTCCCAAAGGGGGTGTGTCATATGGAAAATGATGAAGTGGGTTAGCGGTTATGCACACCGTTTCCGTTAAAGCCTCTGAAGAGAAGCAGATGGAGCTTCGAAACGCGTCAGGCTAATCCACTACGGAGCGGTTCCTACGGGCGGTTCCCCGTCCATACCCACACATAAATCAAGCTGCTGCTCGAGTGCTACTCATAGGTGGACAACCTTTGGAGCAGTAATTTAACACGCGGCCGTCTAGCCGCGGAGTATGCACCACCCCGTAAGTTGTGGGGGCCATGAAAGTGGAACAGCAGCCGTATATGGGATCGAGGACGGGCCCACCTGTAGGGTCCATACAGGACTTGATTGTGTGCTTTTCGCACTACACTTCCCAGAAGGCACAGTCTCATTTGAGCCTCCCATAAGGGGGTGTGTCATATGGAAAATGGTGAAGTGGGTTAGCGGTTATGCACACCGTTTCCATTAAAGCCTCTGAAGAGAAGCAGATGGAGCTTCGAAACGCGTTAGGCTAAACCACTACGGAGCAATTCCTACGGGCGGTTCCCCGTCCATACCCACACATAAATCAAGCTGCTGCTCGAGTGATACTCATAGGTGGACAACCTTTGGAGCAGTAATTTAACACGCGGCCGTACAGCCGCGGAGTATGCACCACCCTGTAAGTTTTGGGGGCCATGAAAGTGGAACAGCAGCCGTATATGGGATCGAGGACGGGCCCACCGGTAGGATCCATATAGGACTTGATTGTGTGCTTTTCTCACTACACTTCCCAGAAGGCACAGTCTCATTTGAGCCTCCCATAAGGGGGTGTGTCATATGGAAAATGGTGAAGTGGGTTAGCGGTTATGCACACCGTTTCCGTTAAAGCCTCTGAAGAGAAGCAGATGGAGCTTCGAAACGCGTCAGGCTAATCCACTACAGAGCGGTTCCTACGGGCGGTTCCCCGTCCATACCCACACATAAATCAAGCTGCTGCTCGAGTGCTACTCATAGGTGGACAACCTTTGGAGCAGTAACTTAACACGCGGCCGTCCAGCCGCGGAGTATGCACCACCCCGTAAGTTTTGGGGGCCATGAAAGTGGAACAGCAGCCGTATATGGGATCGAGGACGGGCCCACCTGTAGGGTCCATACAGGACTTGATTGTGTGCTTTTCGCACTACACTTCCCAGAATTCACAGTCTCATTTGAGCCTCCCATAAGGGGGTGTGTCATATGGAAAATGGTGAAGTGGGTTAGCGGTTATGCACACCGTTTCCGTTAAAGCCTCTGAAGAGAAGCAGATGGGGCTTCGAAACGCGTCAGGCTAATCCACTACGGAGCGGTTACTACGGGCGGTTCCCCGTCCATACCCACACATAAATCAAGCTGCTGTTTGAGTGCTACTCATAGGTGGACAACCTTTGGAGCAGTAATTTAACACGCGGCCGTCCAGCCGCGGAGTATGCACCACGCCGTAAGTTTTGGGGGCCATGAAAGTGGAACAGCAGCCGTATATGGGATCGAGGAAGGGCCCACCTGTAGGGTCCATACAGGACTTGATTGTGTGCTTTTCGCACCACACTTCCCAGAAGGCACAGTCTCATTTGAGCCTCCCATAAGGGGGTGTGTCATATGGAAAATGGTGAAGTGGGTTAGCGGTTATGCACACCGTTTCCGTTAAAGCCTCTGAAGAGAAGCAGATGGAGCTTCGAAACGCGTCAGGCTAATCCACTACGGAGCGGTTACTACGGGCGGTTCCCCGTCCATACCCACACATAAATCAAGCTGCTGCTCGAGTGCTACTCATAGGTGGACAACCTTTGGAGCAGTAATATAACAAGCGGCCGTCCAGCCGCGGAGTATGCACCACCCCGTAAGTTTTGGGGGCCATGAGAGTGGAACAGCAGCCGTATATGGGATCGAGGACGGGCCCAACTGTAGGGTCCATACAGGACTTGATTGTGTGCTTTTCGCACTACACTTCCCAGAAGGCACAGTCTCATTTTAGCCTCCCATAAGGGGGTGTGTCATATGGAAAATGGTGAAGTGGGTTAGCGGTTATGCACACCGTTTCCGTTAAAGCCTCTGAAGAGAAGCAGATGGAGCTTCGAAACGCGTCAGGCTAATCCACTACGGAGCGGTTCCTACGGGTGGTTCCCCGTCCATACCCACACATAAATCAAGCTGCTGCTCGAGTGCTACTCATACGTGGACAACCTTTGGAGCAGTATTTTAACACGCGGCCGTCCAGCCGCGGAGTATGCACCACCCCGTAAGTTTTGGGGGCAATGAAAGTGGAACAGCAGCCGTATATGGGATCGAGGACGGGCCCACCTGTAGGGTCCATACAGGACTTGATTGTGTGTTTTTCGCACTACACTTCCCAGAAGGCACAGTCTCATTTGAGCCTCCCACAAGGGGGTGTGTCATATGGAAAATGGTGAAGTGGGTTAGCGGTTATGCACACCGTTTCCGTTAAAGCCTCTGAAGAGAAGCAGATGGAGCTTCGAAACGCGTCAGGCTAATCCACTAGGGAGCGGTTCCTACGGGCGGTTCCCCGTCCATACCCACACATAAATCAAGCTGCTGCTCGAGTGCTACTCATAGGTGGACAACCTTTGGAGCAGTAATTTAACACGTGGCCGTCCAGCTGCGGAGTATGCACCGCCCCGTAAGTTTTGGGGGCCATGAAAGTGGAACAGCAGCCGTATATGGGATCGAGGACGGGCCCACCTGTAGGGTCCATACAGGACTTGATTGTGTGCTTTTCGCACTACACTTCCCAGAAGGCACAGTCTCATTTGAGCCTCCCATAAGGGGGTGTGTCATATGGAAAATGGTGAAGTGGGTTAGCGGTTATGCAGACCGTTTCCATTAAAGCCTCTGAAGAGAAGCAGATGGAGCTTGAAACGCGTCAGGCTAATCCACTACGGAGCAATTCCTACGGGCGGTTCCCCGTCCATACCCACACATAAATCAAGCTGCTGCTCGAGTGCTACTCATAGGTGGACAACCTTTGGAGCAGTAATTTAACACGTGGCCGTCCAGCCGCGGAGTATGCACCACCCTGTAAGTTTTGGGGGCCATGAAAGTGGAACAGCAGCCGTATATGGGATCGAGGACGGGCCCACCGGTAGGATCCATACAGGACTTGATTGTGTGCTTTTCGCACTACACTTCCCAGAAGGCACAGTCTCATTTGAGCCTCCCATAAGGGGGTGTGTCATATGGAAAATGGTGAAGTGGGTTAGCGGTTATGCACACCGTTTCCGTTAAAGCCTCTGAAGAGAAGCAGATGGAGCTTCAAACGCGTCAGGCTAATCCACTACAGAGCGGTTCCTACGGGCGGTTCCCCGTCCATACCCACACATAAATCAAGCTGCTGCTCGAGTGCTACTCATAGGTGGACAACCTTTGGAGCAGTAATTTAACACGCGGCCGTCCAGCCGCGGAGTATGCACCACCCCGTAAGTTTTGGGGGCCATGAAAGTGGAACAGCAGCCGTATATGGGATCGAGGACGGGCCCACCTGTAGGGTCCATACAGGATTTGATTGTGTGCTTTTCGCACTACACTTCCCAGAAGGCACAGTCTCATTTGAGCCTCCCATAAGGGGGTGTGTCATATGGAAAATGGTGAAGTGGGTTAGCGGTTATGCACACCGTTTCCGTTAAAGCCTCTGAAGAGAAGCAGATGGAGCTTCGAAACGCGTCAGGCTAATCCACTACGGAGCGGTTACTACTGGCGGTTCCCCGTCCATACCCACACATAAATCAAGCTGCTGCTCGAGTGCTACTCATAGGTGGACAACCTTTGGAGCAGTAATTTAACACGCGGCCGTCCAGCCGCGGAGTATGCACCACCCCGTAAGTTTTGGGGGCCATGAAAGTGGAACAGCAGCCGTATATGGGATCGAGGACGGACCCACCTGAAGGGTCCATACAGGACTTAATTGTGTGCTTTTCGCACCACACTTCCCAGAAGGCACAGTCTCATTTGAGCCTCCCATAAGGGGGTGTGTCATATGGAAAATGGTGAAGTGGGTTAGCGGTTATGCACACCGTTTCCGTTAAAGCCTCTGAAGAGAAGCAGATGGAGCTTCGAAACGCGTCAGGCTAATCCACTACGGAGCGGTTCCTACGGGCGGTTCCCCGTCCATACCCACACATAAATCAAGCTGCTGCTCGAGTGCTACTCATAGGTGGACAACCTTTGGAGCAGTAATTTAACACGCGGCCGTCCAGCCGCGGAGTATGCACCACCCCGTAAGTTTTGGGGGCCATGAAAGTGGAACAGCAGCCGTATATGGGATCGAAGACGGGCCCACCTGTAGGGTCCATACAGGACTTGATTGTGTGCTTTTCGTACTACACTTCCCAGAAGGCACAGTCTCATTTTAGCCTCCCATAAGGGGGTGTGTCATATGGAAAATGGTGAAGTGGGTTAGCGGTTATGCACACCGTTTCCGTTAAAGCCTCTGAAGAGAAGCAGATGGAGCTTTGAAACGCGTCAGGCTAATCCACTACGGAGCGGTTACTACGAGCGGTTAACCGTCCATACCCACACATAAATCAAGCTGCTGCTCGAGTGCTACTCATAGGTGGACAACCTTTGGAGCAGTAATTTAACACGCGGCCGTCCAGCCGCGGAGTATGCACCACCCCGTAAGTTTTGGGGGCCATGAAAGTGGAACAGCAGCTGTATATGGGATCGAGGACGGGCCCACCTGTAGTGTCCATACAGGACTTGATTGTGTGCTTTTCGCACTACACTTCCCAGAAGGCACAGTCTCATTTGAGCCTCCCATAAGGGGGTGTATCATATGGAAAATGGTGAAGTGGGTTAGCGGTTATGCACACCGTTTCCGTTAAAGCCTCTGAAGAGAAGCAGATGGAGCTTCGAAACGCATCAGGCTAATCCACTACGGAGCGGTTCCTACGGGCGGTTCCCCGTCCATACCCACACATAAATCAAGCTGCTGCTCGAGTGCTACTCATAGGTGGACAACCTTTGGAGCAGTATTTTAACACGCGGCCGTCCAGCCGCGGAGTATGCACCACCCCGTAAGTTTTGGGGGCCATGAAAGTGGAACAGCAGCCGTATATGGGATCGAGGACGGGCCCACCTGTAGGGTCCATACAGGACTTGATTGTGTGCTTTCGCACTACACTTCCCAGAAGGCACAGTCTCATTTGAGCCTCCCATAAGGGGGTGTGTCATATGGAAAATGGTGAAGTGGGTTAGCGGTTATGCACACCGTTTCCGTTAAAGCCTCTGAAGAGAAGCAGATGGAGCTTCGAAACGCGTCAGGCTAATCCACTACGGAGCGGTTCCTACGGGCGGTTCCCCGTCCATACCCACACATAAATCAAGCTGCTGCTCGAGTGCTACTCATAGGTGTACAACCTTTGGAGCAGTAATTTAACACGCGGCCGTCTAGCCGCAGAGTATGCACCACCCCGTAAGTTTTGGTTGCCATGAAAGTGGAACAGCAGCCGTATATGGGATCGAGGACGGGCCCACCTGTAAGGTCCATACAGGACTTGATTGTGTGCTTTTCACACTACACTTCCCAGAAGGCACAGTCTCATTTGAGCCTCCCAAAAGGGGGTGTGTCATATGGAAAATGATGAAGTGGGTTAGCGGTTATGCACACCGTTTCCGTTAAAGCCTCTGAAGAGAAGCAGATGGAGCTTCGAAACGCGTCAGGCTAATCCACTACGGAGCGGTTCCTACGGGCGGTTCCCCGTCCATACCCACACATAAATCAAGCTGCTGCTCGAGTGATACTCATAGGTGGACAACCTTTGGAGCAGTAATTTAACACGCGGCCGTACAGCCGCGGAGTATGCACCACCCTGTAAGTTTTGGGGGCCATGAAAGTGGAACAGCAGCCGTATATGGGATCGAGGACGGACCCACCGGTAGGATCCATATAGGACTTGATTGTGTGCTTTTCTCACTACACTTCCCAGAAGGCACAGTCTCATTTGAGCCTCCCATAAGGGGGTGTGTCATATGGAAAATGGTGAAGTGGGTTAGCGGTTATGCACACCGTTTCCGTTAAAGCCTCTGAAGAGAAGCAGATGGAGCTTCGAAACGCGTCAGGCTAATCCACTACAGAGCGGTTTCTACGGGCGGTTCCCCGTCCATACCCACACATAAATCAAGCTGCTGCTCGAGTGCTACTCATAGGTGGACAACCTTTGGAGCAGTAATTTAACACGCGGCCATCCAGCCGCGGAGTATGCACCACCCCGTAAGTTTTGGGGGCCATGAAAGTGGAACAGCAGCCGTATATGGGATCGAGGACGGGCCCACCTGTAGGGTCCATACAGGACTTGATTGTGTGCTTTTCGCACTACACTTCCCAGAATTCACAGTCTCATTTGAGCCTCCCATAAGGGGGTGTGTCATATGGAAAATGGTGAAGTGGGTTAGCGGTTATGCACACCGTTTCCGTTAAAGCCTCTGAAGAGAAGCAGATGGAGCTTCGAAACGCGTCAGGCTAATCCACTACGGAGCGGTTACTACGGGCGGTTCCCCGTCCATACCCACACATAAATCAAGCTGCTGCTTGAGTGCTACTCATAGGTGGACAACCTTTGGAGCAGTAATTTAACACGCAGCCGTCCAGCCGCGGAGTATGCACCACGCCGTAAGTTTTGGGGGCCATGAAAGTGGAACAGCAGCCGTATATGGGATCGAGGAAGGGCCCACCTGTAGGGTCCATACAGGACTTGATTGTGTGCTTTTCGCACCACACTTCACAGAAGGCACAGTCTCATTTGAGCCTCCCATAAGGGGGTGTGTCATATGGAAAATGGTGAAGTGGGTTAGCGGTTATGCACACCGTTTCCGTTAAAGCCTCTGAAGAGAGGCAGATGGAGCTTCGAAACGCGTCAGGCTAATCCACTACGGAGCGGTTAATACGGGCGGTTCCACGTCCATACCCACACATAAATCAAGCTGCTGCTCGAGTGCTACTCATAGGTGGACAACCTTTGGAGCAGTAATATAACAAGCGGCCGTCCAGCCGCGGAGTATGCACCACCCCGTAAGTTTTGGGGGCCATGAGAGTGGAACAGCAGCCGTATATGGGATCGAGGACGGGCCCAACTGTAGGGTCCATACAGGACTTGATTGTGTGTTTTTCGCACTACACTTCCCAGAAGGCACAGTCTCATTTTAGCCTCCCATAAGGGGGTGTGTCATATGGAAAATGGTGAAGTGGGTTAGCGGTTATGCACACCGTTTCCGTTAAAGCCTCTGAAGAGAAGCAGATGGAGCTTCGAAACGCGTCAGGCTAATCCACTAGGGAGCGGTTCCTACGGGCGGTTCCCCGTCCATACCCACACATAAATCAAGCTGCTGCTCGAGTGCTACTCATAGGTGGACAACCTTTGGAGCAGTAATTTAACACGCGGCCGTCCAGCTGCGGAGTATGCACCGCCCCGTAAGTTTTGGGGGCCATGAAAGTGGAACAGCAGCCGTATATGGGATCGAGGACGGGCCCACCTGTAGGGTCCATACAGGACTTGATTGTGTGCTTTTCGCACTACACTTCCCAGAAGGCACAGTCTCATTTGAGCCTCCCATAAGGGGGTGTGTCATATGGAAAATGGTGAAGTGGGTTAGCGGTTATGCAGACCGTTTCCATTAAAGCCTCTGAAGAGAAGCAGATGGAGCTTCGAAACGCGTCAGGCTAATCCACTACGGAGCAATTCCTACGGGCGGTTCCCCGTCCATACCCACACATAAATCAAGCTGCTGCTCGAGTGCTACTCATAGGTGGACAACCTTTGGAGCAGTAATTTAACACGTGGCCGTCCAGCCGCGGAGTATGCACCACCCTGTAAGTTTTGGGGGCCATGAAAGTGGAACAGCAGCCGTATATGGGATCGAGGACGGGCCCACCGGTAGGATCCATACAGGACTTGATTGTGTGCTTTTCGCACTACACTTCCCAGAAGGCACAGTCTCATTTGAGCCTCCCATAAGGGGTGTGTCATATGGAAAATGGTGAAGTGGGTTAGCGGTTATGCACACCGTTTCCGTTAAAGCCTCTGAAGAGAAGCAGATGGAGCTTCGAAACGCGTCAGGCTAATCCACTACAGAGCGGTTACTACGGGCGGTTCCCCGTCCATACCCACACATAAATCAAGCTGCTGCTCGAGTGCTACTCATAGGTGGACAACCTTTGGAGCAGTAATTTAACACGCGGCCGTCCAGCCGCGGAGTATGCACCACCCCGTAAGTTTTGGGGGCCATGAAAGTGGAACAGCAGCCGTATATGGGATCGAGGACGGGCCCACCTGTAGGGTCCATACAGGATTTGATTGTGTGCTTTTCGCACTACACTTCCCAGAAGGCACAGTCTCATTTGAGCCTCCCATAAGGGGGTGTGTCATATGGAAAATGGTGAAGTGGGTTAGCGGTTATGCACACCGTTTCGGTTAAAGCCTCTGAAGAGAAGCAGATGGAGCTTCGAAACGCGTCAGGCTAATCCACTACGGAGCGGTTACTACTGGCGGTTCCCCGTCCATACCCACACATAAATCAAGCTGCTGCTCGAGTGCTACTCATAGGTGGACAACCTTTGGAGCAGTAATTTAACACGCGGCCGTCCAGCCGCGGAGTATGCACCACCCCGTAAGTTTTGGGGGCCATGAAAGTGGAACAGCAGCCGTATATGGGATCGAGGACGGACCCACCTGAAGGGTCCATACAGGACTTAATTGTGTGCTTTTTGCACCACACTTCCCAGAAGGCACAGTCTCATTTGAGCCTCCCATAAGGGGGTGTGTCATATGGAAAATGGTGAAGTGGGTTAGCGGTTATGCACACCGTTTCCGTTAAAGCCTCTGAAGAGAAGCAGATGGAGCTTCGAAACGCGTCAGGCTAATCCACTACGGAGCGGTTCCTACGGGCGGTTCCCCGTCCATACCCACACATAAATCAAGCTGCTGCTCGAGAACTACTCATAGGTGGACAACCTTTGGAGCAGTAATTTAACACGCGGCCGTCCAGCCGCGGAGTATGCACCACCCCGTAAGTTTTGGGGGCCATGAAAGTGGAACAGCAGCCGTATATGGGATCGAAGACGGGCCCACCTGTAGGGTCCATACAGGACTTGATTGTGTGCTTTTCGCACTACACTTCCCAGAAGGCACAGTCTCATTTTAGCCTCCCATAAGGGGGTGTGTCATATGGAAAATGGTGAAGTGGGTTAGCGGTTATGCACACCGTTTCCGTTAAAGCCTCTGAAGAGAAGCAGATGGAGCTTCGAAACGCGTCAGGCTAATCCACTACGGAGCGGTTCCTACGGGCGGTTCCCCGTCCATACCCACACATAAATCAAGCTGCTGCTCGAGTGCTACTCATAGGTGGACAACCTTTGGAGCAGTATTTTAACACGCGGCCGTCCAGCCGCGGAGTATGCACCACCCCGTAAGTTTTGGGGGCCATGAAAGTGGAACAGCAGCCGTATATGGGATCGAGGACGGGCCCACCTGTAGGGTCCATACAGGACTTGATTGTGTGCTTTTCGCACTACACTTCCCAGAAGGCACAGTCTCATTTGAGCCTCCCATAAGGGGGTGTGTCATATGGAAAATGGTGAAGTGGGTTAGCGGTTATGCACACCGTTTCCGTTAAAGCCTCTGAAGAGAAGCAGATGGAGCTTCGAAACGCGTCAGGCTAATCCACTACGGAGCGGTTCCTACGGGCGGTTCCCCGTCCATACCCACACATAAATCAAGCTGCTGCTCGAGTGCTACTCATAGGTGGACAACCTTTGGAGCAGTAATTTAACACGCGGCCGTCCAGCCGCGGAGTATGCACCACCCCGTAAGTTTTGGGGGCCATGAAAGTGGAACAGCAGCCGTATATGGGATCGAAGACGGGCCCACCTGTAGGGTCCATACAGGACTTGATTGTGTGCTTTTCGCACTACACTTCCCAGAAGGCACAGTCTCATTTTAGCCTCCCATAAGGGGGTGTGTCATATGGAAAATGGTGAAGTGGGTTAGCGGTTATGCACACCGTTTCCGTTAAAGCCTCTGAAGAGAAGCAGATGGAGCTTCGAAACGCGTCAGGCTAATCCACTACGGAGTGGTTCCTACGGGCGGTTCCCCGTCCATACCCACACATAAATCAAGCTGCTGCTCGAGTGCTACTCATAGGTGGACAACCTTTGGAGCAGTATTTTAACACGCGGCCGTCCAGCCGCGGAGTATGCACCACCCCGTAAGTTTTGGGGGCCATGAAAGTGGAACAGCAGCCGTATATGGGATCGAGGACGGGCCCACCTGTAGGGTCCATACAGGACTTGATTGTGTGCTTTTCGCACTACACTTCCCAGAAGGCACAGTCTCATTTGAGCCTCCCATAAGGGGGTGTGTCATATGGAAAATGGTGAAGTGGGTTAGCGGTTATGCACACCGTTTCCGTTAAAGCCTCTGAAGAGAAGCAGATGGAGCTTCGAAACGCGTCAGGCTAATCCACTATGGAGCGGTTCCTACGGGCGGTTCCCCGTCCATACCCACACATAAATCAAGCTGCTGCTCGAGTGCTACTCATAGGTGGACAACCTTTGGAGCAGTAATTTAACACGCGGACGTCCAGCCGCGGAGTATGCACCACCCGGTAAGTTTTGGGGGCCATGAAAGTGGAACAGCAGCCGTATATGGGATCGAGGACGGGCCCACCTGTAGGGTCCATTCAGGACTTGATTGTGTGCTTTTCGCACTACACTTCCCAGAAGGCACAGTCTCATTTGAGCCTCCCATAAGGGGGTGTGTCGTATGGAAAATGGTGAAGTGGGTTAGCGGTTATGCACACCGTTTCAATTAAAGCCTCTGAAGAGAAGCAGAAGGAGCTTCGAAACGCGTCAGGCTAATCCACTAGGGAGCAATTCCTACGGGCGGTTCCCCGTCCATACCCACACATAAATCAAGCTGCTGCTCGAGTGCTACTCATAGGTGGACAACCTTTGGAGCAGTAATTTAACACGCGGCCGTCCAGCCGCGGAGTATGCACCAACCTGTACGTTTTGGGGGCATGAAAGTGGAACAGCAGCCGTATATGGGATCGAGGACGGGCCCACCTGTAGGGTCCATACAGGATTTGATTGTGTGCTTTTCGCACTACACTTCCCAGAAGGCACAGTCTCATTTGAGCCTCCCATAAGGGGTGTGTCATATGGAAAATGGTGAAGTGGGTTATCGGTTATGCACACCGTTTCCGTTAAAGCCTCTGAAGAGAAGCAGATGGATCTTCGAAACGCGTCAGGCTAATCCACTACGGAGCGGTTACTACGAGCGGTTAACCGTCCATACCCACACATAAATCAAGCTGCTGCTCGAGTGCTACTCATAGGTGGACAACCTTTGGAGCAGTAATTTAACACGCGGCCGTCCAGCCGCAGAGTATGCACCACCCCGTAAGTTTTGGGGGCCATGAAAGTGGAACAGCAGCCGTATATGGGATCGAGGACGGGCCCACCTGTAGGGTCCATACAGGACTTGATTGTGTGCTTTTCGCACTACACTTCCCAGAAGGCACAGTCTCATTTGAGCCTCCCATAAGGGGGTGTGTCATATGGAAAATGGTGAAGTGGGTTAGCGGTTATGCACACCGTTTCCGTTAAAGCCTCTGAAGAGAAGCAGATGGAGCTTCGAAACGCGTCAGGCTAATCCACTACGGAGCGGTTCCTACGGGCGGTTCCCCGTCCATACCCACACATAAATCAAGCTGCTGCTCGAGTGCTACTCATAGGTGTACAACCTTTGGAGCAGTAATTTAACACGCGGCCGTCTAGCCGCAGAGTATGCACCACCCCGTAAGTTTTGGTTGCCATGAAAGTGGAACAGCAGCCGTATATGGGATCGAGGACGGGCCCACCTGTAAGGTCCATACAGGACTTGATTGTGTGCTTTTCACACTACACTTCCCAGAAGGCACAGTCTCATTTGAGCCTCCCAAAGGGGGTGTGTCATATGGAAAATGATGAAGTGGGTTAGCGGTTATGCACACAGTTTCCGTTAAAGCCTCTGAAGAGAAGCAGATGGAGCTTCGAAACGCGTCAGGCTAATCCACTACGGAGCGGTTCCTACGGGCGGTTCCCAGTCCATACCCACACATAAATCAAGCTGCTGCTCGAGTGCTACTCATAGGTGGACAACCTTTGGAGCAGTAATTTAACACGCGGCCGTCCAGCCGCGGAGTATGCACCACCCCGTAAGTTTTGGGGGCCATGAAAGTGGAACACCATCCGTATATGGGATCGAGGACGGGCCCACCTGTAGGGTCCATACAGGACTTGATTGTGTGCTTTTCGCACTACACTTCCCAGAAGGCACAGTCTCATTTGAGCCTCCCATAAGGGGGTGTGTCATATGGAAAATGGTGAAGTGGGTTAGCGGTTATGCACACCGTTTCCATTAAAGCCTCTGAAGAGAAGCAGATGGAGCTTCGAAACGCGTTAGGCTAAACCACTACGGAGCAATTCCTACGGGCGGTTCCCCGTCCATACCCACACATAAATCAAGCTGCTGCTCGAGTGATACTCATAGGTGGACAACCTTTGGAGCAGTAATTTAACACGCGGCCGTACAGCCGCGGAGTATGCACCACCCTGTAAGTTTTGGGGGCCATGAAAGTGGAACAGCAGCCGTATATGGGATCGAGGACGGGCCCACCGGTAGGATCCATATAGGACTTGATTGTGTGCTTTTCTCACTACACTTCCCAGAAGGCACAGTCTCATTTGAGCCTCCCATAAGGGGGTGTGTCATATGGAAAATGGTGAAGTGGGTTAGCGGTTATGCACACCGTTTCCGTTAAAGCCTCTGAAGAGAAGCAGATGGAGCTTCGAAACGCGTCAGGCTAATCCACTACAGAGCGGTTCCTACGGGCGGTTCCCCGTCCATACCCACACATAAATCAAGCTGCTGCTCGAGTGCTACTCATAGGTGGACAACCTTTGGAGCAGTAATTTAACACGCGGCCGTCCAGCCGCGGAGTATGCACCACCCCGTAAGTTTTGGGGGCCATGAAAGTGGAACAGCAGCCGTATATGGGATCGAGGACGGGCCCACCTGTAGGGTCCATACAGGACTTGATTGTGTGCTTTTCGCACTACACTTCCCAGAATTCACAGTCTCATTTGAGCCTCCCTTAAGGGGGTGTGTCATATGGAAAATGGTGAAGTGGGTTAGCGGTTATGCACACCGTTTCCGTTAAAGCCTCTGAAGAGAAGCAGATGGAGCTTCGAAACGCATCAGGCTAATCCACTACGGAGCGGTTCCTACGGGCGGTTCCCCGTCCATACCCACACATAAATCAAGCTGCTGCTCGAGTGCTACTCATAGGTGGACAACCTTTGGAGCAGTATTTTAACACGCGGCCGTCCAGCCGCGGAGTATGCACCACCCCGTAAGTTTTGGGGGCCATGAAAGTGGAACAGCAGCCGTATATGGGATCGAGGACGGGCCCACCTGTAGGGTCCATACAGGACTTGATTGTGTGCTTTTCGCACTACACTTCCCAGAAGGCACAGTCTCATTTGAGCCTCCCATAAGGGGGTGTGTCATATGGAAAATGGTGAAGTGGGTTAGCGGTTATGCACACCGTTTCCGTTAAAGCCTCTGAAGAGAAGCAGATGGAGCTTGAAACGCGTCAGGCTAATCCACTACGGAGCGGTTCCTACGGGCGGTTCCCTGTCCATACCCACACATAAATCAAGCTGCTGCTCGAGTGCTACTCATAGGTGGACAACCTTTGGAGCAGTAATTTAACACGCGGACGTCCAGCCGCGGAGTATGGACCACCCGGTAAGTTTTGGGGGCCATGAAAGTGGAACAGCAGCCGTATATGGGATCGAGGACGGGCCCACCTGTAGGGTCCATTCAGGACTTGATTGTGTGCTTTTCGCACTACACTTCCCAGAAGGCACAGTCTCATTTGAGCCTCCCATAAGGGGGTGTGTCGTATGGAAAATGGTGAAGTGGGTTAGCGGTTATGCACACCGTTTCCATTAAAGCCTCTGAAGAGAAGCAGAAGGAGCTTCGAAACGCGTCAGGCTAATCCACTACGGAGCGGTTAATACGGGCGGTTCCACGTCCATACCCACACATAAATCAAGCTGCTGCTCGAGTGCTACTCATAGGTGGACAACCTTTGGAGCAGTAATATAACAAGCGGCCGTCCAGCCGCGGAGTATGCACCACCCCGTAAGTTTTGGGGGCCATGAGAGTGGAACAGCAGCCGTATATGGGATCGAGGACGGGCCCAACTGTAGGGTCCATACAGGACTTGATTGTGTGTTTTTCGCACTACACTTCCCAGAAGGCACAGTCTCATTTTAGCCTCCCATAAGGGGGTGTGTCATATGGAAAATGGTGAAGTGGGTTAGCGGTTATGCACACCGTTTCCGTTAAAGCCTCTGAAGAGAAGCAGATGGAGCTTCGAAACGCGTCAGGCTAATCCACTAGGGAGCGGTTCCTACGGGCGGTTCCCCGTCCATACCCACACATAAATCAAGCTGCTGCTCGAGTGCTACTCATAGGTGGACAACCTTTGGAGCAGTAATTTAACACGCGGCCGTCCAGCTGCGGAGTATGCACCGCCCGTAAGTTTTGGGGGCCATGAAAGTGGAACAGCAGCCGTATATGGGATCGAGGACGGGCCCACCTGTAGGGTCCATACAGGACTTGATTGTGTGCTTTTCGCACTACACTTCCCAGAAGGCACAGTCTCATTTGAGCCTCCCATAAGGGGGTGTGTCATATGGAAAATGGTGAAGTGGGTTAGCGGTTATGCAGACCGTTTCCATTAAAGCCTCTGAAGAGAAGCAGATGGAGCTTCGAAACGCGTCAGGCTAATCCACTACGGAGCAATTCCTACGGGCGGTTCCCCGTCCATACCCACACATAAATCAAGCTGCTGCTCGAGTGCTACTCATAGGTGGACAACCTTTGGAGCAGTAATTTAACACGTGGCCGTCCAGCCGCGGAGTATGCACCACCCTGTAAGTTTTGGGGGCCATGAAAGTGGAACAGCAGCCGTATATGGGATCGAGGACGGGCCCACCGGTAGGATCCATACAGGACTTGATTGTGTGCTTTTCGCACTACACTTCCCAGAAGGCACAGTCTCATTTGAGCCTCCCATAAGGGGGTGTGTCATATGGAAAATGGTGAAGTGGGTTAGCGGTTATGCACACCGTTTCCGTTAAAGCCTCTGAAGAGAAGCAGATGGAGCTTCGAAACGCGTCAGGCTAATCCACTACAGAGCGGTTCCTACGGGCGGTTCCCCGTCCATACCCACACATAAATCAAGCTGCTGCTCGAGTGCTACTCATAGGTGGACAACCTTTGGAGCAGTAATTTAACACGCGGCCGTCCAGCCGCGGAGTATGCACCACCCCGTAAGTTTTGGGGGCCATGAAAGTGGAACAGCAGCCGTATATGGGATCGAGGACGGGCCCACCTGTAGGGTCCATACAGGATTTGATTGTGTGCTTTTCGCACTACACTTCCCAGAAGGCACAGTCTCATTTGAGCCTCCCATAAGGGGGTGTGTCATATGGAAAATGGTGAAGTGGGTTAGCGGTTATGCACACCGTTTCGGTTAAAGCCTCTGAAGAGAAGCAGATGGAGCTTCGAAACGCGTCAGGCTAATCCACTACGGAGCGGTTACTACTGGCGGTTCCCCGTCCATACCCACACATAAATCAAGCTGCTGCTCGAGTGCTACTCATAGGTGGACAACCTTTGGAGCAGTAATTTAACACGCGGCCGTCCAGCCGCGGAGTATGCACCACCCCGTAAGTTTTGGGGGCCATGAAAGTGGAACAGCAGCCGTATATGGGATCGAGGACGGACCCACCTGAAGGGTCCATACAGGACTTAATTGTGTGCTTTTCGCACCACACTTCCCAGAAGGCACAGTCTCATTTGAGCCTCCCATAAGGGGGTGTGTCATATGGAAAATGGTGAAGTGGGTTAGCGGTTATGCACACCGTTTCCGTTAAAGCCTCTGAAGAGAAGCAGATGGAGCTTCGAAACGCGTCAGGCTAATCCACTACGGAGCGGTTCCTACGGGCGGTTCCCCGTCCATACCCACACATAAATCAAGCTGCTGCTCGAGAACTACTCATAGGTGGACAACCTTTGGAGCAGTAATTTAACACGCGGCCGTCCAGCCGCGGAGTATGCACCACCCCGTAAGTTTTGGGGGCCATGAAAGTGGAACAGCAGCCGTATATGGGATCGAAGACGGGCCCACCTGTAGGGTCCATACAGGACTTGATTGTGTGCTTTTCGCACTACACTTCCCAGAAGGCACAGTCTCATTTTAGCCTCCCATAAGGGGGTGTGTCATATGGAAAATGGTGAAGTGGGTTAGCGGTTATGCACACCGTTTCCGTTAAAGCCTCTGAAGAGAAGCAGATGGAGCTTCGAAACGCGTCAGGCTAATCCACTACGGAGCGGTTCCTACGGGCGGTTCCCCGTCCATACCCACACATAAATCAAGCTGCTGCTCGAGTGCTACTCATAGGTGGACAACCTTTGGAGCAGTATTTTAACACGCGGCCGTCCAGCCGCGGAGTATGCACCACCCCGTAAGTTTTGGGGGCCATGAAAGTGGAACAGCAGCCGTATATGGGATCGAGGACGGGCCCACCTGTAGGGTCCATACAGGACTTGATTGTGTGCTTTTCGCACTACACTTCCCAGAAGGCACAGTCTCATTTGAGCCTCCCATAAGGGGGTGTGTCATATGGAAAATGGTGAAGTGGGTTAGCGGTTATGCACACCGTTTCCGTTAAAGCCTCTGAAGAGAAGCAGATGGAGCTTCGAAACGCGTCAGGCTAATCCACTACGGAGCGGTTCCTACGGGCGGTTCCCCGTCCATACCCACACATAAATCAAGCTGCTGCTCGAGTGCTACTCATAGGTGGACAACCTTTGGAGCAGTAATTTAACACGCGGCCGTCCAGCCGCGGAGTATGCACCACCCCGTAAGTTTTGGGGGCCATGAAAGTGGAACAGCAGCCGTATATGGGATCGAAGACGGGCCCACCTGTAGGGTCCATACAGGACTTGATTGTGTGCTTTTCGCACTACACTTCCCAGAAGGCACAGTCTCATTTTAGCCTCCCATAAGGGGGTGTGTCATATGGAAAATGGTGAAGTGGGTTAGCGGTTATGCACACCGTTTCCGTTAAAGCCTCTGAAGAGAAGCAGATGGAGCTTCGAAACGCGTCAGGCTAATCCACTACGGAGTGGTTCCTACGGGCGGTTCCCCGTCCATACCCACACATAAATCAAGCTGCTGCTCGAGTGCTACTCATAGGTGGACAACCTTTGGAGCAGTATTTTAACACGCGGCCGTCCAGCCGCGGAGTATGCACCACCCCGTAAGTTTTGGGGGCCATGAAAGTGGAACAGCAGCCGTATATGGGATCGAGGACGGGCCCACCTGTAGGGTCCATACAGGACTTGATTGTGTGCTTTTCGCACTACACTTCCCAGAAGGCACAGTCTCATTTGAGCCTCCCATAAGGGGGTGTGTCATATGGAAAATGGTGAAGTGGGTTAGCGGTTATGCACACCGTTTCCGTTAAAGCCTCTGAAGAGAAGCAGATGGAGCTCGAAACGCGTCAGGCTAATCCACTATGGAGCGGTTCCTACGGGCGGTTCCCCGTCCATACCCACACATAAATCAAGCTGCTGCTCGAGTGCTACTCATAGGTGGACAACCTTTGGAGCAGTAATTTAACACGCGGACGTCCAGCCGCGGAGTATGCACCACCCGGTAAGTTTTGGGGGCCATGAAAGTGGAACAGCAGCCGTATATGGGATCGAGGACGGGCCCACCTGTAGGGTCCATTCAGGACTTGATTGTGTGCTTTTCGCACTACACTTCCCAGAAGGCACAGTCTCATTTGAGCCTCCCATAAGGGGGTGTGTCGTATGGAAAATGGTGAAGTGGGTTAGCGGTTATGCACACCGTTTCAATTAAAGCCTCTGAAGAGAAGCAGAAGGAGCTTCGAAACGCGTCAGGCTAATCCACTAGGGAGCAATTCCTACGGGCGGTTCCCCGTCCATACCCACACATAAATCAAGCTGCTGCTCGAGTGCTACTCATAGGTGGACAACCTTTGGAGCAGTAATTTAACACGCGGCCGTCCAGCCGCGGAGTATGCACCAACCTGTACGTTTTGGGGGCCATGAAAGTGGAACAGCAGCCGTATATGGGATCGAGGACGGGCCCACCTGTAGGGTCCATACAGGATTTGATTGTGTGCTTTTCGCACTACACTTCCCAGAAGGCACAGTCTCATTTGAGCCTCCCATAAGGGGGTGTGTCATATGGAAAATGGTGAAGTGGGTTATCGGTTATGCACACCGTTTCCGTTAAAGCCTCTGAAGAGAAGCAGATGGATCTTCGAAACGCGTCAGGCTAATCCACTACGGAGCGGTTACTACGGGCGGTTAACCGTCCATACCCACACATAAATCAAGCTGCTGCTCGAGTGCTACTCATAGGTGGACAACCTTTGGAGCAGTAATTTAACACGCGGCCGTCCAGCCGCGGAGTATGCACCACCCCGTAAGTTTTGGGGGCCATGAAAGTGGAACAGCAGCCGTATATGGGATCGAGGACGGGCCCACCTGTAGGGTCCATACAGGACTTGATTGTGTGCTTTTCGCACTACACTTCCCAGAAGGCACAGTCTCATTTGAGCCTCCCATAAGGGGGTGTGTCATATGGAAAATGGTGAAGTGGGTTAGCGGTTATGCACACCGTTTCCGTTAAAGCCTCTGAAGAGAAGCAGATGGAGCTTCGAAACGCGTCAGGCTAATCCACTACGGAGCGGTTCCTACGGGCGGTTCCCCGTCCATACCCACACATAAATCAAGCTGCTGCTCGAGTGCTACTCATAGGTGTACAACCTTTGGAGCAGTAATTTAACACGCGGCCGTCTAGCCGCAGAGTATGCACCACCCCGTAAGTTTTGGTTGCCATGAAAGTGGAACAGCAGCCGTATATGGGATCGAGGACGGGCCCACCTGTAAGGTCCATACAGGACTTGATTGTGTGCTTTTCACACTACACTTCCCAGAAGGCACAGTCTCATTTGAGCCTCCCAAAAGGGGGTGTGTCATATGGAAAATGATGAAGTGGGTTAGCGGTTATGCACACAGTTTCCGTTAAAGCCTCTGAAGAGAAGCAGATGGAGCTTCGAAACGCGTCAGGCTAATCCACTACGGAGCGGTTCCTACGGGCGGTTCCCAGTCCATACCCACACATAAATCAAGCTGCTGCTCGAGTGCTACTCATAGGTGGACAACCTTTGGAGCAGTAATTTAACACGCGGCCGTCCAGCCGCGGAGTATGCACCACCCCGTAAGTTTTGGGGGCCATGAAAGTGGAACACCATCCGTATATGGGATCGAGGACGGGCCCACCTGTAGGGTCCATACAGGACTTGATTGTGTGCTTTTCGCACTACACTTCCCAGAAGGCACAGTCTCATTTGAACCTCCCATAAGGGGTGTGTCATATGGAAAATGGTGAAGTGGGTTAGCGGTTATGCACACCGTTTCCATTAAAGCCTCTGAAGAGAAGCAGATGGAGCTTCGAAACGCGTTAGGCTAAACCACTACGGAGCAATTCCTACGGGCGGTTCCCCGTCCATACCCACACATAAATCAAGCTGCTGCTCGAGTGATACTCATAGGTGGACAACCTTTGGAGCAGTAATTTAACACGCGGCCGTACAGCCGCGGAGTATGCACCACCCTGTAAGTTTTGGGGGCCATGAAAGTGGAACAGCAGCCGTATATGGGATCGAGGACGGGCCCACCGGTAGGATCCATATAGGACTTGATTGTGTGCTTTTCTCACTACACTTCCCAGAAGGCACAGTCTCATTTGAGCCTCCCATAAGGGGGTGTGTCATATGGAAAATGGTGAAGTGGGTTAGCGGTTATGCACACCGTTTCCGTTAAAGCCTCTGAAGAGAAGCAGATGGAGCTTCGAAACGCGTCAGGCTAATCCACTACAGAGCGGTTCCTACGGGCGGTTCCCCGTCCATACCCACACATAAATCAAGCTGCTGCTCGAGTGCTACTCATAGGTGGACAACCTTTGGAGCAGTAATTTAACACGCGGCCGTCCAGCCGCGGAGTATGCACCACCCCGTAAGTTTTGGGGGCCATGAAAGTGGAACAGCAGCCGTATATGGGATCGAGGACGGGCCCACCTGTAGGGTCCATACAGGACTTGATTGTGTGCTTTTCGCACTACACTTCCCAGAATTCACAGTCTCATTTGAGCCTCCCATAAGGGGGTGTGTCATATGGAAAATGGTGAAGTGGGTTAGCGGTTATGCACACCGTTTCCGTTAAAGCCTCTGAAGAGAAGCAGATGGAGCTTCGAAACGCATCAGGCTAATCCACTACGGAGCGGTTCCTACGGGCGGTTCCCCGTCCATACCCACACATAAATCAAGCTGCTGCTCGAGTGCTACTCATAGGTGGACAACCTTTGGAGCAGTATTTTAACACGCGGCCGTCCAGCCGCGGAGTATGCACCACCCCGTAAGTTTTGGGGGCCATGAAAGTGGAACAGCAGCCGTATATGGGATCGAGGACGGGCCCACCTGTAGGGTCCATACAGGACTTGATTGTGTGCTTTTCGCACTACACTTCCCAGAAGGCACAGTCTCATTTGAGCCTCCCATAAGGGGGTGTGTCATATGGAAAATGGTGAAGTGGGTTAGCGGTTATGCACACCGTTTCCGTTAAAGCCTCTGAAGAGAAGCAGATGGAGCTTCGAAACGCGTCAGGCTAATCCACTACGGAGCGGTTCCTACGGGCGGTTCCCCGTCCATACCCACACATAAATCAAGCTGCTGCTCGAGTGCTACTCATAGGTGGACAACCTTTGGAGCAGTAATTTAACACGCGGACGTCCAGCCGCGGAGTATGGACCACCCGGTAAGTTTTGGGGGCCATGAAAGTGGAACAGCAGCCGTATATGGGATCGAGGACGGGCCCACCTGTAGGGTCCATTCAGGACTTGATTGTGTGCTTTTCGCACTACACTTCCCAGAAGGCACAGTCTCATTTGAGCCTCCCATAAGGGGGTGTGTCGTATGGAAAATGGTGAAGTGGGTTAGCGGTTATGCACACCGTTTCCATTAAAGCCTCTGAAGAGAAGCAGAAGGAGCTTCGAAACGCGTCAGGCTAATCCACTACGGAGCGGTTACTACGGGCGGTTCCCCGTCCATACCCACACATAAATCAAGCTGCTGCTCGAGTGCTACTCATAGGTGGACAACCTTTGGAGCAGTAATTTAACACGCGGCCGTCCAGCCGCGGAGTATGCACCAACCTGTAAGTTTTGGGGGCCATGAAAGTGGAACAGCAGCCGTATATGGGATCGAGGACGGGCCCACCTATAGGGTCCATACAGGATTTGATTGTGTGCTTTTCGCACTACACTTCCCAGAAGGCACAGTCTCATTTGAGCCTCCCATAAGGGGGTGTGTCATATGGAAAATGGTGAAGTGGGTTATCGGTTATGCACACCGTTTCCGTTAAAGCCTCTGAAGAGAAGCAGATGGAGCTTCGAAACGCGTCAGGCTAATCCACTACGGAGCGGTTACTACGAGCGGTTAACCGTCCATACCCACACATAAATCAAGCTGCTGCTCGAGTGCTACTCATAGGTGGACAACCTTTGGAGCAGTAATTTAACACGCGGCCGTCCAGCCGCGGAGTATGCACCACCCCGTAAGTTTTGGGGGCCATGAAAGTGGAACAGCAGCCGTATATGGGATCGAGGACGGGCCCACCTGTAGGATCCATACAGGACTTGATTGTGTGCTTTTCGCACTACACTTCCCAGAAGGCACAGTCTCATTTGAGCCTCCCATAAGGGGGTGTGTCATATGTAAAATGGTGAAGTGGGTTAGCGGTTATGCACACCGTTTCCGTTAAAGCCTCTGAAGAGAAGCAGATGGAGCTTCGAAACGCGTCAGGCTAATCCACTACGGAGCGGTTCCTACGGGCGGTTCCCCGTCCATACCCACACATAAATCAAGCTGCTGCTCGAGTGCTACTCATAGGTGTACAACCTTTGGAGCAGTAATTTAACACGCGGCCGTCCAGCCGCGGAGTATGCACCACGCCGTAAGTTTTGGGGGCCATGAAAGTGGAACAGCAGCCGTATATGGGATCGAGGAAGGGCCCACCTGTAGGGTCCATACAGGACTTGATTGTGTGCTTTTCGCACCACACTTCCCAGAAGGCACAGTCTCATTTGAGCCTCCCATAAGGGGGTGTGTCATATGGAAAATGGTGAAGTGGGTTAGCGGTTATGCACACCGTTTCCGTTAAAGCCTCTGAAGAGAAGCAGATGGAGCTTCGAAACGCGTCAGGCTAATCCACTACGGAGCGGTTACTACGGGCGGTTCCCCGTCCATACCCACACATAAATCAAGCTGCTGCTCGAGTGCTACTCATAGGTGGACAACCTTTGGAGCAGTAATATAACACGCGGCCGTCCAGCCGCGGAGTATGCACCACCCCGTAAGTTTTGGGGGCCATGAGAGTGGAACAGCAGCCGTATATGGGATCGAGGACGGGCCCATCTGTAGGGTCCATACAGGACTTGATTGTGTGCTTTTCGCACTACACTTCCCAGAAGGCACAGTCTCATTTTAGCCTCCCATAAGGGGGTGTGTCATATGGAAAATGGTGAAGTGGGTTAGCGGTTATGCACACCGTTTCCGTTAAAGCCTCTGAAGAGAAGCAGATGGAGCTTCGAAACGCGTCAGGCTAATCCACTACGGAGCGGTTCCTACGGGTGGTTCCCCGTCCATACCCACACATAAATCAAGCTGCTGCTCGAGTGCTACTCATAGGTGGACAACCTTTGGAGCAGTATTTTAACACGCGGCCGTCCAGCCGCGGAGTATGCACCACCCCGTAAGTTTTGGGGGCCATGAAAGTGGAACAGCAGCCGTATATGGGATCGAGGACGGGCCCACCTGTAGGGTCCATACAGGACTTGATTGTGTGCTTTTCGCACTACACTTCCCAGAAGGCACAGTCTCATTTGAGCCTCCCATAAGGGGGTGTGTCATATGGAAAATGGTGAAGTGGGTTAGCGGTTATGCACACCGTTTCCATTAAAGCCTCTGAAGAGAAGCAGATGGAGCTTCGAAACGCGTCAGGCTAATCCACTAGGGAGTGGTTCCTACGGGCGGTTCCCCGTCCATACCCACACATAAATCAAGCTGCTGCTCGAGTGCTACTCATAGGTGGACAACCTTTGGAGCAGTAATTTAACACGCGGCCGTCCAGCCGCGGAGTATGCACCACCCCGTAAGTTTTGGGGGCCATGAAAGTGGAACAGCAGCCGTATATGGGATCGAGGACGGGCCCACCTGTAGGGTCCATACAGGACTTGATTGTGTGCTTTTCGCACTACACTTCCCAGAAGGCACAGTCTCATTTGAGCCTCCCATAAGGGGGTGTGTCATATGGAAAATGGTGAAGTGGGTTAGCGGTTATGCACACCGTTTCCATTAAAGCCTCTGAAGAGAAGCAGATGGAGCTTCGAAACGCGTCAGGCTAATCCACTACGGAGCAATTCCTACGGGCGGTTCCCCGTCCATACCCACACATAAATCAAGCTGCTGCTCGAGTGCTACTCATAGGTGGACAACCTTTGGAGCAGTAATTTAACACGTGGCCGTCCAGCCGCGGAGTATGCACCACCCTGTAAGTTTTGGGGGCCATGAAAGTGGAACAGCAGCCGTATATGGGATCGAGGACGGGCCCACCGGTAGGATCCATACAGGACTTGATTGTGTGCTTTTCGCACTACACTTCCCAGAAGGCACAGTCTCATTTGAGCCTCCCATAAGGGGGTGTGTCATATGGAAAATGGTGAAGTGGGTTAGCGGTTATGCACACCGTTTCCGTTAAAGCCTCTGAAGAGAAGCAGATGGAGCTTCGAAACGCGTCAGGCTAATCCACTACAGAGCGGTTCCTACGGGCGGTTCCCCGTCCATACCCACACATAAATCAAGCTGCTGCTCGAGTGCTACTCATAGGTGGACAACCTTTGGAGCAGTAATTTAACACGCGGCCGTCCAGCCGCGGAGTATGCACCACCCCGTAAGTTTTGGGGGCCATGAAAGTGGAACAGCAGCCGTATATGGGATCGAGGACGGGCCCACCTGTAGGGTCCATACAGGATTTGATTGTGTGCTTTTCGCACTACACTTCCCAGAAGGCACAGTCTCATTTGAGCCTCCCATAAGGGGGAGTGTCATATGGAAAATGGTGAAGTCGGTTAGCGGTTATGCACACCGTTTTCGTTAAAGCCTCTGAAGAGAAGCAGATGGAGCTTCGAAACGCGTCAGGCTAATCCACTACGGAGCGGTTACTACTGGTGGTTCCCCGTCCATACCCACACATAAATCAAGCTGCTGCTCGAGTGCTACTCATAGGTGGACAACCTTTGGAGCAGTAATTTAACATGCGGCCGTCCAGCCGCGGAGTATGCACCACCCCGTAAGTTTTGGGGGCCATGAAAGTGGAACAGCAGCCGTATATGGGATCGAGGACGGACCCACCTGAAGGGTCCATACAGGACTTAATTGTGTGCTTTTCGCACCACACTTCCCAGAAGGCACAGTCTCATTTGAGCCTCCCATAAGGGGGTGTGTCATATGGAAAATGGTGAAGTGGGTTAGCGGTTATGCACACCGTTTCCGTTAAAGCCTCTGAAGAGAAGCAGATGGAGCTTCGAAACGCGTCAGGCTAATCCACTACGGAGCGGTTCCTACGGGCGGTTCCCCGTCCATACCCACACATAAATCAAGCTGCTGCTCGAGTGCTACTCATAGGTGGACAACCTTTGGAGCAGTAATTTAACACGCGGCCGTCCAGCCGCGGAGTATGCACCACCCCGTAAGTTTTGGGGGCCATGAAAGTGGAACAGCAGCCGTATATGGGATCGAAGACGGGCCCACCTGTAGGGTCCATACAGGACTTGATTGTGTGCTTTTCGCACTACACTTCCCAGAAGGCACAGTCTCATTTTAGCCTCCCATAAGGGGGTGTGTCATATGGAAAATGGTGAAGTGGGTTAGCGGTTATGCACACCGTTTCCGTTAAAGCCTCTGAAGAGAAGCAGATGGAGCTTCGAAACGCGTCAGGCTAATCCACTACGGAGCGGTTCCTACGGGCGGTTCCCCGTCCATACCCACACATAAATCAAGCTGCTGCTCGAGTGCTACTCATAGGTGGACAACCTTTGGAGCAGTATTTTAACACGCGGCCGTCCAGCCGCGGAGTATGCACCACCCCGTAAGTTTTGGGGGCCATGAAAGTGGAACAGCAGCCGTATATGGGATCGAGGACGGGCCCACCTGTAGGGTCCATACAGGACTTGATTGTGTGCTTTTCGCACTACACTTCCCAGAAGGCACAGTCTCATTTGAGCCTCCCATAAGGGGGTGTGTCATATGGAAAATGGTGAAGTGGGTTAGCGGTTATGCACACCGTTTCCGTTAAAGCCTCTGAAGAGAAGCAGATGGAGCTTCGAAACGCGTCAGGCTAATCCACTACGGAGCGGTTCCTACGGGCGGTTCCCCGTCCATACCCACACATAAATCAAGCTGCTGCTCGAGTGCTACTCATAGGTGGACAACCTTTGGAGCAGTAATTTAACACGCGGCCGTCCAGCCGCGGAGTATGCACCACCCCGTAAGTTTTGGGGGCCATGAAAGTGGAACAGCAGCCGTATATGGGATCGAAGACGGGCCCACCTGTAGGGTCCATACAGGACTTGATTGTGTGCTTTTCGCACTACACTTCCCAGAAGGCACAGTCTCATTTTAGCCTCCCATAAGGGGGTGTGTCATATGGAAAATGGTGAAGTGGGTTAGCGGTTATGCACACCGTTTCCGTTAAAGCCTCTGAAGAGAAGCAGATGGAGCTTCGAAACGCGTCAGGCTAATCCACTACGGAGTGGTTCCTACGGGCGGTTCCCCGTCCATACCCACACATAAATCAAGCTGCTGCTCGAGTGCTACTCATAGGTGGACAACCTTTGGAGCAGTATTTTAACACGCGGCCGTCCAGCCGCGGAGTATGCACCACCCCGTAAGTTTTGGGGGCCATGAAAGTGGAACAGCAGCCGTATATGGGATCGAGGACGGGCCCACCTGTAGGGTCCATACAGGACTTGATTGTGTGCTTTTCGCACTACACTTCCCAGAAGGCACAGTCTCATTTGAGCCTCCCATAAGGGGGTGTGTCATATGGAAAATGGTGAAGTGGGTTAGCGGTTATGCACACCGTTTCCGTTAAAGCCTCTGAAGAGAAGCAGATGGAGCTTCGAAACGCGTCAGGCTAATCCACTATGGAGCGGTTCCTACGGGCGGTTCCCCGTCCATACCCACACATAAATCAAGCTGCTGCTCGAGTGCTACTCATAGGTGGACAACCTTTGGAGCAGTAATTTAACACGCGGACGTCCAGCCGCGGAGTATGCACCACCCGGTAAGTTTTGGGGGCCATGAAAGTGGAACAGCAGCCGTATATGGGATCGAGGACGGGCCCACCTGTAGGGTCCATTCAGGACTTGATTGTGTGCTTTTCGCACTACACTTCCCAGAAGGCACAGTCTCATTTGAGCCTCCCATAAGGGGGTGTGTCGTATGGAAAATGGTGAAGTGGGTTAGCGGTTATGCACACCGTTTCAATTAAAGCCTCTGAAGAGAAGCAGAAGGAGCTTCGAAACGCGTCAGGCTAATCCACTAGGGAGCAATTCCTACGGGCGGTTCCCCGTCCATACCCACACATAAATCAAGCTGCTGCTCGAGTGCTACTCATAGGTGGACAACCTTTGGAGCAGTAATTTAACACGCGGCCGTCCAGCCGCGGAGTATGCACCAACCTGTACGTTTTGGGGGCCATGAAAGTGGAACAGCAGCCGTATATGGGATCGAGGACGGGCCCACCTGTAGGGTCCATACAGGATTTGATTGTGTGCTTTTCGCACTACACTTCCCAGAAGGCACAGTCTCATTTGAGCCTCCCATAAGGGGGTGTGTCATATGGAAAATGGTGAAGTGGGTTATCGGTTATGCACACCGTTTCCGTTAAAGCCTCTGAAGAGAAGCAGATGGATCTTCGAAACGCGTCAGGCTAATCCACTACGGAGCGGTTACTACGAGCGGTTAACCGTCCATACCCACACATAAATCAAGCTGCTGCTCGAGTGCTACTCATAGGTGGACAACCTTTGGAGCAGTAATTTAACACGCGGCCGTCCAGCCGCGGAGTATGCACCACCCCGTAAGTTTTGGGGGCCATGAAAGTGGAACAGCAGCCGTATATGGGATCGAGGACGGGCCCACCTGTAGGGTCCATACAGGACTTGATTGTGTGCTTTTCGCACTACACTTCCCAGAAGGCACAGTCTCATTTGAGCCTCCCATAAGGGGGTGTGTCATATGGAAAATGGTGAAGTGGGTTAGCGGTTATGCACACCGTTTCCGTTAAAGCCTCTGAAGAGAAGCAGATGGAGCTTCGAAACGCGTCAGGCTAATCCACTACGGAGCGGTTCCTACGGGCGGTTCCCCGTCCATACCCACACATAAATCAAGCTGCTGCTCGAGTGCTACTCATAGGTGTACAACCTTTGGAGCAGTAATTTAACACGCGGCCGTCTAGCCGCAGAGTATGCACCACCCCGTAAGTTTTGGTTGCCATGAAAGTGGAACAGCAGCCGTATATGGGATCGAGGACGGGCCCACCTGTAGGGTCCATACAGGACTTGATTGTGTGCTTTTCACACTACACTTCCCAGAAGGCACAGTCTCATTTGAGCCTCCCATAAGGGGGTGTGTCATATGGAAAATGATGAAGTGGGTTAGCGGTTATGCACACAGTTTCCGTTAAAGCCTCTGAAGAGAAGCAGATGGAGCTCGAAACGCGTCAGGCTAATCCACTACGGAGCGGTTCCTACGGGCGGTTCCCAGTCCATACCCACACATAAATCAAGCTGCTGCTCGAGTGCTACTCATAGGTGGACAACCTTTGGAGCAGTAATTTAACACGCGGCCGTCCAGCCGCGGAGTATGCACCACCCCGTAAGTTTTGGGGGCCATGAAAGTGGAACACCATCCGTATATGGGATCGAGGACGGGCCCACCTGTAGGGTCCATACAGGACTTGATTGTGTGCTTTTCGCACTACACTTCCCAGAAGGCACAGTCTCATTTGAGCCTCCCATAAGGGGGTGT
Source organism: Calotriton arnoldi (assembly GCA_963921515.1). Lineage (NCBI taxonomy): Eukaryota > Metazoa > Chordata > Amphibia > Caudata > Salamandridae > Calotriton > Calotriton arnoldi. The sequence continues at coordinate 1,199,408 of CAWUFW010005214.1, read as the reverse complement.
GTCATATGGAAAATGGTGAAGTGGGTTAGCGGTTATGCACACCGTTTCCATTAAAGCCTCTGAAGAGAAGCAGATGGAGCTTCGAAACGCGTTAGGCTAAACCACTACGGAGCAATTCCTACGGGCGGTTCCCCGTCCATACCCACACATAAATCAAGCTGCTGCTCGAGTGATACTCATAGGTGGACAACCTTTGGAGCAGTAATTTAACACGCGGCCGTACAGCCGCGGAGTATGCACCACCCTGTAAGTTTTGGGGGCCATGAAAGTGGAACAGCAGCCGTATATGGGATCGAGGACGGGCCCACCGGTAGGATCCATATAGGACTTGATTGTGTGCTTTTCTCACTACACTTCCCAGAAGGCACAGTCTCATTTGAGCCTCCCATAAGGGGGTGTGTCATATGGAAAATGGTGAAGTGGGTTAGCGGTTATGCACACCGTTTCCGTTAAAGCCTCTGAAGAGAAGCAGATGGAGCTTCGAAACGCGTCAGGCTAATCCACTACAGAGCGGTTCCTACGGGCGGTTCCCCGTCCATACCCACACATAAATCAAGCTGCTGCTCGAGTGCTACTCATAGGTGGACAACCTTTGGAGCAGTAATTTAACACGCGGCCGTCCAGCCGCGGAGTATGCACCACCCCGTAAGTTTTGGGGGCCATGAAAGTGGAACAGCAGCCGTATATGGGATCGAGGACGGGCCCACCTGTAGGGTCCATACAGGACTTGATTGTGTGCTTTTCGCACTACACTTCCCAGAATTCACAGTCTCATTTGAGCCTCCCATAAGGGGGTGTGTCATATGGAAAATGGTGAAGTGGGTTAGCGGTTATGCACACCGTTTCCGTTAAAGCCTCTGAAGAGAAGCAGATGGAGCTTCGAAACGCATCAGGCTAATCCACTACGGAGCGGTTCCTACGGGCGGTTCCCCGTCCATACCCACACATAAATCAAGCTGCTGCTCGAGTGCTACTCATAGGTGGACAACCTTTGGAGCAGTATTTTAACACGCGGCCGTCCAGCCGCGGAGTATGCACCACCCCGTAAGTTTTGGGGGCCATGAAAGTGGAACAGCAGCCGTATATGGGATCGAGGACGGGCCCACCTGTAGGGTCCATACAGGACTTGATTGTGTGCTTTTCGCACTACACTTCCCAGAAGGCACAGTCTCATTTGAGCCTCCCATAAGGGGGTGTGTCATATGGAAAATGGTGAAGTGGGTTAGCGGTTATGCACACCGTTTCCGTTAAAGCCTCTGAAGAGAAGCAGATGGAGCTTCGAAACGCGTCAGGCTAATCCACTACGGAGCGGTTCCTACGGGCGGTTCCCTGTCCATACCCACACATAAATCAAGCTGCTGCTCGAGTGCTACTCATAGGTGGACAACCTTTGGAGCAGTAATTTAACACGCGGACGTCCAGCCGCGGAGTATGGACCACCCGGTAAGTTTTGGGGGCCATGAAAGTGGAACAGCAGCCGTATATGGGATCGAGGACGGGCCCACCTGTAGGGTCCATTCAGGACTTGATTGTGTGCTTTTCGCACTACACTTCCCAGAAGGCACAGTCTCATTTGAGCCTCCCATAAGGGGGTGTGTCGTATGGAAAATGGTGAAGTGGGTTAGCGGTTATGCACACCGTTTCCATTAAAGCCTCTGAAGAGAAGCAGAAGGAGCTTCGAAACGCGTCAGGCTAATCCACTACGGAGCGGTTACTACGGGCGGTTCCCCGTCCATACCCACACATAAATCAAGCTGCTGCTCGAGTGCTACTCATAGGTGGACAACCTTTGGAGCAGTAATTTAACACGCGGCCGTCCAGCCGCGGAGTATGCACCAACCTGTAAGTTTTGGGGGCCATGAAAGTGGAACAGCAGCCGTATATGGGATCGAGGACGGGCCCACCTGTAGGGTCCATACAGGATTTGATTGTGTGCTTTTCGCACTACACTTCCCAGAAGGCACAGTCTCATTTGAGCCTCCCATAAGGGGGTGTGTCATATGGAAAATGGTGAAGTGGGTTATCGGTTATGCACACCGTTTCCGTTAAAGCCTCTGAAGAGAAGCAGATGGAGCTTCGAAACGCGTCAGGCTAATCCACTACGGAGCGGTTACTACGGGCGGTTACCCGTCCATACCCACACATAAATCAAGCTGCTGCTCGAGTGCTACTCATAGGTGGACAACCTTTGGAGCAGTAATTTAACACGCGGCCGTCCAGCCGCGGAGTATGCACCACCCCGTAAGTTTTGGGGGCCATGAAAGTGGAACAGCAGCCGTATATGGGATCGAGGACGGGCCCACCTGTAGGATCCATACAGGACTTGATTGTGTGCTTTTCGCACTACACTTCCCAGAAGGCACAGTCTCATTTGAGCCTCCCATAAGGGGGTGTGTCATATGGAAAATGGTGAAGTGGGTTAGCGGTTATGCACACCGTTTCCGTTAAAGCCTCTGAAGAGAAGCAGATGGAGCTTCGAAACGCGTCAGGCTAATCCACTACGGAGCGGTTCCTACGGGCGGTTCCCCGTCCATACCCACACATAAATCAAGCTGCTGCTCGAGTGCTACTCATAGGTGGACAACCTTTGGAGCAGTAATTTAACACGCGGCCGTCCAGCCGCGGAGTATGCACCACGCCGTAAGTTTTGGGGGCCATGAAAGTGGAACAGCAGCCGTATATGGGATCGAGGACGGGCCCACCTGTAGGGTCCATACAGGACTTGATTGTGTGCTTTTCGCACTACACTTCCCAGAAGGCACAGTCTCATTTGAGCCTCCCATAAGGGGGTGTGTCATATGGAAAATGGTGAAGTGGGTTAGCGGTTATGCACACCGTTTCCGTTAAAGCCTCTGAAGAGAAGCAGATGGAGCTTCGAAACGCGTCAGGCTAATCCACTACGGAGCGGTTACTACGGGCGGTTCCCCGTCCATACCCACACATAAATCAAGCTGCTGCTCGAGTGCTACTCATAGGTGGACAACCTTTGGAGCAGTAATATAACACGCGGCCGTCCAGCCGCGGAGTATGCACCACCCCGTAAGTTTTGGGGGCCATGAGAGTGGAACAGCAGCCGTATATGGGATCGAGGACGGGCCCACCTGTAGGGTCCATACAGGACTTGATTGTGTGCTTTTCGCACTACACTTCCCAGAAGGCACAGTCTCATTTGAGCCTCCCATAAGGGGGTGTGTCATATGGAAAATGGTGAAGTGGGTTAGCGGTTATGCACACCGTTTCCGTTAAAGCCTCTGAAGAGAAGCAGATGGAGCTTCGAAACGCGTCAGGCTAATCCACTACGGAGCGGTTCCTACGGGTGGTTCCCCGTCCATACCCACACATAAATCAAGCTGCTGCTCGAGTGCTACTCATAGGTGGACAACCTTTGGAGCAGTAATTTAACACGCGGCCGTCCAGCCGCGGAGTATGCACCACCCCGTAAGTTTTGGGGGCCATGAAAGTGGAACAGCAGCCGTATATGGGATCGAGGACGGGCCCACCTGTAGGGTCCATACAGGACTTGATTGTGTGCTTTTCGCACTACACTTCCCAGAAGGCACAGTCTCATTTGAGCCTCCCATAAGGGGGTGTGTCATATGGAAAATGGTGAAGTGGGTTAGCGGTTATGCACACCGTTTCCATTAAAGCCTCTGAAGAGAAGCAGATGGAGCTTCGAAACGCGTCAGGCTAATCCACTAGGGAGCGGTTCCTACGGGCGGTTCCCCGTCCATACCCACACATAAATCAAGCTGCTGCTCGAGTGCTACTCATAGGTGGACAACCTTTGGAGCAGTAATTTAACACGCGGCCGTCCAGCCGCGGAGTATGCACCACCCCGTAAGTTTTGGGGGCCATGAAAGTGGAACAGCAGCCGTATATGGGATCGAGGACGGGCCCACCTGTAGGGTCCATACAGGACTTGATTGTGTGCTTTTCGCACTACACTTCCCAGAAGGCACAGTCTCATTTGAGCCTCCCATAAGGGGGTGTGTCATATGGAAAATGGTGAAGTGGGTTAGCGGTTATGCACACCGTTTCCATTAAAGCCTCTGAAGAGAAGCAGATGGAGCTTCGAAACGCGTCAGGCTAATCCACTACGGAGCAATTCCTACGGGCGGTTCCCCGTCCATACCCACACATAAATCAAGCTGCTGCTCGAGTGCTACTCATAGGTGGACAACCTTTGGAGCAGTAATTTAACACGTGGCCGTCCAGCCGCGGAGTATGCACCACCCTGTAAGTTTTGGGGGCCATGAAAGTGGAACAGCAGCCGTATATGGGATCGAGGACGGGCCCACCGGTAGGATCCATACAGGACTTGATTGTGTGCTTTTCGCACTACACTTCCCAGAAGGCACAGTCTCATTTGAGCCTCCCATAAGGGGGTGTGTCATATGGAAAATGGTGAAGTGGGTTAGCGGTTATGCACACCGTTTCCGTTAAAGCCTCTGAAGAGAAGCAGATGGAGCTTCGAAACGCGTCAGGCTAATCCACTACAGAGCGGTTCCTACGGGCGGTTCCCCGTCCATACCCACACATAAATCAAGCTGCTGCTCGAGTGCTACTCATAGGTGGACAACCTTTGGAGCAGTAATTTAACACGCGGCCGTCCAGCCGCGGAGTATGCACCACCCCGTAAGTTTTGGGGGCCATGAAAGTGGAACAGCAGCCGTATATGGGATCGAGGACGGGCCCACCTGTAGGGTCCATACAGGATTTGATTGTGTGCTTTTCGCACTACACTTCCCAGAAGGCACAGTCTCATTTGAGCCTCCCATAAGGGGGTGTGTCATATGGAAAATGGTGAAGTCGGGTTAGCGGTTATGCACACCGTTTCCGTTAAAGCCTCTGAAGAGAAGCAGATGGAGCTTCGAAACGCGTCAGGCTAATCCACTACGGAGCGGTTACTACTGGTGGTTCCCCGTCCATACCCACACATAAATCAAGCTGCTGCTCGAGTGCTACTCATAGGTGGACAACCTTTGGAGCAGTAATTTAACACGCGGCCGTCCAGCCGCGGAGTATGCACCACCCCGTAAGTTTTGGGGGCCATGAAAGTGGAACAGCAGCCGTATATGGGATCGAGGACGGACCCACCTGAAGGGTCCATACAGGACTTAATTGTGTGCTTTTCGCACCACACTTCCCAGAAGGCACAGTCTCATTTGAGCCTCCCATAAGGGGGTGTGTCATATGGAAAATGGTGAAGTGGGTTAGCGGTTATGCACACCGTTTCCGTTAAAGCCTCTGAAGAGAAGCAGATGGAGCTTCGAAACGCGTCAGGCTAATCCACTACGGAGCGGTTCCTACGGGCGGTTCCCCGTCCATACCCACACATAAATCAAGCTGCTGCTCGAGTGCTACTCATAGGTGGACAACCTTTGGAGCAGTAATTTAACACGCGGCCGTCCAGCCGCGGAGTATGCACCACCCCGTAAGTTTTGGGGGCCATGAAAGTGGAACAGCAGCCGTATATGGGATCGAAGACGGGCCCACCTGTAGGGTCCATACAGGACTTGATTGTGTGCTTTTCGCACTACACTTCCCAGAAGGCACAGTCTCATTTTAGCCTCCCATAAGGGGGTGTGTCATATGGAAAATGGTGAAGTGGGTTAGCGGTTATGCACACCGTTTCCGTTAAAGCCTCTGAAGAGAAGCAGATGGAGCTTCGAAACGCGTCAGGCTAATCCACTACGGAGCGGTTCCTACGGGCGGTTCCCCGTCCATACCCACACATAAATCAAGCTGCTGCTCGAGTGCTACTCATAGGTGGACAACCTTTGGAGCAGTATTTTAACACGCGGCCGTCCAGCCGCGGAGTATGCACCACCCCGTAAGTTTTGGGGGCCATGAAAGTGGAACAGCAGCCGTATATGGGATCGAGGACGGGCCCACCTGTAGGGTCCATACAGGACTTGATTGTGTGCTTTTCGCACTACACTTCCCAGAAGGCACAGTCTCATTTGAGCCTCCCATAAGGGGGTGTGTCATATGGAAAATGGTGAAGTGGGTTAGCGGTTATGCACACCGTTTCCGTTAAAGCCTCTGAAGAGAAGCAGATGGAGCTTCGAAACGCGTCAGGCTAATCCACTACGGAGCGGTTCCTACGGGCGGTTCCCCGTCCATACCCACACATAAATCAAGCTGCTGCTCGAGTGCTACTCATAGGTGGACAACCTTTGGAGCAGTAATTTAACACGCGGCCGTCCAGCCGCGGAGTATGCACCACCCCGTAAGTTTTGGGGGCCATGAAAGTGGAACAGCAGCCGTATATGGGATCGAGGACGGGCCCACCTGTAGGGTCCATACAGGACTTGATTGTGTGCTTTTCGCACTACACTTCCCAGAAGGCACAGTCTCATTTGAGCCTCCCATAAGGGGGTGTGTCATATGGAAAATGGTGAAGTGGGTTAGCGGTTATGCACACCGTTTCCATTAAAGCCTCTGAAGAGAAGCAGATGGAGCTTCGAAACGCGTCAGGCTAATCCACTACGGAGCAATTCCTACGGGCGGTTCCCCGTCCATACCCACACATAAATCAAGCTGCTGCTCGAGTGCTACTCATAGGTGGACAACCTTTGGAGCAGTAATTTAACACGCGGCCGTCCAGCCGCGGAGTATGCACCACCCTGTAAGTTTTGGGGGCCATGAAAGTGGAACAGCAGCCGTATATGGGATCGAGGACGGGCCCACCTGTAGGGTCCATACAGGACTTGATTGTGTGCTTTTCGCACTACACTTCCCAGAAGGCACAGTCTCATTTGAGCCTCCCATAAGGGGGTGTGTCATATGGAAAATGGTGAAGTGGGTTAGCGGTTATGCACACCGTTTCCGTTAAAGCCTCTGAAGAGAAGCAGATGGAGCTTCGAAACGCGTCAGGCTAATCCACTACGGAGCGGTTCCTACGGGCGGTTCCCCGTCCATACCCACACATAAATCAAGCTGCTGCTCGAGTGCTACTCATAGGTGGACAACCTTTGGAGCAGTATTTTAACACGCGGCCGTCCAGCCGCGGAGTATGCACCACCCCGTAAGTTTTGGGGGCCATGAAAGTGGAACAGCAGCCGTATATGGGATCGAGGACGGGCCCACCTGTAGGGTCCATACAGGACTTGATTGTGTGCTTTTCGCACTACACTTCCCAGAAGGCACAGTCTCATTTGAGCCTCCCATAAGGGGGTGTGTCATATGGAAAATGGTGAAGTGGGTTAGCGGTTATGCACACCGTTTCCGTTAAAGCCTCTGAAGAGAAGCAGATGGAGCTTCGAAACGCGTCAGGCTAATCCACTACGGAGCGGTTCCTACGGGCGGTTCCCCGTCCATACCCACACATAAATCAAGCTGCTGCTCGAGTGCTACTCATAGGTGGACAACCTTTGGAGCAGTAATTTAACACGCGGACGTCCAGCCGCGGAGTATGCACCACCCGGTAAGTTTTGGGGGCCATGAAAGTGGAACAGCAGCCGTATATGGGATCGAGGACGGGCCCACCTGTAGGGTCCATACAGGACTTGATTGTGTGCTTTTCGCACTACACTTCCCAGAAGGCACAGTCTCATTTGAGCCTCCCATAAGGGGGTGTGTCATATGGAAAATGGTGAAGTGGGTTAGCGGTTATGCACACCGTTTCCATTAAAGCCTCTGAAGAGAAGCAGATGGAGCTTCGAAACGCGTCAGGCTAATCCACTACGGAGCGGTTCCTACGGGCGGTTCCCCGTCCATACCCACACATAAATCAAGCTGCTGCTCGAGTGCTACTCATAGGTGGACAACCTTTGGAGCAGTAATTTAACACGCGGCCGTCCAGCCGCGGAGTATGCACCAACCTGTAAGTTTTGGGGGCCATGAAAGTGGAACAGCAGCCGTATATGGGATCGAGGACGGGCCCACCTGTAGGGTCCATACAGGATTTGATTGTGTGCTTTTCGCACTACACTTCCCAGAAGGCACAGTCTCATTTGAGCCTCCCATAAGGGGGTGTGTCATATGGAAAATGGTGAAGTGGGTTAGCGGTTATGCACACCGTTTCCGTTAAAGCCTCTGAAGAGAAGCAGATGGAGCTTCGAAACGCGTCAGGCTAATCCACTACGGAGCGGTTACTACGGGCGGTTCCCCGTCCATACCCACACATAAATCAAGCTGCTGCTCGAGTGCTACTCATAGGTGGACAACCTTTGGAGCAGTAATTTAACACGCGGCCGTCCAGCCGCGGAGTATGCACCACCCCGTAAGTTTTGGGGGCCATGAAAGTGGAACAGCAGCCGTATATGGGATCGAGGACGGGCCCACCTGTAGGGTCCATACAGGACTTGATTGTGTGCTTTTCGCACCACACTTCCCAGAAGGCACAGTCTCATTTGAGCCTCCCATAAGGGGGTGTGTCATATGGAAAATGGTGAAGTGGGTTAGCGGTTATGCACACCGTTTCCGTTAAAGCCTCTGAAGAGAAGCAGATGGAGCTTCGAAACGCGTCAGGCTAATCCACTACGGAGCGGTTACTACGGGCGGTTCCCCGTCCATACCCACACATAAATCAAGCTGCTGCTCGAGTGCTACTCATAGGTGGACAACCTTTGGAGCAGTAATTTAACACGCGGCCGTCCAGCCGCGGAGTATGCACCACCCCGTAAGTTTTGGGGGCCATGAAAGTGGAACAGCAGCCGTATATGGGATCGAGGACGGGCCCACCTGTAGGGTCCATACAGGACTTGATTGTGTGCTTTTCGCACTACACTTCCCAGAAGGCACAGTCTCATTTGAGCCTCCCATAAGGGGGTGTGTCATATGGAAAATGGTGAAGTGGGTTAGCGGTTATGCACACCGTTTCCGTTAAAGCCTCTGAAGAGAAGCAGATGGAGCTTCGAAACGCGTCAGGCTAATCCACTACGGAGCGGTTCCTACGGGCGGTTCCCCGTCCATACCCACACATAAATCAAGCTGCTGCTCGAGTGCTACTCATAGGTGGACAACCTTTGGAGCAGTAATTTAACACGCGGCCGTCCAGCCGCGGAGTATGCACCACCCCGTAAGTTTTGGGGGCCATGAAAGTGGAACAGCAGCCGTATATGGGATCGAGGACGGGCCCACCTGTAGGGTCCATACAGGACTTGATTGTGTGCTTTTCGCACTACACTTCCCAGAAGGCACAGTCTCATTTGAGCCTCCCATAAGGGGGTGTGTCATATGGAAAATGGTGAAGTGGGTTAGCGGTTATGCACACCGTTTCCGTTAAAGCCTCTGAAGAGAAGCAGATGGAGCTTCGAAACGCGTCAGGCTAATCCACTACGGAGCGGTTCCTACGGGCGGTTCCCCGTCCATACCCACACATAAATCAAGCTGCTGCTCGAGTGCTACTCATAGGTGGACAACCTTTGGAGCAGTAATTTAACACGCGGCCGTCCAGCCGCGGAGTATGCACCACCCCGTAAGTTTTGGGGGCCATGAAAGTGGAACAGCAGCCGTATATGGGATCGAGGACGGGCCCACCTGTAGGGTCCATACAGGACTTGATTGTGTGCTTTTCGCACTACACTTCCCAGAAGGCACAGTCTCATTTGAGCCTCCCATAAGGGGGTGTGTCATATGGAAAATGGTGAAGTGGGTTAGCGGTTATGCACACCGTTTCCATTAAAGCCTCTGAAGAGAAGCAGATGGAGCTTCGAAACGCGTCAGGCTAATCCACTACGGAGCGGTTCCTACGGGCGGTTCCCCGTCCATACCCACACATAAATCAAGCTGCTGCTCGAGTGCTACTCATAGGTGGACAACCTTTGGAGCAGTAATTTAACACGCGGCCGTCCAGCCGCGGAGTATGCACCACCCTGTAAGTTTTGGGGGCCATGAAAGTGGAACAGCAGCCGTATATGGGATCGAGGACGGGCCCACCTGTAGGGTCCATACAGGACTTGATTGTGTGCTTTTCGCACTACACTTCCCAGAAGGCACAGTCTCATTTGAGCCTCCCATAAGGGGGTGTGTCATATGGAAAATGGTGAAGTGGGTTAGCGGTTATGCACACCGTTTCCGTTAAAGCCTCTGAAGAGAAGCAGATGGAGCTTCGAAACGCGTCAGGCTAATCCACTACGGAGCGGTTCCTACGGGCGGTTCCCCGTCCATACCCACACATAAATCAAGCTGCTGCTCGAGTGCTACTCATAGGTGGACAACCTTTGGAGCAGTAATTTAACACGCGGCCGTCCAGCCGCGGAGTATGCACCACCCCGTAAGTTTTGGGGGCCATGAAAGTGGAACAGCAGCCGTATATGGGATCGAGGACGGGCCCACCTGTAGGGTCCATACAGGATTTGATTGTGTGCTTTTCGCACTACACTTCCCAGAAGGCACAGTCTCATTTGAGCCTCCCATAAGGGGGTGTGTCATATGGAAAATGGTGAAGTGGGTTAGCGGTTATGCACACCGTTTCCGTTAAAGCCTCTGAAGAGAAGCAGATGGAGCTTCGAAACGCGTCAGGCTAATCCACTACGGAGCGGTTACTACGGGCGGTTCCCCGTCCATACCCACACATAAATCAAGCTGCTGCTCGAGTGCTACTCATAGGTGGACAACCTTTGGAGCAGTAATTTAACACGCGGCCGTCCAGCCGCGGAGTATGCACCACCCCGTAAGTTTTGGGGGCCATGAAAGTGGAACAGCAGCCGTATATGGGATCGAGGACGGACCCACCTGTAGGGTCCATACAGGACTTGATTGTGTGCTTTTCGCACCACACTTCCCAGAAGGCACAGTCTCATTTGAGCCTCCCATAAGGGGGTGTGTCATATGGAAAATGGTGAAGTGGGTTAGCGGTTATGCACACCGTTTCCGTTAAAGCCTCTGAAGAGAAGCAGATGGAGCTTCGAAACGCGTCAGGCTAATCCACTACGGAGCGGTTCCTACGGGCGGTTCCCCGTCCATACCCACACATAAATCAAGCTGCTGCTCGAGTGCTACTCATAGGTGGACAACCTTTGGAGCAGTAATTTAACACGCGGCCGTCCAGCCGCGGAGTATGCACCACCCCGTAAGTTTTGGGGGCCATGAAAGTGGAACAGCAGCCGTATATGGGATCGAGGACGGGCCCACCTGTAGGGTCCATACAGGACTTGATTGTGTGCTTTTCGCACTACACTTCCCAGAAGGCACAGTCTCATTTGAGCCTCCCATAAGGGGGTGTGTCATATGGAAAATGGTGAAGTGGGTTAGCGGTTATGCACACCGTTTCCGTTAAAGCCTCTGAAGAGAAGCAGATGGAGCTTCGAAACGCGTCAGGCTAATCCACTACGGAGCGGTTCCTACGGGCGGTTCCCCGTCCATACCCACACATAAATCAAGCTGCTGCTCGAGTGCTACTCATAGGTGGACAACCTTTGGAGCAGTATTTTAACACGCGGCCGTCCAGCCGCGGAGTATGCACCACCCCGTAAGTTTTGGGGGCCATGAAAGTGGAACAGCAGCCGTATATGGGATCGAGGACGGGCCCACCTGTAGGGTCCATACAGGACTTGATTGTGTGCTTTTCGCACTACACTTCCCAGAAGGCACAGTCTCATTTGAGCCTCCCATAAGGGGGTGTGTCATATGGAAAATGGTGAAGTGGGTTAGCGGTTATGCACACCGTTTCCGTTAAAGCCTCTGAAGAGAAGCAGATGGAGCTTCGAAACGCGTCAGGCTAATCCACTACGGAGCGGTTCCTACGGGCGGTTCCCCGTCCATACCCACACATAAATCAAGCTGCTGCTCGAGTGCTACTCATAGGTGGACAACCTTTGGAGCAGTAATTTAACACGCGGACGTCCAGCCGCGGAGTATGCACCACCCGGTAAGTTTTGGGGGCCATGAAAGTGGAACAGCAGCCGTATATGGGATCGAGGACGGGCCCACCTGTAGGGTCCATTCAGGACTTGATTGTGTGCTTTTCGCACTACACTTCCCAGAAGGCACAGTCTCATTTGAGCCTCCCATAAGGGGGTGTGTCGTATGGAAAATGGTGAAGTGGGTTAGCGGTTATGCACACCGTTTACATTAAAGCCTCTGAAGAGAAGCAGAAGGAGCTTCGAAACGCGTCAGGCTAATCCACTACGGAGCAATTCCTACGGGCGGTTCCCCGTCCATACCCACACATAAATCAAGCTGCTGCTCGAGTGCTACTCATAGGTGGACAACCTTTGGAGCAGTAATTTAACACGCGGCCGTCCAGCCGCGGAGTATGCACCAACCTGTAAGTTTTGGGGGCCATGAAAGTGGAACAGCAGCCGTATATGGGATCGAGGACGGGCCCACCTGTAGGGTCCATACAGGATTTGATTGTGTGCTTTTCGCACTACACTTCCCAGAAGGCACAGTCTCATTTGAGCCTCCCATAAGGGGGTGTGTCATATGGAAAATGGTGAAGTGGGTTAGCGGTTATGCACACCGTTTCCGTTAAAGCCTCTGAAGAGAAGCAGATGGAGCTTCGAAACGCGTCAGGCTAATCCACTACGGAGCGGTTCCTACGGGCGGTTCCCCGTCCATACCCACACATAAATCAAGCTGCTGCTCGAGTGCTACTCATAGGTGGACAACCTTTGGAGCAGTAATTTAACACGCGGCCGTCCAGCCGCGGAGTATGCACCACCCCGTAAGTTTTGGGGGCCATGAAAGTGGAACAGCAGCCGTATATGGGATCGAGGACGGGCCCACCTGTAGGGTCCATACAGGACTTGATTGTGTGCTTTTCGCACTACACTTCCCAGAAGGCACAGTCTCATTTGAGCCTCCCATAAGGGGGTGTGTCATATGGAAAATGGTGAAGTGGGTTAGCGGTTATGCACACCGTTTCCATTAAAGCCTCTGAAGAGAAGCAGATGGAGCTTCGAAACGCGTCAGGCTAATCCACTACGGAGCAATTCCTACGGGCGGTTCCCCGTCCATACCCACACATAAATCAAGCTGCTGCTCGAGTGCTACTCATAGGTGGACAACCTTTGGAGCAGTAATTTAACACGTGGCCGTCCAGCCGCGGAGTATGCACCACCCTGTAAGTTTTGGGGGCCATGAAAGTGGAACAGCAGCCGTATATGGGATCGAGGACGGGCCCACCGGTAGGATCCATACAGGACTTGATTGTGTGCTTTTCGCACTACACTTCCCAGAAGGCACAGTCTCATTTGAGCCTCCCATAAGGGGGTGTGTCATATGGAAAATGGTGAAGTGGGTTAGCGGTTATGCACACCGTTTCCGTTAAAGCCTCTGAAGAGAAGCAGATGGAGCTTCGAAACGCGTCAGGCTAATCCACTACAGAGCGGTTCCTACGGGCGGTTCCCCGTCCATACCCACACATAAATCAAGCTGCTGCTCGAGTGCTACTCATAGGTGGACAACCTTTGGAGCAGTAATTTAACACGCGGCCGTCCAGCCGCGGAGTATGCACCACCCCGTAAGTTTTGGGGGCCATGAAAGTGGAACAGCAGCCGTATATGGGATCGAGGACGGGCCCACCTGTAGGGTCCATACAGGATTTGATTGTGTGCTTTTCGCACTACACTTCCCAGAAGGCACAGTCTCATTTGAGCCTCCCATAAGGGGGTGTGTCATATGGAAAATGGTGAAGTGGGTTAGCGGTTATGCACACCGTTTCCGTTAAAGCCTCTGAAGAGAAGCAGATGGAGCTTCGAAACGCGTCAGGCTAATCCACTACGGAGCGGTTACTACTGGCGGTTCCCCGTCCATACCCACACATAAATCAAGCTGCTGCTCGAGTGCTACTCATAGGTGGACAACCTTTGGAGCAGTAATTTAACACGCGGCCGTCCAGCCGCGGAGTATGCACCACCCCGTAAGTTTTGGGGGCCATGAAAGTGGAACAGCAGCCGTATATGGGATCGAGGACGGACCCACCTGAAGGGTCCATACAGGACTTAATTGTGTGCTTTTCGCACCACACTTCCCAGAAGGCACAGTCTCATTTGAGCCTCCCATAAGGGGGTGTGTCATATGGAAAATGGTGAAGTGGGTTAGCGGTTATGCACACCGTTTCCGTTAAAGCCTCTGAAGAGAAGCAGATGGAGCTTCGAAACGCGTCAGGCTAATCCACTACGGAGCGGTTCCTACGGGCGGTTCCCCGTCCATACCCACACATAAATCAAGCTGCTGCTCGAGTGCTACTCATAGGTGGACAACCTTTGGAGCAGTAATTTAACACGCGGCCGTCCAGCCGCGGAGTATGCACCACCCCGTAAGTTTTGGGGGCCATGAAAGTGGAACAGCAGCCGTATATGGGATCGAAGACGGGCCCACCTGTAGGGTCCATACAGGACTTGATTGTGTGCTTTTCGCACTACACTTCCCAGAAGGCACAGTCTCATTTTAGCCTCCCATAAGGGGGTGTGTCATATGGAAAATGGTGAAGTGGGTTAGCGGTTATGCACACCGTTTCCGTTAAAGCCTCTGAAGAGAAGCAGATGGAGCTTCGAAACGCGTCAGGCTAATCCACTACGGAGCGGTTCCTACGGGCGGTTCCCCGTCCATACCCACACATAAATCAAGCTGCTGCTCGAGTGCTACTCATAGGTGGACAACCTTTGGAGCAGTATTTTAACACGCGGCCGTCCAGCCGCGGAGTATGCACCACCCCGTAAGTTTTGGGGGCCATGAAAGTGGAACAGCAGCCGTATATGGGATCGAGGACGGGCCCACCTGTAGGGTCCATACAGGACTTGATTGTGTGCTTTTCGCACTACACTTCCCAGAAGGCACAGTCTCATTTGAGCCTCCCATAAGGGGGTGTGTCATATGGAAAATGGTGAAGTGGGTTAGCGGTTATGCACACCGTTTCCGTTAAAGCCTCTGAAGAGAAGCAGATGGAGCTTCGAAACGCGTCAGGCTAATCCACTACGGAGCGGTTCCTACGGGCGGTTCCCCGTCCATACCCACACATAAATCAAGCTGCTGCTCGAGTGCTACTCATAGGTGGACAACCTTTGGAGCAGTAATTTAACACGCGGACGTCCAGCCGCGGAGTATGCACCACCCGGTAAGTTTTGGGGGCCATGAAAGTGGAACAGCAGCCGTATATGGGATCGAGGACGGGCCCACCTGTAGGGTCCATTCAGGACTTGATTGTGTGCTTTTCGCACTACACTTCCCAGAAGGCACAGTCTCATTTGAGCCTCCCATAAGGGGGTGTGTCGTATGGAAAATGGTGAAGTGGGTTAGCGGTTATGCACACCGTTTCCATTAAAGCCTCTGAAGAGAAGCAGAAGGAGCTTCGAAACGCGTCAGGCTAATCCACTACGGAGCAATTCCTACGGGCGGTTCCCCGTCCATACCCACACATAAATCAAGCTGCTGCTCGAGTGCTACTCATAGGTGGACAACCTTTGGAGCAGTAATTTAACACGCGGCCGTCCAGCCGCGGAGTATGCACCGACCTCGTAAGTTTTGGGGGCCATGAAAGTGGAACAGCAGCCGTATATGGGATCGAGGACGGGCCCACCTGTAGGGTCCATACAGGATTTGATTGTGTGCTTTTCGCACTACACTTCCCAGAAGGCACAGTCTCATTTGAGCCTCCCATAAGGGGGTGTGTCATATGGAAAATGGTGAAGTGGGTTAGCGGTTATGCACACCGTTTCCGTTAAAGCCTCTGAAGAGAAGCAGATGGAGCTTCGAAACGCGTCAGGCTAATCCACTACGGAGCGGTTCCTACGGGCGGTTCCCCGTCCATACCCACACATAAATCAAGCTGCTGCTCGAGTGCTACTCATAGGTGGACAACCTTTGGAGCAGTAATTTAACACGCGGCCGTCCAGCCGCGGAGTATGCACCACCCCGTAAGTTTTGGGGGCCATGAAAGTGGAACAGCAGCCGTATATGGGATCGAGGACGGGCCCACCTGTAGGGTCCATACAGGACTTGATTGTGTGCTTTTCGCACTACACTTCCCAGAAGGCACAGTCTCATTTGAGCCTCCCATAAGGGGGTGTGTCATATGGAAAATGGTGAAGTGGGTTAGCGGTTATGCACACCGTTTCCGTTAAAGCCTCTGAAGAGAAGCAGATGGAGCTTCGAAACGCGTCAGGCTAATCCACTACGGAGCGGTTCCTACGGGCGGTTCCCCGTCCATACCCACACATAAATCAAGCTGCTGCTCGAGTGCTACTCATAGGTGGACAACCTTTGGAGCAGTAATTTAACACGCGGCCGTCCAGCCGCGGAGTATGCACCACCCGGTAAGTTTTGGGGGCCATGAAAGTGGAACAGCAGCCGTATATGGGATCGAGGACGGGCCCACCTGTAGGGTCCATACAGGACTTGATTGTGTGCTTTTCGCACTACACTTCCCAGAAGGCACAGTCTCATTTGAGCCTCCCATAAGGGGGTGTGTCATATGGAAAATGGTGAAGTGGGTTAGCGGTTATGCACACCGTTTCCGTTAAAGCCTCTGAAGAGAAGCAGATGGAGCTTCGAAACGCGTCAGGCTAATCCACTACGGAGCGGTTCCTACGGGCGGTTCCCCGTCCATACCCACACATAAATCAAGCTGCTGCTCGAGTGCTACTCATAGGTGGACAACCTTTGGAGCAGTAATTTAACACGCGGCCGTCCAGCCGCGGAGTATGCACCACCCTGTAAGTTTTGGGGGCCATGAAAGTGGAACAGCAGCCGTATATGGGATCGAGGACGGGCCCACCTGTAGGGTCCATACAGGATTTGATTGTGTGCTTTTCGCACTACACTTCCCAGAAGGCACAGTCTCATTTGAGCCTCCCATAAGGGGGTGTGTCATATGGAAAATGGTGAAGTGGGTTAGCGGTTATGCACACCGTTTCCGTTAAAGCCTCTGAAGAGAAGCAGATGGAGCTTCGAAACGCGTCAGGCTAATCCACTACGGAGCGGTTACTACGGGCGGTTCCCCGTCCATACCCACACATAAATCAAGCTGCTGCTCGAGTGCTACTCATAGGTGGACAACCTTTGGAGCAGTAATTTAACACGCGGCCGTCCAGCCGCGGAGTATGCACCACCCCGTAAGTTTTGGGGGCCATGAAAGTGGAACAGCAGCCGTATATGGGATCGAGGACGGGCCCACCTGTAGGATCCATACAGGACTTGATTGTGTGCTTTTCGCACTACACTTCCCAGAAGGCACAGTCTCATTTGAGCCTCCCATAAGGGGGTGTGTCATATGGAAAATGGTGAAGTGGGTTAGCGGTTATGCACACCGTTTCCGTTAAAGCCTCTGAAGAGAAGCAGATGGAGCTTCGAAACGCGTCAGGCTAATCCACTACGGAGCGGTTCCTACGGGCGGTTCCCCGTCCATACCCACACATAAATCAAGCTGCTGCTCGAGTGCTACTCATAGGTGGACAACCTTTGGAGCAGTAATTTAACACGCGGCCGTCCAGCCGCGGAGTATGCACCACCCCGTAAGTTTTGGGGGCCATGAAAGTGGAACAGCAGCCGTATATGGGATCGAGGACGGGCCCACCTGTAGGGTCCATACAGGACTTGATTGTGTGCTTTTCGCACTACACTTCCCAGAAGGCACAGTCTCATTTGAGCCTCCCATAAGGGGGTGTGTCATATGGAAAATGGTGAAGTGGGTTAGCGGTTATGCACACCGTTTCCGTTAAAGCCTCTGAAGAGAAGCAGATGGAGCTTCGAAACGCGTCAGGCTAATCCACTACGGAGCGGTTCCTACGGGCGGTTCCCCGTCCATACCCACACATAAATCAAGCTGCTGCTCGAGTGCTACTCATAGGTGGACAACCTTTGGAGCAGTATTTTAACACGCGGCCGTCCAGCCGCGGAGTATGCACCACCCCGTAAGTTTTGGGGGCCATGAAAGTGGAACAGCAGCCGTATATGGGATCGAGGACGGGCCCACCTGTAGGGTCCATACAGGACTTGATTGTGTGCTTTTCGCACTACACTTCCCAGAAGGCACAGTCTCATTTGAGCCTCCCATAAGGGGGTGTGTCATATGGAAAATGGTGAAGTGGGTTAGCGGTTATGCACACCGTTTCCGTTAAAGCCTCTGAAGAGAAGCAGATGGAGCTTCGAAACGCGTCAGGCTAATCCACTACGGAGCGGTTCCTACGGGCGGTTCCCCGTCCATACCCACACATAAATCAAGCTGCTGCTCGAGTGCTACTCATAGGTGGACAACCTTTGGAGCAGTAATTTAACACGCGGACGTCCAGCCGCGGAGTATGCACCACCCGGTAAGTTTTGGGGGCCATGAAAGTGGAACAGCAGCCGTATATGGGATCGAGGACGGGCCCACCTGTAGGGTCCATTCAGGACTTGATTGTGTGCTTTTCGCACTACACTTCCCAGAAGGCACAGTCTCATTTGAGCCTCCCATAAGGGGGTGTGTCGTATGGAAAATGGTGAAGTGGGTTAGCGGTTATGCACACCGTTTCCATTAAAGCCTCTGAAGAGAAGCAGAAGGAGCTTCGAAACGCGTCAGGCTAATCCACTACGGAGCAATTCCTACGGGCGGTTCCCCGTCCATACCCACACATAAATCAAGCTGCTGCTCGAGTGCTACTCATAGGTGGACAACCTTTGGAGCAGTAATTTAACACGCGGCCGTCCAGCCGCGGAGTATGCACCAACCTGTAAGTTTTGGGGGCCATGAAAGTGGAACAGCAGCCGTATATGGGATCGAGGACGGGCCCACCTGTAGGGTCCATACAGGATTTGATTGTGTGCTTTTCGCACTACACTTCCCAGAAGGCACAGTCTCATTTGAGCCTCCCATAAGGGGGTGTGTCATATGGAAAATGGTGAAGTGGGTTAGCGGTTATGCACACCGTTTCCGTTAAAGCCTCTGAAGAGAAGCAGATGGAGCTTCGAAACGCGTCAGGCTAATCCACTACGGAGCGGTTACTACGGGCGGTTCCCCGTCCATACCCACACATAAATCAAGCTGCTGCTCGAGTGCTACTCATAGGTGGACAACCTTTGGAGCAGTAATTTAACACGCGGCCGTCCAGCCGCGGAGTATGCACCACCCCGTAAGTTTTGGGGGCCATGAAAGTGGAACAGCAGCCGTATATGGGATCGAGGACGGGCCCACCTGTAGGGTCCATACAGGACTTGATTGTGTGCTTTTCGCACTACACTTCCCAGAAGGCACAGTCTCATTTGAGCCTCCCATAAGGGGGTGTGTCATATGGAAAATGGTGAAGTGGGTTAGCGGTTATGCACACCGTTTCCATTAAAGCCTCTGAAGAGAAGCAGATGGAGCTTCGAAACGCGTCAGGCTAATCCACTACGGAGCAGTTCCTACGGGCGGTTCCCCGTCCATACCCACACATAAATCAAGCTGCTGCTCGAGTGCTACTCATAGGTGGACAACCTTTGGAGCAGTAATTTAACACGTGGCCGTCCAGCCGCGGAGTATGCACCACCCTGTAAGTTTTGGGGGCCATGAAAGTGGAACAGCAGCCGTATATGGGATCGAGGACGGGCCCACCGGTAGGATCCATACAGGACTTGATTGTGTGCTTTTCGCACTACACTTCCCAGAAGGCACAGTCTCATTTGAGCCTCCCATAAGGGGGTGTGTCATATGGAAAATGGTGAAGTGGGTTAGCGGTTATGCACACCGTTTCCGTTAAAGCCTCTGAAGAGAAGCAGATGGAGCTTCGAAACGCGTCAGGCTAATCCACTACAGAGCGGTTCCTACGGGCGGTTCCCCGTCCATACCCACACATAAATCAAGCTGCTGCTCGAGTGCTACTCATAGGTGGACAACCTTTGGAGCAGTAATTTAACACGCGGCCGTCCAGCCGCGGAGTATGCACCACCCCGTAAGTTTTGGGGGCCATGAAAGTGGAACAGCAGCCGTATATGGGATCGAGGACGGGCCCACCTGTAGGGTCCATACAGGACTTGATTGTGTGCTTTTCGCACTACACTTCCCAGAAGGCACAGTCTCATTTGAGCCTCCCATAAGGGGGTGTGTCATATGGAAAATGGTGAAGTGGGTTAGCGGTTATGCACACCGTTTCCGTTAAAGCCTCTGAAGAGAAGCAGATGGAGCTTCGAAACGCGTCAGGCTAATCCACTACGGAGCGGTTCCTACTGGCGGTTCCCCGTCCATACCCACACATAAATCAAGCTGCTGCTCGAGTGCTACTCATAGGTGGACAACCTTTGGAGCAGTAATTTAACACGCGGCCGTCCAGCCGCGGAGTATGCACCACCCCGTAAGTTTTGGGGGCCATGAAAGTGGAACAGCAGCCGTATATGGGATCGAGGACGGACCCACCTGTAGGGTCCATACAGGACTTGATTGTGTGCTTTTCGCACCACACTTCCCAGAAGGCACAGTCTCATTTGAGCCTCCCATAAGGGGGTGTGTCATATGGAAAATGGTGAAGTGGGTTAGCGGTTATGCACACCGTTTCCGTTAAAGCCTCTGAAGAGAAGCAGATGGAGCTTCGAAACGCGTCAGGCTAATCCACTACGGAGCGGTTCCTACGGGCGGTTCCCCGTCCATACCCACACATAAATCAAGCTGCTGCTCGAGTGCTACTCATAGGTGGACAACCTTTGGAGCAGTAATTTAACACGCGGCCGTCCAGCCGCGGAGTATGCACCACCCCGTAAGTTTTGGGGGCCATGAAAGTGGAACAGCAGCCGTATATGGGATCGAGGACGGGCCCACCTGTAGGGTCCATACAGGACTTGATTGTGTGCTTTTCGCACTACACTTCCCAGAAGGCACAGTCTCATTTTAGCCTCCCATAAGGGGGTGTGTCATATGGAAAATGGTGAAGTGGGTTAGCGGTTATGCACACCGTTTCCGTTAAAGCCTCTGAAGAGAAGCAGATGGAGCTTCGAAACGCGTCAGGCTAATCCACTACGGAGCGGTTCCTACGGGCGGTTCCCCGTCCATACCCACACATAAATCAAGCTGCTGCTCGAGTGCTACTCATAGGTGGACAACCTTTGGAGCAGTATTTTAACACGCGGCCGTCCAGCCGCGGAGTATGCACCACCCCGTAAGTTTTGGGGGCCATGAAAGTGGAACAGCAGCCGTATATGGGATCGAGGACGGGCCCACCTGTAGGGTCCATACAGGACTTGATTGTGTGCTTTTCGCACTACACTTCCCAGAAGGCACAGTCTCATTTGAGCCTCCCATAAGGGGGTGTGTCATATGGAAAATGGTGAAGTGGGTTAGCGGTTATGCACACCGTTTCCGTTAAAGCCTCTGAAGAGAAGCAGATGGAGCTTCGAAACGCGTCAGGCTAATCCACTACGGAGCGGTTCCTACGGGCGGTTCCCCGTCCATACCCACACATAAATCAAGCTGCTGCTCGAGTGCTACTCATAGGTGGACAACCTTTGGAGCAGTAATTTAACACGCGGACGTCCAGCCGCGGAGTATGCACCACCCGGTAAGTTTTGGGGGCCATGAAAGTGGAACAGCAGCCGTATATGGGATCGAGGACGGGCCCACCTGTAGGGTCCATTCAGGACTTGATTGTGTGCTTTTCGCACTACACTTCCCAGAAGGCACAGTCTCATTTGAGCCTCCCATAAGGGGGTGTGTCGTATGGAAAATGGTGAAGTGGGTTAGCGGTTATGCACACCGTTTACATTAAAGCCTCTGAAGAGAAGCAGAAGGAGCTTCGAAACGCGTCAGGCTAATCCACTACGGAGCAATTCCTACAGGCGGTTCCCCGTCCATACCCACACATAAATCAAGCTGCTGCTCGAGTGCTACTCATAGGTGGACAACCTTTGGAGCAGTAATTTAACACGCGGCCGTCCAGCCGCGGAGTATGCACCAACCTGTAAGTTTTGGGGGCCATGAAAGTGGAACAGCAGCCGTATATGGGATCGAGGACGGGCCCACCTGTAGGGTCCATACAGGATTTGATTGTGTGCTTTTCGCACTACACTTCCCAGAAGGCACAGTCTCATTTGAGCCTCCCATAAGGGGGTGTGTCATATGGAAAATGGTGAAGTGGGTTAGCGGTTATGCACACCGTTTCCGTTAAAGCCTCTGAAGAGAAGCAGATGGAGCTTCGAAACGCGTCAGGCTAATCCACTACGGAGCGGTTCCTACGGGCGGTTCCCCGTCCATACCCACACATAAATCAAGCTGCTGCTCGAGTGCTACTCATAGGTGGACAACCTTTGGAGCAGTATTTTAACACGCGGCCGTCCAGCCGCGGAGTATGCACCACCCCGTAAGTTTTGGGGGCCATGAAAGTGGAACAGCAGCCGTATATGGGATCGAGGACGGGCCCACCTGTAGGGTCCATACAGGACTTGATTGTGTGCTTTTCGCACTACACTTCCCAGAAGGCACAGTCTCATTTGAGCCTCCCATAAGGGGGTGTGTCATATGGAAAATGGTGAAGTGGGTTAGCGGTTATGCACACCGTTTCCGTTAAAGCCTCTGAAGAGAAGCAGATGGAGCTTCGAAACGCGTCAGGCTAATCCACTACGGAGCGGTTCCTACGGGCGGTTCCCCGTCCATACCCACACATAAATCAAGCTGCTGCTCGAGTGCTACTCATAGGTGGACAACCTTTGGAGCAGTAATTTAACACGCGGACGTCCAGCCGCGGAGTATGCACCACCCGGTAAGTTTTGGGGGCCATGAAAGTGGAACAGCAGCCGTATATGGGATCGAGGACGGGCCCACCTGTAGGGTCCATTCAGGACTTGATTGTGTGCTTTTCGCACTACACTTCCCAGAAGGCACAGTCTCATTTGAGCCTCCCATAAGGGGGTGTGTCGTATGGAAAATGGTGAAGTGGGTTAGCGGTTATGCACACCGTTTACATTAAAGCCTCTGAAGAGAAGCAGAAGGAGCTTCGAAACGCGTCAGGCTAATCCACTACGGAGCAATTCCTACGGGCGGTTCCCCGTCCATACCCACACATAAATCAAGCTGCTGCTCGAGTGCTACTCATAGGTGGACAACCTTTGGAGCAGTAATTTAACACGCGGCCGTCCAGCCGCGGAGTATGCACCAACCTGTAAGTTTTGGGGGCCATGAAAGTGGAACAGCAGCCGTATATGGGATCGAGGACGGGCCCACCTGTAGGGTCCATACAGGATTTGATTGTGTGCTTTTCGCACTACACTTCCCAGAAGGCACAGTCTCATTTGAGCCTCCCATAAGGGGGTGTGTCATATGGAAAATGGTGAAGTGGGTTAGCGGTTATGCACACCGTTTCCGTTAAAGCCTCTGAAGAGAAGCAGATGGAGCTTCGAAACGCGTCAGGCTAATCCACTACGGAGCGGTTACTACGGGCGGTTCCCCGTCCATACCCACACATAAATCAAGCTGCTGCTCGAGTGCTACTCATAGGTGGACAACCTTTGGAGCAGTAATTTAACACGCGGCCGTCCAGCCGCGGAGTATGCACCACCCCGTAAGTTTTGGGGGCCATGAAAGTGGAACAGCAGCCGTATATGGGATCGAGGACGGGCCCACCTGTAGGATCCATACAGGACTTGATTGTGTGCTTTTCGCACTACACTTCCCAGAAGGCACAGTCTCATTTGAGCCTCCCATAAGGGGGTGTGTCATATGGAAAATGGTGAAGTGGGTTAGCGGTTATGCACACCGGTTCCGTTAAAGCCTCTGAAGAGAAGCAGATGGAGCTTCGAAACGCGTCAGGCTAATCCACTACGGAGCGGTTCCTACGGGCGGTTCCCCGTCCATACCCACACATAAATCAAGCTGCTGCTCGAGTGCTACTCATAGGTGGACAACCTTTGGAGCAGTAATTTAACACGCGGCCGTCCAGCCGCGGAGTATGCACCACGCCGTAAGTTTTGGGGGCCATGAAAGTGGAACAGCAGCCGTATATGGGATCGAGGACGGGCCCACCTGTAGGGTCCATACAGGACTTGATTGTGTGCTTTTCGCACTACACTTCCCAGAAGGCACAGTCTCATTTGAGCCTCCCATAAGGGGGTGTGTCATATGGAAAATGGTGAAGTGGGTTAGCGGTTATGCACACCGTTTCCGTTAAAGCCTCTGAAGAGAAGCAGATGGAGCTTCGAAACGCGTCAGGCTAATCCACTACGGAGCGGTTCCTACGGGCGGTTCCCCGTCCATACCCACACATAAATCAAGCTGCTGCTCGAGTGCTACTCATAGGTGGACAACCTTTGGAGCAGTATTTTAACACGCGGCCGTCCAGCCGCGGAGTATGCACCACCCCGTAAGTTTTGGGGGCCATGAAAGTGGAACAGCAGCCGTATATGGGATCGAGGACGGGCCCACCTGTAGGGTCCATACAGGACTTGATTGTGTGCTTTTCGCACTACACTTCCCAGAAGGCACAGTCTCATTTGAGCCTCCCATAAGGGGGTGTGTCATATGGAAAATGGTGAAGTGGGTTAGCGGTTATGCACACCGTTTCCGTTAAAGCCTCTGAAGAGAAGCAGATGGAGCTTCGAAACGCGTCAGGCTAATCCACTAGGGAGCGGTTCCTACGGGCGGTTCCCCGTCCATACCCACACATAAATCAAGCTGCTGCTCGAGTGCTACTCATAGGTGGACAACCTTTGGAGCAGTAATTTAACACGCGGCCGTCCAGCCGCGGAGTATGCACCACCCCGTAAGTTTTGGGGGCCATGAAAGTGGAACAGCAGCCGTATATGGGATCGAGGACGGGCCCACCTGTAGGGTCCATACAGGACTTGATTGTGTGCTTTTCGCACTACACTTCCCAGAAGGCACAGTCTCATTTGAGCCTCCCATAAGGGGGTGTGTCATATGGAAAATGGTGAAGTGGGTTAGCGGTTATGCACACCGTTTCCATTAAAGCCTCTGAAGAGAAGCAGATGGAGCTTCGAAACGCGTCAGGCTAATCCACTACGGAGCAATTCCTACGGGCGGTTCCCCGTCCATACCCACACATAAATCAAGCTGCTGCTCGAGTGCTACTCATAGGTGGACAACCTTTGGAGCAGTAATTTAACACGTGGCCGTCCAGCCGCGGAGTATGCACCACCCTGTAAGTTTTGGGGGCCATGAAAGTGGAACAGCAGCCGTATATGGGATCGAGGACGGGCCCACCGGTAGGATCCATACAGGACTTGATTGTGTGCTTTTCGCACTACACTTCCCAGAAGGCACAGTCTCATTTGAGCCTCCCATAAGGGGGTGTGTCATATGGAAAATGGTGAAGTGGGTTAGCGGTTATGCACACCGTTTCCGTTAAAGCCTCTGAAGAGAAGCAGATGGAGCTTCGAAACGCGTCAGGCTAATCCACTACGGAGCGGTTCCTACGGGCGGTTCCCCGTCCATACCCACACATAAATCAAGCTGCTGCTCGAGTGCTACTCATAGGTGGACAACCTTTGGAGCAGTAATTTAACACGCGGCCGTCCAGCCGCGGAGTATGCACCACCCCGTAAGTTTTGGGGGCCATGAAAGTGGAACAGCAGCCGTATATGGGATCGAGGACGGGCCCACCTGTAGGGTCCATACAGGACTTGATTGTGTGCTTTTCGCACTACACTTCCCAGAAGGCACAGTCTCATTTGAGCCTCCCATAAGGGGGTGTGTCATATGGAAAATGGTGAAGTGGGTTAGCGGTTATGCACACCGTTTCCGTTAAAGCCTCTGAAGAGAAGCAGATGGAGCTTCGAAACGCGTCAGGCTAATCCACTACGGAGCGGTTACTACGGGCGGTTCCCCGTCCATACCCACACATAAATCAAGCTGCTGCTCGAGTGCTACTCATAGGTGGACAACCTTTGGAGCAGTAATTTAACACGCGGCCGTCCAGCCGCGGAGTATGCACCACCCCGTAAGTTTTGGGGGCCATGAAAGTGGAACAGCAGCCGTATATGGGATCGAGGACGGACCCACCTGAAGGGTCCATACAGGACTTGATTGTGTGCTTTTCGCACCACACTTCCCAGAAGGCACAGTCTCATTTGAGCCTCCCATAAGGGGGTGTGTCATATGGAAAATGGTGAAGTGGGTTAGCGGTTATGCACACCGTTTCCGTTAAAGCCTCTGAAGAGAAGCAGATGGAGCTTCGAAACGCGTCAGGCTAATCCACTACGGAGCGGTTCCTACGGGCGGTTCCCCGTCCATACCCACACATAAATCAAGCTGCTGCTCGAGTGCTACTCATAGGTGGACAACCTTTGGAGCAGTAATTTAACACGCGGCCGTCCAGCCGCGGAGTATGCACCACCCCGTAAGTTTTGGGGGCCATGAAAGTGGAACAGCAGCCGTATATGGGATCGAGGACGGGCCCACCTGTAGGGTCCATACAGGACTTGATTGTGTGCTTTTCGCACTACACTTCCCAGAAGGCACAGTCTCATTTTAGCCTCCCATAAGGGGGTGTGTCATATGGAAAATGGTGAAGTGGGTTAGCGGTTATGCACACCGTTTCCGTTAAAGCCTCTGAAGAGAAGCAGATGGAGCTTCGAAACGCGTCAGGCTAATCCACTACGGAGCGGTTCCTACGGGCGGTTCCCCGTCCATACCCACACATAAATCAAGCTGCTGCTCGAGTGCTACTCATAGGTGGACAACCTTTGGAGCAGTATTTTAACACGCGGCCGTCCAGCCGCGGAGTATGCACCACCCCGTAAGTTTTGGGGGCCATGAAAGTGGAACAGCAGCCGTATATGGGATCGAGGACGGGCCCACCTGTAGGGTCCATACAGGACTTGATTGTGTGCTTTTCGCACTACACTTCCCAGAAGGCACAGTCTCATTTGAGCCTCCCATAAGGGGGTGTGTCATATGGAAAATGGTGAAGTGGGTTAGCGGTTATGCACACCGTTTCCGTTAAAGCCTCTGAAGAGAAGCAGATGGAGCTTCGAAACGCGTCAGGCTAATCCACTACGGAGCGGTTCCTACGGGCGGTTCCCCGTCCATACCCACACATAAATCAAGCTGCTGCTCGAGTGCTACTCATAGGTGGACAACCTTTGGAGCAGTAATTTAACACGCGGACGTCCAGCCGCGGAGTATGCACCACCCCGTAAGTTTTGGGGGCCATGAAAGTGGAACAGCAGCCGTATATGGGATCGAGGACGGGCCCACCTGTAGGGTCCATTCAGGACTTGATTGTGTGCTTTTCGCACTACACTTCCCAGAAGGCACAGTCTCATTTGAGCCTCCCATAAGGGGGTGTGTCGTATGGAAAATGGTGAAGTGGGTTAGCGGTTATGCACACCGTTTCCATTAAAGCCTCTGAAGAGAAGCAGATGGAGCTTCGAAACGCGTCAGGCTAATCCACTACGGAGCAATTCCTACGGGCGGTTCCCCGTCCATACCCACACATAAATCAAGCTGCTGCTCGAGTGCTACTCATAGGTGGACAACCTTTGGAGCAGTAATTTAACACGCGGCCGTCCAGCCGCGGAGTATGCACCACCCTGTAAGTTTTGGGGGCCATGAAAGTGGAACAGCAGCCGTATATGGGATCGAGGACGGGCCCACCTGTAGGGTCCATACAGGATTTGATTGTGTGCTTTTCGCACTACACTTCCCAGAAGGCACAGTCTCATTTGAGCCTCCCATAAGGGGGTGTGTCATATGGAAAATGGTGAAGTGGGTTAGCGGTTATGCACACCGTTTCCGTTAAAGCCTCTGAAGAGAAGCAGATGGAGCTTCGAAACGCGTCAGGCTAATCCACTACGGAGCGGTTACTACGGGCGGTTCCCCGTCCATACCCACACATAAATCAAGCTGCTGCTCGAGTGCTACTCATAGGTGGACAACCTTTGGAGCAGTAATTTAACACGCGGCCGTCCAGCCGCGGAGTATGCACCACCCCGTAAGTTTTGGGGGCCATGAAAGTGGAACAGCAGCCGTATATGGGATCGAGGACGGGCCCACCTGTAGGGTCCATACAGGACTTGATTGTGTGCTTTTCGCACTACACTTCCCAGAAGGCACAGTCTCATTTGAGCCTCCCATAAGGGGGTGTGTCATATGGAAAATGGTGAAGTGGGTTAGCGGTTATGCACACCGTTTCCGTTAAAGCCTCTGAAGAGAAGCAGATGGAGCTTCGAAACGCGTCAGGCTAATCCACTACGGAGCGGTTCCTACGGGCGGTTCCCCGTCCATACCCACACATAAATCAAGCTGCTGCTCGAGTGCTACTCATAGGTGGACAACCTTTGGAGCAGTAATTTAACACGCGGCCGTCCAGCCGCGGAGTATGCACCACCCCGTAAGTTTTGGGGGCCATGAAAGTGGAACAGCAGCCGTATATGGGATCGAGGACGGGCCCACCTGTAGGGTCCATACAGGACTTGATTGTGTGCTTTTCGCACTACACTTCCCAGAAGGCACAGTCTCATTTGAGCCTCCCATAAGGGGGTGTGTCATATGGAAAATGGTGAAGTGGGTTAGCGGTTATGCACACCGTTTCCGTTAAAGCCTCTGAAGAGAAGCAGATGGAGCTTCGAAACGCGTCAGGCTAATCCACTACGGAGCGGTTCCTACGGGCGGTTCCCCGTCCATACCCACACATAAATCAAGCTGCTGCTCGAGTGCTACTCATAGGTGGACAACCTTTGGAGCAGTAATTTAACACGCGGCCGTCCAGCCGCGGAGTATGCACCACCCCGTAAGTTTTGGGGGCCATGAAAGTGGAACAGCAGCCGTATATGGGATCGAGGACGGGCCCACCTGTAGGGTCCATACAGGACTTGATTGTGTGCTTTTCGCACTACACTTCCCAGAAGGCACAGTCTCATTTGAGCCTCCCATAAGGGGGTGTGTCATATGGAAAATGGTGAAGTGGGTTAGCGGTTATGCACACCGTTTCCGTTAAAGCCTCTGAAGAGAAGCAGATGGAGCTTCGAAACGCGTCAGGCTAATCCACTACGGAGCGGTTCCTACGGGCGGTTCCCCGTCCATACCCACACATAAATCAAGCTGCTGCTCGAGTGCTACTCATAGGTGGACAACCTTTGGAGCAGTAATTTAACACGCGGACGTCCAGCCGCGGAGTATGCACCACCCGGTAAGTTTTGGGGGCCATGAAAGTGGAACAGCAGCCGTATATGGGATCGAGGACGGGCCCACCTGTAGGGTCCATTCAGGACTTGATTGTGTGCTTTTCGCACTACACTTCCCAGAAGGCACAGTCTCATTTGAGCCTCCCATAAGGGGGTGTGTCGTATGGAAAATGGTGAAGTGGGTTAGCGGTTATGCACACCGTTTACATTAAAGCCTCTGAAGAGAAGCAGAAGGAGCTTCGAAACGCGTCAGGCTAATCCACTACGGAGCAATTCCTACGGGCGGTTCCCCGTCCATACCCACACATAAATCAAGCTGCTGCTCGAGTGCTACTCATAGGTGGACAACCTTTGGAGCAGTAATTTAACACGCGGCCGTCCAGCCGCGGAGTATGCACCAACCTGTAAGTTTTGGGGGCCATGAAAGTGGAACAGCAGCCGTATATGGGATCGAGGACGGGCCCACCTGTAGGGTCCATACAGGATTTGATTGTGTGCTTTTCGCACTACACTTCCCAGAAGGCACAGTCTCATTTGAGCCTCCCATAAGGGGGTGTGTCATATGGAAAATGGTGAAGTGGGTTAGCGGTTATGCACACCGTTTCCGTTAAAGCCTCTGAAGAGAAGCAGATGGAGCTTCGAAACGCGTCAGGCTAATCCACTACGGAGCGGTTACTACGGGCGGTTCCCCGTCCATACCCACACATAAATCAAGCTGCTGCTCGAGTGCTACTCATAGGTGGACAACCTTTGGAGCAGTAATTTAACACGCGGCCGTCCAGCCGCGGAGTATGCACCACCCCGTAAGTTTTGGGGGCCATGAAAGTGGAACAGCAGCCGTATATGGGATCGAGGACGGGCCCACCTGTAGGATCCATACAGGACTTGATTGTGTGCTTTTCGCACTACACTTCCCAGAAGGCACAGTCTCATTTGAGCCTCCCATAAGGGGGTGTGTCATATGGAAAATGGTGAAGTGGGTTAGCGGTTATGCACACCGGTTCCGTTAAAGCCTCTGAAGAGAAGCAGATGGAGCTTCGAAACGCGTCAGGCTAATCCACTACGGAGCGGTTCCTACGGGCGGTTCCCCGTCCATACCCACACATAAATCAAGCTGCTGCTCGAGTGCTACTCATAGGTGTACAACCTTTGGAGCAGTAATTTAACACGCGGCCGTCCAGCCGCGGAGTATGCACCACGCCGTAAGTTTTGGGGGCCATGAAAGTGGAACAGCAGCCGTATATGGGATCGAGGAAGGGCCCACCTGTAGGGTCCATACAGGACTTGATTGTGTGCTTTTCGCACCACACTTCCCAGAAGGCACAGTCTCATTTGAGCCTCCCATAAGGGGGTGTGTCATATGGAAAATGGTGAAGTGGGTTAGCGGTTATGCACACCGTTTCCGTTAAAGCCTCTGAAGAGAAGCAGATGGAGCTTCGAAACGCGTCAGGCTAATCCACTACGGAGCGGTTCCTACGGGCGGTTCCCCGTCCATACCCACACATAAATCAAGCTGCTGCTCGAGTGCTACTCATAGGTGGACAACCTTTGGAGCAGTATTTTAACACGCGGCCGTCCAGCCGCGGAGTATGCACCACCCCGTAAGTTTTGGGGGCCATGAAAGTGGAACAGCAGCCGTATATGGGATCGAGGACGGGCCCACCTGTAGGGTCCATACAGGACTTGATTGTGTGCTTTTCGCACTACACTTCCCAGAAGGCACAGTCTCATTTGAGCCTCCCATAAGGGGGTGTGTCATATGGAAAATGGTGAAGTGGGTTAGCGGTTATGCACACCGTTTCCGTTAAAGCCTCTGAAGAGAAGCAGATGGAGCTTCGAAACGCGTCAGGCTAATCCACTACGGAGCGGTTCCTACGGGCGGTTCCCCGTCCATACCCACACATAAATCAAGCTGCTGCTCGAGTGCTACTCATAGGTGGACAACCTTTGGAGCAGTAATTTAACACGCGGACGTCCAGCCGCGGAGTATGCACCACCCGGTAAGTTTTGGGGGCCATGAAAGTGGAACAGCAGCCGTATATGGGATCGAGGACGGGCCCACCTGTAGGGTCCATTCAGGACTTGATTGTGTGCTTTTCGCACTACACTTCCCAGAAGGCACAGTCTCATTTGAGCCTCCCATAAGGGGGTGTGTCGTATGGAAAATGGTGAAGTGGGTTAGCGGTTATGCACACCGTTTACATTAAAGCCTCTGAAGAGAAGCAGAAGGAGCTTCGAAACGCGTCAGGCTAATCCACTACGGAGCAATTCCTACGGGCGGTTCCCCGTCCATACCCACACATAAATCAAGCTGCTGCTCGAGTGCTACTCATAGGTGGACAACCTTTGGAGCAGTAATTTAACACGCGGCCGTCCAGCCGCGGAGTATGCACCAACCTGTAAGTTTTGGGGGCCATGAAAGTGGAACAGCAGCCGTATATGGGATCGAGGACGGGCCCACCTGTAGGGTCCATACAGGATTTGATTGTGTGCTTTTCGCACTACACTTCCCAGAAGGCACAGTCTCATTTGAGCCTCCCATAAGGGGGTGTGTCATATGGAAAATGGTGAAGTGGGTTAGCGGTTATGCACACCGTTTCCGTTAAAGCCTCTGAAGAGAAGCAGATGGAGCTTCGAAACGCGTCAAGCTAATCCACTACGGAGCGGTTACTACGGGCGGTTCCCCGTCCATACCCACACATAAATCAAGCTGCTGCTCGAGTGCTACTCATAGGTGGACAACCTTTGGAGCAGTAATTTAACACGCGGCCGTCCAGCCGCGGAGTATGCACCACCCCGTAAGTTTTGGGGGCCATGAAAGTGGAACAGCAGCCGTATATGGGATCGAGGACGGGCCCACCTGTAGGGTCCATACAGGACTTGATTGTGTGCTTTTCGCACTACACTTCCCAGAAGGCACAGTCTCATTTGAGCCTCCCATAAGGGGGTGTGTCATATGGAAAATGGTGAAGTGGGTTAGCGGTTATGCACACCGTTTCCATTAAAGCCTCTGAAGAGAAGCAGATGGAGCTTCGAAACGCGTCAGGCTAATCCACTACGGAGCAATTCCTACGGGCGGTTCCCCGTCCATACCCACACATAAATCAAGCTGCTGCTCGAGTGCTACTCATAGGTGGACAACCTTTGGAGCAGTAATTTAACACGTGGCCGTCGAGCCGCGGAGTATGCACCACCCTGTAAGTTTTGGGGGCCATGAAAGTGGAACAGCAGCCGTATATGGGATCGAGGACGGGCCCACCGGTAGGATCCATACAGGACTTGATTGTGTGCTTTTCG
Organism: Calotriton arnoldi; assembly: GCA_963921515.1. Classification (NCBI taxonomy): domain Eukaryota; kingdom Metazoa; phylum Chordata; class Amphibia; order Caudata; family Salamandridae; genus Calotriton; species Calotriton arnoldi. The sequence continues at coordinate 1,167,140 of CAWUFW010005214.1, read as the reverse complement.
CACTACACTTCCCAGAAGGCACAGTCTCATTTGAGCCTCCCATAAGGGGGTGTGTCATATGGAAAATGGTGAAGTGGGTTAGCGGTTATGCACACCGTTTCCGTTAAAGCCTCTGAAGAGAAGCAGATGGAGCTTCGAAACGCGTCAGGCTAATCCACTACAGAGCGGTTCCTACGGGCGGTTCCCCGTCCATACCCACACATAAATCAAGCTGCTGCTCGAGTGCTACTCATAGGTGGACAACCTTTGGAGCAGTAATTTAACACGCGGCCGTCCAGCCGCGGAGTATGCACCACCCCGTAAGTTTTGGGGGCCATGAAAGTGGAACAGCAGCCGTATATGGGATCGAGGACGGGCCCACCTGTAGGGTCCATACAGGATTTGATTGTGTGCTTTTCGCACTACACTTCCCAGAAGGCACAGTCTCATTTGAGCCTCCCATAAGGGGGTGTGTCATATGGAAAATGGTGAAGTGGGTTAGCGGTTATGCACACCGTTTTCGTTAAAGCCTCTGAAGAGAAGCAGATGGAGCTTCGAAACGCGTCAGGCTAATCCACTACGGAGCGGTTACTACTGGCGGTTCCCCGTCCATACCCACACATAAATCAAGCTGCTGCTCGAGTGCTACTCATAGGTGGACAACCTTTGGAGCAGTAATTTAACATGCGGCCGTCCAGCCGCGGAGTATGCACCACCCCGTAAGTTTTGGGGGCCATGAAAGTGGAACAGCAGCCGTATATGGGATCGAGGACGGACCCACCTGAAGGGTCCATACAGGACTTAATTGTGTGCTTTTCGCACCACACTTCCCAGAAGGCACAGTCTCATTTGAGCCTCCCATAAGGGGGTGTGTCATATGGAAAATGGTGAAGTGGGTTAGCGGTTATGCACACCGTTTCCGTTAAAGCCTCTGAAGAGAAGCAGATGGAGCTTCGAAACGCGTCAGGCTAATCCACTACGGAGCGGTTCCTACGGGCGGTTCCCCGTCCATACCCACACATAAATCAAGCTGCTGCTCGAGTGCTACTCATAGGTGGACAACCTTTGGAGCAGTAATTTAACACGCGGCCGTCCAGCCGCGGAGTATGCACCACCCCGTAAGTTTTGGGGGCCATGAAAGTGGAACAGCAGCCGTATATGGGATCGAGGACGGGCCCACCTGAAGGGTCCATACAGGACTTGATTGTGTGCTTTTCGCACTACACTTCCCAGAAGGCACAGTCTCATTTGAGCCTCCCATAAGGGGGTGTGTCATATGGAAAATGGTGAAGTGGGTTAGCGGTTATGCACACCGTTTCCGTTAAAGCCTCTGAAGAGAAGCAGATGGAGCTTCGAAACGCGTCAGGCTAATCCACTACGGAGCGGTTCCTACGGGCGGTTCCCCGTCCATACCCACACATAAATCAAGCTGCTGCTCGAGTGCTACTCATAGGTGGACAACCTTTGGAGCAGTATTTTAACACGCGGCCGTCCAGCCGCGGAGTATGCACCACCCCGTAAGTTTTGGGGGCCATGAAAGTGGAACAGCAGCCGTATATGGGATCGAGGACGGGCCCACCTGTAGGGTCCATACAGGACTTGATTGTGTGCTTTTCGCACTACACTTCCCAGAAGGCACAGTCTCATTTGAGCCTCCCATAAGGGGGTGTGTCATATGGAAAATGGTGAAGTGGGTTAGCGGTTATGCACACCGTTTCCGTTAAAGCCTCTGAAGAGAAGCAGATGGAGCTTCGAAACGCGTCAGGCTAATCCACTACGGAGCGGTTCCTACGGGCGGTTCCCCGTCCATACCCACACATAAATCAAGCTGCTGCTCGAGTGCTACTCATAGGTGGACAACCTTTGGAGCAGTAATTTAACACGCGGACGTCCAGCCGCGGAGTATGCACCACCCGGTAAGTTTTGGGGGCCATGAAAGTGGAACAGCAGCCGTATATGGGATCGAGGACGGGCCCACCTGTAGGGTCCATTCAGGACTTGATTGTGTGCTTTTCGCACTACACTTCCCAGAAGGCACAGTCTCATTTGAGCCTCCCATAAGGGGGTGTGTCGTATGGAAAATGGTGAAGTGGGTTAGCGGTTATGCACACCGTTTACATTAAAGCCTCTGAAGAGAAGCAGAAGGAGCTTCGAAACGCGTCAGGCTAATCCACTACGGAGCAGTTCCTACGGGCGGTTCCCCGTCCATACCCACACATAAATCAAGCTGCTGCTCGAGTGCTACTCATAGGTGGACAACCTTTGGAGCAGTAATTTAACACGCGGCCGTCCAGCCGCGGAGTATGCACCGACCCTGTAAGTTTTGGGGGCCATGAAAGTGGAACAGCAGCCGTATATGGGATCGAGGACGGGCCCACCTGTAGGGTCCATACAGGACTTGATTGTGTGCTTTTCGCACTACACTTCCCAGAAGGCACAGTCTCATTTGAGCCTCCCATAAGGGGGTGTGTCATATGGAAAATGGTGAAGTGGGTTAGCGGTTATGCACACCGTTTCCGTTAAAGCCTCTGAAGAGAAGCAGATGGAGCTTCGAAACGCGTCAGGCTAATCCACTACGGAGCGGTTCCTACGGGCGGTTCCCCGTCCATACCCACACATAAATCAAGCTGCTGCTCGAGTGCTACTCATAGGTGGACAACCTTTGGAGCAGTATTTTAACACGCGGCCGTCCAGCCGCGGAGTATGCACCACCCCGTAAGTTTTGGGGGCCATGAAAGTGGAACAGCAGCCGTATATGGGATCGAGGACGGGCCCACCTGTAGGGTCCATACAGGACTTGATTGTGTGCTTTTCGCACTACACTTCCCAGAAGGCACAGTCTCATTTGAGCCTCCCATAAGGGGGTGTGTCATATGGAAAATGGTGAAGTGGGTTAGCGGTTATGCACACCGTTTCCGTTAAAGCCTCTGAAGAGAAGCAGATGGAGCTTCGAAACGCGTCAGGCTAATCCACTACGGAGCGGTTCCTACGGGCGGTTCCCCGTCCATACCCACACATAAATCAAGCTGCTGCTCGAGTGCTACTCATAGGTGGACAACCTTTGGAGCAGTAATTTAACACGCGGACGTCCAGCCGCGGAGTATGCACCACCCGGTAAGTTTTGGGGGCCATGAAAGTGGAACAGCAGCCGTATATGGGATCGAGGACGGGCCCACCTGTAGGGTCCATTCAGGACTTGATTGTGTGCTTTTCGCACTACACTTCCCAGAAGGCACAGTCTCATTTGAGCCTCCCATAAGGGGGTGTGTCGTATGGAAAATGGTGAAGTGGGTTAGCGGTTATGCACACCGTTTACATTAAAGCCTCTGAAGAGAAGCAGAAGGAGCTTCGAAACGCGTCAGGCTAATCCACTACGGAGCAATTCCTACGGGCGGTTCCCCGTCCATACCCACACATAAATCAAGCTGCTGCTCGAGTGCTACTCATAGGTGGACAACCTTTGGAGCAGTAATTTAACACGCGGCCGTCCAGCCGCGGAGTATGCACCAACCTGTAAGTTTTGGGGGCCATGAAAGTGGAACAGCAGCCGTATATGGGATCGAGGACGGGCCCACCTGTAGGGTCCATACAGGATTTGATTGTGTGCTTTTCGCACTACACTTCCCAGAAGGCACAGTCTCATTTGAGCCTCCCATAAGGGGGTGTGTCATATGGAAAATGGTGAAGTGGGTTAGCGGTTATGCACACCGTTTCCGTTAAAGCCTCTGAAGAGAAGCAGATGGAGCTTCGAAACGCGTCAAGCTAATCCACTACGGAGCGGTTACTACGGGCGGTTCCCCGTCCATACCCACACATAAATCAAGCTGCTGCTCGAGTGCTACTCATAGGTGGACAACCTTTGGAGCAGTAATTTAACACGCGGCCGTCCAGCCGCGGAGTATGCACCACCCCGTAAGTTTTGGGGGCCATGAAAGTGGAACAGCAGCCGTATATGGGATCGAGGACGGGCCCACCTGTAGGGTCCATACAGGACTTGATTGTGTGCTTTTCGCACTACACTTCCCAGAAGGCACAGTCTCATTTGAGCCTCCCATAAGGGGGTGTGTCATATGGAAAATGGTGAAGTGGGTTAGCGGTTATGCACACCGTTTCCATTAAAGCCTCTGAAGAGAAGCAGATGGAGCTTCGAAACGCGTCAGGCTAATCCACTACGGAGCAATTCCTACGGGCGGTTCCCCGTCCATACCCACACATAAATCAAGCTGCTGCTCGAGTGCTACTCATAGGTGGACAACCTTTGGAGCAGTAATTTAACACGTGGCCGTCCAGCCGCGGAGTATGCACCACCCTGTAAGTTTTGGGGGCCATGAAAGTGGAACAGCAGCCGTATATGGGATCGAGGACGGGCCCACCGGTAGGATCCATACAGGACTTGATTGTGTGCTTTTCGCACTACACTTCCCAGAAGGCACAGTCTCATTTGAGCCTCCCATAAGGGGGTGTGTCATATGGAAAATGGTGAAGTGGGTTAGCGGTTATGCACACCGTTTCCGTTAAAGCCTCTGAAGAGAAGCAGATGGAGCTTCGAAACGCGTCAGGCTAATCCACTACAGAGCGGTTCCTACGGGCGGTTCCCCGTCCATACCCACACATAAATCAAGCTGCTGCTCGAGTGCTACTCATAGGTGGACAACCTTTGGAGCAGTAATTTAACACGCGGCCGTCCAGCCGCGGAGTATGCACCACCCCGTAAGTTTTGGGGGCCATGAAAGTGGAACAGCAGCCGTATATGGGATCGAGGACGGGCCCACCTGTAGGGTCCATACAGGATTTGATTGTGTGCTTTTCGCACTACACTTCCCAGAAGGCACAGTCTCATTTGAGCCTCCCATAAGGGGGTGTGTCATATGGAAAATGGTGAAGTGGGTTAGCGGTTATGCACACCGTTTCCGTTAAAGCCTCTGAAGAGAAGCAGATGGAGCTTCGAAACGCGTCAGGCTAATCCACTACGGAGCGGTTACTACTGGCGGTTCCCCGTCCATACCCACACATAAATCAAGCTGCTGCTCGAGTGCTACTCATAGGTGGACAACCTTTGGAGCAGTAATTTAACATGCGGCCGTCCAGCCGCGGAGTATGCACCACCCCGTAAGTTTTGGGGGCCATGAAAGTGGAACAGCAGCCGTATATGGGATCGAGGACGGACCCACCTGTAGGGTCCATACAGGACTTAATTGTGTGCTTTTCGCACCACACTTCCCAGAAGGCACAGTCTCATTTGAGCCTCCCATAAGGGGGTGTGTCATATGGAAAATGGTGAAGTGGGTTAGCGGTTATGCACACCGTTTCCGTTAAAGCCTCTGAAGAGAAGCAGATGGAGCTTCGAAACGCGTCAGGCTAATCCACTACGGAGCGGTTCCTACGGGCGGTTCCCCGTCCATACCCACACATAAATCAAGCTGCTGCTCGAGTGCTACTCATAGGTGGACAACCTTTGGAGCAGTAATTTAACACGCGGCCGTCCAGCCGCGGAGTATGCACCACCCCGTAAGTTTTGGGGGCCATGAAAGTGGAACAGCAGCCGTATATGGGATCGAAGACGGGCCCACCTGAAGGGTCCATACAGGACTTGATTGTGTGCTTTTCGCACTACACTTCCCAGAAGGCACAGTCTCATTTGAGCCTCCCATAAGGGGGTGTGTCATATGGAAAATGGTGAAGTGGGTTAGCGGTTATGCACACCGTTTCCGTTAAAGCCTCTGAAGAGAAGCAGATGGAGCTTCGAAACGCGTCAGGCTAATCCACTACGGAGCGGTTCCTACGGGCGGTTCCCCGTCCATACCCACACATAAATCAAGCTGCTGCTCGAGTGCTACTCATAGGTGGACAACCTTTGGAGCAGTATTTTAACACGCGGCCGTCCAGCCGCGGAGTATGCACCACCCCGTAAGTTTTGGGGGCCATGAAAGTGGAACAGCAGCCGTATATGGGATCGAGGACGGGCCCACCTGTAGGGTCCATACAGGACTTGATTGTGTGCTTTTCGCACTACACTTCCCAGAAGGCACAGTCTCATTTGAGCCTCCCATAAGGGGGTGTGTCATATGGAAAATGGTGAAGTGGGTTAGCGGTTATGCACACCGTTTCCGTTAAAGCCTCTGAAGAGAAGCAGATGGAGCTTCGAAACGCGTCAGGCTAATCCACTACGGAGCGGTTCCTACGGGCGGTTCCCCGTCCATACCCACACATAAATCAAGCTGCTGCTCGAGTGCTACTCATAGGTGGACAACCTTTGGAGCAGTAATTTAACACGCGGACGTCCAGCCGCGGAGTATGCACCACCCGGTAAGTTTTGGGGGCCATGAAAGTGGAACAGCAGCCGTATATGGGATCGAGGACGGGCCCACCTGTAGGGTCCATTCAGGACTTGATTGTGTGCTTTTCGCACTACACTTCCCAGAAGGCACAGTCTCATTTGAGCCTCCCATAAGGGGGTGTGTCGTATGGAAAATGGTGAAGTGGGTTAGCGGTTATGCACACCGTTTACATTAAAGCCTCTGAAGAGAAGCAGAAGGAGCTTCGAAACGCGTCAGGCTAATCCACTACGGAGCAGTTCCTACAGGCGGTTCCCCGTCCATACCCACACATAAATCAAGCTGCTGCTCGAGTGCTACTCATAGGTGGACAACCTTTGGAGCAGTAATTTAACACGCGGCCGTCCAGCCGCGGAGTATGCACCGACCTGTAAGTTTTGGGGGCCATGAAAGTGGAACAGCAGCCGTATATGGGATCGAGGACGGGCCCACCTGTAGGGTCCATACAGGATTTGATTGTGTGCTTTTCGCACTACACTTCCCAGAAGGCACAGTCTCATTTGAGCCTCCCATAAGGGGGTGTGTCATATGGAAAATGGTGAAGTGGGTTAGCGGTTATGCACACCGTTTCCGTTAAAGCCTCTGAAGAGAAGCAGATGGAGCTTCGAAACGCGTCAGGCTAATCCACTACGGAGCGGTTCCTACGGGCGGTTCCCCGTCCATACCCACACATAAATCAAGCTGCTGCTCGAGTGCTACTCATAGGTGGACAACCTTTGGAGCAGTATTTTAACACGCGGCCGTCCAGCCGCGGAGTATGCACCACCCCGTAAGTTTTGGGGGCCATGAAAGTGGAACAGCAGCCGTATATGGGATCGAGGACGGGCCCACCTGTAGGGTCCATACAGGACTTGATTGTGTGCTTTTCGCACTACACTTCCCAGAAGGCACAGTCTCATTTGAGCCTCCCATAAGGGGGTGTGTCATATGGAAAATGGTGAAGTGGGTTAGCGGTTATGCACACCGTTTCCGTTAAAGCCTCTGAAGAGAAGCAGATGGAGCTTCGAAACGCGTCAGGCTAATCCACTACGGAGCGGTTCCTACGGGCGGTTCCCCGTCCATACCCACAAATAAATCAAGCTGCTGCTCGAGTGCTACTCATAGGTGGACAACCTTTGGAGCAGTAATTTAACACGCGGACGTCCAGCCGCGGAGTATGCACCACCCGGTAAGTTTTGGGGGCCATGAAAGTGGAACAGCAGCCGTATATGGGATCGAGGACGGGCCCACCTGTAGGGTCCATTCAGGACTTGATTGTGTGCTTTTCGCACTACACTTCCCAGAAGGCACAGTCTCATTTGAGCCTCCCATAAGGGGGTGTGTCGTATGGAAAATGGTGAAGTGGGTTAGCGGTTATGCACACCGTTTACATTAAAGCCTCTGAAGAGAAGCAGAAGGAGCTTCGAAACGCGTCAGGCTAATCCACTACGGAGCAATTCCTACGGGCGGTTCCCCGTCCATACCCACACATAAATCAAGCTGCTGCTCGAGTGCTACTCATAGGTGGACAACCTTTGGAGCAGTAATTTAACACGCGGCCGTCCAGCCGCGGAGTATGCACCAACCTGTAAGTTTTGGGGGCCATGAAAGTGGAACAGCAGCCGTATATGGGATCGAGGACGGGCCCACCTGTAGGGTCCATACAGGATTTGATTGTGTGCTTTTCGCACTACACTTCCCAGAAGGCACAGTCTCATTTGAGCCTCCCATAAGGGGGTGTGTCATATGGAAAATGGTGAAGTGGGTTAGCGGTTATGCACACCGTTTCCGTTAAAGCCTCTGAAGAGAAGCAGATGGAGCTTCGAAACGCGTCAGGCTAATCCACTACGGAGCGGTTACTACGGGCGGTTCCCCGTCCATACCCACACATAAATCAAGCTGCTGCTCGAGTGCTACTCATAGGTGGACAACCTTTGGAGCAGTAATTTAACACGCGGCCGTCCAGCCGCGGAGTATGCACCACCCCGTAAGTTTTGGGGGCCATGAAAGTGGAACAGCAGCCGTATATGGGATCGAGGACGGGCCCACCTGTAGGATCCATACAGGACTTGATTGTGTGCTTTTCGCACTACACTTCCCAGAAGGCACAGTCTCATTTGAGCCTCCCATAAGGGGGTGTGTCATATGGAAAATGGTGAAGTGGGTTAGCGGTTATGCACACCGGTTCCGTTAAAGCCTCTGAAGAGAAGCAGATGGAGCTTCGAAACGCGTCAGGCTAATCCACTACGGAGCGGTTCCTACGGGCGGTTCCCCGTCCATACCCACACATAAATCAAGCTGCTGCTCGAGTGCTACTCATAGGTGTACAACCTTTGGAGCAGTAATTTAACACGCGGCCGTCCAGCCGCGGAGTATGCACCACGCCGTAAGTTTTGGGGGCCATGAAAGTGGAACAGCAGCCGTATATGGGATCGAGGAAGGGCCCACCTGTAGGGTCCATACAGGACTTGATTGTGTGCTTTTCGCACTACACTTCCCAGAAGGCACAGTCTCATTTTAGCCTCCCATAAGGGGGTGTGTCATATGAAAAATGGTGAAGTGGGTTAGCGGTTATGCACACCGTTTCCATTAAAGCCTCTGAAGAGAAGCAGATGGAGCTTCGAAACGCGTCAGGCTAATCCACTAGGGAGCGGTTCCTACGGGCGGTTCCCCGTCCATACCCACACATAAATCAAGCTGCTGCTCGAGTGCTACTCATAGGTGGACAACCTTTGGAGCAGTAATTTAACACGCGGCCGTCCAGCCGCGGAGTATGCACCACCCCGTAAGTTTTGGGGGCCATGAAAGTGGAACAGCAGCCGTATATGGGATCGAGGACGGGCCCACCTGTAGGGTCCATACAGGACTTGATTGTGTGCTTTTCGCACTACACTTCCCAGAAGGCACAGTCTCATTTGAGCCTCCCATAAGGGGGTGTGTCATATGGAAAATGGTGAAGTGGGTTAGCGGTTATGCACACCGTTTCCATTAAAGCCTCTGAAGAGAAGCAGATGGAGCTTCGAAACGCGTCAGGCTAATCCACTACGGAGCAATTCCTACGGGCGGTTCCCCGTCCATACCCACACATAAATCAAGCTGCTGCTCGAGTGCTACTCATAGGTGGACAACCTTTGGAGCAGTAATTTAACACGTGGCCGTCCAGCCGCGGAGTATGCACCACCCTGTAAGTTTTGGGGGCCATGAAAGTGGAACAGCAGCCGTATATGGGATCGAGGACGGGCCCACCGGTAGGATCCATACAGGACTTGATTGTGTGCTTTTCGCACTACACTTCCCAGAAGGCACAGTCTCATTTGAGCCTCCCATAAGGGGGTGTGTCATATGGAAAATGGTGAAGTGGGTTAGCGGTTATGCACACCGTTTCCGTTAAAGCCTCTGAAGAGAAGCAGATGGAGCTTCGAAACGCGTCAGGCTAATCCACTACAGAGCGGTTCCTACGGGCGGTTCCCCGTCCATACCCACACATAAATCAAGCTGCTGCTCGAGTGCTACTCATAGGTGGACAACCTTTGGAGCAGTAATTTAACACGCGGCCGTCCAGCCGCGGAGTATGCACCACCCCGTAAGTTTTGGGGGCCATGAAAGTGGAACAGCAGCCGTATATGGGATCGAGGACGGGCCCACCTGTAGGGTCCATACAGGATTTGATTGTGTGCTTTTCGCACTACACTTCCCAGAAGGCACAGTCTCATTTGAGCCTCCCATAAGGGGTGTGTCATATGGAAAATGGTGAAGTGGGTTAGCGGTTATGCACACCGTTTCCGTTAAAGCCTCTGAAGAGAAGCAGATGGAGCTTCGAAACGCGTCAGGCTAATCCACTACGGAGCGGTTACTACTGGCGGTTCCCCGTCCATACCCACACATAAATCAAGCTGCTGCTCGAGTGCTACTCATAGGTGGACAACCTTTGGAGCAGTAATTTAACACGCGGCCGTCCAGCCGCGGAGTATGCACCACCCCGTAAGTTTTGGGGGCCATGAAAGTGGAACAGCAGCCGTATATGGGATCGAGGACGGACCCACCTGAAGGGTCCATACAGGACTTAATTGTGTGCTTTTCGCACCACACTTCCCAGAAGGCACAGTCTCATTTGAGCCTCCCATAAGGGGGTGTGTCATATGGAAAATGGTGAAGTGGGTTAGCGGTTATGCACACCGTTTCCGTTAAAGCCTCTGAAGAGAAGCAGATGGAGCTTCGAAACGCGTCAGGCTAATCCACTACGGAGCGGTTCCTACGGGCGGTTCCCCGTCCATACCCACACATAAATCAAGCTGCTGCTCGAGTGCTACTCATAGGTGGACAACCTTTGGAGCAGTAATTTAACACGCGGCCGTCCAGCCGCGGAGTATGCACCACCCCGTAAGTTTTGGGGGCCATGAAAGTGGAACAGCAGCCGTATATGGGATCGAGGACGGGCCCACCTGTAGGGTCCATACAGGACTTGATTGTGTGCTTTTCGCACTACACTTCCCAGAAGGCACAGTCTCATTTGAGCCTCCCATAAGGGGGTGTGTCATATGGAAAATGGTGAAGTGGGTTAGCGGTTATGCACACCGTTTCCGTTAAAGCCTCTGAAGAGAAGCAGATGGAGCTTCGAAACGCGTCAGGCTAATCCACTACGGAGCGGTTCCTACGGGCGGTTCCCCGTCCATACCCACACATAAATCAAGCTGCTGCTCGAGTGCTACTCATAGGTGGACAACCTTTGGAGCAGTAATTTAACACGCGGACGTCCAGCCGCGGAGTATGCACCACCCGGTAAGTTTTGGGGGCCATGAAAGTGGAACAGCAGCCGTATATGGGATCGAGGACGGGCCCACCTGTAGGGTCCATTCAGGACTTGATTGTGTGCTTTTCGCACTACACTTCCCAGAAGGCACAGTCTCATTTGAGCCTCCCATAAGGGGGTGTGTCGTATGGAAAATGGTGAAGTGGGTTAGCGGTTATGCACACCGTTTACATTAAAGCCTCTGAAGAGAAGCAGAAGGAGCTTCGAAACGCGTCAGGCTAATCCACTACGGAGCAGTTCCTACAGGCGGTTCCCCGTCCATACCCACACATAAATCAAGCTGCTGCTCGAGTGCTACTCATAGGTGGACAACCTTTGGAGCAGTAATTTAACACGCGGCCGTCCAGCCGCGGAGTATGCACCGACCTCGTAAGTTTTGGGGGCCATGAAAGTGGAACAGCAGCCGTATATGGGATCGAGGACGGGCCCACCTGTAGGGTCCATACAGGATTTGATTGTGTGCTTTTCGCACTACACTTCCCAGAAGGCACAGTCTCATTTGAGCCTCCCATAAGGGGGTGTGTCATATGGAAAATGGTGAAGTGGGTTAGCGGTTATGCACACCGTTTCCGTTAAAGCCTCTGAAGAGAAGCAGATGGAGCTTCGAAACGCGTCAGGCTAATCCACTACGGAGCGGTTCCTACGGGCGGTTCCCCGTCCATACCCACACATAAATCAAGCTGCTGCTCGAGTGCTACTCATAGGTGGACAACCTTTGGAGCAGTATTTTAACACGCGGCCGTCCAGCCGCGGAGTATGCACCACCCCGTAAGTTTTGGGGGCCATGAAAGTGGAACAGCAGCCGTATATGGGATCGAGGACGGGCCCACCTGTAGGGTCCATACAGGACTTGATTGTGTGCTTTTCGCACTACACTTCCCAGAAGGCACAGTCTCATTTGAGCCTCCCATAAGGGGGTGTGTCATATGGAAAATGGTGAAGTGGGTTAGCGGTTATGCACACCGTTTCCGTTAAAGCCTCTGAAGAGAAGCAGATGGAGCTTCGAAACGCGTCAGGCTAATCCACTACGGAGCGGTTCCTACGGGCGGTTCCCCGTCCATACCCACACATAAATCAAGCTGCTGCTCGAGTGCTACTCATAGGTGGACAACCTTTGGAGCAGTAATTTAACACGCGGACGTCCAGCCGCGGAGTATGCACCACCCGGTAAGTTTTGGGGGCCATGAAAGTGGAACAGCAGCCGTATATGGGATCGAGGACGGGCCCACCTGTAGGGTCCATTCAGGACTTGATTGTGTGCTTTTCGCACTACACTTCCCAGAAGGCACAGTCTCATTTGAGCCTCCCATAAGGGGGTGTGTCGTATGGAAAATGGTGAAGTGGGTTAGCGGTTATGCACACCGTTTACATTAAAGCCTCTGAAGAGAAGCAGAAGGAGCTTCGAAACGCGTCAGGCTAATCCACTACGGAGCAATTCCTACGGGCGGTTCCCCGTCCATACCCACACATAAATCAAGCTGCTGCTCGAGTGCTACTCATAGGTGGACAACCTTTGGAGCAGTAATTTAACACGCGGCCGTCCAGCCGCGGAGTATGCACCAACCTGTAAGTTTTGGGGGCCATGAAAGTGGAACAGCAGCCGTATATGGGATCGAGGACGGGCCCACCTGTAGGGTCCATACAGGATTTGATTGTGTGCTTTTCGCACTACACTTCCCAGAAGGCACAGTCTCATTTGAGCCTCCCATAAGGGGGTGTGTCATATGGAAAATGGTGAAGTGGGTTAGCGGTTATGCACACCGTTTCCGTTAAAGCCTCTGAAGAGAAGCAGATGGAGCTTCGAAACGCGTCAGGCTAATCCACTACGGAGCGGTTACTACGGGCGGTTCCCCGTCCATACCCACACATAAATCAAGCTGCTGCTCGAGTGCTACTCATAGGTGGACAACCTTTGGAGCAGTAATTTAACACGCGGCCGTCCAGCCGCGGAGTATGCACCACCCCGTAAGTTTTGGGGGCCATGAAAGTGGAACAGCAGCCGTATATGGGATCGAGGACGGGCCCACCTGTAGGATCCATACAGGACTTGATTGTGTGCTTTTCGCACTACACTTCCCAGAAGGCACAGTCTCATTTGAGCCTCCCATAAGGGGGTGTGTCATATGGAAAATGGTGAAGTGGGTTAGCGGTTATGCACACCGGTTCCGTTAAAGCCTCTGAAGAGAAGCAGATGGAGCTTCGAAACGCGTCAGGCTAATCCACTACGGAGCGGTTCCTACGGGCGGTTCCCCGTCCATACCCACACATAAATCAAGCTGCTGCTCGAGTGCTACTCATAGGTGGACAACCTTTGGAGCAGTAATTTAACACGCGGCCGTCCAGCCGCGGAGTATGCACCACGCCCGTAAGTTTTGGGGGCCATGAAAGTGGAACAGCAGCCGTATATGGGATCGAGGAAGGGCCCACCTGTAGGGTCCATACAGGACTTGATTGTGTGCTTTTCGCACTACACTTCCCAGAAGGCACAGTCTCATTTGAGCCTCCCATAAGGGGGTGTGTCATATGGAAAATGGTGAAGTGGGTTAGCGGTTATGCACACCGTTTCCATTAAAGCCTCTGAAGAGAAGCAGATGGAGCTTCGAAACGCGTCAGGCTAATCCACTAGGGAGCGGTTCCTACGGGCGGTTCCCCGTCCATACCCACACATAAATCAAGCTGCTGCTCGAGTGCTACTCATAGGTGGACAACCTTTGGAGCAGTAATTTAACACGCGGCCGTCCAGCCGCGGAGTATGCACCACCCCGTAAGTTTTGGGGGCCATGAAAGTGGAACAGCAGCCGTATATGGGATCGAGGACGGGCCCACCTGTAGGGTCCATACAGGACTTGATTGTGTGCTTTTCGCACTACACTTCCCAGAAGGCACAGTCTCATTTGAGCCTCCCATAAGGGGGTGTGTCATATGGAAAATGGTGAAGTGGGTTAGCGGTTATGCACACCGTTTCCATTAAAGCCTCTGAAGAGAAGCAGATGGAGCTTCGAAACGCGTCAGGCTAATCCACTACGGAGCAATTCCTACGGGCGGTTCCCCGTCCATACCCACACATAAATCAAGCTGCTGCTCGAGTGCTACTCATAGGTGGACAACCTTTGGAGCAGTAATTTAACACGTGGCCGTCCAGCCGCGGAGTATGCACCACCCTGTAAGTTTTGGGGGCCATGAAAGTGGAACAGCAGCCGTATATGGGATCGAGGACGGGCCCACCGGTAGGATCCATACAGGACTTGATTGTGTGCTTTTCGCACTACACTTCCCAGAAGGCACAGTCTCATTTGAGCCTCCCATAAGGGGGTGTGTCATATGGAAAATGGTGAAGTGGGTTAGCGGTTATGCACACCGTTTCCGTTAAAGCCTCTGAAGAGAAGCAGATGGAGCTTCGAAACGCGTCAGGCTAATCCACTACAGAGCGGTTCCTACGGGCGGTTCCCCGTCCATACCCACACATAAATCAAGCTGCTGCTCGAGTGCTACTCATAGGTGGACAACCTTTGGAGCAGTAATTTAACACGCGGCCGTCCAGCCGCGGAGTATGCACCACCCCGTAAGTTTTGGGGGCCATGAAAGTGGAACAGCAGCCGTATATGGGATCGAGGACGGGCCCACCTGTAGGGTCCATACAGGATTTGATTGTGTGCTTTTCGCACTACACTTCCCAGAAGGCACAGTCTCATTTGAGCCTCCCATAAGGGGGTGTGTCATATGGAAAATGGTGAAGTGGGTTAGCGGTTATGCACACCGTTTCCGTTAAAGCCTCTGAAGAGAAGCAGATGGAGCTTCGAAACGCGTCAGGCTAATCCACTACGAAGCGGTTACTACTGGCGGTTCCCCGTCCATACCCACACATAAATCAAGCTGCTACTCGAGTGCTACTCATAGGTGGACAACCTTTGGAGCAGTAATTTAACACGCGGCCGTCCAGCCGCGGAGTATGCACCACCCCGTAAGTTTTGGGGGCCATGAAAGTGGAACAGCAGCCGTATATGGGATCGAGGACGGACCCACCTGAAGGGTCCATACAGGACTTAATTGGGTGCTTTTCGCACCACACTTCCCAGAAGGCACAGTCTCATTTGAGCCTCCCATAAGGGGGTGTGTCATATGGAAAATGGTGAAGTGGGTTAGCGGTTATGCACACCGTTTCCGTTAAAGCCTCTGAAGAGAAGCAGATGGAGCTTCGAAACGCGTCAGGCTAATCCACTACGGAGCGGTTCCTACGGGCGGTTCCCCGTCCATACCCACACATAAATCAAGCTGCTGCTCGAGTGCTACTCATAGGTGGACAACCTTTGGAGCAGTAATTTAACACGCGGCCGTCCAGCCGCGGAGTATGCACCACCCCGTAAGTTTTGGGGGCCATGAAAGTGGAACAGCAGCCGTATATGGGATCGAAGACGGGCCCACCTGTAGGGTCCATACAGGACTTGATTGTGTGCTTTTCGCACTACACTTCCCAGAAGGCACAGTCTCATTTTAGCCTCCCATAAGGGGGTGTGTCATATGGAAAATGGTGAAGTGGGTTAGCGGTTATGCACACCGTTTCCGTTAAAGCCTCTGAAGAGAAGCAGATGGAGCTTCGAAACGCGTCAGGCTAATCCACTACGGAGCGGTTCCTACGGGCGGTTCCCCGTCCATGCCCACACATAAATCAAGCTGCTGCTCGAGTGCTACTCATAGGTGGACAACCTTTGGAGCAGTATTTTAACACGCGGCCGTCCAGCCGCGGAGTATGCACCACCCCGTAAGTTTTGGGGGCCATGAAAGTGGAACAGCAGCCGTATATGGGATCGAGGACGGGCTCACCTGTAGGGTCCATACAGGACTTGATTGTGTGCTTTTCGCACTACACTTCCCAGAAGGCACAGTCTCATTTGAGCCTCCCATAAGGGGGTGTGTCATATGGAAAATGGTGAAGTGGGTTAGCGGTTATGCACACCGTTTCCGTTAAAGCCTCTGAAGAGAAGCAGATGGAGCTTCGAAACGCGTCAGGCTAATCCACTACGGAGCGGTTCCTACGGGCGGTTCCCCGTCCATACCCACACATAAATCAAGCTGCTGCTCGAGTGCTACTCATAGGTGGACAACCTTTGGAGCAGTAATTTAACACGCGGACGTCCAGCCGCGGAGTATGCACCACCCGGTAAGTTTTGGGGGCCATGAAAGTGGAACAGCAGCCGTATATGGGATCGAGGACGGGCCCACCTGTAGGGTCCATTCAGGACTTGATTGTGTGCTTTTCGCACTACACTTCCCAGAAGGCACAGTCTCATTTGAGCCTCCCATAAGGGGTGTGTCGTATGGAAAATGGTGAAGTGGGTTAGCGGTTATGCACACCGTTTACATTAAAGCCTCTGAAGAGAAGCAGAAGGAGCTTCGAAACGCGTCAGGCTAATCCACTACGGAGCAATTCCTACGGGCGGTTCCCCGTCCATACCCACACATAAATCAAGCTGCTGCTCGAGTGCTACTCATAGGTGGACAACCTTTGGAGCAGTAATTTAACACGCGGCCGTCCAGCCGCGGAGTATGCACCAACCTGTAAGTTTTGGGGGCCATGAAAGTGGAACAGCAGCCGTATATGGGATCGAGGACGGGCCCACCTGTAGGGTCCATACAGGATTTGATTGTGTGCTTTTCGCACTACACTTCCCAGAAGGCACAGTCTCATTTGAGCCTCCCATAAGGGGTGTGTCATATGGAAAATGGTGAAGTGGGTTAGCGGTTATGCACACCGTTTCCGTTAAAGCCTCTGAAGAGAAGCAGATGGAGCTTCGAAATGCGTCAGGCTAATCCACTACGGAGCGGTTACTACGGGCGGTTCCCCGTCCATGCCCACACATAAATCAGCTGCTGCTCGAGTGCTACTCATAGGTGGACAACCTTTGGAGCAGTAATTTAACACGCGGCCGTCCAGCCGCGGAGTATACACCACCCCGTAAGTTTTGGGGGCCATGAAAGTGGAACAGCAGCCGTATATGGGATCGAGGGCGGGCCCACCTGTAGGGTCCATACAGGACTTGATTGTGTGCTTTTCGCACCACACTTCCCAGAAGGCACAGTCTCATTTGAGCCTCCCATAAGGGGGTGTGTCATATGGAAAATGGTGAAGTGGGTTAGCGGTTATGCACACCGTTTCCGTTAAAGCCTCTGAAGAGAAGCAGATGGAGCTTCGAAACGCATCAGGCTAATCCACTATGGAGCGGTTCCTACGGGCGGTTCTCCGTCCATACCCACACATAAATCAAGCTGCTGCTCGAGTGCTACTCATAGGTGGACAATCTTTGGAGCAGTATTTTAACACGCGGCCGTCCAGCCGCGGAGTATGCACCACCCCGTAAGTTTTGGGGGCCATGAAAGTGGAACAGCAGCCGTATATGGGATCGAGGACGGGCCCACCTGTAGGGTCCATACAGGACTTGATTGTGTGCTTTTCGCACTACACTTCCCGGAAGGCACAGTCTCATTTGAGCCTCCCATAAGGGGTGTGTCATATGGAAAATGGTGAAGTGGGTTAGCGGTTATGCACACCGTTTCCGTTAAAGCCTCTGAAGAGAAGCAGATGGAGCTTCGAAACGCGTCAGGCTAATCCACTACGGAGCGGTTCCTACGGGCGGTTCCCCGTCCATACCCACATAAATCAAGCTGCTGCTCGAGTGCTACTCATAGGTGTACAACCTTTGGAGCAGTAATTTAACACGCGGCCGTCCAGCCGCGGAGTATGCACCACCCCGTAAGTTTTGGGGGCCATGAAAGTGGAACAGCAGCCGTATATGGGATCGAGGACGGGCCCACCTGTAGCGTCCATACAGGACTTGATTGTGTGCTTTTCGCACTATACTTCCCAGAAGGCACAGTCTCATTTGAGCCTCCCATAAGGGGTGTGTCATATGGAAAATGGTGAAGTGGGTTAGCGGTTATGCACACCGTTTCCGTTAAAGCCTCTGAAGAGAAGCAGATGGAGCTTCGAACGCGTCAGGCTAATCCACTACGGAGCGGTTCCTACAGGCGGTTCCCCATCCATACCCACACATAAATCAAGCTGCTGCTCGAGTGCTACTCATAGGTGGACAACCTTTGGAGCAGTAATTTAACACGCGGCCGTCCAGCCGCGGAGTATGCACCACCCCGTAAGTTTTGGGGGCCATGAAAGTGGAACAGCAGCAGTATATGGGATCGAGGGCGGGCCCACCTGTAGGGTCCATACAGGACTTGATTGTGTGCTTTTCGCACTACACTTCCCAGAAGGCACAGTCTCATTTGAGCCTCCCATAAGGGGTGTGTCATATGGAAAATGGTGAAGTGGGTTAGCGGTTATGCACACCGTTTCCATTAAAACCTCTGAAGAGAAGCAGATGGAGCTTCGAAACGCGTCAGGCTAATCCACTACGGAGCAATTCCTACGGGCGGTTCCCCGTCCATACCCACACATAAATCAAGCTGCTGCTCGAGTGCTACTCATAGGTGGACAACCTTTGGAGCAGTAATTTAACACGAGGCCGTCCAGCCGCGGAGTATGCACCACCCCGTAAGTTTTGGGGGCCATGAAAGTGGAACAGCAGCAGTATATGGGATCGAGGACGGGCCCACCTGTAGGGTCCATACAGGATTTGATTGTGTGCTTTTCGCACTACACTTCCCAGAAGGCACAGTCTCATTTGAGCCTCCCATAAGGGGGTGTGTCATATGGAAAATGGTGAAGTGGGTTAGCGGTTATGCACACCGTTTCCGTTAAAGCCTCTGAAGAGAAGCAGATGGAGCTTCGAAACGCGTCAGGCTAATCCACTACGGAGCGGTGACTACGGGCGGTTCCCCGTCCATACCCACACATAAATCAAGCTGCTGCTCGAGTGCTACTCATAGGTGGACAACCTTTGGAGCAGTAATTTAACACGCGGCCGTCCAGCCGTGGGTATGCACCACCCCGTAAGTTTTGGGGGCCATGAAAGTGGAACAGCAGCCGTATATGGGATCGAGGACGGGCCCACCTGTAGGGTCCATACAGGACTTGATTGTGTGCTTTTCGCACCACACTTCCCAGAAGGCACAGTCTCATTTGAGCCTCCCATAAGGGGGTGTGTCATATGGAAAATGGTGAAGTGGGTTAGCGGTTATGCACACCGTTTCCGTTAAAGCCTCTGAAGAGAAGCAGATGGAGCTTCGAAACGCGTCAGGCTAATCCACTACGGAGCGGTTCCTACGGGCGGTTCCCCGTCCATACCCACACATAAATCAAGCTGCTGCTCGAGTGCTACTCATAGGTGTACAACCTTTGGAGCAGTAATTTAACACGCGGCCGTCCAGCCGCGGAGTATGCACCACCCCGTAAGTTTTGGGGGCCATGAAAGTGGAACAGCAGCCGTATATGGGATCGAGGACGGGCCCACCTGTAGCGTCCATACAGGACTTGATTGTGTGCTTTTCGCACTATACTTCCCAGAAGGCACAGTCTCATTTGAGCCTCCCATAAGGGGGTGTGTCATATGGAAAATGGTGAAGTGGGTTAGCGGTTATGCACACCGTTTCCGTTAAAGCCTCTGAAGAGAAGCAGATGGAGCTTCGAAACGCGTCAGGCTAATCCACTACGGAGCGGTTCCTACGGGCGGTTCCCCATCCATACCCACACATAAATCAAGCTGCTGCTCGAGTGCTACTCATAGGTGGACAACCTTTGGAGCAGTAATATATATTTATATATATATATATATATATATATGAACTCCAACTCCCCTCTCACTTATCGAAGAAGGGTCTGACACTGCCGGGTTAAAATCGAAAGGATTTATTCAGGGTGAGTTCACAGCGCAATTATGTAACAATTCGGCAGACGCGTTTCAGCGGCTCAGCTTTCCTCAGTGCCTGTTAGGAATGGCAGGTCCTCGCACCTGGTGGCCATTTAGGTGTTCCCTTGGCCACTCCCCTGGAATCTCCATCGAGGCTCCTCCTCTGCCACAATGATAGTTCACTTCGGCGCTGAACAGACAGGCTGCTGCATGCTGGGAAGTGGAGTCCGTGTGCGGATCCCCTTGAGTAATTGGGGAAACCAAACACCAAGTGGTGTCCCATCACTGTGGCCCAGACTCCACTCCACCACAGCTTCCTGTCCTGATAGATATCCATGCTGAGACCCCTCGATCTTCCCTCGCAGACAGTGCTGCTCCTCTCTCCCCACGCAGTGATGTGTGCACACAGTGGTGCTTTGGTCTGCGCAGGGGGGCAACGCATTTGCATTCAAAATACAAAAGTCCAAGAACTGCTGGCCATCGCGTCGCTCCTGACCGAGCGGGCGTGTCAGGTAAGCCAGTGCCTGCAAAACTGGCATTACACGAACTCCAACTCCCCTCTCACTTATCGAAGAAGGGTCTGACACCGCCGGGTTAAAATCGAAAGGATTTATTTAGGGCGAGTTCACTGCGCAATTATGTAACAATTCGGCAGACGCGTTTCAGCGGCTCAGCTTTCCTCAGTGCCTGTTACAAATGGCAGGTCCTCGCATCTGGTGGCCATTTAGGTGTTCCCTTGGCCACTTCCCCTGGAATCTCCATCGAGGCTCCTCCTCTGCCACAACGATAGTTCACTTCACGCTGAACAGACAGGCTGCTGCATGCTGGGAATTGGAGTCCATGTGTGGATCCCCCTTGAGTAAGTAGGGAAACCAAACACCAAGTGGTGTCCCATCACTGTGGCCCAGACTGCACTCCACCACAGCTTCCTGTCCTGATAGATATCCATGCTGAGACCCCTCGATCTTCCCTCGCAGACAGTGCTGCTCCTCTCTCCCCACGCAGTGATGTGTGCACACAGTGGTGCTTTGGTCTGCGCAGGGGGGCAACGCGTTTGCATTCAAAATACAAAAGTCCAAGAACTGCTGGTCACCGCGTCGCTCCTGACCGAGAGGGCGTAACAGGTAAGCAAGTGCCTGCAAAACTGGCATAACACGAACTCCAACTCCCCTCTCACTTATCGAAGAAGGGTCTGACACCGCCGGGTTAAAATCGAAAGGATTTATTCAGGGTGAGTTCACAGCGCAATTATGTAACAATTCGGCAGACGCGTTTCAGCGGCTCAGCTTTCCTCAGTGCCTGTTACGAATGGCAGGTCCTCGCACCTGGTGGCCATTTAGGTGTTCCCTTGGCCACTCCCCCTGGAATATATATATATATTCTGGATTTTCTACACCAGCGCAGTCCCCCACTCCCAGGGCTCGGAAGAAAATATATATATCTTCAAGGTACATAGATGTGGAGTTAAAAATAGTAAATCTATACTTACCTGTTTGCACTTACCTTCTCAATATTTTGGTACTCGATATGTTTGACACGATATTCTGCCCACACAATATTTTTGGTGCCGATATTCTGTCAGTGGTCACAAGTACTAACTCTAGGACATGTGCAGAGCTGTAACCATCTCTCAATGATTCTGTGTTTTACCGTAATTTTTTATTTGGACCACGAGGACAATGACATCCCTTCACAGGAATGCTTCTGTATTTATTTATTTATTTTTCATGTGGAAAGTATGCCTTTTAGTTAGAAGTAGTCTGTTTATTTTCACCAATAGACAGTAAATGAAATAGCACCCCATTTGAAATTCATACTTGTAAAAAAGAGAAATACCAGTAGCGGCATTATGTTTTAATTTGGAACTTACAGTAAGAACCTAGATGCTGTGCATGAAAAGAGGCCTAGTCTGGAGAATAGTTAGTGCCAGGTTCACTGTGGTTAGAGGTTGGATTGCAAGCCTCCTCTCTCCAGTTCAAGCGGGCATGATTGCCATTATATTGAACTAGCCCTTACAATATTCCAATCAGCCACAGTGGATTTGATTACAGATGGAGACCACTACTTGATCATAAATGTACTACTCTACGGGGCATATTTACAAATGGGTCACCTTGCTACAGTGCACTGTGTGCCAGGGAAAGGACAGAAATGGGTCATATTTAAAAGAATACGACGCATTCCTGTCCTAGTCTCTGTGTTGCTGCTGTTTTGGCTGCCAACGTAGGCACCTTTGCATCATGTTGCAAGGATACCTGCATTGAAGACAGGATGTTTTTTGTGCAGGAAGGCACCTTCCTGCACAAAAACAATCCTGCATGTAGCATAGACACCCTTGCAGGTTGCCTGCATTGGCGCTAGGCAGCCAAAACATCGCCAGCACAGGGGCAAAGGCAGGAATGCAGCGTATTTTATTATATTCAGCACATTCCTGTCCTTTCCCTGTCATGCAGCACAGCAAGGTGACTTGGTGCACTTCGTGACTATTTTATAAATATGCCCCTAAATATATATAATCGATGCAAAGTATGTTTTATTTCTGAAAGGCACGGAGGACTCAATTACATACCCTCTGTATGCAAATGTTAGTGCAGTTAGTCAGTGGTAAGAGGAGCACAGACAGTATTCTGCACTCTTTTGCATTGTGTATAAACTCTACCACTAGCTGTGTTATTTTAGATACTTCTATGTTATAATTTGTGTTTATCACATTTGCAATGTTATGTGTATGTTGTATTCGAACATAGTGGTTCGTGTAGGTGGCTATTGCATGTTTTTTTTCCAGCTTTACGGATCGGAAGTTTTTGTGGATGTGTGTTTTTGTGCTTTTTTTTCTAAAGGAAATTCTTTTTTTTAGTAAATCAATTTTTTTATTTTCCTTGCCTGTGATTTTTGGGATTTCCTGGAGCGATTCTTTTTTGTCTCCTTTTTTTATGGTTCTTTGGATTATTTCAATTAATTTACTTTAGACTTTTTCATCTTCACATTTGTTTTGGGCTTTTTAAATACAATTCATCTTTTTTTTGGTGGAATATATTTTAAGAACATGGATTTGGTTGGAGATCCATAGCCACAGATGTGTAAGCTTATTTTATTTATTTATTTTTGGGTGGGAAATGTTATAGTTTATTATCAATGTGTGCTTGCTGAACTTGTAATATATTATTTTACATTTCTATTTTTGGGGTATATTGATTTTGCATTTATTTCTAATGATGTGTTTTGTGATTGTTGATGTGGTGATTTTTAATTAATTATTAAACGTATTTATAGTCTACAGTCTTATTTACTACATTTTCTATGTTTATTTCTATGTTTTTGAATGATCTATTAAAATATATTTTTTAATATTTATTTAAAAATCCTTAATTTATGGTGGTGTCTACCTTTGTTAAGGTTTGTTGGTTGCTTTGTAGGCATCTAGGTGTTTTATACTGGGGATTTTGCTATTGTTCCTAAGTAGTGTACTCTTTCATTGTTTATAAGGCTTCCCATTTTACATTGTAGCATGTCGTACATTCTCCTGCTTTGTTTACTTACTTTAGGTTTGATTTGGGTTACTGATTGCTTTATTCTTAGTTGTTGGTGGCTTTGTTCTTTTTGTAGGGCTTCTATAAATGTGTAGAGTGTAGGCTGGGTTCTCCCTAATGTGGCTTGGAAGGTGTTGTGTCATCCTCCTTCTGCATTGTCGTTTTTGGCTTCTATGGTGCTGTCATAGACATTCCATCATAGTATTCGGAATTTGGATTGGCATCTGTGTCCGGAGTGGTGTAGTCTGCCAACCCAAGTATTTTCAAAGTAGCCCATTAGGAGACTTAGGGCCTGATTATGAGTTTGGTGGTCTTACTGCCGTACCACCGCGTCATATTATGATGCATGAAGCCTGAATCACCGACCACTGTCATTTCCGCCTGGGCTGTGGCGGACTGCAATTTTGGTAATGCATACTCCGATGCCGTCAGGGCCGCGCTTTCCCCCTGAGCCGATTACAAAAACACAGTTATACTGGTGGTCCCCTCGCAGTGGTTCCCTGGCGGCGGTAGGCCATCGCGGTATGCTCTCAGCACCTGTCCCCTTTGTATGAATTCACAAATAACACAGTTGATATCCACTGGTCAAGTTGACACACTGGCAAATCACACTATAAAATACACCGCATCCCAGACCATGATCCTTTGCCTTTCCACTGTAGTACAGCAAGACAGATCAGCAATTTTTTGTTCAGATAAGGTAGCCCTTTTTTCCCTATCCCATTTAACACTCTCTACATGCTTTTCTTGCATTTTTACTAGTATCCCTTTATTTATTTATTTATTTATTTTTAATTGTCACCTACTTTAATTTCTAGCTTACGTTACGGCCAAAAGTCCATGGCGGATGAAATCATAAGAGTAGAGCCACAATTGTTTGGAGCCCAAGTCCAACATACTCCTCTCAGTAGGAAATTGGAAATGTGGTCCAGGATAGTTGACAAAGTGAATGCTGTAGGTACCACCCTGTACACAAAGGAGGACATTAGGAAGAGGTGGCACAACCTGAGGGCTAAGGCCCATTTCCTGGTCTTCAAGCATCACCTGGAAGCTCAGAAGACTGGCAGTGGTCCTCCCAGCGGCCCATTACAACACTTTCCCTGGGAGGAGAATGTCTTGGACATCCTGAATTCAGGGCCGGACTGGGAACCGAAACCGGCCCTGGCAAACTGCTCGGCTGACCCCCCTGGGGGTGGGGGGGGTGCAGCCGTGCTGTTTGCGAGGGCCGGTTTCAGCCGATTTTGTTACAGGGGGCCGATATTGCCGACCCCTGGTAACAAAAACGGGCCCCCACCCTAGCAGCCCACCGGGGAAACGCCCTGTGCCCGCTACGGCCAGTCCGGCCGTGCCTGCATTCTGAGGGCTTGAGTATGCTGAGTACCTGGGGGAGGAGAATTTGGTAAGTTACTCCTCATTAACTGTCACAACACTTCAATGTCCTTTATGCTCTCATTTCAGCTGTTGCTATTATGTTCTCTATCTACTTTCCTAACATGCAATATTCAGAGTAGCAAAGATGTTTGATTGTCAGTTTCAATGTGAATTGTTGAATATAAGATCACATGTATCAATCTCCATTACATGCCACATGTTGCAATGGTGTCTGTATGTGTATTGCTATGAAATTATCATCCCAGGACCCATTATATGTTCCAATACGTAAATGCATGGTCCAGCCCAACTGCATTTTGACAGCAGGAATGTAATGCTAATCATTTGTCAAGTGTTGTCAGGTAAAGATTGAAAATACTACAACTACCATGAGGCCCTGTTTCTCTAACTCTAAAAATAGATGCAATTGTGCATTTTCCCATTTTCACTTGTCTCACATGTTACAACTGATTTCCACTTCTCATGGACTTAACCTTTTGTCAAGTGTTGGAAAGTAGGGATTGAAATGACTACCACTACCACGAGGCCCTGTTTCTGTAACTCAAAACAAGATGCAATTTTGAGTTTGCCCATTTTCACTTGTCTCACATGTTACAACTGATTTCCACTTCTCATGAACTTAACCATATGTCAAGTGTTGGAAAGTAGAGATTGAAATGGCTACCATGAGGCCCTGTTTCTGCTACTCTAAACAAAAGGAAAAAGTGATTATGCCCATTCTCACTTGTCTCACATGTTAAAACGATGTTCATTTCTCATGGACTAAGCAATCTACATACAATAATCTACTCAGAGACATTTCTGCCCACTTATCTTGATGTTGTCCTGGTCTCAACTGATACCCTTGATGGTATGAGTGACACCATACCAAGGGTGTACCGCAAATATTTGTAAAGCTGATTAGAATTGGCAGGTGACCCATTGACTCTGCACTGCTCACATGATGACTAATTCTAAATATACAATCAAATTCTGTGTTCGCCTGCATTGTACACAACTAGGCCTTGGAATGGTCCGAAACACACATGTTACTTCTCCACTGTGTTGCCTTAATTGTTTGGGAGATGTCATGTTCAATCCTCAATTCAAAATGCAACATATCAGCACATCTAATGAGCTGCACAATTCTAGTACATGTACTGAATGTCTGCAAATGTCTTCTTAACAAGTTCTATACCACAGAAATATATCACAATAGTAGACTCTGCTTATTTTGATTTTCGTAGATCTCCACTTATTGTGACACAAAACATTTGGATGTAGATACCACACTTCCACTAATAACAATGTTCTCTATTTCTCAACAGGTCGATCTGGCACACCACCTGCTCAGAACTTGTCCACTGAACTGACACGCACTCTACCCCCGGATGAAGCTCTCAGTGATGACAACACTCCTCGGGATGTGGACGTGGATGACTGTCCTGGAACATCTGGTCAATCTGGGCAGACGGCAACAGTGAGTCTCGCTGTGTCCACAACAATGCCTTTCACCCCAGCTGCAATACCTCAGCCAAACCCTGTCCCCCCAACCTGTGTACCTAACATAGTCACTAACATCTTGTGCCCCTGGGTCCTGGACCCTGAAGTGGCAATCCCCAACCCAGTCACTGAGGAACCTAGACCCAATGGTAGGTTGCAGCCTGGTCCAAGGGCACAGGTCCGTGGGGGTTCATGAGAGGGTAACTGTGAGCCCATTGAGTGAGGCCACTGGGGCCACTCACACTCAGGCCACCAAGGACCCCAAGTTTTGGGAGCCTATCAGGAGCCCCAAGACGTGATGGGCCAGGTACTAATGGAAATCCGGGAGATGAAGCAGCTGCATAGGGACATACACCAGGAGCTGGCCACCCATAACACCAACATGGGCCAGCTCATTGGGGTGCTGCAGGACATCCACACAACCCTCTGCAGGGTTTTTCCACCATTATCTACCTCTTCCTATGGTCCAACTACATCCGACCCATTTACATCTGTGGAAGCCACAGGAAGGGAGGTCTAAACAAAAACCCTGGAGGTTTTTGACACCCTCCACCGCCATAAAGAAACCTCCACCTTAATTTCCTCTAATGTGCGCAACACATTCACTTTGTTGACTATGTCTGGACACTTTTTCCTTTCTGATGGGAGTAGTATTTTAGACTTTGAACTTCAAACAATTTGACATCTATAACTATGGTTTCATTCACCATGACTGAGTTCTTCACTTTTTTGTTTTTCCTTTTTGGTTTTGCACAATGATTATTTTCTCCTTCTTCACTGCAATAAAAACACTGGTCACAAACTCATTGCCTGCTGTTGTATATCTCACATCTAGCAATGTATATATATGTACTCCCATGTGAACTTTACAATGCCAAAACAAGCTGCTTCTGTAAGCATGGACATGTTGCATATACATAATGTTTCACTTACAACAATGTCACACCAACACATACATACAAGTGTCTTGTCTTTCAACATCTTTATTCCATTGTTCCAATCATAGGCTGCTATGATGCCAGAAACATAGCAAATCATACATGACTCACAAAATTCTGTGTCAGTGATCACATTTTCAGGTGCAGACATTAACAACATGGAAGGCGGGGCTACATCAGACAATTTACTATAGAATAGGCAAAATAACACTGGTTTATGTCATCAGCTGGAGCTGTATCAATTACCTCACAAAAGGAATCCCACATCATTTAAAACAATACAAAAACACATGGCAGAACAACAGTTTCTGATCACAGGCTTATTCCATCCAGTGTTGCAGCATCTGGTGGAATGTCACAAACAAATGTCAGTGATGTGCCACAAACACTTTGGCCTCTGATGAGGAGACACATCAACATCTACATACAGTTTATATTAAGGGTGGGCGGAATTTGCGTAGTCGCGTTACGCAAATCTCCGCGAAATTGCTAAAAATTTCCGCGAGCACGCGGAGATTCCGCGAAATCGCGGAATTGCTGGTCCCGTCCGTTCGCGATGTGTTTTTGTGTGCTCGCGGGGAAATATATCGCTAATTTGCCCATGCGGTTGCTAACGGGCGCGGCCATCTTGTTTTCACTTGTCCCGCCCGCTCGCGATGGTATTTCCTGTTCCGGGTCGCGTATTGCATGCTCCCGCCCGCTCGCGATGCTTATTTCCAGTTCGGGGTCGCGTATTGCATGCTCCCGCCCGTTCGCGATAAGGTTTTCCTGTTCGGAAAGCGCATTACGTGTTCGCGACGCTTTTGCGTGCTCGGGGGAAATATCGCGCTGAACTTGCCCATGCGGTCGCAATGGGCGCGACCATCTTGTTTTTCAGTCTATTGCTATGGTTCTGGGCCTGCTTTTCAATCCTCCCTCTATCTTTTCAATCCTTTGTTTCTGTAAACTTTTTTTGGGTCTTTTTATTTATTATCTATCTCTCTATTTTCCTGATTCTATATTTTGAGTTTTTTTCTACTTTTTGTGTGTTTTTAACTACTTTTTCACACTCTTTCTATTACCTGCTTTTTCATTTCTTTTACTTACTTTTTTGTAATTCCTACCTTTTCTTTTCCGTCCCCCGCCTACCCAGAACCATGGCAAGGGCCACAGCCACAGGGCTCGAAGTCGGAGCCAGAGCCGCGACAGCCTTCCTTGCGGAAGGCGGCACCAAAGAGGGTGCAGGCACGGGCCTTATTTAATGAGTCGGAGGTGGCCGCTCTGGTTTTTTTGTTCAGCGCCACCTCCCTTAACCCTGACAGCAGGCGGCAGGCCTGGGTCCCGGGTACGGGCTCCGGGAGCATCGGCAGCGGTGGGGCAAGGTGCGTTGGGCAGTGTTTCGCTGCTCTGGTGTCCGGCGCACCAATAATCAGCTGACACACCGGTGGTCCGATATTCTGGACCGGGAGCAGGACCTGCTGCACCTACTAGGAGTGGAGGTCCCGGGGCTTGGTGAGTAGCTATTTAATATTACTACTTTGTGTTCTGCTGTGTGTTATATATTGCGAATATATATTTTTTCCGACCAGCAAGAATGCTGCTGCTTACATTGCAGGTAAATTACGTTTACAAATCTGTGATTGTTATGACACAGGCGCTCGGCGCTACTAATCTTACTTGTTTGCAACTTTGCGCTCGCTTGGCCTGATGATTATGTAAGAGTTTACTTTAGAGAACTTAAGTGATGTAATGCTAGAGAGAGTAGTCCTTCCTTTGTCCTCCTGCCACTAAGAAGGGATAGTGGTGGATTGATAGGTTTAGTTACTTATTAGTTGGTAATTTGTAAGTGGTGTGCGTTACGCATCCTCTGTCATGTCACGTGCTGCTGAGTGCTGCTTACCCCAGTCCTTCGCAGAACCTTTTGTAGTTTGTTTTCTGAGTGTTAATAGGCTTATATCATCACTAGCAGAACATCAGCAGCAACCAGCCAACAATTTGGTGTATGCAAAAATGTATGCATGTGTCCTCCATCTATGCATTTTTGAGGACTAAAATAAATGGAAATGCAGACTTACTGAACAATTGGCCCGTCTGGATTGGAATAGGTGGGCTAGGTCAGGTGGTAGTTAGGCTTGCTAGACGGTCCGTGAATCTCGCAATACTACCAGTCGATCAGATAGGTCAATTTTATTGCAATTGTTGTTACCCAAAAAGTTTTTGGTGCGTATTTTAAATTTTTTTATTTATTTCACACCAAACTTTAATTTTTGTCTCTTTCTTTATGAAATCTTACATGATCAGCAGCACCCAGGGGCAAGAAGACGGGGTCGCAGGCGGTGGGCCATGAAGATCAACAAGATGCCTCCCAGGGACAGGACCGCTCCTCTATCGAGGGTCTGCTGCTGGCCCCAGTAAGTCCTCCAGTGGTTAATATTATTAATTATATTTCCCAAACTTTTCCTGCACCTTATTTTTCCGAACTATTATTTAGGTATCCTCCTAATTCGAATTTTGACAAAATCTTCTTTGCTCTATACTATCTGTTTCTAAATTCTTGTTATCCCTGCCTCTAACTGCGTCTGCTATGACTCTCTGTACTACTACTATTAGTCTGTCTGTAGCTAAGCTTGCCCAGTTGCCCACTCTTTATTTAAAATATTTTAAATAAAACTCTTATTCACCAATAGCTATAGCCATTGAGTCCAGTCCTTTGGGTTGTCCTCTTCTACTACTTCTAGTCTTCTTATTCTTGAGGCTTTTCGACAATTCCCACCAAGAAAATGCCCAACCACATTTTAGAATTTTAGATAGGATAGGACATACTACTACTGTTGTAGGGATTCTGCACATACAGAACTTTGCACAAGAAAATAGGATGTTGGTGATGGGAGGTTGGACCTTCCTCACACCTCAATCAGAAGCCACCACAATCCCTGACCAACTAGTTATAGTGTCTCATTACTCCGAAATGCCCCCCAAAATACCCAATGAGTAGACAACCCAGACAACATAACACTCCCAACCTCTGTCGCGGAAGCAATGCACACCCTTTGCTCACTCTCTCGTGTAAGTCCACACCAAATACCACCGAGTCTATGTAAGTTCAAAAGGTTTATTTTTATTTCCAACTGACAAGCTCTGTACGTTGTATAATGCAGCAGCAACAGCAAAATGCATAAGATTAAAACAAAAACATTGTTACACTTAGTTAGACTTACAAGTTACTTACAACTACAAGTCCATAGAAGCCAAAAGGCGAGATCATGATAACTGAACAGTGGTGGAAGAACCACCCTCCCTTGGTAGGAATCTAGTTTATATAAAATTATAAATGGAGATGTGAGAATTCTGGGAGCCCTCACCTTAGAAGAACCTAGTACTGGTTACATCATAAGGTCTGCAAAGCTCTGGTTCTTCGTATAAGGGAATCTTCCGTCTGTAATGAGAAAAATGGTGCGCGTTAGTATAGTGCAAGCATTTCTCAGTCGTGCCAAAAAGTGCAGTTTTTTATGGATAAGCAATATGGACTAACACCAGAACTCCATAACAAAGTCGGTTGTTTTTCGACCTTGTACGCAGCGCTCAGACAGTAGCAGTATGAGCTCATGTGGGCTCAAGGCGTCTTTCACAACAAGCTGCGAGGTAACTTGCGCAAAAATAAAAGACAGAGCTAAAATGGTTGCATGGCTCGGGGTAACTTAGCAAAGACTAGAATGACCCTAGGGACCATATAACACTACCAGTGTCTACTCTACTACCTGATTTATACTAGTGATGTATGTTGTATATGTATTATGTATGTATTAACTTTTTTCATTCTTGCTAGTCAAAAATAGGGAGGTGTAAATGGCATCTGAAAAATGTGTAATGTTTTTTCTAGGCGTACTACCGACCACCAGTACCGGGGCCAGCGGCGAAGGTGACGCGGCCGCTGAGGGTGCAGGCGATGCGGCAGTTGGAGGAGCTGCAGGGGGTGAGCCAGCAGCAGTGGCGGGCGGTGGTAAATTATATTCCTAATCCTTACTTATTGACATTACACTCACTGCAAGGGTGTAATGTGTACTGTACTGTTGAGACTTAAGTAAGAAGTTGTTGTGAACGGTTGAAGAAGACACCCTTTACTTAGCATTAGCAATAGCATTAGCGACGGGAGTGTACTGAGAGTAACCAATGGCCTCTTCTATCGGACTTCAACTCAGCTGTGAAATTTTTATGGAGAAGACAAAGTCTGATCAGATGACCTTGATGGATGGGTTGAACGAAAAGGGAAAGAAGGGTGGAAGGAGGAAGGACGGGCGAGATTTTATATTTATGACTGGCAGAGAAGGATACGTGGGATGCATGCATAGGTGTGTGATATGAATCAGATGCATGGGTGGTGGAATGCCTGAAACTACCACAAATGTTCGAGGCCGAGGTAGTGGGAGGATAGATACATACCACAAATGTTACGTACTGTCCTTGCTAGTGCTACTGTGCCACTATGTGTAGAATGAATTTGTCTGACTGCTTTGCTAAGAGTATATTTTACAATAGTCTTGTTTTTCTTCTTGATATAGCGACTCCTTCCAAAGGTAAAGTCGACAGGAAGGAGTTGGCAGCCAAGGCCCGGCGCCGGAAGCTGGAGGCCATACAGGCCAAATACCAGTGGCTGGTTCTTCTGGAGGAGGAGGCGGCAGCAGCTGCAGCCTCCTCCAATGCCCCGGGCCCCAGACACCCCCCTACAGTGTTACGGCGCCACCGCCTGTCAGCCGCCCGCCGCCACACAGCAAGAAGCACTGCTGCCCCCCCCCTGTGGATGCAACTGCCGCGCGCTGAAGCACCGCGTGGCCCGCCTAGAGGAGCGCATCCATGTCCTGGAGAGGCGAGCCCGCTGAGACCCCGTTTATTTATTGCCCCTTTTTTATAGCTTCTTTTGGTGGGTGGGAATCGGGCGTTGGGTTTTTGACTTTTGGACATTTGTTGGACTTTTCGTTCCGGGACATGAACATTGGTTGGGGTTAGGGAGAGGGGTGGGTCAGGTGTTGTGGTATTTTTTACATAGTTTATTTTTGTTAGGGTATTAAATTACATATTTAGACTTTATACGATGTGGTTAATGTTTTGTGGGTGGAGTTACTGTTTTACGTCACACGGTTTCCTTGCTGGTGCAGTGCCACAGCCAGTGTTTGATTTAAATAATTGGCTGAGTTACTAAGACACAAACAGACAGATGCGGTACCCCTCACTGAGGGACTTGTCCTACTAGTACTGTCAGTCTCTCCTCCTAATCTATGCATTCTGCAACTGGACTCAAAGGGGTGTGTGAAATAGAATTAGTGAAAAAAATTCTGTTATTAATTATGCCTCCCCAAACTTCTTCTCTTACCTGTGCTTGATGTTTAACTTGGGCACGGCGATGGCTGCATGGTGATGATGGTTTTCTTTCCCAACATGCCATGGTTGTGGTGGTAGTAGTAGTAGACCCTGGCAGTTTCACTTGCAAATAAAAGAAAATGAGACAGTCAGTCGCCTGAGAGAGACTGTGGGAGGAGTAGTAGAACGAAGTACAGTACGGAACTTACTGCCAAACAATAATATGCCAAAATACAAGGAAACATAATGGTTGCGGGGATAGCCTAGTACATAGAGTTACAAACTCTAGCTGTGTCGAAGTCACTCGACTAGGCCTACAGTACACCGTGACTCGACACAAGCGTAACCGTTAGTGCTGTTTCGGAGGATGACAACAAATCCAATCTATGCCGGCAATTAATGTTAATGGATTAGGTTCCTTTGGTAAAAAAAAAAAAATCGCAAATATACTGCTCATAGGAGGGTGGGCAAGCAAAAGATCCGCGCCCTGCCTTGAAAATGCATTTTTGTTGCTTTAGCCACATCCGCCCCAGCAAGCGCATGATAAATTATTGGTGTACATTTAATTTAGTCACACCTCAATAAGTCACACAGCCCGGGGGAAGAGGGTTAGGGTTTGATAAATGGTTGGGAAGGGGGGTTTTGGGAAAGGTTTGACAAAGAAAAACAGTACGCATGGACAACAACAAAATACAATCTTGGCAGACAACCATATCCATAAATCAGTTAAGGGATAAAAAGGAAATGCATGCATGATGATGATAACTTGATGGTTAATGATAGTACTTACTAACTACTACTACTAGACAATTAGACAGTACAGGGCAGCAGTATATTATGCAATTTGCCTTGCCTGTCTGCCCTCAGAGAGACCCGAATTACATTCAGTTTCTGTTGTGTTGTACCGGCCCGGAGCTTAAAGATAGCAAAAGAAAAGCCAAAAATTGCTGTAGGGATGAATTGAATTATAAGCAGAGAGCAAACATAACAACAACAACACACAGTAGTAATGATTGAAGACAAAAAATGAATCAAATTTAAAAGATGATGAAAGTTGATACTGTTACTGTATGTTATCCTGGTTAAAATGTGGAGTTGCATCTCGGCATTCGTCTTGGTCCTCCCTTCCATGGACGCTCCGGCCATCAATCTTGGGTGACGCCACTGCCTGCCTGGCAGATGTAGATTCATTGGTAAGGTAAGTGAGAGTTGTTTTTCCCAGTGTAGCACAGGGTAAGGGCCGGCCTGTAATTGCAGATGGGAAAACAAAAGGGATATTGAAAAATCAAGTAGAAAAAAATGCCTAAATTACGGTGGAGTGCAACAAGAACACTTTCAGAGGCGGCATGGATTTGGATACATCATGTCTACTCTAGTCTGTTTCCTGCATTAACCTCCAACAACAACAGGACAGAGCAGGCCCACGGCACCCATGACACATCCTCCATTTAGCGTACATTTTTTGACAGAGGCAGACAAAGCAGATATACAGCAACATAGCATTTTACAAATTAAGTGACTAAATCAATGCCCCGCTGTCAGTCATACCACCACACTCGACTCCACCACTACACAGACATGTAGGTCTGCAGTGGTTGTTGTTGACTTGGTTACCTTTTAATGCACTCATGAAAAGCACTGAGTTATTCCATCAATCATCTCTGATCGTACTGAGTGACTGCGAAGAGATAATGTCACTGTGGTCATCATCATGGTGTGTTGTCCAACTCAGTGTTCAGTAGTGTACAGATTGAGTCCCCTTTCCATATTCAAAATGCAATGGATCGGCCTGCAGTAGAAGTAGAAAATTGTTATTGAAAAACAAGAATGGAAACAAACATTGCATTGAGTTACTTTTAGTGTGTAGATTAGATAATAGTACACAATGAATTACCTTCATGCACTACAAACAACAACAACACAAATCACTCAGTCAGCGTCCAATGCTTGTCATCATTCATTACCTGTTCCTTCTCATCTTCAGTTAATGGGCTGTCTGTATCGGCTCGGAAAGGAGGATAGCTATAGTAGTCATCATCATGTTCCACTTCTTTTGGAGAGACTCAACGAGGCAAGATTTTAGTTTTTCTTCGATTATGCTACATCCAATTATCATCTGGCTTGAGGGCAATAGATTTAGGTCGATTCAGGAGGAGCAGGACTCGGAGGAGTGGACTGAAATGCAGAGAGCTGGAACTCATATAAGGCAATAAAATACGAAGACGGTGGTGATGGATTTGTTGTGATTTGAAGTTTCCAAACAGAAAGACAGACACACAAATAGAAGTAAATAAGGGAGAACCACAGTAAGAAGTGGAAGCCTAGTTGTCAGGGAAGTATAGCTCGTCCTCAAACTCTCGAGGTTCAACCAGAAGTAGGTAATCAGCATCCAACATGCTACTTCCGTCACCTGAGCCGCTGTCCTCATCTTCCTGCGTTGATTCATGTATTGTGTAATTCGGTGGTATAAATTGCTGATTCATTTTGATCATGGTTAACCTCTCAACGTTTTTGGGTGAGAGACTGGTCCTTTTCACTGTTACAATGGAACCAGCAGCACTGAAAACACGTTCAGAAGAGACACTTGCGACAGGGCAAGCCAAATAGTTTATCACCAGCCTGCTGAGCACTGGCCATTGGCCCCTTTTGCCATACCAATACCGCAATGGGTTTTGATCAATGTAGACCTCTGTTGGGTCATCCAGGTAGGCCTGGACCATTCGGTCAATGTTCAGGGGTGCTAAACTTAGTGCGGCCTCTTTTGTCTTTGCATCAGCACTGGACCTAGCAAGTCCTTGCTCTAAATACCAATCCTGTGCCGTTTGTACTGGGGCTGATGATCCGGTTATTGCTGTTGTCGATAGTGTTGGTGACAGCTGTGAACCAAATGCACTGCCCACAGGCTCTGAAGTTGAACTTGACGCCGGATGCTCTGCTGCAGTACTTGACGTGGGTTTGAGGCCTTTAATTACCAGCCGTTCATTTTCCAATGTACTGGCTGCCTCAGCTATCCAAGTTTTGTACCGGGCAACATCCACTTCTGAAAAAGGGAGTAATGTCTTACTGTGCAGTGCCGATTTGTACCGTGGATCCAGAATTGTGGCACAAATGTAATGTTGTTGTGACACAATCTTATTTTGCACCCTTGCATTTTCACTTAAGCGACATGATAAGCTCTCCACCAACTCATATGCTTCTTTTTTCCCTCCACACCTTTGTACGCTTCACACACCCCCTTCAGCTGTTGCTCTAGCATGTGCAACAATGGGATAGCTTGGCCCATAGTACAGTCCTCCTTGCTGACTTCACGTGTGAAGACCTCGAAAGGAAGAAGCATCTCTGTAAGAGATTTAACTAGGCACCATTGGTCCATCTGAAGGGTCATGCCTTTCACAGTAGCATCCGCCCTTCGCATGACATATTCATTGATTGGTCTGTACTGCTCAAACAGACGGTCAAGCATGTAATACGTTGAGTTCCAACGTGTTGCCACCTCCTGGATGAGTGCTTTGACTGTCATTCTATAGTCATGTTGAATGATCCTCAGCTGCTTCCGGGCTTTAAAAGAATGGCTGAAATGCGTGCATATTCTGCAGCAGGTGGTCAGTAAGTTGCTGACTATGGGTTATTTTTTCAGAAAGTCTTGAACTATAATGTTAATGCAGTGCGCCAAACACGGGACCCTGAAATACTCACCAAGCGTCATGGCCTTAAGTATATTACTGCCATTATCCGTGGCAACAAAACCAATGTGAAGCCCTCTGGGGCGTAGCCATTCAAAGACCTTGCTGTTAAACTCTTCCAAAATGTTTTCAGCAGTATGAGATTTCTCCATGGCTCCGGCTGCGGCTCTGGCTGCGGCTGGGGTTTCTTGGCAACTTTCTTGGTACTGGAGGACCTGGTACCTTTCTTTGGGGCCATCTTCTTCAGATGTCAGCAGGACGCAGGTGCACAAGTTGCAGAGATGTCTGTGGTCACACGTGGACGTGACGCGCAGCAGGACTTCTGCCTGGCAGTACAACGGGTGATGATGACACCTCCTCCTCTGTCTTTTTGTGCACCTAAAAGCAAAGAAGCCAGGAGAAGAACATCAGTGAAATGTTGCATTTGTTGTTGTGGTTCAATTATTAGCAGTACAAACAAACAAATAAAAGATATAAATTAGTGTAGCCATTTGTGAGACTGTCAACAAGGGCTTTCATGGTATACTGTGTACACTGTCAGGAAGGATAGGAAAGAAGAGGAACAACAACCAAAATACAAATGTAATAGAAGTGGACCCTGTTTGGCATTAAATTATTTGCTCAGTCATCACATCATTCAGGGAGCTGCAGCTGGCAAAGGGGATGGATGCAAGCAGTAAGCCAAAAGGAAAACCATGCAGGCCTAAATGACAAAAGCAGCACACTTAGTTAACTCCCACCAGAAATGGCCACCAGCCACATGGACACTCACAAATCACAAGCAACAAGCATGAGGCCTGGAAAACAATGTACTGAAAACAGGCCTACGATAGCCAGGCAAAGGCAGCATGGTAAACCACACTGCTTTGCCTGTAATGCAATAAAATGAAAAAACTAAAATACACAGGGCTAAACAAGGCCTGCAACACACCACACACAACTAAGGCATGTATTTAACACACCCCAAAAAACTGAAATACACCCAAAAATCCACATTTTGCAATTCAATCCAATGCCATCCATGTGCCCTAAATGATGTTTAAATTGAACAGAACACACAGAAACAGTTGTTTCATGCACCCCTGACTACCTCTGGGCCCACTGGATGAAAGGCCTGTTGGCAGACTAGGCTACAAGCTTGCAGGCCTATGGATAAAAGCACACTACCGGCCTTCAAAATTGCCACCAGCCTCATGGCCAGGCCCACAACAACAAGAAACTGAAGACAGACAATGCAGGCCTATGGCAAAAAGCACACTGCCTGGCTTCAAAATGGCCGCCAGCCTCATGGCCAGGCCCACAACAACAAGAAACTGAAGACAGACAATGCAGGCCTATGGCAAAAAGCACACTGCCTGGCTTCAAAATGGCCGCCAGCCTCATGGCCAGGCACACAACAACAAGAAACTGAAGACAGACAATGCAGGCCTATGGCAAAAGCACACTGCCTGGCTTCAAAATGGCCGCCAGCCTCATGGCCAGGCCCGCAACAACAAGAAACTAAAGACAGACAATGCAGGCCTATGGCAAAAAGCACACTTCCTGGCTTCAAAATGGCCGCCAGCCTCATGTGCAGGCCCACAACAACAAGAAACTAAAGACAGACAATGCAGGCATATGGCAAAAAGCACACTGCCTGGCTTCAAAATGGCCGCCAGCCTCATGGCCAGGCCCACAACAACAAGAAACTAAAGACAGACAATGCAGGCCTATGGCAAAAAGCACACTGCCTGGCTTCAAAATGGCCGCCAGCCTAATGGCCAGGCCCACAACAACAAGAAACTAAAGACAGACAATGCAGGCCTATGGCAAAAGCACACTGCCTGGCTTCAAAATGGCCACCAGCCTCATGGCCAGGCCCACAACAACAAGAAACTGAAGACAGACAATGCAGGCCTATGGCAAAAGCACACTGCCTGGCTTCAAAATAGCCGCCAGCCTCATGGCCAGGCCCACAACAACAAGAAACTGAAGACAGACAATGCATGCCTATGGCAAAAAGCACACTGCCTGGCTTCAAAATAGCCGCCAGCCTCATGGCCAGGCCCACAACAACAAGAAACTGAAGACAGACAATGCAGGCCCATGGCAAAAGCACACTGCCTGGCTTCAAAATGGCCGCCAGCCTCATGGCCAGGCCCACAACAAGAAGCCTAGGCCACAAAGGGAAACACATGCAGGCCTTAGTATATGGCTAAAGCAGCACACTTGTAACTCCCACCAGAAATGGCTACCAGCCACATGGACACTCACAAATCACAAGCAACAAGCAGGAGGCCTGGAAAACAATGTACTGAAAACAGGCCTATAATAGCCAGGCAAAGGCTGCATGGTAAACCACCCTGCTTTTGCTTTGCCTGTAATGCAATAAAATGCAAAAACGAAAATACACAGGGCTAAACAAGGCCTGCAGCACACCACACACAACTAAGGCATGTATTTAACACACAGCCCAAAAACTGAAATACACCCCAAAAAACACATTTTCCAATTCAATCCAATGCCATCCATGCCCCTAAATGATGTTTGAAATTAATAAATACATCACACAGCAATCCATGACTAGCTCTGGACCTACTGGCTACCCACAACGATTTATTTTAAAAAATGATGAAAAGTACCAAAAATGAAGTTGCAGCAACTGCAATGCCCCAATCAAACATCACCAACTTACTTGTAAAATCTCAAATTCCAAAATCCTCAAATCCAATGATAATGATGCAGCAGACACAAAGAGTGATCCTTCCAGCTCAAATCCAAGTGAAAAATGAACAGGAGATGGACAAAGCACTGGGAGGAGCCTGCTGGACAGGAACAGGAAGTAGGAGACTCTGTGGCACTTCCTCCCTCTCCCCCAAAAAATTTGACCAAAAGGACAGCCAAATATCAATCTGAGGTTTTTTTCCAGCCAAATCATCAATTTATAGAAGGTTTGATGCTGCTTGCGATGTTATTGTTCTCCAGATTGAAAATTTTGCGTGTTCGGGATCGCGAGCTGTACAAAAATATCGCCGGATGTCCGATGGCGCGCCCGAATGACGTGTTCGCGGTCGCAATCTCTCTCGCGGTGCACGATGGCGCGGTGAATGACGTGTTCGCGATCGCACACTCTCGCGTTGTCCGATGGCGCGGCGAATGACGTGTTCGCGATCGCAAACTCTCGCGGGATAACGCGGCCGGCTACCGAAATCTCGTGGCGCACGCGAACGGATAGGAAAACCCGTCGGCGAACGCAGGAATCCCGGTGAAGTCGCTATCGCGCGCGCTAGAACGCATTTTTAAAGCGCGACAAGAAAATAATTCCGCTACGCCGCGGATCGTGGAATTGTTGGCAATTCCACGTTCTCCGCGGAACGCGAAATTGCCTAAATTCCGCAAATTCCGCGAGCGGAGCGGAATTGGATGCCCAGGGTTAGTTTATATACAATTAGGATTTAGCCAATGTGAAGGGGGAATAGCATGATTTGGGTCCACAACAACATTTTGTAGGAGCAAATGATGCCACACATATTGCATTATAACCACCACATGACAAAGAACAAGTCCAATGGATTCCTCTTAACTTCCAACCAAGAGCTGGGCAAGCTGTATTGGTACAGGATTTATACACCCAAAATGTGTGACAGTCATACACAGGAACAATCCATGTCCACTTCATATGTCCAAACAGCATCATCTACCTGCTAATGTCACAACTCTGAAATGTCCAAATGAAGATGCCATGGTGAAGGTACCTAAAACAGACCAAAAGAAAGAGATTAGCTATCAAACTATACATACGAGACAATACTTATAGTCAACTTCTGGAGAACACAGTCCATGACAAAAATCTAAGCTAAACAAAGCAATACCAACAAAGTGTGCATGTGTCAAAACCATCCTCCACAAACACCTTTTACCAGATTTTGCCTGAGCTTTAGCTTCCTAATATTTTCCCTAAACATACGCCTCACATCATCACAACAACAGTTGCTTTTATAGTCAATGTCATTACATCTTACAACATACTTACACTCAGGAGAAGAAGTTGTTGATAAAATCTTGATTCTTGCATCAACTTTGATCTCATAGTTTTAGCTAAAATACATTTTTTGCTGTCATCAGGATGTAAATATAACCCTGCTATTTTCAAATTCTAATTTTATCCCTTTCCACGTAGTTTTCTTCGATATGATGTGTCTATCATTATTCAAGTTGCTCAGTTGTTTCTTTGCTTCAATTTCTTAAGTATAGCTTGTCCGCTAATTGACTTGGCTTCTAGCGCATATGTCGGCTTGCATTTTCTGTGAATCACTTTAATCCACCATAATTTTCTAGGCTTTTGAAAATGCTCGCTTTTTTAAGTGTAAAAATGTTGTCTCTCATTGTGCCATTCTTCAGCATTTTTCACATATGGTTTAAAAGAATTTTTTTTAGCCTTAGTGTTAGCCCTATATTTTGGCCATGTTATGTTTTTTTTTTTTTAAACATATTTTATTTGTCAAAAAAACACGTAAAGAGCGGAGCTCTGTGACCCAGAGACTTCCGTAGCATCAATATACATCATCATGACTTTGACATTTTCATATACAGAGGAGAACTGAAAGGGCATTACAATCGAATCAAAGCAAGAAGAAAACGACAAAAGGAACATACAACACCCCCCATCCCCACCCCCATCGCACTGTCGACCATTCAAGAGCAGCATATACAGTCAAAGCCACATGCTTATGCTCGCCATGTGTCATGTCCAGTAAGCTACTATCCCACCACACATGTAGGAAAGACACCCCAGAGAAGAGGGAGGAAATTAAAGCCGGTCTGAGCTCTGGGTAGGGGCCGGTTCTAGTTCTAAGCCACGATAGTCTGCTCAGCGCTTTCAGATTTTGTAGTGTTTACGAGGACATCCCCTCACCACAAAAATGGGAGCGTCTAATCCCATACAAAAGTCTAGGCCATTCTTCCATGCAGCGACGGAGGGCACCACTGTTGCCTTCCAGGCCCTGGCAATGTCTCGTTTGGCTAGAGTAAAACCTAGGAGCATAAGATGGAGTTTATAGACATTGCCCCGATACCTTCCATGACATGAAGGAGAACCAATTTGGGCGAGCAGGGAAGATCCCAACACAGAACTTCTGAAAGGCAGGTTAAAACCCCTCTCCAGAAACGCGCCAGCGCGGGGCAGTGCCATACGGTATGAAGCAAAGTTCCCTCGTCATGCGCACAACGAAGACACACTGGCGAAGCCACAAAACCCGCCCTACACAGCCTGACTCTGGTATAATACACCCTATGGAGGTATTTAAACTGAATGAGCCGAAGGCTCATTGCGATGGCCACCCCACGCAGGGAGGCCAGGGCCTCCGTCCAATCCTCCTCCTCCATCGGGCCCACATCTCCCTCCCAAACCTCCTGGAGATGCTGCAGGGACGGGGAGCTATGCGTGACCAGGGACTGTTAAATTTTGGAGATCTTGTGGTCCTGCAGATCTCCCATGAACACCTTTGCCTCCACTGGACTGAACTCGGTCAGTACCGCCAGGCCCTCCAAGCTAGGGGAGATGGCATGCCTGAACTGCAAATATTTAAAGAATTGAGTTTTTGGCAGTTGAAAATCTTTTTTCATGTCTTGAAAGGATTTCAACAAAGGTCCCCGCATAACATCCCCCAAGGTAGAAATCCCGATCGCATCCCAGTCACGGAATCCGGGCAGAGCCACCAGATGTGGCAAGCGCCCGTTGTGCCATAGAGGGGTCTCCCGAGTCAGCCTATTCCACCAGCCCATCCTCCGTAATGCCTGCCTCCAGATCTGAAAAACAAGCTGTGTGGCAGACGGCAGGGAACGCCGCAGTGGCGCTGAATATAGGATCGTGTGTAAGGTATGATCCCCCATACGCCGCTGCTCAACCGCATACGCTGGATCCGACCTATCTCCGAACCACCATTCGTTGAGGACCAACAGGTGTGAGGCCATATAGTACGAAAGAATGTCAGAGGTCGCCAACCCTCCACAGTACATAGATTGGAAACAGGTACGTAGGGCCACCCTAGCCGCCCGCCACCCCATAGGAACTGGCCCAAGGCCGTATTAATCTGACTGAACCATCTAGGGGGAATGGTATAAGGATGATTTTGCAGCTGGTAGAGTAAGCGTGGAAGAGAAACCATCTTGAAGATGGCCGAGCGACCATAGATAGACAAGGGCATGCGGGACCAAGTTCTGATATCCTCGCGCACCCTATCCCACACCCGCACCAAGTTTCTGTCCCATGAGGTAGTCTGCGAATCTGATAGGAACACACCCAGATATTTCATCCCCCCGTGCACCACCTGCACAGCGGATGCCCACGTGTCGAGAGCGCCCTCCCCACCTAGGACCCAAAGGGTAGACTTCCACGGGTTCATGTAAAGGCCGGAAGTCTCCCCGAAAATCTGCATGATGCGCAAAAGCAGCGGGTCCGTCCTGTCCACGTTGGTGAGGAAAAACAGCACATCATCTGCGTACAGGGCTATGCGATCTGACAGTCCCTCCGCCCATTGTAGGCCGGTCACCTGGGCGTCGATCCGCACCCATGCAGCCAAGGGTTCCATGGCCAAGGCAAACAGGTAGGGAGACAGTGGGCACCCTTGCCTGGTGCCCCGACCAATGGAGAAAACCGATGAGATAGAGCCCGCTACACGTACAGATGCCGTGAGGTCAGTATACAGGAGAGTAAGATAGGACAGAAACTGGGGTCCTATATTCAGTCTACGCAGAAGCGCAAATAGATACACCCAACTCAAAGAATCAAATGCGCGGTCCATGTCCGCAAGCAGGAGCGCCGCACGCTTCCCCAATCCCCTGACTGTTGCAATAGCTACGTGTGCCCGACGGATGTTGTGACGGTTCGCCCGCTTGGGCATGAACTTGGCCTGATCCAGAAGAACTAGGGAGGAGATATGAGGCCGAAGGCGGTTGGCCAACGCCTTGGCCAGGACCTTAGCTTCAGCATTGAGGAGGGAAATAGGGCGATAGGACGCGTGGTGTTCGGGAGGTCTACCGGGCTTGTGAAATACTACTACTTCTGCATGCCTCCAGTCGCTGGGCAGGTGTCCCCGCTCTCTAGCTTCCTCAACCACCTTGCGATAATGGGGGCCGAGCTGCAGGAAATACTGCTTAAAGAATTAGTTTGGGAAACCATTTGGACCCGGAGCCCTCCCGGGGTGTAACTCACTAAGGGCAGCACCCAACTCGTCTTCTGTTAGTGGGCAGTCTAGCTCTGCACGAACATCGTCTGGGAGGGCCCTAGGTGGAAGATCGTCCAGGAAGCAGCCTATTACGTCTGCCGATAGGCATTCCTTAGGAGCATAAAGATCCGCATAATACAGCGCGAAACTCTCAGCAATAGCCGAAGGGTCCAGAAGAGGTGACCTGTCTGGTCCCACAATACCTGGGAGAGCCAGGAAGCCCTGCGACCCCTGACATAATCTGTGTAATAGCTTGCTCGACTTATCTCCCCACCGATAAATCCTGCTCCGGGTCGCCAACCATGCCTGACGGGCTTCATCTAACAGAAGATGTGAATAGCTCTGTTGCGCGAGCAGCAGCTGGCGGCGGACCTGCTGTCCCCCCTCCTGCGCTCCTCCAGGCCCAGAATTTCAGCTTCTGCCCGAATAAGGGACTCTCTGCGCATCTTGCGGGCCACAGCACAGAAGGAGAGATCTACCCCGCGAAGGGTGGGCTTCATTGCCTCCCAAAGAGATTCGGCCTCCCGCACCGACCCAACATTAAGCAATAAGTACTGATCAATGGCCTCTTCCATATGTTACCTATAGTCGTCTTTCTGGAGGTTCCAGGTCGAGAGACGCCACCGAAATGGCCCGTGTGCCATTCCAGCTCGCAGGGTAATTGCCACCGGCGAATGATCTGAGAGCCCACGGGGAAGAATATCTGCCGCCACCACCCTACTGTCTACCCCCCGGGAGACAAAGATACAATCAATGCTTGAAAAAGAATCGTGGACCGCCGATAGATAAGTATAGCCCTGTGTCATGCCATGTATCCTGCGCCATGGGTCAACCCAGTCTAGGCCCATCACCAGGGAATGGAGCTTGGTGGGGAGGCGGGCCGCAGGGGGCCCCCCCGGCCTCCACCGATCTCTGGACACATCTAACACATCATTCCAATCCCCACCTACTACTTTCAGGCCCTCCGGTATGTCCGCCCACAGGGTCACATGTTTCTCCACAAGCC
The DNA here is from genome assembly GCA_963921515.1 of Calotriton arnoldi. NCBI lineage: Eukaryota > Metazoa > Chordata > Amphibia > Caudata > Salamandridae > Calotriton > Calotriton arnoldi. The sequence continues at coordinate 1,122,669 of CAWUFW010005214.1, read as the reverse complement.
CCCAGGATAATGGCGGGGGGGCATATACACTCCCCAATATCACAGTTTCGCCACCTACTGTGCCCTGTATAAATAGGTACCTGCCCTGTATATCTCCCCACTTCTGAACATGTGTATAGGGGACCCGGCGATGTACCAGTATTGCGACTCCCCAGGACCCTCTTACAAACCCCGAGTGGAACACATGTATGTAGCCAAAGCGTTGGAAACACAGCACCTTTGTCCCCATGAGGTGTGTCTCTTGCAACATTAAAATATCAGCTTGGGCGCACCTGGCTTGTTTGAGGATTGCCCCACGTTTAACCTTATCTAGCGCCCCTCTTACATTCCAGCTCATTATCCGCAGAGACCCAGTGGGATCTGGTGAACTAACCAACGTGGCCGCCATCCGGGGGCTTCAGGAACATGAGATATACAGATGACACGGTCAAGGGAGCGCAGCATGGCTCCGACAGAAGAGAGAACAGTGCGATTACAAAACAATAACTCCCCAGAATAACCCAACTAGTCCCCCCCCACCCTATATCTCAAAAACAGTGAAGTACCTGTCGCGGCAGGCAGAGCGGGCTGACCCCAACAGGAGGTCCCACCCCTCTCCCGCCAATGGATCCCCAACTTACAGCCCATTGTCTGCTGGCCCTATCTCTGGGCGTTAATGTCCAGCAGAGATATCGGCCGTCTTCAGTCTACTCCGGCCAATACGATCTACCTGAGGTCCTTAGATAAATGTTCCAAATGTCGATCAGTCAGCTGGTGCATTCTGGCGTGAGGAAGACCCCGGGCGAGATAGGGCGTCGCCGGACTTGGATTGTCGTCTAGATCTGGAGCGCCTGGAGCCTCTCCCCTTGACCTTGGGCAGATTCTGAGCCACTCCGCTTGAAGAAGAGTCAGAATCCCTCCCGGGCGGCGAATGGGGACACAACCGCACTGTCTCATCAGTCCACTGGAACACCTCCTCCGGGGAATCAAAGAAGTGAGTATGAGAGCGATACACCACCCGCAGCCTGGCCGGGTAAAGCAACGCCTTTGGGAGCTTGAGCTCTCGGAGGCGGGCTTTAGCTGCAAGAAATGATTGCCTCTGCTGTTGGACCATTTTTGTATAGTCCGGAAAGATCAAGATGCAGGCATTGTCATACAGCAGCGGTTCTTTGGCCCTGGCCTGTTTCAGGATAGCGTCCCGGTCATGATAGTTGAGCAACTTTGTGATTACAGGCCTCGGGCGAGCCCCCGCCGGGGGTTTCTGCATCAGGGCTCTGTGGGCACGCTCAACGACGAAGCATTTGGATAGGGATTCCGGGGGCAGCCAGCTCTCCAACCACTGAGTGAGGAACTGCTCCATATCTCCAGACTCACACCCCTCCGGAAATCCAACGAAATGTAGATTGTTGCGACGTGCCCTTCCCTCAGCATCTTCCACCCTCAATGTCAGGCCCCGCTGGGCGCTCTCCAAAGAGGTCACTCGCTGCTGCAAGGTGGTAACCACGTCCTCCACCCCCGAGACTCTTGACTCTGTCTCAGTAATGCGAGCCACGGCATTCCGGAGGTCTTGCCGCAGTAGCATAAAATCTGAGCCTACCGCCCCGATTTTGGCATCAAGGGCATCCCTAGACTGCGTGATGGCTGCCATGAGAGCGGCGTTATCGGGTACTTCTCCCTGGGTCCCCCAGACGCCGCCGCAGAGGCCCCGGGCCGGTAAATGTATCCATCGTGCTCTGCTTGGCCGAGCCCCCCCGGGCTTATTTCTCGTCATGGCTGGCCGAGTGACCCCCGACAACACGGGTGATGGTCCGTCAGTGACCGGCGAGCCCCCGCTCCGAAGGCGAGGCCGACACCGGTGATGCAATTGTAGTAGAGGCAATGGCGTCGGACTACGGCCCACGCTGCCCGATCCGGCCGCCGAAACCACCAACGTTGATATGGAACCCAGGGGTGTGCTACGGACTCAACGGCCTCCATGCCTGTCCCAAATGACGCAGTCAGCACCGGAATAAATACCTCCACCGTCCGACCGACCGCCGATGGGAGGGAAAGAGGGTCACGCTAGCCCCTGGCAGGCAGCAGAATATACAGGTGGGCACGCTCCACCGTCCGATCCCCTAGGGCACCCACCATCAACACACAGCACCCCCAGGCGGCGGCCCACCATGGCCTGACAAGGCCATAGAATCCCCCGGAGCTAGCTCGTGTGAGGAGGAAATGGAAGCAGGAGAAGCAGCAGCAGCGCTAGGCCTCGACCCCCAGGGGCCCAGGGGTGGTAGCGATCAGTTCTGCGGGCCACCGACGGCAGGCCAGCCAGGAAACGTAGGGAGGCACCGCCAAAGTCCACAGGCCCCACGCGCAGCGCCCCCAGTGCAGCCGGGGGGAAGCAGGGCACCGATCCTGTGCGGGCCAATCCATGTCCCCATGCGGCCCGAAGGCACCGCCGAACCCCCGTGCAGATCCGTGTGGGGGGGGGAGGGAGAAGAGGAGGGCCCCAAGCGGCAGAGAGGCCCCGGTCAATTCAAGAGCTTGGGCCTCCAAGGGCCCCGGGTGCCACCCACGGGGCTCCCAGGGAGCCAGAGAGGAGAGTCCACCAAGCAGGAGGGAGGCCAGTCGCACCGCAGCCCGAGGCCCCAAGGGGATGACCACAACTCACCGATGGTGGCGCGCGTGTCTCTAGCGTTCAGCCCTCGCGGTCCGACCCGACCACCGATCAGAGGGGGCCCGCCCCGTGGCACTCGGGCACAAGGTGGAGGACAGACTCCAATGTAGGCGCAGGGAAACAGCTTGGCGCCCTCGGCAGGAAAGATCAGCCGCAACGTCTCCGCCCCCGGCCGGGGAACGCCACCAGCGCCTCACGTGAGGCCGCGGCTTCCACGCCACCACCAGGCCTCGGCTGCGGCCGCCATCACCTCACCGCCCCAGGAACCGGTGCGAGTCAGGAGACACCTCAATGTACAGCGCCAAATTACTGCACCTCAAGGACAGCTTAGAGGAGGATATTGCCGCCGGAGGAACAGGATCAATGAAGGATAAAGGTCAGGGCTGGATGGAGCTCACTCAGCACACGTCCGCCATGATGGCTTGCTAAGCCACGCCTCCCCATGTTATGTTTTTTAAGGAGAAATATAGCCTCTAGTTACGCCATCATGAGGACAATGTCAAGATCTTTTGAGTAATCAGTCTAGCCTTTATAAGATGTCTCCAGAAAATGTAAGCTGTTCTTTGTGAGTTTGAACTGATCATGTTAGTTCTTTGTTCATCCTCAATCATCCAACTTTGTCTCAAGGGAAATTATGCTCACATTCAGATCGTCTTCCTCCCTTCTCCAACTACTAATTTCCTATTTCTCCATACATGTAAACATCCAGACAGTGTGCTTTAATGGTCGAATCTATTGGACATTAGAAAGGAGTTGAAGTGCCAGCTCCTGTGGGATCCCACAAATGAGAGCTTCTGATCAGGAGTTGAACTACCTTCCCTTCACCATCCCTTCAGGAAGAGTGAGAGGTCGCTGTATATATTCCCTTGAAGCTCCATCTGCTGCAATGCCTCTTCATCAGCGCATCCCAGTGGGCTACTGAATCAAACGCAGTCAGATATATGCAATAAATAAGACTGCCAAGTCACACTTGATCAGCAGTGAGGGTAGTCTGTCATAAGTGATAACCAACAACAAATTATGCCTTGACTGTAAAACTTCAAGCCTGTCTTTCATCAAGATTGTATGCACACTTTATGTAATCCTGAGTTTGGAGCAGATATTCAGTGGACTTTTCACTGTGGCATGAAATTAAAATATGCAATCATAGGCTGGATATTATGAGTTGCCACTGCTAGGAAAGGTGTATCCTAGCATGAGGGAATGGAAGCCTGACAGCAACTCAGAGTAAACAGAGCTAGAATAGTCAGGTTGTGAGCTTCTTTATGAGAAGGAACTACACAAATGCAGACCATGGGGGAGTTGGTTCAAGCATGTGGCTGCCAGATAAGAGAAAGGTCATTCTCCAGATATGGAGAGACAAACACGAGGGGCATGCTGATGGGAAGAACAAAGTAGGAGTGTAGGCTGGAGAAAAGATGTGAAGATCTCTGTGAACATGGCAGACAAGCTTGAATAAAGTCCTTTTCTGAAGTGGGAGCCAGATGAGTACCTTGAGCTGAGAAGATATTGAGAATCATACTGAGAGATTCATGTAGCTGTGTTTTGAACTGTTTGGTGTCTTTTAGTAAGCAGGGGTGCCTTCCTAGAATGCATTGCTATAATCAGACAGCTAGTGAAAAGGACTTGGGTTACAGTTTTGCGTGACTGAATGAAAACCCAGTTAAATACTTTGCAAAGCATTTTAAGAATTCCAAAGCACGATGAAGAGACTGATGTAATTTGGTCATCAATGGAAAGATTATTGTATAGCACTATACTAGATTTCCTTTGGAATTGGTAGGCAGTGGTGTGTTCCCCAGCTCAGAGGGCCACTAGCCTTGTACTCAATAAAATACAGTTTTGCCAAACAACTTTACCCCAGTTTATCAACTTTAGGCTTAAGGCAGTTGGTGCACATCCAGCCACAAACTTGGAGCATGCAGGCATTAATGTTAGTTTGAGTTACTGCAATGTCTTCACAGATGGCAATGATAAACTGAGCATCATCAGCATAAAATATTATTTTAAACCCTTAACATCTGATGATGTTGGCAAGTGAGGGCATGTAAATTGTGAAAGGGTAGGGCTCAGGGATGAGCCCTGAGGTACTCCAAAGAGCAACCAGGTACAGTTTAAAAGACAAAAAGTGGGAGAAGAACAGATTTCACCTCAACGTAGAAAGGATCTGATCCATTTGAGGTCATCTATGGATATGGTGGGCTTATGCAGACACTTTAGGAGAATAGCATGGAAGACAGTGTCAAAGGCCACAGTGAGTTCGAGATGGATCGGAGTACCAAGTGAGCCCTGATCCACAATGTGCCAGATGTCATCAGTGGCAGCTAACAGCACAGTTTCAGTACTGTGGGCAGCCCTGAAACCCAACTAAGTGAGGTCCAGAAGGTTCTTCTTTTCTAAGAAAGATGAGACATGTTTTTGCTAGTTTTTCCACCACTTTCACTGGAAAAGGCAGGAGAGATATCAGCTTATAGTCAGGGAGGACTTCCAGGTTTGCAGAAGGCTTCTTATGAGGGAGATAACTTAAGCATGCTTCCATGCTCTTGGCACATCGGCTGAGGTCTGTGAAAGGTCGAAGAGGATGGTAAGAGGAGGGTCCTTGATGCTGGGACAGGGAGAGAAAGTGTGATACAGACCAGTGTCATCTTGGAGGCTTGATTTAATAGAACCCATCATCATGTAAACAGCTTTAAGGTCTATCAATGCAAATGTGTGTACCAAAGCTTTGTTGGCTGAAGCTGAGGGTTGATTCATTAAAGGGAGACAGTGCCAGGATACGGCTATAACTTAGAGTAGACAGTAATAATTTTTTGTTAAAAGAAATCAGACAGAACTGAGAAAAGATGTTGAGAAGGAATGATAGTTTGAGGGTACACGGTAGATTGAGACAAAACTTTGATTGTAGAAAAAAATTCCTGAGAGGAGCTGGAGCTGTTGTGTATTTGATCTATCAAAAAGCTGTGCTGTTTGCAATGAATTTGATTGTGATCATTTTTCAATACAACTTTATAAGTGCTTCTGTCTGGCTCAGAATGAATGCGTCTTCAGATGCGCTCCAGTTTCTTGCAATGATGCTTTAGCGACCTGTAGGGCGTGAGTGTATGTCTGTGTAATAAGGGCGGGTAATAACGTCAAGTGAATGAGTGATCCAGCTGTTGAAGGAATCAATTGCCAAAGAGATGTTTGAGTTAAGGACAGAGGGAATGAGTACTATCGCCTCTTCCAGAGTCGTATTTGAGATCTGCTTCCAGGTCCTAGATTTTGTGATTTGTTTGGTGCTGTCGTGGTGTCAGGAGGGCCACAGATAAAGAATCTTGAAGTTTCACAGATAGTGGCTGAACAAAGTGACGGGAAGGGGAAGATTAATGGTATGAAGATTAGAGAAAATGATGCCCAATGTGTGACCTGCTAGATGTATAGCATCTATAATGAATTGACAGATTTACAGACCACTTTGGGAAGTCTGACTGATGGTTTTCTTTTATTTAAATGTGGCTTCAAGTTTGAATTGTATTTAGATATGGTTACAAACCCATTTACACAAGCACTTTTTATTACGTTTGGAATGGGCACATTACAGATAGCATCCTTTACCTGCCTTTGGGAGAAGGGGTTAGGTACATCAAATATGTGCCCCATGGGATGTGAGGCCGTAGAGTCTATTGAACATGTTTTATTCTTCTGCATGGCATACAAAATGCAACGTGCACACTGGATTAGCCCACTATGCAACATGATGGGCCTCAACGACCGTACCACACCACTGAGAATATGCAGAACAAGCACAAGTGGACCAGTCGTTTTTTCAATTGGCAAATTTCTCACTGCCAAATTGTATCTAAGGGCCAAGAAAAGTTCTGGTGCAGAAAGGTCTTTATGGACATTTTAAATTTCTTACATCTTTGTCAAGAGGGTTGCAACCCATTTTTATCACTTTTTTAATCCATAGTATTTTTATATGTATTTGGTATCATCTCTTTTTTATCTATATATGATTGTACACTGTTACCTTTCATGGTTTCTTATGAACCAAAATAAAGGAAATGAATGAATGAATTGGTGTAGGTCAAAGGTTTTGAAGTCGTCAAGGAAAATACAAGCATACTAGTCATTGAGGTCATCCAGGTGAAAATTAAAATCACCAAGAATGATCAGGTTTGGAAATATGAAAGTGAAGGGAGTAATTTATTCTGAAAGTTTAGGGCCAAAGTCTTTCCTGGGACCAGGCGGTTGATATAAGAGGGCACCACAGAGTATGGGGAGTATTTCAGAGGACAATTTAATGATGTATTCAAGCCAATCAAGAGAATCATCTGCTAACACAGAACAAGTAAGCACAGTGTGTTGAATAATGGCAAATCCGCCCCAATCTTAAAGTGGTGTCTCGTCTGCTCATGTTGTAGCCTGGTGGAACAGCTACGGTAAAGTTTGGGTTAGAGGATGATTTCATCATGTCTCCAGAAAGAAAGGGGATCCAGGGAGTGGGAGTCAATAAGGTCATAGTAAGCCTGCACATCACTTTGGCATCTATTGGTGTCAGGTGTTTCATTCATTGGACTAGACAAGGGTCTTGAGGGGACAACAAGCATCTTTTTCAGTCATCTTACAAAGTTAACATCTTTGAAAGTAGAACAAAGAATTTAAATGTTACTTTCTTTTAGTCTAAAACTTTAGTCATTTCATCTGGGAATTTTGCCGATGAACTACTGCTTCCCAAGAAAATAAGATCAGTTATCATGGTCAAGCCCTGCGGAAGCACAAAATTCACAGTTTTTATCAAGAAGTGGAAGGCACCTACCTTCACCTGCTGTTACCAGCCAACCAAGAAGGATGTTAGGTAGTCCTAAACTTTCTATTGAGGCCCAGTCTGGTACAGGTCTTCAGCAGCAGGGCATACTGATCTGCTGTGCCAAAGGAGACCACAATGTACAGAAGAAATAAGACCACCTAACAATTATTCATCACTATTCTAGTCATTTATCTTAAATGACTTCCTAGATTACCTTACCATGCCCAGGAAACAATTCCAAATTGATGTTGTTTGCAAACTTATGCACACTCTATGTAATTGTGTAGGTGGGTTTGATTCGGATATTCAGTAGCATTTGTACTGTGGGCTGATTAGAAAAATACTTTAAATTTAGGCCAATTTTGAGTGCTAAGCTGGGTTTCTTGAGAATGGCTGCCACCACTATAAGCTTTGAAGTGTGGGGCACTCTGACCTTTTGGTTAAACTGATTAATAAACTTGCATACCACTGAGACAACCACCCATCAGATGCTTCATCTTTGGGACTGAACAAAGCGATACAAAAGGGGATGATGGACGGAACATTTGAGCCAATCAAACACTCACCCCCAGTCAACTGATCTGGGTTTAATCCATCATCATTCTTTAGCTCACTCCACCACCCCAGTTCTGACATGGCCATATGCAAATCAGTCTGACCCTGTGCCTCATGGGAACAGTCCAGCCCGAACTGCCAAGCCATGTCTTCCCTGGACCGGAAACAAGCATCCTAGGACCGGTTTCTGGCATTCCAGCCGTCATCAGCCAGGCTTGCTTGAATCCAGTGGCAAAGTGAGCAAGGGACCCACGTCTGGGCATACCCCCGCCAACTTAGGGCGAACAAAGCGATACAAAAGGGGATGATGGACGGAACGTTTGAGCCAATCAAACACTCACCCCAGTCAACTGATCTGGGTTTAATCCATCATCATTCTTTAGCTCACTCCACCACCCCAGTTCTGACATGGCCATATGCAAATCAGTCTGACCCTGTGCCTCATGGGAACAGTCCAGCCCAAACTGCCAAGCCATGTCTTCCCTGGACCGGAAACAAGCATCCTAGGACCGGTTTCTGGCATTCCAGCCGTCATCAGCCAGGCTTGCTTGAATCCAGTGGCAAAGTGAGCAAGGGACCCACGTCTGGGCATACCCCGCCAACTTAGGGCGAACAAAGCGATACAAAAGGGGATGATGGACGGAACGTTTGAGCCAATCAAACACTCACCCCAGTCAACTGATCTGGGTTTAATCCATCATCATTCTTTAGCTCACTCCACCACCCCAGTTCTGACATGGCCATATGCAAATCAGTCTGACCATGTGCCTCATGGGAACAGTCCAGCCCGAACTGCCAAGCCATGTCTTCCCTGGACCGAAACAAGCATCCTAGGACGGTTTCTGGCATTCCAGCCGTCATCAGCCAGGCTTGCTTGAATCCAGTGGCAAAGTGAGCAAGGGACCCACGTCTGGGCATACCCCGCCAACTTAGGGCGAACAAAGCGATACAAAAGGGGATGATGGACGGAACGTTTGAGCCAATCAAACACTCACCCCCAGTCAACTGATCTGGGTTTAATCCATCATCATTCTTTAGCTCACTCCACCACCCCAGTTCTGACATGGCCATATGCAAATCAGTCTGACCCTGTGCCTCATGGGAACAGTCCAGCCCGAACTGCCAAGCCATGTCTTCCCTGGACCGGAAACAAGCATCCTAGGACCGGTTTCTGGCATTCCAGCCGTCATCAGCCAGGTTTGCTTGAATCCAGTGGCAAAGTGAGCAAGGGACCCAAGTCTGGGCATACCCCCGCCAACTTAGGGCGAACAAAGCGATACAAAAGGGGATGATGGACGGAACGTTTGAGCCAATCAAACACTCACCCCCAGTCAACTGATCTGGGTTTAATCCATCATCATTCTTTAGCTCACTCCACCACCCCAGTTCTGACATGGCCATATGCAAATCAGTCTGACCCTGTGCCTCATGGGAACAGTCCAGCCCGAACTGCCAAGCCATGTCTTCCTGGACCGGAAACAAGCATCCTAGGACCGGTTTCTGGCATTCCAGCCGTCATCAACCAGGCTTGCTTGAATCCAGTGGCAAAGTGAGCAAGGGACCCACGTCTGGGCATACCCCCGCCAACTTAGGGTGAACAAAGCGATACAAAGGGGATGATGGACGGAACGTTTGAGCCAATCAAAACACTCACCCCCAGTCAACTGATCTGGGTTTAATCCATCATCATTCTTTAGCTCACTCTACCACCCCAGTTCTGACATGGCCATATGCAAATCAGTCTGACCCTGTGCCTCATGGGAACAGTCCAGCCCGAACTGCCAAGCCATGTCTTCCCTGGACCGGAAACAAGCATCCTAGGACCGGTTTCTGGCATTCCAGCCGTCATCAGCCAGGCTTGCTTGAATCCAGTGGCAAAGTGAGCAAGGGACCCACGTCTGGGCATACCCCCGCCAACTTAGTTCGGGCTGGACTGTTCCCATGAGGCACAGGGTCAGACTGATTTGCATATGGCCATGTCTGAACTGGGGTGGTGGAGTGAGCTAAAGAATGATGATGGATTAAACCCAGTTCAGTTGACTGGGGGTGAGTGTTTGATTGGCTCAAGCGTTCCGTCCATCATCCCCTTTGTATCGCTTTGGTCGCCCTAAGTTGGCGGGGTATGCCCAGACGTGGGTCCCTTGCTCACTTTGCCACTGGATTCAAGCAAGCCTGGCTGATGACGGCTGAAATGCCAGAAACCGGTCCTAGGATGCTTGTTTCCGGTCCAGGGAAGACATGGCTTGGCAGTTCGGGCTGGACTGTTCCCATGAGGCACAGGGTCAGACTGATTTGCATATGGCCATGTCTGAACTGGGGTGGTGGAGTGAGCTAAAGAATGATGATGGATTAAACCCAGATCAGTTGACTGGGGGTGAGTGTTTGATTGGCTCAAGCGTTCCGTCCATCATCCCCTTTGTATCGCTTGGTCGCCCTAAGTTGGCGGGGCATGCCCAGACGTGGGTCCCTTGCTCACTTTGCCACTGGATTCAAGCAAGCCTGGCTGATGACGGCTGAAATGCCAGAAACCGGTCCTAGGATGCTTGTTTCCGGTCCAGGGAAGACATGGCTTGGCAGTTCGGGCTGACTGTTCCCATGAGGCACAGGGTCAGACTGATTTGCATATGGCCATGTCTGAACTGGGGTGGTGGAGTGAGCTAAAGAATGATGATGGATTAAACCCAGATCAGTTGACTGGGGGTGAGTGTTTGATTGGCCTGCAGCGTTCCGTCCATCATCCCCTTTGTATCGCTTGGTCGCCCTAAGTTGGCGGGGTATGCCCAGACGTGGGTCCCTTGCTCACTTTGCCACTGGATTCAAGCAAGCCTGGCTGATGACGGCTGAAATGCCAGAAACCGGTCCTAGGATGCTTGTTTCCGGTCCAGGGAAGACATGGCTTGGCAGTTCGGGCTGGACTGTTCCCATGAGGCACAGGGTCAGACTGATTTGCATATGGCCATGTCTGAACTGGGGTGGTGGAGTGAGCTAAAGAATGATGATGGATTAAACCCAGATCAGTTGACTGGGGTGAGTGTTTGATTGGCTCAGCTGTCCGTCCATCATCCCCTTTTGTATCGCTTGGTCGCCCTAAGTTGGCGGGGATATGCCCAGACGTGGGTCCCTTGCTCACTTTGCCACTGGATTCAAGCAAGCCTGGCTGATGACGGCTGAAATGCCAGAAACCGGTCCTAGGATGCTTGTTTCCGGTCCAGGGAAGACATGGCTTGGCAGTTCGGGCTGGACTGTTCCCATGAGGCACAGCGTCAGACTGATTTGCATATGGCCATGTCTGAACTGGGGTGGTGAAGTGAGCTAAAGAATGATGATGGATTAAACCCAGATCAGTTGACTGGGGTGAGTGTTTGATTGGCTCAATAGTTCTGTCCATCATCCCCTTTGTATCGCTTTGGTCGCCCTAAGTTGGCGGGGTATGCCCAGACGTGGGTCCCTTGCTCACTTTGCCACTGGATTCAAGCAAGCCTGGCTGATGACGGCTGAAATGCCAGAAACCGGTCCTAGGATGCTTGTTTCGGTCCAGGGAAGACATGGCTTGGCAGTTCGGCTGGACTGTTCCCATGAGGCACAGGGTCAGACTGATTTGCATATGGCCATGTCTGAACTGGGGTGGTGGAGTGAGCTAAAGAATGATGATGGATTAAACCCAGATCAGTTGACTGGGGTGAGTGTTTGATTGGCTCAAGCGTTCCGTCCATCATCCCCTTTGTATCGCTTTGGTCGCCCTAAGTTGGCGGGGGTATGCCCAGACGTGGGTCCCTTGCTCACTTTGCCACTGGATTCAAGCAAGCCTGGCTGATGACGGCTGAAATGCCAGAAACCGGTCCTAGAATGCTTGTTTCCGGTCCAGGGAAGACATGGCTTGGCAGTTCGGGCTGGACTGTTCCCATGAGGCACAGGGTCAGACTGATTTGCATATGGCCATGTCTGAACTGGGGTGGTGGAGTGAGCTAAAGAATGATGATGGATTAAACCCAGATCAGTTGACTGGGGGTGAGTGTTTGATTGGCTCAAGCGTTCCGTCCATCATCCCCTTTTGTATCGCTTTGGTCGCCCTAAGTTGGCGGGGGTATGCCCAGACGTGGGTCCCTTGCTCACTTTGCCACTGGATTCAAGCAAGCCTGGCTGATGACGGCTGAAATGCCAGAAACCGGTCCTAGGATGCTTGTTTCCGGTCCAGGGAAGACATGGCTTGGCAGTTCGGGCTGGACTGTTCCCATGAGGCACAGGGTCAGACGGATTTGCATATGGCCATGTCTGAACTGGGGTGGTGGAGTGAGCTAAAGAATGATGATGGATTAAACCCAGATCAGTTGACTGGGGGTGAGTGTTTGATTGGCTCAAGCGTTCCGTCCATCATCCCCTTTTGTATCGCTTTGGTCGCCCTAAGTTGGCGGGGGTATGCCCAGACGTGGGTCCTTTGCTCACTTTGCCACTGGATTCAAGCAAACCTGGCTGATGACGGCTGAAATGCCAGAAACCGGTCCTAGGATGCTTGTTTCCGGTCCAGGGAAGACATGGCTTGGCAGTTCGGGCTGGACTGTTCCCATGAGGCACAGGGTCAGACTGATTTGCATATGGCCATGTCTGAACTGGGGTGGTGGAGTGAGCTAAAGAATGATGATGGATTAAACCCAGATCAGTTTACTGGGGGTGAGTGTTTGATTGGCTCAAGCGTTCCGTCCATCATCCCCTTTTGTATCGCTTTGGTCGCCCTAAGTTGGCGGGGTATACCCAGACGTGGGTCCCTTGCTCACTTTGCCACTGGATTCAAGCAAGCCTGGCTGATGACGGCTGAAATGCCAGAAACCGGTCCTAGGATGCTTGTGTCCGGTCCAGGGAAGACATGGCTTGGCAGTTCGGGCTGGACTGTTCCCATGAGGCACAGGGTCAGACTGATTTGCATATGGCCATGTCTGAACTGGGGTGGTGGAGTGAGCTAAAGAATGATGATGGATTAAACCCAGATCAGTTGACTGGGGGTGAGTGTTTGATTGGCTCAAGCGTTCCGTCCATCATCCCCTTTTGTATCGCTTTGGTCGCCCTAAGTTGGCGGGGGTATGCCCAGACGTGGGTCCCTTGCTCACTTTGCCACTGGATTCAAGCAAGCCTGGCTGATGACGGCTGAAATGCCAGAAACCGGTCCTAGGATGCTTGTTTCCGGTCCAGGGAAGACATGGCTTGGCAGTTCGGGCTGGACTGTTCCCATGAGGCACAGGGTCAGACTGATTTGCATATGGCCATGTCTGAACTGGGGTGGTGGAGTGAGCTAAAGAATGATGATGGATTAAACCCAGATCAGTTGACTGGGGGTGAGTGTTTGATTGGCTCAAGCGTTCCGTCCATCATCCCCTTTTGTATCGCTTTGGTCGCCCTAAGTTGGCGGGGGTATGCCCAGACGTGGGTCCCTTGCTCACTTTGCCACTGGATTCAAGCAAGCCTGGCTGATGACGGCTGAAATGCCAGAAACCGGTCCTAGGATGCTTGTTTCCGGTCCAGGGAAGACATGGCTTGGCAGTTCGGGCTGGACTGTTCCCATGAGGCACAGGGTCAGACTGATTTGCATATGGCCATGTCTGAACTGGGGTGGTGGAGTGAGCTAAAGAATGATGATGGATTAAACCCAGATCAGTTGACTGGGGGTGAGTGTTTGATTGGCTCAAGCGTTCCGTCCATCATCCCCTTTTGTATCGCTTTGGTCGCCCTAAGTTGGCGGGGGTATGCCCAGACGTGGGTCCCTTGCTCACTTTGCCACTGGATTCAAGCAAGCCTGGCTGATGACGGCTGAAATGCCAGAAACCGGTCCTAGGATGCTTGTTTCCGGTCCAGGGAAGACATGGCTTGGCAGTTCGGGCTGGACTGTTCCCATGAGGCACAGGGTCAGACTGATTTGCATATGGCCATGTCTGAACTGGGGTGGTGGAGTGAGCTAAAGAATGATGATGGATTAAACCCAGATCAGTTGACTGGGGGTGAGTGTTTGATTGGCTCAAGCGTTCCCGTCCATCATCCCCTTTTGTATCGCTTTGGTCGCCCTAAGTTGGCGGGGGTATGCCCAGACGTGGGTCCCTTGCTCACTTTGCCACTGGATTCAAGCAAGCCTGGCTGATGACGGCTGAAATGCCAGAAACCGGTCCTAGGATGCTTGTTTCCGGTCCAGGGAAGACATGGCTTGGCAGTTCGGGCTGGACTGGTCCCATGAGGCACAGGGTCAGACTGATTTGCATATGGCCATGTCTGAACCTGGGTGGTGGAGTGAGCTAAAGAATGATGATGGATTAAACCCAGATCAGTTGACTGGGGGTGAGTGTTTGATTGGCTCAAGCATTCCGTCCATCATCCCCTTTTGTATCGCTTTGGTCGCCCTAAGTTGGCGGGGGTATGCCCAGACGTGGGTCCCTTGCTTACTTTGCCACTGGATTCAAGCAAGCCTGGCTGATGACGGCTGAAATGCCAGAAACCGGTCCTAGGATGCTTGTTTCCGGTCCAGGGAAGACATGGCTTGGCAGTTCGGGCTGGACTGTTCCCATGAGGCACAGGGTCAGACTGATTTGCATATGGCCATGTCTGAACTGGGGTGGTGGAGTGAGCTAAAGAATGATGATGGATTAAACCCAGATCAGTTGACTGGGGGTCAGTGTTTGATTGGCTCAAGCGTTCCGTCCATCATCCCCTTTTGTATCGCTTTGGTTGCCCTAAGTTGGCGGGGGTATGCCCAGACGTGGGTCCCTTGCTCACTTTGCCACTGGATTCAAGCAAGCCTGGCTGATGACGGCTGAAATGCCAGAAACCGGTCCTAGGATGCTTGTTTCCGGTCCAGGGAAGACATGGCTTGGCAGTTCGGGCTGGACTGTTCCCATGAGGCACAGGGTCAGACTGATTTGCATATGGCCATGTCTGAACTGGGGTGGTGGAGTGAGCTAAAGAATGATGATGGATTAAACCCAGATCAGTTGACTGGGGGTGAGTGTTTGATTGGCTCAAGCGTTCCGTCCATCATCCCCTTTGTATCGCTTTGGTCGCCCTAAGTTGGCGGGGGTATGCCCAGACGTGGGTCCCTTGCTCACTTTGCCACTGGATTCAAGCAAGCCTGGCTGATGACGGCTGAAATGCCAGAAACCGGTCCTAGGATGCTTGTTTCCGGTCCAGGGAAGACATGGCTTGGCAGTTCGGGCTGGACTGTTCCCATGAGGCACAGGGTCAGACTGATTTGCATATGGCCATGTCTGAACTGGGGTGGTGGAGTGAGCTAAAGAATGATGATGGATTAAACCCAGATCAGTTGACTGGGGGTGAGTGTTTGATTGGCTCAAGCGTTCCGTCCATCATCCCCTTTTGTATCATCTTTGGGACTGAGCAATTGCTTTGAGGAGTAAGCAAGCACTTTGACAACCAAAATGCCTACTATTTTATGTTTATTTTTCCCATTTTCCAAATCCTTCTGCAACAAAGCAGTTATGTTGATGATTTGCGACAGAAGAGAGGAGGTGGGAATTGTGTAAGAAGCCACAGAATGGGGCAAACAGTACATAGATGAATAGAAAAAAGGCCAACGTCACAAACAGGAAGTACAGAAAGGGAAATATTCAATCAAGGTTGGGTAAGAATGGTCTACCAACATTAAACAAAATACAATTTGCGCTGGACCACTCT
Organism: Calotriton arnoldi; assembly: GCA_963921515.1. Classification (NCBI taxonomy): domain Eukaryota; kingdom Metazoa; phylum Chordata; class Amphibia; order Caudata; family Salamandridae; genus Calotriton; species Calotriton arnoldi. The sequence goes on along the minus strand of CAWUFW010005214.1, from coordinate 1,107,016 downwards.
CCCAAAATTAATGTAAAGCAGGGTTTTATGTCTTCTCTTTGTGTAGGATGTGTAGTACAGACAGAGATACAGTATTAAACAATTGGTGAGTCTCCCTATCGCTTGTTGGTGTACTTCTGGGAGAGCTTGACTCCACCCATGCGTTCCCGAGTGGATGTGAAACAAGCATTGGCAATGCCAATAGGTCTCAACTTGTAATGTGAGTGCCTAGCTATTGTCTTTGTCACTGTTTGTCTGTAAAGCATTGTTTAAAAAAATGAAAGAAATAAAATTCTTAAAACTGAAAGAAAGGCAAACACATATCTTGTGGTATGTCAAAACTATATACCGGCGACTTAAACCTGTACAATGAATCAAAGTTTTTTTAATACTTTTTACTGAAGCAATACTGAACCGAATTTAAAAAGAATAGGAAGTATCAGAATATAAAGGGAAATGCTTCCCAAGCTCTAATTTACTATCTGTAGGATCCAGCAATTTGCTCCTTTACACTAACCCAGGGAGCAGATTTACAGGCCTCCAAGAGAAGTGTCATACTAAGTACACCTGTCTCAGACACCAGCCCATTAAGTTCAGCATATGACCCATCTCCCAGTGCCATAAAAGTCTTTGTGTTCCAAAGCTTGTGATTTTGTGCAATATGTAGAATGCAGGAGCAAAACAACACAACCTATAAAAGTCTGCTTTTGAGTAAAACACCCCAGCAAAAATATCCCTGTTGCTGTGCGTTTACAGACAAGCTGGGAGGGGTGGGGAGCAGCACAGTGCGGGGAGGTATTTGAGGGGTAATGCAGCACATGAGGGTGGGAGCTAGTAAACACATGAACTCTCATGGAATGTTGAATAAAAAAAAGGAAAAATAGTTCCTCAAATGTGAGCTATGGAGGGGTACAACTGAGCCAAACAAAAGGATATTAAAAAGGCTATGCTCCTGGGGAGTGAAAAACACAACATTAGAAAGGTAAGTCATTGAATAGGAAGCAAGCAAATGAGAGTAACAATAAGCCAACCAATGGTAAGCAATGGGCAGGCTGTAAGCCCACTGTAAGCTCACGATAGATCTGCAACCAGACAGCTTGTGTTGTCTATAGGCTCTACTTAAACATGTTGTCTAAATTAAAATAATTGCCATTACTCCTTATTCTGACTGCACTCATGCCCGCCTCAGAAATGCCCGGATGCCAGGATGTTATGACTCACTGCAGCAAGCAGTGACTTCCATTAAACTTCTATCGCAGCAGGAGGTCGAACTTCGGATCTTGGGCCAGAGGCCCAGGGCATCTTTGTGGGCAGCGGGAGCTTGGTGAGGGCAGCAAGTTAGGGGTGTCACTAAGTTAAGCACGGCAATGGGGAGAGCATGGGGGAAAGTGTCCGTAACCACGTCGGCCTGCCCTGGGGAGCTAAGGCAGTGCACGGTGTGTGGCGGTATGGCCGGTGCCTCCTGGGTATCGCTGGTTGCCTGAGCTGCCTGCGCCGCATGTCCCCATTGCTCTTGTATGCCCCTGCTAGTCATGATGGTGAGGTTGGGAGCGCTCAATTGACCCTTCCCCATCAAGGAAAACAGTGGCACACTGCAGAAAGAGCAGTGAAAAGGGATAGTGAACAGAGAAGTGAAAATCTTACAAAAGCCCAAACTGGTGTGCTGAGCTGCTGCGGTGTTGATTTCCATTGATACTGAGAAGGACTGGGCAAATAAAAGTAGACACTGTGGTGTTTCTGAGGTGGTGGCGGCGGTCAGGTAAGTGATAAAACTATTTTACTCACTACTCTGGGTGCTGTAAGAGTAGCATGTAATATTTTTCCAAATGGCCCCCGGCAAGTCCTCAAGGGCCTATGGAGCAAGAAAGGGGAGTAAAGAAAGAGCCCAGTCAAATACCCCCAGTGTAGCGAGGAAGAGTAACCCTGAGCGAGCAAGTGCATTGAAGGGTTGGGAAAGACACCTAGGGTGGATGATGCTGGGCTCCAAAGGACATGCCCTCTGGTGAAATCAATCAAGGAGCTTATGGGGAAGCATTTTAGAGGTGTGCTGCCCAAAAGGGAATGGAAAATGTATCCTCTGTTCCGCTGAGTTCTTCCCCTTATTTGTCAGATATGAACAAAATAGAGCTACTTGAGTCTTGATCCCTCACTGGACAAGTGGTAGTTCAGCCTGAGCCAAGATTATCTTCGTCGCATTGCTAGCACTTGAGGGGGATTGGGGATGTAAGCTTCCAAGAAGAAATTCCAGGGCAGTGGAGTCAAGAAAACCTGGATTTTGAGGAATCTGTCATTAGTGGAATGCTACCAAAAGTCCATAATATTATGGGCTTCAGCCTTGGTTGTGAGCCATGGGGGACCCCATTAAGCCATATAAATTTGGTGAACAAAGAACTTCCTCCTCGACTTTGCTGTTGGTTCATGCTCCTTTTCACCGATGTTGGATGTTAAGGTCCTAATGCAAAAAACTTTGCAGGGCATTTTTGAGGCATTGGTTATGAATACCGACACGATTAAGTCACATAAGGTTTATTTGCAGTTTATTGCCTCTGAGTTGTAACAGATAAACATTTGTATGCCTAAGCTGGTGAGATCCGTTCAGGCATGACCCAGCAGATTAGTGTGAGGGGGAGGTGTTGGGTGTGAGGAGGGTAGACTGCAGCTGCAGAGGGGCAGCCCTCGGTGTGTATATATTTAAATACCCAATGCTAATAAAAAGAAGGGGCAGCTGTTATGTCTACAGCAATGGCTACAGCTACTCCTCTGGCTTGGGACTTCTAATGCTAAACATACATATACAAAAAGGAGAGCAGGGGGGACAGCTAGAGGCGGGAAACAGAAGACCCAAGAAGTTTGACAACAGTCTTCACCTGTAGTTGGAAACTCAGAAAATAGTAAAGTAGAGAGTATAGGTAGTACCCTGGCCAAAGGTAGACTATCTACCCTGTACCAGGCTAATTTCAAGAAACATACATGTAAGTAAAAGGAAAAGTGCCCCCATCCTGGGTCCAGCAGGCCCAGCTGGTAGAATGCAGGAGGGGCAAAAGGAGAATAAAGAGTGTCGATGTGGTCAGAAGTTGGGATCCAGTAATGAGAGTAAAAGATGGGAGGAACCTAAGGGGGATAGAAAGGCACATACCCCGAGGTTAGATTTGTCCCTGAAGTGGAACAAAGTTCTAGTAAAGCCCTGGGGTGGGTGGTCCTCCTCCCCTTGGACCCAAGGACCAGGGGAATGAGGTAAACTCTCTATGGGTTTATCTAGAGTCAGCCCTAGGAAATCGGCGAGGAAAAAGAATAAAGAAGTTACATTCTTTAAAAAGGTCTCGGCTCCTTGAAATATTCTCCTCTTGCCCTAGTCTATATTCAGTCTCTACAACCGACCTGAAACAAGTGGGCTTCTTGGAAAATAGAGATGGTAAATAGAGATGGCAAAAATCTTACTGTACTCAGGGTTGGTGAAAGACACCCTTCTTAAAGTGGAAAGTGAGCTAAAACTCCAGGGAGTGAATATATTTAGAGATATAGCTTTAGAACAGTTTGCAACCCAAAACCGGGGCTTTCTGAATTGCCATGGTGGCCTAGAGGCAAACAAAGTTAAATGGGGTCAGCAGGAGGATTATGTCAGTCATAGACACATTAAGGAAAGCAGTGAAGGCAGACTTCAAGTTATTTTGCTCCAAGAGGAAGGATACGGATATATGGGTGACCCCTCCGATCAAAATATGTATGATTACCTGGATTGGGAGGAGGTTGTGGGTGACTGGGCAAATCTAAGTAACATGGATTACATTAGAGCTTGTTCTCCTGGAATACTCATGGGCTAAACAACATAAGGAGGATGCAGTTGTTTAGAGAAATTATAAAGCAGTATTCAATTTTATTTTTCCAGGAGGCATGGCTGTGCAGAGAGCCCCCGCAGATTGATGGCTTTTTGGGGGTCTATCTGAAGGCAGTAGAAAATGCTTCAGGATGGCCCTCTGGGAGACTGTCAACATTGGTATCCACTTAATCGCCTCAAGTGTATGGCAAGTTAAAACACAGTGCAAATTGGATACTAGATTGTGGTATACAATAAGCGGATGTATGCCTGGGGAAGCAATGTATTATTGTTTTAAATATATATATGCATGCAAGTAGTACTTCTGATTACAATGGAAATATTGATTTGTTTAAAAAAGATGTGATTAATATAGTTGCTCTGTACCCCCACAACGTGATCATTTTGATGGGAGATTTTAATAATAAACTGTAAAAAGGTAGCGGCAGACAATAGAAATCGTCCCATGGCACACGTCACATCAAGAAATCTCATTTTAACCAATAATTTAATTGCTTTCTCCCTATCCCTAATACCATATTTTATAAAATAGGTAGGTCTGCATGTGCTAAATGTGTCCACCCCGGCAGGCCCGTTTTTACTCTAACTGCCTGCACCTTAAAAGAAGATGGGAGAGAGAGTAGTCTAATAATAATAAACTGCTTTCTGAGATTGTGGATGAAAAGTATGAGGACTTTTTGGCTGCTTTTAATATACAACGTGTTTGGTTGCCACCAAACGAGGCCTCAGTGAAGCCTGTAGCTTTGTTTAAGTTCCTCATATTAAATGGTCTGGTGAATCTAAATGGTCGAGTGTCTGCAGACACCCCTGCAAGGAAAAAGTTCCAGTATGGTAATCAGAATTATCCAATTGATTATGTGTTTGTACAGCTATGGGCTTTTGAATTAATTCAGAAATTTGAGGTCCTTCAATTGGAGGGGTGTGATCATTACCCCTTAAGTATAACCCTTAAATTGGATATTGTACCTAGGCAGATGAGGGATCTCCATTTCATGGTTGGTTGTTCAAAGCGTTTAAGAACGAGACTCTCAGAAAGCACTTAAGCTTATTGAAGGCCCTCCAACACAATTATGGAGGATTAATCTCTGGGAAGGTACTTGCGTTCCCTCCCAGGAAGCTACAAATAAACTTGTTTGATGGAAGTGGCAAGGTCTTTTCAAAAATGCTTTTGGGGTTGTTAAAGGAGTGGGCAGAAGCAACTTCTATTATCCCTCTGGAACAGGGAGTTTTTAACGGAAACCACTCAATGATTGACCACTGTTTTAGCTTATGGTCCATTGCTAAGAAATCCATAGAGCAGTGCGGAGTACTGTATTGTTGTTTTGTTGAATTCAGCTCGACATTTGATTCTGTGAATCAAGTCTTGTTATGGGAAACGTTAAAGGAATATGGGATCTCTAAAGACTTTTTTTTTATTTTGCAGGAACTCCATAGGGATAATTGGGCCCAAGTTGAATTGGACAGTGGAGGATCACTTTCTAAGAGAATTAACATACAAAATGGCCTGAGACAAAGGTATATATTGGCACCAACATTGTTCTCTTTGTTTCTGGCTGATCTCCCTAATGTCCTAAGTCAATCAACTGCTTTCAGTCCAAAAATGAATGGTATACATGTTAGCTGTCTCTTGTACATGGATTACTTAGTGATTTCTGATTTGACAGGAATTGGGCTTCAAAGAAAATTAGATATATTTGCGGATTACTGCAAGAAGAACACATAATAAATACGGATAAGACAAATGTGCTTCAGATAGGGAAACACAGGAAAAGCATGAGTTGGGTAATAAATAAAGTCAAAATAGAGAGAGGTAATAAATTCAAATACCTAGGGGTGTGGTTCTCTCATACCTTAGAATGGAAGAATCATCTTGCCTTGACACAAGCTAAGGAACTCTCGTCGGTAGGGGGACTAAAGAAATTTGACAACCGCTATGGGGGCCCTCCCTGCATCCAGTGCTGATGGCCTATCAGGCTATGATAAGGCCACAGTTTCAGTATAGTGCCAAGGTGGTTGGCATAGGGGGCAAAAGAGTTGGGACCTTTAAGAAGGAAGGTGCCTAAAAAGACTACTCTCTCTCCCATCTTCTTTTAAGGTGCAGGCAGTTAGAGTAAAAACGGGCCTGCCGGGGTGGACACATTTAGCACATGCAGACCTAATAACATATTTTATAAAATATGGTATTAGGGATAGGAGAAAGCAATTAAATTATTGGTTAAAATGAGATTTCTTGATGTGACGTGTGCCATGGGACGATTTCTATTGTCTGCCGCTACCTTTTTACAGTCAAATTAAGATAAATTAATTAACCAGCATGGAGCTCTTCATTTAATTCACTATGATGTTTTAGAAGATATAGATTTTATTATTGGAATAATTGTGTTTATACCTGTGTTTGGGTTGGATTTTATTGTTTTATTGTGTCTCAAGAATCTGTTTACAAGACTAAGGCCTAAATAAACATATGTTTTGACTGGCTGACAATTGCCATTACAATTACCAGAGACATCTGTTCAATTGCATCGTGTGCTGTTGGCCTACTGACTGAATTGCCTGCTATATTTTCAAAAAAGCTAGTGCCTAAATAGCTTTGGAGTATTTCACATGAATTGTGTTTTATCATATTTTATACCTGTGATGTATAATAAGTGTTTGGATTGTATTGTTATAATGTGTCTCAAGAATCTGTTCAAAAGACTATGGTCTAAATAAACAGTTGTGTTTGACTGACTGACAATTGCCATTACAATTACCAAAGACATCTGTTCAACACCATTGCATCTTGTGCTGTCGGCCTACTGACTGAATTGCATGCTATATTTTCAAAAAGCTGGTGCCTAAATAGCTTATGAGTATTTTGTTATGGTATTGATATAGTGTGAACACTACCTCATTGTTGAACAAAGCTCATTATATGATAGGGGAACATGTGCTTTACTTGCATAGTGCACCCGGGAACATTTACATAGGTCCAGGGACACATGAATACATTGTATATTTTTTTATTTTTTTGGAGGTGAAATGCTTTACAGATTCGTTTCTGCTATTCTTTCCTGAACACCTGTAGTGAAAGGGACGCTGACATGAAGTGGTAACTCCATGCAGAGTCTTTGGGCCAGGCAGAAAGGGACTATTTGCATATTCATTCATTCTGGGCTTCCTGAGTCCTAAGGTTTGCAAGATATGTGCTGACTTAGAGGTTATCAAAAATGTAGAAATTGTCAGTAGATAGTTACATCTTTTAGTAATGATCTTGAAGTTCAGTCAGTAGGATTTGGATATGAAGCAACATAGCAAGGGGAATCAATAAAGGTGACTTACTATGTGATTGAATGCCCTTTGGTGACCAGTCAGCTTGATCAGTCGGGTTTGATCATACATATGTCTGGAGCAAGACACAGCTACACACAATGTTGCTCAAATATGAATTTACCTTGAAAAAACAAAGACAAGTGGCAAAATAGGAACAGTTGGTTTAATTAAACACATCCGCTGGGAGTACAACCCACAGAACCGGGTCTGAAGACTGTCTCAAAGTGCAATAAATTTGTGTGGGCTTACATACAGTATTTAGGCACAATAAAAGTACATCTGGCAATCCTTGTTTGGTGAAGGAATGTGGGCCTGGTCTGTGGAGTCATAAATAAAGGGTTATTGATAACAAATGCAGGTGGCTCAACCTTGCGTGGACACAATTTGGGCCAGTGGGTAGTGTGTCCAGATGTCCAGCATGAGGGGTGTGTGGTCGCTGTGCGTGCTATATCCTGATTGCCTGAGTTTTCCTAACTCCATGTGGCATCCAACATTACGGTGCTTCGGAATGCACACTACCCTTTGGCCATGTGCACTTTATTGGGGCCAATTTCCAGGACCATTGTGGTGTCGCTGAGCTTATCTGGGGGATGGATCTGAGTTTACTGTTCACGTGTTTTTCCGCCGGCTACATGCCACCTCACCTGTGACCTGTAAATCAGTTACTATGGGCCTGGGTTGCACAGCCTGCCTGATCACATATTTTCGAGTCGAGGTTGATGGAGAGGTCAATTTGCCAATGTGATTTTGTTTGTATATGCGAATGTACCATCATAAGGTTTAGCATCGTTTTTATCAGTATCAACATTAATAAAAACAACTTTTTGATTTGGGCCTTATTAAAGTGCAGTTTTTCAGGTGTATATGCCTGTACATACCATGGCTCATTATTGTTTGAGAAAGTTAAGAAAAGTTTGAAAAGTATTATTAATTTGAATCCTGTTTATATCTAGATCCAAATATTTGTGCACGTATATTGCAAGAGAAGTTCAGCCAAAGCACATTTTTGACTCCATGGGCCCTATTACACATAGAGCACACTTTTTCTGTTTGCTCCACGATGCACCTTTAAATAGGTGCACTGCGTGAAAACAGGGAAAGTGCGCTCTATTACAATGAATGTGCTGCTCTCAGGGCAGCAACAAACTCATGCTGCTCTAGGGGCAGTGCATTCAAGCAAAATATGGAGCGGCTGCTTCAAAGCGGCTCCATGTTTCACTGTGCAGGCTGCAACCCGCCGGACACTTTAAAGAGAGATTAGAGATCCCTTTGTAGGCGGGTGCAGTGAGTGACTGCACCCACCTGCAAGGGGATATCTGGGGGTCCATGGAACCCCCCCATTTATTCCTCGAGAGGGCTGACATCAGGGGAGCACTGACAGTGCACCACCTTTTAGTGGCACACTTTCAGTGCTCCTCTTGGCAGATTCTCTGCCTTTGCGCCCACGTCCATAATAGAGCGTGGATGCAGATGTAAAGAGATTACCTCATTTCCAAGGAGCCACACCCCCAGGCACATGGGGTTTGCCCTCGTCAAATAGCGCTTGTGCTACATGTGCGCCAGAGCTATCTGCATTACAGAAGATGCCACACATGTGTCTGTGGCCCCTTCTGTAATACCAAAGTGCCACAGGGCGCACAAATTGGGCGCACATGTCTGTTGAGGCCTGATGCACTTTCTGTAATATGGTCCCTTATCTGTATTTATGTTTCACTCAGAAATCACACAAAAGCCAACACAAAATCTCAAAAACAGAAATCAAAGCACAGTCGTTTAAACATAAAATGCATTATGTACAAAACTAGAGATTACAATTCATCCTTCACTTTTGAAATTTATTCTTTGTGATATAAAGCCTAAAAGCCCTAAGAATTACCCGATTTGACCGGCTAGCCTCACACATTCAATACATCTCTACTCGTAGATTATCAACTTTGTTCTACTTCATTTCATAATTCACAGATAAGAAAGAGATTCAAGGGGTCTGATATTCTACAAATGAGCCAGCACCTCCCTTAATAAACCACAGTTCATGAGTTAAGGTTGTCATTAAAGGCATTGTACACGGTCAGAGATAATACTGAAAAGAAAGAATCATTGTTGGATAAACAATTACAGAAGGCAGCAAGTACGAATTTATGGCAGTAACGGTATTTAAGATGAGCACTGAGAAAAACTGCATTTTAGAAAGAAGGTAGCAGTAATACTGCTAACATAGAGTGCCATTGTTTTAAAAAGACATATGCATGTAGTCAATGAGGGGCTGCCAGGCTTTGCAGCTGATAGCCGTGACTAGACCTTAGCACCCATTGAGCTGCCTCTACTACCCACGAAAGCTGGAGGAGGAACAAAAAAGGATAAACGGGGTTCAGATAGTCATGTTTACATATTATTTCCACTTCATGCCCAACTCGCAGACCATAGGCAGCCTATTAGGAGGGTGTTGAGTGGCTTAGGGTGGGCCATTTTTTGCATTGAATATTGAAGACTGAGGGGCCGATTCCAATTCGGGCCGGAAATCTCTCCGACCGAGCCGGACCCGGAGAGATTTCCGACCGAATCGGATTCTGGCAGTCCGACCGAACGAGTACGATGCGCACGCATGCAATCGGACTCGAGTCGGTCGGACTCCCATTGAAGTCAATGGGAGCCGGACGTACAACGCGTACGCGGGCTCCCATTGACTCAATGGGTGCGAGTCGAACAAGGGCGCCCCCTACAGCGGGTACGCCTCGATGCGACTCGCAGCGTACATGCACAGGTAGGGGGGACCCATGGGTCCCCCCTGTGTGCGACTCACGCGGCTACGCGTACAGGGGGGTCCGACACGGACCCCCAAAGTGTGGCTCCGACTGCTCTTTTGAGCCGGACGGCGTGAGTCGGTCGGACTGCTCGAGGCGCGCATCGTACTTACCCGGCCGGGGAACGTCTCCATTGCGCGGTGCGAGTCGTGTCCGTGCGAGTCGGTCGGAGCGGTCGGCTTTCGCGAACGAGTCGGTCGGTGCGGTTGGGTCTCGCGAACGAGTCGGTCGGAGATTTCGCATCGTACTCGCTCGCCCGGACGCACGTACGAATCGGTCGGGAAACAGGGCTCCGAATCGGATCCGGTAAAGCCGAATCCGATTCGGAGCCCTACCGGCCGAGATCGGAATCGGCCCCTGAGTAGTGACTTTGAAATTTAATAACATTTACATTTTCTAATAATATTTTTATGACAGATAAGGCCAGGAAATTATTATTTTTTTCATGTCACTTTTCTTTTCTTATTGAATGTTTCAATATCTTTATTTGCACCCATCTGATTCATATGTAAAGCATTTGCAAAACATATCGAGGAAACTGTCGAAATGTGTAATAGAAACAGGAACAGTGAATAATATTCTGACCATCATATTATGTTTTTTTCCCAATTTATGCTAGTCTGTGTTTACTGCATTATGGCCTAAGCTAATGTAAAGGAGAACCAAAAAGTAATATCAAGGATATCATTTGGTCACCCCTCTGCCTTACCTCCCATCTCACATTTTACTTTTGAGTGGATTGGCATTCTCAGAGAGGCCAAACTATTGGAGTCATGCTCCGTTATTGGGGTACACAAGTTCATTCTGCTTTGCGTTGGCACACACATTGATGAGTGCACACATGATTCAGTGCATATGAAAGAGAGCATGGAGTTCAGTACAGATCCACGTAGTTTCCAGCTGTGATTTGTTTATTCCAGCAGAAGACTTAAGATGAGGGCTTAGGATGAGGGCTAAGGAACCATGTTTAGTGAGCTACCTATTTGTCTAGCAATCAGAATAGCTACTCTAAGATGGGGTGAGGGGGTAATGGGCTGGGTGGATTTTTGTCAGGCTGTTGTGAGACGCAACAAGCAGGTGCCAGAGTCTACGCAAAGAAACAAAGCGCCTAAGTGAACAAATTTGGAGCCAGATTTATCAACGCTTTACACCAGTGCAAAGTCAACAAAAGTGATGCACACTGGCACAAAGTGTTGATTTGGGATTTAATTTCCAGAACAACAGTTTTGTGCTAGAAAGTTGCCTAAAAGTAAAGCAGCGTAATGATATGCACTACTTTGAGTCAAGGGGTGTCCAGTTGGTGGCACATAGGGGTTCCTGTGCTACCCTCCATGATTTTTAATGCAAATTCCTATCTAATAACATTTGTAGACAGAGCTTTGTGCCAAAGGCAGGCACTAGGGGGTCGATTCCGATTCGGGCCGGAAAAAGCACCGACCGACTCGGATCCGGAAAAAATACCGACCGACACGTACCAGTGGCGCCCGACACGCCAAGTACGATGCAAGCCGCGATAAATCCGACCGACACGTCAGGAAACCAAGCCGACCGACCGACCCGCTCGGAAAATAGCAATCCGGCCGGAAAAACACGCGAATCCAACCGACCGACACGCACCCGGAACAAATCCGACCGAATCGTACCCGCCAACTCCAACCTGCAAAGTACGATGCAAGGCGCGAAAACACGACCGAGTCGGACGGAGGACAAGCCGTACGACCGACACGCATACAAAACCGAGCCGAAGCAACACAATACACCGCGACCGACGCGTACGCAGCATACAAAACTGCACAAACACAGCGTGAACGAAACGGAAAACACCGTACGAGACCAATGCAGGGTCCGACTCGGTCACAAGAACGTTTCCAACATACACAAACAGCACAAAGGAAAAATCAACCAAAAAAAGGCCAAACAAGCAATTACCAAGCCAATAAATACTGGGGGGGTGGGGACAGAGAACAAAGACACACCAACAACTCCACCTATATAAAGGACACAAATCACTACCATGAGCCTTTGCAAATGCCATTCCACTGCCAGCACCCAAGAGAAAGCAACCACACACCCACAGCTCATCCCTCACACAAGCCACACACCAGCAGCACACCAACAAATACCTACCTCACATACACCCAGCACAACACACACCCACACACCCTCACCTGCACACCAACACACACAGCACCCACTATCACCACCCATCACCATGCCCCCCAAGAAGAATCCCAAGTTCCTAGATAGTGAATTGGAAGTCATGGTAGACGAGATCCTCAGGGTGGAGCCACAGCTGTTTGGCACTCTGGTCCAACAGACCCCCATGTCGCAGAAAACCAAGATGTGGGAGAGGATCATCAACAGGGTGAACGCCCAATCACCATGTCGGCGCACAAAGACGGACATCCAGAACAGGTGGTATGACGTGCGCAGGAGGGTCCGGGAGCTGCTCAAGAAAGACTACCACCTGAGCCAATACACCGGCAGTGGCCCTCCTGCCAAGCCAGTATACCTCAGGCCCTGGGAGGAGAAGGTGCGGGCCATCCTTCCGCCAGTGAGCGTATATGGACTAGAGGACATCCCAGAGCCTGGTGAGTACACAACAAATGTACACAATAAACTGCCACAAAACACACACATCACTGTCAAGGGGAGAGTCAAACCATGCACTCATAGCAATTACACAGCAACTAGAACAGAATCATCCCAAAATGTGTATGTCAGTCAGATAAACACAACACATGCCATCAAAAAAGTCACATCCAACTGTGCCAACACATGTACAAACACAACCACAACTACAGCTAGGCAGTGGCACAAATAGAACTAACACACACATCCACACATGTAGCCACCACAACAACACCAACACACAGTGAAGACCACTCAAAGGAAGGAATTCTGTGTATGCTGGCCAAGTCAGTGTAGCCAATAGCATCATGGGAGTCGCACTCACACATATTGCCCCCCCCCACAACTGTCCCATCAACACCACCCTGAACCATGCTCACATCACAGGGAGTGGAGAAGGACTCACAAGATGGCTGACACTGGCTACTGCTGTGGGGAGCACAAGGCTCTGCTGCCAACTGTGCACCAACAAACAGCAGGACACCACTGACTGACATCCTGAGAGACAACTTACACTCCCTGCAATGCAAGCACGTTCCATGGTGGGATATCTGGCTGGCTGGCTGGGTGGGAAGGGGGACTTGCAGCACTGACCATAGTCACCAGCACCTCCCCTCACACCCCCCCCCAACACAAACTCCACAGTACCCACCTGGTAGAATGCAATGCCCTCCATCCTAACACAAGATCCCACAAAGCACCACCACCCTGGGTTATGTTGTGTGAAGCACAGGGACACTCTTGGGACTCTTAGCCAAACAACTGCCAGGACAACACTCCCAGCCATCCTGTCAGCACAGCCAGCCCACCCCACAGGGAAGCAGAGTCAAAAGGAAGGAAGCATGGGCATGCTGGGAAGGGGGTGGAGGCAATAGCATGATGGGAGTCGTAGTCACAGACATTGCTCAGCCTCACAACTGGCCCATCAACACCACCCTGAACCATGCTCACATCACAGGGAGTGGAGAAGGACTCACAAGATGGCTGACACTGGCTACTGCTGTGGGGAGCACAAGGCCCTGCTGCCAACTGTGCACCAACAAACAGCAGGACACCACTGACTGACATCCTGAGAGACAACTTACACTCCCTGCAATGCAAGCACGTTCCATGGTGGGATATCCGGCTGGCTGGGTGGGAAGGGGGACTTGCAGCACTGACCATAGTCACCAGCACCTCCCCTCACACCCCCCCCCCAACACAAACTCCACAGTACCCACCTGGTAGAATGCAATGCCCTCCATCCTAACACAAGATCCCACAAAGCACCACCACCCTGGGTTATGTTGTGTGAAGCACAGGGACACTCTTGGGACTCTTAGCCAAACAACTGCCAGGACAACACTCCCAGCCATCCTGTCAGCACAGCCAGCCCACCCCACAGGGAAGCAGAGTCAAAAGGAAGGAAGCATGGGCATGCTGGGAAGGGGGTGGAGGCAATAGCATGATGGGAGTCGTAGTCACAGACATTGCTCAGCCTCACAACTGGCCCATCAACACCACCCTGAACCATGCTCACATCACAGGGAGTGGAGAAGGACTCACAAGATGGCTGACACTGGCTACTGCTGCGGGGAGCACAAGGCCCTGCTGCCAACTGTGCACCAACAAACAGCAGGACACCTCTGACTGACATCCTGAGAGACAACTTACACTCCCTGCAATGCAAGCACGTTCCATGGTGGGATAACTGACTGGGTGGGTGGGTGGGTGGGAAGGAGGTCTGGCTGTCAACCAAACACAATCAATGCAGACCATGTTCACACCCCAGAGAATACATAGAAATGCCCAAATAATGCAGGACAATGTGCCACACCAATATCAACCCCTGACTGTGACGACTTAGGACAATACAATGTACAGGCCCGCACCCCGAGGCACAGTCACAACTGTCAGGTGTGTCAACCACTGATGCCTGCAGAAACATGACATACATTGTTTGTGTCTCCCAAAAACAGGTGATGATAGGGACACAGCAGCAGACGCTGAGGAGTCCCAGTCCCAGGCTCAAGAGGATGCCGAGCTCACTGGCGTCGTACAGCCTCTGTCCTCCTCGGACGATGAAGAACAACCTGGCACATCCGGTGCAAGTCAACATGCTGCACCAGCAGGACCACCAGCTGCAGCACCAGCAGGTCCACCAGCTGCACCCCCTGCACCCACCCCTCCAACGACTGTCACCACGAATACCATCCCTGCCGACATGGACAGAATAAGGAACAACACCAGCGCAGTGACCCTGGACCAACCTGGGGCCATGGACACCACCACCACCACCAACCCCCAAGGTGGACCAGGGTTATCTGTGCGTGCAACTGCACACACTGCACATGTCAGCAGGGGTGGTGGGAGGGGTGGGAGACAGAGGTCGCTGCTTGCAGACGTTGCTGGTGTGCATGAAGACCCACAACTGGTACGCATAGCTGATGCGTACCAGTCCAGCACCGGAGAGCTCAGCCAGGTAGTGGGGCTCCTCAGAGACATCAAACAGCAGCAGGCTGCCCATCATGCCCGCTTGGACTCCCACATGTCCCATGTGGAGTCACACATGTCACGTGTGGACTCCCACATGTCACGTGTGGACTCCCACATGACCCGCGTGGAGTCCAAGTGGGATGTACTACATGAGATGACGGCGGTGCACAGGGACATTTTACAATGCCTCCGCCAGATGAACAGCAACCAGTCCACACCTCCCTGTGTGCCAACAACATCTGGTACCGAACAAACTGCAACTGCCACAGGGAGGGAGGAGGACTCTGGCGGAGAGTCCCCTGCACCGCAGCAGCCTGCACTTGAGGGCCCCCCCCAAGAAGAGGGGTCGTCCGAGGAGGGGAAAGTGAGAGGCTGATGGCCAAGCGCAACTCCCAGGAAGCCTGAACCTGTTCTGGATTTTCGCCTTTGTGCACAGACTGTTCACCCTGTTGATGGCAACACTACTCCCACACATTGCATGGGGAGTACAAGTTGGAACAATGTGTCAGACAACTGTGGCCCCGATACTGGGGATCCTGTCTACCTGGACTTTCTATTCATCTAGGAACTTGGGATTGCAAGATTCATGTACAGCACAATCCATCCTATGCACTATTATCACAGATGTATCACAATAAACACAATAATACACCATACTTGCCTCTGTCGTGATTCCAACGTGGGTACTGTTATGGGGATGATGAACAACAAAATTACACTGTGTATGCGAACTGCAACAGCAAGGACAACACAGGCATGTGAGTACAGGCAACGTGACACATATGAGGGAGACACACCACCAGGGCTACACAACACATACACACCTAGGCCATCTGACTCATTGCCTACACTGATGTTGCCAGGGAAGACGGTGCAATGCACAGACACCACACCCATTCCCAGTTGTAGTCAAGTAGCCCACAGGTGCAGTAAGCAAATGGCAGTCAAATGTGTGACCACAGACAACGCACATCACTAAGTGAAGCACAGGTTTATTACACAGTAGCAACATGCCGTAACCACTACAGATGCAAGGTAACCCCACCTGGTAGCGGGCACACAGTCAACAACTGTAGACAGAAGGAAGTCCATGGGTGTGGCGCACATCACCTGTAGGGACACAACAGCTACCAGCCTGGATGTGCAATCACGTTGTCGGTGGACACAGTTGACCAAACGAATCTGAAAGTACCCTGTGAAGGACAGAAATGACACACAGTCAAAAGCAATGGAGTACAGGACAGAACAGCAAAACTCATGCACAATACATGTTACAAGATACCCACCCAGAACCAAGTTAGCATGTCAACACTGTTGGGGAGTACAGCCCACCTGTCACCACACATCGCAACACACATCCAGTCAAGTAGCCCATGGACACACTCCAACAGCACCAGAGCACCACCCACACATCATGCCAACTCACATCATTGACATGACACCTCAGGATACTCACATTCAGCTAAAGAAGTTGGTGATGAGCTGTGTGCGGACATCACCATCACCATCATCATCATCATCGTCACTGGCATCGTGGTCCAGGCCAGGATCCTCCACAGGTGGCGGATGTTGGTCATCGTCATCCTGGATGAGAGGCAACTCCTTCCGCACTGCCAGGTTGTGGAGCATGCAGCAGACGATGATAATCTTGCACACTTTCGCAGGGGCATATGGGAGGGACCCTCCGGTCTTGTCCAGGCAGCGGAAGCGGCTCTTCAGGAGACCAAAGGTCCGCTCAATCACTCTCCTGGTCCGACCATGTGCCTCATTGTAGCGCATCTGGGCAGGTGTCACAGGGTTCCTGAGGGGTGTCAGCAACCACGGCATGTTGGGGTATCCCGAGTCACCTACGGACAGACAAGTGCACATCAGCTGACTTGGAAAAGTGGGCGGAATACTACAGATCAGATCACACACAATGGCACAAAGTCAGTACACACCGACAAGCCAGGCACGCTGGTTCTGCATCTGTGCCATCAACCTGGGGATGCGACTACTCCTCATCACAAAGGCATCGTGTGCTGAACCAGGGAAACGGGCACACACGTGTGTGATGGTCATGTCTGCAAGACACACCACCAGTGCATTGACCGAGTGGTAGTGCTTGCGGTTCCTGTAGGCCTGCTCCTGGGCCTGTGGTGGTACCAAAGCCACATGTGTCCCATCAATGGAGCCAATGACATGCGGCATCCTCCCCAGGGCATAAAAGTCACTCTTCACGTCAGTGAGTCGTCGCAGTCTAGGGAAATAGATGTACCGGTTCAGGAAGAGCAACATTGCCGCCAAGAAATCGCGGAGCACACGGCTGAACATGGTCTGTGACATCCCACCAGCAGACGCCACAGTATGTTGGAAGGTACCGGTGGCAAAGAAGTGTAGGGCTGCCATCACCTTCACCTTGGGGGTCAGCGCTGTAGGATACGGCCGGCCAGGCTGCAAATGTGGGGACAACTGCACTGCCAAATCCTCAATCAGCTGCCTGGTGAAGCGGTACCGTCGGATGCTGTCCCGTTCCACCATCGTTGCCAGGTCTGGGAATGGCCGATGGACAGCAGGAGCCCTGCAGTGCAGAGGAGAAGTAAGCAAGATCGTCAGTCACCCCACATATGCGGCATTGAACACACTCAAGATCCCAACATACATCATCATGAGGCACAACTACATGAAGTGTGCAGTACCGGAACGACATGTATGGTACATACATGGCCAACATCTGTCAACACGGTCCTACAGGTGGCATCAATTTGTCCCAGGTTGGCCCATTGGATATCATGATGCTGTGTCACAGTCACCCCCCAGTGACATGTGAGGACAGATGTGCCCCAGGCACCACAGCTCAACGACAGGCACATTCCCAGGGACCCTGTAATGCCACATGGACACTGGCATCACCTGGAGTATCATGTGTACACCACAACAAAACAAACATGACCCCCACAGGTAGTGGCCACACTTGCCATGGCAGGAGAGCCATGGACGTCTGTGACACACACGCACAACATCAGAGTCCATGCACACACAACGTGGATGTGGAGACTGTCTCCCATTGTGCACATGAAATCAGAGACATTGTAAACACTACATGCACAAAGACTGTGGAGGGCCATCACTATTGTGCCACTGGGACACCCTGGCTCAAACATACCGTCCCACATGGGACTCACGGGGTATGTGACATGACATACACAAACACCACTGTGAAATGTGACCATGGCACATGCACAGATATGAACAGTTGCACATCACAGTGGTCACGTACACGTAACACCCAGGATCCTGTCCCCATTAACACGTGCACAGCCTGGGGGTGGCTGCCCACAGGTGACACCCACAGGACAACATGTACACCAACATACACACAATAGGAAATGCAGCCTTACATGCCTTATGATAAGGTTTGGACAGGCTGTCGTGATGTAGGTGTGCCCCTCACTCCCTGGGAGCTATCTGTGGCTGGCATATGTCCATCTGAGACAGGCATGCTGACATATGCCAGTCACATGTACAGTGATGCGTTGAACAGCAATGGACCGATCGGTGCCTCCGGCCGGCCCATTGCTTTCAATGTGTGCGGGTACGCGTTGTACCCCTGTGCGCGTTGTACTGCAATGGACCGATCGGTGCCTCCGGCCGGCCCATTGCTTTCAATGTGTGCGGGTACGCGTTGTACCCCTGTGCGCGTTGTACTGCAATGGACCGATCGGTGCCTCCGGCCGGCCCATTGCATTCAATGTGTGCGGGTACGCGTTGTACCCCTGTGCGCGTTGTACTGCAATGGACCGATCGGTGCCTCCGGCCGGCCCATTGCATTCAATGTGTGCGGGTACGCGTTGTACCCCTGTGCGCGTTGTACTGCAATGGACCGATCGGTGCCTCCGGCCGGCCCATTGCATTCAATGTGTGCGGGTACGCGTTGTACCCCTGTGCGCGTTGTACTGCAATGGACCGATCGGTGCCTCCGGCCGGCCCATTGCATTCAATGTGTGCGGGTACGCGTTGTACCCCTGTGCGCGTTGTACTGCAATGGACCGATCGGTGCCTCCGGCCGGCCCATTGCATTCAATGTGTGCGGGTACGCGTTGTACCCCTGTGCGCGTTGTACTGCAATGGACCGATCGGTGCCTCCGGCCGGCCCATTGCATTCAATGTGTGCGGGTACGCGTTGTACCCCTGTGCGCGTTGTACTGCAATGGACCGATCGGTGCCTCCGGCCGGCCCATTGCATTCAATGTGTGCGGGTACGCGTTGTACCCCTGTGCGCGTTGTACTGCAATGGACCGATCGGTGCCTCCGGCCGGCCCATTGCATTCAATGTGTGCGGGTACGCGTTGTACCCCTGTGCGCGTTGTACTGCAATGGACCGATCGGTGCCTCCGGCCGGCCCATTGCATTCAATGTGTGCGGGTACGCGTTGTACCCCTGTGCGCGTTGTACCTCAATGGACCGATCGGTGCGCACCCATTGACAATGGGCTTGCCTGGCAACGGACGCGTTTTCGAATATTCGAACGAGTCGGTTGCTGGAAAATCAGTTGGTCACCCACAACAATGTTGCAAAATCATGTATGTCATGAAGTTGAAATTTTGAAGGATGCTGTGGGCGTGTTTTGGTGCTGCTATTCCATGGATTGGCCAGATTCAGAAGATGCAAACGACTTGGACCTATCACTTTGGACACAAGGGACAGTATCTGCCTCTCCAGCACATATATATTGCTGCATGTTCCCCTGAGAGCCCACTTGCCTGCACTACATGCTCCAGGACGACATCTGCCACTGCACTGCTGCTGTCTCTGCCCCTCTGGACCCTGCAATGGCACGTACTGTGGAGAGAGCCCCAGCCTTCAGCCTTGAAGAGAACCAGGCCCTGCTGGACAGCCTACTTCCACAGTACAGCAAGCTGTATGGGACACCAGGGGAGCAGGTGAGTGTTCTGTGCACTGCCTTTCTGAATGTGCATTTTGTCTGACTAGCAAGGCTGAGAGTCAGCACACCACTGGCTAGCAGGCTCACTGAGTAGTTGTCACCCCCATAGTGTGTAGTGACTTGCACTGGACAGGTATGGTGCAGTGACAGTGCTTCTGAACAGGGTTTTACTCCCCATGCTATGATACCATGTAGTGACTTCTGGAAAACTGTCCATGGGCAGCCGTGCACTGCCTGGGTACACCATGTGCCCCTGTGATTGCGACATGTATATGCAACTGTGTCATGCACGGATATGTTGCATGTGTAATAATGGCCTTATCACTTTGTCATCCTGACAGGCTTCTGCCCATCGGAAGCATGAGATATGGAAGGACATCGTCCGGGCTGTCCGGTCCGTGGGGGTCTACAAGCGCCGGATCCGCAACTGCCAAAAGAGGTGGCAGGACCTTCGGGGCTGGACCCGGAGGATTGCACGGGTCCAGCTGAAGCTGTCGCCTCCTCGCAGGAGGGGCGGAACACGGACCCTGACCCCCACATGCTCAGGATCCTGGCGGTGGTCTTTCCAGACCTGGATGGGCAGCTGAAGGCCAGAGAGCAGCAAGGAGGGGGTGAGTCAAAGACTGCACTGTGTACTCTGTCTAACATGTTATGTGCCCTCCTCGGGCCAGGTTGAACTGCCACAGTACAGCAGTCATGTTGTCCAGGAGCCATGTCCCTCTATTGTGCACTGCCCACTCCTCATCTGATACCCAGGTGTGGCCCTTACATGCAGGGAATTCTGTCACTTAGGACTGTGTCCTTGCAGTTTGCTTGACTCAAGGTGGGAGACAGCATCTGTTTCCCTGACTCTGTGGTGGGCATCATGGGTGGGTCCATTGCTTACACAATGCCTGTATTCTGACATGTATTCAGCGTGTTACTTTGATCTGTGGTCCAATTGCTGAGCTGATCCACCACATGTGGCTGGGGTACCTGGCACACACCCATGCTGCGGGTGGGAACAATGTTTGGGCCCCAGGAGTATGTATATGACGTGTGTCACACATACTTAGCCAGCTGCCTACAGTCCAGGGCTCATCCCTCATTCATGTGGGGCTGGACAGTCATGCCTACTCCAGGCCATACAATACACTCTGTACTCCCACTCCCGTGTATCAGAGGACACATTGTGCACAGTGATTTGACCCCTCAGGTGTCTGCCTCTGTGTCAGTGTGCTGTGGATTAGTCGCCAGGACTGCTGTGGAGTTTCTTGGTAGGGGCTCAGCATGCCACTGGAGATGTGACCATAGGAGACGATACTTGTGTGACACATAGGTGTCTGATCAGCTGCCCATGCAGACTGGGGCATGTAAATGTGAAGTTCAGGCAGCTGTTCCCCATGCACAGCAGAGTGTGAGGGGCTCAGGTTCAGAGGGTAGTGTCACAGGTCTCCCATATGTCCAATAGGTATGACCTGGACAGATGAGGGTTAAGAGGATGTGTTGTGGGGGGATGTACATGTGCACTTGTGCAGCTCCAGGACTTGCATTCCCCATGACCTACTATTGTGACACAGTGCAGAGTGTTGTTGTCTGGCTGCAAAGTCATACATCACTGAGACAGTGATGTATGACTTTGCAGTCATGCCTCCGCCATGGCATGTGTCTACTGATTGGTGATCCTGCAGGGGAGTGACATGTGCTACATGCACACCATAGTGGCGCTGGCTATCAGGACATGGGTGCATCATGGTGTCTGTCGCTGGAATGCATCACATGCATTTCCTATTTGACTCTGGGCATCCCTTACATCCGTGAACCTGTACTGACTCAGTGGCAAGAGCTGTGATGTGTCCACACCGTGTCCTCTGCACTGTCCAACTACTGTGTACTTGGTGCATGTGTCAACACTGGGGTGTTGCAATCCAACAGACACCAGACAGATGGGTGCAAGGCCATGTGGGATGTGAGTGCCATGCTTGGCATCAGACTGACAATTGACTTCTCCTGTTCAATTAGGGCACTTTTAGCAATGTACAACTAATGATGCCAGGGCTTGCTCTGTAATGTGCTGTGCTCACAGTGGTGTGTGCGTTTGGTGCAGGTGACTGATGTCTGTCTGTTTCCCCATTGTTTGCAGATACATCCACGGCCACGGAAGGGGACAGCTCCACGGACCAGGAGGAGCCAGAGAGCCAGACTGGGTCAGCAGCCGAGGAGTGGTCGGAGGGACCCAGTGGCACGGAGGGCGAGGGAGCCACACCGAGGAGTCCTCAGCAGCATCCACCTCAGCTGAGGACCAGAGCAACTCGGAGGATGACTCCCTTGTGGAGGCGGGTGTCAGCAGCCACCACACCCCAGCTAGTGTTGCTGTCCCCGCCACCACCAGCACCACCACCGCCCTCCCATCGGCTCCCATTCCCCAGGTCCGTGGAGGCTCCCATGTCCGGGAGCGTGTCTCCTTTGGGCCAGGCACCGCACCCCCTGCCCCTGTGTCCCCTGCTGCCCTGAGTGAGGAGTCTGTGTACCTCCTTCGCCAGCTCCATGTAGGGCAGACAGCCATGCTGAGTGTCCTCCATGCGCACACCGCGCTGTTGACTCAGCTGGTGTCGTTCATGGAGGGCATCTCATCGGGCATGTCTGACCTACAGAGGGGCAATAGGTCCATGGACTCCTCCCTGACGGCAGCAGTGTCCCTCCTCAAACGGTCCCTCACCCCTCCTGCCTCTGCTCCATCCACACTCCCCAGCACCTTACCCATCCCAGGCACACACACACTGGCACAGGCACACACCAGCACACACACATCCAGCACACTGACACACACGCCAATGACAAAACGCACACGCACGCACATTCAGGGGACTGAAGCCAGACTCACAGGGGATGGGGCCCTGGAACACACACACGCATCCACATGCACTGCGCAGTCCTCAGTTCCCTCTCCCTCCAAAGCACCCTCCCTTGCCTCACCTGCAACCCCAAAGTCACAGCAGCTCTTCCTCTGTGACCTCGGCCTCTTCCCCACCGATGAAGCTGCTCCAGCATCCCGGGGGAAGAGGAAGCCCACCCACACGGAGCAGAGTGCCCCTCGCCCCCGGACACCCTCCCCCAGGCGCAGACGGACTGAGGCCCCCACCCGCAAGTCCCCCGGAGTGCTAAGAGCAAGACCCCGCCACCACCCTGCAGCTCAGGCACAAGGTCTCCGTCCTCCATCCCTCAGGCCCCCACTGCACAGGTGCCCCCACCACACCCTGCCCCAGGTTCCCCCACCCACAGATATACCATCCCCAAGATGCTCCGGCCTTCTCCCCCTGCCACTTGCTCTCCCAGCACCACACCCCCCGCTGCGCTTGTCTGTGCCACTGATGTGGTGAGGGTGTCCCCCCTCTGTCCAACCCACCTTGCCTGTTCCCCATTCTCCTCCCCTGGAGGTAGGCACTGCAGTGGAGTCCACTACCGCCCTGTCTGACTTGGGCACTGCAGTGGCGGACCTGTCCACCCCATCTGCAGGGTCCACTGCAGTTGTGCCGGCACCCACGACATCTGTGTCATGCCCCCAGTTGTGCCGGCACACACCATGTCAGACACCTCCACTGCAGTTGTCAGTGGCTCTCCTGCACCCACCACCCCTTCCCTGACTCCCCCTGGTGAGCCCTGATCCTGTCCCTGCGGTGCCTGGCCTGCCCCCCGGTTGCCCCTCCTAGTGGATTGTCCCTGGTATTGTGCAGGCATGCGTAGGGTGACATCTGCCAGTGTCACCCTGTTTGAACTTTGACAATGGACTGGCCATTGGCCTTTGCTCTTTTTCAGGACTTCGTTTGGCCTCAACACATATGCTGAATAAAGCAACTTTCTTTTCTCTAGTGCTCATGCTTCAGATGTACATGTTGTTGGTGCAGCTAACCATGCCCTTGCTGCAGTGATGGTGATATCTGGTCTCATGATTATGAAGTGTTACTGTGCAGGAACCCATGTGGTCCAGGGGGAATGTGTCCTATCATGTGGTGTATCCATGTCATCAATAGCAGCATCTGAGGGTGTCATGTGTTCAGTATTTGGCAATGGGTTTCCTACTTACATTGGCAATTTCATATCTGTGGCTTCCACCCCTGCACATCTGTTGTGCCTGCCATCGTTGCATTTGTCTACTTCCCTGACCGTGTTGCCATCTCCAGTGGACATGCAGGTTTGGGCATCAATGGGGAGGGACTCATCCGTGTAGTCAGTGCAACATTGCTATACAAGTGTGTTGGATCTGTGCTGATGATTCCGTTGGCACATCCATGACCAGGCTGATGTGATGGGAGCCCTCATTTGGTGCTAATTGTTGATTGTGTGACCAAGTGCTCAGCTGACATGATGGGGCCCTACTGAGGCAACATATGGCACAGCTTTCCTCACACAGGAGTGGAGTCCCCTCATGGCAGTGTGTACACGTGTGACATTGCCTGCACCCAAGGTGTGTGTTGTATGTGCATGTCTGTGTGTTCACTTCCATTCATCTGCGCATGCTGTGATCCCTAGTGTTGTACCTGTTTGTGATGCTTGCTGACTTGAGCTATGTTCCCCCAAAGTCTTCTCCCTGTGTTCTCTGTGATGTGGGTGCATGGCACATTACTGGTCATCAGGGTGTCACCCATAGGTGTGTTTGCTGTCAGGGCTGAGTTTGTGTGCAGACGCAGATGGGTCACAGTCAGGTTTCCCCTTGGCACTTGTTGTTTGCCCCTGTCATGTGATTTCCAGTTTGTGTTATCTTTCAGTGATTGTGACATGTTGTGTGTGTGACTGCTGCCACTCCTCAGGGTCAGAGCTGCAATGTTGGAAGTTGTCTATGTGTGTTCTTTGTGGGTGACCTTGGCTTCTTCATTGGTGTGTGACTGTGGCTGGGATCCCATTGGTCGGTGTGGTATTGCCGTCATGTCCATGTACAGCGTAGTGTGCAGTGTGTCAGACATTCAGGAGTCTTGTTGAGTGTCCATGTGTGATGTGTTTCTACACCTTGGTTCCCACCCACCACCCTGGAATAGTCATGGGTGCATGTGCAATGTCACCAGTGCATGTGTACTTCACTGCTGCACATTGTTGGAGGTCGAGGGGTGTGGTGTTGAGTGTGTGCAGATGAGAGTTGTTGCCCGGCTAGGCCCCTGCCTCCATGTTGGCCTTGGCTTACTGGCCATGCTGATTGATTTGTGCTTGTGTAGGTGTGATGGTAGTTTGTTGCTCAGGACACCTGACTGTGGTTCATAGTGTGAACGACATTTAGCTTTGTCATCACAGTGGTATTTTTATTCAGCCCAGGGTCACCACATTGTGGGGGCCCTGGGGGTGGTGCTGTGGTGTGTCTGTGACTTGCTGTGTCAGTTGTTGTTCCTACGTGCCTGTGTGACATGTGTGTTTTGTGCTCCCTCTCACCTGACAATGCCTGCTTGCCCACATAGGGGATTTGGATCCATGAGTTACCTTAGTGTGGCAGTGTATGCACATCTGTATGATTGGTATTCAGCTCTCCTCATGTGTTGTGTGGTTGCCTGGGGACACTGGCACCCCCACCCCTCACCTGCTGTGTATGATGACAGTGTTGGTCTGCCTGTTTGTGTTTGTGCATCTGCACCACTGCATTGGCATATCTTGGGTGTGCCATTGGCTGTATGTTGTTTGGTGTGTTTCCCCTGCTGTCCCTGGGACTCCTAGGTCATCGGTCAGCACAGTGATCATGGTTTGTGTGTCCCATTGCTGCCATGGTATGGTATCTGTTCACCTCACATCTGCTGTCTCCACAGGGTATCTGCATTTGTGTGCCCATTGGTGCAAATATGTGGTTC
The DNA here is from genome assembly GCA_963921515.1 of Calotriton arnoldi. Taxonomy (NCBI): domain Eukaryota; kingdom Metazoa; phylum Chordata; class Amphibia; order Caudata; family Salamandridae; genus Calotriton; species Calotriton arnoldi. Next base: position 1,081,252 of record CAWUFW010005214.1, on the reverse strand, counting down.
TGCATTCTGATGGTCACTTCTGTCATTGTGTCATTGATGACTGTTGACGGTCTCAGCCCCCATGGGTGTTGTTTGTCTGCACATGGCCAAAGGAATGTTTCATTTGCACTGCAGTATTTGGCTCCCCCAATTTATGTTGCAATGGGACACATACACTACTTTGCCACAGATGAGTTTTTGGTTCTGTGAGCAGGAATGATCCATGCAGTTTGGCAGTTGCAGCTCTTTCTTTGTCAACAATTACCTTTTGGTCACTGTGATGATGAGGGTGTAGACCCCATTGCCACAATGGTCAAAATGTGCTTCAGCTATGGACCCCACACTTGCCTTTTGGTCACTGTGATGATGGGGGTTTAGACCCCATTGCCACAATGGTCAAAATGTGCTTCAGCTATGGACCCCACACTTACCTTTTGGTCACTGTGATGATGGGGGTTTAGGCCCCATTGCCACAATGGTCATGGGCTGCTTGCATTGTGGGTGCCACACACATATATGTGTGGCACATGTGCTAGGGGGTCACATTGTATGTTGAAAGTCATGTTCGGTGTTGTAGGCATTTGACACAGCCTACACACGCTTGTCATGGTGGTGGGGGGATGTCTTAATCTTGCATTCCCTAGGTTGTGGTGTGCTTGTTGTGTCATGCATTGTCCATCCTATGAGTGGGGGTGGTAGTAGTGGTAGGCATCCAGCCCCCCTGGCTAAGGGTGGTAGTAGTGGTAGGCATCCAGCCCCCCTGGCTAAGGGTGGTAGTAGTGGTAGGCATCCAGCCCCCCTGGGTTGGGGTGGTAGTAGTGGTAGGCATCCTGCCCCCTGGCTAAGGGTGGTAGTAGTGGTAGGCATCCAGCCCCCCTGGCTAAGGGTGGTAGTAGTGGTAGGCATCCAGCCCCCCTGGGTTGGGGTGGTAGTAGTGGTAGGCATCCTGCCCCCTGGCTAAGGGTGGTAGTAGTGGTAGGCATCCTGCCACCCTGGCTAAGGGTGGTAGTAGTGGTAGGCATCCTGCCCCCCGTGGGTGAGGGTGGTAGTAGTGGTGGGCATCCTGCCCCCTGGCTAAGGGTGGTAGTAGTGGTAGGCATCCAGCCCCCCTGGGTTGGGGTGGTAGTAGTGGTAGGCATCCAGCCCCCTGGCTAAGGGTGGTAGTAGTGGTAGGCATCCTGCCCCCCTGGGTGAGGGTGGTAGTAGTGGTAGGCATCCAGCCCCCCTGGCTAAGGGTGGTAGTAGTGGTAGGCATCCTGCCCCCCTGGGTGAGGGTGGTAGTAGTGGTAGGCATCCTGCCCCCCTGGGTGAGGGTGGTAGTAGTGGTAGGCATCCAGCCCCCCTGGGTGAGGGTGGTAGTAGTGGTGGGCATCCTGCCCCCCTGGCTAAGGGTGGTAGTAGTGGTAGGCATCCAGCCCCCCTGGCTAAGGGTGGTAGTAGTGGTGGGCATCCTGCCCCCTGGCTAAGGGTGGTAGTAGTGGTAGGCATCCTGCCCCCTGGCTAAGGGTGGTAGTAGTGGTAGGCATCCTGCCACCCTGGCTAAGGGTGGTAGTAGTGGTAGGCATCCTGCCACCCCTGGGTGAGGGTGGTAGTAGTGGTAGGCATCCAGCCCCCCTGGGTGAGGGTGGTAGTAGTGGTGGGCATCCTGCCCCCTGGCTAAGGGTGGTAGTAGTGGTAGGCATCCAGCCCCCTGGCTAAGGGTGGTAGTAGTGGTGGGCATCCTGCCCCCTGGCTAAGGGTGGTAGTAGTGGTAGGCATCCTGCCCCCTGGCTAAGGGTGGTAGTAGTGGTAGGCATCCTGCCACCCTGGCTAAGGGTGGTAGTAGTGGTAGGCATCCTGCCACCCCTGGGTGAGGGTGGTAGTAGTGGTAGGCATCCAGCCCCCCTGGGTGAGGGTGGTAGTAGTGGTGGGCATCCTGCCCCCCTGGCTAAGGGTGGTAGTAGTGGTGGGCATCCTGCCCCCTGGCTAAGGGTGGTAGTAGTGGTAGGCATCCTGCCCCCTGGCTAAGGGTGGTAGTAGTGGTAGGCATCCTGCCACCCTGGCTAAGGGTGGTAGTAGTGGTAGGCATCCTGCCACCCCTGGGTGAGGGTGGTAGTAGTGGTAGGCATCCAGCCCCCCTGGGTGAGGGTGGTAGTAGTGGTGGGCATCCTGCCCCCCTGGCTAAGGGTGGTAGTAGTGGTAGGCATCCAGCCCCCCTGGCTAAGGGTGGTAGTAGTGGTAGGCATCCAGCCGCCCCTGGGTTGGGGTGGTAGTAGTGGTAGGCATCCTGCCCCCCCTGGCTAAGGGTGGTAGTAGTGGTAGGCATCCTGCCACCCCTGGGTGAGGGTGGTAGTAGTGGTAGGCATCCTGCCACCCCTGGGTGAGGGTGGTAGTAGTGGTAGGCATCCAGCCCCCCTGGGTGAGGGTGGTAGTAGTGGTGGGCATCCTGCCCCCTGGCTAAGGGTGGTAGTAGTGGTAGGCATCCAGCCCCCCTGGCTAAGGGTGGTAGTAGTGGTAGGCATCCAGCCGCCCCTGGGTTGGGGTGGTAGTAGTGGTAGGCATCCTGCCCCCTGGCTAAGGGTGGTAGTAGTGGTAGGCATCCTGCCACCCTGGCTAAGGGTGGTAGTAGTGGTAGGCATCCTGCCCCCGTGGGTGAGGGTGGTAGTAGTGGTGGGCATCCTGCCCCCTGGCTAAGGGTGGTAGTAGTGGTAGGCATCCAGCCCCCCTGGGTTGGGGTGGTAGTAGTGGTAGGCATCCTGCCCCCTGGCTAAGGGTGGTAGTAGTGGTAGGCATCCTGCCCCCTGGCTAAGGGTGGTAGTAGTGGTAGGCATCCTGCCACCCTGGCTAAGGGTGGTAGTAGTGGTGGGCATCCTGCCCCCCTGGGTGAGGGTGGTAGTAGTGGTAGGCATCCTGCCCCCTGGCTAAGGGTGGTAGTAGTGGTAGGCATCCAGCCCCCCTGGGTGAGGGTGGTAGTAGTGGTGGGCATCCTGCCCCCCTGGCTAAGGGTGGTAGTAGTGGTAGGCATCCAGCCCCCTGGCTAAGGGTGGTAGTAGTGGTAGGCATCCTGCCACCCCTGGGTGAGGGTGGTAGTAGTGGTAGGCATCCTGCCACCCTGGCTAAGGGTGGTAGTAGTGGTAGGCATCCAGCCCCCCTGGGTGAGGGTGGTAGTAGTGGTGGGCATCCTGCCCCCTGGCTAAGGGTGGTAGTAGTGGTAGGCATCCAGCCCCCCTGGCTAAGGGTGGTAGTAGTGGTAGGCATCCTGCCCCCTGGCTAAGGGTGGTAGTAGTGGTAGGCATCCTGCCACCCTGGCTAAGGGTGGTAGTAGTGGTAGGCATCCTGCCACCCCTGGGTGAGGGTGGTAGTAGTGGTAGGCATCCAGCCCCCCTGGGTGAGGGTGGTAGTAGTGGTGGGCATCCTGCCCCCTGGCTAAGGGTGGTAGTAGTGGTAGGCATCCAGCCCCCCTGGCTAAGGGTGGTAGTAGTGGTGGGCATCCTGCCCCCTGGCTAAGGGTGGTAGTAGTGGTAGGCATCCTGCCACCCTGGCTAAGGGTGGTAGTAGTGGTAGGCATCCTGCCACCCCTGGGTGAGGGTGGTAGTAGTGGTAGGCATCCAGCCCCCCTGGGTGAGGGTGGTAGTAGTGGTGGGCATCCTGCCCCCTGGCTAAGGGTGGTAGTAGTGGTAGGCATCCAGCCCCCCTGGCTAAGGGTGGTAGTAGTGGTGGGCATCCTGCCCCCTGGCTAAGGGTGGTAGTAGTGGTAGGCATCCTGCCCCCTGGCTAAGGGTGGTAGTAGTGGTAGGCATCCTGCCACCCTGGCTAAGGGTGGTAGTAGTGGTAGGCATCCTGCCCCCCTGGGTGAGGGTGGTAGTAGTGGTAGGCATCCTGCCCCCCTGGTTGAGGGTGGTTGGCATCCAGCCCCCCTGGGTTGGGGTGGTGGCGCGCATTCAGGCCCCTGTGTGCATATGTGGCATTGGTGATGGGCATCCCGCCCCTATGGTGCTGCTGTTGCAAGTATATTCAGATTCCCAGTGTATGTGTGTGATGTGTCGTGTACGTGTTGTATGTGTTTTGTGGTTGGTGTCTGACTTACCTTCTGCGCCGTACGCGTCCGTGCCTGTTCCGGTAGTAGATGTAGAATATTGGTATGATCGGGACGAAGGGATTCATGGTTGGTTCGTGTCGTTCGTCCTTCTCGTTGCTTCGCGTCGTCCTCGTCGCTTGGCTTCGTCCTCGTCGCTTCGCTTCGTCCTCGTCGCTTCGCGTCGTCCTCGTCTGTGCTGTGTTCGTCTCGTAGCCGTGGATCGTGTTGTGGCGCGATTCGGAGCTTATGTGCGCCTCTCCCGGATGCTTTGACGTGCCGTGCGTAGCGACGGGTTCGGCGCGTACGGAAAGCGCATCGTACTTGTCCGGCCGGACGGGGCTGCATTTTCCCTTCCGTGCGACTCGATTCGGCGTTTCCGGATTCGCCTCGGTCGGAGAACAGGACCTGGTTTGGGTGAGTACGGCTCGGCCGGAATTTTTGCTGTTGTGCGCATCGTACTTGCTCGTTCGGTGTGCTGTACGGATCGGTCGGGAAACTGGCTTTCGCATGGCTTTTTTCCCGACCGAATGGTATTGGGTGCGCCTCCGACCGAGATCGGAATCGGCCCCTAAGTAGGAGAAAAGTAGAAATGGAACTATTCTGCCCTCTCCCTTTCACCAAGCAGCACAGCAACTCTGGTTGCTGCACTGAGTTGTGTGATAAAATAGTAAATTTGCCGGCTAGTCTGCTTTTGTCTTCCCTGCATTGAAATGCCTTAGCCCATCCCTCTCTACTTAACAAACACTGTCTTGTATATTCCACTTCTTGGTAAGTAGCTCTCATTACCTATTTTTTTTTACATAATGATATTTCCGGGAATCTAGTTGGGGAACTCATGCATGCACACTATAGGGGTTATGTAATAGTTGTATATAGGGACAAATGTCTTTGCATAATAGCAGCCTTACAACCCTGCCCAATTTTTGAAAATCTGTGAAGCCACTGCAGATTTGCTTTGCATTTCTATAATGTTCATCAGCAGAACCTATGCTCTGGTAGCCAGGTTTGCATCCAAGCTATTGCCCTTCTCATTATGGGGGGCAACTACTATGTACTATACCCTGCAATGCAGTGACTAATGGTTATCAAACTGTAATGCAGTGCAGCAAGTCACCTTGCTACGATGCGTTACAGGGAAAGGGCAGGAATGCACTCTATTTATCCCAAAACGGCGCATTCCTGCATTGTTTTCCAGTGCCGGAGCATAATGTGTTGCCTAGTGCCAGTGCGGGCACTCTTGCACAATGGTTGTAAACAGGATTCTTTTTGTGCAGGAAGGAATACCTTCCTGCACAAAAACAATCCCCTGAGGCATTTTTCTCTAAGAGTGTTGCAAAATGCAGCAGCATAGAAAGAGGAAAAAAACGAGGAGAAATTAAGATATTCCTCCACGTTACGCCTCCCCCTGGGAAGTTGTACCATTTTGGCACATTCCCAGGTCTACCAGTAATGGTAAATCTGGGAACGCATGAAAATCCATGGCTTTTGCTTGGTATCACCAATCAGCAATGCAGCTTCTTGATAAATATGGCCCTCAATTACTAATTATGGTTGATGTAGGCTTGTGCGCCATTCTCAGGGATGTATTTCCTGAGTATTTCTAAATATATGAGCAAAACAGAAAGATCAAACTTACGATAGTGGAACTTCCAAAAATGTACTTCGAGAGAATCAAATTTCTCGCACACTGTATACTGTTTGTAAACTAAAATGTTCCCAATCATAGTTTCTAGTTAGTAAAATGTTAATTGCTTCATAGTTATAACATTCAATGTAATGTCTGTAATTATTGAAATTCTTGATGTTATCAGAGACTTCTTAATTAAAACATTTGTCTGGAAATTTTAACAATCACTACGAAGCTGAGCTATTAGCCCCCTACCCTGTCGTAAATAGCATTGAGGCTGCAGTACTGGGAGATGGTAAATGTGTGGTGTTCAATATTACCATCACGTTCCACCTTTTAATGTATTTTTAAAAACTACATAAAACTTAGTTAGGTGCAATATAATGCAAAATGTCAACAACTGCTGCAATTAGATTTTACCGTCCACAGGTAGATTAACCACCAACATACAGCTGTCTATTTTGATTTATTAAACACCACCAACAATTTCAAACACTGCTGCCCCTCCTCCATAATCCGCTATCATATCAATTTAGAGGATTTTGACAGGTGTTCCATGCAATATTATTCTGAACTGAACTGCTCCTTGTGCCATGATTGTCTTTAAAACAATATTAAAGCCATCATAATATAGTGCAGTCATGTTAAAGACAATTCTGGCACAAAGAAAATGTATACCGAAAGAAAATACAAATGAAGGCTACCAAACACCAAAGTTACCCCCCACTAACTGGCCACAGGATACCTTTATTTTCATGATGTGGGACTGCTTTTGGAGGAAGAACTGGTGCTGATGGCGTTCCAACACACAGCCAGCACATCAAAGGCTTTGACTATAACCCATAGCCTTATCTTCCAAATAAAATAGATTTAAGGGCCATATTTAGGGCCATATTATCAAGAACGACGATAACATTATCGCCGCTTTAGCGGCAGGAAACTGCTGCTAAAGCGGCGATAAGGGGCTTGATAATATGCCCTATAGAATTCCAATAGAAGCCCAGGTTTGATGTCCTTGACACCAGAACCTGGGCTTCTATTGGAATTCTATAGGGCATATTATCAAGCCCCTTATCGCCGCTTTAGCTGCAGTTTTCTGCCGCTAAAGCGGCGATAATGTTATCGCCGTTCTTCATAATATGGCCCTTAGTGTTTGGCGGACAGGGTGCTGTGCCACTAATGTGATGGAGTACAATGCCCAAAAAACTCTCGGCCTGACTGCGATATTTAGAACCAGGCGGACCTTGAGCTTTCAATCGGTGCTGCTCCAATTCCTGGGTTAATGGAAAGCTCACTCTGACCACCTGACAGAGTGATGCCCAGATGAAATACTCCCTGAGTGTAGTTATTTGGTTTTCAGTAACAAATTCCTGCTTTGGGAGTTAGTAGTTGAAAAAGAAAATTTTTGGTTGACAGCAGCCAAACCCAATGGCGGTGGTACAAGAAATGTTTTGTACCTTCATTGAAACAGCCTTGACAGCGCTTTGACTGAAGGTACAGAGATCACCTCTGACCGGCATTGATCTCTAAATTTGGGGGGTGGTAGTCCATCAGGGTGGCTGTGATGTCCACTACCATGACTCACAGAGTACCTTCCTCCAAACTCTTTATTGGGCCCTATATTATTAAGTGTACCCAAATGATAATGGGGCAACAGGGCAGTTTGTTCTCAGAGATAAAAGTGTGTTCAAATTGAATTGAAGAGAATGTGAAAATCTTGTGGAAGGGGACTACCACGACAAAAAATAAAAAATAAATCTCATTATAAGAACAAAACTAAATCAACTGGATATATTTAAATACTCAAAAACGTTTCAAGATCCTGACAGTGAGAAATGATTGCAGAGTCAGAAGGAACATACCAGAATAAGTATGTTTATATGTGGGACTGGTGAAGATATGGAAACTTTTAAAACAAGTTTCAAAAAACAGCAAAGAGACAACCAAAGGCACATTTAGAGATAGAGGTTTCTTCGCAATACGCCATAAACCAAATTTGCATAAAAGACTAGAAATTGCAGAGATATAGTTGGGAGATGTGGTACAGTTCAGGTTGAGTCGAACCCCGGGGCAGATATTGATGCAATAACCGTGCTAGGGCCTCCGTTATTTCTGCAGCTTAGCTGATATTTGAGGACAGAGCAGCCGTGACTCATGGATGACATCTGGGGGACGGGGGAGTTTGCACAGTTTCAGGACAAGTGAAGCTCCTGATGATCAAAGACAGAATTAAAGTTTCAGTCTGAACATAAAAAGACTCACTCATAAATTTAAAGCCTAAAATAAATCAGAGAGGTGAAATGAGCGATATAAAGATGGTAAAAGTGGCTTCAGCCAGTCTTCAAATCCAAGAATTGGACCCTGCATTCAAAGTAAAAGATGAAACATACAAATATATAGAGAAATCTCCAATTCTCAGCAAACTAATCCATATTAATTAACAATGTTTGAAAGAATAATATCACTTGCAATTACTTCTGAAACAAATATAAATGACATCTTAATCATCACACTGGGAAAACTAATGTGCACTTAAGTAGAAGTGAGAAAATTAGAATTAATATAGGGTGTGCAAAAAGAAGCAGGCCCCCCTAAAAAGCATAATAAAGAGGCAAAACCAAAGCACAATAGGAACACTCTCAAATGTGACCTGAGTAGCAAAAAACAAAAAGGGAGAAGATGAAGACATCTGTTGAATAAGATAGGAATAACGATAGAAGGACAAACTTATAAAAAAGACTATCAGGAATAACAAGTTCAAATCTGGATATAGGAAAGAGGGATAATGAGAGAGAAAAATTATGTGGAAAACAAAGATGCATCAATACATTTGTAATGGACTAGACTAACCTACCTGATGATACTGACAATTTTTAAAGCATGATGAGATAGAATCACACACATTATTGAAAATAACAAATAAAAAAAGATGTCCAAAATCTATCAATGTGGAATACAATGGGATAGCAAATAAACCTGCAGAGAGTTAGACCTGAATAAGTGGGATAAATAAAACATATTTGATTGCATATTTATTTGAAGTATAATCATAATGTTCCTAAATTAAGTCTTAGAACTTAAGAAAAAGAGAAGCAGCCTCAGAGGAATAAAGGGACCAGACATAAAAAGAAAATGCTAATTCGCTTTGAAGAATCAATGTTCAGGAGGACAACTTTTTTTTATTAACACACCGAATTAAATCCGCAATAACAGAAAGCAAAAATCTGCAGTAGGCAAATTAGTACTCGAAATCAGCATTGTTTATCTAAAACTATGCAAAACACCAACACATATAAAGGACTAAATTACAGAATAAATTCAAGCCTAAAAACAATTCTCCAATTGGAATACAAATCCTGCAAATAGGAAAAGTGTCAATAAAAGAGTGATAAAACAGAAATAATAATAGCAATTAAAATAAAGGAAAACAAATAAATGAATTCAATATGCTCAATTATAGTAGTTTCTTTGGCCTGGAAAACTGCTGTTACAATGGAATATGTCGCGATAATTAGAACTTCAAAACACTAGCAGTAGTACAATACGCCAATACAAACTCATTGGTTCTCTTTCGTCAGATAACAACATTAGGAGGCAGATTCAGGGCCATCATGATTAATAGAGATGAACTCACTCCACTATACCTTAAATTAATTTCTTATGACACACTTAATACGTGGGCCCCCAACTTGCCCGTTTGCTAAGGGAAAAAACAATAAATGAATATGTTAAGGAGATACTCATGGCAGATTTTCTTGCTTCTCAAGGCGGAAGTAAATAAAATAGAGGAATTTAAGGACTTCTACTCCAACCTGTACAGAGCAGGGAAATTCCACCCTCCCACTCAGCTAAAATATTGACGGCCGAGGCTTGCCTCACTAAAATGTAGCCGAATATTTTGAGAAATTGGACTCTCTTATATATATTAGAAGACAGGGTAACATCTGCCATATCCCAACTTATAATGGGTAAGGCGCTGGACCCAGGCGGGCATTTTATGAAGCATTTGCATGCAAGTTGATCCTTAGATTAACATAACTATTTAACACGTTTGCAACAACTGGGACAGGTATAACCTTCATTACAGAAGCAGTATTTCTGTCACATTTAAACCTTGGAAAGTTGTATTTGAAAATCCTGGTGAATAGATTAGAGGACTTCCTTCCTGGTATCATCCGTCCCGACCAGTCGGGCTTTGTAAAGTGTAGACAAACACACAACAACATGTGAAAGCTGGTCCATCTGGTCAAAAAGGCAATGAAAAAAAAAGTACTGCTGGTACTGGTTTCCATAGATGCAGAATAGGCCTTCGACTGGGTAGACCAAGACTGGGCTAAGGAGACAGACATTTGAAGGGCATACATGAATAGGGTGGTTATGACGAGTGCTCTTTGGGACACGATTTGGCTACCTAAGTCACACAGACCTTGAAACACATATTTGAGTATTCCTGCTTGAACAATGCTGCACATGTGGGACACACTGAGGGGGATATGTACAATAGAAGTGGCGGAGTGAGGCGTTAGCTGTCATGGCTTAACCCCTCACTCTGCCACTTCTGATAAGCAAGGCTGCACCATATTTACAATGATATTGTGCAGCATTGCGTTTCCCCCTGCGATGGCGCTACACTTAGCAGTGTGGCAGCATTGTGATTGGTGGGGATGCCGCTCAGCCAGGGGCTTACGGGGAGGCCATTTTCTCCATTTAGGCTGCATTGCAGCCTGCATAGAGGAAGGGCCTAGTGCGCATGACTGGTTTGGGCGGCCCCAGAGGGCCAACCAAACCAGTCATGCTCACTCAGGAGTGGGCACACCACTCCTCCCCTGCCCAGCCCTGCTCGCAAAGCAGCACCCTCAACCAAACCCTTCTGCTTTCTTGCAGTGCGAAAAGCAGAAACATAAAATGGTAGTTATTACCATTGTATGTTTCTGTTTCTCGAACTGCGAGAAAGCAGTGGGGCGACGCTCCTCCGCCCTAGTGGAGGAGCCGCCCCTGATGTGATGGAGAGAAGCGATTACCACCCTTGATGTTTCATTGCTGCAGTCACCTGTGGGATATACTAGACATGGAACAAATGAATATAGGGAACACTTAGTATTCAATGGTACTGTGGTCCCTTATGGTGAAATTCTTGTCAGTGAGTTGGCCGAATACAGTCTGTCAACCATGATTAAGATCTTTAAATGAGATTACTAACTGACAAATAATATAGAAATATTGTTATGATGTCATACCTTAGAAGGGAGGAAACCCAGGTTTAGAAGCACTTGAAACCACTACAAGTAGATGGTTGTTGTTGGCCAGATTTAGGGGGGAGGCATTTGGGGGAGGGAGATAACGTTGGTTGTTTTTAGAGGGATTAATATTTTTATTTTCTTATCTTGGAAAATGTTTACATTGCCATTTGAAGGACTGAACCACTGTCACCTTATGTAGTCTGAGAGAATGTCATGCCAATGTGAACATCAATAAACTTTAAATTTAAAAAAGCAGGAAATATGTCAGCTGTTGGATGAATATTAACAGAAGCTGATGACACAACAAGTCATACACCAAGCATCCTCCCTAGGACCATCATGAAACAATTACTAGTAGATTAGGACCACTGTGTGGCACTTGGCAGTTCCGGACAGAAAGAGAGAATAATGTCCTTGATGCACATGGAGAACCCTCAGGTCAGGGGTGTTTTTGTTTAATAATGCTGAATGGATCATAATAAAATGGCTGCCCAGTTAAGGTTCTGCTTTGATTAAACCGTATCAGCAATGAGGGTGGAACAGATTCAGCAAAATATCACCCGCCAGGCAGGTGTGGATCTTTAAATGGGGTTGTAGTAAATCTGCAAGTCAGGTGGAGATAATTGCCTGCGATACACTGGTTTCCTGGCAGGTGGACCTTCTTCTAAAGTAGTCTGTTTGTCTCTGTTGCAATGCCTTGGACAGATCTTCAGTAGCAGCCAGTACTGTAATTTTTCAATGATTACCATGCCCACTGTCTAACTGTTTGGGCCCTGCTGCTTACTCCCCAGGTGACATCACGAATTTGGCCATATGTGTCATGCTGAAAGTCGGAGAGATGCTTTTTCCACCTTGGTTGTTGAACTTACACATTGCACTTTATGGACCATCTAAAGTACATTTACATTTTGCAAACATAGCATGGTTTTATGTCACAACATCAAGATATTTTAATACAAAGACATTGTTGCAAAAATATTGATTTTTCAAACACCCTATGTAAAATACAAAAAAATTAACAACAAATATACAAAACTAGAGAACAACTCAAAATTATTTTAAAAATAACTCAATGGAAGTAGACAGAAATGTCAACAATAATTATATCTCTAGTTCCCCTTATCATATTCTAATTCAACTGGTGTTTTTTGCTCATTAAAAGTTTTTTCCTAAATATCTACTTATTTTATTGTGCTGTAGTCTTTATTTTCAAATGTTGGTACTGCTTTAACCTAACACATACATCTCTGGGAATTGCCTGCTGCTTGTGCCACGGCTCCCAGAGGTTAAGCAGACTTTCTTTAAGAACAGTGTTTTGACCTGTCCAGATTGTGTTTGCTAAATTGGTAGCCTCTATGTCAAATAATAATCCAATTTCTGACATCCATTCACCCACAAAGACTGAGATAAAAGTTAAAACCATATCACAGGACCTCCAAGAAGCCTCAACCAGAACAACAGAAGCTACTGGAACAATAATTAAAAAAACACTCCATAAAAGCTGTCCAAATGCCACAAGTTCAAAACCTGTAGAGAGCCATTGCCAGAAAGAGAAGAGCAGAGGGTATGCCACACCAGCACCCAAAATATTTGCTAAAATAGACATTCCCACGTTACACTCACTCATACCAAGGAAGAATGATTTATCTTATGTGATAATAATTATGAAAAAGAATATTAATTTTCAGCACAGCAAATAATAACTTTACATGGACCTAAAGAATCATTTGCCTAATGAACATGAATTTTAAATTGTGCCCCACTGCTTTTTAGTAAATATTTTCCTAGTACATGACCTAAATCACCAAAATAATATGCGATTTTTTTTGTCCTATAACATAACAAAGTTCAGCATGCTATGACAAAAGAACCAATTACGATTCCCATATAGAACCATCAATTGATTTCAAACATGCTGCGAAACACACACAACAAGCAAAATATATCCTGGAACACAAATTCATGGGCGCCACTTCCATTTCAACCAGGCCCTAACTTGCAAAAGTAAATCTACATTCCAGGTACTTCACAGACATAGATTTTCAGCTCTGTCTCACAGGAAAACTCGGCCCGGATAATACTTGTAGAAAAGTAGATGATTATGCAGTGAGGCTAGTTAGGCTCCACTATGCAATAATCTCACAATGCCCAAAATTGGTCCTTTGGATTCACCCTAATAAATCCCTAGCTCAGTCCTGGTAGCGTGGCACAGAGCAGTCAGGCTTTACTGAAGGGATGTGTTAAGAATTTCAGAGTACCAACATGGGCAATAAGTAATTGGCACAGCTCAAAAGAAACCTGAGACCCATTTATAAATGTAAAGCAGATTTGAGATAATTTTAGACACCAAAGCAAAGACAATCGAATGAATATAACCGGATTAATGATCTTTTAAAAGAAAAATAAATCAGTGCATTTCAATACTGCAAAATGAGAACGTTGCAGTCAATGGGGAAATACACTAGTAAAGATCAGTCACTTGTAGGTCGAGTTCTGTGGAACCCACTGGGGTGTAAGGTGAGGCGGGTCCCAGGAGGAGGCTCTGACAGTCAGTTGATTTTTACCTGGCTCAAAGAGCCCGGGTGCAGAGTAGTCCTGCCTGTCCCTGGAGCTGAAGAACAGGAGCCGCGGTTGCTGGTTTTACTGCTTAGAAGGTGCTGGTGAGGAAGGGGGTGCAAAATCATGACACTGGGGCCACAGAGGCATTGGGTTGACGATGCTGCAGGGTTCCCTTGAGGCGCTGCATCTCACAAAGGTAGTGGTAGGCAGACTGGCCACCAACAAGCCTTGGCAGTGGCAAGTCCAGCCTTCGATCACTTTGACTTCCCGGAGTATGTAGGAAATGTGAGCTGCCTAAAAGTTGCTGGAGGTCAGGACTATATTTACCACAATGCACTAGACCATTTGCTTTTGGGCGATTCCCTTGGCCAGTGATTCTGTGGATCCAGGTGTGGTTTTGCCTTTAGACTTCAGAGGACTAGTATTTCTAGTCCAAGGGAGTTCTGCAGTTACCTTTGGCTTGCAGAAGGCCTTTGGTTGCAAGTCGATCAGATGTGAGGTTCTGATATCAGGAGAGCCCCTTAAATCCTAGATTTAGGGGCATTAAGGGTGTGGGTGCTAGTAGCCTAGGGCTACTCCCCCCAGTTGCTTATACACCCCTTAGGTGACTACTTCCAGAGGAGTGTGACACCTTTTCTACCCAGAAGCCTCTATTCTACCATTTTAAAAATGGCAGAACCCTTCTTCGGCTGTACAGACCAGGTAGTCAACCGTAGGGGTGTGGCTAGCCTTCTAGGGGTGTACACCTCCTGACTACTTAAGATTCCCTCCTTCCCGGGTTTCAAATGTGCCTGCGGCAGGGGTTGTTTTTTTTCTCCGCTGGGAGGAAGCCTGGTTGCATATCAGAAGAGGTGGGCGCTTTGAAGGTCACAACCTTCATGTCCCACTTCACTAGTCATCCTTTCAGGGAGGGAGGTGACACCTCTCACCCAAGCAGGCCTTTGTTTCTGACTCCTGGGAGTGTTCACACCTCCTGGGAGGGGGTCAGATTTCTGTCTTGGGGGCAACAGCTGTCAAGCACTCACCTCACGTTCCCGCAGGAGGGAGCTGCAGTACGCAGTGCTTAAATCCCAAATCCACCCGTGGGTTAAGCCACCCGGCAATATAAGATGCCTAGGTGGAACCAACCCAACCGGGGAAAGGGGAATGGAAGAAATAAAGAAAGACACTACTCTGGTTGTCTGCTGTCTCATCTAGTAGCCCTCCTGTGCTGTGGATTAGCCCTCCTTCCAGTTTCCTGTAAATAGGAAGACACACAAGTGAGTCCAATGAGGTATACTGTTATTAAAGTTCAACAGTCCTCCTACCACCCATCAAACCGCCAGGGAGAGTGAGAGTACCTGACAATTCCCTCTTTCCCGTCAGTTCTTTAAGTAAATTGTGGAGAAGGGCATTGGTCTATCACTGGAAGTGGTAATACCTTAAGAACACATATAAATGGTAATAACTGGGCAAAGTCTTTCTGTCATATAATAAATGTTTCAGTTCCATATATCTGTATATAGATCAAGGAACAATGAACATACCACATGTTTGCTGTCTGTCATCGCAAATCAAAAGGCAATGGGCTACAAGTCAAGAAACAAATAATATCAAACAGTCTAATAAGAGCTACCATCAGTAAGTAACTCAACTGTGCTAAACTAATGCTGTTCAAACTTAAATCATCGAATATTTAACAATAGTCAATCCACGCATAAATTGCAAGCATTAGTCCATGCTTGATAAGGTGAGTCTGTTAATTGTCAGGAGCAGCTGTGTGCTCAAATGGACATATGTTATTTCCCTCTTGTATGTTTTTCACGGATCGCTATGGAAGAGCAGCACTAAACACTGTTTCCATGAAAATAAGTATAAAACGGGTGTGCGTTACAACCTTTATGTGTAATCCGTTCTCCTTCTTTCTTTTTCAGATGTGGAGAAGTCAGGGGTTGTGAGAGGACACAAAGCAGACTATGGATTAGGCAAGGTTCAGGACCGGATCCGGGAAACGAGGTAGGTGGAATCTGCAAGAGCATCGATACGGGTCATAAACAAGAAAGACAAGCATTCTTTGGTGCTTCAGTGGAAAGTAGTGGCTGCGCTCAGCCTCATCCAACATGGCCACGGTTCTCGTGAGGCCTCTGTGCTGACAGTATCTCCGCCCTAGTTTTACTGAAGAGTCACTGCAATTACGGATGCAATCCCACAGTCACAGTACGTCCTGAAATTATGCAGTAAGCCCCTGCGTATTGCGGCAACATGTTTTCACTAAATAGTAGGGTCCTGGATTACGTATGACACGCACTACTGTCACTGCCCTCATTACCATCAGTGTTCACTAAGTATTCCATCTCAAATGAGGCTGACTCCGAAGTCCTCACATGCACCATGTCTGAAGTTGCAGTTTAAGCTAGGCAGACCCGACAGTATATTCCTCCCAAAGTCCCTCCCACAGGTTAAACGTAGCAAATGTGGGGCTTGCACATGGTCTGCTGGCATTCATGTGTGATCCTCAAGCCCATTCCCTTTCTAGTCTATTAAATTAAATAGATTGTGCCTCACTCTTTTAGAATCCAATATAGCTTTGACTTCAAATTCTGGTTCATTATGCACGTGTATTGAAAATGGTTTCACCGGACGTTTAGTTCCCCGGGCAACTGGTTTCAGCAGTGACCCATGGAACACTGGGTGAATAAATAAGGTTTTGGGCAGGTCCAACTTTATGGCCACATTGTTTATCTTTTTAATAATCATGTAGGGCCCTATGTATCGGGTTGACATTTTCTGGGTTTTTTCAAGCAAATATTTTTTGTGGATAGCCACACTTTTTGTCCTGTCTTGTTAAGCTGTACTTGGTTGGCGGTGTTTGCCTGCTTGTGCTTTATAGTTTAATTTTGCTCTTTCAAGATTTACTTGTGCTTTTTGGTGAAGGTCTTTTTGATTTGTGTCACGAATTTCTGCACCACTGGTATAGCAGAGCTCTGCTGTATATCAATGGCTTACATTCTGGAATAATAACAGAAATTACAATAATATGGGTAGTATCCGCTGGAGCAATTTTAGCATTGTTATAAGCAAATTCCACCACTCATCAATAGACAGCCCAGTTTGGCTCATTATTTACCATGGGACAGCATAAATATTGTTCTATACATTGGTTTACCCTCTCAGTCTGTCCATCGGTTTGGGGATGGTGACTGGGGGATAAACAAACATCCATTCCATAAATACTACAAAGAGCTCTCCAAAACTTTGATGTAAACTGGGGGACTCTATCAGAAACGAGAACTAATGGGAGTCCATGCAAACAAACTACTGCGTGAAGGAATATTATGGCTAGTGCTTTGGACATAGGGAGGGTCTTTAATTAGTTTAGCAAAAACTTCACCAACCGCCTGTGGAGCGGAGTTTACCGGTGCACTCACCCCTCAGGCTCCCAAAAGGACTGTACCATGGTTGAAAAAGGGGAAAGAGGCTGATGTGCAGTGAAAGGTGCTCCCAGCATGGAACCTTTCACTATCCTCTTCCTTGCTTCGCAATGGTGGAGGGTGCCGGTGCACAGTAGACCAAGTGGGAGACTGCAGAGCTGGACAAGCCGCACAGTGGATGCCTGTCTTGCTCTGTCTCCCCCTGCACCCCTCTCTAAGGCCTTGGTACACTCTGTCCCCAGCTGGTGGCCTGCAGTGGCACTGCTCCGATCCCAGGTGTGGACAGTTTAGGGCCGTGCTTTCCGGGACCCAGCGCCTTCCCTGTTCTTGGAGCCAGACATGAGAGCGGCCACAGCACTGGGAGCAGAGAGCTGCGGCAGCAGAAAACCAGCGACAACCTCCATCTGTCCCCAGAGGCCTCCGAGTCGCCGGCCTCCCATGGGCCCCCAGCCATGGACAACGCCGTTGGGAGTGCAGCACACCTCTCGGACTGCCACCACACTGCTCCTCCGGATTTTGGGGGTAAGAGGGAGCAGCACAGAGTGTGGGGCAGAGGGGTCAAGGAAGGCTGTGCAGTCTGACAACACCCCAAAACCTAAGCTTAAGCTTACAGCTATATTTTTAGACACTCTTTAATTTTCACCTAGGACAAAGGCTGTTCTGAAAATGTTCACAGACACCTATGCTTCATTCAGGGCAGAGGGGTTAGGGGCATTGTGATAAAGCACACACACTCTCTTACAGAAACGTACACCTTATGAACTTAGCTACTAAAATGCTGATTCTGTAAAATGCTCATTCTCACCTACATTGCTATTTATTCCATATTCTACATAATTACTTGAGATAGCACTGGCATGGGACAATAGAGAAAAACTGTATGGCTAAGCAGCAGAAAAGGGGGGGGCGTGGCCGGCAGCATGGCGGACTAGACGCATCCGACTGAGGCTCCGCTGGCCGAGCATTCATCCTGACCTTATCCTGCCTTCACCACTTGAGCTGGCACACAACAACTTACGTGCTGGAAGCTCGAACGTATACGGCATGCTCGGAGAGCGGATTTCGGAAGAATCCGAGCCTGTAATGCCTGAAAGCGGCGGAGACAGTGAGGCTCGCGCGGCGTGCAAAGTGGCGGCCGATTGAGGGCTGGACACAGCGGCCGCGGCAACGTACCAGCGAGCTTTGACGGCGGCCGATCTGCATGCCCTGGAGGGGCTCCGCGGAGGAAGTCAGGGGCCGCAGGAACTGCGGTGACTGATCCCGATCCCAGGGAACCGGTGCTGGAGTGATCCCGGCGCCTGGGGCGAGACGAGGCCGATGCGGCGCTGAGGAGCCTCGGGCTGGATTCCACTTGACCCCGGCGGAGGAGCCTGCAAGTAGTAAGCAGGAACCGGTGTGTGGCCCGTGCTGTGACTGGGGGCTGAGAGTTCCTGCGAGGTTGGGGTGGACCTCTGGGGCCATCGTACGGAGCTGTGAGGAGCGTGTGGGGCGGAGAGGCGGGCGAGATCGAAGCCCGGGAGGTAGCGGAGAAGGCGACACCGGGGAATTGTATGGAGCGCCCCTACTGAGATCGGAGGGCTGGTGGCCCATTGCGACAGGGGCAGGAGAGATAGAGACAGCGGCCAGCCGCCTGCCCCATTTCCTTTATTTTTCTCTCCATTTCCCGGCACTCACTCAGGATTTCCTGCGGGGAGGCAGGACAGTGCACCGGAAGGCTGTGAGGGCGGGACGGGCACCTCTGTTGGGAAAGGGGGGGCCCCCCTGAGATAGCCTACTGGCTCGAGCTGCGGCGGGAGGACTGCCCCTTGTGGAAGGCTACCGCGACCCGCACCTGGGGAAGCACCCGGCATTGTTAAGGTGGACCACCGCTTGAGCCCCAGAAGCGGCGGCTCGGAGGCCCGGGTAGCGGCCTAAGGACAGACCACAGCCCTTAAAAGTGCGGCGACAGGATCCCCAGATCCACCGGGGCATACTGCGTTGGGACTGGGCTTGCCGCGTTGTGGCAGTATCGGTGGAAGACCACGCAAACGGGGAGCAGGTTTGGAGGACCCGCCAATCAAAATTGTAGGGTGGTCAAAGGAGCTTGCACCAACTAGCGGACCACCACGAGCCCTGGAGGGAGTGCCTAGCTGAGGTGGTGGGCCATCCATGGTGCTTTCTGGCGAGTGGGGGGGAGTGCAGCGGGTGGCTTGAGATCAGCGACACGCGGGCGTACCCCCATCCACGGCTGGAATCGAGGGAATTGCAACCCATGGGGAAGCCACGGGGCAAGCAGGGGGGGGCCCATCCGGAGCCTGAGGTGGACGTGGCGGAACATCGACAGCAGGACAAGGTGGAGCTCCACCCAGAGAGCCTGATGCAGAAGCAGGTGGACCAGATCCTCAAAGCTATCACAGACACTAGGGATGCGCTACAGCAAGACATAGCGCAGGTGACCCTGGGCCTGGGCCTCCTCAGAGCAGATCACGCAAAGCTAATTGAGCGGGTGAAGCAGACTGAGACCACCTTGGAGACCCTGGAGCCGGCACAGAAGACATTGGATGCCCAAATGGGAGAAGTGCGCCGACGACTGCAGGTATTGGAGCGCAGGACCGAAGACGCGGAAGGGCGTAATAGGAGGAATAACGTCCGAGTGGTGGGCCTGCCGGAAGGCGTGGAGGGGGCCAACATGGTTGATTACTTGGAGGCCTGGCTGCGGGCTGTGGTGGCGCCAGAGGGCCTGTCTCCCTTCTACACCTTGGAGCGGGCGCATAGGGTCCCTGCTAGGCAGCTGGCGCCTGGGAGGCCCCCCAGACCGGTGGTGGCGCGACTCCTCCACTATAAGGACAGAGATTTGCTCCTGACCAGAGCTCGCTTAACGGGCCCGTTTAAGGTGGATAACAGCAGTGTGACGCTCTTCCCGGATTATACATTCGAGGTGCAACGCCATCGGGCCTCGTTCTTGGAGGTCAAGAGGGCGCTCAGAGAAGAAGGTATCCAGTATTCTCTGCTGTTCCCCGCACGCCTAAAGGTGATGATGGATGGAGCCACGTACTTCTACACTGACCCTGGGGAAGCCTGGAATTGGCTGGACTCCTACAGAGCGGGATCAGGAGAGGCGGGACGTGGTGCAAGGCGGCGTGTGGAAGCGCCACGCTCGCGCCGCACGAGACGCACTAGACGATATCACCCAGGCGCGCAGGGCCTTACTGTGACACAGACGGAAACGGAGAGACTGTCAGCACTGCAGGCCGTAGCGGAGATATCCCGGGCTCAGGGACGGGAGACGTCGGCCCCGACGGACTCGGAGAAG
This sequence comes from Calotriton arnoldi, assembly GCA_963921515.1. Classification (NCBI taxonomy): domain Eukaryota; kingdom Metazoa; phylum Chordata; class Amphibia; order Caudata; family Salamandridae; genus Calotriton; species Calotriton arnoldi. Next base: position 1,061,088 of record CAWUFW010005214.1, on the reverse strand, counting down.
GCATCTGGGGGGGCGGACTCTGATGGCACTGACGCTGGGAGTATCCTGTTGCCACATGTAACTCCTGGGACTGCGGACGAGGTTGCGGATGTCTGACTCAAGTAACTGAGTTCCATATGTTCTGTGGGGAGTGGAAAGGCAATAACATGGGCACCCCTAAGAGAGAGAGTGAGACCGGGAGGAGGGAATAGTTTTGGAGGGGGGATACCTGTCCGGAGCAACCCTCTTTGCAGCGGAATATTTGGGATGGTATGGAGATCATCTTGATGGTGGGGCGTGGGGTTAGGTTCCACGGTGGTAGGGACCCAATTCTTCTCGGCTATGGGGCACCCCCACCCTAGTTTCGGTCCTTTAGTGGACCCCTGGTAGAGACCAGGCATACAGTTTGAGAAAGGTTTGGATGGGTACTAGAGTTTTAGGACCTATTCTGGGGAGGGTTAGTTGGGGATTTTTAGTTTTTAGTTTGGGAATAGTTAGTGCCACCGGTGTGCCATGGGTGGGAGTACTTTTCAGGATGCGGACAAGGCATCACTATGGGGATGTTACCTGAATTGAAATGTATTACCTGGAATGTACGGGGAATGCACACGATGCAGCGGCGATATAAGATACACGCCTATTTGGTGCGCAGGGGGTGCAGATCGCCTTTCTTCAGGAGACTCATGTCGACCGAGCTGAGGGGGTGGTGCTGCGGCGTAGGTGGAGAGGGCAGCTGTTCTATACGGCTTATTCTGCTTTTGCCAGGGGCGCACTGATATGGGTACGAGCTGGGGTTCCCTTTCAGCCGACACAACAGCTAGTAGACCCGGAAGGGCGGTTTGTAGCGGTCATGGGGAGATTGGACAGTAAGAAGGTGACGTTATGCAGCGTGTATGCCCCCAATCTGGACCAGGCTGCCTTTTTGCTCGGCTGTCGGGGAAACTGGCGCCTTTCCTGACCGGCCCAGTGATTATGGGAGGAGACTTTAATTCTGTAACTGACATTCATATGGATAGATCCCATCCACCGTTACCCGGGGCTCCTATCCATAGGTTATCTCGAGTCCGGAAAGACTGGCAGGATAAATGGGGGCTCATAGACACCTGGCGGGTGCAGCACTCGGAAGAGAGGGATTATTCCTACTTTTCTGCGTTGCATGACTTACACGTGCGATTGGACGCTGTGTTGTGTTCTCCGGATATCCATGCTACTGTCCGTCTTAGTGAGTACCTGGCACGGACGATTTCGGATCATAACCCCTTGCTGCTGACACTGAATTGGACTAGGGAGAGACCTTTAGTCCCCACTTGGCGCTTGCGCCCAGAGGCCTTGGAGGACCCTGTCTTCCGTGCGGGGGTACAGGCTGGCATAGAGCATTACTTCCATGAAAATGAGGGCACAGCGTCAAGCCTAGCACTGGAATGGGATGCTTTTAAGGTTGTAGTGCGGGGCCTATGCATATCTCACGCGGCAGGGGTACGAAAGACTCTCCTTTCTGACGTAGATACAGCGGAACAGCGGCTGCGGCAGGCGGAACGAGCCCACTATGGGAACCCGGAAGCGCAGGGCGCGGTTGCAGCGGCTAGGGAAAGTGTGGCCGTACAGGTGGAACGGCTGCGCTGTTTCGACCACAAGGCGTATCTGGTGCGGGCACATGCAGAACGGGATAAGATGTGTACTCTATTGGCCTGGTTGGCTAACCCGGTCCCTAGGGGCTCGCCTATATTGGCGTTGACATCGCCTGCGGGGACCCCGGTTTATACTCAGGGGGACATTAATGGGTTGTTCTTAGACTATTATTCTGACTTGTATGAGAGCCGGCTCCGGACATCGGGCGCGGAGCTCGAGGACTTCTTAGCGGAGGTAAACTTACCACAACTGGAGAGGTCGCTGGCGGATAATCTGGGGCGGGAAATCACCGAGGGGGAAATACGGGGAGCGATTAAAAACATGGCACGCAATAAGACACCAGGCACCGATGGGTTGCCGATAGAGTTTTATTCGACTTATGTTGACCTACTAGCTCCTAGGCTGCTGGCGGTTTTCCGAGAGGCCCAGACCCTGGGACGATTGCCTGCCTCCGCTCGCGAGGCCATCATCATCCCTTTACTGAAACCGGGCAAGGACCCCTTGCTCAGGGCGGCATACCGCCCCCTGTCCATGTTAACCACTGATTATAAAATTCTTAGTAGGATTCTTGCGACGCGGCTCCTCCCATACATGGTGCGACTAGTCCATAGTGATCAAGCGGGATTTATCCCAAGGCGCACTACGGCGACTAATGTGCGACGCCTCTTACGTATTTTGGGGGAGGACCATCATATGACCCCTGAGGCGGTGATCCTCTCAGTGGACATTGAAAAGGCCTTTGATAGCCTGGAATGGCCGTATTTAATGGGGGTTCTGAGAGTGATGGGACTCGGAGACTCCTTCGTGAGATGGACGGCGATTCTATATCAGTCGGTGACAGCTCGTGTGCGTACGGGAGCGAAGATTTCTCCCTCCTATTCGGTGGGCCGGGGGACACGGCAGGGATGCCCGCTCTCGCCACTGTTATTTGCACTGGCCATCGAGCCGCTAGCTGCCCATGCCCGACTGGGGATATACTACCTCGGGTTGGCCCTTCATGGGGACACGCAGTATATATCACTCTATGCGGATGATTTATTAATCTTCCTTGTAGACTCCGACGAGGCTTTGGGGGGAGTGAAGCGATTGCTCCATAAGTTCGGTAGGGTATCTGGGCTGGGGGTGAACTGGCAGAAGACATGTTTGTTCCCGGTGTTGCCGTCAGGGGAAGAGCTTGAACAGGTCTCAGGGGTCCGCTGGGAATCTCGATGCCTGCCTTATCTTGGCACTCATATATATCATACTCCCGAGGACTTGCTGGAGGGTAATGTAGGAAAGGCCATGCGAGGCCTCAAGGGCAGTTTTGCCTTTTGGAGCACACTGCCGCTCTCAGTGGCGGGCCGGGTGGCACTCCTGAAGATGGTGGCGCTCCCCCGGCTTTTGTATTACTTTCGGACACTGCCGATCTGGGTCCCTGGCTCCGTATTTAGGCAGCTCCGCGCCATGGTGGGAGGGTTTTTGTGGGGGGATGGCAGGCGACGGGTGGCTCTGACGACGATGATGCGTCCGAGGGGCGATAGGGGTCTGGCGGTGCCGGATTTTGAAGTATATTACCTTGCGGCCCAGCTTCAGTGGCTTACTCAGGCGGTGGCTCGGGAGTTCCGGGGACCAGATGGCCCTGAGGGGAAATGGGTTCAACGGCACGTCTTATCCTTTATTGTCCTACAACAGCGGTTAAGGCTTGGGCAGCTCACTGGTGAGGAGAGGACGTTGCGACTCTGTTGGAATCGGTGTCAACGCAGGGCGGGGGTGGCTCGTCCTTATGCTCCGGAGATCCCTCTGGGGATGTGCACGGCCCTCCCGCATGGCGGGGATTGGTCGGCACTGGCTGAGTGGGAAGCCTTGGGAGTGCAGATGGTGGGTGATCTTTATGGTGACAGGGAGCTGTTGCCATTCCAGGACTTGCGGGATAGGTACGGCCTCCCCCGAGGAGATTATTTACTGCACTCTGCCCTAGTGTCAGCTCTACAATGCCATTGGAAGGAGGGACTATTGGAGCCGCCGACCTCACTGGCGTGTCAATACGTGGTAATGGCAGCGGGCACCCTTAGAGCGATTACGTGTCTTTACAGGTGTATGCTGACTGAGAAGATGGAGCCACTGCGAGATTTGCAGGGGAAATGGGAGGCGGACCTAGGTAAAGAGATTCCTGAGAAGACCTGGGCGCTGTTAGTCCGGAGGAACTGGAAAAGTACAAGAAACGCCAGGTTTCAATTAGTTAATTTTTTCATCTTGCATAGGGCGTACTTAACACCTGCCAGACTTAATCGATATTTTGACATGGACACCGCCAAGTGCCCACGCTGTCGGTTGGAGGGGGCGAATTTCCAGCATATGATGTGGGGTTGCCCCCAACTGGGGCGGTACTGGGAGACTGTGATTGAGACACTGCGGGAGGTGACTGACCGTAACATAGAAGCTGACCAGGGTACCTGCTTATTGCATTGGTTCCCGCATACCCCTAAGACAAAAGTGACGAGCAAGTTCATTGATTTAGGACTGGTATTAGCTAAGAGAGAGATTACATCCCATTGGAAAGCAGCGAGTGGGCCCGTAGCTGGGAGGTGGAGGGCGGAGTTGCTCAAATGGGCACGGAGTGAGGGCACGCTCAGATTCCAGCAGGCAGCACGCATAGAGAATGTAAAATCATTGGAGGCAGCACAGGCGTGGGAGGTACTGGTAGCAGCGCTGCAGATACCTGAGCAGGAATCGGAGGGGGACACGGACTCGGGGGCAACAATAGCGTCGCCGCCGCATGAGGCAGCGAACGAACAACAAAGAGCCTCCCAGGTGTAGCAGTAATCTGATCCCATAGGGGGCGGGTGAGTCAGAGAGTCATTGTGTTGCGAGTACCTGGAACATTACACTGATCAGGTTGTACTTACTTATTAGCGAATTGCGAATGGATTCGGCACACCGGTGGAGAGGGCAGGGAGGGGTAGGAGGGTGGAATAAGGCGGGTTTTATTGAGTTTTTTATGTTAGATAAAGAGAGTAGTATTTGCAATTGCTTTGAGTTATAGTGCTGTGATGCAATTAACCAAGACTATGAGATGCACTGATGGCTGCGAACATGTACTGAGAGGGAACGATGTCTTAATATGTAATTGCATGTTGGTTGGTTTTGAAACTCAATAAAAATATATTTAAAAAAAAAAAAAAATGGCTAAGCAGCAGAAAAGGAACACCTTGGCGCTCTACTTAACAGCACCTACCAAAAGTGATAATTGAAAAAAATAGTTATACGGGGTTACAATAGAAAATGCGCAGCATCACTGATTTTGCAAACGGAAATCAATGCATCTGATGACTGTCAATTCATAAATTTGAACCTAATACTCACCATTTTTTACAGAAAGTTTTTCAGCACTGTGTTTAGGGGGCAGTATTGACATAAATAAATACACTTAATTATGTCTGTTTTAACGACCGTGTTTTTGTAGCGCTACCTGCTCATCGCATTTAATGCACAACAACAAAAAGACACTTAGGAGTATCTGTTTATGTTCCCAAACTGGTCTGCCCCATTCATTTTGGATTGTTGCCATTTAATAAATGGAGAGCAACCGTTCTGGCGTGCACCTTAAAAGTTATTTTCCTCTTTGCTATGATTGCTGTCCAGAAGGGACTCTTCCCCTGCTATAGATGCTAGCACTGAAGCCGGAGTTGATTGCTTAGTGTTTGAGGAGGCCACGTTGTAATATGTCTCCGGACTGCGCCTCTCCTGTACTGTTCCCATCTCCCTCACTTTATCATAGCAATGGATTGTCGAACTGCAGCGTTGCTATAATTGCCCATGGCTCTCAGTCAGCCAGCCTTCCTTACAATAGAAGACTGCTTACATTTGTCACACTCCACTCAACACAGATTTCTGCTAAAAGGGTGGTCGAGCAATACTTTGTGGAATTTGACAGAGTTTTTCATTAACTCCGCAGAATTCTGCGGACGAAACTCTGTGAACTCCACCCACCACTACCTTTAATGGGGTAAAATGGGCCATTTTAGTCAGATGGTCTACTGTCACGAAAACTGTAGCGTAACCCATTATACTTTTTGGCAATTCCACCACAAAGTCTAGAGAGACCGTATGCCTGGGTGATGGAGATATTCACAAGCCAGTTAACAGATTCCTTGGAGCTAAATGAGAACTCTTGCTTTGGGAACAGGTGGCACAGGTTTGCACATATCTCTTAGTATTTGTGGAAATAGATGGTCACCAATAATACAGTTTAGCTAATTTTCTGGTTTCTTTTTGTGTTGATTTCCCATTTCAGCCCATTTTGGCTCTCCCTTGGTTGCACAAAATAGCTATTTTAGGCTGCCTTTGCTTTGCACAGCCACACATAATAAAAAAAAAATTGTGGCATGATATTGTTTTAAATTTACGCTGTATATATTATTTGTTATTCAGTGACTCTTCTTGGGATTCAGTCTGAACATTTCGTACAAGTTCGAAACACATGGTGTACTGTTTTCTTGTCCACCGTCAGCAACTTCTCCTAATGTTTTAGACATAGCACACAGCTGCAGTTTTCTAAAACAGTAGCTTTTATTAAATAAACTGTATCTCACCACCTTGGGAAGTAGAGAGGAGAATTCCAGCAGAGGGACCAGACTTGGAACAGAGGCAGCAGCCTTGTATAAGCTGAGTTTGCACCTATGATGCAGGCCACCTAGCTATACTCCAGGTTTGGGGTTCAGTGCTAATCCCAGATATCACAAATATAATCCTGTGCTCACATAGGGAGAGTAGGCCTAGATAGATATATTAGTTGCCGTGGTCGGGCTGTTCATTGTTTAGAGCCTGCTAGTAATGTTGATTACTTTTCTTAGTTGTATCTGTTTACTAATCATAGCAAACCTGCTTCAAAATGGACTGCAATAGTTTCAATAAATATATTGTAAATTTCCTTTGTGTCTTTCTTCGGTTTACTATGGACATGCAAGAGTGAGAACGAAAGGTGATGATCTGTTTCCACGGTTCCCTTGGGGACTAGAGGTTCATGTTCTAGGTTTGCCGAAATCACCTGCTACTCTAGAAGGTTAGGAGTTCAGGTGAGATACTGTGAACTAGTCGGATTTGGGCCTACAGGTACTGATGTAGTACAGAGACTCAGTTCCTACATCCTGATGCCCTGTTCTCCCAAGGCACAGGTCTGTTTCCAAACAGTATCCCTGCAACATTTTCTCCAGGGTGTCCTGCCATTATTTATGTGTGGCACCATTATAGGGCTTGTATCTGTAAATTAACGTTGGAATATATAGGCCCCCGTACATAAATCATGTAATTTTTCATTTGTCCTTGGTGAGCTTGAGCAACTGCAATAGCCTCCTCTTCCTTTTGTGCTGTGATGCTACCTGAGTCATGAATTCCTTACCTGTAAATGTTGCTCTTTGAAAGCATTCCAGCGAAATAACATAGGGGAATTCTCCTATCAATTCTGTATGATTATGGCCAAAGCATGACAGGGCTTCTGCTTTACCATGGCGACGGCTTGGTTGAAACTGGATCATGATATCGTAATCACTAAACAATTGCATCCAGCTTAGCTGACACGTAGATAATGCTTGAGCGGATTTCAGGAATTTTTAAATTCCCATGATCGGTAAGTATTGTTGTAGTATGTAAACCACCTAAAAAATAGTGTCTTCACTCTTCGAAGGCCTTCTTTATTGCCAATAGTTCTCCAATTCCCACTGAATAGTTCATTTCAGCTGGGTTTATATTGTGTGAGAAATAGTCTACTGGGTGTACCTCTCCTGTGGTATGATGCATTTGTGACAGCTTCGCTCCCACTGCAACTTGTGAGGCATCAGCTTCTACAGTGTAGGGTTGTTTAGGATCAGGATCTTGTAGGATGGGAGCCTGCATAAATATTCTTTCAGGTGTTGGGAGTCTTGCTCTGCCTCACGACCCCACTGGAATTCACCCCCTTCTATAATAGTTTTGTGATGGGTGATACTAGCTTTGAAAAATGATCAATAAATCTACGATAGAAATTCACAAAACCCAACAAACTCTGGACTTCCTTTACATTTTGGGGTGATTTCCATTGTATTAGGTCCTCTACTTTTTGTGGGTCCATCTCTACTCCATGTGACAACAGTACATAGCCTAAGAAATTCACTTCCTGGATATGAAACTATCACTTCTCTAGCTTAATGAACAAATTGTGTTTGCACAACTTTTGCAGTATGTTCTTCACATGCTGCTCATGTTCAGGGAGTGAGTCAGAATAGATAAGAATATCGTCTATGTAAACCACCGCACATGAGTCCAGATACTCTCTTAGTGCCTCATTGATAAAGTACTGGAAGGCAGCAGGAGTGTTACACAGTCTGAAAGCCATGACGAAGTAGTCATAAAGCCCATATTTTGTATGAAATCAGTCTTCCACTTGTCACCCTCTCAGACGCGCACCAGATGGTATGCTCTTCTGAGATCAAATTTCATAAAGAACTTGGCAGATTTGACCTTATTTAAAAGGGTGAAAATCAGTGCTAATGGATACCGATTTGCAATCGTTGCAGCATTCAGGGCATGATCATCTATACAGATTCTCAACTCTCTTCCCTTCTTTAGAAGGAAAAACAAGGGGGAGGAAGCTAGTGACCGAGAAGGCCTAATAAAGCCTATCTCATCTAAGTATTGGCGCAAGTGTAAGTTTTCCTTTTCTGTCAAAGCATATATGCGACTGCATGGAATTGGTGCTCCTTGTTACAGGTCAATTCTGCAATCATAAGGCTGATGTGGGGGTAGGTTGGTTGCCCTTCTTTTGTCAAATACATCTTTTGACTCTTTGTAACACTGAGGAATTTCATTGCTTGTCTCTACTGCACCAACCACCGGGGTGGTGATATGTTGATTCTCGTTCTTCCAACAGTAATTATCACAGAAGGAAGAGCGTAAGGTTAGATGCCACTTAGCCAAATCAATGGTAGGATGTGAGTTTGAAGCCAAGGAATACCCAAAATAGCGTGTAACTGGGGTACTTTAATCAGATCAAAACTAATCATTTCCACATGATTCTCTCGCATGATTAGGGCTAAATCTATCATCGAATAGACTATAGGTCCTGAAGTTATTTTGCTCCCATCTTCAGTTCTCACTACTTTGGGTGTCTCTTTGGATACAAATGGTATTCCGTGTTTAGTTGCAAAATCTAAATCTAAGAAATTGCCCATAGCTCTTGAATCTAATAGGATGCATTTAGTTATAGATGAAGGGCCAGATGCATCAACAATCCATTTTGCGATTTCCAAATTACGAATTCTTGCGATTCGCAATTATAAAATCGCAAAATGGAATGCATGAAAGTGTGTTTAACACTTTCTACGATTCCTAGGGGATTGCAAATGACCTACCTCATGAATATTAATGAGGTAGGTCGCAATTTGCGACCCCTAGGAATCGCAAAAATCACGGGGATGGTGGCCTGCTGGGGTCAGCAGACCGCCATGTCCGTGATTGCTTTTTAATAAAGCAATCTTTTTTTTTGTACAGCAGCCCATTTTCCTTAAAGGAAAACGGGATGCTTTGCAAAAGAGAAAATGAAAACTTTTCCTTTCATTTTCTAAGAGCAGGCAGTGGTCCGTGGGACCACTGCCTGCTCTTAGAAAATGCATTTACAGACATTCACAAAGGGGAAGGGGTCCCTTAGGGACCCCTTCCCATTTGCGAATCGGTTACCACCTACTTGAAGTAGGTGGTAAAATGCGAATGTTTTGTGATCGCATTTCGGTCGCAAAACATTCATGCATACCGATGCGATTCGATATTGGGAAGGGACGCCCTTAACACGCCCCTTCCTAATGGCGAATCGCAAACCCATTTTGCGATTCGGTAACAGGTTACCGAATCGCAAAATAGGGTTTGCTGCATCAGAAGAGCATTTTTTTGCGTTCGCAAACGGACGATTCTGCAAATTGGCCATTTGCGAAGCAAAAAATGCTTGATGCATCTGGCCCTTAGTTCCCCATTCTAGCCCAACTGGAACAAAAAAATGCTGGAATTCTTTCTCCGAACTAGTCTGTGCTAATGATTGAGACCATATCCAGAAAACTAGAACCCAGAAAACTAGTTTCCGCATACTAGCTCCTCGCCTCAAACCTAGAGGCTTCCACCCGTCCCTCTGTTCGCTTGGGATATATCATGCAATTGCACAAGAAATGCCCCTTCTTGCCACAGTACATACAGTCCCCTGATCGTCCCCTGTCACTCCGTCACTCAGACGAACGGTGGTCCAGCTTGATGATCAAGTCAATCAGTTGTTCACAAGAATCTGGAGGGTTAACTACTTGGGTCAGCAAGTCCTTTAGCTTATCTTTTAAGCCTCAATAGAAAAACAAGCTCCTTTTGCACTCAGGCATTCAGCTTCTGCCACTAACCAATGGAAGGCTGTGATATATGTGAGGAGGTCCTTGTTTCCCTGTTTTCAGTTGAACAAATGTGTCCACGGACTGCATAAATGCATGTCTATCAAACAGCTTCTTCATCTCTCATTTAAAGGCTGCATAATCACACAAAATCGGGTCATCGAATTCTACCAATCGAATGAACCAAGACGTAGCTGTCCCACCAAGATAGTACACCACAAATAATGCCTTTGATTACTTATCCGGAAAATATGTGGGTTTACACATAAAGTGTAACTGACACTGATTAATAAATGAAGCAAATGTTGAAGCATCAGCTATTAAACTTCCATGTGGTGCTAAGGGTATAGCTGGGGGCGCTGCCATAGAAAACACAGGGTTCATGTTGCCCCAAGCTGTGGTGCTATCTGAAATGGAATGTCGTGGGAAAGAAATGCTGCTGGCCTAATCAGTGGTCTGGGGCCCTGACCATACCGTTGTAGAATATGCTCTGTTACACCTTGCTCCTGCAGGGCATCGACCTACTGGGTTAATGCCTGCATTTTTCTCTGAAGCTTCCCTATGATATTGGTGAGATTCGCAAATGAAATGTCTTGCGACTCTATCTCACTCAGGCAAACGTTGTGGCCTTGTCATTCTGCCAAGCACTCATCTGAAATTCACGCAGGAGGGAGATGCAGTACACAATGCTTGAATCCCAAATCCACCACTGGGTTAAGTCACCCGGAAAGATTAGATGCCTAGGTGGAGCCAACCCAACAGGGGAAAGGGGAATGGAAGAAATTAACAAAGACACTGCTCAGGTTGTCTGCACCATCTGCTGTGAAAAAACATATATGGGGGTGACCATAGAAAAAGGGCACTTTCCTAAATGAAACCCCCCAGATGAAAGGTGATAAGCAGCTAACCTCCACCCGGTTAGCTTTCATCATATGAGTGGAAGATCCTGGAAAGGCCATTTGCATTGGCATGGTCTCTCCCAGGTCTGTGCTCCACTGTAAAGTCCATGCCCTCTAGGGAAATGGACCACCTCAACATCTTGGGGTTCTCCCCTCTCATCTGCATCAGCCATCTGAGAGGCCTGTGGTCGATTTGAAACTTGAAGTGAGTCTTGAACGGTTATGGTCTCAGCTTCTTCAAGGACCAAATCACAGCAAAGGCTTCCCTCTCAATGACACTCCAACGCTACACTCTAGGGAGGAGTCGCCTGCTAATGAAGTCTACTGGTTGATCCTGGCCCTCCTCATTTTTTTGTGACAACACTGCCCCAATCCTATGTACTGAAGCATCTGTTTGGACAATGAATGCTTTTCCACAGTGTGGTGCTTTTGGGACAGGTGCTGATCACATGGCCTCTTTCAGGGTGACAAAGGCCTTTAGCCATCCTGTGGCCCAGATGACCTTCTTAGGCTGCTTTTTGGAGGTAAGCTCAGTGAGAGGAGCCACAATGGTACCATGCACCTTCACAAACTTCCTATAGTACCCAGTCAAGCCAAGGAAATCCCACACTTGAATCTTACTCACGGAAGCCTCCAAATCCTGGATGGTCTGGATTTTAGGCTGGCGAGGTTGCACTTGGCCTCCACCCACAAATTTGTCCAAGTAGACAACTGATCTCTGCCCGATTTGGCACTTACTGGCCTTGGTAGTTAGGCCTCTCTGCTGTAGGACCTGTAGTACTTCCCTCAGGTGGACCAAGTGATCCTCCCAGGTGGAATTAAATACAGCAATATCATCCAGATATGCTGCACTAAAGTGGTCCACACCTGAGAGAACTCTATTCACCAACCTTTGGAAAGTGGCAGGGGAATTTTCAATCCAAAAGGCATCACCTTAAACTAAAAGTGGCCTTTAGGAGTAGAAAAGGCTGATCTCGCCTTTGCTACCTGGATGAGCCCAATTTGCCAATACCCTGATGTTAAGTCAAAGGTACTCAAGACTTTGAATGCACCCAACTTGTCTATTAGCTCATCTGCTTTTGGGATGATGTGTTCATCATTTTTAATGACTGCATTCAGACCCTTGTAATCCACACAAAACATCATCTCTGGTTTGTCACCCTTTGAGTGAAATTCGGAGACCAGAACCACCAGTCTAGCACAGGGACTGTCAGAAGGTTCTATCACCCCTAGCTAGCATCAGGGGTCAAGGAAATGAGCTCAGCAAACTGGTTTAGGACTTGCCTGAAATCAGTTTGGTGTTGTGCAGTAGGAATGTCTGACAACACAACACCCTCTACTGAACCATCCTTTGTGTAATTTGACAGTATGTCAGTGAGGAATTCACTTTTCTCCTCTTGGCCACCACCAGTGACCATAAGCATGGTCATTTCAGCCTTGTCTTGGTGCGTTTTTAAGTGATTTACATGGAGTACTCTGTAAGAACTCCTTGGGGTGCCTAAGTCCACCAGGTAGGTGACTATCCCTTTTTTCCCCAAGATGGGATAGGGCCCTGCCCACTTGTTCCGGAAGGCCCTGGGAGCCACAGCCTCCAACACCCACACAAATTGTCTTGGTTGGTATTCAACCAATGCTGACTTTTGGTCATACCAGAGCTTGGGAAGCTCTTGACTGGCCTCCAGATTCTTGCTTGCCTTTCTCATGTACTCATTCATGCAAGAATGCAGACCCAGTACATAGTCCACTACATCAAGTTTGGGCTCTTTTAGGGGTTTCTTCCAGCCTTCTCTCACCAAGCTTAAGGAATCTCTTTCAGAATGTCCAAATAGAAGTTCAGAGGGACCGGAGCCAACCCCTTTCTGAGGCACCTCTCTGTATGCAAACAAGAAGCAAGGTAACAGGACATCCTATCTCCTTCTAACTTTTTCGGGTAAGCCCATTATGATTCCTTCCGTGGTTTTGCTGAATCTCTCAACTAAACCATTTGTCTATGGGTGGTAGGGAACCTATAGCTCATACCGCATTCATCCCACATAGCTTTTAGGTATGCAGACTTAAAGTTGGTCCATGTATCAGAAATCACCTCCCTGGGAAACCCCACTCTGGTAAAGATACCAACAAGGGCCTTTGCTACTGCTGGGGCAGCAACACTTCTGATGGGAATCACGTCTGGGTACCTAGCAGCTTTGTCCACTACTACTAGAATAAATCTTATCCCAAATGCAGTGTGAGGGTCAAGAAGACCAACAATGTCAATCCCTGCCCTCTCAAAGGGAGTCCCAACCACTGGAAGGGAAATTAAGGGAGCCTTTGGTTGTTGACTTTCTTGCCACTGCCTGACAGGTGACACAGGAGTGACAAAACACGTTGACTTTTTCAGACATCTAGGGCCAACCTGTAAGATCAGAATGAACACCACCTCTCTCCTGGTTGCCCCTGATTTGGGGTCTCTGGACTCAGTGTACAGGAGCCCATCTTTCCAATATCTTGTGGGTTGCAATGAAATCGCCCTGTTCTTGTCTTTCAGTCTGCTGCCTAAGGCCTTCAAGAGTAGGGAAAGTCTTTTGCCCTTGGCTTAGGTCCTCTCTGGAGGGTACCCCTGCCCCCAGGAGCTCTGTCAGGTCAGGCCAAGCTCCCTCAAATGCAGTTCCCTTCTCAGGAAAAAGGGCATCTCACTGAGGAGAACTCTCCCGCTGGTCCTGTGACCTCTTTGAAGCTGACTGGTCAGACTTCTTGCCCTTTATCTTTCATTGGGGTTTTTGGGCCATTATATCAGTCTCCAAAATCCCATAACTTCCCTGTCACGCTGTCTGTGCTCTGGTTGCCACACACACCCACTCAGGGAGACCCAGCATTTCTGTATGAGCCTTCCTTTCCACTTGAACCCAGGCAGAGGTTTCAAGATCATTTCCCAACAGACGCTCCACTTGGATGGCAGGGGACACAACCACCTTCTTTGGGCCAATAACCTCTCCCCATTCTAAACTTACGAAGACCATTGGATGCAGTTTCGTTTTATTGTCAGCATTGGTCCCCTGGTGACTAACACCAGATATGATTTGGTCTGGGGAAAACCAGTCTACCTGCCACCATTGTGACACTGGCACTTGTATCCATCAGAGTCTCTACCTCAGCCCAATTGACTTTTGACCTTTGTCTGTAATTCTCCATGATTGGAGCAAAGACTGCCAGGGCTTCAATATCCAACCCCACACAAGACACTAAGGCAGCCTCTGTGTAACCTCTGGTCTCTCCAGAGTACACCTCCATTCCCATTCCTATGCTAGCCAATCCCTTGAACTGTCCACCATTGGGGGGATTTCTGGACCATGCTGAATCTCCTCTTGTATGCCCAGGCTGATGAAAGTCATGGCATATCCCAGCAGCCTTTGTAGGCTCCCAGTTCTTTCCCTTATACCCCTTACCTTTGGACTGGGATGAGTCTCAGGGCCCACCCTCCTGAGAAGTACTTTTGGGGCCTTTAGTGAACTTCTTATTTGTATCTGTGTTGTTGCTCACATCTTTCCCCTGCTTGGAGGTCTGAGCTCCCTTTTTGTGGTCACTCCCACCATGGGCTATTCTGGACACCCTGGTTCTGACTCATCCCATTTGTCAGCTATTTTCCACAGCTCTCTGGGAGAAGACAACTTAGAATTCACCAAATGCTGATCCAATTTCTCTTTGGTATAATTAGTTAGACTGTGCTCTTTCATAATTAGATGATATAGCCCATCATAAGTGTCCACCTTGTTGCCTTTTATCCAGCCTTCTAGTGCTTCGACTGAGGAGTCTACAAAGTCCACCCATGTCTGGTTTTAACCCTTAAAGGTGTCCCTAAACTTCACTTAGTTCTTTTCTGTGGTAAGCCCAAATCCTTCTATTAAAGTTTCCTTCATGTGCTGGTAGGACTCAGCCACATCCTCATTAAGGTTCAGAAGTCTGTCTCTACCCTTGACTGAGATCAACTCCCACATTGGAGAGCCCCAGTGTTGGTGACCTATCCTTCTCATTTTGCAGGCCTTCTCAAAGGCTGCTAACCATTTATCTATGTCATCACCATCACTAAACTTGGAGACAATCCCTTTGGGGAATCTTAGGGTCAAATGTTTCCTCTCGTTCCCTATTTACTTTGCTGCCGCTATTATCTATGGGCTTCAAGCCCATCTTAACCCTTCTTTTTTCTAGGGTTTTTCCAGTCTCCTTTCCTCAATTTCAATCTTTTTCTCCTCTATTGAGAGGAGGTAAAGCTCTTCCTCATGGTTAACTTCCAACTTACCAGTCGGGGGGGGTTACTAGAGTGACTTCTACTGATTCCCACTGGTAAAGGGGGTCTGGGGAAGGGTAGAGAGTTTTGTTCTTCACCTTCTTCTCCATCATCTTTCCCTAGGGCAAAGGCAACATCCTCATCCTCCTCCCGATCTTCTTCTGTGGAAGGCCTTCCCTCTCTAGCTGTTCCTACTCATGTTTGGTTTCTGAAGCCAATGCCCCTAATTCTGCACAAAGCTTCCAAATCACTGATCTTCAGAGCTGGGAGGATAGACAGGTCGAGGTTCTTGTCAGTCTGCATTTTGTACTAACTTTTTATTTGAAAGTTGAGACTTCTTAAAAGCTTTATAAAAACTTTAAAAACTTTTGCCTAACTTTCTAAATGTGTACTTAGTTTTGGCCATGGGGGGCTACACAGGGCTTTAACAATTCCAATTAAAACTTTTGAAGAAAATCTGAAAAAATTATTTGGGTCTAATGTCAGCAGGCGATTTCTCATGCAAAGTCCCTTATGACCAAGTGGTACCTGAAACACAAGTTCAGGATCCCACCACTGTAACACCAATGTTGGAAAGTGGATTATTATGCAGTGAAGCTAGTTAGGTTTCATTATGCAATAATCTCACAATGCCCCAAATAAGTCCTTTGGATTTACAGTAATAAATCCCTAGCTCAGTCCTTGTGGTGTGGCACAGAGGAGTCAGGCTTTACTAGAGGAACATGTGTTAAATATTTCAAAGTAGGGTGCTAGAAAGCCCGACCACAAGATGGTCATCACTTCATGAGGCTCTGCCAGTTGGAGAGCTAATCTGACACTTGTCCGTTATTACTGGCGGCATCTGCGGTTGCCGATTGGCTCGAGTGACTGCCCTAATGCTGCAGTATGTGGGGGTCCTCATATAAATGATGCTGCTAACACAGGAGAGGCTTTAGAGGGTGACTGGAGGTTTGCGGCCTAGTCCCAAGGGCCTGGTGGCACAGGGTGTCCTGTGAGGGGAGAAGCAGAGTAGAAGCAGCAATAACGTGAGAGGTGTAGCGCCGAAAGACTACAAAAATCCGAGGTATGGCAGTGGACCATTGCGTCCGGTTTGAGACTCACAATTGTTGTTGTGCCGGTGGCTAAGTGCGAGACCTGTCGCCCGACTCGACTGCGCTGGCTAGTGGTTTGGACCCAAGATTGTCATCCTGAATCACAGCATGTGGGAGAGACCTGCCTGGATGGCTGGCATCCAAAAGCAGGTGCCTTTTCTCTGCCTGATGCAGAGGAGGTGAGCCAGCTGAATCTGTGTCCCCCCCGGAAACCCGAGCCAGGGACGTGTGACAGCGGAGCGTTCCTGATGTTGCTGGCGCCATCTTGGGGCAGTGGAAGTGACACGGAGCGCTGTGGGTGGGCCACCTGCTGCTTCCTTATGGCGGTGCGGCAAAGAAAGAGATATCTTGCTTCTGAGCAGGGAGAGGACAAGAGGCAGTGAGGAGAAACTCCCAGTTGGCGGTGCATACAGAGCCAAACAGAGGCGCATTAATACGGGCTGGTGGTTGGTGACTGACCCTACTGGGAGGCAAGTGGGACTGGAGATGCCTTCCCTTGTGGCTACTGCCGCTACATGAAAGAAGGCCACCTTGGGCAATGTAGGTGGCGTTGCCTGAGGAGCACCTGAAGAACATATTGTGGAACCTTGAAGCTCATCTATTGACTTCCCTTGGAAGGCGCATCTGAGAAGAACTGCAACTTGAATCCACTTGTGGGGCCACATCCGCTCACTGTCTGATAGCGCCTGGACCTTTTCTGGTGTGAGTTCCTTGCCATCTGCTCCTTGTCGAGCTTCCTATTTGAGATGGCAGTCAGTTCATGCCCTCCAGGACCGTTCTGTTCGGGGAGAGGTGGAACCACGGCGGAGGGGACGGTGCTGTTTATACCATGTCACACTGCTTTGCCATTACCGCCACGATGGGAAAGACGAATAACAGGCAATATGGGCTGACTCTTGAGCAACATAAGCAGCCTCGCATATCAGCGGTCCCCAAGGAGGAGTCCGACCCCGGAGGCAACAGTGGAACACATCGGGAACCTGATGTTCATGCAATATTTTTCGACCTAAAACAAAGCCTTACGGTCATAGGCAGCAAAATAGACTTATTGTCTGATAGATTTGATCACCTTAAAGAGAAAGTTGCTCGCAACGATGAATGTATTGGTCAACTGGAGCATCGCACGTCGACAGTGGAATATGATGGCAATACCGCCAAAGAGAAATTGCTCCAAAAGGTAAAGGTACTGGAACTGATCTGCAACAAGAATGAAGATTTGGAGGCCAGATCCAGACTGAACAACCTCAGAATCATGGGAGTCGTGGAATCCACTGCGATGAACCAGGCGGAAGCATATTTGGAGGACATGCGGCAGGCCTTTTTTGGGGCAGCACTGTCTAATATCTGCCTAGTGGAATGAGCGCATAGATCATTGATCCCAAAGCCCCCCACCTTTGGGACTACAGCACATACTAATATTGCACAGCTCTTAAATTACAGAGACACTGTGCTTCGACTGGCTCATGACCAACAGACGATGTCCTAACAAGTAAATTATATATCCTTTTATCCAGGCTTCACGGTAGCTGTCCAGGCTGCACATCGAGACTGGCTGCTGGTGAAGCGCTCTCTCCTGAAAACTGATGCTGAATATTCCCTATTATACCCAGCTTAGTTGTGTATCTTCCATGCTGGCAAAACTGTGTACTTTACTGACCCTAAGGCAGCTGCGAAGTTTGTCAAGGGACCCCGCAGGCCATGTCTAAAAAAAGACCTGACCATGAGCCTACTGAATCTAGCAGCGCTAGTAATAATGACTGATCAAGTTGCTACCTGGGCCATGATTGCCAGTGGCTGCAGAATGACCCTGGTCTGAAGGAACTGTTATGAGTCTGGTCTCTACAGAGGACCTCCAGTGCTTGTTGGTTGATTGTGGAAACTGGGGTCTCTCTCCAACTGGCGGGTGCTGTCCACTGGATACCTTCCTCCTCTGGCCACTCATCTTCCCCTTAGCTGGGATAGTGCTGGGTGTCTGGCGATCCCCCTTCGGAATGATTCCCTTTTTGGTACTTCCTTGTTGGCCCCTTGAGGCTACGCTTGGGGAGGGATGTCTGGATTCAGCCCGTTTGGGGGGCTGAAGTGAGAATGGGGTGGGATTTGTTGGGATTGGTTGGATGCAATTTTTCTTTTTTCTCTTTCCCCGGCCTCTCTCCTTCCTCCGTTTCTGCTTTCAGACACTGTACCGCTACACCACAGGCACTCCGCGACATGCGCTGTCCCTTTCGGCTTTTCCACCACTCTCCTGGGCTCTCAGTATGGCGCCACTAAAGTACATCACTTGGAATGTACACAGACTAAATGATAGGTGCAAAGCGTGGTTAGTTCTGGCATATCTGCAGCGGGACGGCACAGACATCAATTTCCTACAGGAGTTACACCTAACCGATCACACTCTTTCATGCTCATGAGTGGGCTGGTTTCGGTAAAAAAAACATGTTGCCTGCTACTCAAATTACACCTGGGGTGTAGCGATCCTCCTTAATAAGGGTCTGCTTTGGTGTATGCGCATGATTTTATGTGACCAGCAGGGGCGGTATGTGCAGCTTGCTGGCACCTTGCAGGGAGATCCCCTCAAGCTAATCTCTATCTACAGTCCCAACGTAAATGATCCCGATTTCTTTGTTGAAATCTGGAAGCTTGCGGGTACGCTTGGCCCTGGTTCGATTATATGAGATGGGGACTTTAATGTGATCCTGCACCCACTGCGGTACAGATCTGGTGAGCAGATGATGGGGATTTGGTGGTTGTTATTATGAAAAGTGAGTTGGATGGACACAGGTGACAGGTTTGCAATCATGCAAAAGCCCATTCTCGACCATGCAGAGACAATGAAAGAAAAAAAAGTAATTCTCATTATCATGTTATTGACTTCTTTCATCCACATCTACATTCATTTTTTTTTTAAAATATATTTATTTGCATTTTTTCCAAACAAACAGATTACAGTGGACATAGACGAAAAAGGAAAGGAGGGGGAAGAGGAGAAGGGGAAAGAGGAGACAGATAGTTGATCGTGCACGGATGGAATAATAGGCTAGTAACCAGCACAAGAGCAGAAAAGGGCCAGCAGTCATTTCTGGGGCAGTCACGAACTGCGGTATACATTAAGTCCATATGGCGAGTGGCTGACCACATATTGCATAATCGATGTACCAACTATCAGAGGGATCACTTTTTAGTGTCCATACAAATCAGAGGAAATGTCCCATCCTATCTCATCTTTACACAATTTGTTATTCTCATAAACCTTACTATTAAACATAAAAACAAACAAAGAAAATCGTCGTCACATCGTCACGCCCCGATTAGTGTATGTAGAGGAAATGTGTCATCTATGTAGCCATACTGAATTAGATGGGTCCCCATCCTGCTGGTGATTAAGAGAATTAGTGATGGTATCGTCGCTACCTTGGCTCATGGAGAGTTCAGGCGTGCCCGCCTCTATCCCATCATCCCCATCGTGTCTCTCAACCTCCTGGGAAGAGCCGCACCCCCCCTCCCCGTCCGTGTGCATCAGATCCGTCAGTATAGCGTCCCACAGCTGGGCAATAGGGTATTTACGCAGCCCTGCTATTTCCTCCCTGTGTAATGACGTGCTTTCCACCTGTGCCCATACTAAAAGAGAGTTCCTCCAACCGACCATTGCAGGGGGGTCGGCATGTTTCCAACGTTTAGTGATTAGCCTCTTAGCTACAATAAGGCCCAGGTCAATAAACCTGGATGTGACTCTGTATTTCTTGGGTCTAGGATACAAACCCAGTATGCACACCTCCCATGTCTGTGGTAGCGTCCTCTCAGTGCATGCCGTAAGTGCCATGTGAACCTCCCGCCAGTATGTGTGCAAAGTAGGCCTGGGCATAGTTCGCAGAGTTTTGCTACGCGGAACTCAGCGAAGTTACAAAAAAACTCCGCGAAGTTCTGCGAGTGGCGGAGTGCAGTGCGAACTGCAATTTGTGCTGGTATTCCTGCCGCTCGGGTAGAAATTCTACCCGAGCAGTAGCTCGCGCTCGCGAACTTACCGTTCACGATCGCAAACTTACCTTTTGCGATCGCGAGCGGGGAAAAAACTCCACTGCACACCGCGAAGCGGAGTTTTCTGCACTCCGCGAGCTCCGCGGAGTGCAGAAAACTCCGCAAACTCCGCGCAAACGGAGCGCAGTTCACCGCCCAGGCCTAGTGCAAAGAAGTACAAGACCACAGCATATGTAGAAAGTCCGCGTTCACCTGCAGACAGCGGGGACATGTTGATGTAATCATATGAAAGTATGCATTTATTTTAACAGGGGTAAGATATGCCCTATGTACAATATATGTCTGTATGAGCCTGAATCTGGAGTTGCGTGGTATATTCGTAGGGGTGGCTAATATCCGAGCCCATGCGCTATCTGTCCATGGGGTGCTTCTGTCTGCTTTCCATTTAGCACGGAGTGACATCAGCGGTTGTACAGTGTGCGTA
Organism: Calotriton arnoldi; assembly: GCA_963921515.1. Taxonomy (NCBI): domain Eukaryota; kingdom Metazoa; phylum Chordata; class Amphibia; order Caudata; family Salamandridae; genus Calotriton; species Calotriton arnoldi. The sequence continues at coordinate 1,040,395 of CAWUFW010005214.1, read as the reverse complement.
AGCAATGCTTCCGCCAGCCAGTGGATGATGTGGGACCCATTACCCATAACATGCAAGTATTGCAATAGTAGGTGCGTCTCCGGTTTGGCACTAATGTCGCCCCATGCTGCAGTGAGTGATCGCAAAATGGAGGTATATAATAAGAATTGACCTGCAGGTAAACTATATTCTTCAGCTAGGCTTTCAAAAGATATCAGGGCACCCTCAACGTAAAGGCCACCTAGTGTATGCAGGTATGCAGGTCTGCCTCATGCCAGGACACCAACGCTCCGTTGGTGACGCTCGTCCTGCCCCTAGGCATTCCTAAAAGTGGTAATGACGGGGCATAAGGGATCGTGTTCCTAGTGAGGTACAAACTTCTTCTATAACAACGATGTGCCAGAGCAAGGCATGTCTGCGATGGGTGTAGGGGCCGAGCAATAGGGTGAAATAATTGATATATCTGGGATTAGGACCATGGGGGTTGTATGGTAGCCGTGTCATCTACATTAAGACCCACCAGCCACTTCGTTACGCACTGTAACTGTGCTGCCAGATAATAGAGTTCCAGGTCGGGGACCACCAGGCCACCTCTGTCGGTAGGGGCATAGAGTTTCCAGGGCGCCATCCGGGGCCGACCCTTGTTCCAGATGAGATCACGGAGCAACCGCTCTAACTCGCGAAAAATAGCAGCCGGGACATAAACCGGGAGGTTGGCAAAGTAATACAATAGCTTCGGCAACAACATCATCTTGGAGAGCGCTACTCTACCCATCACAATCAGCGGGAGAGTCTTCCAAAATTGGATCTGTGCCCTGATGGCGGATATTGCTCTAATCAGGTTACCCTCCAGGATGTCGTTAGGGTCTCTGTAGATAAAAATGCCAAGGTAGCAAAATGTGGATGAGTGCCAGGGGAGAGGGGAGCCGTTCATATTTACATTAGGATTAGGAATTCCATCTCGGAAGGGGTACAGTCCCGACTTGGCCCAATTCACCTGGAGACCCGAAATATCTGCAAAGGTACGAAGGGTGTCCGCAATAGTAGCGGGAATATCATGTAAGTCCCTCAGGTATAATAGCAGATCATCTGCATACAAAGAAACTGCGTGCAAATTATCCCCCAATTGGATGCCCCAATCCGCACCTTCCCTGCGTAGTCACGCCTCCAGCGACTCCATTGCAAGGGAGAAAAGGAGAGGTGATAAAGGGCAGCCTTGTCTGGTGCCTCTGTGTATCCGGATACTCTCTGATATCAATCGGCCAGTCCGTACTCTGACAGACAGTTGCATGTAGAGCAATCGGATCATGTGTAGGAATGAGTTGCCCAGGCCGTAACCCCGCAGCACCTCAAATAAGTATGGCCATTTGAGAGAGTCGAAGGCCTTTTCGAGATCTAAGACTAAACAGCCGGGCCGGGGCCATATATCAGTTGCGTAACGTTGCACTCTGAAAAGTCAACTGATGTTTAAGGAAGTACTTCTAGTGGGGACAAAGCCATTTTGGTCAACATGCACCAAAGACCGAACCAATGGAGCCAGTCGGGCTGCTATAATGGATGCCAGGACCTTATAGTCCGTATTAAGTAATGCCAGTGGTCTATATGAGCCCAGCATTTCCGGGTCCCTGCCAGGTTTAGGGAGGGAGACCAACAATGCTTCATTTTGTGAATCAAAGAGAGTGGAATCCGTTATCGCGGCATTGTATACCTTTAGTAATTGGGGCGCCAGGGTGTCTGCATATGCTTTATAAAATTCCGCCGGTAGGCCGTCCGGGCCAGGAGTTTTTCCCGACGCTAGCGAGCGTATACCTGCCCAGATTTCCTCTAGCACAATGGGATCATTTAAGTCAGTTCTTTGCTCAGGCGTAATTCGCGGTAGGGTAACGTCTCCTAAGTATCTGCCTATGTCATCAGGCGTGGCTATACTGTGTGACTTGTATAAAGTATTATAGTGGGATATAAATTCTCGGTGTATGTCCTGTTGGGAATATATCATAGCGTTCTGTGCGGAGCAGAGTGAAGTGACGGGTGAAGTAGTGTCATCTTGTCGGATCAGCCAGGCTAAGAGCCTGCCCGCCTTATCACCCGAGTGATGTGTGCACGCTGAATGTGCCGCATAATTCAAGCACCGGAGTCTTTCCAACAATGCAATGTGTTCCTTTCTACTATGCGCAAGTCGCTCATGTAAACCCTCAACCGCCCCTCTCTCCTGAGACGCCAGCCTACCCTCCAGAGCGGTGAGGTCCTTTTTCAGCTGCCTACGCATACCAGCTTGCATGCCCAGACAATGTCCCCGGGTCACTATCTTAAAAGCGTCCCACTCCACCAATGGCGACGAGGCTGTGCCTTCGTTATCCTCAAAATATTGTGCAATGGCCGTGCCCAGTGCCTCCCGAAACGTCCCATCTAACAGTGTATCCGGCTGTAGGCGCCATTGTGGTATGGGGGGCGTGCCACTATTCCAGTCGATTTGTAAGGTGTGGGGATTGTGATCAGAGTGAGTTCTCCCAAGATACTGAGGCTCCGTGACCACTGGCAGGAGATCGGTAATTACCAGTGTCCGGTCGAGACGAACATGGAGCCTGTGTGCACCAGAATAGAAGGAGTATACTTTATCATGTGGGTTCCTGTGCCTCCACGCGTCCACTAAATGCCACTGGGCCCCAAGCAGTTAATGCCTTCATAGCAGCGGTCGTGGGAGCACCAGGCAGAGGAGGGAAGGAGCGGTCCAAGGATATATCTAAAACACAGTTATAGTTGCACCCAGAATCATCGGGATCCCGTGCCAAGTAGCTAACTTGTTTGATAGGGTATTCAAAAAGGGAGCCTGTTCTACATTAGGTGCATAAATTGAGGCAATAATTACTGGCTGTCCATCCAGTCTACCCCTAACAAGGACATATCGACCCTCCGGGTCAATGAGAGAGTCTTCTATATGGAAAGAGGTGCCCGGTCTAACCCAAATTAATGTCCTCCTGGCGTATGCAGAGTACCCCGTGGCGTGGAGTTGCCCTCTCCACCTCCTCCGTAAGTGGTTTACCTCAGACCCCGACACATGTGTCTCCTGGAGGAGGGCAATCTGTATATGATGGCGTTTCAGATATGAATAGATGAGGTATCTGCGGGAAGGGCTGTGTATGCCTCTCACATTCCATGTACATATCTTGACAGGGGCCATGGCATTATGGAAAGAAGATTGCGTATATCATGCATGGACCAGAGGCCATGCAGACAGGTGGGGTTCATATCAGGGATAGTGAGCGATCTTAGGCTAGTTGAGTAGATGGTACACGATGTATGTCGGTCCAGGGCGTGACAGACGAAAACCCAACATTGAAATAAAACATACAATGCCAAAAGGGCGAAAATGCAACATGCAGTCATCCAAACAATACAAAGAAATGACATTACGTCAAAGATAAGGGGGGTCCCCACGCAGGTAGAATACTATCACAAAATACTAAACACCATATGATAAAGACTCCCCCTCCCCGCCCAATTATACAAATATCCGGGCCATTGCGGCTGTATGGAAATGTAATCTGTGCACATATTGCCCTCAGAGTCCAGGGCTTAGAGTTATAGCAGTCCGAGCCACGATGTCCCGCTCACCCCCTCACACCAACCATAAAGACCCATCGGCACAATAATGAAATAATAACATCAGGAGATTGTAGGACCAAAGTCCTGGTATACTTGCATGACCCATGATTCATATTGGAAGCCGCAAACGTGGGATATATTCGTGAGGTCTACATTATGTCATCTGCCGTCTGAGGGGTGACCACTGGAGTGTTATCCGATTCAAGTGAGTTCAATGTATCGTCCGAGAGATCACCATCACTTTCGTATCCCTGCATATTGGAAGTGGGAGATGTGTCACCTGGTGTCCCGCTGATCTCAACCACTGCCTGATGGGCACTACGTTGGTCTTGAATCATCTGATCCGGATTAGGGCCTAATCCTGGGGATGGGCGGGTCCTCCTGAGCCGTCTGTCCGTTCTGCGCCGATTGGGGAGACTTCCTTGACTGGCGTCGGCCGAGTCCGCCGCCAGGAGAGTGCCATCCGTGGAATTTCTTGTGTCCAGCCAGTCTCCAGCCGCCTCAGGAGTATCAAAGAAGCGGGTTTTGCCGTTTGCTATCACCCGCAGGCGTGCCGGGAATAGCAGGGAGTACTTAAGGTCTTGTTGCCGTAGGCGGCGCTTCACTGCCATGTAGGAATACCGTTGCCGTTGGACCAGTACTGTATAGTCAGGAAAGAACATGATGTTTTGATTCTCCACCTGGACTGCAGGCATTTTCCTGGTTTCCTGAAGGATCACATCCCTGTCCCTGTAGTTCATCACTCATAACAGGAACGGTCTAGGATTGGCTCCCGAGGGAGGGCGCTTGGCCGGTATCCTGTGTGCACGCTCAATGACGAAGTGGGGGGAGAGCGACCCCTCCGGCAGCAGGTCTCTCAGCCAATTTTCGCTGTACGCCACCGTATCTTTTCCCTCCACGCCTTCCGGAAGGCCCACCACGCGTACGTTATTTCATCTTGATCGACCCTCAGCATCTTCAGCGCGATGTTCCAGGAAATCCACTCGGTCAGCTAGGTCGTTAAGTTGTTTCTCCGCTGCCGTCACCTGAGGGGAAAGTGTCTGCACGGTGTCTTCCACCGCAGATGTTCTGTCTGCAAGTTTGCGGTGATCCGCATGCAGAAGGTTCAAGTCAATGGCCACCTTGTCTATTTTACTTTCGAGGGAAGCGCGTGTCTGCTCCATGGTCTTTCCCAGTTTCTCCACCGCTGCCAGGACAGTGTCCAGTTTGCTGGACATTGGGTCAGATGATGCCTCCCCGGACATCTTGTCGGACTGTGCACGTGTCAAGGGGGGTTGAGTTGGTGGGCCCCCAGTGCCAGCCCGGGGTCAGCCTTTGTGTGACATAGGGGTGTTACAGAGCAAACAGTGTCGATCCCCTCAGTGTGTGAAGGCAGGGAGGGGAGAAAAGGAGCACGTTCCCCAGTCGATTTGTCCTCTAAAAGGGGGGCTTAGCAGGGAGTGTCCAGATGTTACGGTTCCGCAGCAGTCCGGCTGAGGGATGGCTCAGGTTTCATTTAGTGACACTGCTGATGCTGAGGGGGAATGCCGGAGAAGGGGCCGCCGCAGTTCTAACGCACACTGTTTCCTCTTGGCCTCGAGGTTATGATTGCAACAGTCCAATGCAGCATTTAACTTTCATCCCCCAGCCCGCTACTTCACCAACACCAGCACCCAGTGGAGGTCCCCCAGTGAGTTCCCCGGCTGTTGTTCGTGTCCCAAGCATTTATGTGTCCCCGTGGCTGGTAATGTATTTACACTTGTCTCACAGTGTCCCCAGGTGCACAAGTCCAGTACCTGTAGGTGCCTCCACTGGTGGTGGGGGCCGCAAGCGGGCGCCGCAGCCCAGACGTGTCCCGTCGTATCAGGCCTTAAAGATAGTTATTTCCAGCACTTCTGTTTACCATGTATGAGCCCGCAGTGTTGGAACCCACTTCATTTGACTCCGCAGGGGGCCGCCGTTTCTGCCGTGCTTTCAAGCAGGGCCTTCCACCGACCGTCGCACGGCGCCGCAATCCCCTCGGTCTGGGAGCAGCATGCACTTTGTGTAGGTGGGACTGTGTTGTGGAGTTTAACTCTGCGCGGCCTCAGCAGCTGGTTCTGTAGGCAAAAGGGTGTCTATGTGGGCAGCGAGGCTTACCGCAATTCGCCCCGTTGGGCGGCCGCCATGCTGCCGTGTCACACACATTCAGGCTTTGTGTGCATTACGGGTCGCAGAGCACCAGTGCTCATGGAGGGAGCCAGCGGTGTCACGAGTCTTACTCTGGGGGGCCGGGTGCCACCAGCACATGCCGCAAGTCGGAGGGAACAGCTCTGTTGCTCGTTCCTGGTGTCGCGGCCCGATGGGCAGGGCCCAACACCGACGTTTCCTACAGGCAGCAGCCGGGTGTAGCACATCCCCGGTCGGTCGCCCCCTCCGCCACACAGCCGCGGTCTCCGCATTTTCCCTCCGCTACGGCCCCAGTTGGCTCCACGTCGCCCTGTTCTCAACAGGGGTCAGCCAGCAGAACTTATGGCCTCAGGATCAGTTTCTGACGGATCTATGAAGCGCGCGAGGGGGAGTCTGTGGCAGAGCTGTAGCAGAGCACGTCTGACTCCATTGCCCGCATGCCCACGCCCCCCATCCACATCTACATTCATTATTAAGATGTTCCAATTTACTGCTCAAATCACAAATTTCTATTTTTATTTAAAGATTAAAATATCAGCTCTTCTACTTTGTCCTTTGTGAGTCAGGGGCCACATGGGAGAACAAAAAAGGAAAACTCCTGCTCAAGGTCTGTTTCAGAATCTTTGTCCTCATTATTGCCCCTCTAAAAGCAATATGGTTCAGTATTGCACAGAAAACTAGCATCTTGCAGACAACAGTTTGACTGTACAGTCGCTGTCCACCAGACAGATCGAAGCAATGAAAAATGTTGCTTGAGGATCCCAAATGTTCTTTCGATGAAGGATCTTGTTTTTCAATGTGTAGAATTAAATGGCACGAAGAACCCTGGTCACCATTGGTGAAAGCTGAGATTCAGGTTAGTGTGTTTTACAACAACACACATTTGATATATTTATTATGTACACATATAGCTTATAAAATGCATATTATTGCACATCGACCAAAAGTCTCTAATTAACTGATGCAATATGTGACTGTCTCAGAAGATAAGCCCATTATGCAGGAAACAAGGTATTCTTAAAACTATGGTCTGCTGTTTCAGTGATCAGCATTCTATCAAGTAACAATAGTTAAAACAATAATAAACACAGGTATATTCAAACATTCAAGCATTAGGTCAGCATACGTGAGCATATTATTGAGAGCTTTTATTTTCTGCTGCACAGCATGTTATCAGACCCAGGATTTTTCTTTGGAATGTGGCTTATAATACTTGTCACCAAGGCAATGTATTTTCATGTATAATGTAGTGAATGACCATATTAATTTAATATCTCAAATAAATTTTGCGTGGGAAATTATTCACCATTTAATCGGCTTGTACTGTATACTAGTGAAGCTATGATGTTTCTGTCACTCCCGCGATGTTCATATCTGTTTCATGTATTACTGAGCTTAGACTTTTGTTATGAGGAGCAAAGTCATGTTGGTATTCAATGGATGTTGTGGTTTCTCATGTTACCCACCTTATAAAAAGTGTAGTCCGTCTTTTGTGATAGATGCCTCATTCATTGAAAAAAATAATTGCAATACTTTTTAATTGAATGTGTTGATTATCTACTCTAGTGACTAAGGGGCTCATTACGATGCCGGACAGAAGCCCATCCGTGCTGGTGGCGGTGGCGGAAATCGTTCATTTTCCCGCCCCAGGTGCGGTCATTGCAACCACCAAATTACAATGGTCCCACAGAGGCCATTTCCCGTCCGCCGCGGTCTGTCAGGCTCCGCACATTTTTTGCGTATGCAAGGGTGGCGGACGGAGCCAATAGAGCAGGACCGGCGTGCGGAAACACGTTCTGTCCGCCAAACAGATTACAATGTGGCAAACAGCCCTTCCCACCGCCGCGTAAAAACCACCACGTTGTGGATGGCGGAAACACAACAACGGAGAGGAAGAGCCGATACAGCACCCATCTACACCACTGGAGCCGCCATGGATCCAACGCTACAGGCCTTCCCGCTGCACTACCTACTGCACCTCCCGTAGACAAGACGCCGCCGTGCCCAACAGCTGAGGTACGTACCAAACATCTCCACGCATGCAACCCCTGAACAACTACAACTCCCAGCAAGCGTGGCGGCACCACGATGAATGTGGCAACCTGCCAAATGCAAAGTGCGAGGCCCACCCCATCCCCATGAGTGACCCTCGGTGCCCCTGAAGGCAATTGGGGCCAATGCCGAGCCCCGCAGTAGCAGAGCGTGCACACCTCAACATCAAAATATGTACGCCGAAGGGCCCCATTGGCCGATAGCTCATTCGCATAGTGGTTGCCACACCACGGCAGCCGGGAAGCTGCCACCGCAATCCTGCATCATCCAATTGGGGCCAATTCGTGTCCTCGCCGCGGATGCCAGCTACCGCGCATGCAAACACATACTGCATTTGCATTGGCGCCATGCGAATTACATCACCCATCACAACTCATTTGCCTAAAGTGATTGGTGCACCCCATGTGTAATGTTGTGGGCCACGAGGCCCCCATGCATATAAAGTAACCACACAGACACCGTACATGTATAGGAGAACTGGCCCAGGGTACGTGCGTCCAGCCCCGTTTGTTGGCAGGGTCACATGTCCAGTGACGCCTGTGCTGGGTGTATGTGGGGTGGGGGGTAAGCCAGCCCTCTGGGAGTGACTGGTACATCAGAACAACTAGAACAGTGACCAGCTGGTCACTACACTGTGAAGGCATGAGAGAGTGTGACCCTTGAGTCAAGTCTACACACACATGGCATGTCCAAGAAAAGGAGAGTGAAAGTACATATATAGTCATGCCCCGTGGCCAGCATGGACCGAAATGAGGGAAGGAGTCTAAAAGGACAAAGGTCTCTCGCACTGTACCAATGTTGTGTAATGAAACATCCAACCTGTGAACATCGCTTGTACATCCCTTGACAACTGACTGGTGTCCCTTGGCCAGGGGTCGACTTGTGAAGGGCCAGTGACGTAGGCAGACAATCAGAGGTGTCCACTGTCTGCAAATTCGACATACTTGTAACCCCTAGCACTCCCAACACACGTACTGGTGTTGCGTGCAGTGTGCACAGCTGCCATTGCCTGTCAATGTTCACACACACGTCATAGGAGTGCACATGTGGAACAAACAAACATAGCTCTGACCGACTTCATCGCTCATTGGCAGCCATGTGGGCATGTATACACAATCCATGTGCATTTGTGCCTCATACAGGTGAACATTGCAATGTCTGTTACGCAAATTCCACACACACTCACGCAGGACTGACCCCATAATGTCCACATGTGTCTGTTCACCGTGTTGAACAACCATGTAGCGTTGTCCAGATGACACTCACTGCCCTCATCTCGTAATGGTGTTGCGTAGTGTGGGACTGAAGCTTGCGCTCGTGCAGTGACAGCAGCAACATGCAACTCAGCACTGATGCTGTGAAACACCAGTGCCGTGCCATCTGACCACAGGGCAGCTCATCCATGATGTAGCAGTGTACTACATGCCATACACATTGACTTCTTTGGATGTCGTAGTGTCAGTATGTCGAGTGAGTGAAGAAAAACAACGTCTGAATGCAGGTCACTTGTGCATTCCACATAACCATGAGGCCTGTCAATGTTGTGGTTGTGCGAGTCTCTGGGTAAGCTGTGCACCACATTTCATCTACAACTCAGCCCATGTCATGTGTACCCTGACATACGTAGGAGGAGACCACCCATCTTTCACCCTGTCCCCAACCTGACGACAATGGAGGACATCGAAATCATCCGGAGATTCCGTTTGGATCGCCGCACACTGCGAAACCCATGTGCCCAGTTGGAGCCCCATTTGAAGGCAAAAAGAAAATATTCGGCTGCATTTTCTGCTACAGTGAAGGGTATGGCTGCACTGCATTTCTCCGGTACTGGGTCTTTCCAGTACACTGTGGCCAGCGCCGAGGGATGTCACAGCCCATGTTCAGCATGGTGTTGCATGATGTCCTGTCAGCATTGATGCCTTACAAGGACAGACCTGTCCACTTCCCGAGGAGGGATGAATTGGCAGCTGTGAAGGGGGAGTTCTATGACCTGGGAGGCATTCCAAATGTTGTGGGGGCCATTGATGGTACCCACATTGCCCTCGTTCCACCACAGGCAAGTGAACACATCTATAGGAACCGCAAACACTACCACTCCATCAACGTACAAGTGGTATGCCAAGCAGATCAGATCATCCCACACGTGTGTGCAAGTTATCCTGGTTCAGCACATGACTCCTACATCTTGCGGAACAGCACCATACACCAATTGATGGCCAATCTGCACCCCGAGCGGGCCTGCCTTGTTGGTGAGTGGGCTGTGTCAATGACAGTGATGTATGTGTGACATACTGCTCTCCCCACACATTCAGATCACACTGTTTGCCTATCTGTCTCACAACTAGGTGACTCTGGGCATCCCAATCGTCTGTGGTTGCTGTCCCCACTGCGGAATCCAACAACGCCGGGGGAAGTCCAATACAATGATGCACATGAGAGGACACGTTGTGTGTTGGTGCGCACTTCTGGACTGCTGAAGTCAAGATTTAGGTGCCTGGACCAGACTGGTGGTGCACCTAAGTACTCACCACAGAAGGTATGCCAGATGTTAGTCGCCTGCTGCATGCTACACAACCTGGCCATGCGCAGAAGGATCCCCCTGATTCTGGCCGACGATGAACAGCAGCAGCCCCCGCACCCAACCCACACATGCCCAGTGACGATGACAGTGGTGAGGAAGAAGGCCTTGACCAGCGACAACTGCTCATCATCAACTAGATCCGTTAAGTGTAAGTGAACAATGAGCGACTATGACTGTGTCTGCGTGCCTTGCTGTTGTCGAACAAACTTTGAGATCTGTTACTGGCATTTTGTACACATACAGGACCATGCGCAGGATTGGAGAACTTGGGCAGGCAGGGACTGAGCACCCCGAAACACCCATTAGCACCGGACCCAATTGCTATAGTGCCTCACTAGCTCTCCCACTCACTCAGAGGTTTGCAAGCGCGTGTACACAAGTCGATAAGTTGCAGACAAGACACGCTTTGAAATGTGCTTTATTTACTACAGTCGCAAGACAGGCAACATACATGCCACAAGAAGTTGAGAATGCATGAGTACATATACAGTTTCCCTAGTGACACATCCATAACACATGAAGCAAGATGTCATATCAATAATCCCTCTGGACGAAGACCCACGAGCATATCCCCCCTCCCCTTGCTGGGAGGAGTCGAATGAGATGTCTCGGGTCTATGGGCTTTGCCAGCAGACCCATTGCTCAGCCAGTACATGGAGAAATGTACATCCCATGTGCTGTGTCGCTCACATCACTGGATGGATCACTCTCAAAGTGTGGGGCAACTAGCCCGCCTCCCCATGACATCTAAAAGGCACCTGTGTCCTCTAGCAGCAGTGACACCTTGTTGAGTGGGGGTGCTAGGGCCTGACCAGAACAGAATAACAATGGACAATCCCCTCCGACCACGGACAGAATGTACAGGCAGTGCTCCTGGACCGCGCCGAGAATAAGCTCTGCAGACACTTCTCATGTGACAGACAAATACTATTGTACTTGCAAAACGACTACGCCATGTGAATTTCGTGCGCTACAGCTGCATGATGGAAGCCAGACTCATGCCACTCGACAATGTCCATGACGGTCAGATGACAGCCTCCCCGTTGCTCAGGTCTGTGGTACCAAGCGAAACAGACCGCAGAGTTCAGCAGAGTCAAAGCAAATGAAGATAGGGCAAAAGTCAGAGAGCTGAATGACAATTCCTGTTAGTAGGCATGAAAAAGTTAAAAGGACATTGAATTCGTCACCAACAGTTCCTGTTGCTGTTAAGTAGTTATGAATCCAAGAAGGCACAGGTAGCCTCGAAGGCAATCAGTTCCAAAAGACGATCCAATTCATCTCCATCAAAAAGGGCCTCCATCCAATCCAGCAGTATGAAGGAACAGTTGTGCTCCGCGCACCACAAGGATTAAAGGAGCATCCCATGGCACCCGGAGAGAGGTTCGATGTAGGCATGGCACAGGAGCCTTTGCGCAAACGCACATGCACAGCTGTCAGCCTGTCTGACACATTAGAAGGCATCCCACAAACGTGTATCACCGGAGCAGTACTGATCATGGACCAACAAAGGACTCATCCACAGATCATGATCCAGGGTAGCAAGGGATGTGTTAGAAAGGCAGACATCCAGGGACCACTGAAAGGGGCATCTTCGGCAGTAGAACACAGGCTGCACGCAGGTGAAATAGGCAGTCAGTCAAATTCACTTTATTCGGTTATTTAAAACCTTAAAAGCATACTACATTAAAATCATACAATAAAATTTCCCTTAAAAATATTACAAGAACTCGATCATCACAGAATACAAATAAATCAGAATCTGAATCATCACAATACATTTCATTAAATTTAAAATATACTAATTAAGGGCGTTCCTTCTTTTCTTCCGTATTCTGACTGCTGCGGTCAAAAAACTTGCTATGCTAAAGATTTCCCATACATTGGTCAACATTTGCAAATATATAAAAGCAGGTCTGGCCTGTATAAAACCTTTGCCTTTTAAAATAGGTAAAATGAACCGATTTCAGATGTGCAAAAAATGCTCACAAAATAAGACAAAATGCATTGAGTCCTGAGTGGAAAAATTGTCACATGTGCAAACATTCAGGTCCTCTGGCTTCTGCCAACCCATTGGTTCTGCAAGGAGTAAATGTAGTTGAGTCAATCTAAGTCTCACAAGAAGGAAACGATGTTGGTGGTTAGTAACTATATTTAGGTACGGTTCAATTGATCGTGAGGTGGATAACAGCTTATGTGCCCGTACAAGGGGCTTAGTTAATTCTATAGCCTCTCTATCCGTTTCTGATCTTTGCAAGTACATGCTTTTAGCCCAGCGCATGTCCACCTTTCGAAGTTTCTCTGGGGAACTAAATAACTCTGGTCTCCCTAATAAGTTGCGGTCTTTTTCACGTAACTTAACCAGTTGATACTATTTACTCGGTCAAGTGCCAAACAATCGCGAATAATATCGCGATTCATCCCGAACTCTGGGTTTGTCCAAATGCTTATCCATTTAAGTAAGGGTGCCATACCTATAGTATCTCATATATAACCTAGGCCAGTTTCTTGATGGATAATATAGGTAGCTGTTGATTGTGGCACAGATAAAAGAGTCCTTAAACATTTATTTTCCACTATTTGGATATCGCCCGCTTCTCTGTATCCCCAGAGATCTGGGCCATAGTTTGCTATAGCCAGACATTTGGCCCTATAGATGTTTAGCATGGCACACATTGGCTTCGACCCCAATCTACGTGCAAAATCTAGGACAGCAAAGGTAGATCTAGCCATTGCATTTCTTTTAGCTTTCATTTGTGGGACCCATGTACCCTTCTCATCAAATAACACTCCTAAATATAAAAACGACACCACCCGTATTATTATGTTCCCTTCACAATAGTGAGTTTTATATTTCTTAGGTTTTACCCCCATAACCATGGTGTGAGACTTTGAAAAATTGACATCCAAATCCAAAGACTTCATAAAAACAGCAAACGATGTTAAAAGATGCTGTAGGACAATTGCCGTTCTAGCTAAAAGGGCTGCATCATCCGCGTATAGGAGAGCTGGGATTAGCCGCTCACCTACACGAGGAATATCCAAGCTAGCACCCATTAAAACCGTATCTAGATTATTAATATATAAGGTAAATAAAAGTGGGGCTAGGATGCAACCCTGTCTCACTCCATTAATAATGCGAATACTACGTGTAAGGTTACCTTTTTGATCAAATCTTATCGTGGCTGTAAGGTCCTGATGCAAATCTGCTAAAAAATGTACTATAGTTTCGTCTAGGCCTAGTTTTAATAGCAGGTGCCACAGTTTGGATGTATTAACACGATCAAAGGCCGAAGAGAGATCCATAAAGGCCAAATGAAGTGAACCTTTCTTCGCAACCGTGTATTTTCCAGATAATAGAAGCAGATTTAGGCACTGATCCGTAGTTCCTCTCCCTTTCCTAAACCCGTACTGTAAGTTTGAGAGGATATTAGCATCATTAAGCCACTCAGTGAGCTTGCTTAAGATCACTCTGCCTAAAACCTTCACGGCTGAATCTATCAATGAAATTGGCCTATAGCATCGCGGGTCACCTCTATTCCCTTTTTTAAAAACCGGCACTATAACTGATTGTGACCAACATTTGGGTAAACCTAATTCACAGGCTTTATTAAAAACATTTGCTAATAATTTAGACCATACGGCTATATCAGCTTTGTATGGATCAGCTGGGTCGCCGTCCGGACCAGGGGCTTTGTTCCTTGACATTTGATCTATAGCCACTGCTATTTGCTTCTCCGTAAAAACTAGGGAATATTTCCTGCCTACATATGGGGGACTCCTAAGTTCCAAGTCACCCTGGTCCCCATATATGTTTTTAAAATGGTTGAACCAATCCTCTTCAGGGATATTATACTCCAGCAGACTGCCTTTGTTATCCGCAAAGAATGGTCTGTTCACAATATTCCAGAACTTGGCACTATTTTTTATTACATCAGTTGACATTAATTCATTCAGGGCATCATTTTTAATGTCTGATTTGCGTGTGTTAATAGCTAATTTGTACTCTTTCCTAAGGGCAACTATTAAACTTTTATCTTGTGGTCTATTTTTTAGGGCGGCCATCAACTTCTGATGCGCCACTGAACATCTATGGTCAAACCACCTCTCTCCTCTATTGGGATAGTTCTTGCAGTCATACGTAAGATCTTTTGCCACCTGCAAGCAAATTTTAACATAGGCGGCTAAAATTCCATTTTCTCTTGCCCCACTATTAAGACATAGCTCTATTTCCAATCCCACTTTGGTAGCTAAATTACTACAGAAATCTTCAGGGATGACCCTACACCATTTTAGTCTACGGCCCTGGTCTTTATTCTTAATAACTGCTGTAGGCACCCATTTATCGGTTACCAGATTGAGCCCAATACCCCCTCCCAGTATCAGGTGTATGGGATTGTGGTCACTGAATTGTGACCACACAGCTGTATAATGTTTAACAAATCTTTCCAGGGCAGTATTTATAAAAATGTAATCAATGGTCGTATGCATTCCCCTACCTTTAAAGGATGGAATATCAACCGTGTCGCTTAAATCATTTGGATATAAAAGACCCAAATCTGCAAGGGTTTGTTCCAAAAATTCCCCTTGCAGTGTGTGTTCAAAATGTACGTCTGAATACATGCCAGGCCCTAGGCTATCGGTAACATAACAGCTCTTGGAACATAAATGTATATTAAAATCCCCTAAAATAACAACCAAATAAGATGTGACTTGTTGCTCCTTATAACTCTCCAAATAAGTTTTAAGACTAGACAGATATTCAATAACTGTGGTTCTATCAAATGGGTTATAGAAGTTAACAATTAAAACTTTAGTTGAGTTGGCGGGTACAATTTCAACAGCTAAACAATTTACTAGCCCTGTTTCCAATTTTCGACGAGTACCTATAACCTTGAAGGATATTAGAGTAATCAAACCCCCTTTTGGTCTTCCTACCTCCGAGGTCCTTGCTGGTTCAAAATAGGTAGAATAGCCATCCAACCAGAGGGTATTACCCACTTCCCAAGATGCTTGAAGCCCAATAATTTCATATTCCTTTAAGAAATTATTCCATATAGCATCCTCCATTTTATTTCTCAACCCTGCAATGTTCCAACTAAGGGGCCGATTCCGATCTCGGTCGGAGGCGCACCCAATACCATTCGGTCGGGAAAAAAGCCATGCGAATGCCTGTTTCCCGACCGATCCGTACATCATACCGAACTAGTAAGTACGATGCGCACAACAGCACAGAATCCTGCCGAGTCGTACTCACCCAATCCAGGTCCTGTTCTCCGACCGAGGCGAATCCGGAAACGCAGAATCGAGTCGCACGGAAGCCAAAATGCAGCCCCGTCCGGCCGAACAAGTACGATGCGCTTTCCGTACGCACCGAACCCGTCGCTACGCATGGCACGTCAAAGCATCCGGGAGAGGCGCACATAAGCTCCGATTCGCGCCACAACACGATCCACGGCTACGAGGCGAACACGCCAGCGACGAGGACGACGCGAAGCAACGAGAAAGACGAACAACACGAACCAACCATGAATCCCTTCGTCCCGATCCTACCAATATTCTACATTTACTACCGGAACAGGCACGGACGCGTACGGCGCAGAAGGTAAGTCAGACACCAACCACAAAACACATACAACACGTACACGACACATCACACACACACAGAGGGACGCAGAATTTACTTACACCACCAACAGCAGCACCATAGGGGCGGGATGCCCATCACCAATGCCACATATGCACACAGGGGCGTGGATGCGCACCACCACTACGACCCCTACCCAGGGGGGGCCGGATGCCAGCCACTACTACCACCCTTACCCAGGGGGGGATGGATGTCCACCACTACTACCACCCTTAGCCAGGGGGGTGCCAGATGCCTACCACTACTACCACCCTTACCCAGGGGGCTGGATGCCTACCACTACTACCACCCTTAGCCAGGGGGTGCCAGATGCCCACCACAACTACCACCCTTACCCAGGGGGCTGGATGCCTACCACCACTACCACCCTTAGCCATGGGGGTGCCAGATGCCCACCACCACTACCACCCTTACCCAGGGGGCTGGATGCCTACCACTACTACCACCCTTAGCCAGGGGGTGCCAGATGCCTACCACTACTACCACCCTTACCCAGGGGGCTGGATGCCTACCACTACTACCACCCTTACCCAGGGGGCTGGATGCCTACCACTACTACCACCCTTACCCAGGGGGCTGGATGCCTACCACTACTACCACCCTTACCCAGGGGTGCTGGATGCCTACCACCACTACCACCCTTAGCCAGGGGGGTGCCAGATGCCCACCACCACTACCACCCTTACCCAGGGGGCTGGATGCCTACCACAACTACCACCCTTACCCAGGGGGCTGGATGCCTACCACTACTACCACCCTTACCCAGGGGGCTGGATGCCTACCACTACTACCACCCTTAGCCATGGGGGTGCCAGATGCCCACCACCACTACCACCCTTACCCAGGGGGCTGGATGCCTACCACAACTACCACCCTTACCCAGGGGGCTGGATGCCTACCACTACTACCACCCTTAGCAAGGGGGTGCCAGATGCCCACCACCACTACCACCCTTACCCAGGGGGCTGGATGCCTACCACTACTACCACCCTTAGCCAGGGGGTGCCAGAGGCCCACCACCACTACCACCCTTACCCAGGGGGGGCTGGATGCCTACCACTACTACCACCCTAAGCCAGGGGGGCTGGATTCCTACCACTACTACCACCCTTAGCCATGGGGGTGCCAGATGCCCACCACCACTACCACCCTTACCCAGGGGGGCTGGATGCCTACCACTACTACCACCCTAAGCCAGGGGGCTGGATGCCTACCACTACTACCACCCTTAGCCATGGGGGTGCCAGATGCCCACCACTACTACCACCCTTACCCAGGGGGCTGGATGCCTACCACTACTACCACCCTTAGCCAGGGGGTGCCAGATGCCCACCACTACTACCACCCTTACCCAGGGGGCTGGATGCCTACCACTCTTAGCCAGGGGGGTGCCAGATGCCCACCACCACTACCACCCTTACCCAGGGGGCTGGATGCCTACCACAACTACCACCCTTACCCAGGGGGGCTGGATGCCTACCACTACTACCACCCTTAGCCAGGGGGTGCCAGATGCCCACCACCACTACCACCCTTACCCAGGGGGCTGGATGCCTACCACTACTACCACCCTTAGCCATGGGGGTGCCAGATGCCCACCACTCGTACCACCCTTACCCAGGGGGCTGGATGCCTACCACCACTACCACCCTTAGCCATGGGGGTGCCAGATGCCCACCACTACTACCACCCTTACCCAGGGGGCTGGATGCCTACCACTACTACCACCCTTAGCCAGGGGGTGCCAGATGCCCACCACCACTACCACCCTTACCCAGGGGGCTGGATGCCTACCACAACTACCACCCTTACCCGGGGGGCTGGATGCCTACCACTACTACCACCCTTAGCCAGGGGGTGCCAGATGCTCACCACCACTACCACCCTTGCCCAGGGGGGCTGGATGCCTACCACTACTACCACCCTTAGCCAGGGGGGTGCCAGATGCCCACCACCACTACCACCCTTACCCAGGGGGGGCTGGATGCCTACCACTACTACCACCCTTAGCCAGGGGGGTGCCAGATGCCCACCACCACTACCACCCTTACCCAGGGGGGCTGGATGCCTACCACTACTACCACCCTAAGCCAGGGGGCTGGATGCCTACCACTACTACCACCCTTAGCCATGGGGGTGCCAGATGCCCACCACTACTACCACCCTTACCCAGGGGGGGCTGGATGCCTACCACTACTACCACCCTTACCCAGGGGGGCTGGATGCCTACCACTACTACCACCTCTACCCAGGGGGGGCTGGATGCCTACCACCACTACCACCCTTACCCAGGGGGGGCTGGATACCTGTCACTACTACCACCTCTACCCATGGGGGGCTGGATGCCTACCACCAACACCACCCCCACTCATAGGATGGACAATGCATGACACAACCAGCACACCACAACCTAGGGAATGCAAGAAAAAGACATCCCCCAACACCATGACAAGCGTGTGTAGACTGTGTCAAATGCCTACAACACTGAACATGACTTTGAACATACAATGTGACCCCCTATCACATGTGCCACACATATATGTGTGTGGCCCCCACAATGCAAGCAGGCCATGACCATTGTGGCAATGGGGTCCAAACCCCCATCATCACAGTGACCAAAAGGTAAGTGTGGGGTCCATAGCTGAAGCACATTTTGAACATTGTGGCAATGGGGTCCAAACTAAGGCTGGGCGTAGTTCGCGAAGTAATGCTTCGCGAAGCTACGCAAAGTGCAGTTCGCACTACGCAAGCTTCGCGTAGCACTACGCGAACTGCGTAGCGCACTGTTCGCAATGATTGCACAGTGCCGGATGCTTGTCCGCACTGTGCAATCATTGAAAACGGCAACTTGCACAGTGCGAGCTGTCTTTTACTGCTGCTCGAGTAGATTTTTACTCGAGCGGCAGCTTTCTCAACGCGGACTGGTAGTTTCTCATCGCGAGCGGTCGCGAGCATACGCGACCACTCGCAATGAGAAACCTGACCTCCCCGCGTTGAGAATCTCGCCGGGAGGTTTATTTTCCACGCTCGCGATCGGCAACTTGATGTTGCTGATCGCGAACGAGGAAAAAGTCTCGCCGGGATGTCATTTTGCTTGCTCGCGGTCGCCAACTTGACGTTGAGGACCGCGAGCAAGCAAAAAATGACCGCGGCGCTACGCTACGCTACGCGTGTTCGCACTGTGCTACGTGCAATTCGCGTTGTGCGAAGTAGCGCAAGCTTCGCAAACTACGCGAGCGTAGCGTAGCACTTCGCCCAGGGTTAGTCCAAACCCCCATCATCACAGTGACCAAAATGTAAGTGTTGACAAAGAAAAAGCTGCAACTGCCAAACTGCATGGATGATTCCTGGTCACAGAACATAAAACACATCAGTGGCAAAGTAGTGCATGTGTCCCATTGCAACATAGTTTGGGGGAGGCAAATACTGCAGTGCAAATAAGACATACCTTTGGCCATGTGCAGACAAACAACACCCATGGGGACTGACACAGTCAACATTCATCAATGACACAATGACAGAAGTGACCATCAGAATGCAGACCCACATATTTGCACCAATGGGCACACAAATGCAGATACCCTGTGGAGACTGTAGATGTGAGGTGAACAGTTACCATACCATGGCAGCAATGGGACACACAAACCATGATCATTGTGCTGACTGATGACCTAGGAGTCCCAGGAACAGCAGGGGAAACCCACCAAACTACATACAGCCAATGGCACACCTAAGATATGCCAATGCAGTGGTGCAGATGCACAAACACAAACAGGCAGACCCACACTGCACATCAAACACAACAGGTGAGGGGGGGGTGTGCCAGTGTCCCCAGGCAACCACACAACACATGAGGAGGCCTGAATACCAATCATACAGATGTGCATACAGTGCCACACAAAGGTAACTCATGGATCCAAATCCCCTATGTGGGCAATCAGGCATTGTCAGATGAGAGGGAGCACAAATCACACATGTCACACAGGCACGTAGGAACAGCAACTGACACAGCAAGACACAGACACACCACAGCACTACCCCCAGGGCCCCCACAATGTGGTGACCCTGGGCTGCATTACAATCCCACTGTGATAACAAAGCTAAATGTCGTTCACACTGTGAACCACAGTCATGTGTCCTGAGCAACAAACTACCATCACACCTACACAAGCACAAATCAATCAGCACGGCCAGTAAGCCAAGGCCAACATGGAGGCAGGGGTCTAGCCGGGCAACAACTCTCATCTGCACACACTCAACACCACACACCTCGACCTCCAACAATGTGCAGCAGTGAAGCACACATGCACTGGTGACATTGCACATGCACCCATGACAATCCCAGGGTGGTGGGTGGGAACCAAGGTGCAGAAACACATCACACATGGCCACTCAACAAGACTCCTGAATGTCTGACACACTGCACACTACGCTGTACATGGACATGACGGCAATACCACACCAACCAATGGGATCCCAGCCACAGTCACACACCAATGAAGAAGCCAAGGTCACCCACAAAGAACACACATAGACAACAACTAACATTGCAGCCCGGACCCTGAGGAGTGCCAGCAGTCACACACACAACGTGTCACAATCACTGAAAGATAACACAAACTGGAAATCACATGACAGGTGCAAACAACAAGTGCCAAGGGGAAACCTGACTGTGACCCATCTGCGTCTGCACACAAACTCAGCCCTGACAGCAAACACACCTATGGGTGACACCCTGATGACCAGTAATGTGCCATGCACCCACATCACAGAGAACCCAGGGAGAAGACTTTGGGGGAACATAGGTCAACTCAGCAAGCATCACAAACAGGTACAACACTAGGGATCACAGCATGCACAGCAAAACGGAAGTGAACACACAGACATGCTCATACAACACACACCTTGGGCGCAGGCAATGTCACAGGAGTACACACTGCCATGAGGGGACTCCACTCCTGTGTGAGGAAAGCTGTGCCATATGTTGCCTCAGTAGGGCCCCATCATGTCAGCTGAGCACTTGGTCACACAATCAACAATTAGCACCAAATGAAGGCTCCTGTCACATCAGCCTGGTCATGGAAGTGCCAACGAAATCATCAGCACAGATCCAACACACTTGTATAGCAATGTTGCACTGACAACACAGATGAGTCCTTCCCCATTGATGCCCAAACCTGCATGTCCAGTGGAGATGGCCACACGGTCAGGGAAGTAGACGAATTGAACAATGGCAGGCACAACAGATGTGCAGGGGTGGAAGCCACAGATGTGAAATTGCTAATGTAAGTAGGAAATCCCATTGCCAAATACTGAACACATGACACCCTCAGATGCTGCTATGGTTGACATGGATACACCACAGGATAGGACACATTCCCCTGGACCACATGTGTTCCTGCACAGTAACACTTCATTATCATGAGACCAAATATCACCATCACTGCAGCAAGGGCATGGTTAGCATCATCAACAACATGTACATCAGAAGCATAAGCACTAGAGAACAGAAAGTTGCTTTATTCCGCATATGTGTGTTTAAAAGTGAAAGTCCAGAATAAACACAAAGGCCAATGGCCAGTCCATTGTCAAAGTCCAAACAGGGTGACAGTGGCAGATGTCACCCTACGCATGCCTGCACTGCACAAAACCAGGGACAATCCACTAGGAGGGGCAACCGGGGGGGGCAGGCCAGGCACCGCAGGGACAGGATCAGGGCTCACCAGGAGGAGGCAGGGAAGGGGTGGTGGGTGCTGGAGAGCCACTGACAACTGCAGTGGAGGTGTCTGACATGGTGTGTGCCGGCACAACTGGGGGGCATGACTCAGATGTTGTGGGTGCCGGCACGACTGCAGTGGACCTTGCAGATGGAGTGGACAGGTCCGCCACTGCAGTGCCCAAGTCAGACAGGGTGGTAGTGGACTCCACTGCAGTGCCTACCACCAGGAGAGGAGAATGGGGAACAGGCAAGGTGGGCTGGACAGAGGGGAGGACACCCTCACCACATCAGTGGCACAGACAAGCGCAGCGGGGGTGTGGTGCCGGGAGAGCAAGTGGCAGGGGGAGAAGGCCGGATCCTCTTGGGGATGGTATATCTGTGGGTGGGGGAACCTGGGGCAGGGTGTGGTGGGGGCACCTGTGGAGTGGGGGCCTGAGGGATGGAGGAAGGAGACCTGGTGCCTGAGCTGCAGGGCGGCGGCGGGGTCTTGCTCTTACGACTCCGGGGGGACTTGCGGGTGGGGGCCTCAGTCTGTCTGCGCCTGGGGGAGGGTGTCCGGAGGTGAGGGGCACTCTGCTCCGTGTGGGTGGGCTTCCTCTTCCCCCTGAATGCTGTATCAGCTGGATCGGAGGGGAAGAGGCCGAGGTCACTGAGGAAGAGCCGCTGGGTCTTTGGGGTTGCAGGTGAGGCAAGGGAGGGTGCTTTGGAGGGAGAGGCAACTGAGGACTGCGCAGTGCTCGTGGATGCGTGTGTGTGTTCCAGGGCCCCATCCCCTGTGAGTCTGGTTTCAGTCCCCTGACTGTGCGTGCGTGTGCGTTTTGTTTGTGGCGTGTGTGTCTGTGTGCTGGACGTGTGTGTGCTGGTGTGTGCGTGTGCCGGTGTGTGTGTGCTTGGGACGGGTAAGGTGCTGGGGAGTGTGGATGGAGCAGAGGCAGGAGGGGTGAGGGACTGTCTGAGGAGGGACACTGCTGCCGTCAGGGAGGAGTCCATGGACCTATTGCCCCTCTGTAGGTCAGACATGCCCGATGAGATGCCCTCCATGAACGACACCAGCTGAGTCAACAGAGCGGTGTGCGCATGGAGGACACTCAGCATGGCTGTCTGCCCTACATGGAGCTGGCGAAGGAGGTACACAGACTCCTCACTCAGGGCAGCAGGGGACACAGGGGCAGGGGGTGCGGTGCATGGCCCAAAGGAGACACGCTCCCGAACATGGGAGCCTCCACGGACCTGGGGAATGGGAGCCGATGGAAGGGCGGTGGTGGTGCTGGTGGTGGCGGGGACAGCAACACTAGCTGGGGTGTGGTGGCTGCTGACACCCGCCTCCATAAGGGAGTCATCCTCCGAGCCGCTGTGTTCCTCAGCTGAGGTGGATGCTGCTGAGGACTCCTCGGTGTGGCTCCCTCGCCCTCTGTGCCACTGGGTCCCTCCGACCACTCCTCGGCTGCTGACCCAGTCTGGCTCTCCGGCTCCTCCTGGTCCGTGGAGCTGTCCCCTTCCGTGGCCGTGGATGTATCTGCAAACAATGGGGAAACAGACAGACATCAGTCACCTGCACCAAACGCACACACCACTGTGAGCACAGCACATTACAGAGCAAGCCCTGGCATCATTAGTTGAACATTGCTAAAAGTGCCCTAACTGAACAGGAGAAGCCAATTGTCAGTCTGATGCCAACCATGGCACTCACATCCCACATGGCCTTGTACCCATCTGTCTGGTGTCTGTTGGATCGCAACACCCCAGTGTGGACACATGCACCACCTACACAGTAGTTGGACAGTGCAGAGGACACGGTGTAGCATGTGGACATGCACACATCACAACTCTTGCCACTGAGTCAGTACAGGTTTCCGGATGAAAGGGATGCCCAGAGTCAAATAGGAAATGAATGTGATGCATACCAGCGACAGACACCATGATGCACCCATGTCCTGATAGCCATCGCCACAATGGTGTGCATGTAGCACATGTCACTCCCCTGCAGGATCACCAATAAGTAGACACATGCCATGGCGGAGGCATGACTGCTAAGTCATACATCACTGTCTCAGTGATGAATGACTTGGCAGCCAGACAACAACACTCTGCACTGTGTCACAATAGTAGGTCATGGGGAATGCAAGTCCTGGAGCTGCACAAGTGCACATGTACATCCCCCACACAACACATCATCTTAACCCTCATCTGTCCAGGTCATACCGATTGGACATATGGGAGACCTGTGACACTACCCTCTGAACCTGAGCCCCTCACAATCTGCTGTGAATGGGAAACAGCTGCCTGAACTTCACATTCGCATACCCCAGTCTGCACGGGCAGCTGATCAAACACCTATGTGACACACAAGTATCGTCTCCTATGGTCACATCTCCAGTGGCATGCTGAGCCCCTACCGAGAAACACCCCAGCAGTCCTGGCAACAAATCCACAGCACACTGACACAGAGGCAGACACCTGAGGGGTCAAATCACTGCGCACAACGTGTCAGCTGATACACAGGAGTGGGAGTACAGGTGTATTGGATGGGCTGGAGTAGGCATGACTGTCCTGCCCCACATGAATGAGGGATGAGCCCTGGACAGTGGATAGCTGGCTATGTATGTGTGACACACGTAATCTGCACACTCCTGGGGCCCAGACATTGTTCCCACCCGCTGCATGGGTGTGTGCCAGATACCCCAGGCACATGTGGTGGCTCAGCTCAGCAAGTGGACCGCATATCAAAGCAACACGCAGATTACATGTCCGAACACAGGCGTTGTGTGAACAATGGACCCACCCATGATGCCCACAACAGAGTTAGGGAAACAGATGCTGTCCCCCACCTTGAGTGAAGAAAACTGCAAGGACACAGTCCCAAGTGACACAATTCCCTGAATGTAAGGGCCACAGCTGGGTATCAGATGAGGAGTGGGCAGTGCACAATAGAGGGACATGGCTCCTGGACAACATGACTGCTGTACTGTGGCAGTTTAACCAGGCCAGAGGAGGGCACATAGCATGTAATACAGAGTTCACAGTGCAGTCTTTGACTCACCCCCTCCTTGCTGCTGCCTGGCCTTCAGCTGCCCATCCAGGTCTGGAAACACCACCGCCAGGATCTGGAGCATGTGGGGGGTCAGGGTCCGTGTTCCGCCCCTCCTGCGAGGAGGCGACAGCTTCAGCTGGACCCGTGCAATCCTCCGGGTCCAGCCCCGAAGGTCCTGCCACCTCTTCTGGCAGTTGCGGATCCGGCGCTTGTAGACCCCCACGGACCGGACAGCCCTGACGATGTCCTTCCAGATCTCCTGCTTCCGATGGGCATTAACCTGTGAGGATGACAAAGTGAAAAGGCCATTACTACACATGCAACATATCCGTGCATGACACAGTTGTATATACATGTCTCAATCACAAGGGCACATGATGTACACAGGCAGTGCAACGCTGCCCATGGACAGTTTGCCAGAAGTCACTACATGGTATCATTGCATGGGAAGTAAAACCTTGTTCAAATGCACTGTCACTGCACCATACCTGTCCAGTGCATGTCACTACACACTATGGGGGGTGACAACTACTCAGTGAGCCTGCTAGCCAGTGGCGTGCAGACTTTCAGCCTTGCTAGTCAGACAAAATGCACATTCAGAAAGGCAGTGCACAGAACACTCACCTGCTCCCCTGGTGTCCCATACAGCTTGCTGTACTGTGGAAGTAGGCTGTCCAGCAGGGCCTGGTTCTCCTCAAGGCTGAAGGCTGGGGCTCTCTCCACAGTACGTGCCATTGCAGGGTCCAGAGGGGGCAGAGACAGCAGCAGTGCAGTGGCAGATGTCGTCCTGGAGCATGTAGTGCAGGCAAGTGAGCTCTCAGGGGAACAGCCAGCAATATATATGTGCTGCAGAGGCAGATACTGTCCCATGTGTCCAAAGTGATAGGTCCAAGTCGTTTGCATCTTCTGAATCTGGCCAATCCATGGAATAGCAGCACCAATACACGCCCACAGCATCCTTCAAATCTTCAACTCCATGACATACATGATTTTGCAACATTGCTGTGGGTGACCAACTGAATTTCCAGCAACCGACTCGTTCGAATTTCGAAAACGCGTCCGTTGCCAGGCTAGGCCATTGTCAATGGGTGCGCACCGATCGGTCCATTGCTGTACAACGCGTACAGGGGTACAACGCGTACCCGCACACATTGAATGCAATGGGCCGGCTGGGTGCACCGATCGGTCCATTGCGGTACAACGCGTACAGGGGTACAATGCGTACCCGCACACATTGAATGCAATGGGCCGGCCGGGCGCACCGATCGGTCCATTGCTGTTCAACGCGTACAGGGGTACAACGCGTACCCGCACACATTGAATGCAATGGGCCAGCCGGGCGCACCGATCGGTCCATTGCGGTACAACGCGTACAGGGGTACAACGCGTACCCGCACACATTGAATGCAATGGGCCGGCCGGGTGCACCGATCGGTCCATTGCTGTTCAACGCATCCCTGTACAAGTGACTGGCACCATGCCTGTCTCAGATGAACATATGCCAGCCACAGATAGCTCCCAGGGAGTGAGGGGCACACCTACAACACCACAGCCTGTCCAAACTGTATCATAAGGCATGTAAGGCTGCATTTCCTATTGTGTGTATGTTGGTGTACATGTTGTCCTGTGGGTGTCACCTGGGGGCAGCCACCCCCAGGCTGTGCACGTGTTCATGGGGACAGGATCCTGGGTGTTACGTGTACATGACCACTGTGATGTGCAACTGTTCATATCTGTGCATGTGCCATGGTCACATTTCACGGTGGTGTATGTGTATGTCATGTCACATACCCCGTGAGTCCCATGTGGGATGGTATGTTTGAGCCAGGGTGTCCCAGTGGCACAATAGTGATGGTCCTCCACAGTCTGTGTGCATGTAGTGTTTACAATGTCTCTGATTTCATGTGCACAATGGGAGACAGTCTCCACATCCACGTTGTGTGTGCATGGACTTTGATGTTGTGCGTGTGTGTGTCACAGACGTCCATGTCTGTCCTGCAGAGGCAAGTGGAACCACTACCTGTGGGGGTCATGGTTGTTTTGCTGTGGTGTATACCTGATACTCCATGTAATGCCAGTGTCCATGTGGCAGTACAGGGTCCCTGGGAATGTACCTGTCGTTGAGCTGTGATGCCTGGGGCACATCTGTCCTCACATGTCACTGTGGGGGGTGATTGTGACATGGCAGCAGGAGATGGGAACTGTGACACGGCCTCATGATATCCAATGGGCCAACCTGGGACTTATTGATGCCACTTGTTGAACCGTGATGACAGATGTTGGCCATGTATGTACCATACATGTCCTTACGGAACTGCACACTTCATGTAGTTGTGCCTCATAAGGATGTATGATGTGATATTGAGTGTGTTCAATGCCGCATATGTGGGGTGACTGACAATCTTGCTTTCTTCTCCTCTGCACTGCAGGGCTCCTGCTGTCCATCGACCATTTCCAGACCTGGCAACGATGGTGGAACGGGACAGCATCCGACGGTACCGCTTCACCAGGCAGCTGATTGAGGATTTGGCAGTGCAGTTGGCCCCACATTTGCAGCCTGGCCGGCCGTATCCTACAGCGCTGACCCCCAAGGTGAAGGTGATGGCAGCCCTACATTTCTTTGCCACCGGTACCTTCCAACATACTGTGGCGACTGCTGGTGGGATGTCACAGACCATGTTGAGCCGTGTGCTCCGCGATGTTTTGGAGGCAATGTTGCTATACCTGAACCGGTACATCTATTTCCCTAGACTGCAATGACTCACTGACGTGAAGAGTGACTTCTATGCCCTGGGGAGGATGCCGCATGTCATTGGCTCCATTGATGGGACACATGTGGCTTTGGTACCACCACAGGCCCAGGAGCAGGCCTACCGTAACCGCAAGCACTACCACTCGGTCAATGCACTGGTGGTGTGTCTTGCAGATATGACCATCTCACACGTGTGTGCCCGTTTCCCTGGTTCAGCACACGATGCCTTTGTGATGAGGAGTAGTCGCATCCCCAGGATGATGGCACAGATGCAGAACCAGCGTGCCTGGCTTGTCGGTGTGTACTGACTTTGTGCCATTGTGTGTGATCTGATCTGTAGTATTCCGCCCACTTTTCCAAGTCAGCTAATGTGCACTTGTCTGTCCGAAGGTGACTCAGGATACCCCAACATGCTGTGGTTGCTGACACCCCTCAGGAACCCTGTGACACCAGCCCAGATGCGCTACAATGAGGCACATGGTCGGACCAGGAGAGTCATTGAGCGGACATTTGGTCTCCTGAAGAGCCGCTTCCGCTGCCTCGACAAGACAGGAGGGTCCCTCCCATATGCCCCAGCGAAGGTGTGCAAGATTATCATCGTCTGCTGCATGCTCCACAACCTGGCAGTGCGGAAGGAGTTGCCTCTCATCCAGGATGACAATGACCAACATCCGCCACCTGTGGAGGATCCTGGCCTGGACCACGATGCCAGTGATGATGATGATGATGAGGGTGATGTCCGCACACAGCTCATCACCAACTTCTTTAGCTGAATGTGAGTATCCTGAGGTGTCATGTCAATGATGTGAGTTGGCATGATATGTGTAGGTGGTGCTCTGGTGCTGTTGGAGTGTGTCCATGGGCTACTTGACTGGATGTGTGTAGCGATGTGTGCTTACAGGTGGTCTGTACTCCCCAACAGTGTTGACATGCTAACTTGGTTCTGGGTGGGTATCTTGTAACATGTATTGTGCATGAGTTTTGCTGTTCTGTCCTGTTCTCCATTGCTTTTGACTGTGTGTCATTTCTGTCCTTCACAGGGTACTTTCAGATTCGTTTGGTCAACTGTGTCCACCGACGACGTGATTGTACTTCCAGGGTGGTAGCTGTTGTGTCCCTACAGGTGATGTGCGCCACACCCATGGACTTCCTTCCTTCTACAGTTGTTGACTGTGTGCCCGCTGCCAGGTGGGATTACCTTGCATCTGTAGTGGTTACGAGTCGGGGTGGGCGGAATTTGCGTAGTCGCGCTACGCAAAGCTCCGCGAAACGGTAAAAAATCTCCGCGAGCACGCAAAAGTTCCGCGAACACGCGGAATTGCTTGTTCCGCCCGTTCGCGATGCTTTTTTCCTGTTCGCGAACGCTGTTTGCGTGCTCGGGGAGAAATATCTCGCGAACACGCATTTTGAAAGCGCGAACAAGCAAAAAATTCCGCAAAGCCGCGGATCGCAGAATTTTGGGCAATTTCGCGTTCTCCGCGGAACGCGAAATTACCCAAATTCCGCAAATTCCGCAAATTCCGCGAGCGGAACGGAATTTACCGCCCAGGCCTAGTTACAACATGTTGCAACTGTGTAATAAACCTGTGCTTCACTTTGTGATGTGCGTTGTCTGTGGTCACACATTTGACTGACATTTGCTTACTGCACCTGTGGGCTACTTGACTACAACTGGGAATAGGTGTGGTGGCTGTGCATTGCACCGTCTTTCCTGGCAACATCAGTGTAGGCAATGAGTCAGATGACCTAGGTGTGTATGTGTTGTGTAGCCCTGGTGGTGTGTCTCCCTCATATGTGTCACGTTGCCATTACTCACATGCCTGTGTTGTACTTGCTGTTGCAGTTCGCATACACAGTGTAATTTTGCAGTTCATCATCCCCATGACAGCACCCACGTTGGAATCACAACAGAGGCAAGTATGGTGTATTAGTGTGTTTATTGTGATACATTTGTGTGAATAGTGCATAGGATGATTAGTGCTGTACATTTATATTGCAATAAGAAGTTCCTAGGTGAATTGAAAGTCCTGGTAGACAAAATCCCCAGTATCGGGGCCACAGTTGTCTGAGACATTGGTCCAACTTGTACTCCCCATGTCATGTGTGGAAGTTGTGTTGCCGTCAACAGGGTGAACAGTTTGTGCACAAAGGTGAACATCCAGAACAGGTTCAGGCATCCTGGGGGTTGCACTTGGCCATCGGCCTCTCACTTGCCCCTCCTCGGACGACCCCTCTTCTTTGGGGGGGCCCCTCAAGTACAGGCTGCTGCGGTGCAGGGGACTCTCCGCCAGAGTCATCCTCCCTCCCTGTGGCAGTTGCAGTTTGTTCAGCACCAGATGTTGTTGGCACACAGGGAGGTGTAGACTGGTTGCTGTTCATCTGGCGGAGGCATTGTAATATGTCCCTGTGCACCGCCGTCATCTCTTGCAGTGCGTCCCACTTGGACTCCACGCGGGACATGTGTGAGTCCAAGCGGGCATGATGGGCAGCCTGCTGCTGTTTCATGTCTCTGAGGAGCCCCACTACCTGGCTGAGATCTCCGGTGCTGGACTGGTACGCATCAGCTATGCGTACCAGTTGTGGGTCATCATGCACACCAGACACCTCTGCAAGCAGCGACCTCTGTCTCCCACCACCCCTGCCGACATGTGCAGTGCGTGCAGTGGCACGCACAGATGACCCTGGTCCCCCTTGGGGGTTGGTGGTGGTGGTGGTGTCCATGGCCCCACGTTGGTCCAGGGTCCCTGTGCTGGTGGTGCTCCTTGTTCTGTCCATGTCAGCAGGGATGGTATTTGTGGTGACAGTCGTTGGAGGGGTGGGTGCAGGGGTGCAGCTGGTGGTCCTGCTGGTGCTGCAGCTGGTGGTCCTGCTGGTGCTGCATGTTGACTTACACCGGAGGTGCCAGGTTGGTCTTCTTCATCGGAGGAGGGCAGAGGCTGTACGACACCAGTGAGCTCCGTATCCTCTTGAGCCTGGGACTGGGACTCCTCAGCGTCTGCTGCTGTGTCCCCATCATCACCTGTTTTTGGGAGACACACACAATGTATGTTATGTTTCTGCAGGCATCAATGGATGACACACCTGACAGTTGTGACTGTGCCTCTGGGTGCGGGCCTGTACATTGCATTGTCCTAAGTTGTCACAGTCAGGGGTTGATATTGTTGTAGCACATTGTCCTGCATTATTTGGGCATTTCTATGTATTTGTTGGGGTGTGAACATGGTCTGCATTGGTTGTATTTGGTTGACAGCCGGCCCTCCTTCCCACCCAGCCAGTCAGTTATCCCACCATGGACTGTGCTTGCATTGCAGGGAGTGAAAGTTGTCTTTCAGGATGTCAGTCAGTGGTGTCCTGCTGTTGGTTGTTGCACAGTTGCCAGCGGGGCCTTGTGCTCCCCACAGCAGTAGCCAGTGTCAGCCATCTTGTCAGTTGTTTTCCACTCCCTGTGATGTGAGCATGGTTCAGGGTGGTGTTGATGGGACAGTTGTGGGGGTGAGCTATGTCTGTGACTATGACTCCCATCATGCTATTGCCTCCACCCCACTTCCCAGCAGTCCCATACTTACTTGCTTTTGTGGGGAGTTCAGTGTGTGTGGGTGTGAGAGCAATGGCAAGATGGCTGACAGTGGTGTCCTGCTGTTGGTTGGTGTGCAGTTCCCAGCATGCCCTTGTGCTCCCCACGACACAGCAACAGTGTCAGACATCTTTGATGGGCCTTTCCACTCTCTGTGGAATGTGCATGCGGGAGTGTGAGCTTGATGGGCCATGTGGTGGGGGATGTTGAGCTGTGACTACGACTCCCATCATGCTATTGCCTCCACCCCCTTCCCAGCATGCCCATGCTTCCTTCCTTTTGACTCTGCTTCCCTGTGGGGTGGGCTGCCTGTGCTGACAGGATGGCTGGGAGTGTTGTCCTGGCAGTTGTTTGGCTAAAAGTCCCAAGAGTGTCCCTGTGCTTCACACAACATAACCCAGGGTGGAGGTTCTTTGTGGGATCTTGAGTTAGGATGTGAGGCATTGCATTCTCCCAGGTGGGTTATGTGGAGTTTGTGTTGAGGGGGTGTGTGAGGGAAGGTGCTTGTGACTATGGTCAGTGCTGCAAGTCCTCCTTCCCACCAAGCCAGATATCCCACCATGGAACGTGCTTGCATTGCAGGGAGTGGAAGTTGTCTTTCAGGATGTCAGTCAGTGGTGTCCTGCTGTTTGTTGGTGCACAGTTGCCAGCAGGGCCTTGTGCTCCCCACAGCAGTAGCCAGTGTCAGCCATCTTGTCAGTCTTTATCCACTCCCTGTGATGTGAGCATGGTTCAGGGTGGTGTTGATGGGCCAGTTGTGAGGCTAAGCAATATCTGTGCCTACTACTCCCATCATGCTATTGCCTCCACCCCCTTCCCAGCATGCCCATGCTTCCTTCCTTTTGACTCTGCTTCCCTGTGGGGTTGGCTGCCTGTGCTGACAGGATGGCTGGGAGTGTTGTCCTGGCAGTTGTTTGGCTAAAAGTCCCAAGAGTGTCCCTGTGCTTCACACAACATTACCCAGGGTGGAGGTTCTTTGTGGGATCTTGAGTTAGGATGTGAGGCATTGCATTCTCCCAGGTGGGTTATGTGGAGTTTGTGTTGAGGGTGTGTGTGAGGGGAGGTGCTTGTGACTATGGTCAGTGCTGCAAGTCCTCCTTCCCACCCAGCCAGATATCCCACCATGGAACGTGCTTGCATTGCAGGGAGTGGAAGTTGTCTTTCAGGATGTCAGTCAGTGGTTTCCTGCTGTTTGTTGGTGCACAGTTGCCAGCAGGGCCTTGTGCTCCCCACAGCAGTAGCCAGTGTCAGCCATCTTGTCAGTCCTTATCCACTCCCTGTGATGTGAGCATGGTTCAGGGTGGTGTTGATGGGCCAGTTGTGAGGCTGAGCAATATCTGTGCCTACTACTCCCATCATGCTATTGCCTCCACCCCCTTCCCAGCATGCCCATGCTTCCTTCCTTTTGACTCTGCTTCCCTGTGGGGTGGGCTGCCTGTGCTGACAGGATGGCTGGGAGTGTTGTCCTGGCAGTTGTTTTGCTAAAAGTCCCAAGAGTGTCCCTGTGCTTCACACAACATTACCCAGGGTGGAGGTTCTTTGTGGGATCTTGAGTTAGGATGTGAGGCATTGCATTCTCCCAGGTGGGTTATGTGGAGTTTGTGTTGAGGGTGTGTGTGAGGGGAGGTGCTTGTGACTATGGTCAGTGCTGCAAGTCCTCCTTCCCACCCAGCCAGATATCCCACCATGGAACGTGCTTGCATTGCAGGGAGTGGAAGTTGTCTTTCAGGATGTCAGTCAGTGGTATCCTGCTGTTTGTTGGTGCACAGTTGCCAGCAGGGCCTTGTGCTCCCCACAGCAGTAGCCAGTGTCAGCCATCTTGTGAGTACTTTTCCACTCCCTGTGATGTGCGCATGGTTCATGGTGGTGTTGATGGGACAGTTGTGGGGGTGAGCAATATCTGTGACTACGACTCCCATGATGCTATTGGCTACACTGACTTGCCCAGCATACACAGAATTCCTTTCTTTCAGTGGTCTTCACTGTGTGTTGGTGTTGTAGTGGTGGCTACATGTCTGGATGTGTTTGTTAGTTATATTTGTGCCACTGCCTAGCTGTAGTTGTAGTTGTGTTTGTACATGTGATGACACAGTTAAATGTAACTTTGAGATGGCATGTGTTGTGTTTATCTGACTGACATACACATTTTGGGATGATTCTGATCTGGTTGCTGTGTAATTGCTATGAGTGCATGGTTTGACTCTCCCCTTGACAGTGATGTGTGTGTGTATTGTGGCAGAATATTGTGTACATTTGTTGTGTACTCACCAGGCTCTGGGATGTTCTCTAGTCCATAGACGCTCACTGGCGGAAGGATGGCCCGCACCTTCTCCTCCCAGGGCCTGAGGTATACTGGCTTGGCAGGAGGGCCACTGCCGGTGTATTGGCTCAGGAGGTAGTCCTTCTTCAGCAGCTCCCGTACCCTCCTGCGCACGTCATACCACCTGTTCTGGATGTCAGTCTTTGTGCGCAGACATGGTGATTGTGCGTTCACCCTGTTGATGATCCTCTCCCACATCTTTGTTTTCTGGGAGATGGGTGTCTGTTGGACCAGTGTGCCAAACAGCTGTGGCTCTACCCTGAGGATCTCGTCTACCAGGACTTCCAATTCACAATCTAGGAACTTGTGATTCTTCTTTGGGGGCATGGTGATGGGTGGTGATGGTGAGTGATGTGTGTGTTGGTGTGCAGGTGAGGGTGTGTGAGTGTGTGTTTTGCTGGGTGTATGTGAGGTAGCTATTTGTTGGTGTGCTGATGGTGTGTGGCTTGTGTGAGGGATGAGCTGTGGGTGTGTGGTTGCTGTCTGTTGAGTGCTGGCAAAAGAATAGCATTTGCAAAGGATCATGGTTGGGATTTGTGTCCTTTATATGGGTGGAGTTGTGGGTGTGTCTTTGTTCTCTGTCCCCACCCCCCAGTATTTATTGGCTTTGTAATTGCTTGTTTGGCCTTTTTTTGTGTATTTTTCCTTAGTACTTTCTGTGCATGTTGGAAACGTTCTTGTGACCGAGTCGGACCCTGCAGTTGTCTCGTACGGTCTTCTCCGTTTCGTTCACGCTGTGTTTGTGCAGTTTTCTATGCTGCGTACGCGTCGGTCGCGGTGTTTTGTGTTACTTCGGCTCGCAGTTTTGTATGCGTGTCGGTCGTACGGCTTGTCCTCCGTACGACTCGGTCGTGGTTTTCGCGCCTTGCATCGTACTTTGCGGTTTGGAGTTCACGGAGTACGTTTCGGTTGGATTTGTTCCGGGTGCATGTCGGTCGGTTCGATTCGCGTGTTTTTCCGGCCGGATTGCTGTTTTCCGTGCGGCTCGGTCGTTCGGCTTGGGTTCAGTACGTGTCGGTCGGATTTTGCACGCTTTGCATCGTACTTGGCGTGTCGGGCGCCACAGGTACATGTCGGTCGGAATTAATTCCGGCTCCGAGTCGGTCGGTGCTTTTTCCGGCCCAAATCGGAATCGACCCCTCAGTATATTAACTGAACCTACTACATTGGGCCTGCTTACTTGTGTCATATTTATTATGGGCTCCCATTGTATACCCTCCTCCCTTCCTTGTACAAGAGGGATGGTGGTTAGTCAATCATTTCCGTCCAACTCACTCAATATTTCAAATCTATTTGCTGTTTCCACCCCCCTAGTGGCTGAGCGTTTCCCTATGGCACCCCCCACAGATAAAGGAGTCATAGGGATCCCGCTCACTAGGGAGAGATTTCCACTCTGCTTTGGTCTGATACCCACTCTTTGCCTATTTTTTCTCCATTGTGGCCCTAGAGAGGGAGGTAAACAGTTGGCCCTCTCAACCACTTTGGGAGGATAAAAAAACCCCAGAGGAAATACTTTTATTCCCTCTTTGTCACCACACTGAGCGGTCTCAAAAAACCAACCTGCTACATCCTTCATGTCAAAATTTACAACAACGCAATCTCCATCAATATTTTTGTGACAGTGGCCAACCCAGTCAACCCGTCTGGCCATTATAATGTGAGATGACGCATTCAAGCCCCCCTCAGAGTGTCTAAAACACCAAAATTTAACTTTACGTATTAGCTGACCTGTTGTTTCCCCAACATTCATCTTAAGGGGGGGCACCCCGGTTAGTACTACTACCAGAGGTGTGGACTCTGGGGGTAAGTGGAGCCTTACGTGACTATTCTTACCAATCGGGTTAGTTGTGCCTGTCATAGACCTAACCTCAGCGTTCCCATGAGCTCCAGCGTTATTCAACAGATTAGGAACTGTTTTAGGGCCCTGGAAGGGTTCATTAAGCTTCTGGTGGCCAAGACCAGAGGTACTAGCACCATTTTCCCCAGTGACAGACACCCTATCCTCATTTTGGTTGATATTATTACAGGAAGATATCCAATTTCCATCTTTGCCCTTCTCCTTCTCGATAATATGAGGACAGGCCACCCCCTCCCGCTTTCTTTCAAGATGTAACAACTTCTTCATAATCCCATCAACTCCATATTTCATACAATTAATTAATTCCACTCTCAATGTCTCGAATAAAGTGTCAATATGGGTTAGAATTACTTCCGTAGGAGTAGGTCCCAAGTGAGAGGGCTCCCTTTCTTCCATGTTCGTGTGACTACCAAACCCCTCCTGGGAGACAGAGTCCTTTTTATTCTGACCTCCCTTGGGTCCTTTTTTCCTCTTTTTTTTCATAGGTGCTACGGGCATTTCCATTGCCGAGGTCACGGGTATACTTCCGCCAATCCCCAGAGACGTTTCCTGTCC
This sequence comes from Calotriton arnoldi, assembly GCA_963921515.1. Classification (NCBI taxonomy): domain Eukaryota; kingdom Metazoa; phylum Chordata; class Amphibia; order Caudata; family Salamandridae; genus Calotriton; species Calotriton arnoldi. Next base: position 1,004,579 of record CAWUFW010005214.1, on the reverse strand, counting down.
TGAATTTGGAATAGCGTCAATATCATGAATAGAACCATCGGCCCCCGCTGAAGTAACATTAACAGAGTCAGATCCTGAGGTACGTGAGACTGCCAAGTGGGGGATATTGTCAACCAAGTTCGCCTCACCCATACCCAACTGAGCTTCTACATTGTGGATCTCTGTGGTGATTGCCCCCACTGCACTAGTTAGGTAAGACATTATGGAGGCACAATTACGGGGGATCTTGGCTTTAGTTTTGGGCAGATCATTAGAACAAGGCAATTTGCGCTTACCCATGTTGGCTTCTATACGTCAGAGGGGTTACCCAGCCCAGCCTCTGTCAGTCGCTGACGGGCACAGACGGGCCTGCCCTTGGCCTGGGCTTTGCCCGGGCACGGCCCGGCACGCCCGCGCGGGACCCGCGCTGCAGGAGCCCTGCTGATGTTTTAAAGCGCCTCCGGGCGTGTATTGCGGGCGTCGGCGGCGGTAACAGCCGCAAAGGAGCCTGGGACCTTGAGTCCTGTCCCGCTCCTGTTTCCCCTTCAAGTGGCGGTGATAGCAGAGTTTACAGGGCTTCCCCTGAAATAGGCATAGGGAAGGTTAGCCTATAACTGATGCGTAGCACAGCTAATGGGACACATCCAAAGAGGAGCTGCATGCGGTCACGGTACAGTTGCAACTGGCCGGGGTTCGACTGGACCACAGTACGGGCAGACATGGCGTGAGAGCACTCTTAGAACAGTGCTCAGCTGTACAGCCACGAGTAGTGATATCAAACCGCTAAATACAGTCTGGAAATTGGAGGGATGACACCCGGTGGAACTCCAGAAATCGCATGAAAAGAAGGGACAAGGCCAGAGCCCACATGTTTCAAAAAAATGTGCAACGGCCTTCAGTATCAGAGGCTTTGGATGATTCTTGTGTCAGTCCCCCGGAAAAAGTGGGAGTGCCGTGTTCAGCAGTGACTGATTCACGCGGGACGGTCAAGGCACCTGGAATCCGAAGGTCTCCGGGCTGATGTGGGCGTGACTACTTGTCTGAACAGAGGCCCATTGTGCCTGCACACTTCTTGAAGTATGCTTTCGCTGTGGGAATGTGAGGCCACAAATGACTATCCACAATCACATATGGGGGAGTTAGGAGAACATTGCTACAGCAAGGAACACGTTGGGCAACAGTTCCTATATACGCAATGCCTGCCCTATGACCGCAGAAGTTGTGCTCATTCAGGAGAAGATAACTTTGTTTGTAAAACAGATTTAGCGTGGGTATGTTGTCAGGGACTGGTGTACATGTGGGTAAACATACATAGACTGTACATGTCACTTGAAAATCCCTGTGCAACAGTACTTGAGTGTGTGAATGCAATAATGTCACCATCGTCCACATGACAGGATGTGTTGTGATGCTGGCTCTTGTGGGCACACTGCTAAGGAGTTCATTGTTCTGCGCTGTGTGATCTGTGACAACTTCCGTCATGTCCATGATGATGTTATTAGGGGATGGGAGCACACTGCTTCACCTCCCAGCACAGTTCACCCCTTGGCATTCTGTTAAATGCAGTTCAGTCATGATGCTTACTTGTCATGTGACTGAGGTGTTTCACCTGAGTTGGGCAGGGAGAGGTACAGAGACCCGAGGAGAATCTGGCTGCTTCCTCAGCAGACACCGATCACAATGTATCTTACCCCTACTGATGTGGGAGGATAACGCGACACACATGTCTAGAGATTCACAGCACTGACCTGCACCAACCTAGGTGACACACGACAACGGTGACAGAAGTAAGCTTTTCAACTGGACTGCATTCACCAGGATGCTAAGGGCGAAAGTGTGTTGGGAGGTGCAGTCGTGTGCTCAAGTCCTCCTGCTGTCCATGTTGATGGTGTTTGCCGGTGTTGTCTGTAATGCATATTGTACAGTGTTGCCTCATGGTGTTCTTTTGCGGTTATTGCATAATGTGGCAACGCACTGTTGTTTCCTTGTGTCTTTCCAGGTACCTCCACTCTCAATGGATTTTCGCTTTAACATATTCGGATACATTACAATGTGAGTCAACATGCCACTTACTGTGATGAGAATGCTTTTGACACGAAGGCATACTGTTGTGATTTGTGTTTTTGTTGCGATGTGTGACAGGTGAGGGGTAAAGTAGGAGGTGATGGCACACGGGTAGTTAGGGGAGGACACACAATGGTAGTGTTCCAAATTCCAAGCGGACACTCCCATCCTTGTGGCAATGTGGTTTGGTATTTACAACGACAGTCAGTGCTCGGTGTTACAGTGGTGACATCAGCGGTTGCTCCGAGAACTGGTACGGCACGGTGCTGTGCCACGTGATCCTGACGGGGTCTTTTTCAGATGCCCCCTCTGCCGTTTGGCCGGTGGGGAACCTGCTGCATGCTCATAGGTGTCTGAAGATTCGCTGTGGTGTGACTCACCCCTCCCTGTAGCCGCTGCTTGACCCAGCCCTTGAGGTCGCACCACCGCTTCCTGAGGTCACGCACAGTGTTTAGGGTGGTCCCTGCAGCATTGACTTTGCTGTGGGTCCTTGCACACATCTGAGTCTTGCGCGCAAGTAGGGTGTGTTGGACCAGGTGCCCAGACAAATGTGGTTCTACCCTGATTGTCTCGTCTACCGTCACTCTCAACTCTGAGTCGGTGGATTTGGGCATTGTCTTGGGGGGCATGGTGCAATTGAATGAGGGGTGCAGGGTGCAAGGTAGTGGTGGAGATATGTGAAGTGTGTGAGGTGTGTGCTGTCTCTCTGTCTCGGCTTGTGGTGTGCAAAGGATGCTGGTCCAGGAAGGGGTTGGTTTCATACTGTGGTATGTGGGTGTGTCAACATGAGTGGTGACCTCCAGATGCCTCTTCCATGCTGCGCATGTCTTTCCTTACCAGGAGCAAGTTGGGGTGTATCATTGTGGCGTGTGTGTTGTGATCGAGGGCGGCAGGGAGTACAGGCACACTTCGGGCATTGTTGTGGAGCTGGTTCCGTCTGCCATTCATTTGGCCTATGTGCGTACGCGGCGGTCAGACGCAGTGCTCGGTCCGCCAGCTCCGCATTCTCATCGTAATTAGCCGTGCGGTCATGCCGTGGCAGGAGCGGCCTTTTCAAGCCATTGACCAGCTTTCCCCGTCCGCCGCGGTCGGCTTTGCAGCTTTTCTGACCGTGGTGGACGGTCTTTTGTGACATCCATCTGCCGCGGTGTGATGTTGCGTACATTGCATCGTAATTTGGCCGACGGAAATGCCGCGGGTCATGCGGGAGGTATTTTTACGACACCATGGAGGACGGAAGGCTTTTCCGTCCGGCATCGTAATGAGCCCCTAAGTATCTGAGACAAGATGAAAAAAGTCCTTTTAGAATTGGAACATTATTCCTTTACGTGGTTTTAGCAGACAGTTCTCTGAAATAGACATTTCTTTAGTTCTGATTCTTGGATCAATGCTCATAGATGCAGAATGTGTCAGAAGGCTGTGCACAATATTTCAAAACAGCAGCTTTAGTTACTGATATTTGTGAGTTTGATATGTGACATTACTCTGAATGCAGACATGTTATCCAGTTGCAGCTACATATGGTAAAGATGGATATGCTACAGGTAATATTGAATAAGATGCCTTGAAGCATGTAGCTGTTATTTGTAAGTTTATGTGCAATGATTTATTTGTGCTTTAAAAATTGTGGCAGAGGCATTATAGTGTTTGCAATGTTATCCGTACAGCATTTATATTCCTTATATGACAAAGCTTCACAGAGGTAATATGTTACAATTCCAAATGTATGGTGAGATTTGCAGCTTATGGCTTCTCCTGACAAAACTATTAAATCACCCACAAAAGCAAGGCAGATAATAAAGTTCCAGCGAGAGCTTTACATTCAATATCCAATTATCAAGCAGTAGGCTGTCTCAATAAATTTCTTTCTCTATCCAGTTTTTGATGGTGGAGTGGTGGAAGACATAAAAGTTATGTGCACTTCCAGATATTTGGCTACAACACTGGTGATGCAGTACTGGTCATCGCATCTTACCTGCACGTTGATTGAGAAGGTGCAACTTCAGTAGAGGAGAGTGCTGGTTGTTAGTTCGATCAGCGTCACATTGGGAAGGGGCGGAGAGGCAGTCCATTGCTCCACCCAGTACATGGGGGGTTTGTGCTATGTTGTAGAAACAATGCTTCACCTGTATCTGTTCATGTCCACGTTTTTGGAAGAGGAGGTGTGATTTTCAGGATTCCATCCAGGATAGTTGGCAGTATTGCAGAGAGTGCACCCTATGAGATGCCTGACACTTTTAGAAGCCAGCTTCTGTTCTCTTATTGCCATTCAATGTATTCATTAGAAATCCCTTAACAGCAAGTCAATGAAAGTTAGAGTATTGGGTTTGGATTATTAAAATGTTTTTTTTAAATCTCTCCAACATAAACAAAGTTGACAACATTCAGAAAGCATTTGAACTAGGGCTCCCTGATCATAAGTGTAAGTAGCAGTTGGTTTCCATCCTGTCTTAAACATCCTTTCTGGTGTTAAATATAATCACTGCTGTGTAAAATACTGTTTGTATTGCATGGTTCAGGTTTGGGTCTTCTTATGTAAAAAATGCTGACTAGGGTTCCACTCTTGGATTGAAATATTGATCTCTAAATTCTCTTCTCATTTTCTTCTCATATGTTCACTATGTCCACCATATTTTGTTTTGCATGTTTCAATATTATTGTGAAAACTACTTTGTAGAAGTCGCGTTATGGCAAACCTATTTCCCAGCTGAGTAGGTATGATTCCAAATTGCCACAGCCTGGGCAGAGAAGAATTAAACCAAGTGATTCTACTGGTATCCAGCAATTCTCCAGTAACTAGATTCCTGTGGATTTGGAAACATTTCTCTTAAACAGATACATAATTTATGATATAGTGATATATCTGCTTCTTTTACCTCTGCCCAGCATTCTTGATCCAAGAAAATGTCAAGAAACAGTGGACAGGCATTTTAGGAGTCACATTTTAGTACTAATTTAAACTGCTATTTTTCCATCATAATAACTGAATGTATTCCTGCTTACTGTTTTGAGTTCTTTCAATTTAATCCTTATAAAGATTTACAAATGGATTCCAGTAAGCCCTCATCACCAGCCGCCTTGACAACTGCAACACTGTCTTCACTGGTATCTCCGGCCAGCTCCTCAGAAGACTCCAGACAATACAGAACACAGCAGCCAGACTCATCCTAGACCTCCCCAAGCGTACCACATCTCTCCTCACCTCGGAAACCTCCACTGGCTCCCTGTCCAGAAAAGAAGCCAGTCAAGATGCTCGCACATGCCTACAAAGCTCTCAACAAACAAGGACCATCCTACATTAACCATCAGCTGAATGTCCATGGTAAATATGGGAATGCACCCAAATCGATGTGTGTTGCATGGCAACACCCACGCAACACCCATGGAATGCCTCTCTGAGGCAGAGTAACGCAACACAGCAATTTGAGCTGCATTGCGTTATCCTGGATTTATCAAGCCACTCAGGGCCGGGCAAAGTGTCCTTGCACTGCTTGATAAATCACAATTTGGGGTTTGAATTGCACATGTACCATGTTGTGAGCACGATGTTGTGTGGTGCAAAAGTGACGCAACTTCTACATAAATTTTGCCCATGATCTTCAAAAACGTGGCCTTTCAGTATCAGAGTGAGCTTGTCTTTCTAAAAGTCATGTTTACTGTCACATCATTTGTTTCTCAATTTCACCACTTGACTATAACAACCATCAATATCATCAATTTGACAATTTCTGTTTTTGATCTAATGTTGAAAGAAATAGGGTGTGAACTCCCATGTTTTTACAACGCAAGTACCCTTAAATCGCAAGTTTTTACAACGCATGCTATTACTCCGCATGTACATATGAATATATTAAAACTACTATTACATCGCAAACTAGTACTACGCATGTTTTTACAACGCAAAATGAATAGTAATAAAAAAAAACGTTTTTATCTTTACACAACCACCCTCTGGGACGGGATGCCAGGGAAATAGGAGTTTTGGGTGGGGGAGTGTATCAATACCCGGGTATTGAATTAAATACCCGGTATTAATTTTAATACTCGAGCATGTTTATAAAAAAACGAAAACCAGAAAAAAGATATATTTAGTTTTAAAAAAGAGTAACCTGCAGAAAAAGAAAACATTGCTATAACTTCGCAACACTTTAAAAAAATAAAAACAGTAGAGTCATTTTTAAAAAACAGCATCAACATACAAGGAATTGAAAGCAAAACATGTAAGAGAAAAAATGTGTCCTACCACTATTTCTACAACATCAAGCAAGCGAACCTCGACACAAAATGGATGCCATTCCAAAACGGAACGTAAAAACCAAACCTTCGCAGATAAATTTTAAAATAAACATTCAGTCAGGATCTGAATCGTGCTGAAAAATCATTTAAGAAACATATTTTCTTTTAAAATATCGTATGCACAGTCTAACCGTATAAAAGCAGACGACCACCATTTGGTCCTCACTGGTGCTCAGACTTTCCTGACAACCACACGCATCTGAAGTAGAAAAGAAGAAAACTGCCACTTTCTACCAGACAACACTGCCATCTATTGACAAAAGTAAGTGAACGTAAACAAGAAGCACAATTAAATAGAAAGATTTAAAAGGCAGAAAGAAAAATAACACATATTTAATTAAGTTTTCACCAATTTTTCAAAAACATCCAGCGAATTATTAATATAAAAAAAAAGTAAGTGTAAATTTCAATTAAGAAATGGATAATAACTAAAGGGGCAAAAAAGGGGAAGATATATATATATTTTTTAAACCGTTTTCAAATTAAAAACAAAGAAACGAGAAAACAAAAGCCATGAAACCATACTCTGGTGAGAGGACAGTGTGGAGGGGCAAGTAATCCATTGACGCAGAGTGCTTACCTCAGGGAGAATAATGGTCAGTGAAGGCGGACAAATAAAAAACAAAAGTAAACCTCAGGGTGCTAACCACAAAGAAGATTAGGGACAGTGGTGGGGTGAAAAAAATCTAATCTAACAACACAGGGTCCTTGCCTCAGGGAAGGTTCTGGTCAGTGGTGGGGGGGAATACTATGCGCACGCCAAAGGGTACTTGCCTCAGGGAAGGTGCAGGTCACAGGTGGGGGGCAAAATTACTATTCTGACACCACAGGGGGATTGCCGCAGGGAAGGTGCTGGTCCCTGGTGGGGGGCAAAATTACTATTTTAAAAACCACAGGGTGATTTCCTCAGGGAAGGTGCTGGTCACTGGGGGGGGGGCAAAAATACTATTGTACCGCAGGGTGATTGCCTCAGGGAAGGTGCTGGTCAGTTTTAGGGGGAAAAATTACTATTCTAACACCAGAGACTGATTGCCTCAGGAAAGGAGCTGATCAGTAGTGGGGGCAAAATTACAATTCTTACTCCAAAGGGTGCATGCCTGAGGGAAGGTTCCGGTCACTGGGGGGGGGGGAAATTACTAATCTTACTCCCCAAGGGGGCTTGCCTCTGGGAAGAAAGTGGTCAGCTGCACTAATGAATGTTAACAACTCTAAAGAAACACATAAAGTTAATTTTTTCTTCTACTACACAGGTTATTTCAATTAACAATCAAAAACATTTCTTCATAAAGCATCCCTTGGACAAGAAGCAATCCACCAAACAGAGGTTAAAGAAACCAAAGACCTATCAGAGGTAAAATTGTACAAAATTCTAATGTTAGAACTAAAATAAATGTAAACATTGGCACAAACAAAGCAAGAGCTAAAACGAACCACAAACTGTTATTGAAAAACAAATAGAAAATGCTGGAAAGTGGGGAGGACAAAAAAAATAATCGAACACCACAGGCTGCTTGCCTCAGGGACGGTGCTGGTCACTGATAGGATGGAAACAATTATAATTAAACTCCACATGGTGCTTGCCTCAGGGAAGGTGCTGGTCACTGGTGGGGGCAAAATTACTAATCTTACTCCCAATGGGGGCTTGCCTCTGGGAAGAAGCTGATCAGCTGCACTATTGAATGTTAACAACTCTAAAGAAACACAACGTTTTTTTTTCTTCTATTACACAGGTTATTTCATTTAAAACAAAAACATTGCTTTATTAAGCATCACTTGGACAAGAAGCAATCCACCAAACAGAGGTTCAACCAACCAAAGACCTAACAGAGGTAAAATTGTACAATTGTCAGTGATAGGGTGGAAAAAATTAAATTTATACTCAACAGGGAAGGTGTAGGACAGTGGTGGGGGGCAAAATTACTATTCTAACACCACAGGGTACTTGGCTCTAGAAAGGTGCTGGTCACTGTTGGAGGGAAAAATTACTATTACAACACCACAGGGTGCTTGGCTCAGGGAAGGTGCTGGTCACTGGTGGAGGGCAAAATTACACTCTTACAACAAAAGTAGGTGCTTGCCTCTGGGAAGCTGCTATTCACTGTTGGAGGGCAGAATTATTATTCTAAAAGCACAGGGTGCTTGCCTCAGGGAAGGTGCTGGTCACTGGTGGGGGGCAACATTACTATTACTACACCACAGGGTGCTTGCCTCAGGAAAGGTACTGGTCAGTGGTGGGGGCAAAATTACTATTCTAACTCCACAGGGTGCTTGCCTCAGGAAAGGTGCTCGTCACTGGTGGGGGACAAAATTACTATTACTACACCACAGGGTGCTTGCCTCAGGAAAGGTGCTGGTCACTGGTGGGGGGCAACATTACTATTACTACACCACAGGGTGCTTGCCTCAGGAAGGTGGTGTTCACTGGTGGGGGGCAAAATTACTATTCTAACACCACAGGGTGCTTGCCTCGGGAAGGTGCTGGTCACTGGTGGGAGGCAAAATTACTATTCTAACATCACAGGGTGCTTGCCTCATAGAAGGTGTTGGTCACTGGTGGGGGGCAAAATTACTATTCTAACACCACAGGGTGATTACCTCTGGGAAGGTGCTGCTTACTGGTGGGGGGCAAAATGTCTAATCTTACTCCCAATGGGGGCTTGCCTCAGGGAAAAAGCTGATCAGCTGCACTATTGAATGTTAACAACTCTAGAGACACACATAAATATTTTTTTCTATTACACAGGTTATTTCATTTAAAAAACAAAAACATTACTTTATAAAGCATCACTTGGACAAGGAGCAATCCACCAAACAGAGGTTCAACAAACCGAAGACCTATCAGAGGTAAAATTGTACAATTGTCACTGATGGGGTGGAAATAAATATATTTATACTCAACAGGGTGCTTGGCTCAGGGAAGGTGTAGGACAGTGGTGGGGGCAAAATTTCTATTCTAACACTACAGGGTGCTTGGCTCAGGGAAGGTGCTGGTCACTGGTGGAGAACAAAATTACTATTACAACACCACAGGGTGCTTGGCTCAGGGAATGTGCTGGTCACTGTTGGAGGGCAAAATTACTATTACAACACCACAGGGTGCTTGGCTCAGGGAAGGTGCTGGTCACTGGTGGAGGGCAAAATTACCATTACAACACCTGAGGGTGCTTGCCTCTGGGAAGCTGCTGGTCACTGGTGGAGGGCAAAATAACTATTCTAAAAGCACAGGGTGCTTGCCTCAGGGAAGGTGCAGGTCACTTTGGGGGGCAAAATTACTAATCTAACACCACAGGGTGATTGCCTCAGAGAAGGTGCTGGTCAGTGTTGAGGGGCAAAATTACTATTCTAACTCCACAGGGTGCTTGCCTCAGGGAAGGTGTTGGTCACTGGTGGGGGACAAAATTACTATTACTACACCAAAGGGTGCTTGCCTCAGGGAAGGTGCTGGTCACTGGTGGGTGTCAAAATTACTATTACTACACCACAGGGTGCTTGCCTCAGGGAAGGTGCTGGTCACTGGTGGGGGGCAAAATTACTATTGTAACACCAAAGGGTGCTTGCCTCGGGGAAGGTGCTGGTCACTGGTAGGAGGCAAAATTACTATTCTAACACCACAGGGTGCTTGCCTCAGGGAAGGTACTGGTCACTGGTGGGGGGCAAAATTACTATTTCAACACCACAGGGTGCTTGCCTCAGGAAAGGTGCTGGTCACTGATGGGAGGCAAAATTACTATTCTAAGACCACAGGGTGATTGCCTCAGTGAAGGTACTGGTCACTGGTGGGGGGCAAAATTACTATTCTAAATGCACAGAGTGCTAATCTCAGGGAACTTGCGTGTCACTTGCACTATGGAATATAAAGAAAAGAAAAGAAACACTTAAAGTACGTTTTATGTTTTGTTAATACAGGTAAAAAACAAAGGGCCATATGTATCATTCAAAATTGCGATCGCAAACGCCGAAATTCGTAGAATTTCGGCGTTTGCGAACGCAATTGGGCTTAGTGTTATGTATTAAAGAAAAACTGCCTCGCAAAATAAGGAATCGCAAAATTTGCGATTCCCTATTTGCGATTGCATTTAAGGAATCGCAAATTGCGATTCCTTAAATGCAATGTAAGAAGCACCGAAAAAGTGCTATTTGGCCTTAAGGAATCGCAAATTACCACCAACTTCAAGTTGGTGGTAATTTCTATTTCTTTGAAAAATGCATTTTTTTGCATTTTTCAAAGTGCCATGTGGTGCACATACATGCCCTTAGGGCATGTATGTGTGCCACATGTGCACACATGCACATTTCAGGGTGCAACAGGGTGTCCTTTTGACACCCTGGCACCCTTGTAATTGCATTCTCAATTTGCGATTCTCTAATTGAGAATCGCAAATTGAGAATGTCTTCCCATTCATTCCTATGGGCCTCTAAGCCCATAGGAATGAATGGGGAGGTATTCTTAATTGCGAATCGCAATTTGCGATTCGCAATTAAGGAATATGTAGGATTCGCAAAATTATTTGCAGATCCTACATACATAGCGTTTTGCGATTCTCAAATTGCGATTCGCAAAAATCGCTATTTGAGAATCGCAAAAGAAGATTTTCATACATATGGCCCAAAATCTTTTTAAAACATTGGATTGAAAACCATCCCTAGGACAAAAAAACATCTTCAAAACAGTGGTTGAACAAACCAAAGGACTAACACAGGTATAATTGATCAAAAAACGTATGTTATAACATTTTAACAGAAAACATTTCTTTTAACAACTCAGGAACTGAAAAGAACAACAAACTGTTACTGCAATTGTATTAATATTTGTAAAACTGAATCAAAAGTGATAATAATTGTAAAATCACCTTTTTAAAAAATCTCTTTTCATTTCAGAGTAACTCAAAGTTACACCACAGAAAAAGAATTAAAACAGCTGTATCTCCTTGACAAAAACATACATAAACTGCAAAAGACCTGACAAGCAAACCAAGCAAGTTAACTAAGGTGAGGCAAAATTCATTTGCAAAATCAAAAGGATATTTCTCTTTTCTAAGAACCAAACTACAAAGCAAAGCAGACAATCAAACCAATGAAAAGTAAAAATCTTTTCTTAAAAAAATAAGCAAATTCAAAGAACACTCAAAAAGCAATCTTAAAAATGATTAACCTTTTTTTTACAGGTTGTAAACAAAAAAAATTGCCAAAATAGGTAAACATTTAAGAACAAATTATTAAAAATAACATAAAATTTATTTGCAGGATTAAAATTCTTTTAGAAAGCAATTTAAAAAAACCTCTTTTTCAATTTTCTTTTACAGAAAACACCATAATGACATCAAGAAGACAAGCCAGCTACCTGATGTCCAAAAGAGGAAATCATCTCCTAAAATATAGTGGTTATCTTTTTTGTAAGGAGAGACAATCTGAGCCCAGGAGTCATTGGAGATGTGTGCATTACTACTCATCCCATTGCACAGGCAGAGCGGTTACTCTTGGAGATAATGTTGAAAAAACCACAGAACATAACCACTCTGCCTCTGCAATGGAGATTGAAGTCAGAGAAAACATTAATCAAATGAAAGACCTTGCATGCACCTCCAATGAATCCTGTGGCTCAGTTTTGAGTGAGGTATCCCAAAACATTCCTATGCATGTAGCTAGTTCTATACCAAAAATTCCCAAACTTAAGAAAAATTATTCAAAGAAAAAACAGGCAAGTAACCCTCAACGTGTAACACCCCAATCATTCTCTGATATTAACATTCCTCCTGAACTATCTGTCACTGTTACTAATGAAACCTTTCTATTGCACGACAACAAAAACCCTCAAAAGAGAATTCTCCTGTTTAGCACAGCCCGTAACCTTTTAAAATTGGAGAGTAGTGATATTTGGAAGATGGATGGGACGTTTAAATCCACACCCCATCCATTCACCCAAATATACACTATTAATGCCTAGATAAATAACCTGTAGTTCCCTTAGTATACTGTTTACTCCCTGATAAACAATCTTCAACATACACTGAAATTTTAACAGTAGTAAAATCAAAAACTCAAAACAAAAGTCCTAGAAAAGTGATTATTGACTTCGAATTATCAATGATTAACACCATTTCTAAAACCTACCCGGAAACTCAACTTCAAGGATGTTTTTTTCACTTTTCACAGGCATATTGGTGAAAAATTCAAAAAACATCCTTAGTTGAGGATTACATATCAGACAGTAAATTGCAATTTGAATTAAAAAAACTAACAGCATTGTGCTTTGTTCCCCCTGACAGTGTGGATGAATACTACATGTCAATTACAGAATCAGAGTATTTTACTGCAAATGAAGAAAAATTGGGCACCCTACTAAATTACTTCGAAGGCACAAGGATTGGCCAACTAAGCAGGTTGGGTTGCAGAAGGAATCCAAGGTTTCCTGTCAAGTGGTGGAACTGTTACACGACCTGCTTAGAGGAAGGAGCAAAGACCAATAATGCCACAGTGGGATGGCACAACTCCTTCAATAAATCGATTAGCAAACCACACCCTAACTTTTATCATTTTTTGGAAATTTTGAAGAAGGAGCAAAGTTTCCAAGAAATGAGAATGGCACAATCATTGACTGGTAGTCTGAACCCACGAATTACAAAAAAAACAAAGGAAATGTCTGAGAGACTATTGGGACAAATTCAACAGTTTTCGTTGATGGTGGCTTCAGACTACCTAGACAATATTGCTCACATACTACATTACTAAAAAATAACTAACACCTATTCTACCTTACATGCCTGTTTTGCGTTTTTTTAAATTGACTGTCATTGGATTTTATTTTTCAAACACATTTTTTAAACAATGATTCGAATAAACGGGTTCCTACCTTCAGACGTCTTCTTTCTTTGACTCTTGATCCTCTCTAATAATCCACTTTCCAGCAAGAGTCTGCAGCTCCCCAAATGTCCAAAGTGTATTTCCATAATCCACAAACCGCATCCATGCCTGCGTTTAAGTTTTTAAAAAAACACAGTTTGCCATAGCCTTAGCCTTAACTTTGTTGGGCAAATTAATCTGTGTACCCTCTAAAAAAAACGCAACCCCCCAAAAAAAAAGATCAGTTCTGGCAAAAAACGCATCAAGAAATCCACCGTTGCAATCCTCTTTCGATCTTTTTGGCAATCCAAAATGTCCCTAATCTCCAAAAACCAACCAAAAAATGGTTCAATGGAAAAGCTTTTCCCTGAAAAAAAAAGTTTCCCAAAAAACGATTTAAGTCCAAAAGAATAGTAAAACGACAAAAATCCCTTCGCCGTAGTCCAAAAATCCTCGTGGTTTGAGATCCTTAGAAACGCATCACTTTTTAGAAAGGATGCCACGCTGTAAAAAACTTTACATCCAAAAAACATTACATCTTATACAATTTGGCTTCATGAAAAAGGAAAATCTTAAACGAAGAGAGTTCCCTTTTTATTAATCCAACATGGAAAAAAAACTACTCAAAAACCCCTTTGTTTGCGTAACACAACTACATGCATGGGAATTAAAATGGTCTTAAAAACATTAAATTACACAACTACATCTAACTACCTCCCTCTACTCTCCTTACAATAGAGAAAGCCTGCCACAATGTCTAATAAATAAAAAAAAATGCACTTACCTGACCGAAGCTCTTCCTTGCATCTGTTCTTCACCGAGACGCTCCATCACCTGTAGAAAGTTACGTTCAACCGCGTACGTCATCTGAAAATGTAAAAAGGAAAAAAGGACAATTTCGGTCATTGAAATCTATTGTAAACTGTGGGAAAAACGATTTAAAAATGTTGATGTACTTCTTTTTATTTTTAAAAAGCTTAATAACATTTTAAACAATTACGGTTTTTTATGTGCATTTTATTAAAATAAAAGTGTACATTTTAAACTTTTAAAAATAAAAGATTTTTTTTTTAAAACCGATGTGTTCTTTGTTTTGTCTATATTTACATTATATTTTATAAATGTAAATTAACTGTAATATTTTAATCTAAAAAAAATTGGAGAAATTACCTGCACTTTTTTTATTTTGATTTAAATTAGAATGATTTCTTTAAATTGGCTAAATTTTTATAAATAGTATCTGTTTTTATTAATTTATTAACCCATGTTTTTTTTAATTCTAAATTGTTTTATTTTACAATACTCTTAAAAATTAATACCTGGGTACTTAAATAAATACCCAAGAAGTAATCTTACTTTTTAATATTGAAATGAAAGAATAACCCAATACTAAATTGTTTTATTTAAAAATACTCTTAAAAATTAATACCTGGGTACTTAAATAAATACCCAAGAATTAATACACTAACCCACACTTAACCCCTATTTCGCAGGCATACAGTGCCACTGCAAACATATAAAAACCCATTTTAAATATTATTAAATTAATAATTTTAATTAATATTAAAAAGTATTTTAAGTGAAAAAATTAATACATGTGTATTTTTGAAAAATAGCCAAGTATTGACACAATTACCCACAGTAATAATACATTTAAATAAAATAAAAAGCCCAAAAGGGTTAATTAAAATAATTTGGTGAAAAAATAATGTTAAAATATGTTACAAGAGAAATTATTTAAAAAACCAAGCACTTACAAAATCAATCCCCTCAATAAATTAATTAATTAATTAATAAAAAAAAAAATCACTTACCTTAGAAAGCGTTGTAAAGGCATGCGATGTAAATGTACATGCGATGTAATAGCATGCGTAGTAAAAGCATGCATTGTAATGCCATTTACGAAGTGATGCCTGCGTTGTAAAGGCATTACGTAGTAATGGCAGCGTGGTAAAGGATGTTCCCCTCCTTTAGCTCTTTCATAAGATTTGCGCTGCAATCTTTATTCCAAATGACCAGTGTTTGATGAGATTGGGTAGTGTTATGCAGTTTTTAAGCTAGTATTCTTAATCAAAGACTCTTCCATCGCCTATTCTTTATAAATGGAATGCTGAAGTTGATCTAGATATCTCTTAGTAGATAAACCTGGAGGTTAAATTGCAATAAAAAAATCCAACATTTATTTGCGGCGCTAATCTCAGCCACATGCAGTTGTTCGCTATCAGGGTGTTCTATTATACTAAGGGTGGGCAATAAATTCTCTTGTCGGCGGAGTTTTGGCACCTCATAATGCAGAGGTTCGGCCAAATTTGGCAACCATCACGTGGTTGTGTTTTTTCTCATGTGGGGCTCACCAAAGGTAAGTTGGTAAGAGTGAGCAAAGTTAGGCACATCCAGCGTGATTTTCATTCGCTAGGAGGGCACCCAGCGAGATTTCCCCAATGTGGGCGGTTGGGAGTGGTTGTGAACATTCACAGTCAGAAAGCTGCCACTCGGGTAGAAAATCTACTTGAGCTGTAACAAAATTAACTTGAGAAGTATCGCCCTCTGGTGCACCCTGTGGTGCCAATTGCAGTGATTTTTCAGGTGAAAGTTAAAAAATCTCTATGCTTTAAGAAAGAACACAATACCTACATTCAAAGATATTGAAACAATTTGAAGCTATTTAATAGAGGGAGGTTAGAATTTATAAATGTATATATCTTGTTGCACATATGTGTATTCCTGTATTTCACGAAAGGTAACTGATTACTATGATTTCTAAGACACAGACTTGATTTTGTAAATTGATTTAATCACAGGTGTGTTTAGGTATTTTACAAAGTGAAAAGGCACTGTAACAACACAATAAATAATAAATAGATCAAAATGTCAAAACAACTGTGTTCCCTATTTAGACTATGCTAAATGTTAATATGAAAACAGATTATAACAGTAGGTCGCTTATGGGTGGCCAGCTATTCTGACAGGGGTTCGATCCCCCTGGGTGGAGGGCCAGTTGCCCTATTTTGAATCCAAGCATGCCTGGTGGTAATCTCTCGGATGTGCTCTGTGTCACTGCTCCAATCACAGCACTGAAGGTTTTCCAAAAGGGCACCAAGTTTAAAACACCTGATTGTCAAATATTTACAGAAAACAAACTCATAAAGCAAGAGTTTGTTTTTTCTAAACAAAACACAAATGGCCCCAACATGCAGGGAGGTTTCTCCATGGATCTTGGCGTCATTCTGGATTTTTCCTGCCCATGATCAACCTGCATTACATGGCCAACATGGGCATGGAAAATTAATGAGGGTTGTCTCCCCACAAAAGAGTGAGATGAACATCATTGTACCTCCAGGTCAGAGGTCTATACTCGCAGTGCCAGAATAGGCTGTGCTGGGAAAACCTGTTGATTCCCCAAATAAAGTGGGAAATGACTAGTTTGGCAGGGTGTGAGCATTACCAATTTATGGCAGAACTTCCTCTCAACAAAACTCTAAATAATGCCCACATATTTTATTACACAGTTTGAAGATCATTTATATTTGCTACTCTGCCAGCCAGCGGTGCATGAGTGCATTAATTCTCCACTCTGGGCTAAGGCGACATCCAATTAGGTCAAACAAATGACCAAGAGTTGCCTTCTGCTGAGCTACCAAATTTCAAAAGGCCCAGGTACAAAAGGTAGGGAGTGAAAAAGGACACAATGGTCTTATTGGAATGACAAGTTCCTTGAAGTTCCAAACATCACCTCTGAAAGAGGGCTGAATATACTCTCCATAAACTTCAGCCCCTGATACTACAGCAGATTTGTAGTCTGATTTCAACAAAGCCTTTGGTATGCTGTGGAATAGTTTGTGTATTATTTCTAAAGACAGTGGTCCCTAGACAAGGATTAATGAGAGCAAACAATAAATATAGACCCAATCAGTACTATATTTTACAGCTGTCCAGCCGGACAGGTGTTTTTAATATATAGTTGCTTAAATATACACAAAATTCAGCAAGAAACAAATAAAGTGGGACACAAGGATATGCCCGATCCCGACAGGCAAGACATGCTGTAACAGAGGTTGTTCACAGATTGACCTCGACCCCATTCCTTGTCACTAGAGACCGCGGACGCGGCTTACAGGTTACTGGCTTGCCGTCCCTGATACACAGCAGCCCACTGCAATAGGCCACTCTGATTTCGAGACTGCTCCGCGGCGCGAACATTTCAAACGCCTCCTTTAAGCTGTTACAGCCTTTATTAGGTCGACTCTGACCCAGCATCCAACTGCACAGACCGCGGCTGTCTGCATCCTTTACTCTCCTTGGACTTTGCCTGGACTTCTACTCAGTCTTCGCCTGAAACAAACCTCCTCCAAGTCACTCTGACCTGGATCTAGGCAAAATGTATACATGCATACCATTGTTAATGTCCTGATGATGCTCCTATATCTTTTGTAAGGTTTGAAACGCCGTCGACTTGTTGTACGCCATATACACCTCTTTATTTAATACTTATTATGTGTAATGGTGTCTTCACTATAATTTGTTTGTCCTACCAAAATGTGTCTTATACAAACAATTTACTCTGCCTGAGCCTTTTTGTTTCATGTTGTACGTCCTTCCCACTAAGTTGGATACAGGCTTGTGTCCCACTTTATTTGTTTCTTGCTGAATTTTGTGTATATTTAAGCAACTATATATTAAAAACACTTGTCCGGCTGGACAGCTGTTAAATATAGTACTGATTGGGTCTATATTTATTGTTTGCTCTCATTAATCCTTGTCTAGGGACCACTGTCTTTAGAAATAATTGATTACCCAAGGTCCCTGACCAACCTTATTTGGGTTCCCTTGTTCTTCATAACGTGGAATAGCTTGTGAGCCAAAGCTTGGAATTGAGGGAGAAGACATCTGCCCAGCAGAGGAGGCTTTCCTTCAGCTTGGAACTTTTCAAATGCCCTTCTGAGAATTGGGTTTCCTGAAACCCAATCATTCTAGATTGGGGTACCATCACACTACTGAGATCGGGAAGTGAGAGAATGGGAGAAATTGGAAATAGAAAGTGGGAGACCTAGCTATGGAGGGGATTAGGGTTTCCACAAATGGCTGTCAGACTAATACACGTAATACATTTCTGTACTTTACTTCAGAACATTCCTGGAAAATGACAAAATCCTGCATTGCTAAAGACAATTTCTGAATCTGCCTTGTGACGAACACTGGGAGACTGTTTCTACCTCGAGTCTGGGCCATAATAGTTACTCTAATGTATGGTGGCATCCGTCTCCTACTGTTCCCCAAGGCAGAAGAGTTTCAAATTCTAGCCATGGAAGCCTGCTTAAGTATGTGGAATATCCTTCCTGTGCCTGCAAGGTGCAGAATGTAATGATACAGAGAAAACAAGTATTTGCCTGCAAGAATCCCAGTTGATCACTGTATACTGGAATTTCTCATGAATCTACGAAGTGATTTGTGAGTTCATTCATCCAGCAAGTGGAGATGTAGTGAGAATCAGGGTATTTAAATCCTGAAGACTTCAGTACTTTCCTCAAAATAGTACTGCTGCAAGAATGTTATCTTGAACTGTGAACATGGTGAAAAAACTCTCATCAGATGTCTGGGAGCTATCAGCTGTAAATGACAATGCCAGTCAGCCCAACTTAGTCATTTTCCTACTCAGAGATTTTGGCACCAAAATAGAGACTCTGCATGTGGCCTCTTTGAATTTTTACTAAATACATCCTTGAGGTTTACCCTAGTGGGTATACTTTTCCTTTACATACTTTCTAATTACAAAAGTCACGCCTCTAACTAGGGCAAACCTCCAAGCTCAGGCTGAATGCATGTGTTCACTGGAAAGACTAAAGGCGCCCCTGAATTAAAGTCAGCCGTGTACAATACAATTACAATGTTTCAGATTACCCCATGCTTTCTTGTGGAATGTTTCTATTTGTGTACAACTGTAATAAATTGAGTTACTGGGTGAGAAGAGTGAAACTCTACTCAAGCAGAAACCACAATCCTTGTCAGTGTAAAGTCACAAGCAAACCAAACATTTACCTGTGCTCAACCCTCGAGTAGCTTGGCACAGAGCAGTCAGGCTTAACTCAGAGGCAATGTATACAGTATTTGTGCAATACTTCAAACAGTAACACAGTGAATTCACACCACAAAAGGATCCCACACATAGGGGCCCATTACGATGGCGGGCGGACAAAGTCCGCCCGCCACCGTAACGGTAAACGGGACCGACCGCCAGAGGTGCGGCGGTCCCGCTGTGCCTATTAGGATGCGACCGCCACCGTGGCGGTCGCATCCCACATTGTTTACATTGCGGCGGGCGGTGCTGTCAGCAGCACCCGCCGCAATGTAAAAATGCATGCAGTGCATTGGCATGCACAACGTGACAGGCACTGCGCGGTGCCTGCCACCTTGTGCATGCCAATGTAGGGGGGTACCATAGGTACCCCCCAGTGCAGCCACCCATCCCTCCCACCCCCCAGGGGCCCACAACGGGCCCCCGAAGCAATTCCCGCATGCCTTTCCATGGCGGAGATGCCGCCATGGAAAGGCCTTCACCGCCAGGCATCCTAATATGGATGGCGGTGTCTTCCAGACACTGCCACCATATTAGGCTCGAGTTCCGCCCGGCAGGCAATCGGAACGATTGCATGCCTGCGGAAATGCTGCAGACGGTCTTTCCGTCCGCCGCTGTCCCCCCGCCATTGTAATATGGCGGGGGTAAATGGAGGGCGGGCGGGGAAAGATGTCGGGCGGATCGCCACCGCCGGTCGGGCGGTGGCGATCCGCCTGAGATCATAATGACCCCCCAGGTTAGCAAAATAGAGCCATTTTTAATAAATAAAACAAGACCAAAATGACAAAAATCCAATCAGTAAAACCAAAGATATACAGGTTTCAGGAAAAATAGCAACAAAAAGCACAAAGTGCCCACTGGGGATATTTGGTCGAGCCAGACCTGGACAAAGCCACACGTTCAGTCTGACAGTGAAGAAGCTGTTGCTCGGATATAAATTTACCTTAAAGAAATGAAAAGACAAGGGGCATTTTGCAAAACAGGAAAAAGTTGGTTTTATTATTTCATTGACAGAATGCGTCTGAGGAAAGTCACTCGGTGTACAAAGTTTTGGCTGGTTTTTTACACATCTTGTAAAGTACCATAAACTGATTTCTGCATTCTTAAAAGGCATTACAGTCATAAATCAACAGTGGCTGTGGGTCAGTCCCTGTGGGGATGAGCTCCCTGTCTGTTGCAGCGACTGCCCTGTGCCCAGCCAACCACCTGGTGAGGTGGTTGCAGCCTGGTTTCCTTGACTCTGATTGCGTGACACATTTGCGTCATTCTGTGCTTGTTTTTGGGGGTGCATGTTCTGTGGGGATTGTCCCGGTACTATCCCAATCTGATGGTGGTACATTTTTAGAAGACAACACTTGGCTTTATGAATCTTTTTGTAGCAGTAGTAGCAGTCTTTAGAATTTGGAGGTTGCCGGTCGTTCGGCTTTCGGGCGCTGGTGCTCTGTTGGATCCCTCTGGGACACTGCAGCTGAGTCTTTGTCCAGTCAGGTGCCCCTTGCCAGCCTGTGGTTGCTACAGCACCTTTGGGGGCACTCGCACCTGGCTTCTGCATCGGGGATGAGGTCGGTGGCCTATCAATTGCAAGTTTGAGGATTCTTCCCAGGTGGCAACCAGGGACACCTCCATGGAGTTGCACTATGCCAGTCGGGCAAGCTGTGTTTAATGACAGTGCGGGCAATGCATCCCAAGTTACGGTGCCACCTTGCCTGTATCACTTCCTGCCTTGGGGAGGTACCAGGATGGTGACAAAGGCTGATCCTGGTGCCCCCAGGGAAGCTCATGGTCTGGTTACTACTGATGCAGTGGGTCGCTGCATGCCCTGGCATTTGGCTTACGGCTCTCCTTGCACCCTACATGCTACCTTCTTGGCTGCTCTTACCAAAAAATGGTGTGCACGGCCGGTCCACTGCTGAGCTAATTTACATAGCTCTAAGAGGTTCCCCATATGGCCCAGGACTAACCCTTTGGCATGGGCTCGACGGTCTGGGATCACCCTGGCTGCCATTCCCAGGTTGAGGGAGGAGGGAGGAGGTAGCCAGTTTGTCTTTTAGAAGGGAGACTCCAGGAGAGCAACAAGCTATGGTTCCATCTTCAGCAAACTGGATGGACATCCTAAGTTTGGCAGCAGGTCTCGCCCTAATATATTAGTCAGGAAGAATGGACATATAGCAATTGTCCCCTGAGCTTGGAACCTAGGACTCCCTGCACTGTGGAAGGGGTCTTGGACACAGGTGCTGCTCCTTCCCGCAAGCAGGACCTTGCCGCCCCCGTATCCACTACAAAGTGATATGGTGTCCCATTTACTAACATCATAACTAAGGGGCCTTCCTCAGGGTGGTCCTGTACTGTCAGTGAGGTGAGTGCGTCTTTAAGCACCCGCGGGCTCCCCGGCGCATCCTCCATATCTTCCTTCTGTGTTGTTGGGCCCACCCTCTGGTTTTGTCTTCGCTGTTGGAGTCGGAGGAGCTGGAGCTCTTTTCCTTGGTATTGCTAATTTTGGGGTTATGTGCTTTGGTTTGCGGCAACCCTGGGATTTGTCAATAGTTTCAGCAGGGCCAGTTTTATATCTCTCTCTTGGCCCCATTGTCTGCCCTGGATGTATGCTTTAGTGAGTCCTATGATGTCGATATTGACGGTTCCCCCCTCAGGCCAGGGCAGGGTATGTGCTTTAGTGATGGCATGCCACTTCCAGCAGTGTCTCTCTAACTTCCAAGCATGGGTGGGGAACCTCACTTGCACATCACTTAATGAAGTCTCCATGAAGGATTGGGGAACTTGTTTTAAGGATTTTACAAATTTGGATCGTCTCAAGATTCTTTAAATAATCACAAATCCTACTCTAATTTTGGGGAACATTGTACACTGGTGGTACTGAAAACAATCTACTCATTACGAGCTCTATAAACAATCAATGCATTTAAAAGGAGATTTAACAATAACAATAGACAAATGCAAATAAAATAGTAACAACCTGTAACAGAATGCAATTGGTAGTTCCGAGCAGTACGAGTTGATCTATAGCAGTAAACTTGCGAACATTAACTTCTGGTCTGGAATAACTGGTTACTATTTCATAAAACATAGATTTACTTAACACAATATAACATTTAGACATGCTTCGTTTTACAAAATGTAACAACAGTACGATATCAATCAATGCAAAAAAGAGAAAATCTAAAAGAGAGGCGCTATAAAAACGAGCGCGGGCTCCCGCAGCGCGGGTCGCACGCGGACGGGCCCGTCCACGCCCGTAATCGCTCAGAAGGGGCTGGGCAATCCCTCTAACCCCTGTAGTACCTGATACCAGTTCGCAGCCACAAGGTGCTGTTGCGAATTTTATATTACCTTTTGCTTTTACTCTTTCTCCTCACTAACTGTGCAATACTCCGGTTGTTCAGTATTCAGCTCTTCTCCTCTGGAACCAATTCCGTTGCTTTACTGCTCGTTCCCCTGCGCAGTTATTTCTTTTTTTCCTTCTATTACACTAGCGAATTGCGTTATATGATGCTGCTCTGAGGTGCTACCCATAATGAGTAAACGCAAGGGAGTGGCAGGCACATTGGACGCTTTTATCGTGAGGGCGGAATCTGTGATTTGCCACGAGATTGAACTGAGAGGCGCCTATAGTTAGACCCTGTATCTCTGCAGAGGCGCTTATCTGTAGGCCCCATTGGCCTGGGAGATGCATCTTTAATCCGTTCGCTCCCCATCGCCCATAGCCAGCACCAGACCCCTCCGAAATCTGCCACTACCCTTACGGACTTGCAATCTGGATCGATGATAGCAACAAGGTCGCGGACTATTACTCCTCTTACCAAGGACACTGAGGACAGTGAGGACAAGCCGAGAGAGCCTGCAGGGAAACGAAGGAGAGGGGCAGGCGTCCTAAATTCCAAACAGCAGAAGCGGATCCGCCGAAATAATCCCGAGGTGCCCCAAAATCGCACTATTGGCACACAAACTGATGTCGCTCCTCCTGTATGTAACGCCCCTGTGCATACTGTGTTGGATTTTGGGGGGGGGGCTACTATGGACTCAGTTTGCGCTCAATTGAAAGAACTGGTTGATAATAGCCTTACCCCTCTCAGGGGTCGTCTAGACCATTTGGACTCCATTTTTAGCAAAATGATTAGCCCTAATGGGCCTTTACAGTCTGTTGGGGAGAGCTTGGGCCCTGCAGCACCTCATACTCAAGCAATAGTTCCTTTAGAACAAGTACTGGCTAGGTTAACGGTTATTGGGGATATGTTAAAAAATAATAATAATGAAGCATGTGCTACCGACCGTTCTTTCAATCCCTTAGTATCGGATGGTGATCTTTCAGCTCCAGTTCCTCAGGCTAAGTCCCCCCACATACAAGACATAGCGCCCACGGGTTCTAAGACTACTACTGGTCTAACATATAACTTAGCTCCTGCTTATCCAAAGTCCAGTGTTAATGCCTCGTCTTCTACCTTGCCCGCAGTTCACAGGGATAGGGAGGAGGTTAGATTGATTCTGCCCCCTGAAGCTACCCCATTAACCATAATTTTGGCAAATGTACTGCTTCTTACACCACAGGTAAACGAATCATGGGAGGCATTG
The DNA here is from genome assembly GCA_963921515.1 of Calotriton arnoldi. Taxonomy (NCBI): domain Eukaryota; kingdom Metazoa; phylum Chordata; class Amphibia; order Caudata; family Salamandridae; genus Calotriton; species Calotriton arnoldi. The sequence goes on along the minus strand of CAWUFW010005214.1, from coordinate 980,743 downwards.
AGAAACAAGGCTCTCTGGTGGCTCGGGACTAAAACTGGACTAAAAGAGGCCTTGTTTAGTGAGTTTAAAATGGTGAGAAGAGTAGGCTGGTTGGGGAGAAGGGAGAAAACACTCCCTGGGGATTGCATTGTTCTTACCTTTAAATCTCCAAAATTGGTACGTGAAATCTTATTCAGACTCGGTAGCGACTATATGCTACCAAGAGGAATAAATGTTCTGCCTTTAGGATATTTCTATCCCCCAGGGACCCAACTCTACCAGCCCCCTCATCAGAGACCTATAACCACTAATACTCACCATCAATTCAGCCTACCGTTACATAATAGATTTGAGATACTCCCGTCCGTGGAAGATATAGACTGACTCTTTCTTCCACCTAATCCCGCTGTTCAACGTAGTTTAATAGAAACTAAATTGCCCAGTTTAAAATTGGCTTTTGTAGACCCAAAGGTGCCTAACCAAATTGTCAAAAGCAACATTGAAGTCTTAGGGGAGAATTCCACTCCTCAATGTACGGGGTCACCTGGCGATGCCCAACCTGATAGAGGAACATCTGAGGTTCACTTTGTACCCGGCATTAATAAGCAGGGACCTCCACCAATTATTGCAGACATTCACCCTGCACTCCCTACAACTAATAATGCTTTTCATCCTAATATATCCTCTGTTAGTATCTCTGATGTGGCTGAGACTGTGTATCCTTCATTAATCTATTCTTCGTCTGGGTTGCCTATTCCAACCATTGACAATGGGCATCCTACCAGCATAGAATTTTGCAATGGCCTAACTATAGCTAAAAATAAGGCAAATAAAGGTCTAAACATAATATCTTGGAACCTGGCGGGCATACACTCTAAATTGTAAGACCCAGACTGGCACACATTTGTTGAACCTAATGATATCTGTATCTTTCAAGAAACTTGGGCAGTGGCTAAGATTCATATAAATGGCTATACTACCTACAGTGTGGAAGCAAAAAATCCGGCAGAGCGAGTGGGGGATTAATAATATTTGTAAAGAATACTATAGCTTGCAAATATAAACAGCTGCTAATAGAATCTCTTGATATATTGGGGATTCAGCTCACTTTTCCGACAGGTTTTAATTTAACCATATTCAATATCTACGCCAGGTCAGAATCACATAACAATGAATTTGCTGTATTATTACAGCTAGATGAGTTGTTGGGGGTGCACCAACTCACCTCCAAGACCATAGTTGCAGGGGATTTTAATACTACCTTTGAACCTTCACCCCTATTGAGTATTTTACTGGAGGAGGAGAATGAGATTTGGGGCATACCAAATCTGGGACCAGTTAAAAATGGCTATAGAGCAACGGCTGTGTCTCTGCAGATTGCATCCCTGGTTGTAGGCAGGAGCATGAGGGCTCGTAATGGGAGGACTCCCTCTGATAAGAACAGGAAATCCAGCTTTAAACGTGGTAATAGCTCAAGTGTCATCGATTACTTTCTCATTGATGTCAGAATTTGGTCACTGATCGAGGATATGCTAATAGCTCCAAGGTCAGATAGTGACCATAATCCCTTGTTGCTAAAAATGAGGGGCTCGAACTGGGCAGACAACCATCTGGCTGCCTGTCCAGGGTGGATGAACCCCTTGTAACTAACAATCGCAGAAGAGTGACCTGGCCCCATGTACTTACCAATTGCTCTTTATATACCAGGATTTATGAATTATTTGTACAGTTTATCTCGAGGTTTTTAAGCAGTCAGGACGGCGAACAGCTAGGTGGACCAACCCCGATACTCTCCATACATAATGATTTTTTTGAAGCACTCCAAGTAGTGTTTACAAAGGAAGGTTCGGGTGGTAGACCTGCCAGTAAAAGAACTAATAGTTGGTTTAACCCTGAATGTAAATCCACAAAGAGTGCTCTCCAGCTAGCCATAAAGACCCATAACCAATCCAGGGTCGTTCAAGCACGTAACAAATATAGAATTGCAATATCAAAAGCAAAAATAGAATTCTCAGACAAGAATTGGCAGGAACTTGTACTAGCAGCTAATTGCAAAGATACACGTCTGTTTTGGCACACCCTCGTAAAGGGCAACTTAGATATCTTAAACACCCCTAGTTATCACGTCCAGCCGGAGGTTTGGGTTGAGCACTTTATCACTTTATATTCTAAGACCCCAGATGACGATTGTATTCATAGTGCAAATATTGAACAAATTGATTCGAATACTTTCCCTGATATGCCAAAGACCGACACAGTATTGGTCTTTAGTCTGGATGAGACTGCATTAGCAATTAATAGACTTAAGGCAGGAAAGGCCCCTGGTCCTGACCAAATACCGGGTGATCTTTATAAATCTGAATCTATGGTTTGGGCTCCCTATATAAACATCTTAACAAATTGCATATCGGCTGGAGGAGCTATCCCTTCAACTTGGCGGGGAGCTGAGATAATCACTATACACAAGAAGGGTGATATTTCTGCCCCATCCAACTACAGACCAATCAGTTTAATAGATAACTTGCAAAACAATTTTGCCCGTCAAGTTCTGGATAAACTCCAGAGCTGGATGGACAAGAAGAAAGTGCTGTCCCCTTATCAAGCGGGCTTCCGCTCCAAAATTAGCACATGTGACCAGGCTTTTAGATTTACTCTCCTGACTTGGAAATATGTGCTACTGAGAAAACAAAAACTTTACGTGGCATTTGTCGACTTAAGAGCCGCGTTCGACTTGGTGCCACGTAAATTGTTGTGGAAAGTAATGCTCGATCTAGGGGCTCCAATTGAACTGGTGACTCTGATAGCCAGACTCCATGAGAATAATTATGCTCAGGTCAGATGGGGCACACAAGGCAAATTAACTGATAAAATACCAATACAGCGTGGGGTGCGCCAAGGATGCGTGCTAGCCCCAACACTCTTCTCCTTGTTTATCAATGATGTGGCCGGCAGGTTAATGAACTGTAAGAATGACTCTCCTGTCTTGAATGGTATTAAGGTTCCGATCCTGCTCTTTGCAGATGATTCTTACTTATTTCCACAACCCCAATGGGGTTGCAAGTTCTTGTGGATGAGTTTTTGGATTTCTGCAGGAGTTTGGAACTAAATGTTACTAAGACCAAATTTATGGTGTTTGGGAAAACTAAGGGTAAATCAAGAGAGGTCAGAATTGCATTGGAACCCTTAGAGCGGGTGAAAAGTTTTGATTATCTGGGCATAAGATTGAGTGATACACTAGGCTGGGAGGCACAGTTGGAAAAGAGTTATTTAACTCTTGTCCATAGGTCAAAATCAATATTGAGACACATTAAGCAGTCCTATACTCGATCATTGTCTCCAGCTCTTGAAGTGTACCGAGCAAAAGCTCAGAGTGATGCTTTGTACGGAGCAGAGATATGGGGGCATATCAATATAAATAAATTGACGATATCCAAAAATATCTTTGCCAGATCACTCGTTTCAGTACCCATAACTACCCCTTTAATCCCACTGTTTTTTGATCTTGGGATTAAAAGAATCGGTGACATGGCATCACAGAAACCTTTATTGCACTGGCTGCGCTTATGGACAACGCCGTAGCTTTCTGATGATTGCAACTCCCTAAAGGAGGTTTTGAACATTGGTGGTGCTAAAAGCCTCCCCTGGTTCAAGCATGTTGCGAGTTGGTTTACAACTCTTGGTATGACTGAACTATGGGAACACCCAGAGAAGGCAAATAGAGAGGATTGCTCAAAGCTGAAGATCAGGTATTGGGCGGCTGTGGATGAACGTTATGTCACCAGGCCAGCAAACGGCCAACTAACGTCTCAGTTTTTATGTGTCAAGCCAAGCCCCTCCTTTGAAACCTTTCTGGATCTAATCACGCCACCGCTTGCAAAAAGCCTATATGTTAGATTTAGGTATGGTAATCTTCTACTATGGTTTTCTAGTGATCAGACTGCGGGGTTATCTTTAGAACCTTGCCCTGCATGTGCTAAAACTTTAGAGACAGAAGAGCACATTCTTTTCTTCTGTACAAAATACAAAAAGATCCGTAAGAGATGGATACGACCGACCTGCTTAAACATTGGAGTTAGGCAACATCAGGTTGCCTACAGAATCCTGAAAACTGATACCACAGGACCAATAGTTTACGCGGTCAGTCGTTTCCAATTCTCGTTCTGGATCACACGGGAAAAGCTTTTGCATACCGATGGTGCCGATTCTTAACTCTAAAAATTAAAACCCCATGATTCAAATTGATTTGCCGGCTTAAATGAATTGTACGCTGTAAGCAAAAACCTTTTTATCATTGTTACCCTAGTATCGTGCTCTTCAATTGTATGTTGTTTTATATGCCACTAGTTGATAAATGTGTTGACAAATGCTTTTAGAATTTTTAGCTATGCACTTTTTTATGGATTTTAGATATGTCTGATGACCTTTTTTTAATTGTTCAAATACTTTTAAAAATTAGTAGTATTCGTATTTGCATTTGTATACTTTGATGGTTTCAAAACAAACCGAATAAAGTTATTCAACACAAAACAAAAAGGTTGACAGAACAAAATCATAATTTTTGTCCAAAATATAACCTTCTCCTAGCGCCTACAACCTAAGGAGAGAGGATGTTCCACATAACATGCAGAGCTATGTGAGCCTGATAATATGCCATTATCGGACCACTCAGAGGACAAACATTAGCAACAATTTGTGCAGAGAAAAAGAAGTAACCTGATAATCATCGTCACTCTGCGGCCAGCCACAAGCTATACCTTATTCACCAAGGTCCGAATTTTTCCCTAACATCCGAATTATACCCTATATCACACCGAGGGGTAGTGCATGCTGACTGCTTAATGCCCAGCGGTCCAAGTGAAAAAGAAAAAATCCACCTTTAACTTCTTCTAGACATTGTCAGTTGTGAAACTGGCAGTCCCTAAGAAAAACAATTTGGCTAAAAAATAAGATCAAGGTGGTAGCCCTAGATAGTACTCAGGGCCCATGCGTACCTCTGTACCACGCCCAAAGGTCCAAGTGAACCCCTTATCACACCCAGGGATGAAGCGTACCTCTGATCCACGCCTGAAGGTCCAAGCAATTCCTTCTCAAACCCAGGGACGAAGTGTATCAGATTCACGCCTATAGGTCCAAACAATCCCTTACTAACACCCAGGGACGAGGCATACCTCTGATCCATGCCCAAAGGTCCAAGCAATCCCTTACTACCATGCAGGGGCGAGGCATACCCTGTGTCCCCCACAGTGATCCCAAAACAGTAGTAGTCACCTTCACCCTCTCCAGCGTGCTGACTAGTTAAAAAGCAAAAAACGATCTAAGCTTGACCTAGTTTGCCATACACTACTTACTGGGTTTACGGATCAGATCTAGTCTCTTAACCTCTGACAGCTGCCTCCGGACAGACCTCCACCCTGCGGAGTCAGCAGAACTTCTAATCAGTTATGGCGTCTGCTCACAGGTCTTTGTTTGCGCAGATGAATCCTCTCTGGGAGGGGTCCTTGTCCTGCGCAAGTAATCGGGCTCCATAAACCAATCTCTCCTGGCTGGCTCACCAAAATGTTGCTCGGATATGAATTCACCTTAAAGAAATGAAAAGATAAGAGGTGTTTGGCAAAACAGGAACAAGTTGGTTTAATTAAAGGCAGCGGCTGGGAGAAGCTTGACAGAATGCGTCGAAGGAAAGTCTCTTAGTATACAAAGTTTCTGCTTTTTTATACACATCTTGTGAAATACTATAAACCAATTTCTGCATTCTTAAAAGGCATTACAGTCATAAATTAACTTCGTTGGGCATCTTGATAAGGATGCAGATGGCTCTCAACCTCGGGGAGAGCTAGTGTGGGCCAGTAGGAATGTGTCCAGATGACCAGCATGAGGAACGCTTGATCACTACGTGTGGTGTGAATGTCATGTCCTGACTGGCTGAGCATTTCTATCTACATGTGGCATCTAGCTTCATGGAGTTTTGGGGAACACGAGCCTTTGGCCAAATGTGCTTTATTTGGGTCAATGCCCCAGACCTATTTGTGGTGCAACTATCTATCTGTGTGATCGTTCAAGGTATTCCCTGGGTGTGTGTTTATCTTTGGGTTAAGAGAGACCCCACCAGTGACCTGTTATTCGATAGGCATGGGTGCGGGTCACAGGGCCTCTCTGACCACGTATCTCTGTCTCAGGGTTGATGGGGAGGTCACCATGGGTGAATCTGACAGCAATGGTACAAGTTAACTGTAACTCATAAAAATAATATGGCAGTCACTGGTGCCATCTTTATCGACATTCTCAATAGCAATTGTCACATTGGTATTATTTTTACTGATATTGACATGGTTATGCATTCCTAGATCATAGCATACACTGACATCACTTTTACTGGTAACAACATTGCCCTTTGTACATGGAGTATAGCATACATTGACATTGCTACTGCTAGTATTATCCCTGCTGTGCAGGAAAAAGTTGGTATTGCATTTATCGCTATTGTCATTGTCGGGACTGCACACATCATGGTACTCATTGACATCGTATTTACCCATTCCAACAGAGTGGGTGCAGCCTATAGGGATCCATTTAGTCCCGTTGAACAAAGTACCTTAGATCCTGGTTGTGAAGCATTGTGAAGTTCTGCCCCAAGGAATCGCTGCGCTGCCGAGGCAATGCGTCAGTTCTGAGGTACTGCGGAGCTACAATATGGGGTGCCGTCTGTGAACAAGGGCTTGTGAGGCGAAGTTCAGCATTGAAGATGTGTCGTGCAGTTGAGATGATGCATCCGTTCTGAGGAGCTGTGATGCGTCGATGTGAGAACCTGTGAAGTTGCTGGGCTGCTGTTGATGCAAGATGCGAGGGCCTGCATCAGGAAATCTTTGCACAGGAACTGGTTCTGTTGCTGCTCTGGGGTCAATGTGGAGTCCATTGAGTTGGTAGAAGCCTCGCAGAAGAGGAGATGCATCGGCTCTGCTTGGGCTTGTGCTGCAAGGCTGAGGCAATGCATGGGATCTGCTGGGTCCATAGATGGACTGGCAGAGCACCTTCAGGCTATCTTCGAAGGGTCCAGGGCTGGGGTGGCACCACTAGACAGTTTAGGAATCACAGGTGGCAGAGTTCGGGTGCTGGGTTTAATGTGTTGTTGGGCCTTCTGTCCCTGAGGCTCTAGTTAGAAGGCCAGCCAACTAGCCCTTGGAGTCACTTTGGGGTCCTTGGTTCACAAGATGCATGTCAGTCCTTCTCACCCAGGCAAGAAGGCAGCTGGCAGCAGGCTATCACAGCAGGGTAGCAGTTACTTCAGAGTAGCAGTCCAGCAGAGTGGCAGTCCTTCCAGCAGACCAGCAGTCCTTCTGCCTGGTAGACTATCCACAGGTCTAGAAGTGTACTGAAGAGTTGGTGTCTGAGGGTCAATATTTATACCTGATGCTATTCCTCTGGAAGGTGCGAGAAGCTTCTAGAGGTTTCCCTTTGAAGTCCCTAGGCATCCTGTCTTCCCTGTCCTGGCTCCAGAGTAACTAGAGTGGGTATGCAGCTTCTTGTGTAGAGGCAGGACACAGCCTATTCAAGTGGAAGTAGGGCTGTGCCCCGCTCCGCCCTCCCACCCTGCCAGTGATGGCCCATCCAGACACACCTAAAATCTCTACTGTGTGTTGTTGTCTAGCCCAAGGACACAGCCCAGCTGTCAGCTACACCCAATCATGTGACCCAGGGACAGGCTACAGGAGCTAAATGGCTAAGGCAGCAAAATGCCAACTTTCTAAAAGTGCCACTTTCAAAATTATAATTTAAAATTCAACTTCATCATGAGAGAGGATTTTTCATTACAATTCCAAAGACTCCCAAACATGAACTGCTTACCTGCTCCAATGTTATCCAATGGAACAGGAAGGCCTTGCAGTAGTGAAAAACGATTTTAAGAGTTGTTTCATTACTGGGATATGTAAAATGTAAAAGTACATGTCCTACTTTTTAAATACACTGCACCCTGTCCTCTAGGCTGTCCACTGCCTACGCATATATGTATTAAAAAGGAAGGTTTGGGCCTGGAAAAAGATATTTTTTGCCAGGTCAAATGGCAGCTTAAAACTACACACAGGCTTCAATGGCAGGCCTGAGACATGTTTACAGGACTACATAAGTGGGTGGTACAATAAGTGACGCAGGTCCACTTTTAGCATTTAAGTTACAGACCCTGAGCACATGTAGTACCACTTTACTAGGGACTTACAAGTAAGTTAAATATGCCAATTGGGGAAAAGCCAATGTTGCCATGTTTTAAGGCATGAGCACATGTACTTTAGCACTGGCTATCTGTGGTAAAGTACACAGAGTCCTAAGGCCAGCAAAAACGAGATCAGCAAAAATGGAGGAGGGAGGCAAAATGTTTGGTCGAGGACCACCCTAAGGCTGACAGGTCTAAAAGCAACATTTCTTCTCTGCATCAATTTGTTATCATTTTCGGATTATGTAACTTATTAATCTTTTATTGTTGTAATGGAATGTGAAGTGAACTGTTGGTTGTGTTACTTTGTTACACTGAAAACCAAATGTATTTTGTCTGGTGATTCCCTCTTTTAAGGTCTTTGTCACCGAGGGGAGGCCAGATTACTCACATTTGAAAAGGTTTATCCTTTCCTGGTCTTTCTGTTTGGGCAGTGAGTGAGTTCAGCTGACTCCCAGACAGAGGTCTCACTATCACTGGGAGGTTGTGCGTTGTTTTTTCTGGCCACAACCACTGTTAAACCTCCTTTCCGAGTCCCAACTGTAGATCTGCCCATAATCACCATTAGCTGTCACCTTAATGTGTATTATTAATATCAACCCTGCACTCTGAAACAAATTTATTTAAAACCACAATTCGGCCATAGCCGTTTGGTGGATCATACATAGCAAGCAAACCAGGCAGTAACATAAAATGATAAATAAAAAAAAGATCAAAAAAGTGTCGAATTACAAAGTCATCTAGGAACATTCCTCTGTTTGGCTGGAAAAAAGAGAGAAAATCATATTTAAGGAAGAAGTGTACGGAGAGCGAGGTACATCAGTTTTTCTTAAGGGCTCTTGGTAGAGTGGAAATGGTGACCATGTCTCCTAATATGAGTTTAATACATGAATTGGAATGCATCAGATCCAAGTTGAACTTGAGGTACGCATATATGCTACTTTCGACCACAGCCAGCTATGAAGCGGTCACCTGCTGAGTCCTTTGTCAGTCCAATTCTCCTCAGTACTTTGAAATCATTTTTGTTTTTTACACAAGGGGCTGTGTTCTCCTTGAGCCAGTATACAATGCAGATGGCCTCCCACGGTTCGTGGTGCCTGAATTTTGGAGAGTTTGTGAGGTTCATTTTGCATCTAACTTGAATAGTGGCCCTGATCCTTCAACAATGATCTTCCTGCTTTCCATCGCAAAGCTTTCCTGCTGTTCCAACCTCCCTCTTTTACATTCACCACTTTTGCAGTAGGGCTGAGTCCCCACTGGACATCGTTACCCTTGCTTGCATTGATGTCATTATGTTGTGACTTGAGTTGGGTCACGTGGTGGGTGGAAAGGAAGGTGAGGCGCATGTGTTGGATATCAGCGAAGCCTCAGTGCAAACCAGTAAAGTGCAAACCTTCTAAGACTTAAGGGAAGACTGATGTGTATGGTTGCAACAGGAGTATTTGGCTTTTTTCCTCAGCACCCGAGTAAATATATTCTATTAGTGAGAATGATGCCTTCCCGGCAGCTGCGGCCCGTGCAGGGAAGAGCGGTGAGCCAGGTTGGTTGGGTTCGACAGAGGACCAGGAGGGAAAATTAAATAAATAATAAATGTTCCCTTGTTGTGGTCTGTCGAACCCTCCCCCCCCTCCCCCCCCCCGCCCGGCCCCACCGCTCATACCTTCCCACAATGGCATTACTCCGGCATGGCTTTCGGCCACTTACACTGAAACCTCTTTGGGGCATATTATCAAGGAAACGCGATAAGAATCGCATTTCCCGCTTTGCGCGATTCTTGTTAACGCCGCGTATCGCAGGATTTAATCGCCGAGATATCGCGTTATTATCAACGCATATCTCCACGGCGATTAAATCCTGCGATAGCAGCGTGAAACAGAATCGCGCAAAGCGGGAAATGCGATTTATATCGCGTTTCCTTGATAATATGCCCCGTTACCTCAGCCGTACAATCCACCTGCCATTATAAGTATGGCTTAGTCGGTTTAGAACTAGGCGTTACAAACCCGCGATAACCGCGGTTAGCGCGGTTTATTTTATCGCATCGCGGGTTTGCTGGAAGGTTGCTAATATTGCGCTGCCGTGTCAGCGCCGATTTCCATGGAGAAATGGTAAGGTACGCCCACTTTGCATGTCATTAGCGATATTCATCGCTGACATGCAAAGTGGAGTGGAAAGGGCTGCTAACTCAAGGAAACACGCGTTAGCGTGTCCTTGATAATTGAGCGGAAAAGAAAACGCCGCTTTTCGGCCGAAAACGGCTGCTAAAGCGGCAGAATTCGGCTTGATAATATGCCCCTTTATTTCCTCTCTTACAGCTTAGCATACATTCCTATAAAGTTATTTTATGTTTTTACTCTGTGTTTGTCTACAGTCCTGAACAAAGCGGCCTGCCACTTTGTGTAACTACAAATAGTATGACTTTGCTGCCATAAGTGTAGCATACACAACATGAAATTTCAGATCGTGTCTTATGTCGTCTGCGGCTACTGATATGCATGTTTATTTTACACCTATACTTCACTCACAATGGTATGTGATGTAAGGCAGACAGAGGCTTATATCCATGCACAAAATGTATCATATCAGCACATGGGCTGTAGGGGAGAAGATGTGGGAAAACAAATTTGGATGAACTTGACATCGCCTGAATTTTTAAGGTTTCCAGAATTTCAAATTTTGTCTCATAAGTGCGATGGAAAAACAATAAGGAATTCACATAATTCTAAACTCTTGGGGGAGGGTAGATCGCCTTCAGGAAGCCCATTTTATAAATGTTCAACTCTATGAGTGATGCCAATGTGTTGCAGGACAATGCAGACTTTTTTGATACTTGTGCAGGAAGGCAGACAATGAGGACAGTGTTTCTCATCTTGGAACTGCCCCTCCTCCTCACCTGGTCAGCCACTCTATGTAAAGAGAAGCCAATGGCAAAGCCTGTAGGTCTGGCTCAAGAGTGATAGTATAAGAAGATCAGGCAGCACAAATGGGTAAAACAAAAAGGAAGGTTAGAAAGGACAAGCAAATGAGGTAGAACGAAAGAGTGTGACAGAACACATAAAGATGACTGAGAACAAAAATTGAGGTAAGCCAACACGAGTGTACAAGATTGTGAGAGAATTCAAAATATAGCAAGCAAAAGGGTGAATGAAAAAAACGAGGAGAGAGGATCTAAAAGGCTGACAGAAAAAGAGTGAGAGAACACACGTAAGAAAACACAAGCTTTGTTATTCAAATAAGTGAAAAAACGAAGATTAAGAGGACAAGAATAGGAGATAAAGTAAGTAGGTGAGAAAAAGAACGAAAAGATAAAAGGATAAGTGGGGAAAGAGGGTTAGAGAACAAATGAAGCTGAGGGAACAAAAGAAATTGTGATAAATGAATAGGAAAACTATGGAGTGAAAACTCAAATGATAGCATACATGAATGTAAGGGAAGGGGACAACTAAAAGTAAAAAAACAAGGCCATGGGCATGAAAATGAACAAAAGAGGCCATTTTGATTGCAAGGGAACCTTTGTGCACTAAGAAAATAGGAATACATGCAGAATTACTCTTCTCTCGTAATTGCATGCAATCCCACAGAATTTTTAAGTAATTCTACTTGATTAAGTTACACAGAATTACACGAGTTAAGCCCACCCCTAGCTGTGATCCACTCCAACAAGGACTTTCGCAAACCAACCAATTAGTACGTAGCTCGGTACTGTTCACAAAAAGGATGTTTGCAAATTGTGACCACTTTTGTGTCCAGTATCTCTATGCATCTGACCCTTAATTTGCCCAAAGTAACAGAGCTGACATCCTGTACTGTATGAGTTAACATTGAAATCATTTTATGCTGATGCCTTATTAGGACATCAGTTGCGAGATAATAGAGATCCATCATAGTTTCCCTGGCAGATTTAATGTGATTACAAACGCATTCACTAATATATAAGAAAACACATGGCAACACATGAGGTCTAGCCAATGGGCAAATACATGATTAAGCTCAAATAGTCTCATTTACTCCACTGATGTGAAAACTATCTAATTATCACTTTACGTTTTCATCAGAATGGTAGAATATGATTTCTAGGTTGTTAAACAAGGATTTACAACTTCACCGCATAAGCATCTGTTTCACAGCAGAATGCAGGAAGAACTATTGACTGAATCCAATTATTGAAGCTCTGGTAGACTTCTAAATACCTGTAGCAGATTTAATTGCATGCAGGTCCTGTAAACTAGGGGGCATATTTATGAGAGGTTTGTGTCACGTTTGCACCACGCAAAGTGGTAAATGTGTGACGCAAGCCTCTAAGTCAGATTTATAAAGCCAAGCAAAGCCACATTGCGTGGCTTTGAATGGTTTCATAAATCTGGAGTGATGCAATGCATCGCAAGTCACTGTGTTGCCCTACTCTGTGCAAGGGAGGCATTTCATGCTTGTTGCGGTGTGTGTTCACATGCAAATCCCATGTTTTTTGATGCATTCACAGATTTACCAAACCTGGTAAACCTGGGAATGTGCCAAAAAGACACGCCTCCCCAGGTGAGGCATAACGAGGAGAAATATGTTTAATTTTCCACGATTTTTCCTCTTTATATGTGTGCCGCATTCTGTAGCACACATAGAAAGAGGAAAATGCCTCTATGGATTGTTTTTGTGCAGGAAAATGCCCATTCCTGCACAAAAACAATCCTGCCTACAACACAGGCACCCTGCACCAGGCGAAAAGGATGGAAATCGCAATATTGCTCAAATACAACATATTCCTGCCCTTTCCCAGAGATGCAAGGCAGCACAGCAAGATGACTTGCTGTGCTGCCCTGTGCCACTATTTTCATAAATAGTCCCCTATGTTCAAAGACCTCGGAGGGTAAAGCAAAAACAGCCTATGCCATGTTACATTCTAGTTCTATAAAGAAGTGGGGATTACGAAGAACAGGAAGCCATGATCTCCTTATTATCGACAAGGAATAATACTTTTAAACCCACCTGCAAGGTGTCCAGCTCAATTTATCATTTTATATCAGGTGTGCAATTAAACATATATAACACTACAATTATTTGAGGGTAGAATCAAAAACAATCAACACCTGCATCCCAGTACAGCTTAGTGTTCAAATATTAGAAATGCTTAATTAATTTTCTTGGATACATGTACCAAGTTAATCTGAAGAGAAATCGAGGCTAAAAAAAGAAAGACAGCTGCCATGCTGATTCCAATTTGCAAATAATTTAATTCCTAATTATTTTGTATAAGTGGTCATGAGATTGTTCAGGAAATAAGGTCGTTCGTTTACCTGTGTTCATAACCATGTTTCCTTTGCTGCTCTAGAAGGTGACACTTTTGAAGAGAAGGAGTCCTCCTCCCCTTAACTAGGCTGCAGGAATTAGGTGGGCATTTGTTAAGGTTCGACATGTTGAGACAAAGCAGGCCTTGTTTTATAGATATTGCTTTTGAGATGGTATGGCTGGCCCTCAGATAGTGAGTCATCACTACAGAATTTGAGAAAATAGCAGTAATCAGTCATACAAATGGAGCTTAGTTTGTTCTATGTCCTTATCACTGGTCAGTACCAAGGCATGTAATGCATCAAGGGGCAAGAATAATGAATTAAAAGAACATGGGACAAAGCTCAACTATGGGCCCGATTCCGATCTCATAAGGAAGGCCTCCAAACAGGATTTGTAAAGAGCAAATCCGATTCCGAGCCTATCTGGCCGTCCGAATCGTCCCCCGTTCCGAACGACCAAGTACGATGCGAGTATCCTGTACGCGCCGTGCGAATCGTTTACGAGCCAGAACCTGTCCGTCCGACACATTCGTAGCCGAATCGTGCCACGCAATGGAGCTGAATTCCGACCGAGCGAATACGATGTACGATTCGGACAGCCGCTTCGCCTCGGTCTCAGCGAGACGAAACGGCTGTCGGAATCGTACTTCGGGGGGCCGTAGCAGGCCCCCCTTCACCCAGGGCCCTCCGAATCTGTCACAGGGGTGTGCCCATGGCTCCCCCCAATCCAGGCATGCACAGTGTGGTGGGCACCATGGGGTGCCCGCAACAGGGTGTACGCTTTTCACCACCCACCCCTTTTTGCTATGGGAGCCTGTGTATGCGTCTGTACACAGGCTCCCATAGAGTTCAATGGGAGTCCGGCCGAATAGAGTCCATAACCATGCGGTTGCATCGTACTCGCTCGGTTGGACTCGCACAGCGCGTCTCACTTGGAAAGCCCTCCAGGCCCGAGACGTACGGAGGGCTTTCCTTGCGAGATCGGAATCGGGCCCTATGTAGGGTTTTGACTCAATATGGTGAGGATTTTCTTCCCACAGGATAATTGGAAATACACCTGAAGGTATCAGTGGAAACAAGAGAAAACCTCTTCAACATTTTGTGCACAGGTGGATAACAGAAATCAAAGGAAGGACTCCTTGGCATCATTACATGAGAATATTTTCCAAAATGGGGGGATATTCTCAAGAACGTGCGATAATCTTCGCCAAAATACTTTAACGCAATTTTTCACATCGCCGTCTATCGCGGGAAAATAACTCCAGGTTAACGTCCTATTCCCAACACGGCGGTAACATGCGATAGTCTCCCGACAACGCGTCAAATGTCCGCGATAAAATTACCTGGATGGCGATAAAAATCTAAACCCGAACGTGAAAAAAGTTGCGATGTGCCCAACTGCAATAAAAAATTCCACGATAAGCAGCGCCTTGCCTGCAAGTCACACAAGTCTAACCCTGGGTGTAGTTCGCGGAGTTGCGCTATGCGACGCTACGCGAAGCAGTAAAAAAACTCCGCCGCGCTATGCGGAGCTACGCGAGCAGCGTAGTTAGATAGGAAAATGCTGTTCGCGGTGATTGCACAGTGCCGGATGCTTGTCCGCACTGTGCAATCATTGCAAACGGCATCATGCACAGTGCAAGCGGTCGTTTTCTGCCGCTCGAGTAGATTTTTACTCGAGCGGCAGCTTTCTCCATACGAACGGGCAGTTTCTCATCGCGAGTGGTCGCGAGCATACGCGACCAGTCACAATGAGAAACCTGACCCCCCCGCGTTGAGAAATCTCGCCGGGAGGTTTATTTTCCACGCTCGCGCTCGCCGACTTGATGTTGCCAATCGCGAATGAGGAAAAATCTCGCCGGTATGTTGATTTTGCTCGCTCGCGGTCACCAACTTGACGTTGAGAAACGCGAGCGAGCAAAATGTCCGCTACGCGTAATTTTTCTGCACTCCGCGAGATCCGCGTAACGCAAAGTGCAGAAAACTCCGCAAACTCCGCGAGCAGAGCGTACTTCACCGCCCAGGCTTACACAAGTCAGGCGGGAAAAACCACTATAAAAGCGGCAAACAAAAACACAACCAAGACACAAACAACCGCGAAGCACCATGGAGGTAGCCGGAGCAAGTACAGAGGACAACCAGAACCCCACAAGCCCCACGGAGGACCAGCCTGGGACCATCACTGGGGAGACGGTGGCAGGATTTGGGGGACCGGACACTGCACAACGTGACCTGACCCAACTGCAACAGGGTGAGTAACGACCAGGGACTGGGGGGACGGGGGGAGATGGGCACAGTGGCACACATGCACAATTAAGTATAGCACATCTGCGGACAAACCATGCCCAAGAGTCACAACTCCGAACAACAGAACAATTTACCCAAGTCCGCAACATCTCAGCACTGTATAAGCAGAGAAGTGAAAGGCACACCGCCTGAAAGGGATAAGGGCCAGCCAAATCAGAGCTGAAGGGGCAACTCACCCACACTGCAGCACACACACATAAGAATCAGAGCACCTCAACATTGACAACAATGTGGTACAAACTGCAACATTCACACAACAGAACAGAGGACACAATTGCTGCCGCTTGTGTGTAGAAAATGGCCATTCGCATATGGCATAGCAGGAAACTGTGAGATGATAATGTACAAGTACACCCTCACATCCCTGATGGTGCAGAAATGTCCACTGTCCCGCATCAAATTGGCATCTCCTCACAAACAGTCACAATATACATTGTCATGTAGTCTGTATGTAAACTTGTACAATGCGTGAACATACATGTGAACACAATGTCAATCTGCATCTCCCCTTCACATTGCAGAGGGAGAATCAACACCTCCTGCAGAGCAGACCCAACAACACAGCACTGATGATGAAGAGGACCACACCAACACCTACACCGACGCCCTCCAACAGCTCATGGACAGCTCCGGTACCCCACCTCCAGCAGCAGGGCAGCCCAGCTGCATCGATGAGACCCCACCCCCTGCACAGACCACAAAGCAGGAAGCACCCACCACCACGGCTGTCTCCCAGGACCCCCACGACCAACACATGGCATTCCAACGCCGTGTGTTCGGGTGCCAGGAGAAGATGGCTGACCAGCTGCGGGTGGGGTCCGAACTCATGTCAGCCAAACTACATGCTATACGTGGGTGTCTAAGTCCCATCAGGGACGACTTACAATCCCTAACGGACTCCCACTGTCCGCTCCATGCTCTCCAACAATCCAAGGCTGACATCGCTGGAGTCATGACTCTGAGCCAAGAACAACTGTCTAGTCAGAGTGGCTCCAGCGATGTCAGCCGGGAGTTGGGACACATAAGGAGAATGATGGAGAGCTTGGAGCGGATGCAGGTGGAAAGAATGTTTGCCACGGCTGCACACCAGTCAGATGTAGCTGTGATCCTCCATGCCGTGCAGATCCTCGTCATGGCATTGCCACCACAAGGCCTGCCGTGGATGAATGCTGCTGCTACTACTCCATCCACATCTCCGCCCCCTGAAGTGTCAGTGCCACACACTGCGGCAGACATTCCACCTCCGGTCCCTGATGTGTCACTGCCACACAGTGATGCAGACAAAACACCACCACCCGCATGTGAAGCACCGGACACATCAGAGGACAGAGATGATAATGAATCAGGCTTTGTGGTAGGAATGAAGTGGTAGCATTCATCTCCGCCATATGGCCTGTTTCAGCTTGGTTCTGCCCTCTGCATCATGCCCTGGAATAACACCTTCCACTGTCCCCCGATACACTCACCTTGGACCTCGACATGGACTGCCATATTTGGTTTGGTTACCAATGACACAGCAAGCACACTGCGGACTGAAGTCTTCCACTCCTGATGAACTTGCCAATCCCTAAATGACTCCGGCTGGCCCTCCACGGGGCAACATTGCAAAGTGGGGTTTACATGGCCCTGTACTGGTCCAGCTTCAACACTCCACTGAATGTGAATAAAACATTCTAATTCACACAGATGTGTCATGGCTATGCTCAATCAAGTATGAAAGTATGGATGAATGTAGGGACAGTGATTCCACAAAAAGGTACTTCCTGGGTAATGCTATCAGTGCGCATGTATGGAGGTGACCCAGATAGGCAGTGAGACACACATTGTCATTCAAACCAACACTCATCACAGTTGAATACAAGTGAAGGTGCGTAGACTTTATTAGCATATGCGTGTCAGTACGGGCAAGATCAGTGCCACAACATGCAGACCAATGCAGCAGTATGTCAGAATGCCAAGCGCCGCTGACCACTCCGGGGGAGTGCCTCAACTTTCACAGGTGTGTGCTGTTCGGCGTTGTTGTCCGCTCATGTATTCGAATGCAGCCATGTCCACTGTTGTTGTGGGATATGTGACCAGATCTCCAAGATGCAACAAGGTGTTGGGACATGTGCAATGGGTTCCAATCTGTTGTGGCTGCAGGTACGTAGTTACTAGTCCATAAAAGCGATTGCAGCTTCGTAGGCTATCATTTCCAACATGAGCTCGTTGTCGACTTCATCAAAGAGAACGGCGAGGCCATCCATTAGCAGGTCTGGACAGATGTGCTGCGTCCACCCCCTTTCACCAATTAGCACTACAGCCCAATAGGGGAGCGGTTCAATGTGGTCACTGCACACGAGGAGTTGTGCAATCTCCCAGGTCAGCTACCAGCATGTATGCCAAGTATCAAGGCATCCCATAAACGGGTATCACGGTGACACTCCTGGTCGTGGGCCAACAGGGGGCGCACACACATGTCAAAATCCAGTTCAGCTACCGTCCTGTTGGATAGGCAGACATCCATGGACCACTCGAATATGCACGATCGACAATGCAACACAAGCTGAACGCAGGTGACGTTGGCAAGGCGGAAGCTTAGCCAGTAACTGATCCGCAGCACTGCCAATGGCAGTGCCCCCAGTAAATGCAGCATACGTGCACGGTACAGTTCCATGTGACAGGGGTTTTGCATGTGTCCGGGATGTTCTGCCATTGCATTAGTGGCTCTGGTTGAAGCGGCACTGTTCTGACCTGCGCCAGTTCTGTGGATGAAATGCCACAGCTCGGATCAATGAGTTGTTTTAGTGTGCAACGGTTGTACGCCAGGGATGGTGTGGGAGTAAGTGTGAAGGCCATTCAATGCAAGATAATTTCGAGCAAGGACTTTGTGTGTGGGGTGTGTATACGTTGGTCTTTCATCGGGCTGTGCGTAGTGTGGGAGTCGTCATCAGCTGCTATAGTATCTGTCAGGGGTGCCGGGCACATGCAATTCCGAGGTCGGAGGTGCAGATGTGCTTCCGCCTGATAGTTCAGACAAAGGAGCTTTCATCCCTTATGTTAGTTTCTCATCTGCTTGCATTCAGGAAATGTGAAGTGGCTTGTTGGGGGTGAGGTGGGATGTGTGCGACTTTGGGATTCATGTTTGACATGTCTTGCATGTGGCAAATGTGCGGCATCACTGTGTGTTATGTTGCCTCACAGCTGCTCCTCCCTCCCCCGAGCCTATTTACTTGTGCGCGCAGCGTGGTTGCATCAGTTGCACTCCTACAGCACACCATTGTCATGCCTGTCTGCGCATGTCCACAAGCCTGACAACCACACTGTGATGTTGTCCGTTGAAGGTGGGCGGCCACGTGAGTGTAGGCCTATGGTAAGGATAGGGCGGACACAGATGTAGAGTCCATGCGTGGCTGAACTCGTGCTGCGAGTAGGTCTAGGCATTTGGCTCTTGCTGCGGCATTACAGATACACATAACACTTGGCATGTATGAGCCAAGACCCCGAGCGGTCTTGCGCTCCTTCATTTCTCTGTTCGTGCGAACCCGCCCTCAGGGTGCATGCTACATTGCAATATTGTTGATTGCGGGCAGGGTGGCGCCAACACTACAACAGAGACACATGCATTAGTTACTTCCTTGTCCAGGCCAGAACCGAACCACGCCCAGAGCCCCGGGCAAAATCCTTCACACCCCTACACTGGCCTGGCGTATGCCGGCCCATCCCACTCCGCTTACGCTTACAGGGGGGATGACAGAGCTACGTGTCCAAGGTCTTAGACACTGCCTGAGGTGACATGGTTGCGTCCGCAGTCCACAGCACAAGGTAAGGTGGTAGGGCCCTGGCCCATCATGCATACATAATGACCACAAGGACACACTTAGATAGATAGTGGAACTGGCTACGGGCACGTGCGCCCGGCCACTTTTTATTGCCAGGGTCACATGTCTAGTGACGCCTGTGCCTGTGCTGGATGGGTGTGGGGTGAGTGTAAGCCAGCACTCAGGGACTGGTTGGTGCGAGCAACAACTAGAACAGTAATCTTTGTATTACACACACAGATTCAATCATAAAGGGTCCATGACTTGCAGTGCACTGAGGTAGGGGCACCAGATCTGGAATCACACACAAAAGATTCAAACATAAAGGGTCCATGACTTGTGGTGCACTGAGGTAGGGGCACCAGAGATGAGCGTGCTCATGTGAAGTGATTGTTAATCATTGTGTCCCTTCGGGATATTTCCGCTGCAGCTGCAGTGGGGTGTGGTACACCTGCCTCATCTTCATCATCATCGTCCCAGGTCTTCCACACTGCCTGAGGCGACATTGTCGCGTCAGCTGTCCACAGCACAAAACTCAATCATAAAGGGTACATGTGTTGTGGTGCACTGAGTTGGTGGCACCTGAAGCGCTCAGCGGGTGCGCAGCCTGCGATGATGCATCGTCCGGGCGGGCCGCACTGATAGCAATGTCTGTTGCCTACTGGACTGCGCCATTAATAAATCAAGTCTCAATTTGAATTATGAGCCCTGCTGACTGCAGTGTAGGCCGGAGGCAGCGGTCAGAAAGGGCCCACAGCCACGTGGCGATGACTTGTGGTGCATTGAGTTGGTGGCACCTGAAGCGCTCAGCCGGTGTGCAGCCAGAGATGAAGGCGTGTCCTCGCAGGTCAGGATTGGATTTGATTTGAGAGCCCTGCTGACCGCAGTGTAGGCCGGAGGCAGTGGTCAGCAAGGGCCCACAGCCACGTGGCGATGACTTTGTGGTGCACTGAGTTGGTGGCACCTGTAGCGCTCAGCGGGTGTGCAGCCTGTGATAATGCGTCGTCCGGGCGGGACGCTCTGGAAGCAATGTCTGTTGCCTACTGGACTGCGCCATTAATAAATCAAGACTCAATTGGAATTGTGAGCCCTGCTGACTGCAGTGTAGGCTGGAGGCAGCAGTCAGAAAGGGCCCACAGCCACGTGGCGATGACTTGTGGTGCACTGAGTTGGTGGCACCTGAAGCGCTCAGCGGGTGTGCAGCCAGAGATGATGGCGTGTCCTCGCAGGTCAGGATTGGATTTGATTTGAGAACCCTGCTGACCGCAGTGTAGGCTGGAGGCAGCGGTCAGCAAGGGCCCACAGCCACGTGGCGATGACTTGTGGTGCACTGAGTTGGTGGCACCTGAAGCGCTCAGCGGGTGTGCAGCCTGCGATGATGCGTCGTCCGGGCGGGCCACACTGGAAGCAATGTCTGTTGCCTACTGGACTGCGCCATTAATAAATCATGACTCAATTTGAATTGTGAGCCCTGCTGACTGCAGTGTAGGCCGGAGGCAGGGGTCAGCAAGGGCCCACGGCCACGTGGCGATGACTTGTGGTGCACTGAGTTGGTGGCACCTGAAGCGCTCAGCGGGTGTGCAGCCAGAGATGATGGTGTGTCCTCGCAGGTCAGGATTGGATTTGATTTGAGGGCCCTGCTGACCGCAGTGTAGGCTGCAGACAGTAGTCAGCACACACATAACTCCGCGGTGCTGTGCCGCTGGGTGCGCTGGGGGCCTAGTCGCGGACGCCAGCGATCGGCTGAGGAGGATGGCGGTAATGGCGGCGGACTCATGGCAGGGTGAGGGGCGCCTCTCTGGCAGACGCGTTGGCCATCTAGGAAGTGAACCACGCCCAGAGCCCCAGCCTATTTATTCACACTCCTACGCTGGCCTGGTGTACGCCGGCCCAGCCCACTCCGCTTACAGGGGGGGACGACACGGATACATGACCGGGGTCTTCCCCACTGCCTGAGGTAACATGGTTGCGTCCACTGTCCACAAAACTACAAACACCAGCAGTATATGTCCACATGGACATGTCTGTGCTCTGCATACTGTAGTCTGTCCAGCACATCACTGCCACACTTGGCATTGTGTACATTCTTATTCATGGGTGACTTGCCTCCTTCACACATACTTGGTTCCCACCTCTCCCCACATTCTGCAATTGTGTGGCTGAGGGGCCATGCCGTTTTGGGAAGGTCAGCTGTCTTGTTCTGCGCTGCCTCGGTGGTAGTCCGGGGGGGGGAGTCCTGGGGGTGGTGGCGGTGGGTGTTGTGGCCCTCTTGGGTCTCCGAGCTCCATGGTCAGTAGCTCCATGATATGTGTTGGTCTTCAGATGTGGATCTGGGCTGGGCTCCCTTTCATGCCGCAGGTTGTCGTCCTGCTTTACACCAGTAAAAAGCAGGTGTTAAATCCCTGCTGCTAACGCGCCTTATTGCCTGTTTTTGGGTCGCATTGCGGATCTGGCTGGTCGTTGAGAATATCGCAAAGTGGTGTTTTCGTGTGTTTTTGCATGGGAACGCCTACTCTGCATATCATTAGTGTTAGTTGTCGCTCTCATCCGTGGCGTCTCACTTGGAAAGCCCTCCAGGCCCGAGTCGTACGGAGGGCTTTCCTTGCGAGATCGGAATCGGGCCCTATGTAGGGTTTTGACTCAATATGGTGAGGATTTTCTTCCCACAGGATAATTGGAAATATACCTGAAGGTATCAGTGGAAACAAGAGAAAACCTCTTCAACATTTTGTGCACAGGTGGATAACAGAAATCAAAGGAAGGACTCCTTGGCATCATTACATGAGAATATTTTCCAAAATGGGGGGATATTCTCAAGAACGTGCGATAATCTTCGCCAAAATACTTTAACGCAATTTTTCACATCGCCGTCTATCGTGGGAAAATAACTCCAGGTTAACGTCCTATTCCCAACACGGCGGTAACATGCGATAGTCTCCCGACAACGCGTCAAATGTCCGCGATAAAATTACCTGGATGGCGATAAAAATCTAAACCCGAACGTGAAAAAAGTTGCAATGTGCCCAACTGCAATAAAAAATTCCACGATAAGCAGCGCCTTGCCTGCAAGTCACACAAGTCTAACCCTGGGTGTAGTTCGCGGAGTTGCGCTATGCGACGCTACGTGACGCAGTAAAAAAACTCCGCCGCGCTATGCGGAGCTACGCGAGCAGCGTAGTTAGATAGGAAAATGCTGTTCGCGGTGATTGCACAGTGCCGGATGCTTGTCCGCACTGTGCAATCATTGCAAACGGCATCATGCACAGTGCAAGCGGTCGTTTTCTGCCGCTCGAGTAGATTTTTACTCGAGCGGCAGCTTTCTCCATACGAACGGGCAGTTTCTCATCGCGAGTGGTCGCGAGCATACGCGACCAGTCACAATGAGAAACCTGACCCCCCCGCGTTGAGAAATCTCGCCGGGAGGTTTATTTTCCACGCTCGCGCTCGCCGACTTGATGTTGCCGATCGCGAATGAGGAAAAATCTCGCCGGTATGTTGATTTTGCTCGCTCGCGGTCACCAACTTGACGTTGAGAAACGCGAGCGAGCAAAAATGTCCGCTACGCGTAATTTTTTCTGCACTCCGCGAGATCCGCGTAACGCAAAGTGCAGAAAACTCCGCAAACTCCGCGAGCAGAGCGTACTTCACCGCCCAGGCTTACACAAGTCAGGCGGGAAAAACCACTATAAAAGCGGCAAACAAAAACACAACCAAGACACAAACAACCGCGAAGCACCATGGAGGTAGCCGGAGCAAGTACAGAGGACAACCAGAACCCCACAAGCCCCACGGAGGACCAGCCTGGGACCATCACTGGGGAGACGGTGGCAGGATTTGGGGGACCGGACACTGCACAACGTGACCTGACCCAACAGCAACAGGGTGAGTAACGACCAGGGACTGGGGGGACGGGGGGAGATGGGCACAGTGGCACACATGCACAATTAAGTATAGCACATCTGCGGACAAACCATGCCCAAGAGTCACAACTCCGAACAAGAGAACAATTTACCCAAGTCCGCAACATCTCAGCACTGTATAAGCAGAGAAGTGAAAGGCACACCGCCTGAAAGGGATAAGGGCCAGCCAAATCAGAGCTGAAGGGGCAACTCACCCACACTGCAGCACACACACATAAGAATCAGAGCACCTCAACATTGACAACAATGTGGTACAAACTGCAACATTCACACAACAGAACAGAGGACACAATTGCTGCCGCTTGTGTGTAGAAAATGGCCATTCGCATGTGGCATAGCAGGAAACTGTGAGATGATAATGTACAAGTACACCCTCACATCCCTGATGGTGCAGAAATGTCAACTGTCCCGCATCAAATTGGCATCTCCTCACAAACAGTCACAATATACATTGTCATGTAGTCTGTATGTAAACAATGCGTGAACATACATGTGAACACAATGTCAATCTGCATCTCCCCTTCACATTGCAGAGGGAGAATCAACACCTCCTGCAGAGCAGACCCAACAACACAGCACTGATGATGAAGAGGACCACACCAACACCTACACCGACGCCCTCCAACAGCTCATGGACAGCTCCGGTACCCCACCTCCAGCAGCAGGGCAGCCCAGCTGCATCGATGAGACCCCACACCCTGCACAGACCACAAAGCAGGAAGCACCCACCACCACGGCTGTCTCCCAGGACCCCCACGACCAACACATGGCATTCCAACGCCGTGTGTTCGGGTGCCAGGAGAAGATGGCTGACCAGCTGCGGGTGGGGTCCGAACTCATGTCAGCCAAACTACATGCTATACGTGGGTGTCTAAGTCCCATCAGGGACGACTTACAATCCCTAATGGACTCCCACTGTCCGCTCCATGCTCTCCAACAATCCAAGGCTGACATCGCTGGAGTCATGACTCTGAGCCAAGAACAACTGTCTAGTCAGAGTGGCTCCAGCGATGTCAGCCGGGAGTTGGGACACATAAGGAGAATGATGGAGAGCTTGGAGCGGATGCAGGCGGAAAGAATGTTTGCCACGGCTGCACACCAGTCAGATGTAGCTGTGATCCTCCATGCCGTGCAGATCCTCGTCATGGCATTGCCACCACAAGGCCTGCCGTGGATGAATGCTGCTGCTACTACTCCATCCACATCTCCGCCCCCTGAAGTGTCAGTGCCACACACTGCGGCAGACATTCCACCTCCGGTCCCTGATGTGTCACTGCCACACAGTGATGTAGACAAAACACCACCACCCGCATGTGAAGCACCGGACACATCAGAGGACAGAGATGATAATGAATCAGGCTTTGTGGTAGGAATGAAGTGGTAGCATTCATCTCCGCCATATGGCCTGTTTCAGCTTGGTTCTGCCCTCTGCATCATGCCCTGGAATAACACCTTCCACTGTCCCCCGATACACTCACCTTGCACCTCGACATGGACTGCCATATTTGGTTTGGTTACCAATGACACAGCAAGCACACTGCGGACTGAAGTCTTCCACTCCTGATGAACTTGCCAATCCCTAAATGACTCCGGCTGGCCCTCCACGGGGCAACATTGCAAAGTGGGGTTTGCATGGCCCTGTACTGGTCCAGCTTCAACACTCCACTGAATGTGAATAAAACATTCTAATTCACACAGATGTGTCATGGCTATGCTCAATCAAGTATGAAAGTATGGATGAATGTAGGGAAAGTGATTCCACAAAAAGGTACTTCCTGGGTAATGCTATCAGTGCGCATGTATGGAGGTGACCCAGATAGGAAGTGAGACACACATTGTCATTCAAACCAACACTCATCACAGTTGAATACAAGTGAAGGTGTGTAGACTTTATTAGCATATGCGTGTCAGTACGGGCAAGATCAGTGCCACA
Organism: Calotriton arnoldi; assembly: GCA_963921515.1. Lineage (NCBI taxonomy): Eukaryota > Metazoa > Chordata > Amphibia > Caudata > Salamandridae > Calotriton > Calotriton arnoldi. Next base: position 955,316 of record CAWUFW010005214.1, on the reverse strand, counting down.
ACATGCAGACCAATGCAGCAGTATGTCAGAATGCCAAGCACCGCTGACCACTCCGGGGGAGTGCCTCAACTTTCACAGGTGTGTGTTGTTCGGCGTTGTTGTCCGCTCATGTATTCGAATGCAGCCATGTCCACTGTTGTTGTGGGATATGTGACCAGATCTCCAAGATGCAACAAGGTGTTGGGACATGTGCAATGGGTTCCAATCTGTTGTGGCTGCAGGTACGTAGTTACTAGTCCATAAAAGCGATTGCAGCTTCGTAGGCTATCATTTCCAACATGAGCTCGTTGTCGACTTCATCAAACAGGACGGCGAGGCCATCCATTAGCAGGTCTGGACAGATGTGCTGCGTCCACCCCCTTTCACCAATTAGCACTACAGCCCAATAGGGGAGCGGTTCAATGTGGTCACTGCACACGAGGAGTTGTGCAATCTCCCAGGTCAGCTACCAGCATGTATGCCAAGTATCAAGGCATCCCATAAACGGGTATCACGGTGACACTCCTGGTCGTGGACCAACAGGGGGCGCACACACATGTCAAAATCCAGTTCAGCTACCGTCCTGTTGGATAGGCAGACATCCATGGACCACTCGAATATGCACGATCGACAATGCAACACAAGCTGAACGCAGGTGACGTTGGCAAGGCGGAAGCTTAGCCAGTAACTGATCCGCAGCACTGCCAATGGCAGTGCCCCCAGTAAATGCAGCATACGTGCACGGTACAGTTCCATGTGACAGGGGTTTTGCATGTGTCCGGGATGTTCTGCCATTGCATTAGTGGCTCTGGTTGAAGCGGCACTGTTCTGACCTGCGCCAGTTCTGTGGATGAAATGCCACAGCTCGGATCAATGAGTTGTTTTAGTGTGCAACGGTTGTACGCCAGGGATGGTGTGGGAGTAAGTGTGAAGGCCATTCAATGCAAGATAATTTCGAGCAAGGACTTTGTGTGTGGGGTGTGTATACGTTGGTCTTTCATCGGGCTGTGCGTAGTGTGGGAGTCGTCATCAGCTGCTATAGTATCTGTCAGGGGGTGCCGGGCACATGCAATTCCGAGGTCGGAGGTGCAGATGTGCTTCCGCCTGATAGTTCAGACAAAGGAGCTTTCATCCCTTATGTTAGTTTCTCATCTGCTTGCATTCAGGAAATGTGAAGTGGCTTGTTGGGGGTGAGGTGGGATGTGTGCGACTTTGGGATTCATGTTTGACATGTCTTGCATGTGGCAAATGTGCGGCATCACTGTGTGTTATGTTACCTCACAGCTGCTCCTCCCTCCCCCGAGCCTATTTACTTGTGCGCGCAGCGTGGTTGCATCAGTTGCACTCCTACAGCACACCATTGTCATGCCTGTCTGCGCATGTCCACAAGCCTGACAACCACACTGTGATGTTGTCCGTTGAAGGTGGGCGGCCACGTGAGTGTAGGCCTATGGTAAGGATAGGGCGGACACAGATGTAGAGTCCATGCGTGGCTGAACTCGTGCTGCGAGTAGGTCTAGGCATTTGGCTCTTGCTGCGGCATTACAGATACACATAACACTTGGCATGTATGAGCCAAGACCCCGAGCGGTCTTGCGCTCCTTCATTTCTCTGTTCGTGCGAACCCGCCCTCAGGGTGCATGCTACATTGCAACATTGTTGATTGCGGGCAGGGTGGCGCCAACACTACAACAGAGACACATGAATTAGTTACTTCCTTGTCCAGGCCAGAACCGAACCACGCCCAGAGCCCCGGGCTAAATCCTTCACACCCCTACACTGGCCTGGCGTATGCCGGCCCAGCCCACTCCGCTTACGCTTACAGGGGGGGATGACAGAGCTATGTGTCCAAGGTCTGAGACACTGCCTGAGGTGACATGGTTGCGTCCACAGTCCACAGCACAAGGTAAGGTGGTAGGGCCCTGGCCCATCATGCATACATAATGACCACAAGGACACACTTAGATAGATAGTGGAACTGGCTACGGGCACGTGCGCCCAGCCACTTTTTATTGCCAGGGTCACATGTCTAGTGACGCCTGTGCCTGTGCTGGATGGGTGTGGGGTGAGTGTAAGCCAGCACTCAGGGACTGGTTGGTGCGAGCAACAACTAGAACAGTAATCTTTGTATTACACACACAGATTCAATCATAAAGGGTCCATGACTTGCAGTGCACTGAGGTAGGGGCACCAGATCTGGAATCACACACAAAAGATTCAAACATAAAGGGTCCATGACTTGTGGTGCACTGAGGTAGGGGCACCAGAGATGAGCGTGCTCATGTGAAGTGATTGTTAATCATTGTGTCCCTTCGGGATATTTCCGCTGCAGCTGCAGTGGGGTGTGGTACACCTGCCTCATCTTCATCATCATCGTCCCAGGTCTTCCACACTGCCTGAGGCGACATTGTCGCGTCAGCTGTCCACAGCACAAAACTCAATCATAAAGGGTACATGTGTTGTGGTGCACTGAGTTGGTGGCACCTGAAGCGCTCAGCGGGTGCGCAGCCTGCGATGATGCATCGTCCGGGCGGGCCGCACTGATAGCAATGTCTGTTGCCTACTGGACTGCGCCATTAATAAATCAAGTCTCAATTTGAATTGTGAGCCCTGCTGACTGCAGTGTAGGCCGGAGGCAGCGGTCAGAAAAGGCCCACAGCCACGTGGCGATGACTTGTGGTGCATTGAGTTGGTGGCACCTGAAGCGCTCAGCCGGTGTGCAGCCAGAGATGAAGGCGTGTCCTCGCAGGTCAGGATTGGATTTGATTTGAGAGCCCTGCTGACCGCAGTGTAGGCCGGAGGCAGTGGTCAGCAAGGGCCCACAGCCACGTGGCGATGACTTTGTGGTGCACTGAGTTGGTGGCACCTGTAGCGCTCAGCGGGTGTGCAGCCTGTGATAATGCGTCGTCCGGGCGGGACGCTCTGGAAGCAATGTCTGTTGCCTACTGGACTGCGCCATTAATAAATCAAGACTCAATTGGAATTGTGAGCCCTGCTGACTGCAGTGTAGGCTGGAGGCAGCAGTCAGAAAGGGCCCACAGCCACGTGGCGATGACTTGTGGTGCACTGAGTTGGTGGCACCTGAAGCGCTCAGCGGGTGTGCAGCCAGAGATGATGGCGTGTCCTCGCAGGTCAGGATTGGATTTGATTTGAGAACCCTGCTGACCGCAGTGTAGGCTGGAGGCAGCGGTCAGCAAGGGCCCACAGCCACGTGGCGATGACTTGTGGTGCACTGAGTTGTGGCACCTGAAGCGCTCAGCGGGTGTGCAGCCTGCGATGATGCGTCGTCCGGGCGGGCCACACTGGAAGCAATGTCTGTTGCCTACTGGACTGCGCCATTAATAAATCATGACTCAATTTGAATTGTGAGCCCTGCTGACTGCAGTGTAGGCCGGAGGCAGGGGTCAGCAAGGGCCCACGGCCACGTGGCGATGACTTGTGGTGCACTGAGTTGGTGGCACCTGAAGCGCTCAGCGGGTGTGCAGCCAGAGATGATGGCGTGTCCTCGCAGGTCAGGATTGGATTTGATTTGAGGGCCCTGCTGACCGCAGTGTAGGCTGCAGACAGTAGTCAGCACACACATAACTCCGCGGTGCTGTGCCGCTGGGTGCGCTGGGGGCCTGTGTCGCGGACGCCAGCGATCGGCTGAGGAGGATGGCGGTAATGGCGGCGGACTCATGGCAGGGTGAGGGGCGCCTCTCTGGCAGACGCGTTGGCCATCTGGGAAGTGAACCACGCCCAGAGCCCCAGCCTATTTATTCACACTCCTACGCTGGCCTGGTGTACGCCGGCCCAGCCCACTCCGCTTACAGGGGGGGACGACACGGATACATGACCGGGGTCTTCCCCACTGCCTGAGGTAACATGGTTGCGTCCACTGTCCACAAAACTACAAACACCAGCAGTATATGTCCACATGGACATGTCTGTGCTCTGCATACTGTAGTCTGTCCAGCACATCACTGCCACACTTGGCATTGTGTACATTCTTATTCATGGGTGACTTGCCTCCTTCACACATACTTGGTTCCCACCTCTCCCCACATTCTGCAATTGTGTGGCTGAGGGGCCATGCCGTTTTGGGAAGGTCAGCTGTCTTGTTCTGCGCTGCCTCGGTGGTTGTCCGGGGGGAGTCCTGGGGGTGGTGGCGGTGGGTGTTGTGGCCCTCTTGGGTCTCCGAGCTGCATGGTCAGTAGCTCCATGACATGTGTTGGTCTTCAGATGTGGATCTGGGCTGGGCTCCCTTTCATGCCGCAGGTTGTCGTCCTGCTTTACACCAGTAAAAAGCAGGTGTTAAATCCCTGCTGCTAACGCGCCTTATTGCCTGTTTTTGGGTCGCATTGCGGATCTGGCTGGTCGTTGAGAATATCGCAAAGTGGTGTTTTCGTGTGTTTTTGCATGGGAACGCCTACTCTGCATATCATTAGTGTTAGTTGTCGCTCTCATCCGTGGCGATGTTTTTTGCGGAGGATATCGCTGGGAAACTGGCGATATCGGCAGTTTGCACCAGCTTGAGAATAGGGCGATAAGTCTATCGCCACTTTTGGGGCGCTAAAGTGCCGATAAATCGGCGATGGCTCCTTGAGAATATGCCCCATGGTGTCTTATTAAAATACTGTGGTATTGGCCGGTAAGGAGTATGAGAGGGCACCTGAAACTAACTTGAAAGTACTTTTGTAATTAATGCAGCAGAGTCTTACTTTACACTTTCATGTTTACAGTTTCGCTGTTGTCTTACAAAGTGCATATAGGGATTTGAAAGAGAAAGAATGCATTTGCAGCAACAAAGAAACTTGTTTGTCATATTTTTTTAAAGTTAAATAGGGAACATAGGATTTACTTCTCATTATTTTCCACTTTAAAGTATCAAGGAATTAAATCCTGAAGAACTGCTTAGGGAAGCCAAAATGCACTGAGGGGCATATTTACAAGAACTGACGCAACAGCATTGATGAGTCAGATTTCTTGTGCCTGCCGCAAATACCCTAATGACACCATGGATGCACTGTACAGTGCTCCATGGCGCAAGAATTCAAGATGAGTCAGAAATTCTGACGCATCTTTTGGCACTAAAGTGACGCATTCCTGGATTTTGGTTGTAAGACTGACGCAACTCCAGCAAAGCAGACACATGTCTCACGTCAAAAGCCCTCCACCAATCCTTACGCCTTGTTTGAGAAGGCGTAGGGATTTTGAAACACTCAAGTCATAGAGTGATGCAGTGAAAAGTTGTACATTTCGCTGCATCAGTTCTACTTGGCTTTTAAGATGGGTACGCCTACCGTGCATACATTATACCCAGCGTAGGTATAATGTGATTCAGGCCTCTACAAACTGAAGCATAGGCTCAATGCATCAGTTTATAAATATGGAGCAGTGTAAAGCATTGATTGCGCTGCCGCTGCGTAAAAAAAAATGAGGTTTCAGTGGCGCTAGCTCCTTGTAAATATGCCCTTGAGTGTTAAATTGTGTCTTCCCAAGGGATACCAGGAAAAGAGAAATGTTTATTTAAAGAACAATTACAATTATTTTAGCAGAATATGAGATTCAATGACTCAAGCATATTATTTAAAAGTGACATTATATAGTTCAACTAACAGGGTATGTGTGGCAGATGAATTTCAGTGACATTCCTTGCTGGATTACAGTCAAAAGTCTTGTGTCACTGATGGGTAGGGCAAAAACACCACCATCAAATAGGGTTTCAGTGTTGTTCATTCAGACTGGCAGAAATGGATAATGTATGTTTATGGCTGAGGATGCTTTTATTTATCGCAGTCAGAAATTCTTAGAACCATTCCTGCTACAGTTTAACTACAGTTTTGTTTTTTAACAGTCATTTTGCAAGGATTTTTATTAATCATGCAATAAAGTTCATATGTATATGAGGTCAGGGTGCATAGAATTACACACCAGTAAACCCCACACAAGGGTTAAGGTTTTCTCACCAGGACAAAATGATTTCCTGGGGAAAAACAGGAAAGAAAATAAATGATAATCTGAGCAGCAGCCTCAATTTACCCAGTGTGTAATTGTACAGCAATTACGCACTCGGGCCTGTAAGCCCGGGAATACATCACTTGGCATTTCCAGCAGTACATCTAGGAACCTGAGACTGGCCCAGCTTCCAAGGAATACTAGTGCAATATTTGTAAATTCAAAAAAAGTCTAAAGGTTTGTTAAATGGGAGAGGAAATCTCCAAAAGCACTTTTAATTTTTTTGTGAATAGGGCCAATGGTGCATAATGTATCCTGAGTGCCCCGGGTTTGTGATATAAAAACAATCAACTAGTTTCAACTGTCTTGGAGTTTATTTTTGGGCATGTTTCAGTCATTTATTCATCCATTTATTTAATACCTAAAGAACACATGTCAGGAAACATCCTTTACCCCGCAGGCAGAACCATGACCTGCCTTTTCTCCGCAGTCACTACCCCGACTGCGATGTTACCACACTTTCCTTCACCACACAAGTCGTTACAACGACTTGCTTTAGGGGGGCGCTGTATTTTAGAGTATTATAAATTACAATTCCCACTCCAGTGAGTATATCAGTAGGGAAGGTGTTGGACTTAAAATCCAACACCAGTCCAACAAAGTGCCCCCTAAAGCAAGTCGTTGTAATGACTTGCATGGTAAAGGAACATGTGGTAATGTCACAGTCGGGGTAGTGACTGTGGAGTAAAGGCAGGCCGTGGTTCTGCCTGTGGGGTAAAGGATGTTTCCCATTGTTCGACCCTTGTACAAATGTTTTACCCAGGGTCAGAACTCTGAGCTGTATGGTATTTAAAGCACCTGGGCCCCCTATAACAGATAGGACACACTTTACTTGTTTACTTCATGGTGCACTTTTAAGCAGATGCGCAGGGTGCAAACAGGAAAAGTGCACGCTATTATGTTGAATGCACTACCCTCAGGGTGACCGCAAACTTGCACTGACCCCAAAACATCAAATTCAAAAGAAATACAGAGCAGATGTTTAAAATCTACTCTGTGTTTCTCTGTGCAGGCAGCAACCCATGTGCACTTTCAAAAGGGATTAAAGATTCCCCTACAGGCGGGTGCAGGGAGAGACCACACAAGGGGATGTCTGGCGGGGTCAATTGGACCCCCTCTCATTCCTCGAGAGAGCTACCCTCAGGCATCGCACTGACACTGCACCACGCTTTTGTGGCTCACTTTTAGTATGCCTCCTATGGGCATATTTGCATCTGTGCCTATGTCCGTAATACGGCGCTGGCGCGGAAGCAAACTGATTCCCTCATATGCATGGGCCATGTCCCATGCAAATGAGGGAGCACCCTTTTAAGTTAGTGCTGGTGCTATATGTGTACCAGCGCTATCTGTATTACAGAAGGGGCGTACTCGCATCTGTGACCCATTCTGTAATACCAAAGTGCCCCGGGGTGCACAAAGCGGGCGCAAATGCCTGTTACACCCCAGGGCACTTCTGTAATATGGTCCCTCGTGATTACCAGATGAATTAAAAACCTCACCCTTCATTAAATTTCAGCAGTTTAAATGTCCTAGATTAGACCAGGGAAAAAGTGTGAGGTATTTTCCCTACTTTGTGGATTTTGGTGTGTTAAGCACCAAATCTGCATGCTTTCTCCTCAAAAACACAAAATAGGCACTGTTTATTTTACCCTGGGGTATTCTTATTGATCAGGTGTGATAAATAGCACTTATATTCAGAATCAAATCCTTAGACATTCTTATTACTTTGTGTAGAGCTTTCCTATTGGATCCCTTTTTTCCTCTGACTCTGTGTGTGATCTTGGGCACTCTGTTACCAATATTCGCTACCATTTTTAGGTCGAGCCCAGCCAGCGTGCATGCGCTGTCTGGAAGAGCTGTTGTATTCAACAAAATGACTTTATTCCTGCCTGCTACTTACCATTGGTTAACTCCTGCGTCGCTCTGCTCTGCTGCCTCCTAAGTTGTTCATGTGTGACAGAAACAGTGGTTCCTGCGGAAAAGTACTTATCTATTTTGATAATACTATGCACAATCGTAATGGTTATGGGTTACGTAGATGTCAGAAGGAAAGGAGACCAAGAACACCTCCGTTTGTATTTCCAATAGATCTTTTATATTTATAAAGAGTATATGAATATATACAAAAAGCAAAAATTCAAGTAGTGCTTAGTGTCCCCAGTGTGAATGGAACCAAAAAAACAAAGACTAGTGAGTTTGTGACATATATAACTAGGTTTCCATCATTTTAAAAGACGACCATCTATAATTTTACAATAATCACAGCCACTGTATACAATAGTCAGAGCTGGTCACAATGGTTCGCTTTGCAAAATTGTCGACTACGTTTCGACCCTTCATAGGTTATAGGGTCTCTTCAGGACCTGTGGATGTAGGGACATCTAAGATTCAAAGAGAGACAACATCACCATGGAGGTTGGGAGTGACTACAGTATTTGTAATGAATGAAAAGGCCATAGGGTACCTGAAAAAAGGGGGGTTGCGCAGCCACGTGAAAAGTGTGAGACACCGGTCAAGTAAAAAGAGAAAATAAAGAAATACTCACACAGGACCCAGCCGGGTGCTACACGAGTGAGAAAAGAAGGAAGATAAGGTTAAAAAAGGAGAAACAGTGTTGTGCTATCTACAAGAGGCAGCTGCATCTAAAGTTCCTTACCCCAGTGTGAGAGATGGGGTGAAGGGCTGACAACCACGGATATGTACAGCAAGGCAATTGCCACCGTATAAAAGAAGCAGGACTTCCAGTGGGCTTGGCCTGTTATGGGTACAAGAATTTTCTCTGAAAGGTAAAGAAAGTAATAATGAATACTGGGGGCCTGGAATAATGTATGGACACAGATGGTAGAACCCTCCCAGATAAAAGGGCTTACCAAGGCAAGGCCAAAAGCATGGGCGAGGCTGTTGCTCCAGCTTATATTGTAATGACGTGGACGCGGGTACTCGATCGTCCCGTCAGGTCCAGTTATACTCTGCAATTAACAAAATATGAGAAGCTATAAGTTGAAGTTAACGGGCGTGCATGAATAACACGGTGCGCAGTGAAGCAAACTGTTATCTGGTGATTAAAGCGATCTGTCAGACCGGCGGGGTTCCTGACATCAAGGCGAGTGCCTTAATCTTGAATGAAAATGAACTGAGCGCATGCATCTATAAAGATATACAATGAGCGCACTGCATCTATGGCTGAAGGGGGCCTGAGCCAAGCATCAGAGGAGCGCTTACCTTCCGAATGAATCAGCGATACTTTAAACGCGTGCCTTCGCTACGCAGGATCCACACAGGCCGTCTGCTCTGGTACAATGACAGCGGGCTTGCGGTTGCAGCGAGATTAAATACACCGTAAGCCTGCTCAAACCGGTCATCACGGCAGGCATCACTAGTGATTGCTGCCTGTAGATGAAATCCGGTTATCTGTTCTCCGAAAGAAAAGGGAGGAAAGACCGGTGGTGAAAAGATAGAAAGAGAAGGAATAGGATGAGTCATCTTTAAAGAGTGTGGGGCAAAGCGGGAGGAATCTAAAAAATGCATCCCATATATTTAAAAATAAAGATAACAGGAAAGGAACATCCGGACCACGTTCCTGGTATTTTTGTGTGGGAAACAATAAAATGCTCACAAAGGTAACTGAATAGCGATAGTACATTCTAGGAAAAGCATATAAGACAAACAATGGACTGATGCCTAGTATGGGGCATGGAATCAATTTAAAAATAGTACAGTAGTGGTAATAACTACATACATGGGCTCAATAACAGAAATACTGGTGTTTCAATAATCCCAATATTAAATGCAGTTTTGGGAAACAGTAAATTATTCAAAAAGGGAACACAGTAACGATAATATGCTCATTGATAGTACAATCTTGGAACAGAGGTACATAATGTTGTGACAATCAACGGACTAAAAATTAGTGCAGTGGTGGTTTTAACTATACATATGTGATAATATACAACAAGCATTTGCAATGCAATAGGTCTCGCATTTATAAGAGTCTGAGCTATAGGCATTGTAAATGAAAATGCCTTTTATTTATGTGTTTTGAAATAAAAGGCACTGCAATTTACAATGCCAATAGCTTAAACTCTCGCAAATGCAAGACCATTTGAATTGCTAATTAGTTTAGTAATTTTTGGGATCATACGTAAAATCAGATCCCTGCCTAGAATTTCTGTGCACTAAAGTGATGCGCTGAGCACGCTGAGCACAAATTTCAGCTATGATAGATAGGATGTGCACTAACTCAAGCTACAGCACTGTATACACGTATGTGGGATACATAAGGTGTAAGAGAAGGGTGCACATGTGTATGATGTGCATGAGAAACACCAGTAGAAAGTGATGTTGAGTGTTCATTAGAAGGGCGTCTACGAACATAAGTGAAACGGGATATGTATTAACGTGAGGTACGACAAAATAAGAGAAGCTGGTGCTATACATTAGTGTGAACTAACAATAGTAAAGAAACAATGGTAAATTAAGGTTGTACTGCTGTGAAATAGCTAATGCTTTCGATAAAAGGGGTGCACTAGTGTGAGATATACTAATCTGAAGTGAAGTGAGGTGTGACTAAAGTGACGCACGTGTGCGAGATACACCAGGGTAAAATAATCAAGGTGTGTACTAGGAAGTGCTATACAAGGAGTCTGAGAAGTGAGATGCGAAATAATTTGAAAGACTCTGGTTTAAGAGGAGCATGGCATAAACACTAGTGTGAGGTAGTTCAAAGATAAAATCTCCATACACTAGTTTGAGGTACAAAAGGTGCAAGAGAGGCAGGGTGCGCGCAATTGTTACAAATTTAGTGGGACAGGGTATGACCTTGTGTTACCTTTCCTTAAGGTAAAAACAGCATGATGTGCACCCAGTGGTATAAGAAATGGGGTTAAGAAAGCTGCGTTTCACTAATGGGAGATACTAAATGGTCTGAAATATGGGGTATGTACTCACGTGATACACGAGGAGTAACAGCAGCACAAGGTGTGCAAGTGTAATATACATCTTAGGTAAAAGGGGCCACAATTTGTAGAGTAGAGTGCGAATCAGAACGTGTACGAGAATCAGGGTTTACATTACTGCGAGCTGCTACAGGGTAAGAGACTCCGGATAAGCACTTGTAAAGGAAATGCCAGGAGTGGCAGCTGCAGTATGTACACTTGTATGTGGTATGCCTTGGCCAAGAGAAGTAAAGTGTGTGATGGGCTGACGTACGACACAGTGATAGAGATGGAATGTGCATCAGATGATACCCACTAATATGCACTGCAGGTAACAACAGGAAAGAGTGTCCTAATGTCAGACTAAGCAGGATAAGAGAAACGGAGTGGGCAGGGGATGTGAGATACTCATGGATACGAGTAGCAAGCAGCATCAGTGTGCACTACTGTCATATACACCCAGAGCAAGAAACGTAGGATGCACATTTCTGTGAAATACAATAGGGGTATGAGAAGCAAGTCGATGCACAATGTCATATACAGCCGAAGTGGGAAACGCAGGATGTTTATTTCTGTGACATACGGTAGTGTGTATACTAATGTGAAGTACAAAACCAATATGAAAAGGGTGCGCGTAAGGAGTCATTCCATCGACGAGGGCTGCATAGTGTGGAACTATGCGAGTGCTAGATTAGGGTTAGCAGAGGATGGAGAGCACTCATGTGAAATATAACAAGGAAAACAAGCACGAGAGTGGTGCGTGCGTGCGCGCGCCTCGCGCTAAAAGTTAAAAAAAAAAAAACAAGCATTGGCCGCGCGCCGTGAAAGTGACGCGGCCGCGCGGCCGTCAAAGTGAAAGTGATCGCGATCGCGGGCTGTAAGTGTGCCCGCGAGCGATGCACTTAATGAGCCATGACGAGAGAGGAAAGCCAGATGGCGCCTCTGCTCGTAACTGTGCGCGTAACCGCACGCTCTAGGCCACACGAAAAGCTGTGGTCGGCTTTTTAAAGCCCACTCACTAAATGTCTCTCCAGAGCAGCGCATGCGCTGGCTCAGGCGAGACCGAAAAAAACAAATATTTCCATGCTCCCACTATGAGTTACTTCCAACCCCCTTATGTCAATAGATGGGGGGAAAGGGTTTTGGTTGGGGGAAGGAAAAAGGGGTAATGTTTAGGGACATAATACAACCAAAAAAAATTAGTTAATAAAAACCACATTCAGGTGACATATGAGAAGAATGTAAACACTTAGTCAATGTGAGAAGCAAGATAAGAAATTCACATATTAACACAATTCGGGGTGGTTGTTACAAGCTAGTTTGAATGCAAGTGGACGCAGATTTAGAGGAACACAGTGCCTAACACATTGAAAAAGTACAGATAGGCAATAATAGACGGTACTAGCCATGTGTAATTTTAAGACAACAGAGTTGTGACAAATCCCCGCCACTCCTCTGCGGAATTTAATCCCTGGGCTATGGAATTAGTCCTCTCGATCCATCGGCACTCAAGCCGTTTTAAGATTTGTTTGAGGTCTCCGCCTCTTGTCGGTATATTGGCTCTATCAGTGATCTGCCATTTGATATCATCAGCCATGTGGTTGAACTCAGAGAAATGTGCTACTAGAGGTGCATTCACCACAGACCGTCGTATGCGGCTTCTGTGTTGTCCAATACGTGCCTTGATTGGCTATTGTGTCTGCCCGATGTATGGCAAACCGCAAAGGCACCATATGCAATAGACCACATTACGTGTGTTACAATTCGAAAAGAATTGCAGGGTATGTTTCACACCAGAGTGTTCAAAAGTTTTTGTATTGAACGTTAAGGGGCACGCAACACAGTCTCCACACCTGAAGTGGCCTTTACCTCTGGTAAATTCCAGGTGGATTGAAGGGTATTTATTTTTCGTAGGCTCCCCTCTGTGGAAGAGCGAATGAGATGACTCTTAATGTTTTTGCCCCTCTTAAAGGCAAACATAGGTGTTTCAATTAAGGAGTCAATGCTCTTTATTATGTGCCAATTTTTCAAAATGATGCTGCGGATCTTATTTGAATGTACCCCAAATGTTGTTACGCAAATGAGTTTATCAATGGGAGTCTTTTCTTTAGTTATGAGTAATTCCTCTCTGGGACAAAACCAAGCCCTTTTCAGTGATCTTCTAACTATTCTGTTGGGATATCCTCTCGCCACTAGTTTGGATTTCAAAATTTCCGCTTCTGCCATGTAATCTTTTTTGTGCGTGCTGTTTCTGCGGAGGTGCAGAAACTGTCCAAAAGGTAGCCCATCTCTCAGGGCCCTGGGATGTTGGCTCTTATACGCAAGGTGGGTGTTCCTCTCAGTGGGTTTTCTATTAAGGGACGTGTATAATGACCCATTCTCATGTTGTATATTGAGAACTAAGAAGGCAATAGATGACTTATGGATGGTTGAGGTAAATGTTAGGTGTGTCTGAATGGTGTTTAAGTACGTAACAAAATCATTGAATTCTGTCTGAGTCCCTGACCAAATTAAAAAGATATCGTCTATATATCTTTTCCAACATTTAATGTTGGGTCGATATATATTGTTGGCATTCAGGACAAACTTGTGTTCTACGTTGTCCATGTAAATATTAGCCAGATTTGGAGCAAAAATAGCCCCCATGCTGGTCCCAGAACATTGTTGGTAGTAGACACCATTGGATACAAAGTAATTCGATTGCAAAGCAATGCGTAGTAAAGTAATGATAAAGGACGTGGGTACTCGCAAAGGTCTAGGTCTTGTTTCTAGTAAGTCCTCTATCACCCTGATACTCTCATCTTGGGGAATGTTGGTGTAAAGTGAGGAAATATCTAATGTGGCCAGCCAGTCAGATTCAATATTGTATGGCATACCATCCACTAGATTGACCATATACATGGTATCTCTAACATAGGTCTCTTTGATAAAAAAATCTATGTACTTGCCAATAGGTTCTAGAACTGAGCCACATCCTGATAGGATGGGGCGTCCCGGAGGGTTAGTGGTGCTCTTGTGGATTTTCGGTAGTGTATATAGCACAGGGGTTCTTGGATTTTTTTCATTGAGGAATTCGAATTCCTTCTTACTGATGTAGCCCTCATCTTTTCCTTCAGTAGTGATTCTAAGGATTTGAGTGCTAATATCTGTGAGTGGATTGGTGTTCAATTTTCTGTAATGTTTGACTTCACTAATTTGTTTGAGAATCTCTGTGTCATAGTTTTTCCTATCCTGAACCACTATTCCACCACCCTTATCTGCAGGTTTTAAAATTATAGAATTGTCATTTTTCAGTGCTTGCAGCGCCTGCCTCTCTTGTCTTGTAATGTTGTAAGGTATGAAACATTTGGTTGTTTGAAGGTTGTCCAGTCCCACTAAGATGATTTTCTCGAAGGTTAAGAGCTCAGGTGGCATCATGGCATTTGTAGGGTAAAATGTAGATGGAGGTCTGAGTCTGTTATCATTGGCTCTTTATCTCTGAAGAATAATTTTAAACGTATCTTACGGAAAAATTGGAATAATTCCGTTTTGAGGTCAAAGAAATTTGTACGTTCTGTGATAACGAAAGACAAGCCCTTGCTCAATAGAGATATTTCATTCGATGAAAGGGTATGCTGGGACAAATTAAAAATAGGAATAACAGTGTGTGTATCTGCTTCAGACCTTAGTATGGTTGGGTGACGTTGTCTCTCTTTGAATCTTAGATGTCCCTACATCCACAGGTCCTGAAGAGAGCCTATAACCTATGAAGGGTCGAAACGTCGTCGACAATTATGCAAAGCGAACCATTGTGACCAGCTCTAACTATTGTATACAGTGGCTGTGATTATTGTAAAATTATAGATGGTCGTCTTTTAAAATGATGGAAACCTAGTTATATATGTCACAAACTCACTAGTCTTTGTTTTTTTGGTTCCATTCACACTGGGGACACTAAGCACTACTTGAACTTTTGCTTTTTGTATATATTCCTATACTCTTTATAAATATAAAAGATCTATTGGAAATACAAACGGAGGTGTTCTTGGTCTCCTTTCCTTCTGACATCTACGTAACCCGTAACCATTGCGATATGCATAGTATTATCAAAATAGATAAGTACTTTTCCGCAGGAACCACTGTTTCTGTCACACATAATTTACCCTGGTTCCTAGTGAGTAGGGTGTCCCTTGTTCTTGTTTGCAATCCTAAGTTGTTCAGGCAGCCGATACCTCACTCCCGGTCAAGGTTAAGAAGCGCCAGTCAAGCACAATCTCCTTATGCTTACTTTCTTTATCTGTTGCTTTAAAGAACTTTTTTTTTAAAGGTTGCTTTATGCCTATTGCTGCTTCCGCCCTCCTAGCGATACAAATGCAGCATTTCCTTTTTAAGAAGGCATTGTGACTATTTGCATATTGTCAGGGTTAGATCTTCATTAAACACACCACATTGTTGAATTGGGGGAACAGGTATCAATCAGTACACTGCCAAGAAAACATTCATCTAACTCTTTAACCAGACCTAAAAGGGAGCGACACTAAATGAGCCAGGCTGCACCTAGGGAAAACAACAAAGCCCTCTAATACCATGTTGCCGTCATTTCAAGGAGGCACCCGATTTTAGGAGTAATATTACCTGGTAACTGAACTGTGAATGTAATCAGTACAGGTAAATCCTTTTTTTTGTAGCAAAATCTCTGAAACTGAGGTCGCTGTCATACATTCATACATTTTCCTATGCACTTCATATTAATTTATAAAATGCAAAATTTACAAAGAATTAAATTAACTTTTTGTTAAATAAAAATAGGGATGTGTATACATATTTCATTGAAACAATCGCTATTTTAACTACTTTGGCTGGAATGCAACTCATTTGAAGCCATCATAAGCTGGCTGCCATCTGTGCTCATAGTGCTTTGGGGTGGTTCGAGATGAGCTGCTAGTAAACTTTTCAACAGCCTCGCTCTTTCGCCTCGGCGGACGTTTTATAGAAAAGGGAAGGGCCAAATTAGTTTACGCTTCTCAGCCCTGTTTTATGCTAAGAGCCTGAGGGGAGGATTCTCGGGACCCGGCGCAGCATGGTCCAGACCACCCTGTACAGCGCTCATAGGAGGACCACGAGGTAAGTAGATACCTGCAGCTTGAATGGAGTCTCTTACATGCACATCTCTGCTTCAGGGCCATTGTAAGCATAACACCCTCAACCGGGATTGGCTTTTCAACCAATTGCAGGCTTTAAAGTTTGTTTGCTGCTAGTGTAACTCCAAATCTTAGCCCCTACCTTGCTCTTGTTTTAAAGATCCAGAACTGGTTGAAGGTGTTGCACCTTGTAGATACCACTTGGCAACTACACTTGTGCTTGTCAGACTTTCATGGCAACACTGCGTCCACTTTTATCAAAGCCTACGCCCACTCACTGCCTGAAATGCAGACAGCTTTTCAAAAACTGTTAAATCCAGCCATGTACAGACGTCTGCTAGAGCAGGCAAAATCTCCAGTCGCTGCCCTCGCTTCCTGCTTTGAAACTTGCACACATTTCTTATTTGCGCTCTCCCCAGGGCCGGACTGGGAACAGAAACCGGCCCTGGCAGACTGCTCGGCCGGCCCCCCCTGGGGTGAGGGGGAGTGCGGCCGAGCGGTTTCCGAGGGCCGGTTTCGGACGATTTTGTTGCCGGGCCGATATTGCCGACCCCTGGTAACAAAAGCAGCCCCCGTGGGGCCCAAAACCGGCCCCCACCCTAGCGGCCTACCGGGGAAACACCCGGTGCCCGCTATGGCCAGTCCGGCCCTGGCTCTCCACCAGCATTTTGCACTCTGGCTTCCTGTTGTTACTTATTCTTTGATTTGCAGCTACTAAACACTCTCACTAGATGTCAGCGCTATACATATTACCTCTTATCACTACAAGCCAGCTAACGGAAAACACACTAGTGCACGCCGACCCCTCTGATGACCAGAGTCGGCTTTATGGTGGCGCCACTGGTGCAGCCGCACCTGGCGCTGAGCTGGGGGGGCATTCGGGTGGGTGTTATGTTGAGCAATAACTTATAGGTTTAAAAGCACCTGCAGCAGATTTCCTTGTGTGTCCAACTATCTATAGCAGTGTTGAGGGAGCAGCCTAAATGGGATGTGAAACAATGTTTCTTTTTTCTGTCCCCATACCACCTTGAAACTGGTTAAACAGTGTTGATTCATCTGGCATCTGTCTGGGCTGCCACTAAACCTGTTCTGTCCTGGTGCCGTCAGCCCACCTCAGACAACAAGTATTCAACTCCACATAATTCAACACAGCACCACAGCTTCAACAACACACACTTGAGCACCATACAATTCCACACCATTCAACATAATTACACTCCACATAATAACACTCAACACTACATAATTCAAATCCACCTAATTACATGCTACTCAATAGCACATAAATACACCCCACATAAATACACTCTATACCACATAACAACAATCTACATAAATACACTCCACACCATGCCACACCATTCCACTCAACATAATGTCACTCAACACCATACTGTTCCATGATGCACTATTCAATTCCACACCACATAATTCCACACCAAACCACATAATTTCACAACAAAATTCCACTGCCCACCACATATATCCAATTTGCAATACATAATTCAATATCATACCAGAAAATTCAACAGCACACCACATAATTAAACTCCACTACATAACACTCCACAACACCAAATACTATTCCACATAATTACACTCCATGACACACACTCCCATTCCACATAATTCCAATACACTCATAAACACATAATTACTATCCACATATTACCACTGCACACCATGCCACAAAATTCCACTACACAAATCCACTCCACACCACACAATTATGTGCCACACAATGCCACAACTAACCATTCCAATCCAAACCACATAATTCTAGTACACACCACATACATCCACTCCACTCCATAACACATAAATAAGAAACATTTATAATTTCAACGCTAATAACTCTAACTCTCTGTTTTTTTAACACCCAAACACACAGATCTAGAGCATACATTACCATTTACAATGCCAATAGCTCTAATTCAAACAAATTGCACTTCCAATGCTTGTTTACCCTGTCGCCAGTCCTTGCCAGAGTCTTGATGCACAATTCCACTATTCTGGGAGAGATACAATTGGGACTTGGCTGCAAATTACTTACCCACTACTTACCACAAGATAGTGCTTTTTCAGTGTGCAGCGGGCACCTGTGATTGAGCCCAAGATGTAATAATGAACATAATTATGTATAACCTTGTACACAAAAGTATTCACCTTTTTGCTAATTCATATTAACCCACAACGCTAATTTACCAATTGCATAGTCTTGCCGGCGAAATGGATCAGGGGACTAGGTAGTAGGAAAGCTTAGTGGAACATTGCATCTATTGGGTAGCTGTCTATGCAGCCTGCAAGTCACAGAGTCCAATCCCGCTAGAGCCAATCAGACTTTCATGTTTCAGGGTCGATAACATGAGTTCAATTGAGTTGCTTAATACTTAACATCTGTTATCAGCGCCAAGAGATGTGCAAAACGATAGAGTGCCCTAAATAAGCACTGATTATTATTATTATTATTATGACACGTAGAACGAATGGTTTGTGGCCTTGTCCATGGGGACCGTTAAAATGGTGCATATTTTCGCATGTAACGTTGCCTAACACACATTTGGAATTGCACAGGCCCATCGTTCGCACCTACCATCACGTATAGCCTAGTTTTCCCAAATGAAAGACATATGTACTCGCAGTTAGCTAGATTGTACTTAATCTTATAAAATGGCGCTAGTCCCCTCTGTCAATATTCATCCTGGAGCGCGTGCTATTTAATAAAAGCAACACTGAAAAAGGACGCTGTCTACTGTTGCATTATTGTGCCCTTTGGAAATTTAGATGAATCATATTTTAGTTGCAACCAGCAGCTCCCATAACATTTCTCGGCGGGCTGCTTTTACAACCTCACAGTCATTTTAATATATTTTCACAGCCTTCTGCAATTGTGAAATTACGCTTCTGTGCTGTTAATGTGACAAATTCAGGTTAGTATAACTGATAAAAACATGCTTTTATGGCACCCCGGAGAGGTTACAACACGCTCTTGCTTTAATCACATCTGGAGTCGCCAGCGAGTTCAGTATTGGGATTCCCATCGGCGTCATTACATTCCACCTGTTTTCATTCTTCCGTTAATGTTTAATTTTAGAATGCCTCTGTTCGCTCACTTTATACTGGAGCACCCGTGCCCTCTTTCCACATCAGTAGGGTGCTGCCAACCTTTTCCCGCCAGGATCCTTTTATTATCAGGCATCATGCCTCCTGAGACCTTACTGATGTTGATAATTAGGAAATGACCCTGGCGTTTCGTCAATACCGCGCGGACGTGCGTCGGGGAGCGCGCTAGTGGAAGGCCGCAGTGGAATCATTATCAGACCTTCTGCTGTTCACTTCGATCAAATGCTATTCATAGAGTGAACTACCACAGGGCCATGAATTCTGAGACTTTTAATCTGACATACTTTCTTTATGCAAAGTACATTTTTTTCTCTTCTTCTCAGACTCAGTAAAGCCTGGTAAGACAATAGCCATTTTAGTCACCAGGTGTAGTTAATTGCTGATGCAAAAGGAACAAGTGAAATGTGCACAAAACTAACTGTTTTTTAATTTCGATCCATTACTTTGGGCGTCATTATAAGATGCCCCATTTTATACCTGGCGTCCTTGGCATTGCTCTCCCCTAACTTTTTGACCTTCAACCATCCTGATTTGCTGACTTCGTTTTTGCTGCATTTAGGACTCTGCACACTTTACCACTGACAACCAGTGCTAAAGTGCTTGTGCACTCTCCTTAAAACATGGTAGAATTGACAAATACCCAAATGGCACATTTAATTTACTTGTAAGTCCGTAGTAAAGTGCTACTACATGTACCCAGGGCCTGTAATTAAATGCTAGTAATGGACCTGCGGACTGATTGTGCCACTCACATAAGTAGCCCTTCAAACATTTCTCAGGCCTGCCATTGCAGTGTATGTGCAGCTTTTAAACTGAAATTTTGACCTGGCAAAATACAAATTTTGCCAGGTTGAAACCTTCCTTTTTAATACAAATAAATTTCCCCTAGAGTTGGCCCTGAAGAGCCTGGAGGACAGGGTGTAGTATTTAAAAAGTAGGACATAAATCTCTCCCTATGTCGTGGCTGGGGTGTCTAAATGCAGTTAAAATGTCGGTGTTGCCGAAAATACTATATCTATTTCAAACATTGCCCACCCCTCTACCACAAAGCCAAATCCAGCACCTTCAACGCAAGCTCACTACCTTTATATGGGGAGGGAGGCGGCCGCGTTTTTCCAATAAATTACTCATGCTACCACAGGACAGGGGGGGACTTGCATGCCCTAACCTGATGGAGTATTACTGGGCCTCACATCTACGCTATGTCTCTGAGTGGGTCGTGCGAGAGAGCGAGAAGGTCTGGTTCCACATGGATAGAGCAGTGGCATGTCGACCCCTTTGGGATCTTGCTTGGCTTTCGCGGGAGGCTCGACCGCGTAGTGCCTACATGGCCATACAAACAAAAACTGTGTTAGATATATGGGATAAGCTTGCACTGTCTAGGGGTCTCACCTCTTTTCCATCACCTAATACTCCCATTGCTCATAACCCGCTGTTTCCTCCCGCCCTGCAGCCACATTATTTTCTGGCCTGGTCGGAGGGGGACTGTCGTACACTCCGGAACCTTTTCATGGGAGACACCTTTAAATCCTTCGAACAATGCAAGAGGGAATTCCATCTCTCTGAGGGTGCGCAATTACAATATCTTCAGCTTCGACATTGGGTGCAGGCATCGTCCGCTGTCCAGGGAGCCACTCGCCCTTTCACTCCCTTTGAACAGCTGGTCCGTTCCTACGACGGATCCAGGGGTCTGATATCCCGCACATACCAGGTGCTCCAGCATGCCCCCCGAATTACCCCGCATACTTATCAGTCGCAATGGCAATCTAGTAGTCCCAATGAAATTACACACAAACAATGGGAACAGTTATGGCGAGACAAACCAAGGGTCTACCGCAGCATGCCACAGAGAGAAACCGCCTACAAGGTTATGACGCAATGGTACTACACTCCCCACAGGCTACATAAAATGTTTCCTAACTCCCCCCCGGTCTGTTGGCGTTGCGCGAATGCTATAGGGGATTTTCTTCACATTTGGTGGCATTGCCCGCTACTGGCCACTTACTGGAAGGAGATACTCAGCCACATTAAACGAGTGATTGGTTACCCTATACCTGAAGCCCCGACCACACTTATTTTGGGTCTCAGGCCCTTAAATCTCCTTGCCATGACACATGCAGACTGGCGCTTAATCTTGCACATGCTTGGCGCGGCTAAACAGACAATAGCGGTGTATTGGAAGAAGGCTGAGACACGTCAGTGACTGTGTGGTTCACTCGCTTGTGGCACATCATGGCGATGGAACTCCTCACAGAACGGCTTCATACACACAAGACCAAATTCACAAACACTTGGCAACCATTGATTGATTACTTCTGCAGGATTGAACACGCCAACCTTCAGCACCCGAAACTCCGGGCTCTGCACCTCTTTGAGGATAATATACTCCCATCCTGCGCGGCGGGTCTTTGGGGGTTGAATAGAGATAGCAATTAAATTATTCATTACATGACATTGGATATCTGTACGGCTTTGCCTCTCCAAGTGTTCCCCCGTCACGCTGTTAGCTCCTCCCATCACAAGGGTCCTTCTTTTCTTTGCAGGACATTTAGTTTATCCAGCTTTTCTCTAGGTTGCCATTTTTTCTTATTTTTCATTTATTTATCCTTTTCTGGTATGTTTAATGCTTTTGTTCTGTATTGCTTTTCCTCCATCAGTTGAATATTTGTGATATGCCATGCACTGTGCTTTTGTTTTAGCATGTGGATACTCCTGAGCTTCCAATGATACATCCTTTAACAAGGTTGATCTCCTCTTTCCTTTGCCCTTCCCATCTCTCTCCCTCTTTCTCTTCCTTCCTTGTCTTTTACTTCTCTTATCCTTTATTTACGCTTGTTGTTGTATTGTTTCAATTTAAATTTCAATAAAAGAGATTTGGAAGAAAAAAAAAAGTAGGACATGTACCTTTAAGTTTTACGTGTCCTGGAAGGGAAAAACTCCTAAAATCATTTTTCACTACTGCAAGGGCCTACCTCTCCCATAGGAAGCCATTGGTGTTACCTCATTACATTTAATAAGCAGTAACTTTCAATTGGGAACAGTTAGAAAAGTCGAATTTGGTGTCTAAAGAATTGCAATTAAAAGCCCTCTTTGATGGTAAAGTTAGATTTTTAATCACCAGTCTGAAAATGCCTCTTTTAGAATGCTGGCATTTTCTTATTCTAACCCTTTAATGCCTGCAGCCTGTTCCTAGGCCACATGACTAGGTGCAGCTGGTAGTTGGTTTTTGTGTATTGCTCCCACACAGTGAGACAAAAGAAAGCTAGGTGTTGACAGGATGGGTCACTCTGAGATAACAAGGAGGAGGAGCTGTCACCTACCTCACTTGCACATTATAAAGGCTCTGCCTGAACACTCTCACAAAGGGATTGTAACAAATCTTTTGTGACCCCAGACAAGCTGGGGCCAGGATAGGGAAGAAGGGGATGCCTGACACCACAGGGGAGAGGAAATCTCTAGATGCTTTCTCCACTTCAAAGTGGGCACCAAGTATAAATATTGACAGACGCCAACCCTTAAGTAGACTTCTGGACCTGTGGGCTCTGCCAGGAAGAAGGGCCGCCACAGACGTGTACGGCATGCCGGTGGACTGAGGCATGCCGTACATGTCTGTGGCGGCCCCGCGCTGATCTCGGACTACCATGAGGCAAACAGATTAATTCCTGATTGCGGATCCATCCCCACTTCAAGCTGCTCCTCCATATCGGACGGACTATCCGGACCGACTCCTCCACACCTTCAGTGACAGTGGATCGGGGCTCCGATCCTGTCCCCTGGACCCATTGCAGATCTTCCACCACAACTGCTGGGCCCTCAGTACCTCCATCATTTCCGGATCGCCTCCACCGGCTCCAGTTCCACTCACCCCAGAACTGGTCTACCGCGCCGACCGGACTCTATCTCTACTGGTAACGCCATCCCCTTCACGCACCTGCCACGGACCCCATTTCGCCGTGGACCTGATCGCCACCGCACCCGGGCAAGCTTTGCATCCCCTGCTCGCTGGCCCCCTGCTACCTCTTCAGCACCCTCGACCCGGCAACCCGGTCCTGAAGAAGATCCTAAACAACTAGGATCGAAACGCCGTCGACAATTCAGCGCAAATCGTGGCGCCTGGTCAACTATGGCTCATCCCAAATGACTAAAATACATGATTAATTAATGTGAATAACCTTTGATGAACCATATATTCATGTACATAATAGTCACCTTTTCACGTTGCGCCGTCCGCTGTTTTCTTGCACTTGTCACATGCGCCGTCACCTTGTGTGTCACGAGCACATTAGTGCACAAGTTTTTGGGTTACCTTTGCAATTTTGCCTACAGTGCTGATACAACTGTACCATATTGTTTGTATGAT
The DNA here is from genome assembly GCA_963921515.1 of Calotriton arnoldi. Lineage (NCBI taxonomy): Eukaryota > Metazoa > Chordata > Amphibia > Caudata > Salamandridae > Calotriton > Calotriton arnoldi. The sequence goes on along the minus strand of CAWUFW010005214.1, from coordinate 931,803 downwards.
TTAATTCCCCATTTTCAAATATATGATGCCTTGTGCACATTTTACAATGAACTACGAGTCTCCCTTCTTCCTGTCCTGGTAATGTCTTGAACATACTTGTTAAATTGTCTTTCTCAATAACACCGGTTGAGACATTGTTGTGAATGTTCTCTTCCACCAGCCAGCGCGTTGGCCACAACAGCTGGGTCACTGCATAGTAGTATTCATAATTCAGGGCCCCTAAACACTCTCAGACAGTGGGGCAAACAATGTGACGAGTGCTGCCCGATGCCACCCCGTGCCCCATATCAACGCTTTCAATAAGGAGCGTAACCCTATGAAAAACCCTCTGGGCAAGAGGACCCAGATGGCTCAAAAAAAGTATCGCTGGAATTGTCCGTTACCCGGCGTTCGTTAGGACAGGCCGGACGCCAGAACGGGGATACTCTTGCAATATGGGCCGACTATAGCCCTCAACTCAATAGACAGTCCCTTGATGATTTGGGAATGCTTTACTTACTTAGTGTGACTACTATTTTAGGACACAAATGACTACGGATTCTACATTTGCTTTGGGCATCTCTTCATTTGGTCCTAATTTTAACTCTACCATCTCTTCATAGATTTTTTGTAATATAGTTCTCCTGGAAATAGGACTGTTTGCATAGTTGGCGTGTCCTGTCCTTGGGGCTCTGAGGACTACAGTATCTTTACTCAATACGCACCATAAGTTGGACTTTCTTGCTTGTGACACTACTCACCCTTGAGAAAGTCGTCCACGATGAAACATGTGTTGGCTGTTTCATCTTATGATACTTACCTGCTTGTTACTGAACTTTGGATGCCTCGACAATAACGTTTTGTATCTGCTACCTTGACAGACCATGAAGAAATGACTGTGTATTGCTCTGGATTTATTATTGTGTTATTATTACATGAAGGAGGCTCTTTTTCATGTATATTCCTACACTAGTTGGGTGGCTTAGTGTTCCTTTATCAATTTGAGCACACGTTACTTGTTTTGGATACTTAGTTACCCTACATTTTGGATGTGCGGCTGTTCGGTTGTTACCACTGCCACCTCTTTGTTTTTTTCATAAGTAAGAACACAGTTAGCATGAAGGTGGCATGAAGGAGGGTGCAGTGTAGGTAATGAACAAAATACAGGGCAGTGGGATTAGAGTTGTTATTTTATTTTAATTTACAGTAACCCAGGGAGGGGTATCTCGGCGCAGCAACAGTTCAGTGGCAAGCGGAAACGGTAGAGGTAAAACAGTGTAGTGTTAAGTGCTTTCCTAAAGCGAAGGTGATCCGCGCATGTATGAATGTGGAAAGGTAAGGACTCCCAGTAGAGAGGGGCTAGGTACAAGAACGACCTGCCTGCCATCTGGACTTTTTTTCCCATGAAACCATTAAGAGAGCCTTATCCCTATATCTAAGACGTTTGGGAGGCTGATAGTAAGTTAGCTTCGAATCTAAGTAGCTAGGACCCTTTCCTATCAGGGCTTTGAGGGTGAGGCAACACATTTTAATAACTGTATGTGGACAATAGGACAGAGAGAACAATAAAGAGGTGTAACGTGGGCAGCCCGTGATAAAAGTACAACACAAACAGGTGCATAAAAAGGTAACATCTTTGCAAATGTGGGAACAAAAAATGTGAACACTGGGTTGGGGGTAAAGTCTTGAGGGTCTCCCCTGTCCTGTGGAGAAAAAAAGCACAGATTGTGGACAATACAAAATATTAAAAGCAAACAGATATTAGGTGACGCAAACCATATTTAGCTGAAAAGGTGTAAATATGTTTTACTTCATTTTTTGTGAAAGCCATTGAAAACATTTGAAAACACAACATCTTCAGTTGTAGCCTTTTGCCCATAACTTTTTTACGAGCTTTTTTATTTACATGCAATCATCTCTGGGTGGATCGCCACCACACTAGCAGGAGGGGGCAGGGCTCCTTGACTAACTCAGTCTAGTATATGCACAGAGACAGGGCTGTATTAAAGAAAACCCTTCCAGACCTGCTCAAACTACCATACACAGTCATGACATTAGGGAAGTAAAAATCAAACAATATATATCCTCTACTGCTCATGATAAGATAGCTTGAGGGGAGCCACACTAATAAGACAGTGCTGTGCCAAATAAATATGTAAAAATAACAGATGCTATTTATAGATAATTGATGGAAATGAGGTAGGCCACATCATTCAAGGGTCCATGAAAAGTGCTCCTGCTATGCATTATCTGTCAGAATACTGTATACATAAACATTGTCTGAAATAAATATTGTGTTTAAATACAATATACAAAATATCATCACATTCGGGTGCCGAGTTTCTATTACTAACTCAACTTGAGTAATATTTAGGTCACGATATATACGTCAGCCAATATTCTGATAGTCAGCTTGAGTGAAATTTGAGTAGGCCCTCAGAAAAGCTTGTACAACTTTAATTTGCATTACATCACAGGAAGAGACATCATGTACAACTTATTTGTTATGTAGATTTATAACCTACAGGCGACCAAAGTGGAATCTCCTCTAAGTAATCCAAGGTTATAGTGTACAGAATTACAACCTTTATACATTTCACTGAGGAGATTTTACTTACGATTGTGAAAAGTCTTCAACTGGTGTTTGTGAGGAAGTGGGTTCTGACCCAGAAACCTTAGCCCCTTCTATTTTTTACTTTGGAGCACTTGATTTTTGGACCTATGCTGTAAGTGAGTGTTCATAATAGAGCCTTAACCACTTTAAGCAATTGGACTTGAGTTGCAACTGTCAGATCTGTCTTTCACCATAAGGTCAGCTGCCTTGTATAGTTTGGGTAAAGGGCTCTGAGCAGGTTAAGTGTGACAGTGCTTCAGATGTGTACCCACACGTGCAGAGACTGAAAGAGGGACTGCTTGTTTAACTCAGCCTAGTATATGCACAGAAATGCCATTGTCACATTTTGTATCGAGATCAAATTGTTTATGGCATGCTAAGACCTTATATTTCAATTGGAAATCGAAAAAATAAATGTCAGCTTTTCTTTTGGTTAAAGTGTAAAATTGTACTTTTAAAACTGCTTTACACTTTGAATCAAAGGTGCCTAAAAATGAAATTATTTATTGGCACAACAAAGGAAATCCATTGGCACGATTTTCTTTGTAATTCCTGGTTCTCGAACGTGTAAATTTTGTCTAGAGGTGAGCGTATCTTGCATAATTCACGTGTAAATTTTGTCTAGAGGTGAGCGTATCTTGCATAATTCAGTGTAGGGTAATCAAGTGGAATTACCCCAAAATTTAGTGAGAATACGCCGGAACACACAAGACGAGTAATTCTGCATTTACCATTATTTTCTTAATGCAAAAATGCCCCCTCTTGTCCAAAATGGACGCGAGGATGCATTTTACACTACAAAATAGGGGTAAATGCAACATAATATAAATAGCGAGCGCAAGCTATCTGTGTTTGCTTATACTTTAAAATAGCTACCTTCCTCTGACAATGACTAGTAGTATATTCTTTCAGTAGACAAAGGAAGGGCAAGGAGAACTTGGGTACCAGTAAACCCAGAAGTTTCCTTTAAGGTCTTGGAGAAAATAAACCAGTTCTGACTGGGATGAATTTGACTCAGAGGAAAGGCCTTTCTCAACCTTGCTTCAATCTACTATTTTGAAAATCCCCATATTGTTTTTGAGGGAATTTGGATAGCGAAGTGGCTGTTCTGTGAAAAAGGTAGTTAGGGGAGGAGTGGCATGGTGAATCTTTGGAGTTGGTACCCAAACCACCTTCTAGAAACCTCTACTTCCATTTTTAAACTCCTGCACAAGGAAAGAGAATTTAGGAAGAAAGCAGAAACAAAGAAAGAATTGAGTGTCCTTTTTGAAAGCAAGATGGCGACCGAGTAGGTTCACCGCTGCCGAGCTCCCCCCTCCGGCTCCTCTCCCCCCCCCCCTCGTCTGATTACCGAATCGAGGGACGAGGTGTCGTCCAGCCCTGACACTGCCTGCCGGACCGGCCGGGCGCCAGTTGTGACACTCGGCGCGGCATGGTGGTTGAGCCGGGATTCTCTTGCACTGTGGATGCCTCAAGGAGGCGTGTCTGCGTGTTGGCTGCGCTTCTGGAGCGGCTGACCCGGACGTGTTGCAGTGCACTGAGCAGGTGGGCCGGCCTCGCTAGAAGAGTCTTGGGGTCAGCCTCTTCCTTTGGATTAGACTCTGCCTGGCTGTGTGCTCTGCACATCATGGCCCCCAAGGCAGCCAAGCATCTCAAGGAGAAGGGAGATGCGCTGTCCTCCTCAGCGCGGGCTGCTGCACTGGCACCATGGTCTAGACAGGAGTCTCCCCCAGACCATGCCGGGAAGAATGCAGGTAAGCCGATTGACAATGGCTCTGCCAAAAAATCGGCCGGAGAGTTTGGGTGCAGGGAGAAGGAGGAACCTGCAAGATAATTCTCAGGTTGTGGCAAAAAACCTGGGATGCTCCTGGCTCCTGAGGAAGGGATTTCTGGCTCCAGCAAAGAAATCCAACCGTCACCTCAGCCAGCAATCACTGAATTTTTCATGATTAAGGACACAGTGGAGGGCCGTGTCCCCCAGGAGATTTCTAAGAAACTTGATATTGATAAGACATGTTTGAGCGCTGGTCTGGCAGCTGATGACTTGTCTGGGGGGCTCATGGTGCTACTGGATGGGCCAGAAGTGGCAGATAATGGGGCATCTTCTTCATGGGCATTGGGGCAGCCCTCACAGAAGGTGATAGGCGAAAAGTGAGAAGTGGCTAGTGATCCCACAGAGACCATTCAGGTGACCCCGGGCAAAGAGTGCAAGGCTATGCATGCTCATCGATCTGTTACTCCAGGAAGAGCCAGGGGCAGTGCCGTTTACAATGTAGAGCATTCCGATCTGGTGTTTGCAGACCTCACATCTGATGGGGTTGACAAATTTTTCTCCTCATGGATGGCTCAGGCTCAGAAGACTCCAATTCTTGTCTCAGCGAGGTCGGGGGCAGCTCCTCAACATCGGGCTCCAGCACACTAGAAGCACCCGAGACAGCCTTTAAACGCCAAAAGCACCGGAAGAGTACCAAGGGCAACACAGACTCTCAAAAGAGCAGAGATAAACATACCATTGGCAGTGGGCTGAAATGGGACTATTCCCATACAAAAATACTCAGGATGCCAGGTGCAGCGACAGCTCTGGTCGAGACAGCTCTTTCTGCATCGCAGGCTGTGGGGATAGCGGCCTTAACTCAAGCTCTGGGCTTGATATTGGAGTCTATTAAATAGCACCACGCTGAGACCCATGCGGATGGCAAAAAAGCCAAGCAGGCTACAAAAAGCTGGAAGGCGCTGTCCGGAAGGTCAGAAAGGCTTGCTCCGAGATTGGCGAGTGGCTCAACTGCATTGAGGAGAGGACCACAGCTGTAGAGTCTGATTTGGTAACTGTGAAAGAGCAAGCCAAGTCGCACGCTGCCCAACCGACTGATGTCCTGTGGAAGCTAGAGGACTTGGAAAATCAGCAGAGAAGGAATAATCTCCGTTTTCTTGGGATCGTGGAAGGCCTGGAAGGGGATGACGTTCGATCTTTTATGCTTATACCACCAACGCATCAGATCCACCAAAAAGACCTTCATCCAGGACAAAATCCTCGCCATTTCCAGCAACTCGCAGGAACTCTTCAGCATCATTCAGGAATTCACTGAACCCCCAAGCGAAGCCTCAGACATCACACCTTCCCAGGACCTCTGCAACAAACTCGGATCCTACTTCCATCTCAAGATCAAGTCCCTTTACGACAACTTCAATGAACAGACACTTGAAGCCGAAACCACGCCCACCCCCAGCAACGCCAGCCAGCCCACCTTCTCCGCCTGGACCCCGGTCACCACTGAAGACACCACCATGACTATGAAGAGCGTTCACTCATGAGCCCCCACAGACCCCTGCCCGCTGCACATCTTCCACAGAACCACTGCTGCCATAGCTCCCGAGCTACGATGCACCATCAACTCCACCTTCGAATTAGGCACATTCCCCGACGACTGGAAACGCGCGAAAGTCAAGCCTCTCCTACAGATCTCAAAAACTACAGACTCATCTCTCTCCTCCCCTTCGCGGCTAAAGTCACCGAGAAGATCGTCAACATCCAGCTCACGAACTTCATTGAAGCCAACTCCATCCTCGACTCTTCCCAATCCGGATTCTGCAGCATCCACAGCACCGACATCGCCTCCTCGCCACCACAGACGACATCTGCACTCTCCTCGACCAGGGCCACTTGGTGCCCTCATCTTACTTGACCTCTCTGTAGCCTTCAACACCATCTCCCAGCGCACTCTCACTGCCAGACTCCACAACAGCGGCATACAGGGAACTGCCCTCGACTGGATCGCTCTTTCCTCACCGGCTGAACCGAAAGAATCAGCCTTTCCTTTCCGAACCCACAGAGATCAACTGGGGAGTACCCCAAGGTTCGTCGCTCAGCCCCACGCTCTTAAACATCTACATGGCCCCCCTCGCCGCAATCGTCAGCCAACATGGGCTCAGCATAGTATCCTACGCCGATGACACCCAGCTCATCCTCTCCCTCACAAGGCAACCCAACATCACCAGACTCAGCTTCCAGGAAGGAATGAAAGACGTTGTATCCTGGATGAGCAACAGCTGTCTGAAGCTCAACTCAGAGAAGACAGAAGTCCTCATCCTCAGACCCACCCCCTCAGCATGGGACAACACCTGGTGGTCCTCCACCCTCAGCAGCCCCCCTACTCCCACGGACCAAGCCCGCAACCTCAGCATCATGCTTGACTCCTCCCAAACCATTACCCGAAAGATCAACGCCATCTCCTCCTCGTGCTACAACACCCTCTGCATCCTTCGCAAGACCTTCAAGTGGATCCCCGCCGAATCCAGAAAGACTGTCACCCACGCACTCATAACTAGCAGACTGGACTAAGGAAACGCCCTCTACGCCGGAATCAGCAAATCCCTGCTCCAGAAACTCCAGACCATCCAGAACACCCCTGCAAGGCTCGTCCTCGGCATCCCAAGACATGAACATATTACCCAGCACCTATGACACCTCCAGTGGCTCCCCATCGAGAAGAATCTCCTTCCACGCACCCAAGAGAAATCTCCGCTCCGCCGACCTCGCCCTCGCCGAAACCCCGCGCATACGCAGAGCCAGAACGGGTGGAAGAGCCTACTCCTACAACGCAGCAAAGACCTGGAACAAACTCCCACTCAACATCAGACGTTCCCCCACTCTGCACACCTTCAGGAAGAGCCTCAAGACCTGGCTCTTCGGCTGAATCGGAGCTGCACGACCTCACCCCCCAGCGCCTTGAGACCCTCACGGGTGAGTAGCGTGCTTCACAAGTCCCTGACTGATTGATTGATTATGCTGGACCTTCTCAGGAATGCCTTCCTCGAACTTTCAGGATGGAACTGGGAGTCGGAAATCCAAAGAGTACACCGGTTTCTGATAGCCCAGTACAAGCCTACCCAGGCCAGTAGAGATCAAAGTCAGCCAAGGGCTGTTTTAGTTTTCTTTGGGCAATTTCTTGCTTCGCCAAACCATTTTTGAGAATGTCCACCCTGAGGCAATACGGACATACCGAGAATCCTCTTTTTTTGTACGCCCTGATTTCTGCCATATAACGGTGGAGTGCAGGTGGGGCCTGAGGCAGGTGATTAAACCTTTTCAAGATGCTGGCTTTGAAGCCTTTTTGCTGGCATCCGCCAAATTGAAAACAATTGTTAGAGGGACTATAAAATTCTTCGCCTGTGAAATTCAAGCCAGAGACCATCTCTGTCAGGCATTGGCGGATAGAAGCAATGTATAGTTTATTGGGGCTAATCCTACGAAGCGCTTAGCTTGCTAAGTACAGGGGGTTTTCTCTTTCTTATGTTCTGGTCGTGTGTATTACGGTGGTGCCTGTACCGGAGTATTTGAGCTTTCTTAGGAGAACGGGGGCCCTCAGCATGGCTTTTTCTTTTTTCTCTTCTTTCTCTCCCTTTTTTCTCTTCGTTTTTGTCACTCACACTGGTGGGGGGGATCAAGAGAGGGGCTTGTGGTGTCCAACACCAGTCTCCATCACACAGACCCACCTGGTCTGGTTGCTTTCCGTGGCAGGGGGAGGTTGGGTGATGGGGGGGTACAGGATTGGGGGAGGGGTTTTCATGGGGGTTGGGGGGAGGATGTCGACCTAGTTGGCATTTAAATTGTAGCAAAATTTTCTAAGTTTGATTGTTTATTTTGCGTTACAAATGGAAAGGTGGCAGTGTGACCATAAATGCGGCCAGAGGAATATTTCTTCGAGTTGTGAAAGGCAGGACTTTATGAAAGCAGGCCTAGTAGGGTGTGGCCTTTTTCTTGGACCCATTAAACCTTGGTGGGTAATGTTGCTGGCTAGGACAATATCTGTGAGGGATGGCTAAGCTCCTTATTGCTACCATTAACATCTGCAGGCTAAACGATAAATTTAAGAGGAGACGGGTGTTGGACTTGGCCCTTTTTGCAGGGTCATCCCTGAACTTTTTGCCTTCCTCCTATTTTCTCTGACCTGTTTTTGTTGGTTTTATGACTCTGGGCACTTTACCACTGCTGATCAGTGCTAAAGTGCATATGCTCTCCCCATGATAAATTGTGTTATGGATTAGTGACTCCATGATTGGATGATTGGTTTACTTGTCAGTCCCTAGTACAGTGCACTGCGTGTGCCCAGGGCTTGTAAATCCAATGCTGCTGGTGGGCTTGCAGCACTGGTTGTGCCACCCACAGAAGCAGCTTGTAAAATGTGTCTCAGGCCTGCCATTGCAGAGCCTGTGTGCAGTCTGTGACTGCCATGTCGACTTGGCAAGTGCACCCACTTGCCAGTCCCTAAACCTTCCCTTATCTTCATATCAGACACCCCTAAGGTAGGCCCAAGGGCAGGGTGCATTGTAAGTATAAGGTAGGACATGCCCTGGTGTGTGTGGCATGTCCTAATAGTGAATTACAGCCATTTTCGTTTTTCACTATTGCAAGGCTACCTGTTCTCCATAGGCCAGAATGGGCAGTTTTGATTATTACACCTTATAATCCTAACTGACCCAGGGAACATGGTAGAAAAACGAATTTAGTATGCCTGAACTCAGGATGATAAAATACATCTTTTAGTGAAGTTGGTTTTAACATTCTTTGTTTGAAAATACCACTTTTAGAAAGTAGGTATTTTCTTGCCTAAACCATCCAGCTGCCTCTGCTCAGGTTGTGTATTGTGTGTCTGGGTTTGTGAGTGACAGGGGCTGGGGGATTCCAGGAGGCAGGGTGAGTCAGCACTAGGCTGAATAGGTCTGCCTGAAGGAGGATGGGTGGGAGGAGTTGCACCTGGGTCTGAATAGGGCTGTGCCTGCCTTCCACAATGCTGGCTCCACCTCCTGCCGGGCGTCTGATGGCTCTGCCCCTCACTCTCAAAGGAAAGAAGGAGTCAGAAAAACAAAGTGCTCCAGGACTGACCAGAACTGGTTTTGGACTAGGCAGAGGCCTCTCTGCCTTCAGAGAACAAAGGGAAAAGGTGTATAAAAGGGGACCCAGACCCCTAGGAAATTAGATCACTTCTGGGAAATCAAGAAACCTGTTGCCAAGGAGAAGAACCGGAGAAGCTGAAGGAGGAGTACTGCCCCTGTGCTGTTTTGCTGATTGGGGTTGGCCTGCAGTGGTTGCTTTCTGCCAAGGACAGGAGAAAAGACTTTGCTGTGCTTTGTCATCTTGAAGAAGGGAATCTCCAAGGGCTTGAACTGAGCTTGCCTCCTGCCTGAAGTCACAGGGACACAAAGACTTCACCCCTTCTGTTTGCCTGCATCTGGAACTGCTGTTTTAGCTGCTAACAGAGGGAAATTGCAACACCGACGCCGGCGAGCGACGCCGTAACCTGCACCGAAGCCGTGGGCACCGCTCGTGAAGAGCACGACGCACCGCCCGACTTGCACCGTAGGCCCGACGCCTGCCGACGCCGTGCGACATCGACTCCGAAGCCGTCATCGAGGCCGCTGCCTGCACCGGAGCCGAGGACACCGCTCGTGGCACGCTCACGGCGCACCGTCCCGACTCGCACCGCAGCCCCGACTTCACCGACGCCAGGGCTTCATCATCGCGGAGCCGATCCTCGGCGTGGGTGACCCCCGAATCCATCGACGCCGCACCATCGTAAGGAACCGACGCCTCGCCGCCATCCGTGACGTCACCTCCCGACACAGTAAGGAACCGACGCCTCACCTCCCTGCGCTGCAGTAAGGAACCGAGACATCACCTCCCCTGGGGTCGTAAGGAACCGACGCCGCCGGCGCCAACGAAGCATCACCTCCCGACGCCGTGCACCGTCTTTGTTTTCATCGAATTCCAGGTACTGTTCTTTGTGGGTCTGCTCGACTCCAGGCCCGACGCCGCGCACCTCGCGGTCGGCGCCGTACTTTGGGATTTCCACCGGTCACGACGTCGTGATAACTCCAAGTGGAGTTATTTGTTGCTACAAGCTTTATTTGATTGACTATCCTATTTTTGAAGATAACGTGAACTGTCTCTATCATTTTAAGTCTATTTTTGAGTACTGTATTGTGGATTTTTGCTATTGGGTCTTGTGATAAGTCTATATAAAGATTACTTATTTTTACATAAACAACCTGTGTGGTGTCCATCTGTAGTGTTTCACTGTATTACTGTATGTGGTCACAAATGCTTTACACACTGCCTCTGAGATAAGCCTGTCTGCTCGTGCCAAGCTACCAGGGGGTGAGCAGGGGTTATTTTAGGAGTGTTTCCCCCTTATCCTGACTAGAAGCAAGGGTCCCTATTTGGACAAAGGTGCAAACCATTGCCAACTAGAGACCCCCAGTTCTAACATTGGTGGTCAGCGGTGAGGATTTGGACTTGCATTTGTGATTCATATACAGTGATTGGTGTACACTACTAGTGAGTGCAGACCAATACGCGACCACATACATTTTGATAGGACTTTTTCCTTGGAACCTTTATTTTTGTTGAGAACTGCCAATTTTCACCATGAGCAAAAGGATCCATTGCACCTGCAGATATTGAATTTGAAGAAGATAGGGTTGATACCTACACTGTGACAGAACTCAAAGCTGTTTGCAAAAAGTTTAAAATCTCTATGAGAGGCCTCACCAGGAAGGAGGAGTTTCACAAGGCACTGAGAGCCTGGTTGGAAGCACGGAATGCCAGTGGGCAGTCCGAGGAGCCTGTGGAGGAGGCAGAGAATTTAGATGGGCAGCTTGAGGGGCCATTGGGCTTAACTGGGAGGAGAGCGCCTTCCAGGGAGGGCAGCAGTGTTTCTCAAAAGGGCCTGTCTCCAGAGGAGCTGGAGGACAGGGAGAAAAGCAGGATGCATGAAATGGAGATGGCCAAACTGAAACAGGGAAGCCATGATAGCCTTGAGCACAAGAAATTGGAGTTGGAAAGTAAGAGGTTGGCCATGGAAGAAAGGAAGATGCTTTTAGAGCATGAGAGAATGATGAGGGAGTTGGAGTTCAAAGCCAGGGGCTTAGGGATTCCTCCCTCTGGTGGCAGCAAAATTGTATTACCTAGTGCTGAGGGAGTAGTACACACACCCAGAGATGTGGTGCCTGACTTGGAGGGGGTTAATATACACCAGGAGGTTCAAGGGTATGAGGTAGCTCCAGTGGTGCGCAGTGTCCCTGAGGTGGATTGGGGAACTGGCACAGGGGTTCATAGTCCTAGTGGTGGGAGGGACACTCTACTGACTCTAGATGAGAGGTGCAGGGAGAGGGGTTCCCCATGTTTGAAGTCCTGGGGTGTGAGTGTGCAGACCGCCCAGAAGAGTGTGGGTTGAGTGACAGAGACAGTCAGATACTGTCTTGCCAATCTCAGCAGAGTGGTGTGGGGTACATGTGTGAGGCACTGGATGGTGAGGTGAAGGATAACTTGGTTAACACCTGTGAGGGGTTGTGTGATCCAATTGTGGGAGAGCATATTGTAAGTCCCTGTTTTCCAGAGCTATGCCAACGCCTGTTGGAGAGTGAGTTCTCTGACCCCAGGGAGCTCACGAGGGAGGAAGACCTTTTGGTGGTTTCCAGAGGGTCTGAAAAGGCATTGGGGAGTGACCCTAAGAGGAGTGGCTCAGGTATCTTCCAGCCCAGAGTGGTGGAAGTGGTTCAGAGTAGCCCAGCTAGGTCCCGGTGTAGTGGGAGGGGTGTAGGGGCTCACGTCCTGTCTCAGTGGAGAAGGAGTGAGTGTGGGGCTGCGTGTCCCAAGGTGCCCGAAACCCAGTCTCAGAGCCTGGATGGTTCTTTAAGGGAACACCAGGTAGGGAGCCTAGGCTGTCCTGATGGGCCGCCTGTTGAGGAGGATCTCCTAGTGTCTAGAGAACCTGGAGCGTCTGTAAATGGAGCTCCAGTGTTTCTGGTATCTGGCAGTGCCGCTCCACTTGGGAGGGTGCAGAAGTCCAGAGTGAGGGGTGAGAGGGGAGAGAGTCCCCAGTGGAAGAACCAGTGGGTCAGGGACCAGCCAGAAGGGCTGAGTCACCAGTGAATGACCATGGTGACACCACTTCTGTCCTGGGGGATCTTCGCGCGCTGTCAGATGGACAGGGGTCGGGAGATCTGCGCCAGGCGGACCGTCACACAACACATGAGAGATGTGTTACCCTCTGGGGGGGCATGCGTGCTCCCCAGGAAGTCCTGGTGCGCCAGGCAGATTATTACACAACTCTAGAGGAGTGTGTTTCCCTTGGGGGGTTGGTGTACCCTCCCGGAAGTCCTGGGTTGCCAGGCACAGGTCCAGCCTAAGGGTACAGACCCTGGGTTGGAGGACCAGGTTCAGGGTGTCCCCCTGACCTGGAGGAAGGGCAGCTGCTAACAGTGCCCCTACCAGTTTGTCTTCTGGGGCACCGCTCCAGGTGGGAGGGTGCAGGACCCCAGTAAGGGGGCGGGGAGAGGACAGCCTCACCCCTGGCCTCTGCCCAGTCTAAGGGTACAGACCTTATGCTGGGATCCCAGTTGCAGGATAGAACCCCTGAACTGGTGGGCGGGTGTGCAGGACCCCTGCCACAGGTGCCCTGACAATTCTGGAAGGGGTACAGCTCCAGGTGGGAGGGTGCAGAGCCCCAAGGAGGAGGACCAGGTGTGGGAGAGCCCACCCCAGTCTCCTGTCCAGCCGCCGGTTACAGGCCCGGGGCTGGTGGGTCAGTGTCAGGATGTCATACCTGACCTGACGGTTGGGAGAGTGGACAAAGGGTGCCAGGCACCTGGGGCTACTGCCCCCGGCTCTCTGACACCACAGAGGTTGGAGAGCCATGAAAGGCCTGGGGCCTGGCTCTCATCACTGACGGCTGTCAGTGGCCACTGTGGCTTGCTGTCCTGGTGGACAGAGTTGCCCCTGGGAGGGGGACAGAAGTCACACCCGGGGTGGACTAGGCCACACATCTGTGTTGGCCATGTGGGTACTGTCTGTCGGTTGGGACACACCTGTGAGCAAAGCTAAGGTTAGGTGCTGCACAGGTGGTGTCCACAGTTGAGGAGAAGGGTTCCCCATGGGTTAGCTGGGTGGGCCCTGAGAGTATGGACAGAGGGATCCAAATAGGTTCAGATTGGCGTAGAACTGGAGTATGCCCCTGCTGTTGTGGGCCAGGGTCCAGGTTCTATCGCCCAAAGCAGAGAAGCCCATCAGGGTAGTGATTGGTCTCCCCTGCGTTTTGGCTGGAAGGGGTTGTGTTGGACTTGGCCCTTTTTGCAGGGTCATCCCTGAACTTTTGCCTTCCTCCTTATTTTCTCTGACCTGTTTTTGTTGGTTTTATGACTCTGGGCACTTTACCACTGCTGATCAGTGCTAAAGTGCATATGCTCTCCCCATGATAAATTGTGTTATGGATTAGTGACTCCATGATTGGATGATTGGTTTACTTGTCAGTCCCTAGTACAGTGCACTGCGTGTGCCCAGGGCTTGTAAATCCAATGCTGCTGGTGGGCTTGCAGCACTGGTTGTGCCACCCACAGAAGCAGCTTGTAAAATGTGTCTCAGGCCTGCCATTGCAGAGCCTGTGTGCAGTCTGTGACTGCCATGTCGACTTGGCAAGTGCACCCACTTGCCAGTCCCTAAACCTTCCCTTATCTTCATATCAGACACCCCTAAGGTAGGCCCAAGGGCAGGGTGCATTGTAAGTATAAGGTAGGACATGCCCTGGTGTGTGTGGCATGTCCTAATAGTGAATTACAGCCATTTTCGTTTTCACTATTGCAAGGCTACCTGTTCTCCATAGGCCAGAATGGGCAGTTTTGATTATTACACCTTATAATCCTAACTGACCCAGGAACATGGTAGAAAAACGAATTTAGTATGCCTGAACTCAGGATGATAAAATACATCTTTTAGTGAAGTTGGTTTTAACATTCTTTGTTTGAAAATACCACTTTTAGAAAGTAGGTATTTTCTTGCCTAAACCATCCAGCTGCCTCTGCTCAGGTTGTGTATTGTGTGTCTGGGTTTGTGAGTGACAGGGGCTGGGGGATTCCAGGAGGCAGGGTGAGTCAGCACTAGGCTGAATAGGTCTGCCTGAAGGAGGATGGGTGGGAGGAGTTGCACCTGGGTCTGAATAGGGCTGTGCCTGCCTTCCACAATGCTGGCTCCACCTCCTGCCGGGCGTCTGATGGCTCTGCCCCTCACTCTCAAAGGAAAGAAGGAGTCAGAAAAACAAAGTGCTCCAGGACTGACCAGAACTGGTTTTGGACTAGGCAGAGGCCTCTCTGCCTTCAGAGAACAAAGGGAAAAGGTGTATAAAAGGGGACCCAGACCCCTAGGAAATTAGATCACTTCTGGGAAATCAAGAAACCTGTTGCCAAGGAGAAGAACCGGAGAAGCTGAAGGAGGAGTACTGCCCCTGTGCTGTTTTGCTGATTGGGGTTGGCCTGCAGTGGTTGCTTTCTGCCAAGGACAGGAGAAAAGACTTTGCTGTGCTTTGTCATCTTGAAGAAGGGAATCTCCAAGGGCTTGAACTGAGCTTGCCTCCTGCCTGAAGTCACAGGGACACAAAGACTTCACCCCTTCTGTTTGCCTGCATCTGGAACTGCTGTTTTAGCTGCTAACAGAGGAAATTGCAACACCGACGCCGGCGGCGACGCCGTAACCTGCACCGAAGCCGTGGGCACCGCTCGTGAAGAGCACGACGCACCGCCCGACTTGCACCGTAGGCCCGACGCCTGCCGGCGCCGTGCGACATCGACTCCGAAGCCGTCATCGAGGCCGCTGCCTGCACCGGAGCCGAGGACACCGCTCGTGGCGCTCACGACGCACCGTCCCGACTCGCACCGCAGCCCCGACTTCACCGACGCCAGGGCTTCATCATCGCGGAGCCGATCCTCGGCGTGGGTGACCCCGAATCCATCGACGCCGCACCATCGTAAGGAACCGACGCCTCGCCGCCATCCGTGGCGTCACCTCCCGACACAGTAAGGAACCGACGCCTCACCTCCCCTGCGCTGCAGTAAGGAACCGAGACATCACCTCCCCTGGGGTCGTAAGGAACCGGCGCCGCCGGCGCCAACGAAGCATCACCTCCCCGACGCCGTGCACCGTCTTTGTTTTCATCGAATTCCAGGTACTGTTCTTTGTGGGTCTGCTCGACTCCAGGCCCGACGCCGCGCACCTCGCGGTCGGCGCCGTACTTTGGGATTTCCACCGGTCACGACGTCGTGATAACTCCAAGTGGAGTTATTTGTTGCTACAAGCTTTATTTGATTGACTATCCTATTTTTGAAGATAACGTGAACTGTCTCTATCATTTTAAGTCTATTTTTGAGTACTGTATTGTGGATTTTTGCTATTGGGTCTTGTGATAAGTCTATATAAAGATTACTTATTTTTACATAAACAACCTGTGTGGTGTCCATCTGTAGTGTTTCACTGTATTACTGTATGTGGTCACAAATGCTTTACACACTGCCTCTGAGATAAGCCTGTCTGCTCGTGCCAAGCTACCAGGGGGTGAGCAGGGGTTATTTTAGGAGTGTTTCCCCCTTATCCTGACTAGAAGCAAGGGTCCCTATTTGGACAAAGGTGCAAACCATTGCCAACTAGAGACCCCCAGTTCTAACAACGGGTTTAAGAGGACCTTACATTTTTAAGAGCAGATGTATACTGCCTGCAGTAGATCCACATCGCCCGGAGTGATAGTGCTATATTGAACTCTTTAGGGCTGAAGGTAGCATGCCACACAACTCAGGATATCAGGACTAAGGGGGTTGCCATCCTAGTTAAAGGAAACACTGTCACCTCTGGTCGAAAGGGAGTAGACAAGCTCGGCAGATGGGCTATAATGGAGTGTAAAGCTGGCAGCAACTCATTTACACTATGTTCAATCTATGCCCCAGTTTTAGACGACTCTGGTCTGCTTAACTTCTTCGCAATTGAACAACCCTCTTGGCCTGCTCCGTATATAGTGTGTGGGGTCCTTGATCTAAATGGGTCTAGGGGGGGCCCTGGGAATAGCAAAGCATGCTGTGCTGGGCGCAAACCGCAAACATCTAGATCTTTCATGAACTTTTTGAGTGACATTGGCTTAATCAATGTCTGGCCTTGCCTGAAAGCGCCCGAGCCTGGATACACTTATTATTCAGCCTCCCACGTCAAGTTTGCCAGGCTGGATTATTTTTTGGTTCCTCTGGCTCCAGTTAGGGGGGCTCAGGTTGAACTCCTTCCAAGATTAGTGTCTGATCACAGCCCAATTGTCTTTGAACTCCCTCTTGATGGATTAAGAAATGTTTCTCGAAAATTAACTTTTGAGAGGGCTCTTCTATCAGACCCAGAATACGTAAGCCATATGAAGGGCTGGATCCCTGGGTATTTCGATTTTAATAAAGGTAGCTCCTCTCCTGGGATGCCTTCAAGGACAGTGTAGTTAGTATAGCTAAACAGAAGCAGGGCTAGGGACACATTAAAGAATTATATCAAAAACTCAGTATCCTGGAGACCGAATTGATCAGTGCTGTGGCGATGGGGAGAGATATTACCCCAGTGCTGAACTTGATAGCTATAACCAAGGCATGCCTGAATGAATCTACTGCGGAGAAAATCGATGGGAAATTCCTTGCTAAAGATCAGGAATGCTATGAATATAGTGAACGCTTGGGGCGTCTCCTCGCTGTTAGGACAAGGCAACAGCAAGCCGCAGGGCATATCAGCCAGAAAAGGAACATCCAAGGCAGCATGGTAACAGACCCCGCCGAGGTTAGAGAGGCATTTAGGGAATTCTACTCTGATCTTTATAAAGCCTCCCCCATAGGGTGTCATCAGGACTTAGAGGCATATGTGGACTCAGGGGTCTGCAGTACAACTACTCAGGAGGAGAGGTCTTTATTAAGGGCAGATATTTCTTCAGAAGAGTTTCAGGTGGCACTCCTTGCTCACCCATCTAGAAAGGCTTTAGGAACAGATTTTATTCCTCTGGAGTTCTACAAGGTTTTTTATGTAGAAATTCATCAGGAGATGTTGGGGCTGTTTAAGGGACTTATAGAAGGGGCACTTCCCCCAGGGTCCTGGGGTACTGTGAATGTATTTTTTTTAAAAGGCATGGACCCTACAGCTTTGGGCTCTTATAGACCAATCACATTATTAAGTAGTGATGTTAAGCTTTACTCTAAAATTTTTGCCTGCCAGCTAGGCAGTGCAATACTGCGACTCGTGTCGGCCTGGCAACATGGGTTTATCCCAGGGAGAGGGACTTTGGATCACGTGCAGCAAGTAATTTCACTGTTTGACGCCACCAAGGTCCTTGCGAAACCCATGGGGGTCGCCCTGCTTGACGCCGAGAAGGCATTTGACAGGGTGTTGTGGGATTACCTCTGGCAAGTTATGGAGGCTAATGGCCTTGGGGGGGGGGGGGCTTTTATTTATGCAACTTGGGCAATGTATCTTTATTCTATAGCTCGTTTACAAATAATGGGAGGCGAGTCGCAGTCCTTTTCGATCTAAAGGGGAATGAGGCAGGGCTGCCCCACCTCCCCTCTGCTATTTGCATTATACATTGATCCTCTTCTCAGGAGGGTTGGAAGCCTCTCTGGACATCTTGCCCGTCAGTCTGCAGGGCTGGGATACAAAAATTCTGGCCTACGCCGATGACGTGGCAATAATCACCAGTGACCCAGACAGGGCTGTCCGCTCTGTGGAAAAAATAGAAGATTCAGTCAGGGTTTTTGTCAAAACTCAAGTATTGATAAATAGACACATGTCCGCCTCCGATAGCAGGATTGTAGAGGAAGCTACATATCTGGGAGTCAGTATTACTGAGAAAGTGGAACGTATAGTCGATTTACATCTAATCCCTATTGTTTGAAAAAGACTAAGAAGGATTTTAGCCGGTTGGGATAATCTGAAACTCTCAATAATAGGGAGATGCAATCTTGTTAAAATGATGTTTTTGCCAAAGTCATTGTATGTTTTTCGCACAGTTTCTCTGGAGGTTGATAATGATTGGTTTAAATTAATTGAAAGATTGGTGGCTAGATTCATCTGGGCCTACGGGAAGACCAGGAGGGCTAAAATATTCTTGCGTCTACCCATAGACAGGGGGTGCTGGTGTCTCCCCAATTTTAAATTATACTATCTAGCTACAGCATTGCAATATTATGGCCCTTTATTTAATAATAAGGCAACTGAAGGAGGTATGTCGGGCTATGTGCCCTCAATTTATGAGCTGCTGATAGGGACATCTGCTAAGGGCTATCTGCTGAAGATTTTTGAGTCGAGCTACTTCAAAAGAACAAGGTGTAAGACTCTGATCGCTACAACTAAAAACTGGGCGGGTGTTCAGAAAAAACTGGGGGGTGGGCAGATTCCTGCTTAGGAATGATCAACTCCCCAGAATATTTCAAGACAACTGCTTAGCTAGATGGGAACAAGGGGGCTTTGGCAGGATTGGGGATTGACTCACGGGGAATCATATTGTGTCAATTGAGGTGGTCAGTGGCATCTCGGGACTTTTAAAAATATTTATAGCTGAGGGATTTTCTTTTGAGAAAGGCTGGGTGTGTAGCTGGTTTTGCATGGATTCCCCTGATGGAAATGCAAACAAAACGCACTGGCCCCTCAGTCTCGCAATTATATGGCTGTCTGTTGGAGGGGGTCCCAGATGATCTGGATAAGCATAATGAAAAATGGTGGGCAAGGCTCGATCTGTTGGACTCTGCAGTCACAACATTATAAAACAATTTTTAATTTGTACATAACACCAGCAAAAATTGCTAAATGGGGTGGGGCTGCGGGGACTCACTGCCCTAGATGCCGTGTATCTAATGTGGATCTGGTTCACATGTTCTCCACATACCCCAGCCTAAAATCACTTGGCTAGGAAATTGTAGGTTTTTAGGTGAAGTTCTTAAAGTGAATATCTCCCTGTCACCTCAGCTTATGTTGTTGGGGGTGGATGAATCAAATAGAGGGGTCGGAGCAGAGCTAATTTTTATAGCTATGTCGATTTGTAGGCTCTGTTTGGCCTTGGCTTGACCCTTTACCCCATACCTTTCAGCAATGGAAGGGACGCTTCTTACATGTTTACAATCTAGAAAAAGCACTTTATGAACGAAAAAGCAGGAGGGCTGGAATTAAAGGGAGGAGGATTTGGGGCTCCTCTCGACCTGGGTTTTTTCAGTTTAAATAAAATATAGTTGCTGGGTTTTAAGTACAGGTGGCATTGGGCTAGTGCCCAGAATTAATTATTAATATGTGCCGATATTCTGTTGTAATGTATTTATGTAAACTTGCTGCTGCAATTTCATCAATAAATATTTTTTTAAAGAAACAAAGAAAGAATGATGCACCCACAGCATGCCTGGATCCATGTCTGGAATTGAAGGTCTTGGACTTGTAATTCTTGAGTTACTATTGAACAATGCCTAGAGATGCAGTGGCACTAGCTCCCCAATTCCATCTTATGGACAATAGATGGTGGACTTGCTGTGGACTCTGAAGGAAAGGGATTCTCTTCACCTTCCGTGTTTTGAGAGTAGGTTCTATGGACTTTTCCGTGAAATACTTGCAGCCCTGGAGTGGCTGAAGGTTTGAGGTGTTTGGGGAGTGAACACTGAGAGCATGGTCTACCTTGTAGAAAGGGGGTGGTGCAGCCAGAAAGAATGCAGGTCTGGAAGCTATCAGGGATAGATGGAAGGGCAGGGTCAGGTCCCTACAACTAATGGAAGAAGCAGCCGTGTCAAATGCTGCAGATGGCTTCACATGCCTCCCAGGATAGCACACCAAAGTTTAAGAGACCTGGAGATCATGAAGAATTAGAGGAGGATTGCAAACGAAAGGAGCAACAAGCACTGTTGGATATTGGCCCATTTAGTTTGACAACCCTCAGATCAATTATTCAAATAGACAATTTGGTCATTTCCACCTTTTCCCACTGAAAGTTAACCCACTTCCTGTGTATAACTCAGAACAGCTGGCAAGACATATTGAAATGGGAAAATGTGGGAATGGGATTGAGAGAGAGAGAGAGTTAAAGAGGGATAGAGACTCTTGTTCCAGCAGGCTGGTTGTTGGTGGACCTGGAGTCGACTCTCTGAGTTTTGGGGAATCGCAGTGTCACAGAAGCAAAGTACAGGGCACAACTTATCTGTCAAGATAGAAAGACAGAACCCAGTAAGTACGGGGTGATAAACAATGGTTTCACACGTAATCGAGATTAGCAGAAAATACATGGAATGGTTACAAAGTGAAGCAAGGAGACTGAGAAGCAAATTAGGGAAGAGCTCCATGGCACCTGGAAGCAACGTTGTTCAAAATACACAGAAGGTGTTCAAAACAAAAGTTAAATATTCTGGTCAAACAAGGATACAGGAAATCCTGGGAAAGGAATCACTGTAAAACCAAGGGAACCAAAAAAAGAAAAAACAACAAAGGTGAGGGATAGAAATATGGGTGTGAGCTGGTACAAAAAACGAAAATGTCAAAACACCTGATATTGCCAGACAAATGTCTGTGGGTCAGATGAACCTTTCTATTGCTCTAGCTCATTTAAAGTGGAAGACAAGAATCGACCATGCAGTGGCTAGGGCAAGATGTTTTGGACCCAACTCAAAAAGTCTCTGTCCTCCATGATTGCAGTTCCCATTACCAAGTCATCCATAATCTCCAAGTATGAAGTTGCCTAACTCTCTTATGGGGTTTTTCCTGGAGCTCTGACAACCAAGGCAAACAATATCGTAAATTTAGCAAAAAGGCTTGTAAGCTGCAGTCGTGACACAAGGGCCCATAAGCACTGCTGTGCATCTTTTCATCACAGGCTTATTCTCAACTCTCCCCCTAGGGGAGCCATGTTCACCAGTATGAAACATTTCAAAATATTAACACAAATCAGCACTTATTCTACCTTTCAATATAAATGAAGACGTCCCCTATGTACAAAATAGTCAGCATGTCTGTGAAACTCGAATTTCTAACATTGAACAAGTTTTACTAGCAACAACAGAGCACCCAGGCAATTCTGTTTTGAACTCCAAAACTAAGCACAATATACCAGCCTGAAGCGGCATTGTATGTTTGGAAAAGTGTGAGTAACACATTCATGTGAAAGAAATAGTAGGAAAAATTATTATTTCTTCACTTGATGAAATGTTTTCAATATGAAGAGTAACAGAAAAGTGTGATCATTCACTATGTCTTTGAAAATGTACAACTTTGAGGCAGGGGAGTAGTTTTCACAGAATCACATTTTTTGATCAGCTGTCAAAAACAAGGACTAGAAACTTGGGTATGGACTACAAAAATATCTGGGCATTTCTATTTTTTGTGAAGGTGGTATTTAGCACTGCAAAAATCAATGGTACATGTTGATTACATGGAAAAAATAAGAACATTGATTTCTCACAGCTGCCAAGCAACCCATGACATATATGACACTCTCGGACAGTTATGAATTATTAGCAAACAACACTTATGGTATTGAGACTTTGAAATCCGCAGCGAAAAACTGGAAAGCTAAACTGCAAGTCTGAAAAACAAACTGAAGCTAACTGAAAGTCAAGGCAAGCTGAATGGCTTCTATGACATAATATCAAGATGAATATTATAGCCGTAGAAAACTATTGTTAAAAAAGAATAACATAAATTTCGCCATCCTATACGTAAAACAAAAAAACACAAATATTGACTGCAAAGTATAGCTGCAAAAATATCGGAAATATCTAAATATCAAAAACAAAAATAAAGAAATGTAAACTATTATTAACAAAATAAAGCAGAAGAAACACTACAACAATTGGGTGTGGCCAAGCACCGTAAGATGGCAGACACACATTTGCGAAGCTCCCGGTCGGGGCCTCTGATACAGCACCATCCACAAGGGTATTGCACACTTGGGGGCTGAGACTGTACCCGGGGGGAGGGGAGACACAGAGGAAGAGACAGTCACCCCTCAAGGACAGCTGCGCCCTGCCAGATACTGCCAACTACAATGAGGTGCTGTGGATCCTGAACGTCCCCGGGGAGAGGAGATGACGGGTGCAGCGCCTGACTGGTGGTTAAGAGATGGTTAGGAAACATAGGTCTAAAATACTCACTCCCATTCCTGGCAAAATTAAAAGTGATCATGGGCCAAAGAGCGTACTTATTCATGGAACGTGCCGAATTTTACGATTGGATAGATAAACAGCAACAGGCAGCGCCATGGACTGGGGGCAAGTTCTGGCCCATTCAATGTAGAGTCCATCCAAGGTGGGCACAGCACATGCCACATGTGCACAAGGGCCAAGCTGGGGTTGGGAGCGCCCCCGGAAGTGCAGTTGCACTGGAAGAGATTGTCAGCACTGACCACCGCATCGCAACTTCAAAACCCAGAGGCTTGGCGCGTCTTCGATGACCCAGGCAGAGCCTCCTCGGTCAAAGAATCAGGGAAATATCAGTTGAGTGCTGCATCCATAGTCCCACCAATGATAACGCCTCAAACTGCTGAAGAGTTAATCTAAGTACTGAAAGGGCTGCTGCCACCCTGCAGGGCATGGACGCTAGACACAGCGTCTGTTGCAGCGAACCACACCCAGTACACGACCACATATTTACACTAAGCCTGGGCGGAGTAGTGCAAACAAAACTCTGCCGCGCTACACAGAGCTCCGCAAGCAGCGGAGTGCGTTAGGTAAATGCTGTTTGCGATGATTTTCAGTGCCAAATGCTTGTCCGCACTGTGCAATCATCGCGAACGGCACCATGCACAGTGAAAGTGGGCGCAGCTTCCTTTCTGCCGCTCGAGTAGATTTTTATTTGAGCGGCAGCTTTCTCAACGCGAACAGACAGTTTCTCAACGCGAGCGGCCGCGAGCATACGCGACCACTCGCAATGAGAAATCTGGCTGCCCGCATTGTGAAATTTCGCCGGGAGGTTGGTTTTTCCATACTCGAGATCGCCAACTTAATGTTGGCGATCGCGAATGAGGAAAAATGCCGCCGGGAGGTGAATTTCCTCGCTCGCGCTCACCAACTTGACGTTGATAAACGCGAGCGAGGAAAAAAACTCCGCTCCGCATGTAGTGGAGCGGAGTTTTTCAGAACTCCGCGAGCTCCGTGTAACGTGGAATGTGGAAAACTACGCAAACTCAGCGAGCGGAGCAAAGTTCACTGCCCAGACTTAATTTACACCTCTTGCCTGCAGTCGCAGCTCGCAATTCTCGTGGGGAGGGGGTGGGGGGTTGCGCGGGGGTTATCGCGCGGGGGTTACCACAAGGGGGGTGGGGGGGTAAAATAAAAATAAAACTTACCTGACCAGTCCTGCGCCGCCTGTGCTCCTGGGCCGGGTCCGCGTTTTCCTGCTCCTGAACAGGAACAGGCATGCTCCCTCCCCTCCTGTAAGCCAATCACAACGCTGCAATAGCAGCGTTGTGATTGGTGCAGAGTCCCGGACAGCACCCAGCCGGGCACCTGTAGGGAGGCCATTTTCTCTATGTAGGCTGCATGTAGCCTACATAGAGAAAATGTAGAGTGTGCATGACTGCTTTGGTGGGCCCCAGGGCTGACCAAACAGTCAGGGTACTCAGAGTGGTGCAAGACACTCTTCCCCGACCCGCCCACGCACCCGCCCCCAACCAGACATATCCTCCCGCCCGCCCCCAATCAGGCATACCCCTGCCTTCTGCTTTCTCGCAGCGTGAGAAGCAGAAAATAAAATGGTATTTAAAATACAATTTTTTTTCTGCTTCTCGCACTGCGAGAAAGCAGTGGGGCGGCGCTCCACCGCCCTAATGGAGGAGCCGCCCCTGCTTGCCCACGAAAACAGAGGAGTACTCACTCTTTTGGCCTCTGCCCCCACAGCCTCATATTCCACATTTCTAGCACATACCTCATACAAATAGGCCCACAGTGACACCGCAATTAGCACAATAGGGACTCTACAAATGGCCATCCCCTCACTAGCAAGCCCCCTAGGATTCACCGCACCAGTTGCTGTGGATGGTGTAACACAGTTTCACTGTTTGGATAGCCGGATTGGGCTCTGTTAGATGGGGAGGGAATTTGACGAGTTTTAGTTACTGTAAAGCCTGATCTTCAGTTAATGGGGAAGGATGACTTCGGAATGTGAATACATCGCTGTCGGGCCTTGGGCTTGGGGCCACTCACCATGTCCCACTCTCACACATTATGAATAGAATCACATTCATAGCAGGGAACGTCCAAGGTATCCGCATGATCCGCTTGTGGTCACGTCATACTGGCCACTGGCTATATCAGGTAGAGACTATAAAATCCTTAGTAAATTATTGGCGATAAGGCTGTTTGAGGCAATGCCAGCCCTGGTTCACCCAGATCAAAATAGCTTCATACCTAGTAGACCCATGTCCCTCAATATCTGTTGATTTCACAGACTCATGGCAGAGGTCCTCGCTCACTGGCCATTCTCGGCTTGCATGGTACTGAACATGGAGAAGGCCTTTGGTACACCAGACTGGGAGTACATGTTCACAGTACAGCAAAAAATAGGATTAGGGGACAGAATGCTCAGCCTCCTATATACTGGACCAGCTGCGATGGCAAAAATTGGCAGACTGATCTCTGAATCCTCCCTGGTAGGAGGTGGCACATGGCAAGGATAAACGCTCTCGCCGTTACTATTAACATTGGTAATTGAGCCAGTGGTACAATGCCTCTAAGACTCGGGAGGAGGTATCTTGATTAGAGGGGAGACACAATGTCTTGCTCCATATCAGAGATAGGTAAGCGGGGTGCCCAACATCGAGCACATACTAAAGAGGTTAGAGGCCGTATCTGGGCTCGGGATAAACTTGACCAAAACGTGCTTCTTTACCATTCACCCTGCCTGCCTATCACAGGACCTGGTGATACATGACAGAAGATTAAATTCGAGCCAAGTATATTCCGGAATTTAGCCATTAATATCCACCACATAAGCTGAGATTTATTAGATGGAAATCTGACAAGGGCAATCTCTTCCCTGAGACCCCAAATAGTGTTTTGGTGCACCCTTATATGATCCTTGCATTTAAAGGCAACAACAAAGATGATGAAATACCTCCACTCTCCACTACACACCTCGGATCACACCAGCCTAGTCCAATGCAGAGGGCCCATCATCAGTGTACTTCCCATATGAGTACGCAACGCCTCTAGGCCTGGACTCAATTGGTGATGGCCCCGCATTGTAAACAGATTACCTACCCATAGATCAGGCTAGTTTTCTTTTCTAAATGTTATAATTACTGTGTTCCACACAGTTTTCGCAATCCTGCTTGCTGACTGTATCACTATATGTCCTAACTAACATATTGTTGACTGTAAGTGATATAGAGTGTGTATAATATATATGAATTAACCAAAGATAAATACCCAGAAATAACGTAATTAGCATTAAAAATGTAAGGAAAACTTCCCAATTAAAAAATAGTATGAAAAGTAAAGAAAAACGGGCAAATAACTGCTGCAGAAGAAGCCACTACTACTGGAAAGCGTTATTCTGCTTCGCTGAATCTACAACCTGACAAGCCACACTACCCTCCAAACAAAAGCCCCATTCATTTACAAAGTAAGTACTGAATTATAACATAACTTATGACTGCCAAAAAAATACACTAAACAATGCAAAAGGAAAACCAAGACACAAAACCACTAGATTGAATTACAACAAAGACAATATGAAATGTAAGAATGATAAAAAAGTAAATCAAAAAAAGAAGTAAACATCTATAACTAAAATATTTCTCTTTCTTAACAATACAAATAGAAAAACAACAGTGAAGAGAAGAACAGCCCTCCAAAAAACACTGAACCAACTGACCCAAATAAAGAATGCCAAAAATGTAAGTAAATGTGGTGAAAACTTTTTATGACCGTACTGTACAGAATACATAGAAATAAAATATATTGTATTCTGTAATAAAGAGGTATAATATTGGAAATCAATATACACAGAAACCCTTTTGTTCAAAAGGGGAGGGAACAGGAGGCTGCGGGGTAGGCAGCGTAAGCTGGCCTCCAACCAACATTAATCACACAACAAGAAGCTACCCTGACTCAGGGGCCGATTCCGATCTCGGTCGGAGGCGCACCCAACACCATTCGGTCGGGAAAAAAGCCATGCGAAAGCCTGTTTCCCGACCGATCCGTACAGCACACCGAACGAGTAAGTACGATGCGCACAACAGCAAAGAATCCGGCCGAGCCGTACTCACCCAAACCAGGTCCTGTTCCCCGACCGAGGCGAATCCGGAAGCGCTGAATCGAGTCGCACGGAAGGGAAAATGCAGCTCCGTCCGGCCAAGCGAGTACGATGCGCTTTCCGTGCGCGCCCGAACCCGTGGCTACGCACGGCACGTCAAAGCATCCGGGAGAGGCGCACATAAGCTCCGATTCGCGCCACAACACGATCCACGGCTCCGAGGCGAACACGGCAGCGGCGAGGACGGCGCGCAGTGGCGAGGACGAGGCGAAGCGATGAGGACGACGCGAAGCAGCGAGAAGGACGAACGACACGAACCAACCATGAATCCCTTCGTCCCGATCATACCGATATTCTACATTTACTACCGGAACAGGCACGGACGCGTACGGCGCAGAAGGTAAGCCAGACACCAACCACAAAACACATACAACACGTACACGACACATCACACACACACAGAGGGATGCAGAATATACTCACACCAGCAACAGCAGCACCATAGGGGCGGGATGCCCATCACCAATGCCACATATGCACACAGGGGCCTGAATGCGCACCACCACCCCTACCCAGGGGGGCT
Source organism: Calotriton arnoldi (assembly GCA_963921515.1). Taxonomy (NCBI): domain Eukaryota; kingdom Metazoa; phylum Chordata; class Amphibia; order Caudata; family Salamandridae; genus Calotriton; species Calotriton arnoldi. Next base: position 904,575 of record CAWUFW010005214.1, on the reverse strand, counting down.
GGATGCCTACCACTACTACCACCCTCACCCAGGGGGGCTGGATGCCTACCACCACCCTTAGCCAGGGGGGCAGGATGCCTACCACTACTACCACCCTTAGCCAGGGGGGCTGGATGCCTACCACTACTACCACCCTTAGCCAGGGGGGCAGGATGCCTACCACCACCCTTAGCCAGGGGGCAGGATGCCTACCACTACTACCACCCTTAGCCAGGGGGGCTGGATGCCTACCACTACTACCACCCTTAGCCAGGGGGGCTGGATGCCTACCACTACTACCACCCTCACCCAGGGGGGCTGGATGCCTACCACTACTACCACCCTTAGCCAGGGGGCTGGATGCCTACCACTACTACCACCCTTAGCCAGGGGGGCTGGATGCCTACCACTACTACCACCCTGAGCCAGGGGGCTGGATGCCTACCACTACTACCACCCTTACCCAGGGGGCAGGATGCCTACCACTACTACCACCCTTAGCCAGGGGGCAGGATGCCTACCACCACCCTTAGCCAGGGGGCAGGATGCCTACCACTACTACCACCCTTAGCCAGGGGGGCTGGATGCCTACCACTACTACCACCCTTAGCCAGGGGGCTGGATGCCTACCACTACTACCACCCTCACCCGGGGGGCTGGATGCCTACCACTACTACCACCCTTAGCCAGGGGGGCAGGATGCCTACCACCACCACCCTTAGCCAGGGGGGCAGGATGCCTACCACTACTACCACCCTTAGCCAGGGGGGCAGGATGCCTACCACTACTACCACCCTCACCCAGGGGGCTGGATGCCTACCACTACTACCACCCTCACCCAGGGTGGGCAGGATGCCTACCACTACTACCACCCTGAGCCAGGGGGCTGGATGCCTACCACTACTACCACCCTTACCCAGGGGGGCAGGATGCCTACCACTACTACCACCCTTACCCAGGGGGCTGGATGCCTACCACTACTACCACCCTTAGCCAGGGGGGCAGGATGCCTACCACCACCCTTAGCCAGGGGGGCAGAATGCCTACCACTACTACCACCCTTAGCCAGGGGGCAGGATGCCTACCACTACTACCACCCTCACCCAGGGGGCTGGATGCCTACCACTACTACCACCCTCACCCAGGGTGGGCAGGATGCCTACCACTACTACCACCCTGAGCCAGGGGGGGCAGGATGCCTACCACTACTACCACCCTTACCCAGGGGGGGCAGGATGCCTACCACTACTACCACCCTTACCCAGGGGGGGCAGGATGCCTACCACTACTACCACTCTTAGCCGGGGGGGCTGGATGCCTACCACTACTACCACCCCCACTCATAGGATGGACAATGCATGACACAACCAGCACACCACAACCTAGGGAATGCAAGAAGAAGACATCCCCCAACACCATGACAAGCGTGTGTAGACTGTGTCAAATGCCTACAACACCGAACATGACTTTGAACATACAATGTGACCCCCTAGCACATGTGCCACACATATATGTGTGTGGCACCCACAATGCTAAGCAGGCCATGACCATTGTGGCAATGGGGTCCAAACCCCCATCATCACAGTGACCAAAATGTAAGTGTGGGGTCCATAGCTGAAGCACACTTTGAACATTGTGGCAATGGGGTCCAAACCCCCATCATCACAGTGACCAAAAGGTAAGTGTGGGGTCCATAGCTGAAGCACACTTTGAACATTGTGGCAATGGGGTCCAAACCCCCATCATCACAGTGACCAAAATGTAAGTGTGGGGTCCATAGCTGAAGCACACTTTGAACATTGTGGCAATGGGTTCCAAACCCCCATCATCACAGTGACCAAAATGTAAGTGTGGGGTCCATAGCTGAAGCACATTTCGAACATTGTGGCAATGGGGTCCAAACCCCCATCATCACAGTGACCAAAATGTAAGTGTGGGGTCCATAGCTGAAGCACACTTTGAACATTGTGGCAATGGGTTCCAAACCCCCATCATCACAGTGACCAAAATGTAAGTGTGGGGTCCATAGCTGAAGCACATTTCGAACATTGTGGCAATGGGGTCCAAACCCCCATCATCACAGTGACCAAAAGGTAAGTGTTGACAAAGAAGAGGTGCAACTGCCAAACTGCATGGATGATTCCTGGTCACAGAACAACAAACACATCAGTGGCAAAGTAGTGTATGTGTCCCATTGCAACATAAATTGGGGGAGCCAAATCCTGCAGTGCAAATAAGACATACCTTTGGCCATGTGCAGACAAACAACACCCATGGGGGCTGACACCGTCAACAATGATCAATGACACAATGACAGAAGTGACCATCAGAATGCAGACCCACATATTTGCACCAATGGGCACACACATGCAGATACCCTGTGGAGACTGTAGATGTGAGGTGAACAGATACCATACCATGGCAGCAATGGGACACACAAACCATGATCATTGTGCTGACCGATGACCTAGGAGTCCCAGGGACAGCAGGGAAACCCACCAAACTACATACAGCCAATGGCACACCCAAGATATGCCAATGCAGTGGTGCAGATGCACAAACACAAACAGGCAGACCCACACTGCACATCATACACAACAGGTGAGGGGGGTGCCAGTGTCCCCAGGCAACCACACAACACATGAGGAGACCTGAATACCAATCATACAGATGTGCATACAGTGCCACACAAAGGTAACTCATGGATCCAAATCCCCTATGTGGGCAAGCAGGCATTGTCAGATGAGAGGGAGCACAAATCACACATGTCACACAGGCACGTAGGGACAGCAACTGACACAGCAAGACACAGACACACCACAGCACCACCCCCAGGGCCCCCACAATGTGGTGACCCTGGGCTGCATTACAATCCCACTGTGATGACAAAGCTAAATGTGGTTCACACTGTGAACCACAGTCATGTGTACTGAGCAACTAACTACCATCACACCTACACAAGCACAAATCAAACAGCATGGCCAGTAAGCCAAGGCCAACATGGAGGCAGGGGCCTAGCCGGGCAACAACTCTCATCTGCACACACTCAACACCACACCCCTCGACCTCCAACAATGTGCAGCAGTGAAGCACACATGCACTGGTGACATTGCACATGCACCCATGACTATTCCAGGGTGGTGGGTGGGAACCAAGGTGTAGAAACACATCACACATGGACACTCAACAAGACTCCTGAATGTCTGACACACTGCACACTACGCTGTACATGGACATGACGGCAATACCACACCAACCAATGGGATCCCAGCCACAGTCACACACCAATGAAGAAGCCAAGGTCACCCACAAAGAACACACATAGACAACAACCAACATTGCAGCCCGGACCCTGAGGAGTGCCGGCAGTCACACACACAACGTGTCACAATCACTGAAAGATAACACAAACTGGAAATCACATGACAGGGGCAAACAACAAGTGCCAAGGGAAACCTGACTGTGACCCATCTGCGTCTGCACACAAACTCAGTCCTGACAGCAAACACACCTATGGGTGACACCCTGATGACCAGTAATGTGCCATGCACCCACATCACAGAGAACCCAGGGAGAAGACTTTGGGGGAACATAGCTCAACTCAGCTAGCATCACAAACAGGTACAACACTAGGGATCACAGCATGCACAGCTAAACGGAAGTGAACACACAGACATGCACATACAACACACACCTTGGGCGCAGGCAATGTCACAGGAGTACACACTGCCATGAGGGGACTCCACTCCTGTGTGAGGAAAGCTGTGCCATATGTTGCCTCAGTAGGGCCCCATCATGTCAGCTGAGCACTTGGTCACACAATCAACAATTAGCACCAAATGAGGGCTCCCGTCACATCAGCCTGGTCATGGAAGTGCCAACGGAATCATCAGCACAGATCCAACACACTTGTATAGCAATGTTGCACTGACAACACAGATGAGTCCTTCCCCATTGATGCCCAAACCTGCATGTCCACTGGAGATGGCCACACGGTCAGGGAAGTAGACGAATTGAACAATGGCAGGCACAACAGATGTGCAGGGGTGGAAGCCACAGATGTGAAATAGCCAATCTAAGTAGGAAATCCCATTGCCAAATACTGAACACATGACACCCTCAGATGCTGCTATGGATGACATGGATACACCACAGGATAGGACACATTCCCCCTGGACCACATGTGTTCCTGCACAGTAACACTTCATTATCATGAGACCAAATATCACCATCACTGCAGCAAGGGCATGGTTAGCATCATCAACATCATGTACATCAGAAGCAAAAGCACTAGAGAACAGAAAGTTGCTTTATTCAGCATATGTGGCATTAAAAGTAGAAGTCCGGTAGAACATAAACAAAGGCCAATGGCCAGTCCATCAACAAAGTCACAAGTGGGTGACAGTGGCAGATGCCACCCTACACATGCCTGCACAAAACCAGGGACAATCCACTAGGACGGGCAACCGGGGGGTAGGCCAGGCACCGCAGGGACAGGATCAGGGCTCACCAGGAGGAAGCAGGGAAGGGGTGGTCGGTGCTGGAGAGCCACTGACAACTGCAGTGGAGGTGTCTGACATGGTGTGTGCCGGCACAACTGGGGGCATGGCTCAGATGTTGTGGGTGCCGGCACGACTGCAGTGGACCCTGCAGATGGAGTGGACAGGTCCGCCACTGCAGTGCCCAAGTCAGACAGGGTGGTAGTGGACTCCACTGCAGTACCTACCACCAGGGGAGGAGAATGGGGAACAGGCAAGGTGGGCTGGACAGAGGGGAGGACACCCTCACCACATCAGTGGCACAGACAAGCGCAGCGGGGGTGTGGTGCCGGGAGAGCAAGTGGCAGGGGAGAAGGCCGGAGCCTCTTGGGGATGGTATATCTGTGGGTGGGGGAACCTGGTGCAGGGTGTGGTGGGGGCACCTGTGGAGTGGGGGCCTGAGGGATGGAGGAAGGAGACCTGGTGCTTGAGCTGCAGGGCGGCGGCGGGGTCTTGCTCTTAACACTCCAGGGGGACTTGCGGGTGGGGGCCTCAGTCTGTCTGCGCCTGGGGGAGGGTGTCCAGGGGCGAGGGGCACTCTGCTCTGTGTGGGGGGCTTCCTCTTCACCCTGGATGCTGGAGCAGCTGGATCGGAGGGGAAGAGGCCGAGGTCACTGAGGAAGAGGCGCTGGGTCTTTGGGGTTGCAGGTGAGGCAAGGGAGGGTGCTTTGGAGGGAGAGGCAACTGAGGACTGCGCAGTGCCCGTGGATGCGTGTGTGTGTACCAGGGCCCCATCCCCTGTGAGTCTGGTTTCAGTCCCCTGACTGTGCGTGCGTGTGCGTTTTGTTTGTGGCGTGTGTGTCTGTGTGCTGGACGTGTGTGTGCTGGTGTGTGCCTGTGCTGGTGTGAGTGTGCTTGGGACGGGTAAGGTGCTGGGGAGTGTGGATGGAGCAGAGGCAGGAGGGGTGAGGGACTGTCTGAGGAGGGACACTGCTGCCGTCAGGGAGGAGTCCATGGACCTATTGCCCCTCTGTAGGTCAGACATGCCCGATGAGATGCCCTCCATGAACGACACCAGCTGAGTCAACAGTGCGGTGTGCGCATGGAGGACACTCAGCATGGCTGTCTGCCCTACATGGAGCTGGCGAAGGAGGTACACAGACTCCTCACTCAGGGCAGCAGGGGACACAGGGGCAGGGGGTGCGGTGCCTGGCCCAAAGGAGACACGCTCCCGAACATGGGAGCTTCCACGGACCTGGGGAATGGGAGCCGATGGGAGGGCGGTGGTGGTGCTGGTGGTGGCGGGGACAGCAACACTAGCTGGGGTGTGGTGGCTGCTGACACCCGCCTCCACAAGGGAGTCATCCTCCGAGTTGCTCTGGTCCTCAGCTGAGGTGGATGGTGCTGAGGACTCCTCGGTGTGGCTCCCCTCGCCCTCCGTGCCACTGGGTCCCTCCGACCACTCCTCGGCTGCTGACCCAGTCTGGCTCTCTGGCTCCTCCTGGTCCGTGGAGCTGTCCCCTTCCGTGGCCGTGGATGTATCTGCAAACAATGGGGAAACAGACAGACATCAGTCACCTGCACCAAACGCACACACCACTGTGAGCACAGCACATTACAGAGCAAGCCCTGGCATCATTAGTTGTACATTGCTAAAAGTGCCCTAACTGAACAGGAGAAGCCAATTGTCAGTCTGATGCCAACCATGGCACTCACATCCCACATGGCCTTGCACCCATCTGTCTGGTGTCTGTTGGATTGCAACACCCCAGTGTGGACACATGCACCAAGTACACAGTAGTTGGACAGTGCAGAGGACACGGTGTGGCATGTGGACATGCACACATCACAGCTCTTGCCACTGAGTCAGTACAGGTTTCCGGATGAAAGGGATGCCCAGAGTCAAATAGGAAATGCATGTGATGCATACCAGCGACAGACACCATGATGCACCCATGTCCTGATAGCCATCGCCACAATGGTGTGCATGTAGCACATGTCACTCCCCTGCAGGACCACCAATAAGTTGACACATGCCATGGCAGAGGCATGACTGCTAAGTCATACATCACTGTCTCAGTGATGTATGACTTGGCAGCCAGACAACAACACTATGCACTGTGTCACAATAGTAGGTCATGGGGAATGCAAGTCCTGGAGCTGCACAAGTGCACATGTACATCCCCCACACAACACATCATCTTAACCCTCAGCTGTCCAGGTCATACCTATTGGACATATGGGAGACCTGTGACACTACCCTCTGAACCTGAGCCCCTCACAATTTGCTGTGAATGGGGAACAGCTGCCTGAACTTCACATTCGCATACCCCAGTCTGTACGGGCAGCTGATCAAACACCTATGTGACACACAAGTATCGTCTCCTATGGTCACATCTCCAGGGGCATGCTGAGCCCCTACCAAGAAACACCCCAGCAGTCCTGGCAACTAATCCACAGCACACTGACACAGAGGCAGACACCTGAGGGGTCAAATCACTGTGCACAATGTGTCAGCTGATACACGGGAGTGGGAGTACAGAGTGCATTGCATGGCCTGGAGTAGGCATGACTGTCCTGCTCCACATGAATGAGGGATGTGCCCTGGACAGTGGATAGCTGGCTATGTATGTGTGACACACGTAATCTGCACACTCCTGGGGCCCAAACATTGTTCCCACCCACTGCATGGGCCTGTGCCACATACCCCAGGCACATGTGGTGGCTCAGCTCAGCAAGTGGACCGCATATCAAAGCAACACGCAGATCACATGTCCAAACACAGGCGTTGTGTGAACAATGGACCCACCCATGATGCCCACAACAGAGTTAGGGAAACAGATGCTGTCCCCCACCTTTAGTGAAGCAAACTGCAAGGACACAGTCCCAAGTGACACAATTCCCTGAATGTAAGGGCCACACCTGGGCATCAGATGAGCAGTGGGCAGTGCACAATAGAGGGACATGGCTCCTGGACAACATGACTGCTGCACTGTGGCAGTTGAACCAGGCCAGAGGAGGGCACAAAGCATGTAATACAGAGTTCACAGTGCAGTCTTTGACTCACCCCCTCCTTGCTGCTGTCTGGCCTTCAGCTGCCCATCCAGGTCTGGAAACACCACCGCCAGGATCTGGAGCATGTGGGGGTCAGGGTCCGTGTTCCGCCCCTCCTGCGAGGAGGCGACCGCTTCAGCTGGACCCGTGCAATCCTCCGGGTCCAGCCCCGAAGGTCCTGCCACCTCTTCTGGCAGTTGCGGATCCGGCGCTTGTAGACCCCCACGGACCGGACAGCCCGGACGATGTCCTTCCAGATCTCCTGCTTCCGATGGGCATTAACCTGTCAGGATGACAAAGTGAAAAGGCCATTACTACACATGCAACATATCCGTGCATGACACAGTTGTATATACATGTCTCAATCACAGGGGCACATGATGTACACAGGCAGTGCAAAGCTGCCCATGGACAGTTTGCCAGACGTCACTACATGGTATCATTGCATGGGAAGTAAAACCTTGTTCAAATGCACTGTCACTGCACCATACCTGTCCAGTGCATGTCACTACACACTATGGGGGGTGACAACTACTCAGTGAGCCTGCTAGCCAGTGGCGTGCAGACTTTCAGCCTTGCTAGTCAGACAATATGCACATTCAGAAAGGCAGTGCACAGAACACTCACCTGCTCCCCTGGTGTCCCATACAGCTTGCTGTACTGTGGAAGTAGGCTGTCCAGCAGGGCCTGGTTCTCTTCAAGGCTGAGGGCTGGGGCTCTCTCCACAGTACGTGCCATTGCAGGGTCCAGAGGGGCAGAGACAGCAGCAGTGCAGTGGCAGATGTCGTCCTGGAGCATGTAGTGCAGGCAAGTGAGCTCTCAGGGAAACAGCCAGCAATATATATGTGCTGGAGAGGCAGATACTGTCCCTTGTGTCCAAAGTGATAGGTCCAAGTCGTTTGCATCTTCTGAATCCGGCCAATCCATGGAATAGCAGCACCAAAACACGCCCACAGCATCCTTCAAATCTTCAACTTCATGACATACATGATTTTGCAACATTGTTGTGGTTGACCAACTGATTTTCCAGCAACTGACTCGTTCGAAATTCGAAAACGCGTCCGTTGCCAGGCAAGCCCATTGTCAATGGGTGTGCACCGATCGGTCCATTGCGGTACAACGCGTACAGGGGTACAACGCGTACCCGCACACATTGAATGCAATGGGCCGGCCGGAGGCACCGATCGGTCCATTGCAGTACAACGCGTACAGGGGTACAACGCGTACAGGGGTACAACGCGTACCCGCACACATTGAATGCAATGGGCCGGCCGGAGGCACCGATCGGTCCATTGCAGTACAACGCGTACAGGGGTACAACGCGTACAGGGGTACAACGCGTACCCGCACACATTGAATGCAATGGGCCAGCCGGAGGCACCGATCGGTCCATTGCGGTTCAACGCGTACAGGGGTACAACGCGTACCCGCACACATTGAATGCAATGGGCCGGCCGGAGGCACCGATCGGTCCATTGCAGTACAACGCGTACAGGGGTACAACGCATACAGGGGTACAACGCGTACCCGCACACATTGAATGCAATGGGCCGGCCGGGCCACCGATCGGTCCATTGCAGTACAACGCATAACTGTACATGTGACTGGCATATGTCAGCATGCCTGTCTCAGATGGACATATGCCAGCCACAGATAGCTCCCAGGGAGTGAGGGGCAAACCTACATCACAACAGCCTGTCCAAACTTTATCATAAGGCATGTAAGGCTGCATTTCCTATTGTGTGTATGTTGGTGTACATGTTGTCCTGTGGGTGTCACCTGTGGGCAGCCACCCCCAGGCTGTGCACGTGTTCATGGGGACAGGATCCTGGGTGTTACGTGTACATGACCACTGTGATGTGCAACTGTTCAGATCTGTGCATGTGCCATGGTCACATTTCACGGTGGTGTATGTGTATGTCATGTCACATACCCCGTGAGTCCCATGTGGGACGGTATGTTTGAGCCAGGGTGTCCCAGTGGCACAATAGTGATGGTCCTGCACAGTCTTTGTGCATGTAGTGTTTACAATGTCTCTGATTTCATGTGCACAATGGGAGACAGTCTCCACATCCAGGTTGTGTGTGCATGGACTTTGATGTTGTGCGTGTGTGTGTCACAGACGTCCATGTCTGTCCTGCCGTGGCAAGTGGGGCCACTACCTGTGGGGGTCATGGTTGTTTTGCTGTGGTGTATACATGATACTCCATGTAATGCCAGTGTCCATGTGGCAATACAGGGTCCCTGGGAATGTACCTGTCGTTGAGCTGTGGTGCCTGGGGCACATCTGTCCTCACATGTCACTGTGGGGGGTGATTGTGACACGGCAGCAGGAGATGGGAACTGTGACACGGCCTCATGATATCCAATGGGCCAACCTGGGACTAATTGATGCCACCTGTTGGACCGTGTTGACAGATGTTGGCCATGTATGTACCATACATGTCCTTCCGGAACTGCACACTTCATGTAGTTGTGCCTCATAATGATGTATGTTGGGATCTTGAGTGTGTTCAATGCCGCATATGTGGGGTGACTGACAATCTTGCTTACTTCTCCTCTGCACTGCAGGGCTCCTGCTGTCCATCGACCATTCCCAGACCTGGCAACGATGGTGGAACGGGACAGCATCCGACGGTACCGCTTCACCAGGCAGCTGATTGAGGATTTGGCAGTGCAGTTGTCCCCACATTTGCAGCCTGGCCGGCCGTATCCTACAGCGCTGACCCCCAAGGTGAAGGTGATGGCAGCCCTACACTTCTTTTCCACCGGTACCTTCCAACATACTGTGGCGACTGCTGGTGGGATGTCACAGACCATGTTGAGCCGTGTGCTCCGCGATGTTTTGGCGGCAATGTTGCTATTCCTGAACCGGTACATCTATTTCCCTAGACTGCTACGACTCACTGACGTGAAGAGTGACTTTTATGCCCTGGGGAGGATGCCGCATGTCATTGGCTCCATTGATGGGACACATGTGGCTTTGGTACCACCACAGGCCCAGGAGCAGGCCTACAGGAACCGCAAGCACTACCACTCGGTCAATGCACTGGTGGTGTGTCTTGCAGACATGACCATCACACACGTGTGTGCCCGTTTCCCTGGTTCAGCACACGATGCCTTTGTGATGAGGAGTAGTCGCATCCCCAGGATGATGGCACAGATGCAGAACCAGCGTGCCTGGCTTGTCGGTGTGTACTGACTTTGTGCCATTGTGTGTGATCTGATCTGTAGTATTCCGCCCACTTTTCCAAGTCAGCTAATGTGCACTTGTCTGTCCGTAGGTGACTCGGGATACCCCAACATGCCGTGGTTGCTGACACCCCTCAGGAACCCTGTGACACCAGCCCAGATGCGCTACAATGAGGCACATGGTCAGACCAGGAGAGTGATTGAGCGGACATTTGGTCTCCTGAAGAGCCGCTTCCGCTGCCTGGACAAGACCGGAGGGTCCCTCCCATATGCCCCTGCGAAAGTGTGCAAGATTATCATCGTCTGCTGCATGCTCCACAACCTGGCAGTGCGGAAGGAGTTGCCTCTCATCCAGGATGACAATGACCAACATCCGCCACCTGTGGAGGATCCTGGCCTGGACCACGATGCCAGTGACGATGATGATGATGATGGTGATGTCCGCACACAGCTCATCACCAACTTCTTTAGCTGAATGTGAGTATCCTGAGGTGTCATGTCAATGATGTGAGTTGGCATGATGTGTGGGTGGTGCTCTGGTGCTGTTGGAGTGTGTCCATGGGCTACTTGACTGGATGTGTGTTGCGATGTGTGCTAACAGGTGGGCTGTACTCCCCAACAGTGTTGACATGCTAACTGGTTCTGGGTGGGTATCTTGTAACATGTATTGTGCATGAGTTTTGCTGTTCTGTCCTGTACTCCATTGCTTTTGACTGTGTGTCATTTCTGTCCTTCACAGGGTACTTTCAGATTCGTTTGGTCAACTGTGTCCACCGACGACGTGATTGCACTTCCAGGGTGGTAGCTGTTGTGTCCCTACAGGTGATGTGCGCCACACCCATGGACTTCCTTCCGTCTACAGTTGTTGACTGTGTGCCCGCTGCCAGGTGGGATTACCTTGCATCTGTAGTGGTTACGACAGGTTGCAACTGTGTAATAAACCTGTGCTTCACTTTGTGATGTGCGTTGTCTGTGGTCACACATTTGACTGCCATTTGCTTACTGCACCTGTGGGCTACTTGACTACAACTGGGAATGGGTGTGGTGTCTGTGCATTGCACCGTCTTCCCTGGCAACATCAGTGTAGGCAATGAGTCAGATGGCCTAGGTGTGTATGTGTTGTGTAGCCCTGGTGGTGTGTCTCCCTCATATGTGTCACGTTGCCTTTACTCACATGCCTGTGTTGTCCTTGCTGTTGCAGTTCGCACACACAGTGTAATTTTGCAGTTCATCATCCCCATAACAGCACCCACGTTGGAATCACGACAGAGGCAAGTATGGTGTATTAGTGTGTTTATTGTGATACATTTGTGTTAATAGTGCATAGGATGGGTAGTGCTGTACATAAATCTTGCAATGCGAAGTTCCTAGGTGAATTGAAAGTCCTGGTAGACAGGATCCCCAGTATCGGGGCCACAGTTGTCTGACACATTGGTCCAACTTGTACTCCCCATGCAATGTGTGGGAGTAGTGTTGCCGTCAACAGGGTGAACAGTCTGTGCACAAAGGCGAACATCCAGAACAGGTTCAGGCTTCCTGGGAGTTGCGCTTGGCCATCGGCCTCTCACTTTTCCCTCCTCGGACGACCCCTCTTCTTGGGGGGCCCCTCAAGTACAGGCTGCTGCGGTGCAGGGGACTCTCCGCCAGAGTCATCCTCCCTCCCTGTGGCAGTTGCAGTTTGTTCGGCACCAGATGTTGTTGGCACACAGGGAGGTGTGGACTGGTTGCTGTTCATCTGGCGGAGGCATTGTAAAATGTCCCTGTGCACCGCCGTCATCTCATGCAGTGCATCCCACTTGGACTCCACGCGGGACATGTGTGAGTCCACGCGGGACATGTGTGACTCCACGTGGGACATGTGGGAGTCCAAGCGGGCATGATGGGCAGCCTGCTGCTGTTTCATGTCTCTGAGGAGCACCACTACCTGGCTGAGGTCTCCGGTGCTGGACTGGTACGCATCAGCTATGCGTACCAGTTGTGGGTCATCATGCACACCAGCAACGTCTGCAAGCAGCGACCTCTGTCTCCCACCCCTCCCACCACCCCTGCTGACATGTGCAGTGTGTGCAGTGGAACGCACAGATAACCCTGGTCCACCTTGGGGGTTGGTGGTGGTGGTGGTGTCCATGGCCCCAGGTTGGTCCAGGGTCCCTGTGCTGGTGTTGCTCCTTGTTCTGGGCTGGCTGTGCTGACAGGATGGCTGGGTGTGTTGTCCTGGCAGTTGTTTGGCTAGAAGTCCCAAGAGTGGCCCTGTGCTTCACACAACATAACCCAGGGTGGTGGTTCTTTGTGGGATCTTGTGTTAGGATGGGGGGCATTGCATTCTACCAGGTGGGTTCTGTGGAGTTTGTGTTGGGGTGTGTGTGAGGGGAGGTGCTTGTGACTATGGTCAGTGCTGCAAGTCCTCCTTCCCACCCACCCAGCTAGCCAGATATCCCACCATGGAACGTGCTTGCATTGCAGGGAGTGGAAGTCGTCTCTCAGGATGTCAGTCAGTGGTGTCCTGCTGTTTGTTGGTGCACAGTTGCCAGCAGGGCCTTGTGCTCCCCACAGCAGTAGCCAGTGTCAGCCATCTTGTGAGTCCTTCTCCACTTCCTGTGATGTGAGCATGGTTCAGGGTGGTGTTGATGGGACAGTTGTGGGGGTGACCAATATCAGTGACTACGACTCCCATCATGCTATTGCCTCCACCCCCTTCCCAGCATGCCCATGCTTCCTTCCTTTTGACTCTGCTTCCCTGTGGGGTGGGCTGGCTGTGCTGACAGGATGGCTGGGAGTGTTGTCCTGGCAGTTGTTTGGCTGAAAGTAAGTCCCAAGAGTGTCCCTGTGCTTCACACAACATAACCCAGGGTGGTGGTTCTTTGTGGGATCTTGTGTTAGGATGGGGGCATTGCATTCTACCAGGTGGGTTCTGTGTAGTTTGTGTTGGGGTGTGTGTGAGGGAGGTGCTTGTGACTATGGTCAGTGCTGCAAGTCCTCCTTCCCACCCAGCTAGCCAGATATCCCACCATGGAACGTGCTTGCATTGCAGGGAGTGGAAGTTGTCTCTCAGGATGTCAGTCAGTGGTGTCCTGCTGTTTGTTTGTGCACAGTTGGCAGCAGGGCCTTGTGCTCCCCACAGCAGTAGCCAGTGTCAGCCATCTTGTGAGTCCTTCTCCACTCCCTGTGATGTGAGCATGGTTCAGGGTGGTGTTGATGGGACAGTTGTGGGGTGAGCTATGTCTGTGACTACGACTCCCATCATGCTATTGCCTCCACCCCACTTCCCAGCATTCCCATACTTACTTGCTTTTGTGGGGAGTTCAGTGTGTGTGGGTGTGAGAGCAATGGCAAGATGGCTGACAGTGGTGTCCTGCTGTTGGTTGGTGTGCAGTACCCAGCATGCCCTTGTGCTCCCCACGACACAGCAACAGTGTCAGACATCTTTGATGGGCCTTTCCACTCTCTGTGGGATGTGCATGCGTGAGTGTGAGCTTGCTGGGCCATGTGGTGGGGGATGTAGAGCTGTGACTACGACTCCCATCATGCTATTGCCTCCTCCCCCTTCCCAGCATGCCCATGCTTCCTTCCTTTGACTCTGCTTCCCTGTGGGGTGGGCTGGCTGTGCTGACAGGATGGCTGGGTGTGTTGTCCTGGCAGTTGTTTGGCTAGAAGTCCCAAGAGTGGCCCTGTGCTTCACACAACATAACCCAGGGTGGTGGTTCTTTGTGGGATCTTGTGTTAGGATGGGGGCATTGCATTCTACCAGGTGGGTTCTGTGGAGTTTGTGTTGGGGTGTGTGTGAGGGGAGGTGCTTGTGACTATGGTCAGTGCTGCAAGTCCTCCTTCCCACCCAGCTAGCCAGATATCCCACCATGGAACGTGCTTGCATTGCAGGGAGTGAAAGTTGTCTCTCAGGATGTCAGTCAGTGGTGTCCTGCTGTTTGTTGGTGCACAGTTGGCAGCAGGGCCTTGTGCTCCCCACAGCAGTAGCCAGTGTCAGCCATCTTGTGAGTCCTTCTCCACTCCCTGTGATGTGAGCATGGTTCAGGGTGGTGTTGATGGGACAGTTGTGGGGGGCAATATGTGTGACTGCGACTCCCATGATGCTATTGGCTACACTGACTTGGCCAGCATACACAGAATTCCTTCCTTTGAGTGGTCTTCACTGTGTGTTGGTGTTGTTGTGGTGGCTACATGTCTGGATGTGTTTGTTAGTTCTATTTGTGCCACTGCCTAGCTGTAGTTGTAGTTGTGTTTGTACATGTGTTGGCACAGTTGGATGTGACTTTTTTGATGGCATGTGTTGTGTTTATCTGACTGACATACACATTTTGGGATGATTCTGTTCTGGTTGCTGTGTAATTGCTATGAGTGCATGGTGTGACTCTCCCCTTGACAGTGATGTGTGTGTTTTGTGGCAGTATATTGTGTACATTTGTTGTGTACTCACCAGGCTCTGGGATGTCCTCTAGTCCATATACGCTCACTGGCGGAAGGATGGCCCGCACCTTCTCCTCCCAGGGCCTGAGGTATATTGGCTTGGCAGGAGGGCCACTGCCGGTGTATTGGCTGTTGATGTAGTCTTTCTTCAGCAGGTCCCGTACCCTCCTGCGCACGTCATACCACCTGTTCTGGATGTCGCTCTTTGTGCGCCGACATGGTGATTGTGCGTTTACCCTGTTGATGATCCTCTCCCACATCTTGGTTTTCTGGGAGATGGGGGTCTGTTGGACCAGTGTGCCAAACAGCTGTGGCTCTACCCTGAGGATCTCGTCTACCATGACTTCCAATTCACAATCTAGGAACTTGGGATTCTTCTTGGGGGCATGGTGATGGGTGGTGATGGTGAGTGATGTGTGTGTTGGTGTGCAGGTGGGGGTGTGTGAGTGTGTGTTTTGCTGGGTGTATGTGAGGTAGGTATTTGTTGGTGTGCTGATGGTGTGTGGCTTGTGTGAGGGATGAGCTGTGGGTGTGTGGTTGCTTTCTCTTGGGTGCTGGCAGTGGAATGGCATTTGCAAAGGCTCATGGTTGTGATTTGTGTCCTTTATATAGGTGGAGTTGTGGGTGTGTCTTTGTTCTCTGTCCCCACCCCCCCAGTATTTATTGGCTTGGTAATTGCTTGTTTGCCCTTTTTTGGGGTGATTTTTCCTTTGTGCTGTCTGTGTATGTTGGAAACGTTCTTGTGACCGAGTCGGACCCTGCATTTGTCTCGTACGGTCTTTTCCGTTTCGTTCACGCTGTGTTTGTGCAGTTTTCTATGCTGCGTACGCGTCGGTCGCGGTGTTTTGTGTTGCTTCGGCTCGGTTTTGTATGCGTGTCGGTCGTGCGGCTTGGCCTCCGTCCGACTCGCTCGTGGTTTTCGCGCCTTGCATCGTACTTTGCGGTTTGGAGTTCGCGTGTGCGTTTTGGTCGGATTTGTTCCGGGTGCGTGTCGGTCGGTTGGATTCGCGTGTTTTTCCGGCCGGATTGCTGTTTTCCTTGCGGCTCGGTCGGTCGACTTGGTTTCGGTACGTGTCGGTCGGATTTTTCACGCCTTGCATCGTACTTGGCGTGTCGGGCGCCACAGGTACGTGTCGGTCGGTATTATTTCCGGATCCAAGTCGGTCGGTGCTTTTTCCGGCCCGAATCGGAATCGACCCCTCAGTGTCTGATTCTCACAACAAATTGAGGCACATTTTGTCCGATGATTTAGGTGGTGCTGGACATCTCAAAAAAATGTATGGACTGGCCTCACACACCACCAGGTGTCATGCTTCATCATTGGCTGTCCTCGCCCTTTAAAAACCGTGTTTGATAAAGGGCGGGCCTACACCTGGAGACAGGGAGGCACTTCTAAAACTAAGTGGGGGCCCGTGCTGAAAAAGTGAGTGAGTGATGTTTAAAAATTGATGCACAGTGCTGCGTGAAATTTTAATAGTGCAGAGTGTGCTTGATATTAAAAATAATGGTGGAGACTAGGGGTCTAGTACCCCATCTCCATCTGTGTTGCCAACATGTTTCACTCACTTTTTCAGCACGGGCCCCCACTTAGTTTTAGAAGTTTGTTGCAAGAATCAGACACTGAGTCAGGGTAGCTTCTTGCTGTGTGATTAATGTTGGTTGGAGGCCAGCTTACCCTGCCTACCCCGCAGCCTCCTGTTCCCTCCCCTTTTGAACAAAAGGGTTTCTGTGTATATTGATGATTGTACAGCTTCTTGCTGTGTGAACATATTTGGGGTATTTCTAATCTGAGCCATTGCAGCTATATTCATTTATTAAACTAGGACAACCTCTTAGTTCCAACCCCCGCCCCTCCCCCTCTTCTTTCCCTGTAGTCAACATGGACCTAGCGAACGAACTGGCTTTTGATGAAGCCACCATAGCTTAGATCCTAAAAACACCGTCCCTGCTAGCAGTCACGGTGATCACGCAGACCCTAAAAAACTCTGATGATTGGGAAGCACTAGCAGCCAGTAAGAAGGAACAGGTTCGCACTGCTCTCCATGGGGCCTTCATGACGGAGTACCTCAGAAAAAACAACGCACCCAGGGGATTGATAGTCACCAATGACAACAAAGAGTTAGGAAGAACTGGTCATACATAGCGTGGAAGTGCACAAAAGACTGGCTCGTACTTATTATTAGCACGGCCAGGAAACTAGCAGACCTACTTCTAGTTGATATCCAAACCAGCGAGAATAACTTGAAGACGTCGGTACACATCACGGTCTTCAAAAAGAAACTAGAAGAAATAAATAATCAACACAATGAATATAAAGACTATCTGACCCAGTACAAACTGACGAAATTAAAAAAGGATGTGCAGAAGTTCAGTCATGAGACCACATATCCATACGTGACAGATGAGTATTATGATAAACCACAGACCGAGATTACAAATAGGAAACACCAGAGACCCAGACCTACCCCGATGAACTGGACCTTCAGCTCAGGAGACGAAAGGAGCAGCAGTGAAAGTGGAGACGAGGCAACATCCGCGAGAGGACCTCAGCGATTCTATCAAGAACAACAGATACCCCCTTCAATGCCCCCTTTTGGATACTGGCAGCAGCCCTTTTACCCACAGGGTTTCCCATATCAACAAGGACCACCGCCTTTTTTATACAGAGGCTGGACCCGTGGAAGAGGACGGCAAAAAAACCAAAGACAAGGCGCCAGAGTCCAGTGGGAAGACCAAACACCCAACATAGTGGTGACAAGAAGCAAGGGAGAGAACAAGGACCATCGACAAACAAATAGCTTCTAATGTGGTAAACCTGAGCAGTCATACCTTGACGCCAGATGAAGAGAACGTCCTTGCAAAAGGGTTAGGGTTTGTACCCACGCCCAAGAATGACTTTTTCACTCTTCGCACCGAGTTGGCACAATTCTTCAGGAAAATCAAACTGAAAGACTTTTTCGATGGAAAAGAATATGACAAGGAACATCCAAGCGACCGTACGGTTCTGAGAAAGAAATCCACTTTTATGTACCACCCATCCATGCTGTGCCTTGCCATATCCAGGCTTTTGAACAAGCAGTCCTAAAAGAGGTAGATGCAATCAACTGTACAGAGAATAAGGGTTTTCAAAATCTGAGGCGCGGTGAGAAGACAGCACTGGAAAACCTGAAGAGAAACACCAATCTGGTTATTAAGCCAGCGGATAAAGGGCGAGCAATCGTCGTTATGGACCAGGACAAGCATCATGCAGAATGCATGCGCCTCTTATCCGATAGGGATAGCTACGAGATCATCACGAATGACCCCACGTCCAGACTATCCACCAAGATCAAAACCATGGTTGAAAAAGGGATCGCCAACAATTGGATAACAAAACACAAGACTGAATTTCTAGTGGGGGATACCCCACGGACCCCAAGGTTTTGCACCCTACCAAAAATCCACAAGAATAAGGACCCACCACCGGGAAGACCGATTGTGCCAGGTATCGGTTCGGTACTCGAACCCCTCTCGCAGTTTTGCGACTTCTTTCTTAAATTTATTGTCCAAACATCTACATCATATCTCAAAGACACCAAGGACGTATTATGCCTCCTGAGAGACATGGAGATTGACCCTGGAGAAGACTGGCTGATCACCATGGACATAGAGGCTCTGTACACGAGCATTCCCCAGAGACGCACTCTATCGGTAGTGGAACACATACTTCAAGAAAAAGAATGGGACTTCATCACCCCTCGCTGTTTCATCATGGAATGTGCAGAAATGGCCCTGACAGAAAACTTCTTTGAGTACAACAACGCCATATACCACCAGATTAGGGGCATGTCTATGGGAAGCACTTTTGCTCCCAGTTTGGCGTGCCTCTATGTACACCAATTTGAGGAAGACTTCATATACAATCCGGAGAACCCCTTCAGACAACAATTGAAGCTGTGGCGCTGATACATAGATGATATCCTCATCGTCTCGCATGGGAACCACCAACAAGCTACGGACTTCTACGAGTGGGTAAACACAAGAGACGAACATCTCAAATTTACGTGTGACATCAACAAGAATGAAGCAGTTTTTTGGGACTTGGTGATCACCCTGAGTGAAGAAGGTTTAAGTACGAAAGTGCACAACAAACCTACTGACAAAAACAGCCTTCTTATGTATGAGAGCTTTCATCCAAAAGCACTAAGACAGAACCTTCCAGTGGGCCAATTCCTCCGCGTGAGGAGGAACTGTTCGACATTAGTAGCCTACGACCATCAAGCTCAAACCTTAGAGGACAAACTTATCCAACGCCACTACCCAAAGAAAATGGTCACGAGAGCTAGAAAAAGAGCCCGGAACAACAATCGAGAGGCATTACTGGAGCATAATGAAAAACAAGAGAGTGACAAGATAGTGTGTGTCACGACATACACCCCGATCTCCAACAGAGTCCAAAACATCATTCGGAAACATTGGCGTATACTAAACGGGGCAGGAAAGCAATGGACCACACCAATGTTTGCTTTAAAAAAAACCTCAAACATCCGCGACGCCCTTGTTCACTCCAAAGTCACACCAGCGCCAGCACAGACACAAACTACTTTGTGGGATCAGAACAGACCCGTCGGCCACTATCCTTGTGGAAGTTGCGTTGCATGCCAATTCACTCACCCCACAAAAGAGGTCAATATCAACGCAAGCAGACCATGGACCCTGAACAATCTGACTAATTGTAACAGCGAGAATTTGGTTTATCTTATAAGATGCCCCTGCAACCTCCTATATGTGGGCATGACACTACTTAAAGTAAAGGTCAGAATTAACTAACACCGTAGCACCATAAGATGCAAAAAAAGTAACACAAAGCTTACACAACATTTTCTGGAACAGGGACATTGCGACAAAGACCTCGAGTGGGTTGTACTGGAGAAGATGCATCCTAGCAGTCCCGACATACAAAGGAAACTGCACATTCGCAAACAGAGGTGGGTGTACCGCCTTAAATCAAGTGACCATGGTCAAAACGATGAAATACCATGGCTCCATTTGAGTTAAAATCATATGACACTGTGACCCCATTAACAAACCACCAAACCAGACCAGAGACCAGCAATGGTCTGGGTGTTCATGTATAATATGGCTCAGATTTTGGCCCCCACGTCCATCCCCTGCACTCACTCATCCAACCATGGGGGCAATCACGAACCCCTTTTTTCCCCCCTTCTTCATATGGTCCCTCAGCTCTATGGCACCCTTAAAGAGCGTTCCTTATGCATGCTTATTAATATATAAAACGGAGCGTATTATATTATATATACTTATATATATTTTCTGTCATGTTTCCCCTTTTTCCGGCTTGTTTATTCAAGTGGACCACACGCGCATTAAACTTCACGTGTGTTGTCTATTTGATACCTTTACCTTGGGCATATACAGTCCAGGAATAGTTAAAGACGGGCGAGCATTTCGCTTCCTACCCGCACTCCTTTAAGGCTGCAACACGCATGCGCGACACACAGAACATTCCGATAGTCGTTCGCGCATGCGCGATTCGAAAACAAATGAGCCGGGTCAGTGCGCACGCCCGCATTGCTCTTACAACCACAGTCACAATTGTAGTAGTATTTATTTATTTGTTGATTATTTAAAATCATTACAAACAGCAAAGTGCACATATAAAGTAAAAATAGGATTACGACAATCAAATAAAAAACAGGGAAATTCATGATCCCTTCATAAATATTTTGCAACTATAGTGTACATTTATATTCAAGCAAGATCTACAAGTAATCATCAACATAAGTTATTTAGCAGCAAATGTTCGACAATCAAAAAATAAAGTGCTTTGTGCTAGCTGCCATTGTTTACAATATACCATACAATATTCTCCAAAAGACTTTAAAACTATGTCAGTTTACGAAAGATAAAACAGCCATAATAAAATTGCATTTAAAGCAACCTTAGCAATAAAGTGCAGTTGTGCTGGAAAACGTTTAGCAGCAAATAATAAAATATCTTATGCTAGCAGCTAAAATTATCAATATGCCATACATAACTCCTGAAGGAAACTTTAGTAAAGTTGCGATTGAAACAACATTAACAATAAAAATACATTTAAAAATAGTTTAAAATAAACAGTACTTAACCCTAAAAACGTAATATATTGTGAATGATTTTCATGTCATAAAAATTATCACATTCAGTTAACAATATTACGAAGTTTCCTTTCAGCTATAATAATAAACTTAACAAATCGGGAGATAAGGTAAGCGTTGACACCACTGAGGCAAAAGATGATGGCTTTTCTACAAGATCTTACCCCCAATTCATTAAAAATAGGCTTTAAGATGGTCTTCCGCTCTACTAACAATTGGGGGCATAAAGTTACTATATGTACTAAAGTTTCCTCGCTGGTCCCACACAACCTACACAAATTAGAAGGCCAATTATTTTCCCATTTTGGGATTCCATCTTTAGTTGGATATCTTCCGAACCGTAATAACATAAATTTATTCTTAATTAAGGGATTTAAATAAAACGACAAATATGGTTGGGGAGCCAGTTTACCAAAGGAGTTTATAATTGTCCATAAATGATTTTTTCCCCTAAGTTCATCTTTATCTACTAAAGTTGACAAAAAAATAGCTGATTGATTAATTAATTTTTTATAGACAATTTTACTGCTAATTTCATCTTCTAAATTTGGACGTTCATAATTACATAAACATTCTTTTAGAAATATTTGCCAGCTGCTCGCATACTCATTTCTCATCATCTCGAGCCAACACTGGTTTGCAAGAGAACCTTCTTTAGCACGAGACAATGACAATAATGTTTTTAAAAATGTAGATTGTCTAGCCAAGATTTGTCTTTTTAGGCCAAATTCTAATCTTATATTGGCACGGCTAATATATCTGGGTATCTTAAAAACTGATTTGTAAGTTCTTACTTCTATGTCGTCAAGGATTTTTGCGTCTTTACCACGGAAGATAATAGAACCGTAATCTAAAGATGGTATCAATTTTGCTTTAATAACCTTCAACAGATGGTCATAATTTGGGCACGCTATCTTGTCCCTCAGTTTTCTAAAGGCAAATGACAACGATGTGCCCTTAGCCTCAAGGTTATTAAAATGCTGCCTAAACGACATATTATCATCAAATGTGACTCCTAGATATTTATACGATTTTACACATTCGACAACCAAACCATTGATATTCCATTCTTTCAATCCTAATTTCGTTTTCCCTACAGTCATTATTTTTGTCTTTTTAATATTTATTTTAAGTCCATTTTGGGTAACATATTGATTAAAAGAATCTATTAGTCTTTTTAATCCTATGACAGATTGACTTAATAAAATAGTATCATCGGCATATTGTAGGTATTTAATCTCCTTGCCTAAAATTGCGGGAGAATGGGCATTAATATGTTTAAGATGAGTTGGGAGGTCAGACATAAAAAGATTAAAAAGACAAGGAGCCAGGACACAGCCTTGTTTCAATCCAGTATTAGTTTCAATACGACGAGTTGTATGTCTTCCGTCGCCGACTTTGATCTGTACCCATGTATTAGAGTATAACAGTTTAATCATATTTAATAAGGTGTTAGATATGCCCCAATCGGTCAACTTCGCCCATAACAAATTTCACGGTACAGAATCAAAGGCAGCTTTTAAATCAATGAAACAAATATACAACTTTTGTTTCCTGTATTTGGCCCTATCCCCTAGTAACGTCAGTAAAATCAAATTAGTATTGGTCGATTCCCCTCTTCTAAAACCAGTTTGTAAATTTGGAATCAAATCCTTCCTCAAGGCCCATGCTTCCAGTTCTTCCAGGAGGCAACTGGCAAATATTTTGGCCTCTACATCCGTTAAAGAAATTAAACGGTAATTAGCAGGGTTATCTTGGGGACCGCTTTTATATATCGGTTGGATGATACTTCCCTGCCATGACTCAGGAATAGAACCAGATTTAAGCACATCATTAAATAAGGATGTTAAAACCTCAGGCCAATACTTTAAATTTGTTTTAAAAACTATATTAGGGATTCCGTTTGGGCCGGGGGCTCCATTTGATCTGATATTTTTTATTGCTTTTTTACTTTCTCTACCGACCATGGCTCATTGTCGAATAGACTCAATGTATCGTGAGCATTTGAGCCTGACCCACCGACTTTTATCTTTCCTTGGGACTCGTAATGGGCAAAATCTAATTTATTAGGGTCAAACTGGGTAACATGAAGATTATTAAAAAAAGTTACCCAGCTCGATTCTTCAATATTGGCACTATTACCTCTATAATAACCGAGTTCAAGATTATTAATGATACCCCAAAATGACCTTGAGTCTTTAGTTTTACAAGAAAAATGTAATTTAGCCCAAATTCCTGAATAGTACGCTCGTTTGGCCTTCCATATCTCATTCTTATATCCCTTTTTTAATTGTTTAATTTGTTCAGACACTAAGAAATTAGGTGTTCCTTTCACTTTTCTATACAATGCTCTTATTGCTCTATTAGAACTTCTTTTAAGGTAAAGTAACCGGTTCGAGAACCACCCTGGTTTATTTGAAATCAAACTTACACCATTTGATTTTTAGGGTTTGGAAAACTATCCACAAGAGCAGAACACAAACTGGGCCAGAGGGCAACCATGGATTTACCTTCGAATATTGCATCTTGAGCATTTAAAATTAAACAAGAAAGAACTTTCAATATATCTTTTCGGATCTCTCATTCCATATTAACCTTTTGAGGTTAAATGGAGTAGGAGCAGTTTTAATTATTCTTGTTTCTGGTAAATGGTCTAAATGAAATGCGAAGGAAATACATTGTGGATTGTGGTCGCTCTCTATCCTCGGTTGTACCTTATAACTTTGGAGCAAATATAATAATTTCTCAGAAATTAAGGAATAATCAATAATAGAAGGATTACATGTTTTATTAAATGTTGGTGTATGGTCCTCATCTTGCAATAACCTTAGATTAAATTTTATAAACTGAAAATGTATCCACTGGGACAAAATTTTCGAATGTGTATACGGATTTTTACTTGTAAGAAGGTGCGTATTAAAATCCCCAGAAATGATTATTAATGAGTCTGTATGATCATAGTACAGCACTTTTACTATTTCCCACAGGCTCGATAATTGGGTAGATTTATCCTTATGTTTTGAACCTATATAAATATTTAAAAAGGTAATAGGTTGCTTGAGAATTAATTTAATACACTGTAGCCATGTTACCTGAAAGTCAATCTCAAAATGTTTAGCATCCAAGTTCAAGGAAACATAGGTAGAAAGGCCACCACTGGCACGACCGACAGATGCCTTACGGCAAGCCACACAATTGAATGACGCCTACATCAGGCTGGTAGAAGCGGACAACGGAAGTATGACGCATTATAAAAGCGCCGGGCACTTTTACTCACGATGCTCTAGATGTATCTCATTGAGAGGCTAATGAATCAATTAACCTCCAAACCGTTCTCATATATATACCTCGCTGCCTCGCCAAGCCATTTACCAGTGGGGAAGCAGCAAGGAAGAACCTTAGGAGCATCACAAGGGACGCACCTTGATGTAGTAAGGGGTTGAATGGATGTGTGATTGAGTTATTTGGTGGAACAAACAACCACTACAAATAAGAGTGAGTGAGACGGCATGCATCTCTCTAACTTTTACTTTTTTAATTCTTTCCCAAAACTAACTTGACATTTAGAGTTTGACTATAGGGGTCCCTCCCCTCCTCCTTCCCATGGGACATCCCTACACCTCTAATAGGGTAAGAGTGTGAGCTGGTCTCACAACTGTTTTACTATTGAGCACTACGTATGCAGTGACACGTGTGCTCACCACATGCACTTTAAATGTACCACGTGCATGTTGTTTCTTTGTCTGATTCCATCCTGACCAGTATGAGTGTATTGTAATTGTTCACTTATGCTGTGATATGTCATTATTTTGCAGGTGTTCTGAAAATATCGTGGTAGAGTTGGATTAGAGCCAGCCTACGTAAGTGGTTTTATCTTTGTCTCTTAGAGACAAGATAGGAGCCCCCCTCCTTTTTCTCACTTACGCCCTGATGAATGCCATGGACCCTCCTGGCCATAGTGGCAGAATCATGTTGGCAACACAGATGGAAATGGGGTACTAGACCCCCTAGTCTCCACCATTATTTTTAATATCGAGCACACTCTGCACTATTAAAATTTCACGCAGGACTGTGCATCGATTTTTAAACATCACTCACTCACTTTTTCAGAACGGGCCCCCACTTAGTTTTTGAAGTGCCTCCCTGTCTCCAGGTGTAGGCCCGCCCTTTATCGGTTTTTAAAGGGCGAGGACAGCCAATGATGAAGCATGACACCTGCTAGTGTGTGAGGCCAGTCCATACATTTTTTTGAGATGTCCAGCACCACCTAAATCATCGGCAAAATGTGCCTCAATTTGTTGTGAGAATCAGACACTGAGTCAGGGTAGCTTCTTGTTGTGTGATTAATAATATTGGAAATGGCAACATATGTTAAATCACAAAAGGAGAAACTACTATTAAGTTAAAGTGGATAAACCTACAGCACAGAAAGCACTTCTGGTTTAATGAACATTAGAAATGCACCAAACATTATTCCTAAGCTTGCAATATCAGGGTGACCTCTAAAGAAGATATTGTTAAAAGTGTAGGAGACTACAACAACCCCTAACCATGAATGATATTCCAGTTAGGATTGTTCCACAGAACTTAGGAGAATCAAGCACAAGCTCACAAAAAACATAATTCCCCAAGGTTCTGAAGAAACAGCTGGACAGCTCTCTCCCATAGAAAACTGAATAAAACTAATAGGTAGAACAAGGATATTTATTAGAGAAACACTAAGGGTCTGTTTCAAAAAGGTCAACTTACAGTTTTGTGTAAGTTTATGATTGTTTGTTATTCACAAAGGGATTTACCAGTAGTTTCTTTACGAGTGCATGTTCTCTGCACTTCAAAGGTAGGTCTTTTTATGTGCTGAGACTCCACACTCATAAATACACTACTTGTAAATCCCTTTGTGAACAGCAAACAATCGTAAACTCACACAAAAGTGTAAGTTTACATTTGTGACTCAGGCCCTAAGAACACACAGAATATATGAAAAAATACAAACTACCCCAAACTTTAAAAAATAATACACACTAATCAAGATTCTTTACTTCATGACTATGAAAATAATGACAAAATAATTATTGTCTATGCAACAAACAATATTTTACTAATCCTAACATAATGCAACACAAAAATAATGGATAGCACATTTATAGTGTGCCCAGCACCATTTCACATAAACTTTATTTTCTCACCCAACTTCCTTTCCAATACTTTTTCAGATTTTTTCAACAATAAGATAAGTTAACTGATTGACCCATCCTTACACCCATCCCCTGTCCTCAAGGCAATGGACTCCTCATCTTCAGACTAGGCAACTTTTATAGAACCATCTCTCAATGACATTAAGGGCCTAATTGTGAGCTTGGCAGTATGGGAGGGGGGCAGCACGCTACCGCCAGCTCCCACACTGCCAAACTCCACTGCCGACCACAAGTCAGATTCCAAGTTGTAATCTGGGTGGGCGGTCCTGTGGCGGCCAGCCCACGGCACTGCCTTTCAAAGGCTCATAGGAGAGTCTAAGACAGGCACCACCGTGGGCTAGCCACAGCACATTTCAGCATGGCATGGACTGCAAAGTCCATGCCACGCTGGAACTGGGGATGCCGAAAGACAGGGAGGCATTACCATGTCCGCCCCTGCATGCACCCCTGTGCAGCGAAATACCAGGGGGCCCTGTAGGACCCCCTAATTTTCCTCACCACCAACCTTTTGATGGTGATCTCACTGCCATGAAAAGGAGGGCAGTGAGGAAACTCATAATATGCTTATAATATAGCGCATGTTTCCACTCCAGTGGGAGGTTTGCGGAGCTGATATATTAAACAGTGTTGAGATAGAGAGGGCTAGGTGATGCGCTAGACTGGATGTGATCTTGGGGGGGACAACGGTTACAGAGGGAACCCAATTTGGTACTTGTAAGCCAGCTCTGGACCTGTTCTGTAGTGCAAAAATAAAAACTCCAGAGGCTAGCAGAGGCTGCGGGGTGAGGAAAGGTCAAGTCTAATCTATTTCAATTTTGAAAATTACTGAATATCAAACTTTTCTCTCTATAACAGTAATTCTACTGCAATGAGGGTAAAATTCTCTGAGTCCCAGGGTAATGGTGCGATTTATAAATAAATTAACTTAACAAATATATTAATTAATATAACTTTACAGGGACAGTACTATAACCCAAATTGTCCTTTTATACATACATTACTGTCAAACAAGCAAAGTGCAACCTATAATGAACTCTTAAACTAATTAAATAAAAACAAATATTTACTGTTATCTTCCCAAGTTAGGCCGATGTAGCGAAACAGCTTGTTTCTTGCATTGTCCTCACAATAACATTTCAGTTGTGACCTTTTGAACATATTTGCATGCACGACAATGTTGGATTAGTTTCCCTGAAACTAAACTTGTTTACACATCTAGCTTCGCACAACATTATCACAATGACCTGACTATCAGGTACAAGTTCACTTTTCACACAATTTACAAATGTCATCTCTAGCTTTATCCATAGTGTGACAGGGCTATCTACATATCTATAACATCACTAATCTATACGCATATTGCAAGGATGCTTTCTATTATAAAAGATGAGCATCACAATAGATTAGCAGAGCAGGCACTCCAGCTGACACAAGAGGTCCTTGCATGCTGAGAATTCACCACGCAGTGGTCTGACATCTCGAGGGGGGTGTCCGTTTCGTGACTAAGACGGGGTCCTTCATTCTCTACCACCAGGTAATGGGGTTGGATCGTCCCTTTGGGGGATCCTTGGCTCTACATTTACACACACTCTAGGTACACTTAGAGTAGGGGTCACATAGTAGGAGTACGTTTGATTACTGCTTTGTTTTATATGCCAACACAAGGAGATGATGGACGCAGTGCTGAAACTTTTCAAACACTCACCCCCAGTCACCCCCAGTTTTATATGCCTGCATAAATACATTGTTTTAGCACCATGGTAGAACTATATCTACTATTTACACTTTTGGTGCTTGTAATCACTTTGATCTGCTTCTGTCTATTAATCATTGCAGCACATGTATTTTATACAAGAATAACGTTGGCTCAATAAATATATTGCAAATGCCCCACTGTGTATTCTCTGTATACCTCTCTGAGAATAAGTAAGCATGAGTGACTGAGCGAAAGGTTCTGTACTGTTTCCCCGATCCCTGAGGGGTCAGAGTTGTCATGTTTAGTTGTTGTCAGAAACCATACACTCCCTGATAGGTTAGGGGGGCTTACGGTGGCACTGTGAGCTAGCTGGTCTATAGGCCAACATATCCTGCAGGGGTGTCCGGAATCAGTCTTGGCACTAAACCCCTAGTTCATGTTGTCCAAACAATGCGCAGATCCTACGGATAAGTAGGAATTACATGACATGGCGCCGTCAACATTGGTTAGGGTCTTATGTTAACGGTCAATCTGAGTAGTTCAGTCGTGCTTTCTCAGAGACCCCACTCATTTTTAAACCATAGACGTCTGAAGTGAGAAGGGAAACAAATCCGCATCAGCTGAGTAGGTATACCCTATGTATGGCTGCAGGTTATTCAAGCTTGGAGGACATTGTGCATATCACATCTCTATAAATACTTTGAACTAAATACTCCTTCTCTGACCATTACCGAGCAAGCTGAGGACGTTGAAGGGCAGGTAGTGGCTCTGAATATTACAGAAAATTTCAGACAGGCAGTTACTATGAAACTATTACAACATGGCCTCCCGGCAACGGGTGGAGATGTTACCTTCGTGGTTGAGGCACACAAAGCATTCAGAACAGAGGTATTCTACTCATTGGTTAAATTCCTGCCTGGAGATGCACGCACACAGTTGTTTCACACTTAGATGGAAGATAAACCACCTGAGGAATACTTTCCATATGTGGACATAGAAGTCCCGTTAACTTACCGAGATCATATTAATTGGTTGTAAGGCGCCCTACCCCGTAGCATAGAAAATGTGAGACTCGGTCTGCTCAGGAAAGACGGAGCAACCTGGCAGGTCTTAGCTTCATATACACCACATCCAGACATTGCTACTTTAACAGCAGCAGGAATGCGTACACTTTATAGAGATTTAGTTAAAAAAATCAGAAATCTTACAAAATGCATAATGAGAACATTGACAGTCCAACCTGCAAGCGCTGCTCAGGCTACACAACCTCAATTGGCTGCTACAGGTATTAGCCCCCAAATGTTATGAGAGAGATTTCCACCAGCGGGGAACAAATCCCGTTCTGGATAGCACAGAAAACAGCACAGATTGAAGCAGTTTTTCCCCATATGGGCCCACAGGAAAAACACAGAATACTAACAATTTGCTTGCCAATGGGGATGGTTTCCCTGTTAGAAGATTGTTTCACTTGGCGTACAATCTTCGCTGCATTTTATACGAGAACTTATGGTACCCCTTCAATAGCAGTTATACCAGACGTACTGAAACAAAAACAGAATGAGTATTGGGCAGAGCCTGCCCTAGATCTGGGGATGAAATTGATGGGCGATTTTGCCCAGGTATCTGCCATTATGTAAAGTAACATAAAAGGGGAGGCAGCAGCAGTGGCTATACACCAACGCCTGAGACAATTCACTCCTGCACAGTAGAAGCGAGACTTGCCTAACATTGTCAAAGAAACATATGCTTCACTAGCTATAGATAATCTGGGAGTCAGACCTGGGAAACTGATAATTAAGAGCAATTCTAAAAAGGATAACTGTAAGAAAGCACCTAATTGTTCAAAGAAGAAATGGGATAATAAACAAAAAAATAAACAAAACAAAACACAGTCACAGGGTGGGTCTGCTCAACAGGAACACACCGAGAGAAAATACAATTTGAGAAACAGTCACAATATTAGAAAGCCTGACAGGTATCAGGATACTGATACACGCTCCTCTCGTTCCTTTCAGGAGTCATCAGAAAGACGTTCAGAGAGAGACGGACGATCAGAACACAGATAAGAAGAGCGAGTCAAGCCGAAAAGGGAGACACATTGCACTTCAGACTACATCATTAAACAGTAAAACAAACAAAAGACTTCTAAGCCTCAATTTAAAAAAGGAAGGAGGTAGTCTGCATTAAAATTAGAAATACCCAGGCTACTGAGGACTCTGCTTCTGAACAGGGAATGGGCAGTGATGATGCTGGACA
The DNA here is from genome assembly GCA_963921515.1 of Calotriton arnoldi. Lineage (NCBI taxonomy): Eukaryota > Metazoa > Chordata > Amphibia > Caudata > Salamandridae > Calotriton > Calotriton arnoldi. The sequence continues at coordinate 874,166 of CAWUFW010005214.1, read as the reverse complement.
GCACAGCAGAAGCTACAATAGCTCGCCGGAACCGGATTAATTATCTGGCAGCAGTAGCGCTGAGTGAGCATATCATGGTCGAAACTAACCCTGGGCAAAGCACTACGCTACGCTCGCGGAGTTTGCGAAGTTTGCGCTACTTCGCACAACGCGAATTGCACGTAGCACAGTGCAAACACGCGTAGCGTAGTGCAGCGGGCATTTTTTGCTTGCTCGCGGTCCTCAACGTCAAGTTGGTGACCGCGAGCAAGCTAAATGACATCCCGGCGAGACTTTTTCCTGCGTTCGCGATCAGCAACATCAAGTTGCCGATCGCAAGCGTGGAAAATAAACCTCCGGCGAGATTCTCAACGCGGGGAGGTCAGGTTTCTCATTGCGAGTGGTCGCGTATGCTCGCGACCGCTCGCGATGAGAAACTACCAGTCCGCGTTGAGAAAGCTGCCGCTCGAGTAAAAATCTACTCGAGCGGCATTAAAAGACAGCTCGCACTGTGCAAGATGCCGTTTTCAATGATTGCACAGTGCGGACAAGCATCCGGCACTGTGCAACCATTGCGAACAGTGCACTACGCAGTTCGCGTAGTGCTACGCGTAGCTCGCGTAGTGCGAACTGCACTTTGCGTAGCTTCGCGTAGCGCTACTTCGCGAACTACGCCCAGGCTTAGTCGAAACACCTGATACAAGGGTAAGTGTCCCACATCATTTCTACAAAATAATGCTCCAAATGGAGGGGGACATACCCAGGCAAGTAAAGGGTCTCTTTTGGGAGAACCTGATATATGGTTACAACATTCTTTGGGCCAAAAAGGATTGGCCCCCTGATTTCATAGTGGAATTCCCAATTGGGGAAGTATTTATTTTACCTGCTTTCACCAACCTCTCACTAGAATCAGTTAAAAATTCATATGCACAGGAGTGGGTGTTAGCACTAGCTCCTGCACTTTACTGCAATCATGTTTGGTGGGATGAGGCGTCACCTCATCACGAAATCCCATTAAAATCGATTCCTCAAACGCAGAGACAATACCCAGTTAAGCATGCAGCAAATAAACAAGTAAGGGAGATCCTATATCAACTTGAGTACCAGGGTGTGATAGAGAATTGCACCTCATCTATGAATAATCCCTTGTTTCCCGTAATGAAACAAGGTAATTCATATCATCTAGTCTTAGATTATAGACATTTAAACGCATCCACATGTACATTTGAAGTACAAAATGCACATAGTGCCACACAGATGAATAACATAATATGGAAACAAAATACAAAACAACACTAGACATCTCAAATTGATTTTTCTGCTAAATTATAGTGCCTGGGAGCAGATATTTGACAGCATTCTCAGGCCTAGGTTCTCAATTACCTCAGGGGTATAAGAATAGCTCACTGCTGTTTTCAGCCAGAGTAACCGTTACTTCAAACTTTTGATGAGATGGCATTGTCTTATGTGGATGACGTCTGTCTGATGGATGATGAATTAATGGAACACTTGGCTAGAGTAAACCATGTAATCCTTGGGTTTGCTCACCTGGGTTACAAATTCAATTTTAAAAAATCGCCCAATTCAGTGACCTATTTCTAGGGTACGAGTTGTCAAGTGAAGGGAAAAGCCATTTTAGGATTTTTGAATTTTGGCAGGACACACATTTTGGACTACGCAGAAAGGGTGAAACCTTTCAATGACTTAATTAGACCTGATTTTTCAGTGCATAATTGGACCCAGGAACAGACAGATATTCTGCTTTCGGTACAAGTTGACATGATAGCTTCTAAACATTTACATACATGTGTTAACACAACTAACCTGGTAATCCGCCTGGTCGCTGGACCAACTGGGTACACATATATCACTTTCAATGAAGGCGATACAATCCCTATTGCATACAAATCACATTTGTAAATGAACGCTGAAATGCGTTTTACACCAACTGAAAAGATTCTCACAGCAGTACAGACTGCTGTAGTGAGGGAGAGAGGACTAGCGCAGAGCAAACGCATAATTGTCATGACCCTGGTACCGACCATAAAAGGCGTTACAAAAGCAAGCATCCCAAATGCTAAAGCATTCCTTCCACAATGGATTCAATGGGCTAACTCTCTCACTGCAACAGATGTAGATTATAGATTTGACTCTACATTACAAACACAAGCATTCTTGCAGTATGAACCAGAATATTCTCTGCCAAATAAAATTTTGCTTCTAGATCGATATGAATGTAAAATTTATACCAATGGTTCTACCCAGCCGCCCGTAGGAACAAAACAGCAATATTCCATGGCATGTGCGATTGTTAAAGGGTGCATGCATGATAGAAAGTTCTGTCCTGAAAAAACACACGCTCAGTCCTTAGGGGACTGTACGGCACAGCTGGCAGAACTAAAAGTTCTGATACTGGCATACAAAATATGGATTGTGAATTCCCCACACAAATTGTGTGTGATTCATTTTACTGTGTCCATTCCTATAACCAATATTTACATTATTGGGGCCAGAATCCATTTAGGGATTCTAAAGGTTGCACAGTAAAGCACCAGATGCTTTGGGAACAAGTGGCAAAGCTGAAAGGAGAAGGTGTGCTGAACCTCCATAAAAAGCTCCTGATTCCTCTAGGTAGAGAGCTTAATGAACGGCGGGTCAGCCGTGGAACCTCATATCTGTTAATCTTTGATGAGATAAACCTGCCAACATCTCATTGGATAGGCGTGATCTTTTGACACAGCTGTCCCCGTCTTTTTTCCATATTAGGGCCAACTGTCCTACCTTTCAACCTTTCGGGTGTTTTCTAACCCCTTCCATTTCCCTGGGATACACAGTCTTCAGGTCCATACTGACTATGGAGAATAATCAAGGCCTGAGCTTTAATGATGAAATGGTGTCTGAGATCCTAAAAAAACCATCCTTATTAGGAGCAAATGGCTCGGGCCCATTGAATAGCCAAACTGATGATTGGAACACAATCATTGCAATGAAAAAGCAGCTTGTAAAGATCACAATATATGGGACAATAATGACTGAATATCAGAGGGCCAATATTGTCCCAAATGGTCTTATTGTTGCCAATATCCCGCGTATATTTCTCGAGGATGCAACATTTAAGGAACATTGGTCCGTGGTAGCATAGCAATGCACTAGGGACTGGTTGGTACTCATAATAAAAATGGCGAAACGACTAGCAGACGATCTAGTTATTAAGATTGCCTTCGCTGAAGGTGCCCTAAAAGGAAGATTGCTAATTTCAGCTTACAAGAACAAACTTACTGAATTAAATAATGAGATTACTGAACAGAAAGATTACCTCATGAAACAAAAAATAACAAAACTCCAAAAGGACATAAAAAGTTTTGACAAGGGAAAAGTCTACTCCTATCTGAAAGAGGATTACAAACCAATGAATAATGAAGTGTCATCAGATGACAACCAACTACAAAGGAGTAGAAATTCCTCAAATAGCAGCAACACTAGTTCAGACAGTTGGGGAAGTAATGATGGGAGAAGAAGGCCTCCACTGACCATGTTTGGTTACGGTATGCCTCCCTTTCAAGGACAACCAATATGGCAATACCCTCCATTTCAACAAGGTCCCCCACAACCGTTAACCCCCCTTTTTTAGGCAGAGGTTGGGGCAGGGGAAGAGGCAGAAGAAGAGGGGGACAACAACAACAGAAACAGGTTTAATGACAGGAACCGCCTCAGCAACAGCCCATGCAACTCAAGCATATTACGAGTTTCCTCACTGCCACAGATTTCATGGCGGTGAGCCCACCATGAAAAATGTGGCAGTGAGGAAACCACAGGGCCCCCATGTGCCTCAGGGCCAAGGGATACATGCAGGGGGGCACAAGGTGTGTCCCCGTGTTTCTGCACCCCTTTGTTCCTCAACGGCATGGACTTCAGAGTCCACATAGTCCAGGAACGCGCTTTGGCAGTCCCACGGCAGTGCCTTTCAAAGGCTGTGCTTTGAGCCTTACAAAGGCAGCCCAGTGGGACCTCCGCCGCAGGACCGCTCGCCGGATTTTAACTCTTAATCCTGCGGGCGGTGTGCAGACGACTTTGGTGGTCTTGGAGCGGGGAGCTGGCGTGGGGGCCCACTCCAAGACCGCCAAAGTTGCAATTAGACCCTTACATACAATTAAAATGTACCTAAAATAGACTAAAATGTAACATATTCTCTGGTGTGCATCGCAAACAAGAACGACAAAGCCTCACACAAACAAAAACCTAAACACAATAACATATGAATATAAACCTTGCTAACAATCTACCACCTCCCTCCACACATAGGGGCCGATTCTGATGCGGGTTGGAAAAGCTTCCCGACCGAATCGGTTGGGAAATGGTGTCCGACCCACTCGGATCGGGAAAGTCCGACCGGCGGAGTAGGATGCATCCGGATGCTTCCAGATACGATTTGGTTGAACTCCCATTGACTTCAATGGGAACATTTGTTCCTAACCGCATCAGAATTGGGCCCTCGGTCGGGAAGACACGTTCCCGATCCGATTTGGAAGGAGCAAATGCCGTTAGGAGGCCTTCCTAACTGCATCAGAATCAGGCCCTCGGTCGGGAAGCTTTTCCAACCCGCATCAGAATCGGGCCCATAGTAACTACAGAAAATGCATTAAAATTAAACAACTTTTACAGAAAAACAGCGAAGAGGAACCGCTAAAGATGAACACAGTCTACAAAGTAAAGCAAGTGGTACAAAATGGCAGAAAATGCAAATCTAAAGTCTTTTTACTATACTAACCAGTGTAATAAATAAATGAAAATAATGAATACATATTTCTCGTATACACATAAAAATAGTTAAAAAAATATATAATAAAATAAAGTAACCTAAATTACTAATTTGCAGTATATTTAAAACATATAAAAATGAGAAAATAAAAGCTTAAATAAAAAATGTGAAAACCTTGTGTTAAGATAGTGACAAACAATATGCATGTAAATGTGTATCAAAAGTCAAAATAAATATATATGCCTAAATGTATATGCAAGGACACATATTTTCTTTTGTGACTATAAACTTTAAAAATATTTGTTTAATAAAACATGGTTTATGTTAAAAGAAATGTTACAGTAAACTGTTTTTATTTACAAATTATTAAAAATGTAAAAACATTTTTAAAACATTGCAACTCAGGTTTGTATTTTTATTCAATTAAATTTGAATAGTTTAGACTTTAAATTAACCAACTTAAACAAATTAAAAACATTTTACATTAACTAATCCCACTTCAAACTTTACCACATTTGCAAAGGTTTTGGGCTTTTGGGGTGGTTAAATTTACTATTCCCACTTTAAACGTAACCACATTGAAGGAAGTGTTGAACTGTGGGTGTTTTGATTTACTAGTTCCAGTCCAAACATAATCACATTGGGCTGAGTGTTGGACTTTGTGGGGGGTGGTTGAATTTACAATTCACACTCCCATCTTAATCATATTGGGGAAGGTGTTGCACTTTGTTGTGCATCATTAGTACTCCCACTTTAAGACGAGCCACAATATGGAAAGTGTTTGAGTTTGGAGGTGAAAGTATTTACTATTCCTGGTCCAAACTTAAGAGAAAGAAAGATTAAATGTACAGTTAAAGCTCAATCTAATCCCATATTTTATGATTAAGAATAACTGGTATATACTAACAAAAAGCATCACAGAAAAACAAAAAACACCTTGCAATTACTTTTAAATATTTTATGAAATAAAAACAAACAAAATCTAAAACCAAAGCACAACACACACAATTGAAATACAATAACATTTAAAAACTGAAATGTTAAAGAATTATTTAAAGCAAATAAAAAAACAAATTCGCAATGAAAACAAATCATTACTCTTTTTTTTTAATAATAAGTTAATATGTCCAAATAAATGTATAAAAAGGTAATAATAACCAAATTACAAACTAAACCAAAATGAGAACAGGAAAATGAAACACATTAAGAAATAATTATATACAAATCATTTTAAAATAATACATAGACTAAAATAAGTTAAATGAAATATGTACAATTTAAAAATCAAATACAAAATAGCATCAAAAATTGAACAGCCAAAAATAATTTTTTCAAAAACACTTCCATCACTACTCCACTTCAAACCCTACAACCTGCTCTTAAAATAAATACAATCAAAAAACATATATAACAATAAATATTAAGGAATAATGCTATCAATTAATTGACAATCACAAACAACACTACATATAATAACATTAAATAACTTAGGGGCCCATTACGATACCCGGCGTAAAAAAATCCGCCAGGCATGGAAGCGGCAAAAATCCGCCCGCACACACCGTCTGAACACCGACCACGCCATTACGATTACACAAACCGAAAACCGCCATCGGCGGAAAAATCACACAAGATACCGCCCGCCATCGTCCGAGTCGGAGTCAAACCGCCCGCCACGGACGGAAACACGCATGACAACACAAAACCGCCCGCCCTCACGGCCGACACACCGCACGTGAGATTACGATCGCACCGCCATGAGCGCGGGAAAACTACAAATATACCGCCCGCCAGCGCAAACAACGCCGATGAGAATCGACACGGCAGAAGCCATGGCGCCCACGTCCCTGCACAGAAACCATCCGCTGACAAAACCAATCGCACACAACATGGCCAACAAGTCCACACAGCAAGGCACGCACAAATACACAAGCACAGTACACATCCCGAAAACACCCCCTGGACAAACAAAAACTACAAAGGCCAGAACACCAGACACAACACACCTGAAAACAACAGACCATGAGGACACACCCACATAGGTAAGTACAAAAGCAGCACTCCCACAGACCACAACCCCTTGCAACATTGCAAACTAGAGAGGAGAGGAGAGGACACAGTGACACAGCAAGGACAGCAGCACACCACAGAAACGCACACATCACAACCACCACCACCACCACCACCAAACACCGGCACCACAAACCCCCTGCACATTACACAACACACACCGCACCAGCACCACAAACACCATGGCACCACAAAGAATGCCCAAGTTCACGCCCATTGAGCTGATGGTCATGGTCGACGAGATCATCAAGGTGCACCCACAAATCTATGGGAACCTGGTCCAGCACACACCACTAGCCACCAGAAAGAGAATGTGGAACCGGATCGTAGACCAGGTCAATGCAGTCGGGACCCTGCCCAGGAACAGAGTTGAAATCAACAAACGGTGGAATGACGTCAAGAGCCTGGTCAAGAAGAAGGAGAGCAAGAACAGAGAGCTGGCAGCCGTCACTGGCGGAGGGAATCCCGCGCTCTTCAAGACCTTCAAAGCGTGGGAGGAGAAGGTGCGAGTCATTATACATCCGGAGATCCTCGCCGGATTAGCAGGGGGAGTGGAGGCTGGTAAGTACAAACTAATGTATACCAGCACACCGCTATGTACTCACATGCACTACCACCATGCCACAGCTCCCAGGGACAAACACCCCCATGTCCAGCACACAATACACAACACATCACACACACATGCAACAGACACCACCACACACAGCCCAAACCGAACAACTGTAAGATACGTGGGGACATGTGTACACTCAGCCAGCCACGTAACCACCAACAGGTCCCCAAGTATGCCAGAAGCGCCACAACGAGCACCCACCACACCCATGTGTCCGCCATAGCTGCACTAACCGACAAGTAACAGGTAAGTGGCAGGAACACAAAGTGCAGTGGGTGGGAGGGTGGACAGCCCAAGTACAACACACACCAGGCCCCTAGTCCCACAGCACAGCAAGGAGGAGCATCCCCCACACCGCACAGCCACGTGTCAGCCACCGCAGTGCACACCGACAGCCAAAAGCTAGACATCACGGTCCACATCAATCGGTGTCAGTGGGTGTCCAGCCACCACCACGACCCACAACACCCCCCACCCCCACAGACCTGCAACATGGAGCACCCCGCTTAGAACCATGTGGCATCCAGTACAGTGCACGCCCGAACAACCTGCAGGTGGGAAACTGGACAGGGCTGGATTACTGGAGGCATGAGGACCGTAACACGACCAACACATGGGACATGTCACGTAGCAGACGAACACGCAGCACCGCCCACCGTCACGAACAAGTGAACAATGTGCACACGGACATGAACCACAGACTCACACCTCACATGACCCATCACAGACACAGCAACACCCAAGGAGCCACGTCTGCATGCACAAGCCACACTGAAAATAGTACCACACGGCAGCCACTGCGCAACTCATCACACACAACCGAAACACCATTGAAGTCCTGTCCATGTAGCCCCTACTGCCTGTCAACCACACACCCCACAACTACGCCTATGTAAGACAAACAACACTAGACGCAACAGAGCGGAACAACATAAATGCACACGAACACCACTGAACCCATCAAACACACAGACACACCATGCACATACAACATACCATCCATCCCATCCGTCAGCCCCAGTCTCATGAAAGGCATGTCATCCGCACAGCTGCCACACATACAGCAGTCACGCTAAGATACATGCCCATGACCAACCATGTGCCAGAAGTCAATGAAGCGCACGCCACACTGTGAGCAACAACACACAACATGGGCCACACCCCCCGAGCACTGCAGTGATGCACATGGCACAGGGCAGCACGCACACCAAGGAGATGGGACAACTGCAATACGTTGGCTGGCACACAACCATCACTCACTCATAACGATGCGTCCAATGCCATGTCCAGTAATCACAACAGACAGCAAATATGCAGGCCATGTCAGGCATGCACACACCTCAGACCATGCACTGTCATGCTGCCACAACACATGTCACGTTCGGCACCCATGGCTCACAGCATGTACCCCAAAAGCATATTCCCTCCCAAATGCGAATCTGGGGCATGGCCCCCATGTTGCCATATGCGTTCCTAAGCGTTCCATTTGAATCCCAAAAGCATATTCCCTCCCAAATGCGAATCTGGGGCATGGCCCCCATGTTGCCATATGCGTTCCTAAGCGTTCCATTTGAACCCCAAAAGCATATTCCCTCCCAAATGCGAATCTGGGGCATGGCCCCCATGTTGCCATATGCGTTCCTAAGCGTTCCATTTGAACCCCAAAAGCATATTCCCTCCCAAATGCGAATCTGGGGCATGGCCCCCATGTTGCCATATGCGTTCCTAAGCGTTCCATTTGAACCCCAAAAGCATATTCCATCCCAAATGCGAATCTGGGGCATGGCCCCCATGTTGCCATATGCGTTCCTAAGCGTTCCATTTGAACACCAAAAGCATATTCCATCCCAAATGCGAATCTGGGGCATGGCCCCCATGTTGCCATATGCGTTCCTAAGCGTCCCATTTGAACACCAAAAGCAAAGTACAAACCAGACCCAGGATGGGCCAGGAGCCCGCATACACCAGATTCACAATAAGTAGGGGCACAGCAACACACCCATCGGCATGGCCAATCCGTCCCATGCCACATGTGCACAGCACACAGTCCCATTGCCAAGCACACACAACTACAAATGGTACAGCCACACACACGCCTCCGGGAAACCCATGTACGAGATTGCACGAACTGTTAATGTCAGACGACAAATACATACTTCGCCAGGTGCAACACAATAACAAATCTCATTCTCTCCACAGGTGACGAACTGCTGGATGCTGGGGATGGAGACAGCAGCCAGCACAGCCAGCCTACAAGCCCCCAACGAGGACACACGGATGTGGAGGATCTGTCCTCCTCTTCGGACACGGACCACCAAGCAGGCCCATCTGGTGTGGCAGGGCCCAGCCGCTCCCCAGGACCCCTCCTACCCACCAACCCATCATCCAGGGCTGCTGAACATTCCCAGCCCCCTGCTGCCACTGTCGTTGCGGCCACACCCACGGTCATTGCGGCCACACCCACGGTCATTGCGGCCACTACCACTGCCGCAACCGCCACCATCGCCGCACCGACCACCACCGCCACCACCTGCCGGGGCGCAGGGTCGTGCAGCTGTGTCCAGTTCCCCTGCGTCCACAGCCAGTGAGCACACCTCAACCACCAGCAGGTCGCAAGCAGGCACCCCCCCTCGCAAACGTGGAAGGGGCCGTCCGAAGTGGAAACAGATCTCACGGGAGGACTTCGCACGCTCCAGACGCAAGTGAGGCAGCCAGCCAGCCCTCCTTGACCACCCACTGCATTGACTTGGACTACGATCCCACTCCACACAGCCATCTGGATGGCATGTGTCTGTTGGACCATGGACATAGAACCAGTGGGTACACCCTGAGCATCACGCAGCCATGACCGACAGCTCATTGTCACTGCACGCACCACTTTTGTCATCACCTTACACACAATCACATGTCACAGTTTGAAATAAATGCACCTCTTACACAAACTGCTGTTTGTGCCCTGTGTTTTATTTGTACGGAATACAACGGCCACCTTGGGCGGAAAGGCACCTGATGCGTGGCATGGCAATGGAACCGGAGGGCCTGTAGGGACCTAGGGGTGGGAGACAGAACAGGAGCACATTCAATGAGTGTGTCACACACCCATCACACAGTACATGTCAACAACTACAAGCAATGTACACACATCGCACAGAGCAATAGGGCACAATGCCACAGCCACCAACAGTGGCATACTACCCTGGCCATGGAGCGTTGACACACAGCACGCAGTGAACAAACGGCCACCCTGACACAGCACACACACACCTGCACAGATACAGCCACATCAGCCGTCGTACATGGACACTCACCGACAAGTGAAGTAGCGGGCGATGAGCTGCTGCCGCACATTACCAGCTTCCTCCTCTCCGCTGTCCTCCTCACTCGAGCTGTCCTGGTCTGCGGGCTGGGGCCCTGGTTGATCTCCGTCATCCACGATGAGGGGGATCTGCTTCCGAATGGCCAGATTGTGCAGCATGCAGAACGCCACCACTATCTGGCACACCTTCTGTGGGGAGTACGCCAGCGCACTCCCGGTGCGGTCCAGGCACCTGAACCTGGACTTGAGGAGGCCAAAGGTACGCTCGACCACACGTCTGGTCCTCCCATGTGCCTCATTGTAGCGATCGTCTGCTGGGGTGCGAGGATTCCTCAATGGACTGAGCAGCCATGCCCCATTCGGGTACGCAGAGTCACCTGGGTGTGAGGGACACAGAGAACCGTTGCTATTCCAACTGGACAGGGGACAGCATCGCACAACCAGCACGCTACACCACTCCACATACTCACCGACAATACAGCCACGATCCTGTTGCAGATTGGACATCAGTCGTGGCAAGATGCTGTTGCGCATTATGTGTGCGTCATGGGCCGAGCCTGGGAACTTTGCACACACGTGGGTGATCACCATGTCCGCAAGGCACACCACTTGCACATTCAGGGAGTGCGTGTGCTTCCTGTTGCGGTACAGGTGCTCAGTGGCCTGTGGTGGAACAAGGCCAACATGTGTGCAGTCAATGGCTCCAACGACGTGTGGGATTCTGCCAAGGGCATAGAATGCACCCTTCACTGCCGCCAATTCCCGAGCCCTGGGGAAGCGGATGTACCTGTTTCGGTACAGCATCATGGCTGCCAGTACATCCCTCAGCACCTTGCTGAACATGGGCTGGGACATCCCTCCTCCACTGCCCACTGTGTGCTGGAATGACCCAGTGGCGAAGAAATGCATGGCGGCCATCACCTTAGCCGTGGGGGTGACAGCTGTCGGATACACCCTGCGGGGACGGAGATGGGGTTCCAACATGGCACACAGTCGATGCAGGGTTGGCCTGTCCAGCCGAAACTTCCTAATGACCTCTGTATCGTCCATGTCCGCCAGCAATTGGTATGGGCGGTCAATGTTCGGTCTCCGCCTAGGGAAAATGGCAGTGGACACATGTCAAAGCAACACAACACATAGCAATTTCGCATACACATCACTGACATGACTGAGCATGCACATGAGCCACAGCCCAGCTGTCAAGCTGGGACGGCACGGCCACAATACACTTACACAGGTCTCCCAACAATGGCAATGGCTAGTGAGACAAACCACTGCCATGTGCATGCACATGGGGATCTAGGCCCCAATGACTTGCGGGGCGTGCTGATGGGGACTGACTGCATATTCGTCAAGCGGCAACGCCACGGCAACATGAATGTCTGCTGAGCATGGAACTGCTTCCGAGGCTGGATGAGTATGGCAAACGACGACGACGATGTGGGCACAGGCTGAGCGGCCAAAACAAGTGGGACCTGTGGCACGAGGGGATATGAGACAGTAGTAGGTGTCAGCACTGCACCCTATGTACAGCACTGTACGGATCACACCTCCCGAAACATTGACAGGTGTCCACATTGACAGCCCCATGCCAAGACGGCTGTGTGCTTGCAGTCACACGTCACAGGTGAGAGGTTACATTGCACGTGCCAGGTGGCAGACGTACATAGTGGGAGCTGGCATGTGTGTGCATGTGTCTCCTGTTCAGGATCCACCAGATGGGCACTGACTCTGTACTGACCATTGGACACAGCATGTTCCGTGGAAGGCTTGTGTGTGTGGGATGGTGGCACTGGATGTGCCTCCGTTGGGTGGGGGGCCATGCACAGGGCGTGTACGTCGATGATTGCGCATTGTTGGTCACGGTGGGTGCACCCACTAAGATGTGTTGCCCTGTGTTCAATTCCTATGTCCGCATGATGATGGACTGTAGATGTGGGCAGACTACACATTGGTCGATGTGCTGTCTATATGCATGTGCCTTCACACCAGGCACAGCTGCCCCTGCACATGTGACCCCTGCTGGACTCACTGCTGGGTCTGTGGAGCTGATGCACCTTCTGTGCGTGGGGCGGACAGCTCTCCTCACTTCCCTCATTGCGCATGTCATGACTTTGCCGCAGGTGACATGGATCATGGAGGGCCCACATGTACGCGTGGGTAGGATACACATGATTGTTCACTGGTCGCCACCCCCAGTCAGTGTTTCGAATGGGAAGGTTGTCGTGCTGGTGGTATATTCGATGTGGCGGATGGGCGGGCCTAGGTGCGGGCTTACATTCCGGACATGGGGGGTAGTTGGATTGGCGACTAGTTGCAGTACACACGGGACACGTCTCTTCCTTTCCACATCTGGGTCATCCCTTGTACTCACTGACAGTGATACAGTCATCTTCGCCCCAGCCCTCATGTCCTCCCCTCGCTCCCCCAATATGCATGTGCACCTGCGAGGCTAGCGCTTGCACAGGCAGCCCCAAGCTCGCACCAGAGAGGGCAAGGAGTGTATGTGTGGGTCCAGTTGCACGAGTGGGCTGTCTCAGGGTATGATGTGTTGCGGGACGCCGTCCACCTGCGTGGTGCCCCAAATGGAGACCCGGCCTGCATGGACTATGCATCACAGTCTTCGCCTTCCGGATCCGCCACCTGTGACACCCAGTGGCTGTGGCTGCCCTTGCGGCCAGGCCGCGTCCGTCTGTGACTGATGGCCCACACATTCACTCTTTGGCCTCTCTGGGGAGGGCTCGGGGGTGGTGGCGCACGCGCTTGCACTTAGTCGCAATGGCATGTGGCGTGGTTGGTATAATGGGCAATGGATGGGATGGTGCGAGCCACCTCCCGTGACGTCAGTGCTGCTCGTGCTGTGGTGCGTCCCCCTACACTTCCATTTGACTTGTGCCATGCTAGACGTTGAGGTTCTATTGCCTGCGTGATATGACCAGGAGGAGCGCGAGGAGACCTCTCACACACCATGCTCCACTGCCATCCCGTGCCCTGTATCGCCTGTGCGGATTGACTATGTTGGGGTTACACCTGGTCGACTGGGGCTGTGTGTGCCTTGTCAAGGGGCATGGCGGGCGCACAACAGGATCCAGCTTGTCCACAGAGGGTGGGCTGAGGTGCGCCTGGTACCGCTTTGTACGTGTGCCCGGCTGCTGTGCACACACGTGTTCACTCCCCCGACAGGTGTCCTCTCACAATGCCCAGGGAAGCGGTGGTGTACTGTTCATGACCCCTCCCAACACGGCGTGCTCCAACTTGGCATGTGCGCATCTACCCGTCACACCCACCCACCTGAGCACTGCGTCCATACGACTTCACACGACACATGTGTGTCTTCCACAGTTGTGCTACTCATTTGCGTTGACATCCAATACCAGTGGACTACATGGTCATGTCACGACTGCCGTGTACTTCACATACTCTCATCCTCTCTCATTCGTACTTGTGAAATGAGTCAGCGGAGACAGTTTTAGTTTCAAACATTATATTGAGTCTTCTGTCCTCGGTGATGCAGTATAGTGGACACTACTGGCAGCGGAATACATGTTGAGGATATACTGAGCATGATTGCAAATGGGATAGGGTGTGGGGTTACATGTGATTGGCTGTTGCATGTGGGATGTGGGCTTCAGAGTTACATCTGCTTGGCCAAGGCTGTGCTAATGTACATTTACGTATAGCTGCGGAGCTGCGGACTTTGACACAGACGGTATACATGTAGCCTACCAGACCGCTTGGCATCATGGGCACAGTCCATCTCAGTTCCATGTGACAGGTTTGCTGCGGTTGTTCCTCATGCACGCGTGCATGTGAGATGACATCAGGGCATGTGCTTGCGTGCATGCAGCGGCGTGCCACTTGTTGTTGCAATGTGGTGGTTACTGGACATGTCACAGTCACTGGGGTCGTGTTGTTGTTGTATGCACTTGTCGTCCATGCAAAGGTCCTGGTATGGGATTCCCGGGGCGGGGGTGGGAGGGGTGCAGCACCCACAGACTCCAGGCGACCTATTCATGTCCACTGAGCGGTGTGTGTGTCCATGGGCGCTGGATCCATGTCGTGTCCTGGTTGTTCGTGCAGTTCCGTCCATGTGGGTGCGATACACAGACCCCATGCCACTGCCTCCCACGATGCATGCGGTGTTCCTGGATGTGATGGGGAACAGTGTGCATGTCCCGGTCATATCCGATGTCATGGCGATGTCGTTGATGGTGTGGTAACAGTTGCCGGTCGTTTGGTATGGCTGTTGTGGTGGTGACTGGCCAGTCCGTGCGGAAGCTAAGCATGGGTGCGGGGTTGGACATCATAGGTCAATCGGGGAACCTGCGTTGTGGTCCGACGAATTTACAGGTTGTCAGGTATGCGATGCCGTCCAGCAGGGCTTCCATGTCATTGGTGGTGTACATGTTTGCCAGCCAATGTAGCGGATGGTGGCTGTCAAGGTGTTGTTCGTAAGTTGTCCCTTGGAGGACCATGATGGGGCATGCTGGGTGACATTCGATGTAGCTGTTCTCGATGATCCGTTGTGTGGAGGCACAGTGGTCCCATTTCAGTGCGGGTGCGATGTTGGCCACATACGCCATGCCCCCATAGGCAGAGCAGGCCCTGTCGTGTGCGTCCAGAGGGAGGAGTAGTGGTAGCAGGTCCGCCTTTAGACATGCCGGGTTGGAGAGGCATATCTCCACGGGATGCTGGTAGGGACACCTCCGACAGTAGAAGACGGGCATGACGCAGCTGAACAATGTGATGCGGTAAGTCAGTCGGTAACTTACGTTCAGCAGGGACAGGAGATCGCATCCCAATATATGTATCAGGTTGGTTTTGTACAGCTTGACCTGTCCGGCGTAGTTGGGTAGGTGTGTTGCGGTTGCCATTTTGCAGCGGTGCGTTGTGGTGGCGGGCTCCGGCTGTGTGTGCAGTCTGCAATGTGCACGCTCCGAGGTTGCTGTGAGCTCTGTGTAGTCGTAGGGAGACAGGACTTGTGTTCTGTTGGCTTGTGCGGAGGACACGGGCCCTCATCCCACATGCTTCTCAGACAGTTCAAGGTCAGTGATGTGTGACTCCTTCCAATTAACTTGCATGTGGCCGACATGGGGGAGTGTTTTCTTTTTTCTTCCCGTCCGTTGTGTGCTTCTGTGATATGCGCTATCTGCCCTGTGGTCGGTCTCCTCGGCATGCCTGTGTTGGTCTTTTCTTGGACAATGGCTGTATTCACCGGCTTCTTTCGTAGGGCTGTGGTTTCGGAGTTGGAATGGAAGGTCATTCAGTGCTGTCTGCTCTCCCTTGTGTGGGCGGCAGGCTGCCTTTCCGCTCTGCGTTGGGCCTTGTGTGTGAATGTTATTCTTGGGCCACCTGTTGTCGGTCCCCGGGCTCTTTGGTGTTCCGTTTTATATGTCTTGTTCATATGTGCAGGGTGGTATGGGTGTTTCAGTGTGGTACTGGCGTTCCTCTTCCCGAAGGGGCCCTGCTTCTCCTAGTTGGTGTTGCCGCCGCTGTGTGCTACGCCATGTTTGTTACACTGGGGTGTGTCCTGCTGTTGCGTGACTTCACTGACATGTGTGCGTCGGTTGTGTGGCGTTGGGTGTTGTCCGTGAATTGGGCGTTGGGGACATGTCTGTGGCAGGCCTGTCACGTGTCATGTGCGTTCGGGGTGGGGCTGATGTGTGTGCTGCTTGGTTGTGTCCCTGTGTCTGTGTGCGACGCATGCATGGCGCTGCGGTTGGCCTCTGCGTTGTGCGCATGTGTGGCGGCGTCATCGCCGCTTTGGGGCCGTGACGGGGTCGTTGGTTCCTAGTCCCAGGTGGTGTGTACACATGTGTTACGCGATGTTACGATTTGGCCTGTGTGTCATATGTGGATGCAATGGTGGATGTGTAGTGTACACGCGCTGGTGGGGGGTTGTCCGCTTTTTCCGCCCTTGCACTGTGTGCGCTGTTTGCGTGCACTTGTTGTGTGTGTGCCTACCTGCGTCTCCGCGGTACGTTGCGTCCTTGGTCGTGCATCAGCAAGAGCATGGGGAGGGCCTGCAGTGCTGGATTCATGCTCGGGGAGCCGCTTCTTCGTTGTCCGTGCTCGGCGTCCGTGTTACCGCTCGGTTTGTCGTACGGTATCTCTTAGCCGTGGGAGCCGTTTGTTTGCGGCATCGTAATTTATACGCCGGGCGGGACGTGATTTCGTCGGACGGTGTGTGTCAATTGGGCTGCGCCGCTACGTGTACGGGCGCACTTTGATGGCGGACGGTTTTGCTAGCTTGCCGGCGGTGTTTGGCCTACTTTTCGCATCGTAATTGGGCGGGCGTGTGGACTGCTGCGTGCCGGCGGTAACTGGTGGTTTTTGCATCCGCCAGCACGGCGGTTGTGCTTCCGCCCGCCATCGTAATGACCCCCTTAACATTTAAAAATTTAGGAAAACATTTTTTTTTCACCTTCTGTGATCTCAGCGGCCATCTACAATTATATTTAGGAAGAAATGTGTTAGAAAAACTGTTGCATTTTTTGGATAAAATGCTTTATAGCAGTGGCAAAGAGCTTTGAAATGTATTCATTTATCAACCGTAAGCCAGTGAAGGAACCACCTTGCCTCTGAAACTCTGTCACATTTTGTAAGATTTAAAAGTGCCCTAGTGCAAAAATCTAGATTTGTAAAGCATGGCAATCACTCTGTTTGGAAGTCCAATATACAAACATTTGTGTAATCCAGGCATGAGTTGTTGCTGCATTTGCTAGCACTGTTATGAAATTAGTCAGTATAAAATGGAATATATTATGAAGCATCCTTAGCTGTATGAAACAGCAGAGAGGGTTGCATTAATCTGAGGCATTTTGCTGAGCTCTTTATCCAGTGTAGATCCTAGGCCTTAACTTTCTTCACTGTATCTGGAGGTAGACCAACAGGCTTTGCCTATAACAATGACTTCCAAGGAATATTTTTGAAAAATGTAATCAGTTCAGTCTTAAAATCATTCAGTCCCTGAAAGTTGAGATTCACCCGTAGCTAAACTTTCATCAGGCAATTATTGGAGTCTTCCTTCTATCCAGCCACTGGCTTATCATATTGCAGAATAGTTTAGGTATCATCAGTAAATGTATTTGTAATTGTATTTATATAGCGCTTACTACCACTGACGAAGTGTTGAAGTGCTTTTCGGTGAGAGGCACGTTACTCCAGAACCCAAAGGATTATTGATTGATTAGTATGGGGAAATATAAGTTGTTAATTTGAGTGGAGAGTCAGTTAGTTTGATTCAGTAGGATAAAAGAGGAATAGAGTAGGGAAGAGTCTAGAAAGGGTTATTAGGAATTTTTTGCGAAATGTAATAAGCTCAGTCTTAGAATCATTCAGTCTCTGGAAGTTGATATTCATCTATTGCCAAACTGTCAGCAGGCAATTATTAGACCTTCCTTTTATTCAGCAATTGGCTTATCAAACCACAGCATAATTTAGGTATCATCAGTACAGGTGACGATTTCCAAACCCCAGCCAATTGAAAAGCAGATTGCTGAGGACCGCCCCATTTGAAATGTTTCCGAGCTATGCTAAGGTAGCTTCACCATAAATCTCCTACTCTCCAAAAAAGATTTTAACCATTTCGGAGGTGTTCTGGCTATACCCACCTCTTCATTGCGCTTAATCAAAATGAAATAATATACTGTATCAAATGCACCAGAGAGATCAATCAGAATGAGTCAGGTGGATTTTACGCCATCAAGGTATAACCTAAATTGGTTTAAGACAGACACCAGATCGACTTCCATCCGATTCCAGGTCAGAACCCATTTGGCTATCATCTGGACGATGATTCTTTTCCAGTAGACCAGGTGAAACAAAGTTGTACAGTTTCAGACTCCTTATTGAGCCTCATTTATTAGGAAATCTGATATGTTGAAACCTTCAATTCCAAGAGTTTGATCATTGTCTTTTTTTGTGCATGCGCTGACCAATTTGCTTAGCAAAAACTAAACAGAGGTAAATCTGTACATCATTTCACCCATTTGTGCCTCTTGGAATGATCTATGTTTTCCCATTCATGTGATTAGGTAAATACCTGCTGTACATTTACTCACAGCACCATAACACTGCTAACAATAGAGTGACTCTGTCAAACACACCACAGTTTGTTTAACTCCTTCTGTGCTCATGACGGAATGGTTCCGTCATGAGCACAAGTTCTAGTGTGCTCATGACGGAACCATTCCGTCATGAGCACATGCACAGGAAATCCCTCTGCTGCAGACAGCAGAGGGATTTCCCATTTTTTTTTTTGCCTGGGGAGGTGGGGAAGAGCTTCCCCAACCTCCCCAGGCCTAGTTTTGTATTTCATTGCAATGACGATCGCGTGCATGGTGCGCTATCGTCATTGCAACTAAATCGAAACTGAAACTTCGTTTCAGTTTCTCAGTTTCGGTGCTCGTGGGGTTATCTCAGCACCCCGAGCACCAAAAAAGATGGGAGAGGTATCGTTGGAAAGGGGAGAATCTCCCCTTTCCAATAGTACCCTTCCCTAGTGGATCCCTGCTTGGGGATTCTTTTTTTTTATTGACATTGGTGTGGGGGTTGCCCACAAAGGGCATGGCAATGCCCCCACCCCCCAGAGAAATGTAAGTCTTTCTGGCCCCCTGGGGGGCAGATGGGGCAGTAGCCCCCAATCTGCCCCCCCGGGGGGGCAGAAAGCCCACTAGGAAGCAGGGATTTTTTTTATTGACGTTGGGGTGGGGGCTGCCCAAAAAGGGCATGGCAATGCCCCCACCCCCCCCCCAAGAGAAATGTCAGCCTTTCTGCCCCCCTGGAGGGCAGAAAGACCACTAGAAACCAGGGATTTTTTTTATTGACGTTGGGGTGACCCAAAACAAAACGTGGACACACCACATTTTACAGTGAAAACTGACACTATTTTGCAAAGTGCCAAGCTGTAGATTTTGAACCCTAGCTCTCCCGGCACCTAGGGAAACTTAGCAAACCTATACATTTTTGAAAACTAGACACCCAGGGGAATCCAGGATGGGGTGACTTGTCTGGCTCTCACCAGGTTGTTACCCAGAATCCCTTGCAAACCTCAAACTTTGTAAAAAAAAAACATTTTCCTCACATTTCTGTGGTGGAAAGTTCTGGAATCTGCGTGGATCCACAAAATTCCACCTACCCCGCATTCCCCAAAGTCTTCCGAGAAAAATGGTACCTCACTTGTGTGGGTAGGCCTAGTCCCGCGACAGGAAACGGCCCAAAACGCAACGTGGACACAACATATTTTCACAGTGAAAACGGACTCTTTTTTTGCCAAGCGCCTAGCTGTAGATTTTGAACCCTAGCTCTGCCGGCACCTAGGGAAACCTAGCAAACCTATATATTTTTGAAAACTAGACACCGAGCGGAATCCAGGACGGTGTGACTTGTCTGGCTCTCACCAGGTTCTGTTACCCAGAATCCCTTGCAAACCTCAAAATTTGTCAAAAAAACACATTTTCGTCACATTTCTGTGGTGGAAAGTTCTGGAATCTGTGTGGATCCACAAAATTCCACCCAGCCCACATCCCCCGAAGTCTTCCGAGAAAAATGGTACCTCACTTGTGTGGGTGGGTCAAGTACCCGCGACAGGCAAGGGCCCAAAACCTATTGAGGCAACTTCAAAATTACCTATCACAAAACAACCTGGTTTTGCAAGGGGGGTCCCATGAGTTTTTGGCCCCGGGCTCGGCGGCCACCTAGGGAAACATACCAAACTCACACATTTCTGAAAACTAGACACCCGGGGGAGTCCGGCAAGGTATGGCTTGCGTGGGTCCCCCAACATTTCCCTACCCAGAATCCCCTGCAAACCTCAAATTTTGTTGAAAAAATCTATTTTTTCTCACATTTCTGAGTGGGAAAGTTGTAGGCTCACTGGGATGACACAAATTTCCTACCACCCAGCGTTCCCCCAGGTCTCCCGATAAAAATAGTACCTCACTTGTGTGGGTAGGCATAGTGGCTGCAACAGGAAATGGCCCAAATCGTACTGTGGAGACTTCAAAATTGCCTATAACAAAACTACCTGGTTTGGGGAGGGCACCTGGGGTTTTGGCCCCGGGCTTGCCACCATCTAGGGAAACCTACCAAACCCACACATTTCTGAAAACTAGACACCCTGGGGAGTCCAATAAGGTATGGCTTGCGTGGATCCCCAACGTTTCCCTACCCAGAATCCTCTGCAAACCTTAAATTTAGCTGAAAAAACCACATTTTCCACATATTTTTGTGTGGAATCACCGTGGCGGCACAAATGTCCTACTCCAAAGCGTTCTCCTTAGTGTCCCGAGTAAAATGATACCTCACTTGATGGCCGCCAAGCTCGGGACCAAAAACTCATGTGAGCCCCCTTGCAAAACCAGGTCATTTTCGGATACATAGGGGGCATCTGAGTTTTTGGTCCCGAGTTGGCAGCCATCTAGGGAAACCTACCAAACCCACACATTTCTGAAAACTAGAGACCCAGGGGAGTCCAGGGAGGTATGGCTTGCGTGGGTCCTCCAATGTTTTCCTACCCAGAATCCCCTGCAAACCTCAAATTTTGATTAAAAAATCACTTTTTTCTCAAATTTTTGTGTGGCTAAGTTCTGGAATCTATGTGGATCCACAAATTTCCTACCACCCAGCGTTCCCCCAGGTCTCCCGAGAAAAATGGTACCTCACTTGTGTGGGTGGGTCAAGTACCCGCGACAGGCAAGGGCCCAAAACCTATTGAGGAGACTTCAAAATGACCTATCACAAAACAACCTGGTTTTGCAAGGGGAGTCACTTGGGTTTTTGGCCCCAGGCTCGGTGGCCATCTTGGAAAACTACCAAACCCACACATTTCTGAAAACTAGACACCCGGGGGAGTCCAGCGAGGTATGGGTTCTGTGGGTCCCCCAACGTTTTCCTACCCAGAATGCCCTGCAAACCTCAGATTTAGCTGAAAAAAATCCCTTTTTTCTCACATTTCTGTGTGGGAAAGTTCTGGAATCCACGTGGATCCACAAATTTTCATCCACCCAGCATTCCCCCAGGTCTCCTGATAAAAATGATACCTCACTCGCATGGGTGGGTCAAGTACCCGCGACAGGCAAGGGCCCAAAACCTATTGAGGCAACTTCAAAATGACCTATCACAAAACAACCTGGCTTTGCAAGGGAAGTCACCTGGGTTTTTGGCCCCAGGCTCGGTGGCCATCTAGGAAAACTACCAAACCCACACATTTCTAAAAACTAGACACCTGGGGGAGTCCAGCGAGGTATGGCTTGTGTGGGTCCCCCAACGTTTTCCAACCCAGAATGCCTTGCAAACCTCAAATTTAGCTGAAAAATCCCTTTTTTCTCACATTTCTGTGTGGGAAAGTTCTGGAATCCATGTGGATTCACAAAGTTCCTACCACCCAGCATTCCCCCAGGTCTCCTGATAAAAATGATACCTCACTCGCGTGGGTGGGTCAAGTACCCGCGTCAGGCAACGGCCCAAAACGTATTGAGGAGACATCAAAATGACCTGTCACAAAACAACCTGGTTCTGCAAGAGGGTTCACCTGGGTTTTTGGCCCCGGGCTCGGCGGCCATCTTGGAAAACTACCAAACCCACACACTTCAAAATTGCCTATAACAAAACTACCTGGTTTGGGGAGGGCACCTGGGGTTTTGGCCCCGGGCTTGCCACCATCTAGGGAAACCTACCAAACCCACACATTTCTGAAAACTAGACACCCTGGGGAGTCCAATAAGGTATGGCTTGCGTGGATCCCCAACGTTTCCCTACCCAGAATCCTCTGCAAACCTTAAATTTAGCTGAAAAAACCACATTTTCCACATATTTTTGTGTGGAATCACCGTGGCGGCACAAATGTCCTACTCCAAAGCGTTCTCCTTAGTGTCCCGAGTAAAATGATACCTCACTTGATGGCCGCCAAGCTCGGGACCAAAAACTCATGTGAGCCCCCTTGCAAAACCAGGTCATTTTCGGATACATAGGGGCATCTGAGTTTTTGGTCCCGAGTTGGCAGCCATCTAGGGAAACCTACCAAACCCACACATTTCTGAAAACTAGAGACCCAGGGAGTCCAGGGAGGTATGGCTTGCGTGGGTCCTCCATGTTCTCTACCCAGAATCCCCTGCAAACCTCAAATTTTGATTAAAAATCACTTTTTCTCAAATTTTTGTGTGGCTAAGTTCTGGAATCTATGTGGATCCACAAATTTCCTACCACCCAGCGTTCCCCAGGTCTCCCGAGAAAAATGGTACCTCACTTGTGTGGGTGGGTCAAGTACCCGCGACAGGCAAGGGCCCAAAACCTATTGAGGAGACTTCAAAATGACCTATCACAAAACAACCTGGTTTTGCAAGGGGAGTCACTTGGGTTTTTGGCCCCAGGCTCGGTGGCCATCTTGGAAAACTACCAAACCCACACATTTCTGAAAACTAGACACCCGGGGGAGTCCAGCGAGGTATGGGTTCTGTGGGTCCCCCAACGTTTTCCTACCCAGAATGCCCTGCAAACCTCAGATTTAGCTGTGTCCCGAGTATCATTTTACTCGGGACACTAAGGAGAATGCTGTGGGGTAGGACATTTGTGCCGCCACGGTGATTCCACACAAAAATATGTGGAAAATTTGTTTTTTCCAGCTAAATTTGAGGTTTGCAGGGGATTCTGGGTAGGGAAACGTTGGGGGATCCACGCAAGCCATACCTCATTGGACTCCCCAGGGTGTCTAGTTTTCAGAAATGTGTGGGTTTGGTAGGTTTCCCAAGATGGCGGTGAGCCCAGGGCCAAAACCCCAGGTGCCCCCCCCAAAACCAGGTAGTTTTGTTATAGGTAATTTTGAAGCCTCCACAGTACGATTTGGGCCATTTCCTGTTGAAGTCACTATGCCTACCCACACAAGTGAGGTACCATTTTTATCAGGAGACCTGGGGGAACGCTGGGTGGGAGGAAATTTGTGGATCCACGCAGATTCCAGAACTTTCCCACAAAGAAATTTGAGAAAAAAGTGATTTTTTTCTGCAAAATTTGAGGTTTGCAGGGGATTCTGGGTAGGAGAATGTTGGGGGACCCACGCAAGCCATACCTCGCTGGACTCCCCCGGGTGTCTGGTTTCCAGAAATGTGTGGGTTTGGTAGGATTCCCTAGATGGCCGGCGAGCCCCGGGCCAAAAGCTCATGGGACCCCCCTTGCAAAACCAGGTTGGTTTGGGATAGGTAATTTTGACGTCGCCTCGATAGGTTTTGGGCCCTTGCCTGTAGCGGGTCCTTGACCCACCCACCCGAGTGAGGTACCATTTTGATCAGGAGACCTGGGGGAATGCTGGGTGGGAGGAAATTTGTGGATCCACGCAGATTCCAGAACTTTCCCACACAGAAATTTGAGAAAATAGTGATTTTTTCAGCGAAATTTGAGGTTTGCAGGGGATTCTGGGTAGGAGAATGTTGGGGGCCCTTGCCTGTCGCGGGTACTTGACCCACACACGCAAGTAAGGTACCATTTTTCTTGGAAGACTTTGCGGAACGCGGGGTAAGTGGAATTTTGTGGATCCACGCAGATTCCAGAACTTTCCACCACAGAAATGTGAGGAAAATGTGTTTTTTTTGACAATTTTTTAGGTTTGCAAGGGATTCTGGGTAACAGAACCTGGTGAGAGCCAGTCAAGTCACCCCATCCTGGATTCCCCTTGGTTTATAGTTTCAAAAATGTATAGGTTTGCTAGGTTTCCCCAGGTGCCGGCAGAGCTAGGGTTCAAAAACTACAGCTAGGCACTTTGCAAAAAAAGTGTCATTTTTCACTGTGAAAATGTAGTGTGTCCACGTTTCGTTTTGCGCAGTTTCCTGTCGCGGGCAATAGGCCTACCCACACAAGTGAGGTACCATTTTTCTCGGAAGACTTTGGGAAATGCAGGGTGGGTAGAATTTTGTGAATCAACGCAGATTCCAGAACTTTCCACCACAGAAATGTGAGGAAAATGTGTTTTTTTTGATAATTTTTTAAGTTTGCAAGGGATTCTGGGTAACAGAACCTGGTGAGAGCCAGTCAAGTCACCCCATCCTGTATTCCCCTTGGTGTATAGTTTTCAAAAATGTATAGGTTTGCTAGGTTTCCCTAGGTGCCGGCAGAGCTAGAGTTAAAAAACTACAGCTAGGCACTTTGCAAAAAAAGTGTCATTTTTCACTGTGAAAATGTAGTGTGTCCACGTTGCGTTTTGCTCCGTTTCCTGTCACGGGCAATAGGCCTACCCACACAAGTGAGGTACCATTTTTCTTGGAAGACTTTGGGAAATGCAGGGTGGGTAGAATTTTGTGGATCAACGCAGATTCCAGAACTTTCCACCACAGAAATGGGAGGAAAATTTGTTTTTTTTGACAATTTCTTAGGTTTGCAAGGGATTCTGGGTAACAGAACCTGGTGAGAGCCAGTCAAGTCACCCCATCCTGGATTCCCATGGGTGTCTAGTTTTCAAAAGTGTATAGGTTTGCTAGGTTTCCCTAGGTGCCGGCAGAGCTAGGGTTAAAAAACTACAGCTAGGCACTTTGCAAAAAAAGGGTCATTTTTCACTGTGAAAATGTGGTGTGTCCACGTTGTGTTTTGTGCCATTTCCTGTTGCGGGCACTAGGCCTACCCACACAAGTGAGGTACTATTTTTCTCGGAAGACTTTGGGGAATGCTAGGTGGGTGGAATTTTGTGGATCCACGCAGATTCCAGAACTTTACACCACAGAAATGTGAGGAAAATGTGGTTTTTTTGATAATTTTTTAGGTTTGCAAGGGATTCTGGGTAACAGAACCTGGTGAGAGCCAGTCAAGTCACCCCATCCTGGATTCCCCTGGGTGTCTAGTTTTCAAAAATCTATAGTTTTGCTCTGTTTCCCTAGGTGCCGGCAGAGCTAGGGTTCAAAAACTACAGCTAGGCACTTTGCAAAAAAAGGGTCATTTTTCACTGTGAAAATGTGGTGTGTCCACGTTGCGTTTTGCACCGTTTCCTGTCGCGGGCACTAGGCCTACCCACACAAGTGAGGTACAATTTTTCTCGGAAGACTTTGGGGAACGTGGGGTAGGTGGAATTTTGTGGATCCACGCAGATTCCAGAACTTTCCACCACAGAAATGTGAGGAAAATGTGTTTTTTTTGCAATTTTTTAGGTTTGCAAGGGATTCTGGGTAACATAACCTGGTGAGAACCAGTCAAGTCACCCCATCCTGGATTTCCCTGGGTGTCTAGTTTTCAAAAATGTATAGGTTTGCTAGGTTTACCTAGGTGCCGGCAGAGCTAGGGTTCAAAAACTACAGCTAGGCACTTTGCAAAAAAAGGGTCATTTTTCACTGTGAAAATGTGGTGTGTCCACGTTGCGTTTTGCACCGTTTCCTGTCGCGGGCACTAGGCCTACCCACACAAGTGAGGTACCATTTTTCTCGGAAGACTTTGGGGAACGCGGGGTGGGTGGAATTTTGTGGATCCACACAGATTCTAGAACTTTTCACCACAGAAATGTGAGGAAAATGTGTTTTTTTTCCCAATGTTTTAGGTTTGCAAGGGATTCTGGGTAACAGAACCTGGTGAGAGCCAGTCAAGTCACCCCATCCTGGATTCCCCTGGGTGTCTAGTTTTTAAAAATGTATAGGTTTGCTAGGTTTCCCTAGGTGCCGGCAGAGCTAGGGTTCAAAAACTACAGCTAGGCACTTTGCAAAAAAAGGGTCATTTTTGACTGTGAGAATGTGGTGAGTCCACGTTGCGTTTTGGGCCGTTTCCTGTCGCGGGCACTAGGCCTACCTACACAAGTGAGGTACCATTTTTCTCGTAATACTTTGGGGAACGCGGGGTGGGTGGAATTTTGTGGATCCACGCAGATTCCAGAACTTTCCACCACAGAAATGTGAGGAAAATGTGTTTTTTTGGACAATTGTTTAGGTTTGCAAGGGATTCTGGGTAACAGAACCTGGTGAGAGCCAGTCAAATCACCCCATCCTGGATTCCCCTGGGTGTCTAGTTTTTAAAAATGTATAGGTTTGCTAGGTTTCCCTAGGTGCCGGCAGAGCTAGGGTTCAAAAACTACAGCTAGGCACTTTGCAAAAAAAGGGTCATTTTTCATTGTGAAAATGTGGTGTGTCCACGTTGCGTTTTGAACCATTTCCTGTCGTGGGCACTAGGCCTACCCACACAAGTGAGGTACCATTTTTATCGGGAGACTTAGGGTAACACAGAATTTTAGAGCAACTGTTATTACCTATTGACTTTCGATGCATTTCTGCCTTCCAATTGAAAGACAATGTGTAAAAAAGAAGTCATTTTGAAAAATGACCTATAATTCTCATGCTAGTATGGGTACTCCAAATTTTGGAAATGTGCAAATATCTACTGTTTCTAAACTCTATATTTTGTTCCCATTTCAGAAATACATAGGTGTCTGTCATACCGATTTTTCCATGTATACATTTTCCCAGAATAATTGCTATATACCCGGTACGTAATAAAAAACCATTGCAAGACGCTGCTCAGTTATTGGCTCTGGGTTCGTCGGGTTCTTGGTGAACCTACAAGTCCTATATATTCCCACAACCAGAAAGGTCCAGCGGTTGTAACGGTATATTGCTTTCAAACAGTTGTCATAGTTAGAAGAAGTTACAGGTGAAAACGCTGACACAAATGGCTGTTTTTTTCAACTAATTTTCAATTTTTCCTATATTTAATGGTTAGTTTCTATAAAGAAACCTTGAAAGATCTACACAAATGACCCCTTGCTGAATTTAGAATTTTGTCTACTTTTCTAAAATGTATAGCTTTCCAGGATCCATTATTGCTTTCAAACCCATTTCTACCATTAACTGGAAAGAGGTTGAAAGCACAAAAAATAGCACAAATAGGCTATGTCCCAGAAAAATGCCAAAACTGTGTACAATTTTTTGGTTTTCTGACAAAAGTCTGCTTGGCCCTGAAAGCTGGGAAGATGGTGATTTCAGCACCACAACTCCTTTTTTGATACCATTTGCAGGGAAAAATCCAGACGCTTTCATCTGTAGCCCTTTTTTCCCATTTAAAAAAAAAAAAAAAAATTGACCTGTATTTTGGCTAATTTCTGGGTCCCCTCCAGGGGAATCCACAAACCCGGGGTACCTTTAGAATCCCCATGATGTTGGAAAAAAAGGACGCAAATTTGGCGTGGATACCTTATGTGGTCAAAAAGTTACAGGGGCCTAAGCGCGAACTACCCCAAATAGCCAAAAAAAGGCTTAGCACAGGGGGTAAAAGGCCTAGCAGCGAAGGGGTTAATCATACATAAAGGTGGACTATCTATGGTCGGTTGCTGAAAAGGGTCAGGTATTAGAAAGCAAATGAAATAGGAAAAATAATGGGTAAGCATTTTGCAGCATGTAGCATAAAATAACTTCTGTGTGGGAAACGTCAAGCATAATTAAATGTGAAAATGAGTCACATTCATGATAATCAGTCCAGTTAATTCATCTCGACATATAAAATATACATAATATTTACCAGAATATAACTTGCCTATGTTACTCTTCCTCCTCCTCAAAATCATCATTTTTTTCTGCACCACCTAGGAGTACACAGATCTTTGTAATCAGGTGAATGTTATTTTAAGAAAAGCCAGTTACTTTACAAGTCCTTTCTCATCCACAAAACCATCACCAGTACTAAACTCCACTTAAAGTGGCTGCTGTGTTGTCAGCAAAAATGCCTCTTAACTCTAACCAAAAATATGCAACACATTTTTATGCTTCCATTTAAGAAGATCTTTGACCACTGATTACATGTGGGTCATGTCATATATACAGTTCTTAATTTGCAAAAGAATAAGTGCCAGAGCGCAAAGTTTTGCTCTGAAGTCCATTGTTGGATTTATCAAATGTTGGGGATGCCCAATCCAAAGGCTGCATAGTCTTGATTCCACCTCATGACTCTTTAATCTATCATCAGACACAACATGTTCCTTTAGCTCACATTGTAGGTTCTTCTTAATTTCTGCTTTCTCCCATGGGTTTTTCCGTCTATCTCTTCCTCCTTCTTTCCTCCTTGAGTGATTGCCTCTCTCTTGCTCTGGGTTGAAGTCTAATGAGGAAAACTAAGTTCTAGTCCCTAAAAATCAGTGCCAGTGTACCCCACCTGCAACAACCATCTTAAATTAAGCACTACCTGTACTCCTGCCTCAGCATCTCAGACCTACCTATGGCACCGCTTTGTTTTATCTTCTTATCGAATGTGTTTGCAATGATGATATTTCCCAACTGGCCATAATTTAATAGGTGACAGTCACAATGCAATGCAGACCCACAATTACACCCAATAGATTTTTTCATTTTCATCATTGTTTTCTGTAGAATTGTCTGTCAATTCCCTGAAATCTCAACGTAGTTTAAGTCTGACATGTAGAATTTATTTGCTCTGCGTTGAACACCAACATCAAGTTCTGAAAGGTTTTATCGAGAAATATGGCCTCAGGGTAAAAATCATGTGTTTTAATGAAATAATGCAGGTGGCCCGAGTCAAACAAAAAAACAGTTATTGGAAAGGTTCTTTATTCTCCAGCCTCCTCCTTCTGACCACTTTCACAATCATATATCTTATTATAAAAGCAGGTCTTTAGCAGGTACAACTTCAGGAGGATCACAGGTTGCCACTGTCTTCCTAATTCACCCTCAGAGTTGCTTTTAAAATATGCCACTGGACTCGGCACAGTAGTCACATCAGTTCCTGCAGCTTGCTGTTGAGGTGAAGCCTGCGTAATGCATATTGTACCTTGCTATTAGTCAATGTACTATGGTGGTTTACAAGCAAGGCATTTTTGGTGGAATATGATTGCCTGTTGAAAAACATATGATTTCACAGAATATCAAACTTATGATTTCACAGGCATAGGTTACACTCATATCGTGCCCTATCTGTTGCTCATCCAACAAATGTATTTTGCTCACTTGGCCAGAAAGCGATCAGGAAAAAAGGGTTAGAGAAGCAAACAGAAAGAATATTTCCAGAAATCAGTCATCCAATTCACTTGAATGTTCTTCTGATTGTCACACTTACTTTTATGGTGGACAAGTATAGGAACTGTGCAAGCATATCACACATACACTTGTGAGCACATCAGCATCTCATGAATCTTTAAGGAAGTGAGAACTTAATGTACTTAGTTATTTCTGCTAGGTTCAGGACTGTGATTCCATTGTTGACACAGTCTGCTGTAAAAAAAAATCTTCAGAAGATATACTCCCAACAAGACATTTACATGAGCCCTGAAGGCATCTACAATGGCCCTAACATTAAGAAGGATACCCAGTATCTTGTATCACAATGTGTTTAAAATCAGAATGTTTGATATTGCTTATTGGAATCTATTAACGTTGATGGTAGAGTTGGGTCTGAACAAAAGACACCATGTTAGTTGGTTGTTATGGTCATTTAGCCCATGACACTTGAACAAATATCCAAAGTCATATTTTTTTCAACCCTTGTCCTTGGTGAAGTATCTTCAGCAAATGTGTGACCACTGGACTATAAAATTCTGTTACTGCCCTTTCAGAGAATAATTGGTAGGTGAATGATAAAAATATTGATTCAAAAATATCATGCAACTTGAATATTGTGTCAACAATCTCATGTCTACAAATGCAAAAATATTGGGTGACAATATATAAAAGGTAAGAATGTTGTGTTATGTGTATATATCATTTTTAAAATATCACTATATCTAATATTGTTTAATTTAATATAGTTGTATTTCATATTTTAAATAATGTAATATATATTAGTTATTATATTCACTGTAGGGGTTAATATTGATAGTGCATTTGTTTTATATTTTTGTATGTATAGTTTGTAATTGTTAATGTGGATTTTTATTTTTACATTTAATTAGCAATTTATAATTGAGTAGTGGGTTGTTAAGTTTGTAGGGGATTAGTGTGGGAAGTTATAGATAGATATAGAAGATAAATTATTGTTTGTATTTTTAATTAATTTTTATTTTAATGAAAGATTTGTTTGGTTTGATGTAATTTGATTAATTGATTCATCGTTATTTCAATGTTTTAGGTCTACTTCGTCATTTTTTATGTATATTTTATTTTCGCACAGTTAAATTAGTAATTTATGTTCTAGTTGCAGGTTGTACATTTTTTAGGGTAATAGAGAGGAAAGTTATTTAAATCCTAATGTTATTTTTTGATTATATTTTTCTTTTAATTTAATATTTAATTGTTACTTAATCATGTTAATTGTTTAGTTGATTATTGATTCCATTTTCATGGACCATTCAGGCGCCCTACTCACCAAACAGGCACGGCCAAGGTAGACCCTCTCATGGAATCGATCCTTTGGCCTTGAGCTTGGCTGTGATAGACTCTCGCCCTTCCCTTTCCACTGATTTGGATGGAGCCGTGGAGGACTTTACGAGTTGGATCTCGCAGGCGGTGGAACATCTAGCCTCGCCCTCCTCCAATAAGCGGGTAAGAATCTCCCCTTCTAAACCCTGGTTTTCAAGCGAGCTTAAAGAGCAAAAACAGTATTGTAAAAAACTAGTAAGGTGCTGGAGACTGGCTTACTGCCCCCTTGCCCCCTTGCCAAAACAGCACTTAGGAAGGCCCAGAAAGCATACTATGCCTCCATTAGTCTGGCTAAAAGTCGTCATTACGCTGAGCGTATAGCTCAGTCTAGAAATAATGCCAAAGAGATCTTCTCAATAGTTCAGAGCTTTGTGACCCCTTGCGCGGAGCACATCACACTACCTACCTCGGATACATGGTGTGAGAAACTTTCGAGTTTCTTTATTGATAAGATTCAGGCAATACAAGTGAGCTTCTGGTCGGCTACTTCTGGCCAGGAAGGGACACCCCTCCAGAATATCTCTGGATCTAGCTCACTTGCTCTTAGCTCTTCTTTTTCCCTGACTGAATTTTCCCTTGTCGCGCCTCAAGACACAATGATTATCCTTAAATCATTGAAATCGGGCTGACCCCAGCCGACCCCTGTCTAGCACGGCTACTAGCCGCTGTTGCAGAAGTGGTTAATGCAGAGGTTAATGTCCTCATTAATATGTCCCTCCAAACCGCCACTGTTCCACTTGTGTGGAAACAGGCCAAACTCCTTCCTCTGCTTAAAAAACCCTCTCTGGATCCCTCCAATCCTGCCAACTTCCGCCCTATTTCACTTCTCCCGGCCGTGGCCAAGGTGTGCGAGAAAGCGGTTTTCAAACAGCTCGCTAATTTTGTAGAAACTTCTGGCCTGCTCCATCCTGCCCAATCAGGGTTCAGAGCTACATATAGTACAGAGACGGCGCTTGTGGAAATATCAGAGGCAATCAGAGAGTGCTTAGATGTTGGCGGGAGAACGGCTCTGATTTTATTAGACCTCTCTGCCGCCTTCAATACGGTGCCACACTCTCTGTTACTAGCCCGTCTCGCAAACATTGGAGTTTCTGGCCTAGCGTGGAACTGGATTAAGTCATTTCCGGAGGATAGATCGCAGCAAGTATGGCTACCTCGATTTTCCTCGGCCCCTCGAAAGGTGACTACTGGAGTGCCACAGGGCTCCACCCTGAGCCCTCTTCTTTTTAATCTATATCTCACCCCCTTGATCTATCTTGCAGAGGAGCTGGGAGCAAAGATCATCGCTTACGCGGATGATACCCAGCTCCTCTTTACTTGGAAGGATACTGATATATCCCCACTCCAAGCTAGAGACTGTCTTACAGCAGTCTTTAAATGGCTTGCATCAGCTCAGCTGAAGTGCAATGAGGATAAGTCAGAGATTCTCCTATATGGATCCTTTCCTCCACAGTTCAGGGAAGCTCTCTGGCCGACTGACTACCCCCTACCCAGTTCTACGGGTCAGGCAGTCAAGAACTTGGGGGTCTGGTTCAATGAGAATCTTCGGTTCTCTACGCAAATAAAGAAACTGGCAGGTCAGTGCTTTGGCACAATGAAATCTCTTAAGAAATTCCTGCCACTGTTACCCAGGACAGCTAAGGAGATGGTTACCCATGCCCTGATTCTCACTCGCCTTGATTATGCCAACGCACTTTACATCGGCCTGCCAGGATACCAGCTTAAGAAACTCCAAGTCATACAAAATGTGGCGGCTAGAGCTTTGCTTGGCATCCCGGGCAGGTCTAGCGTAAAACAACATTTGCATGATCTGCATTTGCTTCCCGTGGCTCAAAGAGTCAAATTCAAAGCCCTCACTTTGGCCCATGCAGCCCTCCATGGATCTGGCCCGCTCTATCTGAGGAAACATTTCAGTTTTTGTTCTCCACGAAGACATCTACGCTCAGCCTCGCAGTGTCTGGCAGGGATCCCCCGCTTTCGTCTTGTTAGAGTGGGAGGCAGCTCCCTATCTTTCAAGGCGGCTGAAGCTTGGAAATCCCTTCCATACGAGTTACGGAGCACTCAAGACCCCAGATTGTTTAGGAAGCGATTAAAAACTCTGTTGTTCACTTAATCTGCAGTTACTTTCAGCTCCCCACTGTTTTTACTTGGCTTCCGCGCCGGGACACTCCTGAGTAGCCGTGCGCGTTATAAATGTTTATAACATAACATAACATAACATTATTTTTATACTTTTTGTTGTATTTTAATTAACTGTTAATTTATTAAGTACTAGACTTGATAATAACATTTGTAAATTTATTTTATGTAAATTCTTGATTTTAATTTTATTTATTTAATTTAATTAATATTTTAATGTTTTTTAGCTGCTGAGCAAGATGACCACCTGACACCGTGGATCCGGCAACCTTCTAGATAATCCTCACTAAGCCATACTTAATCCACATCCTAGAGGTGATCAAAACTCCAATAAGTAGAAGTCGAGATATGATTTTTCAAAGATTAAATGCAAAAATAGTGCTTAGAAGTCACTAGCTGTCAAAAGGTCACTTGAGGTCATGAGGGACCGGTGCACAGCCAAAGTTCAAGCCAACCACGATCGACGGCAGGCCAGCTACAGGACCTAGACAGGTCCCACTGAAGAAATACCTTGGATGAAACTTTTTTTAGTGTTCGAGGGTCTACTGCGTCATCGTCGAACCACGAAGAGGGGGGCCCACACCGCCGTCCAGCTCCGCTGAAGTGAATGCAATGCGTCGTCATCAAGCCACGCAGAGCTTCGTCGTCGAGCTGCACAGGCTGTGGAACCACTGTTGTCGGGCAGCATCTGCATCGGCCTCAAAGGGCGATGCAGTGGAATTTCTCAAGCAGTCGAAGCGATGCATTGGTTTTTGATGAAAACAGCTGCAGAACCCACTTCTGAGGCCAGAGATTAGAGGGGCACCTCAGGCAAGGGTAGGACTCACAGAAGGCAGAGTCCAGCAGCACCAGCAGAATTGTAGGAAGTCCTTTGTGTCCCTGAGACTTCGGAAAACAGGAGGCAGGCCAGCAAGCCCTTGGAGATCACTTGGAGGGAAGACAGCAGGCAGCAGGGCAACAAGCAGAAGAGCAGTCCTTCCAGAAAAGCAGTTCAGTTGAGTCCTTTAAATAGCACCGCAGTCCTTCTGACAGAGGTTCAGTTCAAGATCCAGAAGTGTCTGATTTTCGGGGGTCAGAGACCTAGTACTTATACCCAAAAGTGCCTTTGATGTAGGGGGTGACTTCAAAAGAACTCTCTGATGTACACAAGGATCCCTTTCAACTCAGTCCTATCTGCCAGGCTAACCCTGGGGGGCAAATAAGTGCTTTGTGTGTGGAAAGGACACTACCTATTGATGTGTGAGTTTCAGCCCTTCCCATTCCTCCCTGCCTAGGAAGATTCATCAGAATGCAGATGAATGAAGATGAGTGCCCAGAATTCAGATGAGCCTCACCTTTCTGTGCTTGTGGCTGTCTAGAGAGAATGCACAAAGTGTAGCTGTCACCCAACCCAGAGGTCTATTGGAGATAGGCTGCCAGGCACAAAGAGCAGCAAGTACAGAGAAATGTCCACTTTTAAAAGTCGTATTTCTAAAACAGTAATGTTACATCCAACATCACCAGTAGGGAATATTTATCATTACCATTCCAAACATATCAAACATGAACAAGCCATTCATCTCTGATCAGGAATAACAGCTTAAAAGTGTATTAAGGAATTCCCAATGTTGGCCTATGAGAGAGATAGGCCTCACAGTAGTGAAAAATGAAATAGGCTGTTTGTCACTACCAGGACATGAAACACATAAAGGTTAATGTCCTAGCTTTTACTTATATAGCACCTTACCCTTAGGGTTACTTAGGGGGAATTTATATGTAATAAATGGGGGGTTTAAGGCTTGGCAAGTGTTGTTAAATGCTATGTTGAAGTGGCAGTAAACTGCACACACAGGAACTGCAGTGTCAGGCCTGAGACAGGTTTAAAAGGTTACTTCTGTGGGTGGAACAATCAGTGCTGCAGCCCACTAGTTGCATTTGAAGTGCATGCCCTGGATATATGGTATACCACTTAACAAGGGATTTACCAGGACAACAAATATGCCAATCTGGTATACACCAATGTCATCATATTTAGGAGAGAAGCATATGCACTTTATCACTGGTTGGCAGTGGTAAAGTGCTCAGAGTCCTAAGGCCAACACAAATAATTAGCAAAACTGAGAGGCAAAAGGCAAAAAGTTGAGGGAAAGTCCATTCTAAGGATGATAGGTCTAACACCAAGGTATTAGTGACACGACTTAAACGAGTAATCCTGACACTAGTCCACCCGGAAACATGTTTTATGCCCAATAGTGGGACCAAACACAATCTGTGTTGCCTATACGGTGTACTGGGGCTTAGCAGCAGAGTGGTGGAGCAGACACTGGTGGTGTCGTTGGATGCCACACAGCCTTCAACACACTGGAATGACCATATATGTTTGCAGTCCTTGACAGGATGTGATTTTTCCCAGCTTCCTAGGCTGGGAATGACTCCTTTATCAATGACTGCTAGCCACAGTCAGTCAAAGGGATCTATTCTGGCCCTTTTGAGCTCCAACTGGGCATGCAACAGGGTTTCTTACTCTCTCCCATGCTTTTCACTCTCACTCTGGAACCGCTTGCACCATGGATCCATCAGGACCCTCTCATCTGAGACCTGAGATGTGACTGTGTGTGGGAGGAGAACATTTCCCTCTATGCGGATGATTTGTTATATATAGAGGACCTGCACAAGTCCATGCAGAGAATACTCCAATTTCTTAACGTTTTGGCCAAAACTCGGGATACAGCATTAACTGGAGGAAGTCCCTGGTGTTCCCTCTTTCTGGGCCCATGTTACAGCACCTCCCTAACTATGGGCTATCCCTGGTGACCAAGGACTTTAAATACCTGGCAATTCACATCACCAGAGATAGGACCAGGTTTCTAGCCTTAAATATTTACCAACCTCTCGACTGCTTCAGAGAGGATGTGAAACAATGATGGTCCCTCCAGCTGTAGCTGCTAAGTAGTGCGACCCTCTTTAAAATGATGACATTGCCCAAATTCCTTTATGCTATACAGAAAAACTCCCCCCCTATCCCCGCAGATCTTTTTGAGAGAGTAGAAGCTGAAGTGCGGCTCCTACTTTGGGATGGGGCCCCCCATGGATCGCCCTGCCGAAATTAACCAGGAGGGTATACGATGAGGGCATAGTCCTCCCTAACCTCAAAATAAATACTACTGGGTGGCCCAACTAGGAATTAAAACAACTGGGGGCCTCATTTATTAAAAGTGTTTCATCACTGCGTGAAAACAGCGATGCAACACTTTTCAGTGCACCCTCCTTGTGACACCATGGATGCGCTGTATTTACTGTACGGCGCTCCATGTCGCAAGCATTTACAGATACGTCAGTATTCCTGGCGTATCTGTAGGCGCAAAAGTCACGCATTGCTGTGGTGTGTGTGAAAACAGACGCAACTCCAGCAATGAGTCCTTTCACATGGGGGCAAGCTCCATATGAAAGGGCCTGGTCAGTCTTTCGCCTGGTGTGAGGCAGGTGTAAGATTTTGACGCAGTAGCGTCCTAGAGGTTTCGCAGTGAAACCTCATATGATTTCACTGCGTCACTTCTATGAGCCTTTTGTGCGAGGGAACGCCTACCCTGCATACATTATACCCAGATTCAGGTATAATGTAGTGCAGGGATTTACAAAGTGACGCAACTGCTTAGATGTGTCACTTTCTAAATATGGCACAAAGTGGTGCATTTTTTACGCTGCCGCAGCATCACAAACAATGATGCTACAGCAGCGCAAAGGGCTCATAAATAGGCCCTGGGTGTTTGCTGCACAGGAGGAGCCAGCGGTCCAAGTTGATAGATATATGATGGGACCACAGGGATTTCCCACAGTACTGTACAGAAGCGTTCCGAAGCAATCTTTACCACCACACACTGGAAAAATGAGGGGGTCTAGGAGGAGACAATGGCATTCCTGGGCTGGAAAGGCAGCCCCCATGAACAGAACCCACTATGGGACAGTGGCATACTTGTGGTGGTGGGGAGCCTGAAGAGGTTTACACAGTGGGACACAACAGGGATTTCACAACTGGGTGACCTATGGCCAGAGGGTGACATTGTCCCCAGGGACACCCTCATAGAGTCCTAACAAATGGCAAGCACCAACATATTTCACTACATTCAGGTAAGAGGTTGTGTTCCGTGGGGTCAAGTTCTTGCCAAATTCACCTGCCTTGAAGACAGGCTGCTGACTGACTGCATGATCAGGGGCACAACCTCCTTGGTGTACAACAAAATGCTTCATGATTCCCCAAATGGCCTGTGTGAACTGAAAGCTGAATGGGAATGGGATTTTGGGAAAATTTAGGAGGATGAATAGGAGAAAGCCCTTCAAGGCCCAAGAGAAATCGCAATTAGGGCAGGATTCCAGCTCATCAATCTCCAGATCCTACACACAGCCTACTATTCCCTAGTAAATTTGCACATGATGGGAAGCGGCATCTTGCAAATGTGCACCAGGGAATGTGGCAGGAGAGCACCTTTTCCCACATAGTATAGGACTGTCCCAAACTGCAGAGTTTTTGGGAGGGAATGACACACTTCATTCCACAGTTGTTCGGCCTCTCTGTAGTGCAGGTGGCCAAATGGTTTGTGTTAACTGCTTAACTGCTTCGAACGTTCCGCGCCAGTGCAGAATGTTCTATTAAGCGGGCGGGGCCGCGTCGGCCAACGGACGTGCGCAGCACTACCGTGGTAGTGCTCACGACGGCCGTTGGCCGACAGAAGCACTTAAGGGGTTAAATGCATGGGGGGTGAAACAGAAGGAAAGTACTCTAAACTGTGCTAGGCCCTCAGGCTCATAGTAGA
Organism: Calotriton arnoldi; assembly: GCA_963921515.1. Lineage (NCBI taxonomy): Eukaryota > Metazoa > Chordata > Amphibia > Caudata > Salamandridae > Calotriton > Calotriton arnoldi. The sequence continues at coordinate 836,176 of CAWUFW010005214.1, read as the reverse complement.
AAAGCAAAATATAGCCCAGCACTGGGGCCAAACAGTGCCGGAGAAGACCAAATGAGAGAGGGACATGGACTGGTATATGATGGTGGAGAGAGTGGTATACAAGGGCTAGGGATGCCTAAAGAGATAGGACAAAATCTGGTCTGAATGGCAAACTCACAGAGGACTATGAGAGCCAAATGGTGAACTGTGACCGGTGTGGATCATCACCCCAGAACAGAATCAGTGGGCTTATGATTGGTGGCATATGGTTTTGGTTGTTTGGTTTTCATTTGTGCAAACCCAATAAATATAGTCATTAAAAACTTCTAGTATTATAATGAGTTTATATACAATTAATTGGTATTTATTGGCTAGTAGGGAAGGAGGTAAGGGCATTTTTATATGTTTTATTTGTTACATTATTGTTCTATTAGCAATTGATTGTTTACATTTCTTTTTATCTATAGTACATATTTTATATTTTGAATACGTTTTTATTAAGTTTATGTTGTTAGGTATATCAATGTTTGTTTAAAAATGATTTGGAATGCTATATGTAACTTCTACTAAGTATAGAACTTTCCCTGTTTTTGCTGATGTTCGAGTGGTAATAGTAAATATAACCCCTCCAAAGTCCAAAACTTTCCCTACTGTTGCCTAGATTGGAGTAGGAATAGTAAATCTAACCCCTCAGGAGCATAACACTTTCCCTCATTTCACTTACAATACAGAGGGAGCAGTAAACATAACCTCATCAAACTCCAATAAGTTCCCTACTGTTGCTTGGATTGGAGTGAGAATAATACATCCTAGCCCTCAGAGTTCTAACACTTTCACTAATGTTGTTTATATTACAGTGGGAAAAGTCAATTTACCCCATCAAAGTCCAACACTTTCCAAACTGTTGCTTACATTGGAGTGGGAATAGTAATACTAACCCCTCCAAAGTCCAACACATTCCCTGCTTCCTGCTTTCCCTTACATTGGAATGTGATTAGTAAACCTGACTACCTCAAAGTTTAACAATGTTCCTACAAATTACTTATAATGCTTATAACCCTATCTCTTCTCTCTCTCTCTATAAAAATACATATGTGTATATTACCTACTGGTGGTCGCCAGTAGGTAGTTATAGTTAGGACTTAGTTTCCACAGGAAAAGCATTTTTTGACTTGCCTATAACTTTGGCGTCGTTTAAACAATCTGCATGAAATTTTCCCAAAAGATTGTCAAAGTAGGTTCTGTGTGTCACAGAAAGTTTGGGGGTAATCTGTGCAGTGGGGACTGAGAAATAGAGGTGTGAAATAAGGGTTAGTTTGTAATGTTAATTCCCATAGGAACACGTTGTCGAACCTACAGCCCGAACTGCTGGACGGAATTACACCAAATTTGGCAGAAAGGTAGATGTTGTTACGCAGATTGTGCTTTTTGTTATTTGGTACAAATCTGTTCTGTAGTTTTTGAGAAATTAAAACCAAACTAATAGTGATATCGCTGGCCGCATATATTTTTACCATGGTTTCGCGGTGGCCGCAGAGATTTCACAATGATCCTGTGGCAAATCGCGAATGCACGCACCGGCAAGAATGCTCTGATTGGCTGGATGCAACCTGAACAGAAAGTTGCGGCCGCCTTATCAATAGGGAATGATGTTCGTGGTGACGCCGTGATCGCCAAAGATGGCCCCCCGTGTACCATCTTTGGGACATTGTGAATATTGTGGTCACACTGTGAATATCTGTGAAAATATAAAAAAAATATATATTTGTACACACTCTCCGGTCACTGTCACAGACTCATGTATGCACTGGCAAACTTACTCACACATGTATATATACCCATTCACATACCCACCCACACTTATACATCCAGTAACATACCCATTCTGATACTCATGTACCCACTCACATACCCATCCAGGTACTCATGCACCCACTTACAGACTCACTCGGAGAGTGATGCACCCATGTACAAACCCACTCAGAGACCCACGCACCTACATAGAGACTCACTCATACACTCATGCGCACAGTCTCAGACCCACTTAGAGACTCTTACTCCTACTCACAGACCTACCTGGGCAATCATGTACCCACTCACAGACCCACTCAGATACTCATGTACTCAGAGACTCATGCACCCACTTACAGGCCCACTCACACACTCATGTATGTACTCAGACTCACTGAGACACTCACATACCCACTCACAGGTCTACTCAGATACTCATGCACCCACTCACACACCTGTACAGTCACTCACATACTTAGTCACAGACCTTCTCAGAGACTTATGCACTCAGTCACTCACTCATACACTCAGACACTCACACACCCACTCACAGATCCACCCAGACACTCACCCCCCCAGTCACAGACCCACTCAGCCACTCATGCATGCACCCATTCACTCACCCACTCAGAAACTTATGCTCTCACTACCAGACCCATTATGACACTCATACACCCACTCACAATTCTACTCAGACACTCATGTTATGTTATGTTAGGGAAATTTGTACAGCACAACGGTTACCCTAGGGTGTCCTGGCACTCGCTACTGTCCTCCCAATAAAACATCACTTGCCGCCAGTATATAGATCAAACAGCCATGTTTTTAGAGCCTTCCTGAAAGCCAATAAATCAGTAGCATTCCTCAGCTGAAAAGGGAGGTTATTCCAAGCCTTTGCCGCACCAGCAGCAAAACTTCTGCCTCCCCACCTTGCTTTTTTGTAGGGGGTACCATCACTAGTTTTGCTCCTAGGGAGTGGAGTGACCTTTTGGGCACATACCACTGAAAGTGTTGTTTCAAGTAATCAGGACCTGTACCTTGTAGGGCCCTAAAAACCAAACAAAGGGATTTAAATTGCACCCGCTTCTTAACAGGCAACCAGTGAAGTCTTTTGATTTCACTTGAGATCGATGCAAATTTCGGTGGGCCAGTAAGCAGTCTAGCGGCCGCATTCTGCAGCACTTGTAATTTATGAAGAAAACGCTCCTGCATATTCAGATATAAACTGTTGCAATAGTCCAGCCTTGACATAGTTAATGCTGTAACCACTGTTCGCTGGCTATCTTTCGGCAGAAAAGGAAGAATTTTCTTCATTATTCTGAGAGTGTGTGATGTGGCCGAAACTACTGTGTTGACTTGATTGCCCAACTCGAGCCTGTCATCTATTAACACTCCCAGATTCTTTACTTTCCTAATGGGTGTCGGGAGGTATCCCATAGAGTCGGGCCACCAAGTTGGGGTCCAAAACTTAGCATCGTTCCCAAACAGGATGACCTCAGTTTTGCTCGAGTTGAGCTTTAAACAGTTTTGGGACATCCACCTTCCTACTGCCACCATACACTCATGGAACCGCTTTCCTGTTGCCTTTTCCTGCCCAGGCCGTAGCGACACCACAATTTGCGAGTCATCCGCATACGAGGTAAGGCAAAAACCAAAGGAATTAATAAGGGGAGCCAGCGAAGACACATAAACAGTAAAAAGTGTAGGGCTCAAAGACGACCCCTGCGGAACTCCACAGGGCAGCGAGAAGGGTTTAGAATAAAATTCCCCTAGTGAGACTATTTGCAGTCTGTCCGATAGAAAGGACTTCAAGAGTGTCCATGCTTTATCCTGCACTCCGCAGGCCCGCAGACGGTCCATCAATAGGCCGTGATGGACCGTATCGAAGGCCGCGGAAAGATCAAGCATGATCATGGCGGCCTTCCCTCCCTGGTCCAAAGCTACCCTGATCTCTTCCGTAGATTTTAGAAGTGCAGTTTCCGTGCTATGCCCTTCTCTGAACCTGTATTGAGTAGGATCCAAAACTTTTGCATCACATAAATAAGCACTCAATTGTGCATTCATTCTTTTCTCGACCAGTTTGGATGGAAGAGGAAGACGTGAGATAGGTCGAAAGTTATTTGGATCCGTTGGGTCCAGGCTGGGCTTCTTTAGAAGTGGCAAAATTGAGGCAATTTTCCACAATTTACGGAAATGCCCTTCTGCAAATACTGCATTAAATAGAGAAGTAAGTGAAAGGGAAATCAGTTCTGGGGCTAATTTTGCCACTGCAACAGGACATGGGTCATAAGGGGAGCCTGATTTCGCTGACGTGAGAAGTTTATGGGTATCGGACGTGGTTATTGGTAAAAACTTGTCCAGAGTAGGCTGTAATCCTACAGCCAACTTCTGATCCTCTGTTGGGGTCACTGTCACATCCGTTGTTGGACCCTTAAAAGTTGCAAAGATATTCTCCACTTTCGCCAGAAAAAACCTGGCAATTTCCTCGCATAATTCCTGGCTTCTTTGAATGTTTGCTGGTTGGGGATGCGCCAGACTAGTTACCGTTTTAAAAAGTTCTTTGGGCGAATGTTTGGCTAAGTTAATTCGACCAACAAAGAACTCTTGCTTTGTTTTAAAAAGTAACTGTTTATAAGTCAAAAGGCTTTATTAATAACTGTTTCTTTCTGTTATTTTGTACTCTTTCCTCCAATTCCGTTCTAAATGTTTACAGATCGCTTTTAGATCCTTAAGTTTCTGTGTGTACCATGGAGCGGAGGGTTGTGACCTTTTAGGAAAAAGTATTTTCTTGGTGCTAGCTTATTACACGCCGACTCATATACCCACTCACAGAACCACTCAGACATTCACGCACTCATACAGTCACTCCACTCACTCACAGACCCACTCAAAGACCTATGCACCCAGTCATTCATACAGTCAGAGACTCACGCACCCACTCACAGTCCCACTCAGAGACTGACACACCCACTCACTGCACCAATCTGACACTCACACTCCCAGTCATAGACTCTCTGCGAGACTCATGCATTCACTCACAGACCCACTTAGACATTCATGCACCCACTACCTCACCCACTCAGACACCCACTTAGACACTCATGTATCCACTCACACATGCAGTCAGTCATATACTTACTTACAAATGCAAAAATGTACTAATGCACTTACTCACAGATCTACTGACAGACTCATGCAACCAATCACAGACCCATCGAGTCACTGATGCACCCACTCATAGATGCACTGATAGTCACGCAGTTCATTACAAAACCATTGATAGATTGATGCACTGTCTCACAGTTCCACTCAAATACTTCTACAATGAATGACAGACTTACTGATACAGTAATGCATGCAGTCACAGATTCCACTGAAAGAGTTATACACTGTGTTATAGAGAAATTAAGTGAGTTATACATGCTCTTATAGAGTCATTAGATAGTAATGTGTTTATTGTATTGGTTATAATCCATTTGTCAGTTATACGTTTTGAATGTGGTGGTGGCTGAAGTTCACTTTAAAAACCAAAGGTTACAGGGACGTTATAGTTAGGAATTAGCATTTAAAAAAGCTTGAAATTCAATGAAAAACGAAAGGTTACAGGGACGTTATAGCTAGGATATAGAATTTTAAAAACTTAAAAATTCACTGAAAAAAACAAAGATTACAGGGACGTTATAGTTAGGTTGATATTTCACTCAAACAAAACTCAGCAGTTAGTTACCTGAGCTAACTATAATGCATACCCTCGCAATGCACTGCTTATGACCTAACATATTACATCACTCATGACATGGTCAGTGACATCACTTATGACATCTCAAATAACATCACTTATGACATCTCAAATGACATCACTGATGAAATCATCCAGTGATTGTGAGTGTTTTCTAAAATTTACTAAATGTTAAACATATATAGCAAGTTAACTTGCTGTGGAAGTGCCTGTATAGGTAAGTGAGTGGATGTGTAAGTGGTGTATAAAAGAGTGGCTGGGTATATAAGAGACTGTATACATGAGATAGTGCGTTTGTGAGTTTTTGTATGGGTAAGCAAGTGTGTGCGTCTGGCGTGTATGAGTAAGTGAGTGGCTGTGTGAGTATCTGTATAGTTGACTGAGTTGGTGTATCAGTGGTTGTAAATGGTGAATCAGAGGGTGCATGAGTAGCTGAATAGATGTTTGAGCGGATACATAAGTGTCTGTATGGGCAAGTGATAGGGTACATGAGTGGCTGTCTCAGTGTATCAATGGGTATGTCATTGGGTCTGTCGGTGAAAGAGTGGGTGTATGTGTTAGTGAATGGGTATTTGAGTGGTTGTATGGGTGAGTAAGTGAGTGTCAGAGAGGTTGTATGAGAAAGTATGTGGTTGTCTCAGTGATTGTATAGGTGAGTGAGTATTTGTATCAGTATATGTATAAGTAACTGAGTGGCTGTGTGAGTAATTGTATGGGTGAGTTAGTGGCTGTGTGAGTGACTATGTGTGAGTGAGTAGGTGTGCGAGTAGGTGTATGGTTAACTGAGTTACTGTGTCAGTAGCTGTATGGGTATATGAGTGGGTATGTACGTGTCTCTATGTCTCTATAACTATATCTGTGATTGGCTGTATTGGTGAGTGAGTAGGTGCATGAGTGGCTTTATATGTGAATTAGTGGTTCCGTTAGTAGCTCTATGGGTAAGGTGATGTGTTACTGGCTGTATTGATAAGTGACAAGATGTGTGTGTGCTTGTATGGGTTCTGTGAATGAGTTTGTTAGTGATTGTGTGGGAGTGGGTGTGTGACATGTTTTATGGTGGTGCAAGTGGGTGTGTAAGTGTTTCTTTGGATGATGTCATCAGTACTGTCATTTGAATTGTCATCAGTGATGTCATTTGAGATGTTATGGGTTTGTATGAGTGAAATGTGAGCGGAAATATAACGTCCCTGTAATCTTTGTTTTTTTCAGTGAATTTCTAAGGTTATTTTAATTCTATTTCCTAACTATAATGTCCCTGTAACCTTTGTTTTTTTCCAGTGAATTTCTAAGGTTTTTAAATTCTATTTCCTAATTATAACTTCCCTGTAACCTTTCTTTTAATCAGTGAATTTCTAAGGTTTTTTAAAATTCTATTTCCTACCTGTAACCTTTGAAAATGAGTGTGTGAGTGAGTGCAAGAGTACTGCAGTAGGTGTGTGACTGAGTGCATAAGGGTCTGAATGGGTGTGTGGCTGGGTGTGTGTGTGAGTGGGTCTGGGACTACCTACATAAGTGTCTCACTGAGTGTGTCAGTAGCTGGCACTGGCTGAGTGAGACTCTGACTGTTTGAGTAGATGTCTAAGTGGGTGCATGAGTGTCTGAGTGGGTCAGTGACTGGGTGCATGGGACTTTGAGTTGATTTGACACTTGAGAAAGACCTATAACATGCCAAGTGAAGCTTGCAGTGAGAGAGCACAGACAGAGTCTGCACTAGTAGCCATCACCCATGTCTGAAGGAATATTTCTGTACATGGTTCGGAAGGGTATGTCATTACTTGCTTACATATCTCAGAGAATGTAGGAGTACACATCTATTAGTTCCATGAAATGTTTAAGTAAATGTACTGGTATGTAACTGCCTGCTGTAATACCTCTATGGCTGCCTAAATGTGTATGTAAGTGGCTACACAAATACTTCAGTGTCTGTGTTAGGCAATAGAGAGCTATATAGGTGTCACTGTAACTACTTTTGAGTCTGCTGTATGCATACATAGTTTCTGGTGAGTGACTGAATGTACAAGTGCTTCTGCAGCTGTCTCTGTAACTGAAAAACAGGCTCTATGATTTTGTGATCATCTATGTCCATTGTTTTAGGGATGGCATACTCTATGTAGTACTTGGCATAGAGGCCTGCAAGTGCACAAGTAACGTATTCAACTCAAAAGGACATCTCTCAATCTCTTAAGCACATAACATCATCCTTTATTGTATTCCTACAGCATATCTTAGAAGTGTATTATGTGCACTAAAACATGGGTTTGATACTTGAGAAAGACCTATAACATGCCCGTAGAAACTTGAAGTAAGAATACACAGACATGGTCTGCACTAGTAGCCATCATCCATGATTCACAAACTATTTCTCTGCATGGTTCATGAGGTTGTGCCAGTACTTTGCCACATATGTAAGTGAGTGTAAAGTGCACCTGTATGAATGCCATAAGATGTTTAAGTAAATGTGCTGGTATGTGACTGTGTGTTTTAGTAGCTCTATGGCTGTCTAAATGTGTATGTAAGTGGCTGCACAAATTCTTCAGTGCCTCTGTAAGGGAATAGAGAGCTATGAACGTGTAACTGCAACTAGCTTTGAGTCTGCTGCAGGCATAAGTAGTTTCTAGTAAGTGACTGAATGTATATGTGCTTCTGTAGCTGTCTGATGAGGTTGCAGAGAGGGTATATGTTTTAGTGAACATGTATATCAGTTGCTTTAGGGGTGCATACTCTATGTAGTACTTCACAGAGGGGCCTATAAGTGCTCAAGTAACTTATTCAGCTCAAAAGGACATCAGTCATTCTCTTAAGCCCAAAACAGCATCCTTTATGCAAACATACAGCATATCTTAGAAGTGTGGTATGTGCACTATAACCTGGGGTTGACACTTCAGAAACACCTATAGCATACCAAGTGAAGCTTGCAGTAACAGTGCACAGACATGTTCTGCACTAGTAGCCATCACCCATTTTGAAATACTATTTCTCTGCATGGTTGAGAAGATTGTGTCAGTACTTGCCTATATATCTGAGAGACTGTAGAAGTACACCTTTATCAGTGCCATGAGATTTTTAAGTAAATGTGCTGGTATGTAACTGCCTGCTATCATACCTCTATGGCTGTCTAAATGTGTATGTAAGTGGTTGCAGAAATGCGTCAGTGCCTGTGTTAGAGATGCAGAGCCACGTAGGTGTGACTGCAACTGCCTTTGAGTCTGCTGCATGTATTAATAATTTCTGATGAGTGACTGAATCTATAAGTGCTTCTGTAGCTGTCTCAATAGCTGAAACCAACGCTGTATGTTTTTCTGAACATGTGTGTCAGTTGCTTTAGGGATGCATACTCTATGTAGTACTTGAAATAGGGGCATGCAAGTGCACAAGTAACTTCGTGAACTGAAAAGAACATCTCTCATCTTTTAAGCACAAATCAGCATGCTTTATAGCTGCCCTACAGCATCTCTTACATGTGATTTGTGCATACTGAAACCTGGATTTAAGACTTGACAAACAGTATTTACATGCCAAATAAAGCTACAAGTGAAAGTGCACATACGGGACCTGTACTGCCAAGCATCATCCATGTTTGAAGGAGTATTTCTCTACATGAATGAGAAGGCTTTGTTATTACTTGCCAACATATCTGAGAAATTGCAGGAGTGCACCTGTAGCAGTGCCACGAGATGTTTAAGTAAATGTGCCGGTATGTGTCTATTTTAGTATCTCTATGACTCTCTAAATATCTATGTAAGTGGCTATAAATAAACAACTCAGTGCCTGTGTTGTGGAAAACAAAGCAATATAGATGTAACTACAACTATGTTTGAATCTGCTGCATGCACAAGTAGTTGCTGGGTAAGTTACTGAATGTACGGGGGGCGGAGCTAGTCACGCTCGAAGATGGCCGCTTCTTAAGCGAGCTCCTTCGGCCGCTGAAATATCCTAAAGCTATCCTGTACCCAAACGGCCCGTGGTAACCCAAAATCATGAAATTCAAAAACCGGAGGAACGTGGCTCTCTTTCGAACCCTGTACGGCGGATTGCACTAGCCCAGAACTGCTGCTGTAAGAAGGTTGCCAAGAATAAGTGCTGCGGCCTGCGTTGGCGGAACGCGAACTGGAACAGCGGGCTTGCATAGAGAGGAAGGCCGACACGTACAGCACGCACGCCCGCACTGGCCGTCCTGCTGTGCCCGAGTGACGACTCACCGCCGGAGGGAAAAGTGACTGCTGTTCCGGGGGGCAACCGCCCTCTGTACAAACGCACATCACCAGCGGACTCTTTCTAGGCACCTCCTAACGCTGGAAAAACCCTGCGACGGGCCCAGATTGAACGGACGTGGAGTACGACACGGTGCAGAGCCCAGGGCGGCTTGGCCTGACGGGTGAGTGGAGGGACCTGCGGGGGCCTATCTAGCCAAGGCGATAAACCCAAAAAAGGCAAGCCCGGGCGAACAACACACTAATGCGGGGGCAGGTGAAGCTACATCCAGACACCGTGGACCCTGTGCACGGGAGCGGAGTGATCACGACACGCAGCGTGTAACTTGGGGGGGTGCATGCAAGCTCAGAAGGCCCGCATTTCTGCTGGGGAGTATTTCACCGAGAGGCGCTGGGGTGGCCCCGAGGCCTAGTTGAGAGGGGCCCGAGTGTGCCGAGGCTGCCTGACTGCGAGCTGTGTCATAGCGAGAAAGGGGCTGGGATATAAATAAAGAGACCCCGAAAAGGACAAAAAACAGGGTCAGAGCAATCTATAACATGGTGAGGAAAGTGCATACATCCTGAGTCAGGAAGGGCAGCCTCTGGCTGAAATTACATAGGGCACTCTCCTCATGACCACCGTGCTACACAACACTATCACCTAGTGGACTTGGCGTCTGCCTGCAGTAGGCGACGAGCTCAACATCCCAGCCACTGGAACTGGCTCCAGAAAGAGGGGGGGGGGTGCATCCAGATCTGCGAACCACCCCGTCAGAGGGCACCGGTGGACCCCTGCTGTAGATCTGATACGAACACACCGGCAACCACAGCCTGTAAGGCAATAGCCAATGGACTACGAAACGCGCACAGGGACTGTGTGCCACCCCGTGCAACCTGCGCAGAGTATCCATACTACGACGTCAACTAGTAAGAGAGACTCTAGAGATACCCCAAGATACGTCATGGGCAAACCTGACAGGAATCAACCAAAACTCACCTTTGAGCAATCAAAGAAAGCGGCCGAAAATAGCCAGGATGACCAACAGAATACGCAGCAGGCTGCCGCGACTCCGAGCGGAGTCACCAACAGTGATGTGCAGGCCATGTTCACGACGATACAGGCTGCCCTGTCCAACCTCGAAGGCAAGATAGACTCTCTAACATACAGAGTGGACCGCATGTCTGAACGTCTAGATAAGCACACCCAACGGATAGACATGGCGGAGCGCCGCATCTCCGACGCCAAAGATGCACATCAGCAAATGGAAACTAGACAAGGGAAAATGGATAAGACCCTGACAGCACTAATGGCGAGGGCTGAAGATAATGAGGCACGTTCCCGCCGCAATAATCTACGTTTTATGGGAATTGCAGAGACCACAAACACGGGGCCCATGGAACGCTACATCGAACAACTGCTTATAACCCTTCTAGGCAAGGAAACTTTTTCAGAGGTCTTTATCGTTGAAAGGGCACATAGGTCCCTAGCTCCGCCACCACCGCCCGGGTCAAGACCGCGGCCTATAATAGCTAAACTATTAAACTACAGGGACCGGGATGCGGCTCTCCGTAAGGCCCGGGTACTGGGCAGTTTGAAGCATGAGGGAATGGACATATCTATTTACCCAGACTTCACGCCGCTGGTCCAAGAGGAGAGAAAGAAGTTTGAGCCTGTGAAACAAAAGCTCCGCGACCAAAACATCTCCTATACGATGCTTTACCCTGCCAGATTGAGAGTAACCGACGGCGGGAAGACCAAGATATACAGCGAACCATCAGATGTGCTAAAGTACTTGCAGCAGAAAGGATCCCAGAGCACACGCAGGAGATCACCGAGAGGAGGACCGGAGGAACAGGCCAGTGCATCGGACGTTGAATAGAGAGGCAACACCTATAGAACACTTCAAATACAAAGTGCTGAAACTACAAGGACAGAAGAGGTAGACTCATAAGGGACACACAATGGTGATGAAAATGGAACTTTTTGCTCACATTTGAGACGGTGTGACAGATTGTGCGAGGCTGAGGTTTCACCTCGGACGGCGCACAGCCACTCTCCATACAGGGGCGCCAACGCCTGAGGCCGCAGGAGGGTCGGTGCATGATTACGTATCCGTAGGACACAGATAAGTGTTAACGGGGGGTTTGAGAGGAGGCTAATGTAAGACCACTTGAATGTTAAATTACGAATTTGTATTATACGCCCAAGAGTTAATATGACCAATGAATAGAATAGATAATCCCACTGTTTGACTGTTGGGCGGCAAACATAGGGGCGTGTGGGTCACCAAGATTACACAGCGACCACCCATGTGAAATACCTCACAGGGTAACTAGGGTGTCAGCTTCCGCCCACCTGTGTACACCACACTTAGTTACTTAGTTATTTTTTAGGTAGGGGGAGGGAGGAGGGTAGTTGGGGAAGTTATGAGTTCTTTGGGGACTATCTTCGCTGTAACGAGACGGGCGGAGTGGGAGGGGGGGCAAGTTGTTAATTTGAAAACCCTTTGTCAGCATGAGAATAGCAGACATCATCTCTCACAATCATTAATACTCTCGAGACTAGACTATGGAAACGCTCTGTATCTGGGTGCCCCCATCTCTGCGGTCACAAAACTCCAATCAGTACAAAATAGTGCAGCAAGACTCCTGATGGGTACTACCAATAGACTCTCAGCCTTCACTGGCTCCCGGTTCAGGAACGGATCAGGTTCAAGGCTCTGTGTTTGGTACATAAGTCAATGCAGGGACTTGGTCCACCTATTATTTCCAGCATGATTCGTCCATATAAAGCCAACCGGAATCTCCGATCAGATGATCTGTACCTGGCAGAGATCCCCAGGATCAAGAAATCTAGGAGTGGCGGTAGACTCTTTTCTTATAATGCTTCCAAACTCTGGAACTCCCTGCCTCTCCACCTCCGCACAATCCATGACCATCTGGCTTTCCGGAAGCAATTAAAGACCATGCTCTTCCCCTAGCCCTCTGCCCCCCGTGTCAGTTATTAGCGCTGGGATGCTTCCGGGTAGCCATGCGCTCTATAAATGTCTTTTCCTTCCTTCCTTCCACAGCAGAAACACACACACCAGACGCAGGCGAGTCCTGCCCAAGTGCGACACTGCGTATGGCTAACAGATTAAGGCACACCAGACCACTGACATTCATGACGTGGAATGTACGGGGACTTCACAACCCGCAGAAAATTTGCAAGGTCATAGCATACCTAGACCACCACAAGGTGGATGCGGCCTGTCTTCAAGAGACACACCTGACTGACCTTTCGGAAGGGAGAATAGGAAGCAGGTGGGCATCCTACAGAATGGCATCTTCATACTCTACCTATGCAAGAGGAGTAAAGCTCCTTGTGCGACGAGGCACCCCCTTCACATTTATTAGATCCATTAAAGACGATCAGGGGCGATATGTAATAGTACAGGGCAACTTCGGTGGAACGGCCTTAACAATAGTCACAACATACGGTCCAAACAACGATGACCCGCATTTCTATGCACAGATATGGGCAAAACTGCGCACCTTACCTCCTACAGCTGTCATATGGGGAGGTGACTTTAATACATGTATTGATCCAGCACTGTATAGGTCCACAGGTAATGAAAGATATGGAAAGCAAGCAGCGAAAGCGCTTAGAGAAGGTATGGTTGAATGCGCCATGATCGAAATATGGCGATTGCGACACCCGAACCGTAGGGAAGGCACTTGCACATCAACAGCGCACAAAACATGGTCGAGAATAGACTATTGGCTAGCCACACAAGATATTTGTACCTGGTCAACATCGGTGGAACACCTGCCTAAGACACTGTCAGACCATGCGCCTGTCCGTCTAGCGCTTGCCATCCCCACACACACCCACGGCAGTTCACCTGGCGGCTACAACAGGGCGCACTAATAGACCAGGTATTCAGGTCTGAATTGCATCAGGCAATAGTAGAGTACTTCGATCATAATGAGGGATCTGTAAGTAGCGCCACAACACTATGGGAGGCCTTTAAAGTGACTATAAGGGGCCACTGTATTGGTAAGCACGCGGGCATATTAAAAGACATTCAACAGCAGCTATCTATGGTAGAAAGGGATATTAAACAACTTGAGGCAAATTACGCGACCACACAAGACCCCAAATTACTGGAAGACATTAGGCTGAAGGTTGCAACTTACCACGAATTTGCAGATGATGAGATTAAATATCTCTCGTGCAGAAACACCGCACGCACCTACGGAGAGGGTGGCAGATCGGGGCGGGCGCTCTCACACAGAATATGCCCTGCACATACGCCAGCTTATATAACTCAGATTCTGGACACACAAGGTCAACTTCAGTATGACACCCCGGCGATTTTAGACTGCTTCTCGGAATATTATACCCGCCTCTATACCACACAAAAGACTCTGTCTCCACCCGAGATAGAGCATTATCTAAACAACATTGCGCTGGCCTGGCTGTCAGACGCCCATCGCGAATATTTTAGCCACCACATCACGGAAGATGAGATCAAAGAGGCGATTAACGCCCTCCCAAATAATAAAGCTCCTGGCATGGATGGACTCCCAGGTGAGTTCTACAAAGAGTTTCGAGACATATTAATACCACATTTAGCCGAACTGTATGAAGAGGCCTATGCTGATGGCATGCTACCAACCTCGATGAGAGAGGCGTTGCTGATCACCCTCCCCAAGCCACACAAAGACCTAGCAAAGTTCGAATCCTACCGCCCATTGTCTTTAATAAATATACTAAAATCCTAGCTAAAATTATTGCAACACGAATACATCCCTTGCTACGCAACCTGATCCTGCCAGATCAGGCTGGATTTGTACCAACACGATCCACAACGCAACATTTGAGGACTATATTTGCGATGTTCCACCACTTAGATCCCGACCTGCCAGCAGCCGCGGCCCTACTGGACGCGGCAAAGGCTTTTGATTCAGTAGAATGGCCGTTCATGTTTACGGTACTACACAGAATCGGTTTTCCGGAACCATTCCTGCGCTGGATTACGCTCCTGTACACGGCGCCCAGCGCCCGTCTCAGAATCAACGGCAATACGTCAGACCCGATTAACATCAGCCGCGAAACAAGGCAGGGATGCCCACTTTCGCCACTTCTTTTTACACTAGCCTTAGAGCCACTGGCATGTAAAATACGACAAAAGCATGCAGAATCCGCTCTACAATTCCAACTTCGCCCAGTCAGCATCTCACTGTATGCTGATGACATGGTGCTTTATACGAGACACCCAGATCTCAATCTAAACCCTCTCATTCGGGAATATATTAGATTCGAGCACTATTCAGGACTCAGCATTAACTGGGACAAATCAGTTGTAATACCACTTACACCAGTCACGACACAGTCCGATCTGGAATTCCCACTAAAATGGCAAACCGAGCCGGTCAAATACTTGGGCATATGGATTCACCGAAACCCAGAAGTGGTGATCAGAGAGAACTATGGCAGAGCAGTAACCAAACTAGAGGAACAGATAGACAGGTGGATCAAGCTACCGCTTTCGCTGGCTGATAGGATTGCTGTACAAAAGATGGTTGTACTGCCAAAATTTTTATACTTATTCATGAATATCCCGATCTGGCTCACACAAGCGCTATTTGCCAAACTGCGATCAGCCATGCTGAGACTGGCATGGGGAGGGAAGCAGGCAAGAGTCGGATGGAAAGTCCTGACTAGGCCCTATCATCAAGGGGGCTTTGGTGCACCAGACCTTCAACTATATTTCTACTGCGCACAGGCGCAGCATGCTCATTACTGGATGCATCCACACGATCACATACCACACATAGCGGTGGAATATGACAGCGTGCAACCGACTCCGCTGATTACTTATATTTCTGACCCACGGCGGAATGCA
This sequence comes from Calotriton arnoldi, assembly GCA_963921515.1. Classification (NCBI taxonomy): domain Eukaryota; kingdom Metazoa; phylum Chordata; class Amphibia; order Caudata; family Salamandridae; genus Calotriton; species Calotriton arnoldi. Next base: position 820,586 of record CAWUFW010005214.1, on the reverse strand, counting down.
CCGAGAGATGCAATACATCCAGTAACTTGCACGTCGCAAGCGTGGCACATGCTAGCAAAACACGCACAGAAACTTCCAATATATGCCCCGGCGCTGCCCATATCCTATCATCCGCGAATAACAGTAACACAAGAAAAGAACATGTTAACTTTACTGAGGGACATGGGTCTCAGAACCATGGGTAACATATTTCCACATAGCCAATTTATACCACAAGACGACCCGTCCCTCAGTGTGCACCGCACGCCGCTAAAGGTATTTGCATATTTGCGCCTGCGTATGGCAGTCAGGGAATTATATGCCACATTCCCAGATGAACCACCACAACTGAATGCATTGCAAATCATGCTAACATCACCCACACGTGAACGCATGGTGACACGATTGTATAACGCCAGCCAAGGAGAACAGAGTCAAGCTCTAAATAAATCACTTGAAAGATGGGAGGAAGCAGTAGGGGGCCCTATAACTAAAGAAGACTGGGACTACAGCTGTGCACAGTTGTAGTTGCTTACATCAAACTGCAACCTGCGCATCATACATTTTAAATTTATACATCAAACATATCATACTCCGGCGAAATTGCACAAATATGGACTGCGACTGGAAGACAAGTGCCACAGATGCGGCGCTTCTGGTGCGGACTTTCTGCATATGGCATGGGCATGCCCCCAACTCCGACAATATTGGCAAGAGGTCACTAGTACCCTCACGCTAATGCTGGCAGAGCATGTACCTAGCGCTCCGCTGGTGTGCCTGCTGGGTATCTATAAGATCCGGCTGGCTAAGAGACGAAAGCTTCTAGCTGTGGCACTATTGCTGGCGAAGAGACGCATAGCCCTAAGATGGGGTAGCAAGCGCCCGCCACGACACAAGGACTGGATTGCGGACATGACCTACTGCAAAGAGACACTGGAGACATATGCAGAAGAGCTACCACAGGCCTCTAGACCCAGAGATTTTTGGGAACCCCTTGTACAACACCTTAGGTCTAAACAAAACGATGACTGAACACATAATACAGCCCACCGACATTGCGTCTGAATAGTTGGGATTCTCCAGACAAGCCGGGAAGGTGAACACACAGCAACATGAGCAAGGAGGCGGGAAGCAGGGGTAAACAATGTGTAACTTGGATATAATTTGCTAAGCAGGAAAGTAGCTACTGGGAGAGTACCATAGAAAATGTACCACATAGGCTATAACATGTCAACGAATGTAATACCTTTGACCCCGCAGTTGTATGTCACAATAATCAATAATATTTATGATGTGCAACTCTGTATTCTCTTATTGCTGACCAGGAAAAAAATATATATATAAAAAAAAAAAGTTACTGAATGTACATGTGCTTCTGGAGCTGTCTGACAAAGCAGTGTAACAGAACTGCAACACCCAAATTTCAAAGAAAAACACTCTTATATCACATCATATTTCTACATTTTCTAACAAGCTGTCACATTCTCTTACATGCATAAAGCATCTTACTCACCTTTTATTAAACATACAAAGTCACTCACAAAACCACTCATACATTACCTCATATTGTTCCAATATTTTCTTAAAAATATTTGATGCTCTCTTCTAACATTCCTACATACACAGATACCTTTTCAATCATTTTTTTCTCCAAATTAAATGTAATTCGCATACCTGAAAATTGAGTCCATTGATCAAATATAATTTTTGGGTCATATCAGATAGATACAATACAGTCAGGAAATGTAAAAACTAAGCATAAGAATGGCACACCACTCTCACACAAAGCAATCATTAATGGCAGCATTTTCAACTTTGCACCCTCTTTAGTGCAGAAGGCAGAAAATAAAAACATATCTTTCATTTTTTTTGTCACTCCATTCCTGAACGGTTAGTATGTTTTAACCATTTCATGAACTTTTATAAAGAAGCCCAATATATGTGGTTATTTTGCACACTTCTGACATTGGGCTATACTTGGTCTACATTTGGATGATATTTGTGCTACATTTGCTTTCTTCTCTCTCTGGTGGCCATCTTGGTAGACTTATTTGTTATGAAGCTCCCTTATCTCCTCATTTACTGCAGCATCCTCAGTAGAAAATGTTTTCAGTTTTCCACTTTGATTCCATCAAGATGGGGTCACACTTTTGGCATGAACTCAGAATGTTAGCATTCTAGTTCCTCATCAGAACACTGTAGTAAACTGCTGATCTCCAGGGAGTTAACTGGCAGTCTGCTGCTGGTGTTGAAAGTGCATGTTTCAGTCTACATGTCAGAATGTTTTAATGAAATAGAAGAGAAAGATATTTGAAAACTCACTTAAAACGTGTTATAATTTTTCTTTCTAAAGCACTAACCAAACTTTATATGACAAAATGAACCCCCTCATTGTGTTTCTTTCTGAATGAAATGTTGTAAGTTCTACCAGTTGGATTCCATCAAGATGGCTTCAGGTGTACCATACTTTTGTCATAAGTAAGCGCTCTAGTTATTCTTTAGAACACTCTGGGAGGCTGCAGTAGAACAGACGGGAATCAACTGACAGGTTGCTCCTGTTGGAAGTACATGTTTTACTGAGAATGTCAGACTTCATCCTCATATGGCTGGGAAACATAGTGCGAATTTACAGAAAACATGCCCCCATTTTAGCTTCTGGAGCACTTTCTATAACCTTTATGGGAAAATCATGAGAAAACGTTTCACTAAAACATGATTGATGGACTCCCAGCAGAAGGATTTTTCACAGGATAAAATCACCTTAGAACACCACAATTCCTTAAATTAGTATGGTACCATCGGACGCTCGCAGCGCCTTTCATGATGGCCGCTTGAGCTCCGAGCTCCGCGCTACGTCGGGAGATCAACAGGGGATTTTAGCGGTTTCAGCACCGTTTTCTGCATTCCAGTGGGAGGTTTCCATTGCGTAACGTCCCCTGACCATGAGGCTGTTTTGTGGACCCTTCTTCATCCCTTTGGTGATGTGAAATGTCGTGAGACACTTTCTTCTCCCTTCGGCCGCCATTTTGTCTCATCTCCTGACTGGATTTTTCCTTTCAGCTCTGCTCCTAACATAAGGTACTGTTTTGCTCATAGACTCTTGAGATTTATATCTCTTAACTCCAGACACTTTGCTCCAACTATTCTCAAAAGGACATTTTCACGCCGCGGGTCTTTTTATTTCTCATTAAAGAGAGTATTTACTATTTATTTACCTCTTTCACGCTGGTTTTACTGGAACTTTGTATTACATGGGCAGATCTAAACAGCTGTTGCAGTCTAGCAAAAAGTCTACTACTGGTTTGCTTGAGATGCACCCAGCTTCCTTGGCACCCTCTATGGATGACTTGCGCATTCCGGTCAATATGGCTCATTCTAACTCTTCCAGAGCAGCCTCTTCATCCATTGTGCCTGCAAAAATAAATTCGCCCTCATCTACTAACAAAAGACTCAAACAAGACCCTCCCTCTCCACCGAAACCTGCTTCGCCTGTGTCTTTAGATACTGTTCTTGAGGAAATACGTGCGTTACGCCCATTTATAGAGGAAACCAATACACGTCTACAGGTATTGGATACTAAATGGTTTACGCTTGATTCCCGGCTATCCACGGTCGAACAACACGTCAGCGACCTTCAAGATTCCTCTAAAAAAATTTCATCTTTGGAAAGGGAGGTGGTTCTCTTGAAAAAATCTGCTGAAGATCTTGAAAACAGAAACAGGCGCAACAACCTGCGCCTGCATGGTCTTCCTGAGGGTATCGAGGGAGACAACCCTGTGAATTTTTTCACCTCTTTTCTTCCGAAGCTTTTAGACCTCCCTGCTTCGACTTCTCTGAATATCCAACGTGCCCATAGGCTGGGCCCTCGCCTTTCCTCCGCATCTGCTCCCTCAAGACCTCGTTGCATGATCCTTCTTTGTTTGCAATTCACAGACCTTCTGCAAGTTCTGAATGCGGCCAAACTTAAGAAGCAATTAATATGGTTAGGATCTAAAGTGTTCATATCCCAGGACGTCTCAACAGTAACAGCCAAACGACGGAAGGAATTTCTAGACCTTAGACCAGCTTTACGCTCCATTGGTGCCCGATATGGTCTAGTCAATCCATGCTTATTCAAAGTTACTTTTCAAAACAACACCTCTACTTTTGAAGACCCTGCAGACCTTCGAAAATTTCTCCATTCACACTCTTCAACTACCATGGATACAGCTGGTCCTCCTTCCATAACTGACTTTTAAGTGAAAGTTTCTCTGATTTTTGAAAGCCTCCTGTAACGCTTACTCTAACCCTCATTAACCATTTCTTTTGCAGGTTATGTTTTGGTAATTATATCTGTTTATAGTCATTCATGTTGTGTCTTTTTTCTTTATCACAGATCGTTTGGATTCCTTACATATTTATTTCCATAACCTCGCCCTCCTTTTTGATCTCCCGATGTGGTTCGTCTCCCCTGTCGGGTGTGCCATCTTTGTTGTCTGTCGCCAGTCCTAGTTTCTGTCTGTTTCCCCTTCAGGTATGTATTTGAGTCATCATTTTTTGTATGGCATGTACTGTCTTCTCTTATTATCTCACTTATTCCTTCTCTTTTTCCCCCTCTCCTTTTTCTTAATTTTTTCATTGGATATTTTACTCTATATTTCTCTCTTTTCCAGACTACTCTTCCTTTTCTTCATTGCTGTTGATCGTCTGTTTCTTATATTTATTCCGTTTTTCTTACATTCAAAGTTGTTTCATGGAATGTGAAAGGTTTTATTAATCCTATAAAGAGGCATAGAATATTATCTCATTTAGCCTCATATAATCCTGACTTAGTTTTATTGCAAGAGACTCATTTGACAGAAATAGAGGCTTTAAAGCTTAAAAGACAGTGGGTAGGTTTAGTCTTGGTATCTCCTACGTCTACTAAGAAAAATGGGGTAATTATTCTAGTTCATAAATGTTTTAAATGTTCTGTTATCTCTAAAGAAATTGATTTAGAAGGTAGATGGATATTAGTTAAGTTGCTCATTAACAATATTTCTCTTACAGTTTTTAACATTTATGGTCCAACTCAACCAGATTATTCTTTTTGGCCTAATACCACAAAAAAATGCATTCAACATAAAGATGAATTCTTTATTTTAGGAGGTGATTGTAACCAAGTGATTGACCCTTTCATCGATCGACAATCCCAAGTCTGTTTCATCCCTCATTAGACCCACAAACAATTTCAAAGTACAATTTCTCAGACACACCTTGTAGATGCTTGGAGGATCTGCAATCCTGAAAGCACAGAATATTCCTTTTTCTCTCCCCCACATGGCACTCTGACCCGTTTAGACTATATTTTTCTTTCTCCTGCTTTAACACAGAACCTTATTTCCTCCGCAATCGAACCCATTGTCATATCTGACCATGCCCCGGTTGTTGCCGACTTTGATCTGCTCCGCTCACAACCCAGATCTTCTAGATGGAGGTTTAATAATTCTCTCTTGCAAGATCCACTTTTTTCTTCTTCTTTTATTTCCTTTACGGAGGAATTCTTTACTCTAAATACGTCTCCAGACACCTCTCCTTCACTACTTTGGGACTCTTTTAAAGCTACAGCACGTGGTTTTATTATAGACTTTGTTTCCAGGAAAAAGAAACGATTACTTAATCAGCAGAAAGTTTTGTTAGCCAATATCAAACGTTTAGAGCATCAATTTTATACATCCTCATCTGAATCTGCCTTACAGGAGCTTGTTCGCGCGAAACTTGATTTTAATAAAACATCAACTGATAATGCTTCGTCTATTCTTCTCCGAACGAGTGCTAGGTATTATGGTGGACGGAATAAATCTGGCAAGCTCCTGGCTAATTACCTTAAGTCTCGGAAGGAACGTGTCTTGATAGATTCTTTTCATTCATCAGACGGGAAACTCCTCTTTAAAGACCAAGACATCTTAAATGAATTCATGGAATTTTATAAAAATGTATATACCCCAAAGTCCTCTTCACATCCCTCTTCTATTAATACATATCTTAACCGCGTCCCACCTCCATCTCAGGCTAATCTGGATTTTGCTCCTCTAGAATCTGATCTGTCTATCTTGGAAATGTCTCAATCTTTAAGTCTTATTAAGAAAAATAAAACTCCAGGCCCGGAAAGCTTCTCTGTAGAATTTTATTTACATTTCTCGAATCTTCTTCTTCCAAAACGTTTACAGCTCTTTCAATATTTTCATACTTCTGGTAAGGCGCAGGGCACTTTTTTAGAAGCTACAATATGTTTAATCCATAAAGATGGTCGCGATCCCAAACAATGTAAAAATTACCGTCCTATCTCCTTAGTGAATGTGGACTACAAAGTATTCGCCAAAATGCTCGTGTTACGCCTTGAACCTCTTCTACCGAAACTAATTGGCTTAGAGCAATGTGGTTTCGTTAAAGGTAGATTAACATCGGACAATTCTCGTTTATTATTTAATGTTTTGAATAAGGCCTCAACTCTTCCATATCCTCTAGCTGCAGTCTCCATCGATGCAGAAAAAGCTTTTGATAGAGTGAATTGGTCCTTTTCATTTAAAGCTCTTCAATGGCATGATTTTGGTCCTAAATTCATTTCTCTGATTTCTTTGTTATACTCAACTCCTAAAGCTTCTGTTGTAGTTAATGGTCTTATATCTCAATTTTTCAATTTACAGCGTGGTGTTCATCAGGGTTGCCCGCTCTCACCCCTTCTTTTTATTTTATCACTTGAACCCTTTTTATCTCATATTCGTCAAAATACATCTATTTCTGGTTTATGGAGATCAACATTTGAAGTTATCTGTTTACGCAGATGACATCTTACTCTTTATCTCTCATCCTGAAACTTCTATTCCTCCCCTTATGCCCCTTGTTTCAGGGTATAAAATTAATTCTGACAAAACAGAAATTCTACCCATTACCAAATTCTGTTTTAAAAAACATTTTGATGCCACCGGGTTTCATTGGAACAGTTCTAATATCAAATACTTAGGCATTTGGTTTAATAATTCCATATTAGACTCAGTTAAATTAAATATGAAGGAAGTGATTGATCGTATTTCTAAACTTATCTCTTCCTGGAATCCTCTCTTTCTCTCTTGGTGGGGACTTCTTGATTCTATTAAAATTATGATTACTCCTATTTTATTATATATTTTTTCTATGATTCCCATTCACATCCCAAACGTTTATTTTAAAAAACTTGATTCCCTTCTTTCTAAATTTTTATGGAATAATAAAAAATCTAGAATTTCTCTGTCACATCTTCGTAAACCTAAATCTGTGGGAGGAGTGAACTTTCCCAATTTCCGATTATATCATAAGGCCTTTTGTCTTCGACTAGCCTCTAAATGGCTTCTTACGGATATCTCCCCTTTTACACCTTTGTTCGTTGCAATTGAACGTTCCTTACTTGCACCCTTTTCTGTTAAGGAAGTCCTTGCCTTCATAACGAAGGTCAAGGCTACTTCTCTCCCGCTGTTTAAACATACTTGTTCATTATTAAAACCTCATTATCAATTGGAAATTATCTCTAGGGATGCTTTCCTTCAATCTCCTCTTTGGTACAATCGTCTTATCACCATTAATAATAGGCCGCTTTTTTGGAAGTCTTGGAGACTTAAAGGTATCTTCTGGGTTCGGGATGTGCTTGATGGTTTATCTCCATGTTCCTTTCCTCAATTTCAGGACACCTTTAAATGTCCGCGTTCATTCTGGCACAAATTCTCATCCCTCATGGAAATAATCCTTGACGTGTTTTATTCTCTCCCACCTACTGAACCTACTCCCATAGTGGATCCACTGCTCAGAGTCTTAACTGTGTTTCCTAAGGCTTCCTTGATTTATAAACATCTTCTTACTCCTGTTGGTGTTCGAGCTAAATCTAAGATAGAAACTGCTTGGGAGGTGGATCTGGATTGTGATTGGAGCATAGATTTTTGGAACAAACTATGGGTCAGGTCTTTAAAGATTTCTAGATCTGCATCCACTACTCCATCCCTGTTCTTTCTCTACCATAGATTTTATTATACACCCTCATCCATAGCTAATTTTACTCATACTACTGATAAGGATTGTTGGTCCTGTCTTTTTCCTTTGGCTGATTTGATGCACCTATTGTTTTATTGACCCGCAGTCTCTTCCTTTTGGAAGGATATTTGGAAGCACCTTTCAGCTATTTTTAACCTACATGCGCCTTTATCAAATATTTTTCTTTTTACAGGTAGTTTATCGGAATCATTGGGATTGTCTTTACATGAAAAAGGTTTATTTGACTTGATGTTGGCCTTAGCTTTCCAGCAAATCACACTTAACTGGAAATGCTCAACTAAACTTTCAGTGAAGTCTTGGTGGAATAATGTCTGTCATTATCATAGATTAGATATCGCATTTGCCTCCTCTGTTAAACCATATGTAAATAGAGATTTATTTTTGTCTTCATTAACCACTTATTTAACTAGGAGTTCAATGCATGCATTACGTAATCGTTCTGAGAATGTTCAACCTCCATAAATCACTATTGCCTCTACTTTCTCCTCTACCTCGCTTTTTCTCTGTTTCCTTTCACTTTTGACTCGCATTTCATATATTTTAGGTGTTTGCTTCTTCCTTAATATGTTTACAATTTCCTTCCACGTTCTTCAATTTAGAGAATTGTATTATATTTTCCCTTCCTTCTTTCCCTTTCTTCCCTATGTTATTGATAAAATGTAAACAGCTTTCTACTCTATTTACAGCCTGTTTCCCCATTGCTATTATATTACAGCTATATTGCTTTTCATGGCCTATCATGTATGTAAGTTATTTACTTAATAAAGCTTATTAAACACAAAAGAAAAAGTATGGTACCATCAACAAATGATTTCTCCATTTTGTGAACCCTCAAAACCTGCCATTCACTACAATGGAAATCAATGGGGTACTAGCATGTATATTTGTCCCAAAATGGCTGCCAGCAATTTCTGGTTGGAATGCTGCCAGCCAATCAGATCTCACCATGAGATCTGTGTTATATATATATATATATATATATATATATATATATATATATATATATATATATATATATTCCCTGAAAAACACCAGTGGTTATGGGGACATTAGAGTGAGGCTCAGATTTCACTGACCATGTAATGAGTGATGTAATATGTAAGGTCATAAGCAGTGCACTGCAAGGGTGTAAGTTATAGTTAGCTCAGGTAACTATAACTGCTGAATTTCACTGGTTTTGTTTGAGCTATAATGTCCCTGTAACCTTTGTCTTTTCAGGGAATTTCTAATGTTTTTTAACTTATATTTCCTAACTATAACGTCATTGTAACCTTTTGTTTTTTTAAATTTTATTTCCTAACTGTAACCTTTGAGAGTGGGTGTGCTTGTGGCTGCAAAGGTAGGTGAGTGGGTGTGTGAGTGGCTGTATGGGTCTCTGAGTGGGTGTGTGAATGGGTTTGTGGGTGTGAGAGTGGCTGTATGGGCCTGTGAGTGGGTGTGTGAGTGAGTGCATGGGTGTGTAGATAGCTTTGCAAGTGGGTGTAGAAGTGCCTGTGTGGATCTGTGAGTGGGTGCATAAGTGTCTGAGTGGGTCTGTGAATGCATGAGTAAGTGTCTGAGTGAGTCTGTGAGTAGGTGCATGAATGTATTTAAAGGTCTGTGAGAGGATGGATGAGGTTCTGAGTGAGTGAATGAGTGGGTGTGTGAGAGTCTGAGTGGGTCTGTCAGTGTTTGTGTGGTAAAAAAAGTAAGGGACATACGGGAGCAGGCACTCGTGCCAGCGCCTAACATGACAGTCCTCCTGTCTGGCTTGTCAGCAGTCCGCTACCCTCTGCTGCCTTCGGTTTTGTGTCTCCTCTGCTCATTTTCAACTTGTTTTTATGCCTCTTCTCTGCTCGCTACTGCCCTCTATTTTGCCTCTTTATGATCATTCTGCCTGTTATTTTGCCTCTTTCTGCTTGCTCCTGACCTTTATTCTGCCTCCTGCTGCTCATTTCTGACCTCTATTTTGACTCTTGCCACTCGTTTCTGACCTCTATTTTACCTCTTTCTGATCATTGTGTCTGTTATTTTGGCTCTTTCTGCTCGCTCCTGACCTTTATTTTGCATCTTTCTGCTCGTTTATGATCTTTATTCTGCCTCTTTCTGCTCCCTTCTGACCTTTATTCCGCCTTTGTGCTCGTTTCTCATGTTTATTTGGCCTCTTTCTGCATGTTGCTGACCTCTATTTACCCTCTTTCTGCTCGTTTCTCACCTTTATCTTGCCTCTTGCTGCTGGTTCCTTACCTCTATTTTGCCTCTTTCATCTCGTTTCTATCCTTTATTTTGCCTCTTTCTGCTTGTTGCTTACCTTTATTTTGCTTCTATCTGTTTGTTCCTGACCTTCATTCTGCCTCTTTCTGATCCTTTCGGACCTTTATTCTGCCTCTTTCTGCTCGTTTCTCACTTTTATTCTGCCTCTTTCTGCTCCCTTCTTATCTTTATTCTCTCTGTTTCTGCTCATTTCTGTACTTTATTTAGCCTCTTTCTGCTTGTTTCTGACCTTTATTCTACCTCTTTCTGCTAGTTTCTGACCTTCATTTAGCCTCTTTCTGCTTGTTTCTGACCTTTATTCTACCTCTTTCTGCTAATTTCTGACCTTCATTTTTCCTCCTCCTGCTTGTTTCTTACCTTTATTGTGCCTCTTTTTGCTCCCTTCTGACCTTTATTCTGCCATTGTGCTCGTTTCTGTACTTTATTTAGCCTCTTTCTGTTTATTTCTGACCTTTATTATGCCTCTTTCTGCTCATTTCTCACTTTTATTTTGCCTCTTTCTGCTCGTTTCTCACCTTAATTTTGCCTCTTTCTGCTTGTTTCTTACCTTTATTTTGCCTCTTTCTGCTTGTTTCTGACCTTTTTTCTGGCTCTTTCTGCTAGTTTCTGACCTTTTGTGCCTCTTTCTGTTAATTTTTTACCTTTATTCTGACTTTTATTCTGCCATTGTGCTCGTTTCTCACATTTATTTGACCTCTTTTTGCTCATTGCTGATCTCTATTTTGCCTCTTTCTTCTTATTTCTGACCTTTATTCTGCCTCTTTCAGCTCCCTTCTGAATTTTTTCTGCCTTTCTGCTAGTTTCTGACCTTAATTTTTCCTCTCTCTGCTTGTTTCTGACCTTTATTCTGTCTCTTTCTGTTCGTTTTTGACCTTTATTCTGACTTTTATTTTCCCTTTTTTTGCTCCCTGCAGATCCTTTATTCCACCTTTTTGCACTTTTCTCATGGTTTTTTGGCCTCTTTCAGCTCATTGCAGACCTCTATTTGGACTCTTTATGCTCGTTTATCATCTTTATTTTGCCTCTTTCTTCTTGTTGCTGACCTTTATTTTGTCTCTTTCTGTACGTTTCTCAGCTTTATTTTGCCTCTTGCTGCTGGTTTCTGACCTCTATTTCACCTCTTTCTGCTTGTTTCTTACCATTATTTTGCCTCATTCTGCTCATTGCTGACCATTATTTTGCCTCTTTCTGCTAATTTGTGACCTTTATTTTGCCTCTTTCTGCTTGTTTCTGACCTTTATTCTGCCTCTTTCTGCTCCCTTCTTACCTTTATTCTGCCTCTTTCTGCTCGTTTCCCACCTTTATTCTGCCTCTTTCTGCTCTTTTCTCACCTTTATTCTGCCTCCTTCCGCTCTCTTCTGACTTTTATTCTCCCTCGTTCTGCTCATTTTTCTCCTTTATTTTGCTTCTTTCTGCTTGTTTCTCACCTTTATTTTGCCTCTTGCTACTCATTTCAGGCCTTTATTATACCTCTTTCTGCTCATTTCTCAATTTTATTTTGCCTCTTTCTGCTTTTTTCTGACCTTTATTGTGCCTCTTTCTGCTCCCTTGTGAACTTTATTTTGCCTCATTTTGCTCCTTTCCCCGGGACTGCAGTGGAGCCTGAAGGCCCCCTCGGTCCCAGCCAGCTCCCGCATTCTGTGGGAGCTGGCATTGCTGTTGCACACAGTGAGCTGCTGGAAATTCAGCTCCTTGTGTGCAAGAGCAATAGTTTCATCTCTTTCCCTGCCCTGTGGGCAGGAAAAGAGATTAATCCTCCGCATTCCAGCGAGCTGGAGCACTTTAATAGCTCCCGCTTGCTGGAACTAGAGTGTTTGCTTTGGCTCAAGCCAAAGCAAACAGCTATGTTCCCGAGGTGGGCACCCCAGGACATAGCAGGAGCCAGTCCTGGGGGGTGTCAGTCCCCAGGGCCATTATTGGCTCCTGAAGGGGGACTTCGCAGCTCCCCTCCTTCTGTTTTTATGGGCTGGCCCAGGGAGGTGGTGGTCCTTGGGCTGTATATGGCTTGTGATGGGTGCCCTGCGGCCCCCTCCGCATGTTTTTTATTAGCTGGCCCTGGAGAGGTAGTGGTCCTGGAGGTGCGAGGGGTCCATGTGGCCCCCTGCTATTTTTTGCTGTAAAGCCTCCTGGTGGTCATGGTCCCCAGAGCTCTAAAGAGCCCATGGAGGGGGGGTCCTCGCGGCCTCTGCCAATATTTTAACAAAAGCACTGGGTAAGTGGTGTATTATGGGGCTCAAAAGAGCCCATGGTGGGGGTCCGCGTGGCCCCCCTCCAATATGTAAATTAAGTCACAGGGAGGTGTTGGACCCCAGGTTTTAAAGAGCCTTAGGAGGGGGGCCCCTACACCTCCCTCCTTTTTTTTAAAAATGTCCCCGGGACCTCAACCACCTGGGATCTCATTTCAAAACAAGTGCGGGAGCCCACACTTTTTATGTTTTTTAATTTTCACCAGATTGGCCACATTGTTTGGTGAAACATTTTTAAAGAAATGCTTTTTGGCCCTGTTGGGGTTCAAGGGGGACTCCAGGACCAGATCTAGGGGGTCAGGGTATTTCTACCCTGCCCCTTTTTCTTTTATTTAATGTTTTTTCTGGGACTCTGCTGGAACCAAGTCCCAAGATGGCTGCCAACACTTCCTGGCTGAAGTGTTGGCAGCCAATAAGATTTGAGCACAGGGACTGTCGGATCCTCGGAGGATCTGTTTCCGTATATATCCAAATTTGGATTTATTTTAATTTCTTCCAAACTACTGAACAGATTTATACCAATTCACAAAAAGGTTGCTTTGATATTATCTGTTGTAGTGGTATTATCAAGGATGTCATAGAAGATGTCATGACTGATGAAATATGTAGGGTAATTAGCAGTGTATGGCAGGGGCCCAAGTTAAAGTTACCTTAGGGCATGAGTCATAGTTACTTGAGATAACTCTGACTATAACTGCTGAATGTCAATGGTTTTGTATGAGGGAAATCTGAGCCTAACTATAACGTCCCAGTAACCTTTGGTTTTTCAGTTAACTTCTAAGGTTTTTTAAATTTTATTTCCTAACTATAACGTCCCTCTAACCTTTGTTTCTGTAAATTTCTATGTTTTTTTAATGCTTATCCTAACTATAATGTCTCTGTAAACCTAGGTGTGTGAGGCGGTGTGTGAGTGGGTGTGTTAGTGGTTGTGTAAGTGGGTGTGTGTGTGTGGTAGGTGTGGTAGGTATGTGAGTGCATGTGTGCCTGGCTATGTGGATCTGTGAGTCAGTGTGAGAGTGGCTACATAGGTGTGTGAGTAGGTGTGTAAGTGGCTGTGTGGATCTGTGAGTAGTTTTGAGGGTCTGTGAGTGGGGGTATGAGTTGTTGTATGGGTCTGTGAGTGGGTATGTGAATGGATTTGTGGGTGTGTAAGTAGGTGTGTGAAAGCTGTGTGGACCTGTGAGTGGGTATGGGAGTGGTTTTGAGGGTCTGTGACTGGGTGTTGGAGTTGCTGTGTGTGTGAGTGGTTATGTGGATGTGTGGATGTGTAAGTGGGTATATGAAAGGTTTTTGGATCTGTAAATGGGTGTGTGAGTTGTTTTGAGGGTTTGTGAGTGGGTGTATGAGTAGCTGCATGGGTGTGTGAGTGAGTGTGTGAATGGCTGTTTGGGTGTGTGAGTGGATATATGGGTGTGTAAGTGGTTGTGTGAGTACCTGAATGGCTGTGTGAATGGCTGTATAAGTGGTTTGTGAGTGAGAATATGAGTGGCTATATGGGTGTGTGAGTGGGTGTGTGGGTGGTTGTATGGGTGTAAGTGGATGTGTGAATGTGTGAGTTGGTGTGTGGATCTATGAGTGAGTGTATGTTTATTTTTTGTTTGGGGTCTGGATCCCCAGATCCTCCCCAAATCCATGACGATCCAGACAACCCTGGGCACAGTTTGCATAGCCACGTGACATGGAACTCTGCCAAGCGGTAGAAAAATTCTGCTACGCTATGCGGAGCACCGTGAGAGGGCGGAGTTGCTTGTCCCGCCCATTCACGTGACATTTCCACCATACGGCAATGCGGATTGCGTGTTCGGGGGAAATATTGCACAAACTGCACCATGCAGGGGGCATGGGTGCAGCCATCTTGTTTTCTTCCCTGTTATGGTGCTGCAGCCTATTTTTCAAACCTGCCTAAATCTTTTCAATCCTTCTTTCTCAAAACTTTTTTTCTGATCTTTTTTATTTATTATCTTTCCCTCGGTCTTCTTAAGTGTATATTTTGCATTTTTTTCTACTTTTTGTGTGTTTTTTTAGTGAGTGTTGTTTTCTCTATTACTTGCTTTCTAATCTTTTTTCCTTGCTTCCTTCCCCTCTCTTAATTTTTTCATACTTTATACATTTTTTTCCGTGCCCCCAGCATCATGGCAGCGACCCGTGCAAAAAAGGTGGCATAGAAGGGTGCCCGGAAGGGGTGCAGCCCCGGGCCTTGTTTTCTGAGGTGGAGGTGGCAGCACTGTTTTTTTTGTGCAGTCCCCTCCAACCTGGCAGCAGGCGACAGGCCTGGGTCTGGGTCCGGGCGCCGGGAGAGCCAGCAGCGGTGGGCGAGTGTGCGTTGGGCAGTGTATCGCTTCTCTGGGGTCTGGCGCACCCACAACCAGCTGACGCACTGGTAGTCTGACATCCTGTACCGAGAGCAGGACCTGCTGGACCTGCTAGGGGTTAAGGTCCCAGGGCTTGGTGAGTAGCTAATTATTATTATTTTTATTGTGTGTTCTATGTTATTGCTAAGATATTTTTCCCAAACAGCATGCATGCTGCTAACATGCAGGTAAGTTACATAATGGTTACAAATCTTATATTATGTGATTGTTATTCTAGGCACATGCTCAGGGCTACCTAATTTTACTTGTTTGCAACTTTGCATTTGTGCTCACTTTGGGTGATTATGTAAGAACTTAAGTTAAGTAATGCAGACTAAAGAGAGACTCCTTTCCTTTGTCCTGTCACTACTAAGATAGTAAGTATTAGTAATTTAGCGGTGCGTGTCCTCTCACTTCAGTTCTTAGAACCTTTTTGTAGCTTGTACAGTGACAAGTAAACAACCAATTTGGTGTATGCATGCGTTCATCTATGTATTTAAAGACAAAATGCAGACTTCGTGAATTGGCCCATCAAAGGGGTTGAGAATGATTGCGAATGAGATTTGTTGCAATTTATTCCAAAGTCTTTGGAATTGGAGGGCTAAGTAGGTTTAGGAAATGTGGAATTGATAGGACGGTCCGCGATACTAGTCTACTACTAGTCAATATTATTTTGGAAAGTTCAATGTTATTGAAGTTGCCGTTTCCTCTCCAAAAATTGTTTTGGAGCAAATATTTATTTACCACCAATTATTTCTTGTCTTTTTAATTATGTCTTACATGCATCAGCATCCAGGGGCAAGAGGTCGTCGGAGGCGGGTGAGGGAGCTGGAGGTGCCTCCCAGCAGGAAGAACGCTCCTCGGCTGATGGCTCTGCTGGCCCCAGTAATTCCTCCTGTACTTTAATATTAATATGTATTCCCCTAACTTTTACTACTCCTATATTTGAACTATTTTCTACCTGTTTTCTAGTTGTATTTCTTTCCCAAATCCTCTTTGATCTATCAGTTTCAAAAATCTTGTTATCCCTGCATTATCCTATTATTTACTAAGTTATTTTATATTTCTAGTGTCTGTATTTCACCTCAAACTGCCTCTGTCTGTAACTTCCTTTCTTCTGTTTTTTCAGTCAGATTTCCCTCTTCCCATATATATTTTGTGGACTGCCTAGTGGTGGTTCTGTAGGACTCAGAGAACCCATTGGTCCTTACTACTCTACTAGTACTTCTACTAATAATACTACTCTGCCGTGCAGAATGCATCCCCAAGTAAGGTATTCTACACATGTTTGTTGAGATGAAAAGGCTTTCTTTTACTTTCTCATGCTCAATCAGTAAAACGAGAGAGAGGCCATGGTCACCTTGGACACCCCAAAGTTGTGACTTCTTCTTATCTAGGCTTAGTATTATTAGCAGCAGTTGATGGTGAACTGATTACTGTGCACCATGGCTGGAAGAAAGTATGAGGAGGAGGAGGACGACACCATTACATTTGCCAACAAACAAGACTTTATGCCAGTTGGTCACTCTTAGTTTTTTTTTTTTTTAAGTTTTGAAAACCTTTATTTAAACAATGAGATGTCATCCACAGCAGAGTGCCCACATCCCTGAAAGGGCCGGCCCAGCAAGGCATTGCTCGAAGATTTACAGTAAAAGGGAAAGGGATAACACAGCAAGCCGCCTACAACCACATCGGGCTGGCCGCGTCAGGTGATATAGTGGCATTGAAGGATCAGGGATTTGATCGTGGGCATATGCCGTAGAGTAACAACTTTCAACCAACAACTTCTCCACTCTTGTGTTGTGTGCTCTCCAAGTATACCTTGTGTAGTATGGCGTATTTCGTGCAGGGAACGACATATGAATGTGTCCGTGTATCTCCGGATTCACTGTGCAAAAGGTGTGTCACCATGAGGGGGGATCAGTTCCGGTCTGTGCGTCTCATGTCTGTGGGGTGGGTGGGGGGGGATCGGTGAAGGTGTGTTAGCTGTGCGTTCCAATAAGTATGTCTGCAGAGGTGCCCAGATATCCCGGGGTCGGGAGGAGGGGGGTAGAAGTTTAGCGTATGTGTGTAGTTGTTCTTGGCAATAAATAAGGTCTTGAAGCCATTCTTTGAATTTCGGAGCTCTCCCTCTCCCCCATCTGCAAGCAATCTTTCTCTTGGCGAGGAGAAGTGCAATGGATGTGTATTTACGGATTGGGGCCGCTATGGGTGCAGTATATCCCAGGAGTGCAGTCAGAGGATCTACCGGAATGTGTGTGCCAGTCATAAGGTCCAGGGTTGTCATTACCTCCGTCCAATATCGACTGACTGGTGGGCAGTCCCAGGCTACATGGCGGAAATCAGCCCCTTCACCGCCGCAGCGGTCACACGTGTCATTGTCACGAAGTCGCAAACGATGTAATCGTGCCGGTGTGTAATATAGACGGTGGATGAATTTGTAGTGTAGTAGTCGGAATTTGCTGCTAGCAGAGATTTCCCCTGTTTGCCTACAGCAAAAGGACCATTGAGCATCAGTCAGGGGATGACCCAATTCTGTTTCCCATTTGGTTTTTGCTAACGGGGGATCATATTCTCTATTGTCCTGGACAGTACGATATAATAGTGAGATAACATGGGAGGGGGTGATTTGTTGCAGGAGAGCGTGCAGGGGGAGCATGGTAGGAGGCTCCTGAGGGAAGCCAGGAGTGAGGGTTCTTACATCCTGTCGCAATCTAATGTAGTAGAATCGTTCTAGAGAGGAGGGGGTAGTGGTGCCAAAGAATTTGGCACTCGTGCAAAATTTACTCTTTTCGTATAATGTTCCCTGGTGTGGATTGATAATTTGCGTAGTAATCTGCGGCACCCTCCCTCTTGGGTTACCGGGATGTCTTGTCTACCGGCAAGGGGAAGGAGGGGGAAATATAATAAGGGAGTGTGTGTAGTATTCGCTAGATCACGCCATGCGCTGGTGGTGCATTGGACGGTGGTGGAGGCGTGGCTCCGTGTAACTGCAGGGGCACTTAAGTACGCAGTGCTGGGAGTAGGGTGCATATATCCATCTTCATTGGCCAAGTGTGGCATGTAGGGGGGGGGTGTATCCAGTAGGAGGCAAAATGGGCTTGAGCACAACTAAAATACAATTCCAAGTCTGGTATTTCCAGCCCTCCCTCGCTGAAGGGACGTGTAAGGATATCCCAGCGTAGTCTAGCTTGTTTACCGCCCCACACAAGCCGAATTAGGAGGCTTTTGATATTCGAGAAGAAGTGGCGGCTGGGAGCATAGGGAATATTTATGAATAAATATAACAGTTTGGGCAATATGACCATTTTTATGAGGGCGGCTCTACCTGCCATGGACAATGGCATTGCAATCCAACGTGTGATTTTGTCCGGCAAGGAGGTCAGTGCCCTGCCGTAGTTAGCCCTCATTAGTTCTTCGCGATTGCGGCATATGACTATTCCTAAATAGGTGAGGGTATCGTCGCACCATGCCAAGGGGTAGTCTGGGACGAATCTGGGAGTGGAATCAGTGAGGGGGTAGATTTGGGATTTTCCCCAATTAATATTTACTCCAGAGAGGCGCCCAAAATGGAGGAACTGTCGGAGAATGGGATTCAGGCTTTCCTCCGGATGTTGCAGATAAAGGGGAATATCATCTGCATATAATGAGATTAAAATCTGCCTTTCGGGGTAGATGAGGGCGTGTGTTCGGAAGTGTTGGCGTATCTTAGCAGCCAGGGGTTCAATGGCCAAGGCGAATAAAAGGGGGGATAAAGGGCATCCCTGCCTGGTTCCTCTAGCTATCGTAAAAGGGGCCGATCGTTTTCCGTTAATCATCACTGTGGCCCGCAGTCCAGTGTATAGCAGGTTTATCCAGGCCAGGAATGGAAGGGGGAACTCCATACGGTTCAAGACGAAGGCTAAATAGTCCCACTCGAGGGAGTCGAACGCCTTAATGGCGTCTAAAAAAATGGCAACGGCGTTAGTTTCAGGTTCTATGTCTGGAGGATCGCAAAGAGGGTGCGCAGATTGTGAGAGGTGCCCCTAGTTGGCACAAATCCCAATTGGTCAGGGAGGACCAGGACAGGCATGAGAGGGCTGATGTGTTTGGCGATTAGCTTAGCAAGGATCTTGGCATCCACGTTGATAAGGGACAGGGGCCGATATGAATCCACTTGCGTCGCTAATTTCCCCGGTTTGGGCAGGGAGATAATGAGCGCTTCACGCATCGACGGAGGCAAGATGCCCGTCTCTCGGGCCTCCTCAAGTACGTGACACAGGGCAGGAATAAGGAGATGTCTATATAACTTATAGAATTCGGCCGGAAGGCCATCGGGTCCTGGGGCTTTTCCCGACTGCAATTGCATAATTGCGGAGATTATTTCATCATCTTCATAGTGGGCCAGTAGGGACTCTCTCTGGCTATCTCCTAGCCATGCGATAGCTGTGTCCTCAAAGAATGAGGTGAAGTCTTCAGGGTGTGTTCTATGTGTTGTGTACAGCTGTTTATAAAACCTCTGAAAGGTGTCTACTATGTCCGAGGTGTTCCTGTGGATCTGCCCCTCTTCGTCTGCTATCTCTAATATTGTATTGGCAAATCGGGGGCGGATCACGGAGGCTAGTGCTTTTCCTGGTCTTTCTCCTTCATCGTAGCGGCGAGCCCGGTGATATTTCCCTCTAAATTTACATTCCCTTTCCGCCGTTTCTTGGTAGTCAGTAAGGAGATCATGTAAATGTGCCTTCTGCTCCGATGTGGGTGTGTTTCGGAGAGTCTCTTCCGCTTGTTTGATTGTGTGTTCTAGCTTCTGTAATGTATTTCTGATATCCCTCAAGACCCCACCACTTTTGGCTATGCATATTCCTCGTATGGTGGTCTTAAAGGCTTCCCATACGGTAGAGTATTGCGGAACCGATTTATCATTCCGGGGAAAGAACTCCGAGATTTCCTGCTCAATCTCATCTTTAAATACCGGATCTAATAGTGATTGAGGGTTGAGTCGCCAGGAAAAGTACGGTGAATCTTCATGAGGCGGCGTGAGAGAAAGAAGGACGGGTGAATGATCCGAGTATGTGCGTGGGAGGTGAGATGCGTGCGTTAACCAAGTTGTTAGTCCTTTATCTATGATCCAGCTATCGATGCGGGACCAGGAGGATTGAGCAGTGGAGTAGCAGGTCCCTTCCCGGGTGTGTGGGTGGAGGGTCCTCCAAGCATCCGTGAGGTTATGTTCCTCCATGATACCTAGGAGGGTCACCTGTGCGTTGGAATAATGGCGCGGTTGTGGATGTGATCTGTCTAATTCTGGGTTTATGGTCACATTGAAGTCTCCTCCCCATATGGTGTGTGTGGAACCTATATCCATTATTTTGCCCCAGAGTATATGGAAGAATTCCGGATCATCAGTGTTGCGCCCATAGCAGGAGACAAATGTGATGGATTGCGTGGCAAGTCTACCCCATAGAATACTATACCGGCCTTGTGGGTCTCCGTGTGAGCCAATGGGGGTGTAGGGGAGCGAGCGTTTCACCAATATAAGGGTACCCCGGGCGTAGGAAGAATAGGATGAGAAACATTTAGTGAGTGCCCAACGAGCTGCAAAGGTGGGAGATGGGTTGGGGGCAAGGTGTGTTTCTTGAAGCATGGCACAGTGAATGTGGTGACGTTCCAAATACGAGAGGATATGACGGCGTTTGCGGGGATCCACCAGCCCTCTAATATTCCAGGTCAAAAAATTATAGTGGGCTGGTTTAGTACGTGATTCCATTTGTTCCGTGCATTTCTATCGGGTGGAGTATGTCAAGGTTATATGTGAGAGTTACAGCATGAACATATTTTAGTGAGGTGGAGCAATAACATTCTGTATCGAACCCTTCCCCGTGACTTCCCCCCACCCACAACAGCGACCCAAACTCGTCGTGACCTATCCCTCCCTCCTCCCTAAAACAAATTGTGGCCGTCGCCCCAACAGGGGGCGAAGGGCTCAACAAGTTCCCCATGTATGATACGAAGTACTTAGGGTTCACCTGTCGGGTGGGTCCTAGAGGGCGGTCAAGTTCACCTCGTCAGAGCGAGGGTGCTCGGGCAGCTTTATACTGCTACATCTCGCCGTTAGTTGAAAGTTAGTTCTGTGCATATAAGAAGGCATCTATCAGGGCGCTGCGCTTCCAGTGCGGTTCACCATTCTCAGAGTCCAGCAGCAGGGTACACAGGCGGAAAGAGGGCTGTATACATTAGACATTAGCTTCTCCCTCCCGGTCGGCTCAGCCGGTAGTAATCGAGAATGGCCTGTAGTAATCAGCTGCAACATCAGTGATTGAGTCTCGCCAGACCATCCGCAGCGCTTATGTTCTGTGGCTTTTCCCCGAGTGTCTCTATACAGGGCAAGCATTGGCAGCAACATGACTGTCGTCCCACAGGGCACGAGTGTATTAAAGCGGGCCATATCATCGTGCACTTCACAGCCAGGGGGAGGAGGGGGGGGGGGATGCGTCTTCATGTAGCCTCTGAATGTGTTACGTAGGAAAGGGGGAATATTGTCCAGTTGCATTATTCGACATCCGATATGTTCCCGTCTTCTGCGGTGTGATGCGTTGAGGGCCGCTGATCCGCGGGTATCTTAGGCAGGGTCCTAAGGAAGTCCTGGGCGTGTTGCGGGTTCGTAAAGAAGTGCTGTTTGCCTTGGTGCGTTACCTTGAGACGGGCGGGAAATAGCATGGCATAGGGCAGATTAAGCTGTTGAAGTTTTTTCTTCACCTGCAGGAATTTACGACGTTGGTCTTGGACGGCCATGGTGAAATCCGGGTATATCGAAATCGCCATTCCTTCATATGTCAGTTGCCCTTGTTCCCTAGAGAGGCGGAGGGCGGTATCCCTGTTGCGATAATTAAGTAGTTTGGCGATGATGGGCCGGGGCAGAGTGCCCGGGGCCGGTCGGTTCGCCAGTGAGCGGTGCGCCCGTTCTACCACCAGGACCTGTGAAAATGCTTCTCTGCCAAATAATGTAATAAGGAGACGTTCCACATATTCTTCCACCCTTCCGGTGGCTGTGGACTCCGAAACACCAAGAATTCTGAGGTTGTTCCTCCTCGAGCGAGACTCCAAATCTTCGTTTTTGGCTGCGATCACTTTCAGGACTCGGTCCATCTCCAGGGTGCGACTCGTGGTGGCGGCGGTTGTGTCCTCTAGATCCGAAATCCGTCGTTCTGCCTCGACCAGGCGGTCATCGTGTTTCTCCACTCTGTGCGTGAGGCCCTCCAGTCTGGTGTTCATAGAGTCCATTTTGGACTCAATGGAGGTCAAGCTTGATTGCATCACCAGCAGGAGTACCTTGAGATCCGCGGTGGAGGGGGCCGACGCGTCCTGTTGGTCTTCGTCAGGTTTTGACTGGGAATCGAGACGATTTGCGGGTGTCGAAATTCAACTTTGGCTGCCTCCCGTCCGGTTTCCCCATGATCGCAGTGGAGGTGACTGAGAAGAGTCGTGGTCCAGGGGAGTAGGAGAGAGAGCGCGCTCCAGGGGTCCCAACCAGGGTCTGCCAAGTGGATCGTCCCTCGGTCGCACGATGATCCGGCGTCAGCAGAGGGGCCAGCGGTGTTGGGTAGAGGAGCCTCCAGTATTTATATACGGTGCCCAAAGGTTTTAGTAGCCAGTTCCGCACGCCCTTAGTCTTTTTTTCTGGAGGAAGGCGGCTGTCTCTTTCCCTATTCGAGCAGTGGCAGGGGGATGTAAACGCTTAGGCAGGGCAGTCACCAATGCCAGTAGCAGAGATCCGTGGGCCGCGAGCCGCTCTGCTCTCTTGTATGCTGGTCGCCGCGCCTGTGGGCCCCCCACGTCTCAGATTCTAGACGGCAAGGTCACCAGGCCTCGCGCCGGCGGGAGGCGGGAGGCGGTATAGGCGTTGTGATAGTCCGGGTGGTCAGTGGCCTTCAGGGCGTTTATTGCGCTTCCTTCCGCCAGGTTCCAGACTGCGAGAGGGGCCGGGTGCCAGTACGAGGTCTCTTCAGGCGTGCAGCATAGGATGTGGGTCAGGTAGGCCTTAACGTGGTCAGGGATGGTGCAGCGCGCCCTCTTTATCCCATCCGGGCAGCCCCTCTATTATTGGCACTCAGCGAGGGTGATCCCTGGGCTCAGCCGTTCCTCGGCAGCAGTAGTGGGGGCGTGCAAGGTTGAGCGCAGTCTCTGCCTACCTTGGTCTCAGCGGGTCCTGCAGTGCTCCCGGTGATGTTTCTGGCCCATAGAGGCTGGCCTCGTGAATTCCAGCGTCTCTCCTCCCCCGCGGGCCCGGGGTGCCGCCTTCTCGTCAGGCCCCCGCACAGAGGTATCCGCGGCCTCGCGGTGGCCGCCCGGAGACAACAGCCCCCTCGCCAGGTTCCTCTCATCTCAGTGGGCAGCTGGTGCGAGGCTCTGCGTTTCCCCCTCATTAGGCCGCCTCGGCGCACTCAGGCCCAGTATCCTTCCGCGGCAGCATCAGCCCCCACATCCGACGGCAGGACAGAGCCGGCAGGGGCGACGAGGACAGCCGGCAGCCTCCGGGAGTCCAGCGAGCCCTCGAGGCCCGGGCGCCGCGTCGGCCAGGTGTAGGACACCGGCAGCTCCCGTCCGATCTCGGGATGGGTGAGGTCGCCATTTTGTAGTTGCCGCCGGGCGGGAGGTCGCTTACGATTATGCCTTCTCTCGGCTTGCAGCCGTGATTTAGGGCAGCGCAGCGGGTTCTCCGGCCCGTCACCTTTCAGAATTGGCCAGTGAACTGCAGTTTCGTCTGGAGATGAGCAGGAGTTTTGCCAGATATTGGCCCGAGCTGCAAGAGCCTCACAGAGGTGCGGCCATCTTGCTTGGCGCCCTCTAGCGCCCCCCCTGGTCACTCTTAGTTCTTTTAAAAAACTCAGATTCTCCATTAGCTCTTGCCACTCAGTTAAGTCCTTTACACTACAGGTTGTCTTCTTGAGAGGCTTTTCAAAAATTGCCACCAACAAAAACAAAATGCTCAACCAGATATTTTATAGTTTTGATAGGACATACTGTGACTGTACCCAAAATACTAGTGATGTGTGTGGTGTATGTATTTTCAAATTTGGTACGGAAAAAAATAAATAGGGGGAGGCGCATATGGCATCTAAAAAATGTTTAATGTTTTTTCTAGCCACACCGACCACCAGTGCCGGGGCCAAGGGAGACAGTGGCGCCATCCAGCGAGCAGATATGGCAGCTGGACGGGGTGAGGCAGTGGTGGGCAGTGGTAAGTCATATTGCTTGCTTATTGACAATTTATATACTCGCTTCAAGGGTATACATTGTACTGTTGAGAGTAAGACTAAGTTGTGAACAGTTGAAGACAGCCCTCTTTACTTAGCATTAGCATATACAGCAGGAGTTGAGTAACTAGTGGCCCCTTCTATCTTCAACTCAGCAGAGTAAGCTTCATGAAGAAGAGTCAGTCCTTGATGGGTTGATGGGAAAGATGGATGGAAGGAGAAAGGAGGGGTGAAATGTAATATGACTGGCAGAGAAGGATGCAGGGTGAAAGGATGGATATAGGTGGCTGATAGGATGCATGCATGGGTGGGTGGGTGAAGGATAGGTGAAAGGTGAAAGAAATTATGCCTGCCTGCATGTGTGAAAGTGTATGGGTGAAAGCAATCCTCCAGTCAGTTTGATGGGTCAGAGCAAGGACACATTGGTGGTTAAAATGACAAATGTATGTTGGTGAAAGGTTTGTTGAGAATGATTGCCATGTTTGGATGGATGGTACTAGTATTCATAGTGAAGACTGGATAAAGGGAATGCAAAACTTAAACAGTGACTGAGTAGCAAAGCCAAGGGTGAAGAATAAAAATAATGCTAGTAGAAGAATGCAGTGAAAAATGGAAAAATCCCTGGGAAGAAGTGTGAACAAGGAATGTTTTTTTATCAAGGTTTTTGATTCAAAGGTTTGAGCGAGGTTGTATTTCAGACTACTCCCTTGACACAGTAGTTTTCAAGCACAACATATATTATGTGCCCCTACCCACCCATCATTATCAATCGCCTCCCTCCGAGGCCCACTCCCTACCCATGGTATTTCGTCAGTGTCAGCCATGGGTGGCCTATCGGCTGCATGGTTACAATAGTAGTACCTCACGTTGTGCCGTATAACATTCATATATTAGTCACTATTCATCTGCCTTGGTGTAGTCAGGGTGAAAGTGAGCATTTGATTTAACAGAGCATGGGCATGATCGGAAAAGAGATAATTGTATGGTACAGCTGCCCCACCTGCAGACAGTAGCAAAGTATAACGCAACACAAGTATGTCTGTCTAGGGCGCAAGCTGAGCTGGCATGCCTACATTAATTTAGCTAAATGAGAGAGAAGAAGAATACTTGTATACTCCATAGTGCTTAATGCCTGGAACTGTAATCACATCAAAATCAAATGGGACGAGGAATCGAATGATGCCAGCAAATGTTATGTACTGCTAGTGCAACTGTACCACTATACCATTTTATGTGTTACTGTTTTGCTAAGAGTATTGTTACAATTTGTCTTTTTTCTTTCTTAATGTAGCAACTCCTGCCAATCCACCATCATCCTCATCACAACCCAACAGGCAGGAGATCACAGCCAGGACCCGGCAATGGAAGCTGGAAGCCATCAGGGCTGAATATCAGCAGCTGGTGGTTCTGGAGGAGGAGGAGGAAAAGGCGGCAGCAGCTGCAGCCTCCAATGCTCCAGGCCCCAGCCAGGCCCCAGTGACTCCAGCTGTATAGCACCATGGTCAGGCAGCTGCCTGTCGCCATTCATCAACCACTGCTGCTCCCCCTATAGACGCTATAGAGCCTTTCAGCACCGCATGCTCCTGAGGACGGCACAAATGGAAGCCAGGATGGAGGAGCGGTTTGACCGGTTGGAGCTGCAGCTCCAAGTCCTAGCCCACTGCTAGGTCTCTAGTCTCTTGCCCCATTTTTAATCTTTTGTTTGGTGGATGGGACTTGTTGGGGAGTGGGTGGGAATGCAGAAGTTGGGGAAATCTGATTATTGGGGTTTTTGGAATTTTTTTTTAACAGACTTTTTGGGGACAATTCAGACTTTCTTCAGTCATTGGTTGGGGTTAGGGAGCGGGGTGGGCCAGGTGTTGTGGGCTTTAGTTTATTTGTTATGGAAATACATTTTCTTATGGCTGTACATATGATTTAAATCTTTTTGGGGGGTTACTCTTTTACTTTGCACTGTTTCCTTTGCCATGCAGGCCTGTAGCCAGTTTTGTAAATCTGCTGATAGTGTAACACACGAACAGATAGTTAAGCGGTACCCTCACTTGTCCTACTACTCTCTCCTCCTAGTCTCTGCAGTCTGCAACTATAATAACCCCTAAGGACTCGGAGGGGGTATGGGTGTGTGAATTTCCCTAGTATATAGATTATTATAGCTCAGAAATCCCCCACAGTTCTTCTCTTACCTGTGATTAGGCAAAGCGATGGCTGCATGGTTTTCCAAGGTGCCATGGTGGTGGTAGTAGACAGTAGCAGCATGCTTGCGGACTAGTCTTTGAATACTAGTGAAAGAACCAGATCCAGAAGCTATGTTCCACTCCCTCCTAGCCGAACTCAAACTGTAGGATGAGGAATATTCTTCACAGAAAACTAATTAAATTGAAATAAAAAACTGAGTTAATGATGTTTTATATGCAAACACAAACAAATTGAGACAGTCACCAGAGGGAGACTAGAATGTACACAAGAAGAAGACTGTCAAATGAGAAAACATGATAAGCAATGCTAAAGTAAAATAAATAATCAGAATGGTGACCTAGTAAAAGTTACAAACTGAAGTCGACTCGAGCTATGAAGTGGACAAGCGTAACCTTTAGTGCTGGAAGGAGGATGATGCTGGCAATTATGAATTATATTCCTCTGAAAAAAATGTAAGTAATAGATTGAATACTGTGCATGGGGGGCAATCTAATATATAATAATATTGCCAGTGTGGGCTATACTTAGAGCAGAAGATCCTCACCCTGCCTTGAGTTGGTGTTGCTTTCACCACATCCGCCCCACGAAGTGTGTGATCAATTAATGGTGTACATTTTATGTAGTCGCATCTCAATAAATCACACAGCCCGGGGGAAGAGGGTTAGGGGTTCGATGACTGGATGGAAAGGGGGATTTGAGGGGATGGTTTGACAAAGACACATTATACAAGGACAACACATTCATCTTGGCAGCCGACCATCATAAATCCGTTATGGGAGGAAATGAAAATGCATGCATGATGATGAGTACTAGTACAGGTAAAACAAATCAAATTGTCCATCTGCCCCCAGAGAGACCCAAGTTACATTATGTTCTGTAACTGTTGTACCGAGCTTTGAAAGATATCCAATAAAATTAAAATATCTGTAGGAGCCAAGTAACAAACATAAACAACACACAAATTGTAATGATGATTAAAGGGAAAAAAGATACTGTATTGCCAAATGGGGCATTGCATCTGCATTGCTCTTGGACTGTCTGTCAATCTTGGGTGCCTGGCAGATGTGGTTCGGTAAGGTAAGTGTGAGTATGTTACATTGTTTTTCCAGTATGGTGCAGGGTAAAGCCCTGGGCCTGTAGATTAAAAAGCAAAAATGATATTGAAGATCAAAGAGAAAAGTTAATCTGCATAAGGAGGATTGCGCAACAAGAAGAGAAGACTCAGATGCAGCATGGCTAAATGTCTGTTTCCAGCAGTTACCTCAACAACAGGCCCCCCACCCAACCACCACTTAGCTTCGGACTAAACAACAAATTGGAGCAAGACAGCACTGAGCAGTGAGCACACACACACAGCAACATAGCATTTTCCCAATCAATTGGAAAATCCAAGAACCGCTGTCAGTCACACCACTCACCACCACCACTACACAGACTTGTGTAGGTCTGGTGCTGTTGTTTACCTTTAGGCCACTTCACAGTCATCATCATCCAAATCGATTGGTTTCAGTGAATTTGAAAACTTCCATCTTCTTCTGGTGGCAGTTCTCGCAGTAGTCACGCTCACCCCCATGCCCTGAGTCATTCCATCATCTCTGATCCTCCTGAGTCTGATTCTGAGTATGGTGTCCAACTCCGTACCAACAGTGTCCTGACTCAAAATGAAATAGATCGGCCTGTAGCAGTACTCTTTTGCTATTGAACGACAACAAAGGGAAAGATTGAGTCACTTTTTGTGTAGACTAGATTTGTTTTTGCAAACTTTGCATTATCTAAGGGACTGAGTCTTTGAGGAGTATAAATATAACGCATAAAACAATAAAAAACAAAGCGGTGTGGAGTGTGGACTGTGTGAAGTAGCGTTGAACCCTGTGAAGGAATCTCGCTGTCCGATCTTCCAAAGGGTAAGGAAAAAAATAACCTTCAGGGGAAAATGTTAAATTGTTGATCAACTGCCAGTAGGCGAGGCCACCAACATTTTGGGAATCTCAAATTCATCACTTACACATTAAGCGTAACAAACAAACACCCAGTCTAAACACTGCCTGCCAGCACATGAATCATCTCATCTCTTCTCAATCTATTCTCAACACATTGATGATGACATATCACAACAAGCTCACACATCACAACAACAAACAACAATCACTCAGCGTGCAATGCATGCCAGCATATACATGTTCTTCCGGTGTGCTCACCATGATCGATTGGTGGTACATTGCAGAATGCAGATCCTCCATTTGTTCACAAAGCAGAGAATTGCCATTGTATATCGAATTATAAATGTCACATGTGGGATGTTGTCACCCACACCAAGTTGTTTACCACAACCCTGCGCCAGTTCTTAACTCCCTTTCATTAGCACTTCATCACACTTGGCGTCCTCTACGTAACACGCAAACAGAATGGCATACATGTCTTCACTATGTAGTTAATTGCACTTTATGCTTCTCTTCTGTAATGTATGGGTACATGTAATCAATGATGACGCCTATTAAATTAAATCAAATTTAAAACTCCATAAACAAATGTAAACAAAATAAATGTCACATGTGGGTGGGGCAGTCCCACTAGGGTAGGAAAGCATAGATAGTCACTGCCCAGGGTCGGAGGCAGGCACGCATTAGTTTGTATTCTCCGTCCAATGTCTGGCTTGAGGGAAATGGCTTTGGAGGGCGAGTCAGGAGTCAGACTTCTTCACTGACTGCATGCAGTTGCAACTCCAATCTGGCAATAAAATGTGTCTAAGAGTAAGTCGGTGTGGATGAATTGGTCAACCAGACACACACAAATATTAAAGTAAATAATGTTCCCTAGCTATACTTTTTTTTGTTTTTGGACATCAAAGAAAGAAAGCATAGAAGTCAGGGAAGCAGAGCTCGTCCTCAAACTCTGGTGGTTCACCCAGAGTAGGTCATCTAACACACTACTTCCATGACCTGAGTCTCCATCATCTTCCTCCTGTGGTACTTCACATATGGTGTAATCCGATGGTATAAAAAGCGGATTCATTTTGATCATGGTTAATCTCTTCACGTTTTGGGGTGAGAGACTGGTCCTTCTCACTGTGACAACGGCACCAGCAGTACTGAAAACATGCTCAGCGCAGACACTGGGTATAGGGAAAGCCAGATAGTTTATTGCCAGACTGCTGAGCACTGGCCATTGGCACCTCTTCCCTTACCAATACAACAATGGGTTTTGATCAAGGTAGACCTCTGTTGCATCATCCAGAAAGGCCCAGACCATTCACTCAATGTTCATTGCTGGTTCTCCACTTTGCTTGACCTCTTTTGCCTTCGCCTCTACGTTGGGCTTAAGCCCTGCCAGTAGAAACTACTCAGTTGCAGATTTGGGGGCTGATGCTCCTGATCTTGGTGTTGTTTATGGTGTTCTTGTTGTTGGTTTTGGCTGCTTTGAGCCAACAGCTCTGAACTTGAAGGGTGCACAACAGGACTTGTGCCCTGTACCAGTGGGCCTCTAATTCCCTGCCGTTCTTTTTCTAGCTCACTACCTTGCTCAGCTATCCATGTTTTGTATTTTCTAACACCCCCGTCTGAAAAAGGAATGATAGTGGACAGCAATGGTTTGTACCGTGGATCAAGAATTGTGGCACAGATGTAATGTTTGGAGGACACAATGTCTCTTTGCACCCTTATATTAGCAGACAAGTGAAGGATTAAGCTCTCCACCAAGTCATGCGCATCTTTTTTTCCTCCACACCTGCATACATTGCAGACACCTCATTTAGCTGTTCCTGTAGCATGTACAACAATGAGATAGCTTGGCCTATGGTACTGTCCTCTTTGCTGACTTCCCGTGTGAACACCTCAAAAGGAAGCAGCATCTCTGTCTGGCATTTGACTAGGCCCCATTGTTCCATCTCAATGATCATGAATTTTGCAGTTGCATCTCCTCTTTGCATGACATATTCATTGATAAGGTCTGTACTGCTCAAACAGGCGTTCAAGCATATAATAAGTGGAGTTCCAGCGTGTTGGCACCTCCTGTATGAGTGCTTTAACAGGCATTCTATAATCACGCTGAATGACCCCCATCTGTTTCCGGGCTTTAAATGAATGGCTGAAATGAGTGCAGATTCTTCTTCAGGTGGACAGTTAGTTGTTTCCTTCGTCTTCTTTTTTGAGAAAGTCCTGTATAATGATGTTGATGCAGTGCGCCAAAAACAGGACTCAGAAATAACCACCATCTGCAACGGCCTTAACTATATTACTGCCATTGTCCATGGCAACAAATCCAATCCTAAGCCATCTTGGTCGCAGCCATTCAAAGACCTTGTTGTTAAAGTCTTCCAAAATGTTTGCAGCTGAATGTGATTTCTCCATTGTGAACATCGCTACTGTGGCATGCTTCCAAGCAGCATTAAAAATCTCAGCAGTGTCAACACCTGCAGATATTCTTTCTCTACCACCACAAAAGAGAACCAGTGTGCAGTGATGCACATGTAATCAGTCGCTTGGCAACTGGTCCACATGTCTGTTGTCAGGTGGATAGTGTGGACAGCACTCTACTTCAAAGCTTGTCCAAACAATTCAAGCACATCTTGATATAGCGCTGTAACAGTAACTCTGTAAAAATTGGACCGGCTGTGAACCTTCCATTTTGGGCAGATGGCTGCCACAAATTCAAGAAAACCCACCCCTTCAACAAATGAAAAAGGAAGGTGGTCCAGCGCTAACATTTTAGCCAGCTTTGCATTGTACAAACGTGCCGTTGGGTGGTTGTGTTCATACTGCCCCTCTGGCCTTAACATTGCAGGAATAGTAGCCTTATTTTTTTTCTGTCCTGATGCCACTGATGCAAGTGACTTCTTGAGACTAGGAGGTGGTAGACTCAACGTGCTTTTCAGTGGGGCAGTCACTGTCCTCTGTTGCTTTGGTATCTCGACCTGAGTCTTCTGCCATTGTGATGTTGCTGATGTGGGCGATACTACTGCACTGCTGGGAAGAGGGCTGCTTTGCGTAATGAAGTTGTCTTCCTCTTCTTCTCCTTCCACCATGATCGGATCGGATTCAGATTCCCTGCTCAGCTGGCTGTCACCCCCTTCTCCAACAACACTTGCAGTTTTTTGGCCGCTAAGGTGTTCCCTTTCAACGGATCATATGGTGCTTTCGAAAATGGGTCGTTTTGCCCCGGGTATCATAGTTTGTACCAAGCTTACCCTGACATAACACTTGCTCCGCAAAGGGAGCATATGGCAATGTTCGCCTCCTTCTGGCTAACAGAAAAGTAATCCCAAACTGGGGAGCTCAACTTTCTGATCCTGCTGGTGCCACTGCCAATACTGGATGAACTGGCGATAGTTGGGCGTTTTGTAAGCCTGGGCAGACTTCGTGGAGTTCCGCTGCGCGGAACTCCGCGAAGTGCAAAAAAAAAAAAACTCCGCCGCGCTACGCGAAGCTCCGCAAGCGGTGGAGTGCATTAGATAAATGCTATTCACAATGATTTTCAGTGCCAGATGCTTGTCTGCACTGTGCAATCATCGCGAACGGCACCATGCACAGCGCAAGCGGGCGCTGCTTCCTTTCTGCCGCTGGGTAGATTTTTACTCGGGTGGCAACTTTCTCAACGCGAATGGACAGTTTCTCAATGCAACCACTCGCAATGAGAAATCTGACCGCCCGCGTTGAGAAATCTTGCCGGGAGGTTGATTTTCCATGCTCGCGATCGCCAACTTGATGTTGATGATTGCGAACGAGGAGAAATCTCACCGGGAGGTGGATTTTACTCGCTTGCGCTTGCCAACTTGACGTTGACTAATGCGAGTGAGGAAAAAAACTCTGCTACGCTACGCAAAGTGGAGGTTTTCGGAACTCCAAGAGCTTCGCCTAATGTGGAGTGCGAAAAACTCTGCAAACTCCGTGAGCGGAGCGGAGTTCACCGCCCAGACTTACCGTTTTGATGTTTGACTCTCAGGTTCTGCAGTACCTACTTCTACTGAGGTGGTTGTGGATGTAGGTCGTTGCCGGGACTTTGCAAATATGGCAGCTGCCGGTGTTTGGATCTGTGGTGCCACTGCCACATCCCCGCAGGAAGTTGGGATGGGGTAACGTCGGTTTCCACTGGGGCTGGGCTAACATCCATGATGACTGGCTCGTCCTCATCCTCCTCTTCTACATCTGCCTCTAAGGCTTTCTGGAAACTTCCTTTCCCCTAGCCTTGTCTGAGTCATCTTGTGGCGTGTGTCACTCTCAGACTGAGGCGGGATCCAAGTGGATCAACAGAAGTGGGCTTGAAGAAGAAGATGATGCACCTTTAACCCTCCTTTTTCTAGCTGGTGCTCTACTTCTTCAGCCTCAGGAGGAACTACTATTGGCGGTTGTGGCTGTTGTTCTTCTTGTTGACCACTTCTCTGAGTTTCCTGCAATGATTGGGTACTACTTTGCAATAGAGATAAGTCAATGTCAACATCACTGATCATCAGCGTTGCCTTGATTAGACTGGCTGCCTATGTGACAGACTTGGGCTTGGGCCTGCATTGGGGTGGGTCCACTGATTTGGGGGTGCTGCTCCCAGCTTGCTCCCCAGAGGCAGGTGTGGCAGGCACAGTTTTTTGTTTTCCAAAAATCATCTGGTGCGACATACCAGTGGTGGTGGTGGTAAGCTCCTTCTTCTTCTTACTGGCCACTTTCTTGGTAGCAGTCTTAGGCTTAGCAGTGGCAGCTTTCTTTGGGGCCATATTGAAGCTGGTAGATAGCAGTGGCACTTAGCTTCACAAGTTGAAGAGATGTCTGATGTGTGGGTCACTCACGCGTCACACTGTGCACAGGCCTCTTTTCTGGCAGTACTGTGAGTGATTTGTTGTTGTCTCTTGTTGTTCTCTTCTTGTCGGGCACCTAAAAGAAAAGAAGCAAGAAGGACATCAGTGAAACATGGCATTGTTGCTGTTCAATTAGTAGCACAAACAAAAAAAATCATTTATTGTTTGGTCACTGCTGTTACTCCCTTAATTACCAATAGAGTGGAAATATATCCACTAATTCGTAAAACAAAAAACCACACCAACATATAATTACTTTCATGGTGGCTGACCACTCAGGAAGAATAAATGAGAGCAAAAACAACAACAACAACATACAGATGAAACTGTTTGCTTTATGTGCGGCGTGTGACACCACGTCACTCACAACCTGTGAAGTGGCACTGACTCTGAGGGAGGTGCACCTGACAATTGACAATGGAAGGAATAATCCCTAGACAATAAATGCTGTTGTGCATCTATAGCAGACATGGTTTGATTTGAAGTAAGATGTAGTGGGAAATAGTATAAACAAAGAATTTTTTTTGAATTGTAGAAAAAAAAATTACAAATTGAAAAAATAATTTACAAATTCATTTAAAAAAATCGGAAACATTTAAATAATTAAACATAAGTAAAGTTATCCTCAAAGATTTAATAATATGTTATTATTAAACTGCTATTTCATTGCTCAACCATCCATGCAGCCAATGGCAAAAAGGCCTGAATTTGCTTAGACGCACAAAATGGCTGCCAGCCAGTGCCACATTGTCATCAACAACAACACTGAACATGAAGGCATTCATAGGGAATAAGAATAAGACATGCAGGCCTATGGAAAGCACACTGGCTGGATCCACAAAATGGCTGCCAGCCACATGGTCACAACAAGAACCTGGAGGCTGACAATAAAGAACGCATGCAGGCCTATGGCAAAAGCACACTGGCTATCTACACAATATGGCTGCCAACCACATGGTCACAACAAGAAGCTGGAGACCTAAAAAACAAACGCATGCAGGCCTATGGCAAACGCACACTGGCTGCCTACTGAAAATGGCCACCATCCACATGGTCACAACAAGAAGCTGGATGCCTTTAACAAAGGACGCATGCAGGCCTATGGCAAAAGCACACTGCTGCCAACACAAAATGGCCACCAGCCACATGGTCACAACAAGAATCTTGGGGCCTAGAACAAAGTACACATGTAGGCCTATGGCAAAAGCACACTAGCTGCCTACACAAAATGACTGCCAGCAACATGGTCACAACAAGAAGCTGGAGGCCTAGAATAAAGAACACATGTATGCCTATGGCAAAAGCACACTGGCTGCCTAAACAAAATGGCCACCAGCCACCTGGTCACAGCAAGAAGCTGGAGGCCTAGAACAAAGAACGCATGCAGGCCTATGGCATAAGCAGACTGGCTGCCAACACAAAATGGCCACAAGCCACTTGGTCACTCACAAGCCACAGCAACAGGAGGCCGGAGGCCTGTAAAGCAATCAAATAGCACATGCAGGCCTAGGCCGGGACAGTGCACTGACTATGCAAAATGGCCCCTGGCCAGTGGCCACATGGCATCTGGAACAAAGCCAAATGTTGGCCTATGGCAAACACACACACTGGCCAGACAAAGGAGGCATGGTAAAACAGAGAAAACATCATTAATTCTGCAATGCCAAAAATGAAAATTATTGGGCAAAAAAAAATGTTTACAACAAGACACATCCTTCAAAGGCATTACCCCACCTAGTCCTGACTCCTATACACTATTTGCATAAAAAAATGTAAAACCACAAAAAAGCACATTTTGTATTTCAATTAACCCTGGGCAAAGCACTACGCTACGCTCGCGTAGTTTGCGAAGTTTGCGCTTACTTCGCACAACGCGAATTGCACGTAGCACAGTGCAAACACGCGTAGCGTAGCGTAGTGCAGCGGTCATGTTTGCTTGCTCGCGGTCCTCAACGTCAAGTTGGCGACCGCGAGCAAGCAAAATGACATCCCGGCGAGACTTTTTCTCGTTCGCGATCAGCAACATCAAGTTGCCGATCGCGAGCGTGGAAAATAAACCTCCCGGCGAGATTCTCAACGCGGGGAGGTCAGGTTTCTCATTGCGAGTGGTCGCGTATGCTCGCGACCGCTCGCGATGAGAAACTACCAGTCCGCGTTGAGAAAGCTGCTGCTCGAGTAAAAATCTACTCGAGCGGCAGTAAAAGACAGCTCGCACTGTGCAAGATGCCGTTTTCAATGATTGCACAGTGCGGACAAGCATCCGGCACTGTGCAATCATTGCGAACAGTGCACTACGCAGTTCGCGTAGTGCTACGCGTAGCTCGCGTAGTGCGAACTGCACTTTGCGTAGCTTCGCGTAGAGCTACTTCGCGAACTACGCCCAGGCTTAATTTCAATCCAAATACATCCATGTCCCAAATGCTGTAAACACCACAGAAAATGTTGTTTCATACACCCATGACTAGCACTGGGCCTGCTGGCTGGAAAGCTAATTGGCAGACTACTAGGCCACCTATACAATCAAAATTTCAAATGTATGAAAAAAAAATGTAGAAAATGTAGTAAACTGTGAAACATTTTTCCTTTACAAAAGAAGAAAAATAAAATGCAAAGAAATCACTAGGCCCCTACTGAAACAACAGGCCATCCACCACAATAAATTTTAAAAATAGATTAAAAGTACAAATAAATCCAGGTGCATGGCCTCAATCAAACAAACAACACCAGTTTTTCAACTTACTTGTGAAATCTCAAATTCAAAGTCCTTAAATCCAATGGGATATGCAGCAGACACAAAGAGTAATCCTTCCAGCTCCAAATCCAAATGAAAATTGACCAGAGATGAGCAGAGCACTGGGAGGAGCCTGCTGGACAGGAACAGGAAGTTGGAGACTCTGGGGCACTTCCTTCCAGTTGAAAAAAAAAAACACAAAAAAAGACTCCTCGCAGAAAAAAACCACCGCCAAATGTCAATTCGAGGAGGTTTTTAATTCCAAATCGTCAGTTCGGAAAGATTTTGATGCTGCTCGAGGAGAGAAGCTTCCCCAGATTGCAGTCGCAGTAGATCCTGCCATTCAGGATCGCGTACAGCAGAAAAGTTCTGCCGGAAGTCGCTGGCACGCCAGAATGACATGTTGGCGAACGCGAAATCTCTTGGAAGCATGCGGCCGGCTAGCAAATCGCATGACACCCGCTAACGGCCCTGAAAATATTGTTGCGGAATTCAGAGTTTAACGGTAACTCCGCATTCTCTGCGGAACGCGGAGTTGCCAAATTCAGCAAACTACGTGAACGGAGCAGAGTTTTACGCCCGGCTTAGTTACTGATAATACTGTTAATATACTGGTGCGATTGTCGCATAGCCTTACTGCCCATCTTTCCTTTGATAATGTTTATAAGGGTTAGGTCTGCACAATATACACCTTGATATTTGAAATATCACACTGTCCATCATGGATGATGATCGGGAAAAGTTAGCTGCCAATTTATTTAAACAAGGCAAAAATGTTATAGTCACAGGGACTAATAATGTGGTGAAAGATAGTCTAAAAGCTAAATTCATGAAATTAGAAAAACTGAAAAAAATTAGCTCTCTATATGGTGGGATGGTATAACCCTTAAGACTTATATGGATAACAAGCGTATACCCCGGGGCCTAAGGATTATGAACTTACCCACTTTTGATGACTTGGAGGATGATCATCTTAAGGAATGGGCGGAACATTTATACTCGGCCTCTATATGCATGATGAATATATTGATAAAAATGCAGAAAGAAAATTAGAAAAATTTAAATTGCTGATACTTGAATTAGAGAAGGAAATCAAAGATATGAAGTTGAAAGAACTTATGGATAAAAACTATGAGATTTTGAAGGAAGTTATAAACAAACATCAACTACAGATTAAAGAACGGAAACTCATTAAAATCAGAAGAGATGAAAAAGATTATAATACTGGACGTATTTTTACATTTGCCAAAAGTTATGATGAAGCCAATAAGCCTGTGAACAAGGTGCTGAGTTGAGCTCAGTTTATTATAGCTGCTCAGATCTGTCATCTAATGATGAACCAGGACCTAGTAACTCAGTGGTCACATTCATCTTCTTTTTCTGAAGAAATCCAACAAATGAAATTGTGGAAGAGACTCCTGAAGATGGAGGTTGCTGTTCGACCCGTGCTATGGAAAATAATAATATATGTGAGTAGACCATATTCCTTTTGATGAAGGATGACTAAAATTATACACACTGGAACTACATACACACTAATGGGGACAAAGATATATTTTGACAGACTACCGTCTGAGATTTACTTATATGCAGCACAGTGCAGTACTATTGAAGATATAGCGGGCTCTTATTGAAAAATTAACAACCCTGATGAGGCCCGCTAGGACGAAACGCATTGGCTGGGCTGGGCTGAATATTTGTCTGTATCTCCAAAAGAATAGAAATAAATCGAGACATTTTTCATCGAGACCACATGACTCCTGTGATTTACTAACAGTGATTCCCGTAGATTCGGGTTGGAATGAATGCACATATTGCAGATATTGTTGATGATGGAAACATTGTATAAGAAATTCAAGAGATGATAATGGAATAGTATCTTTCTTAACTGCTAAGAATAATATTTGCTTAGATAACAAACGCCTGGTCTTATCTTAGATAAAAATTTTCTCATTACATATTGTGTTAGATTCCTGTAATTTTTTACTAAATCTCTGTACATTCCTGCTGGTGTTAGCGCAGCAACATCTGTATGCGGTGTGTATGATGCTAAGACTGGGCAAGTCGCTCCTTCTCTACTGAGCGCACCTAGTCTCACATGTTCTGTTGGATGGGGTAGGGCGCCTTTAAACCAATTAATGTGCTCTTGGTATGTTAACGGGACCACATATGGTAAATCAGGTGGTTCATCTTCAATGTATTCATGAAAAACCGTGTGTGTACACCTGCAGGCGGGAATTTAACCCAAGAACAGAATACCTCTGTTCTGAATTCTTTGTGTGCCTCAACCTCGAAGGTAACATCTCCACCCATTGCCAGGAGGCCATGTTGCAGTAATTTCATGGTAACTGCCTGTCTGCAATTTTCTGAAATATTTAATCCCTCTATCTGCTCTCCAATGTTTTCATCCTGTTCGGTCATTGTTAGAGCAGTAGTACTTAGCCAGTTTGTTATAGAGATATGGTGTGCACAGTGTGGGAACTTTTAATCCTCCAAGCTTGATTAACCTATAGCTAATAATTGGGTATGTCTACTCAGCTAAGGCAGATTTGTTTCCCTTCCCACTACGGATGTCTTCGGTTAAAATGTGAGTAGGGGTCTCTGAGACAGCACGACTGAACTACTCAGAATTGACCTTTAAATAAGTGCCTAACCAACGTTGGTGGCGCCATTTTTGTAAAAAGCATGGCCATCCATTGTAGCCATTTAGGATCAATAAAATACAATACAAGTCATGGTAAAGCGCACAGCTGCCTCTAAAGAGCCATCCCAGCGCTAACGGTAGAGGTCAGAAAAGAGAACAACTGCTAGCCGTGAGCATAAACACCCTCCAGATAGGAGCGAAAAAACGTTTTAACGTTGTTTCTAAAGACAAATTCAGAGGGGCTACACCACAAGCAGAGAGGAAGAGCATTCCACAACTTTGAAGCGAGAAAGACAAAATATCTTCTGCCTATTCTGGCCTTACGGATACAAGGTAGTTGAAAAAGTTTGAGGTTATTAGATATCAGGGCTCTGACTGGCAATAGGGCTTAAATCTCTTCCTGAGATAAAGGGGACCTCTTTGCAAAAAGGCCCTAAAGGCAATAATGAAAGCCTTAAATTGGATTTCTTGATAACTTGCAGCCAGTGAAGATGGTGTAGACGGCATGACACTGAAACTCTTGGAGGTATCTTCAAGATAAAGCAAGCAGTGGAGTTCTGAATTGTTTGTAAGCTTTGAATTAGTTATGCTGGCAAACACAAATATTGGCATAGTCCAATTTGGACATAACTAAGGCATGGACAATCGTCTTGCGAAAGACTTCCAGAATAAGGTGGAGAAACCATTTTACCAACCTAAGTGTGGCTGAACAAATGGCAGAGATAGCCTTAATTTGGGGCTCAAATGAAAGATTAGAATCAAATTTCACACCTAGGTTTCTCACCATAGGTGCCGTAAGAGGGAGAGCACCAAATTCTGATGCCCACCAGTTGCTGGAATCAGGAGAGGTTGTAGTGGTGCCAAAGAAGAGAATTTTATTTTTTACATCCATCATTTCAACCACTGCCTTCAAGAAAAGCCTAAAGGATCTCAAAGTTACCAGCATGTTTTCATGAAAATCCAAAAGGATTTGGGTGGCGTCCGCATACGAGACTACCTGCACACCCCATGCATCAACCAATTTCACCAGCAGCTCCAAATAGATATTACAGAGGGTGGGACTGAGTGCCGAACCCTGAGGTGCAACTCACTCAAGTGGTTTGGAACATGAGATGTACGGAGGAAGGAAAACTACTTGAGAAGGTCTTCGATGAAAGATTTTAGCCATAGCAAAGCCTGATTTCTGACACCAATCCCCTTGAGTCTGTCAAGCAAAAAGAATGGGAAACAGTATCGAATGCCAAGGACAAGTCAAGTAACATCACCATAACAGATGGTTTCTGGTTCAGATTTTTCTTTCTAAACTCCGATACCTCAAGCAGGGCAAACTTGGTACTGTATCCCGCACAAAAGCCCGATAAGGAGTCCTGCAGAAAATGGTTGGACTCTAGGAAATGAGATAGCTGCCTGTTAGCAATCTTCTACAAAGGTTTAGCTGCTGTGGGCAGGAGTAAAATCCGTCTATAGTTACTTAGTACCTTAAGGTCTGCAGAAGGTTTTTTAACAGAGGAAGCAGCAAGACTTTCTTCCAGCTCTTCGGAAAAAGAGCCATATTCAAGGAGTCATTCATCAATTTTTTTAAGATGGGATTTACAACAGGGGCAGCATATTTTAGAATGTCAGGTGGACAAGATCCAAAGGGGATCCTGATTTACATTTATCAAGTTCTGTCGCTGATTACTCTAAGGATATGTGGTCAAACCTTGTAAGTAGAGGACCAGGGTGAGAAGAAAGCACTACTCTCTGACCAGTGGGAACCTGCACAGGATTTTGCTCATAGAGGAATTGTATGTTCTTAAAAAAGAAATCAGAGAGGTCCCTACATAAATCAGTAGAGGAGGAAATAAATGTTTTAGATGCATTAGGGGTGAAGAATGAGTTAATGATTTTAAACAGCTCCCGAGGTTTATTGCA
Organism: Calotriton arnoldi; assembly: GCA_963921515.1. Taxonomy (NCBI): domain Eukaryota; kingdom Metazoa; phylum Chordata; class Amphibia; order Caudata; family Salamandridae; genus Calotriton; species Calotriton arnoldi. Next base: position 780,221 of record CAWUFW010005214.1, on the reverse strand, counting down.
TGCCTCTATGATGGAAGAAGCAATGAAGGTTTTTTTAGCCTTCTTGATGGCAGCATGATAGCTTTTCAAGGCAGCCTGATAAGTCGCTTTAGCCTCTTTTCCATAAGAGATCCTCCATCTCTGCTCTAACCTTTTACATAAACATTTCTCCTCCTTTAATGCATCTGAAATCCATGGAGGGGATGGTTTTGATCTTTTGGAAGTGGAGGATTTAAGAGGGGAAACAATACCTAGGGCACTGACCAGCCAATTATTAAAACTGACCACATCCTGTTCCAAAACTCCCCTGCAATTAAAGGGAATAAACTGTAATGTCTCCACAAGGTGGAAAGTAGAAATTTTGTGCCAAGGTCTAGATGTATTCCGTGTCAGTCCTTGCGAACTACGAGGAACTATAGAAAGAACATTAGAAAGGAATAAAAAAATGGGTAGACCAGGTAAGTTTCTAAGCAGGTTTAACCAAGACTGTTGAGGCGTTAGATAAAATGAGAACGAGAGTATGACCAGCTTTATGGGTGGACTCCTTTACTAGATGTTCTAAATTGAAACCTTTCAGAGAGGTCAGGAACTGATGAGCAAGTCTCCAATTCGGGTCGCCCACATTTAAATTATAATCACCTAATACCATGAAATTAGCATGAAGAGGAGACAATTGACCTAACGCATCAGACAATAGCTGTAGGTAATTAGCCGATGCGGCAAGGGGATGGTAAATAAGCGCCCCAGATAGAGCAAAGAAGGGGGCCCTTCAAAATTAGCTAGCTAGCCCTTCAAAATTGTTAATATTCGCCAATTTGGAAATGGAACAAGAGTAGAAGGAGCTATGTACAATTGCCACCTCACCCCCATTTTTATCCTCCCACTCAATGTGTTTAATTAAGAAATCAAGGAGGATAGCCAAAGCAATATCAGCGGCTGAACAATTTTTGAGCCATGTTCCTGTTAAAAACATCAAGTCCCAATGGTTCTCAACAAGTAAGTTAAGAAACATTAAGGGCATGTCTGGGTAGGGAACGACGATTAATAAGGCAACCAGACAAGGACATGCCCTTGGGAGGTGAAAACATAGCAATTGCCCAATTAGGAGGAGTAGTTCTGCTGCCCCTACCAGAGGACCAGCTAGACTTATCTGAATAGTCAAGAGAGAACTCACAAAGGGAACATTTGTTGCTCACTCCTTTATCTACAGGGGCCAGATCACACAAATGCGTGTAAGATGCAGTTTGCAATTTCAGCAACTCTGCCCTTGATTACACCCATAAGGGAGCATTGTGCCATGTCTTACCAGCAGTATGGCTGGCGCTGGCTGTGATCCAGATGTGGATGGGTGCAGACGCACTTGCGGCACTCGTCCATGGCATAATGCAGTTTAAATGGTCAAGGGAACTGGGATTCAGAAACACTAGAGCGCACCAATACTGGAAAATGCCATCTCTGTGTGGAATCCCAGTCACAGAATGCTGAAGTGGATCTTGAGTAGCACCAAATGCAGTAAAACTGTTTTGTCCAGTCCATAAAAGTGGCAACAGTGAATAACATATAAAAATAGTGAGGCTTTTAAAAAGGATCCCCCAACAGTGCATATTCAATTAGGTGAACATAAAAATGCATAAAAAAGCAGACAAATGACCGTGGAACAGGGTTAATTAAAGTATTAAAAATGTATTAAAAAATGGCTGCCATCAATGCATTTGTTAAAACATTTGAAATGCATTCAAAGATGCCATTGTAGATATGCGTTCAGGCAACCACATTTAAATGCATTTGTAACATTTTCATAAATCCCATTGCAAAATGGCCACCGTGGATTTGTGCACATGTGCTGTGGCTATGTAACCCAAAAAAACGCTTTGACAAAGTATATTCTTTGGTCAAACTTATTGGCTTTCCCAATGCTTGTTATATGCTGTTCACACTGAAAACAGCCTGCTGTAATCCATGTGTTAAAGTCTATCTGCATATTTGCATGTATGCTGTATGTGTCTACTGTTATATTGGACATTTTACTGCTCTTATATGCTTTTGCACACTAATTGCCATGTGTCACTATAATAACACATTCTGTTACAGAACTGTAATAAATGTAATAAATGTATTTACCTGTAATAAATGTATTTACCTGTAGTTTGACCTATGAGCACTCCCATCTATTTCGCTATGGTGTTGTGTCATTTTATGTACACATAAGTTTAAAATTACCCCCTGGCACTGCCTGGTGTCTAGGAACCTGTGTGACCCCATTGGATATTATTTAATGCAAACTGACTAATCCGTTGCCTCTGGATTAGTACACCTATCTAAAATATGATGTTTGGTTGTGAACGAGGGGGGCTGACTTTGTTAGTCTTGGGCCTTACTGTATATTTCCTGGTGCACTGTTTGCGGATTCATTGTGGTCATGTCCTTCTCAATCTCCCTTGTGCACCATAGCCCTCTGCTTGCTCACTTCTGGTTGTGGTTGTCACTATGGATATCCCAGATGGGGGTGGTCATGGTAGTTTCTGTCTGCCAGTGGTGATATGGGTAGATGTGAGATGTGTGGGGTGTCACTGGTATTGTCACTGTGTGTGGTGTGGATTTCAGTCTCTTCCTATTCCATGCGGTACTCTCACAGATTCTGTGTGGTGTAGCATGTCTTCCTTGTGGTTTGCCACTGGATAGTCCCCACAATGGCCCCATAAACCCACTGATGAGTGCGGGCATAGCCTATGATCTTCACCCTATTCCTAACTCACGCCTGCGAAATGGCATTGGCAAGACCTTGAGACATTTTGGCCTTGTACTATCCAAGGCTATTGGTATAAAGATAAGTCCCGATGCCCAGGAAAGAGGCAGGCCTCTTAAGAAGGAGACGGCTCACGTGCAGCGGATAGTGACAGAATGGAAAAATCCTCAAATGATAAATAATTCCGTTCTTCACGTAGGAAGAGTGCTTCTTCCCAGCATTACTGCTCTAAGTCATATGGGCCACGTATTTTGTGCTTTCCAGCAGAGGCTCCTACGTTTTTCCCCTGACATTTGTTCAAACGAAGGTATGTGAAAGTGATTCTAACTTCTACCAAATATATGCCTATGTGTTTTTATATTTAAAAAAAAGCGAAATTTATTTATATAAAAAACATTTTGATTTCTCCAATTCATTTTTGGTAAGTACATTGTTTTCGCAATTCCGTCATGTAAAAGGGGCTACGCTGCGTAGGAGCACTGTCAAAACAACCAATTCAGATATAAATAATTTACAATTTCCCTTGACGTACAGTAAAAAAAAAAGTCATAGAAAAATATTTTTTACACGTGCACTTTCCGCATACAGTACAAAGCTAAAAAAAAACAGATGTGGGAAAAACCCAAGGGAGCGGTTCTCGTGCTTCACTGTATATGCAGCGCATGTCTGCTGCCCTCGAGGAGGAAGGGTAAGGTCTTTGTACAGTTTGTTACCAGGACATTCCAGATCTCTTTACAGCAGGCAAAAGGGAAAGCTGAAAAAACCGATGCCCTTTGAGTGAAAGATGTTATCAAAGGAGCTTTCAGTTTCAAGACGGAACGTGAAGGTCATTCAATAAAGATTGGCGTTATACGGAAGCCAGCTTATATTTTATTGCTTTGTTGCTTTGAAATCAAAACTTATTACATTGGTATCAGGTGCATGCAGCCAAAATCAATGATTAATGGACCTGTGGACATTGGCCCCACTTTGGAGACTTTGCTCGCATAAACATTTTAGGCAATCATTTTTCCGCTGTATATTTGATGTACAGTATTTTTATTAACTTTTAGGGAGTAGTACTGTGTGCACACACCTGAATGTCATTCTGACTTCATACAATACTCTTACTGGGTTGCACTATTTTAAATATTTTTGTTTTTGACATAAATTCTGAGTCCTTCTGTACATTTTAACCTGCATGTCAATAACCTCTAAAATGACTTACCCAAATCTCTGTGACACAGTATTACCGACCTGGGATGCAAATTCCTTCTGAAATCGCACCTGTGACAATATCATGAATGATGTAGGGTTGTGCAAACACTGAAGTGTGTTTCTCCCTTGCACAGGCATAGCGGTAATTTCATGTGGCCGGCATCTGTTTTTAAATTAGTGTTCTGACATGCATACACTCAATTCAGAAATTGTCAAACTTAAAACATTAACATGATGTGAATTAATTCTGCATATATGTGATATTCAGAAGGATGTCTGAAACAAGTTTTAACAGAAAGCTGTGTACACAATATCCAAAAAACATACATCGTTTTATCTATCAAAATGAAATGTGCTCTTTGACAATTCATCCTTCCATTTTATTGCAGTTATGGCAGTTCACCCCTACCCTGTGTCTTTCTCTAGTGTATATGTACTGGATACTGAAAGTAAAATGAAGGGGACTAATGTGTTATTATCTTCCATACTGGAGAAGGTCAGACATGAATGAGTACCAGGATCTAAACACTCCTCAGTCCAGTATTATCCACTTTAGGCCTGTAGTATTGTAATTCCAACATGTTATGCAGCTATTCCAGTCATTGCTCAGTGTTGCCTGTACCAAATTGAACTAGGATTGTTGGTTTCATGAACACTGCACCATATATATTTGAATAAATAGTATTGCTCTATTACTTACTGGTAATCTTCATTACTCCTGGTCCCGTTGTCCTCGTCCCATTCATCACATATGGAGATGACCATCTCCCTGACAGAAAAAAGAACAGAGGAATGCTGGGACCCCCCCAACCCCACCCCCTCCCACTGGGAGTACATAACTAGTACCTACCTAGCATTCCGCCAGAACTACCATCCCACCAACCGGAAGGCCGGCTGTCTGGAAGGGAGGGAAGGGTGTAAGGAATGGGACGAGGACAACGGGACCAGGAGTAATGAAGACTACCGGTAAGTAATAGGGCATTACCCCCAGGACCCTCCAGCCCTCAACCCATTACTTACTTATGGAGCATACCAAAGCCAGAAACCCAGCTTTCCGAACTCCAAAGAGCACCCAGGACACCACACCGAAAAGCAGCATCCCAAGCAAAGCACACAGGAGAACCACAGGAAAACACAGGCAGGAGCACACAGCCCGCAACGCTCCCAACCAAACAACAGGGCCGCACCTCCCCAGACCAAGCAGAATTCGACCAAGGCGAACAAAAAAGCAGCCAACCCATGGCACTGCCGCCCAGAGGGCAGCCAACCCACACTGGGAACACCCCTGAACCAACAACAGAGGAGGAGCACCCACAAAGGAAGCACCAGAGACCGCCCGCAACAGGAGGACAGCGAGGAGACCACACGGAAGAAGACCCATGGTGACCGGCCACACCAGCAAGCCAGGGCCAGGCCAACAGGGACCCAACGAAGGACCGGAAGAACCAGCATCCCTGAAGCAGAAGTCACCAGCGGCATCAAGGAGGCAGCCAACCACAGAAAAAAAGGACAAGCAGGGCACCCAGGCCCCACGGACCCCAACCCCCAAAACTGCCAAGCGGAAGGGAGCCAGCCCCTAAGGCGACAAGACAAAGACAAATAAAGCCAAAGCTGGAAAAGAGTCAACCACAGAGACCCAAAAGGCGAAGCTCCAGAGGGGCCGAAGCAAACACTCCACGAGAAACAACCTGCACAAGGAGGACCAGAACAGTGGTAGCACCCCACAGGGCATGAAAAGCCCAAAAGGGCGCTCACCAGGCCAGACGACCGCCACGCCCAGTACCACCAAGCAGCTTCACAGACCCAGCAGCAGAACCGAAAGAGATTGTGCCCAAGCAGACAACTGAAAGAACGCCCAACAATGCCAAAATGACCCACAGCGAACCCTAAAGAGAGTCGAGGGGAAGCAAGGAACGACCCAACAGGACCAGCCCTAACCATGAGAAGAAGGCCGACACTACCAACAACAGGACCAACCCCAACACCACCGGGGAGTCCCACAGCAGACCATTCCAGAAAAAAGAGGACAGAGCCAGCCGACAGGGCCAAGGCACATACCCAGAGGACGAACCAGGGGGAGGCCCACACAGACCAAACCAGGAAGGGAGGGAGCAACGACCAAGAGCAAGCACCCCCAACCGGATGGACAGGGACACCCGAGAGCCCAGAGGACACCACCACAGAAAACCCCAAGAGGAAGACCAGGCCCCAGGGCAGGAACGGCCAGCACCAAGCACCAGCACCGACACAGGGTGACTGCCAAATCACCCAAACCGGGAGAAGGAGCCGGGGCACAGGGACAGGCCAACAGGCCCAGACTGAGGCACTCACAAAGAAAGCAGGACATTGGGACACAACCCCTGGAACACCTCCCAAGAAAGGCACCGCTGCAACCAGAATGCAGCAGGCAGATGAGCACCCAAACACCATCTGCCTGAAGACCAACCAGAAGGACCAAGCAGCGAGAAACAAACACCCCAACCGAACAGGAAAAGGCAAGGGGAAAGCCAGAGGCCAGAACCCAGTGAAGCACCACACCCCACCAGGAACGAGGGCAACAACAGGGCCCCACCCAAAAAAAGCCAAGGGGTGGCCACCACAGAGAAACCAAAAGTGGAGTGAGGCAAAGCCCCAAGGCCACGGAGACCAGGGGAACCCAAAAACCGAACAGGGAAAAGCCTGCCCCAAACAACACTGACCAAGGACGACCCCCAACCACAAACCCTGAGGCCGAACGAAGGTGGAAAAAAAAAACCACCTCCGGAGAAGACCAACCACTGGTCACCGGAGACAAGACAGACCCCAACAAAACAAACAGGGAAAAGCCACCACTGACCCCAGAACTCAAGCCAGAAACCCTCCAACCACCAAGGGCAGAGAAAAAGCCACCAGAACCAGCCACAACCAGGGCATAGAGGCAATAAAAAGTGGCCAGTAAGCCAGGGCAGAAACCAAGCAGCCCACACATGCACAACAAACCACGGCCCAGCCCACACATGGGAAAGGCAGGTGCCAAGCAGAGGCCAAAGGAAAGGGCAGGGAGGCTGACCCAGACCCCAGGCCATGCCAGGCACAGAACTGCCGGACCACCAGGGTGCCCGGAAGACCCACAGCCAAGTAAGAGGCCAAGAAGAGAAAGGGAAGCCAGAAAGGGCCTCAGGCAGACACCCAAAAGGTGACCCCCAAGGCACCAAGGTCCCAACAGCCAGGACCGGACACCAACCGGAGGCAAGCCCACACAACCCAGGAAGCCCCCAAACAGGAGACACGGGCAGAGAACGCACCGCCAACCCAACTGGTACAGACCAATGAAGTCCCAGAAGAGGAACAGCGAGGCCACAACAAACAGAGGCTGAATCCAAGGCCCACAACAGGCCGGAAGAGCTGCGGCGATATCAGAGATGCAGCAGGCGGAAACCTCAGCATGGAAAACAAAGGACCGTGCAACGGAAGTCAGGGACCCAAATCCCACCAAACCCCACAGGACCGCACCCAAGCAGCACAACGCAGAAAAGAAGGGTGAAAAAACCATCAAGCAGCACACACCCCAGGGCTGGCAGACTCCAGACACCACCGCCTGCCAAAAGAACAGACCCACTCACCAGCCCCTTCGCACCCCTAAACCAAATCGCCAGGGCAAAAAGCAAAAACTGGCCTGCCAGTAACCAGGCACTCCAGGGTACCCCAAGCACAGCCCGAGCTGCCAGCCACCTCAGGGCAGCTGCAATGCAAGGTCAGAGAAGAGGCACAGCACAGTGAAAGGAAATAAGCACAGCCCAGATGCGTGCACCAAACCCTAGAAAAGCACTGAAAAAAACGGAGGCAAACCCACACTTGGCACTCATCCCCGGGGCCGGCGGACTCCCGACAGCACCACCTGCCCAAAAAATTGCCCAACAACCAGGCCCTATGCACCCCAATGCCAGAGCGTGAGGGCAATAGCCAAAACTGGACCACCAGCAACCTGGCACACATGGGGCACCCCCAGCACAGCTCCCAAGCCACCAGCCATCTAAGAACCACCACAAGCAAGGCCAGAGAAGGCCAGAGACCAAAAAAGCAGAGGAAAACCACCATGGGGGACTCTGCCCAGGGCCGGCAGACAGCAGACCACCCCGGCTGCCACACTCGAACTCCCACTAGCCAGCCCAGGTGCTTACCACTAGCCATAGCACCAGTGCAGCAGGCAACAACCCAAACCGGCTGCCAGTATCACTCAAGGACATATAGGAGGCACCACACAGGGAAAACCTAGGGCCCAAATGCGTGGGAAACAAACAGTGCAACACGGGCCAGCCAGAACAGCGGAGAAATAAAGGAGCTGCAGCGGCAGATACGAAAGTACGACCCACAACACCAAGCCCCCACCGGCGGCAAACGACCCCGCAGCAGGGAGGCCAAAGGCTCCAAAACAGCCAAGGCACCTGGAAAAGCAATGAAAAGAGGAGAAAAGAAACTGCTACACTGTACTCACCCCCAGGTCAGACAGACTCCGCACTACACCGTCTGAAGAGCACGCTCCACAACCCCAGCGCCGGGCAACACGCAATACCCTATACCGGCCACCAGGCACTCCAGGGGCACCACCAGCTCATCCCCCGAGCCGCCAGCCACCCACGGCAACCGCCACACCAGGCCATATAGAAAGCATATCATGGTGAAAAGGGAAAAACCATGGCCCAAACGCATGTGAAAAAACTTCAGGCATCACGTGCCATATACTAAACATGGTGAAAAATAAGTGGCGGGAGACACAGATGTGAAAGGATGCAGCAGGGAGGCCAGGGACTCCAAATGGCCATGACCTTGCATGAAAGAAAATTCGCCTGATGCCCAGAAAGGCAATGAAAGAGAAGAGGAAAACCGCTATGGGGCACTCACCCCCAAGGCAGGCAGACTCCACACCTCACCGACTGCCCCCAGCAGCCATCCCAGGTGCTCTCCACAACCCCAGCGCTTGGCAACAGGCAATCCGCCACACTGGCCAGCAAGACACTCCAGGGGCACCACCAGGTCAGCTCCTGAGCTGCCATCCAGCCTCTGCAGCACGTCTTCCGTCCAGGTCCAGTCGAGGCCCAGCCAACAGGAAGACTGCTGGCGCGCCAGCCGCAAAGGACCGGCCGGCAGCATCCGTGCCTCCTGGCCAGCCCAGCAGGCCAGGAGGCACCACACAGCTCGTCGAGGACAGCCCAGCAACCGGATGGGATCCCGCAGAAGACTGCAGCAGGAGCAGCACCTGCACCGTCGTCCCATTCTGTCAGCAGACAGAAAAAAGAACAAAAGGAATTCTGTGTAGGTACTGGTTATGTACTCCCTGTGGGAGGGGGTGGGGTTAGTGGTCCCAGCATTCCTCTTTTCTTTTTTCTGTCAGGGAGATGGTCATCTCCATAAGTAAGGAATGGGACGAGGACTAGAGGGACCTGGGGGTAATAGACCTTATCAAACAAATTTGGTTAATAGGCTGTTGTTTTTGATTGTTTGATTGCGCTTCATGAAATAGGTAAAATGATACTAAGTAATAAATAGGTCAATGGGTAAGATGTAGTAAGTTGGTGGCCAGTACTGGCTTTATGTATATTAACAAGGATCGAAACAGATTGTTAGTTTTTTTGATACTGAAAATTCATGGAGGAACGAGGAGGCAAAAGTTATCTGAAACATATTTCTTTTGTTTTTATTTTTAACAGTAATCATAGAAAAGTGACAAAAGTGCTCTCCGTTTTTATCTTGTTGTATCAATTAGTTTTTGACTGCATTAAATTAATAGAAGATGTTTCCTATGCAATATAAGTATTAAAACTTAATGAGTTTTTAAGAAAGCTGCAAAGTAATGGTCCGCTGAAACATAAATTTCACATTGCAATTCGGAAAACTCAGACTTCCTTAAATGATACACTGTTCACCGCTGTCAAGATTGGTTGTAATGTGTTTGTTTGTGAGTGAGGTGTGACGGGGAATAGCAGAGAAGGGATATGATTGAGAAAAGGTAAGAGATTTTTTGTATGGAGGGAGAGTAAGAACTGTGATTTGTGTTTATTATATTGTTACCTATTGATCTTAAGGAACAGCAATGGTGTATATTTTCAAAGAAAAAGTGAGGTGACAACTAGTATGTCATGCTTTTGTAATTCCGGGGAGGAGACTTTCAATGTATTCAATAACGAGAATAGCGAGTTGTGCTTACGCCATCAGATAAAATTGCTTTGACTATAGAATCAATCACCATTTTACATATGAACAATAAAATGCACCTTTAGTATTTTATTTGGATCACTGAGAACATTTTGGGATAATCTCAGATATATATCACACCTTCCCTAAGGTATTCACTATTGTTTGCACTTAAGTAACTATGGAGGAGTCTTGAGCATTTTTGGGATGCTCAGTGTATCCTCAATGTTTCAGTACCAGTATTAGTCAATATGACTCAATCTTACTCAGGGAAATATGCCGATCTCAAGGTATTTTCAAAATTGCCCAAGAGGAAACAGGTATGGAGAATGCAAAAATTCTCACATGTCCCGAAAATACAAGTGTGTTCTGAAAATGTGTTTCTTTATTTTCCATAAAAATGGTTACGGGTTTTAATCTAGTTTGAATTTGTTAAAATGTACACTACCATCAAACAGTGACAAGCAGGTCACGGATTTTCCATTATTGCTAAGCCGGGCTGCAGGCCTCTTGTCGAGTCCCTTCTGCTTCAGCTCACACTTTTATCTTAGCCTTCATGGCATAATATTTCAGGAATATGTTTACCAATGGTCCTACTTACATAATTACTTACTTATTTGGCAGTCATTCAGTTGCATGTTGATTGGCACCCAGGCAGTTGATATATGCCAATGAGATTCATAAACAGAGACTGTAATTACAGAGACTGTTATTACAGTTATGTCCCACGTATCATTATGGAAAATGTGGGGCTAACTGACACCCCACTCCGGACGCACAGCGTTATAATGCATAAAAAATGCCAAAAAGTTGATCAAGTTCAGAATGTTTATTTAATTTCACCATTCCATATATTACGTTGTTCAAAGTTTGTTCAGTCGCATGTCGGACACACTATGTTCACTTTAAAATCCTTAATGCTGTAGATGTGCCATTACGTGCCTCTTTCTATAGCATGGAACGCTACATAGATGCTCCTTAATTCAATCGATTCCGTTACCCAATGCATTTCATGCCTTTCCTGGCACTTCGTCAGGGGTTATTCTACAAATTTTAAACATAACTATTAGATGACTGACTTGTGTTTATCAAATTTCACAACCAATACACACCATATCAGATAAAACATGCTCGAGTTCACCCCGTCATCAACATTTTTGCCCGCAGAATTCATGTTGATAATTTCACCTGTTAAATGCCCCATTCTTTCTATAACCCTCGATAATCCCAAAATCTTTTTGACCTGTCTCTCTCGCCAAGAGACGAGAGAGACAGGTCAAAAAGATATCTGATATGGTGTGTATTGGTTGTGAAACACATACACAGCATGTATTTGGAAGATCAAAACTGCCCCAATGTGAAAACATGAGCCACCTTTTTATCTATCTAATTCACTAATGGGGGCCACTTTTATTTTGGTGTCCAGGCCTATTTTCTATCCTAGTTCTACCACGAACAGAGAACCTGCCTATTTTTATGCTATGGTTGTTTCATTTGAAGGCTGGTATGATTATCCATGGGCCTATTTCAATTAGTTTATGCACAGTATTCCAGTCTGGGGCTATAAAAGTTGCCATTTGATTAGCAGTCATATTGTGTGGTGTCCAGTGTCTGTATATGGCATCCGGGTTGCACACTAAGTAGGTCGCTCCCCCTCCGCACAGCACCGCCTGTGTGTCCTTACCCCGGCCGCCGCTGCTGAGGAAGTTCGAGGCCCTCCTCCACCCGCAGGCTACCACCTGCGCCTCATCCCTGGTGGCCAGTGGTAGGCCGTAGGTTTGTATCTTATTGTTTGCCTTTATTGTTATCTTGGTGTCTGTGACTGCTGTTGTCTGTTTTCCCCCGGTGCCTGTATTGGTCTGTGCCCTCTTTTTCCTTCTGTTCCCCTCGCTGTCCCTGTGTTTCCCTGCCCGTTTTGCCTTCTGTTCCCCTCGCTGTCCCCGTGTTTCCCTGCCCGTTTTGCCTTCTGTTCCCTTCGTTGCCCCCGTGATTGTGAGCCCATTTTGCCTTCTGTTCCCCTCGTTGCCTCCGTGATTGTGAGCCTGTTTTTTGCCTTCTGTTCCCCTGTTGCCCCATGTTTCTCTGCCCGTTTTGCCCTCCGCTCCCTTCGTCGCCCCTCACCGCTCCCGCTCCAGCCGCTGCGTCCCCTGCGGCCCCGCCCCCCTGACCGCCCATTCGCTGCCCCTGCCCTGCCTCCCGCCTCCCAGCTGCTCCTCCCTCCCACCTCCCCATATATGGCGGCCGCTGCGCAGTGAGGAGAGCGACCCTTGACCCTGCTAGGTAGGTCGCTCCCCCTCCACACAGCACCGCCTGTGTGTCCTTACCCCAGCTGCCGCTGCTGAGGAAGTTCGAGTTCCTCCTCCACCCGCAGGCTACCACCTGCGCCTCATCCCTGGTGGCCAGTGGTAGGCCGTAGGTTTGTATCTTATTGTTTGCCTTTATTGTTATCTTGGTGTCTGTGACTGCTGTTGTCTGTTTTCCGCCGGTGCCTGTATTGGTCTGTGCCCTCTTTTTCCTTCTGTTCCCCTCGCTGTCCCTGTGTTTCCCTGCCCGTTTTGCCTTCTGTTCCCCTCGCTGTCCCCGTGTTTCCCTGCCCGTTTTGCCTTCTGTTCCCTTCGTTGCCCCCGTGATTGTGAGCCCGTTTTGCCTTCTGTTCCCTTCGTTGCCCCCGTGATTGTGAGCCCGTTTTGCCTTCTGTTCCCCTCGTTGCCCCCGTGATTGTGAGCCCGTTTTTTGCCTTCTGTTCCCCTGTTGCCCCGTGTTTCTCTGCCCGTTTTGCCCTCCGCTCCCTTCGTCGCCCCTCACCGCTCCCGCTCCAGCCGCTGCGTCCCCTGCGGCCCCTCCCCCCTGACCGCCCATTCGCTGCCCCTGCCCTGCCTCCCGCCTCCCAGCTGCTCCTCCCTCCCACCTCCCCATATATGGCGGCCGTTGTGCGGTCGCTCCGCTGGCTTGCCGAAGGTGCGCCTAAGGCAAGCCCGTCTGTGCCCGTCCGCGCCTGGACCGCGCCCAGCGCCAGAACCCCTGGCCACCGCAAATGCCACAACGCCCGGCTCCGCTACGACTCCAGCACCCTCCACGCACTCAACGCCGGACGACAATCACGCACCTGCTTCCTGGCCGCCCCAAAGCGCACCCAAGGACCCTTCTCCTGCCGAAACTGCAGCTTCACCAGCACCCAGCCTGCCAACCCGCTGACCAGGAACGAACCCAACTACCTCAGTTGCATTCTTATCAACACCCGCTCCGCCCGCAAACACGCCGTTGAACTCTGGGACCTACTCGACTCAACCTCCCCTGACGTCGCATTCCTCACGGAGACCTGGCTGAACCCCTCCTCGGCACCCGACATCGCCATTGCCATCCCGGAAGGCTACAAGATCTCCCGCAGGGACCGCACCAACGGAGTAGGAGGAGGAATCGCCATCGTCCACAGGAACACTCTCAGAGTCTCGACCAACATCGACGACACCCTCAGCACCGCCGAACACCTGCACTTCCAGATCCACACCGACCCCAACACCACCCTCAGAGGAACCCTCGTCTACAGACCCCCCGGTCCCCGACCACAGTTCAGCGACTCCATCGCCGACTTCATCAGCCCACACGCTCTCGCCTCCACGGACTACATCCTCCTCGGGGACCTGAACTTCCACCTCGAGAACAACAACGACACCAACTCTACCACCCTGATCGACAACCTCGCCAACCTCAGACAACTCGTCACAACACCCACCCACTCCGCCGGCCACATGCTTGACCCCATCTTCTCCGCAAGCTCCCACGTCACCTTCAGCCACACCACCGAACTCCACTGGACCGACCATCGCTGCATCCACTTCACCTTCCAGAAAGCCACCACGCACCACGCACCCAACAGATACCTCGCCGATGCTGGAGCAAAGTCACCGAAGCCCAGCTAACCACCACCCTCGCCCGGAGCCCACCCGCCGACCCCACCGACCCCGACACCACCGCTCGCAACCTCAGACAGTGGATCGACGACTGCGCCAACACCCTCGCCCCGCTCAAGAAACCCTCCAACAGCCACACCAGCAAGAAAGCCAGCTGGTTCACTGAAGACCTCCGGACCTCCAAGCAAACCTGCCGAAAGCTAGAGAAGAACTGGCACCGTGAACAAACACCGGACAACTACGCAGCCCACAAGAACGCCACCCGCAGACACCATCACCTCATCAAATCTGCCAAAAGGGCCTCCTTCAAAGACCGCCTAGACAACAACGCACATAACAGCAAAGAGCTCTTCAACATCGTGAAGGAACTCTCCAATCCCAGCTCCAACACCAACGACATCCCACCTTCGCAAGACCTGTGCAACTCGCTGGCCACCTTCTTCCATCGCAAGATCGCTGACATCCACGACAGCTTCAACACCACGATCGCCCCGACAACCACTGAGACCTCCGCCCCCACGACCAACATCCGCACCAACCGCCTGCTCTCCTGGACCAACATAAACGACGACGACACCATCAAGATCATGAACACCATCCACTCCGGATCTCCGTCAGACCCATGCCCACACCACATATTCAACAAAGCCAGCACCGCCATCGCACCCCATCTCCGGAAAGCCATCAACATTTCCTTCGAGACAGCAACCTTCCCGGAAAGCTGGAAGCACGCCGAGATCAACGCCTTACTCAAGAATCCCAAGGCGGACCCCAAGGACCTCAAGAACTTCCGGCCCATCTCCCTGCTCCCGTTCCCGGCGAAGGTCATCGAGAAGACCGTCAACAAACAACTGACACACTACCTCGAGGAGAACAGCATCTTGGACCTGTCCCAGTCTGGGATTCGCAGCAACCACAGCACCAAAATTGCCCTCATCGCCGCCACCGATGACATCAGGACCCTGCTAGACAACGGAGAGACCGCAGCCCTCATCCTCCTGGACCTGTCAGCCGCCTTCGACACGGTATGCCACCACACACTACGCACACGCCTCCACGACGCCAGGATCCAAGAGAAGGCCCTGGACTGGACCACCTCCTTCCTCTCCGGCAGAACACAGAGCGTCCGCCTCCCCCCTTCTGCTCCAAAGCCACCGAGATCATCTGCGGCGTACCCCAGGGCTCATCCCTCAGCCCAACGCTGTTTAACATCTACATGGCACCACTCGCCCACGTCGCCCGACTGCACAACCTCAACATCATCTCTTACGCCGATGACACCCAGCTGATTCTCTCCTCACCAAGGACCCCCACACCGCCAAAACCAACCTCCACGAAGCAATGAAGGCCGTCGCCGAATGGATGAGGAACAACCGACTGAAGCTGAACTCGGACAAGACGGAGGTCCTCATCCTCGGATCCACCCCCTCGGCCTGGGACGACTCCTGGTGGCCGACCGCACTGGGAACAGCTCCAACACCCACCGACCACATACGCAACCTAGGGGTCATCCTCGACTCCACCCTCTCCATGACTAAGCAGGTCAACGCCGTCTCTTCCTCCTGCTTCAACACCCTCCGCATGCTCCGCAAGATCTACAAGTGGATCCCCACCGAAACAAGAAGAACGGTCACCCAGGCACTCGTCAGCAGCAGGCTGGACTACGGAAACGCCCTCTACTCTGGAGCCTCTGCCAAACTCCTGAAGCGGCTGCAACGCATCCAGAACGCCTCTGCACGCCTGATCCTCGACATCCCTCGCCGCAGCCACATCACTCCCCACCTGAGAGACCTGCACTGGCTCCCCGTCAACAAGAGGATAACCTTCAAGCTCCTCACCCACGCACACAAGGCACTCCACAACACCGGACCTGCGTACCTCAACAGACGACTCAGCCTCTACACCCCCGCCCGCCAGCTTCGCTCCGCCGACCTCGCCCTCGCCACAATCCCCCGCATCCGAAGAGTGACCTCCGGCGGCAGATCCTTCTCCCACCTCGCCGCCAAAACCTGGAACACCCTCCCCATCCACCTACGGCAGACCCAAGACCTGCTGACCTTCAGAAGACTCCTCAAGACCTGGCTCTTCGAGCAGTAGCAGCACTCCTCCCCCCCCCAGCGCCTTGAGACCCTCACGGGTATGTAGTGCGCTCTACAAATGCTATGATTGATTGATTGATTGATTGATTGATTCTGTAGCAGCCCTTGGAGGTGGCTCTTCTGCTGCTCTATTATATTAACTAACAGAACTAGACAGTGTATAAAACACTAAGTTGCAAAGACTACAAGCAGCCAACAAACATGGCAATCAGCCTGTTGTTCCACTCGCTCCCAACTAGCTTGTAATGGCAGGATTCACATTTTGACTAGTGTATAAATCTGTTGACCGCCATTCTTTTCAACTAGAAATGAAGGATTGGTCTGCCTATCAATTGTTATGTTTGTGTATTCACATGTTGTTCAGTTTGTATCCATTTTTGTGATTATGTATGTTTTATATATGTCTTCAACCGGTGTTCTTTCATGTACGACATGTTTGAAATGTCCATGACTCTTTTTTTCAAAGAAGCAAAGTAAAAATTGAAGGTAAATGAAATCACTAAGACCACTAAATTTAATACGGTGGTCCTGGTTTTTGTAGTTTTCAAATGAATTGTAGCACCCATACACTGTCTAGTTCTGTTATATATCATTGAGGCCTAGTGTGGGTGCTTTAAATGGGCCCAACCCCTCCTTGTTCATAGCATTATATTAACTCGGATCCAAATAATTGTGCACTTGCAGTTTGCTCGGTTTCAGCCCAGGCCTCTACGTTCCCTTTTTGAACAATGTAATAGTCATGTCAATCTTATTAAGTAGAAATTTCTGTATCTGGATATCGGTGGTTGAACCTCAGCTCCAGACCCATTTTTAGCATTCATACTCTCCCCTATAATGATAGGTGCAGTTAGGGCCATTTTCTAAAGTCAGACAGAGTTTTTGTTAATAATGGTAGAAAGTTATAGTGTACCACCCCTAAATACCTCAGTCCATGTTGTATCCAGGTCATGGGGAATTCTCCTATAATGGCTCTGGTGGCATATTGGGAGAGAAGCATAGCTTTGCTTTTTCCCCAGTTTATACTGTATCCTGAGAATTGAGAGAGTCAGTCTAAGAGAGATACCAGTGCTGGGATGGAGGTGTGTAAGTTTAATATTAAAATGTTTTCTGTTTACCTGTCTGGGTGGGTATTCCCGAGATCTGCTCTTATAACCATATTGCTAAATCCAAAGGCTCCCAGACCAAGAGGAATAAAAGAGGGAGAGTGTGCAGGCCTGTTGCATGCCACATTTAAGCTGCATTCTGTGCAATAGATGTCCTCCCAGTTTTGTGTGCAGGAAATGACTGTTAAAGCCAGCATGGCACATGGAAAGGATTCTAAAATCAAAACGTCATTCATTTAAGCTTCAATGGCACGTCAGCAACAACTGGGAATTTGTATCCCCTCGATTTGCTCAAAAACGCATAAGTTACAACCAGTCCAGGGGTCATACTTGGAGTAGAGTTGTTGGGGGGCCTAACCTAGCCACACGGAATCACACAGCTCATGAAAGGCCATTGGTGAGGGCACTGTGGCAAATTGAGATTTGTGTGATTACCTTTGA
This sequence comes from Calotriton arnoldi, assembly GCA_963921515.1. Lineage (NCBI taxonomy): Eukaryota > Metazoa > Chordata > Amphibia > Caudata > Salamandridae > Calotriton > Calotriton arnoldi. The sequence goes on along the minus strand of CAWUFW010005214.1, from coordinate 762,574 downwards.
CGCGCAGCACACTCAATTGTGCGGGACAGTTTCACCTACATAGAACTATAAATAAGTTTTCAAGTGATGCGACTTTCAGGGATAATCGATCTGTCTCAAGCCCCCAGTTGGTGATTTAAGTAGGCCCCTGCAATTTAAAAAAAACATCACTACGGGCAATTTAAAAAACGTTTTACCCTTGCTATTAGTGTATGGTTTTATTTGCTATGCGATTTTGAACATTAGCTGCTATGTAAATGTTTCATGTCATTGTAAAGGTTTTAACTAACCAAGCAATAAAGATACTTTCTGGATGCAACTAGGATGTCAACCATCTAAACTCTGTTATGAATTCCTACCCCTATCTGAACACTTGCATGACTCTGAAGAGTTATCCCTAGTCTACTCTATCAAATGCCTTTTCAGCATTGGGAGATAAGGCAAGTGATTCTTGCTTTAGGTCCTTGGCTACTGATAGCATATATGCTAGTGTTCTCAGAAGAGTTCCAGACAAGTGGCCAAGTGCGGAATCTACTTGCAGGTGTTGTATAAGTATGAGGAGAGCCTTTCTTAGTCTGGGTTCTAGTGTCTTTGCAAGAATCATCATACCTACCTTGATCAATGAAATGTGCTACACTTCAAAGGGCCCTTGCCATTTTTAGGAATAAGTGTTATAATAGCTTTATTTAAGATTGGGACCAGAGAGTTGGTATTATCCACATTTTTTAAAGACTCCATAGATCATTGGGTGATTTGGCCGGTTTTAAATTATGTAGTTGGTAATCCACCTTTCACTGGGGATCTGGAACTGGATTAGTTAATGGACTCAATAATTTCGTCTATTTTTATTTATTTCTTGAGCAGTGTTTGGCCTTCTTTTTGAGAGAAAGCAGTGTGATATTGTGCAGAACTCAGTGTTCATCATCTAGGTATCTCACTGGGATGAGTCATGCAGAGTTTAAGAGATATAGGTAAATGCCTTGGTTTATTTCTAGTGGGTAGTGTCCTAGAATTTTACATGGCAGGGAGATGGACTTCTCTCTCTTTCAACCCTCTTGTACCTCTCTTTCTTCTACCAGATTTCCCCCCTCATTTGTAGCATCTTTGCTTGAGCGTAACAAGTGCCTTTTTCACTGCTGAAGTGAAAGAGCATGAAGTATGGATATTTTTGCTTCCAATCACCGCCTTGTAAGTAGAGCTGGACTTTTTTGTCTCCAAATTTCAAATACGCAATATTACAATCTAGTTGTAGCATCTCGTGATTTTTTCTTACTAATGGCATAATCACGCATGATTTGTCTTCTCCAAGTGGCTCTGCGTCCATGCAGCCGCGGTCCATGCAGGTAACAGCGGTGGGGTGGTAGGGCCGCATTAGGGAAGATTTTGAGGGACGATGCAGAGGAAAAATTAATGATTTATTTAATTTTCCCTCAGCATCGTCCCTCGAAATCCCCCCCAACGTGGCCCCACCGCCCTACCGCTGCATCCATGTGACCTGAATGGGAGGTCGTGTGGTTCGTCAAGTGTTAAACAGAAAGTAGACAAATCTATGTGGCCAAATCCCTGCAACAGTGCTTTCTATTGATATTCTCCTCGTTGGGGAGCACCCCTTACTCTGGAGAAAGCTCCACGTCTGTATCTCTCTAAGAGATGAGTACGTGGACTGACTTTTGATGAGGAATCTAGCAGGTATTTAAGAGAGACATTCGGTGAACAAAATGAGAAACTTTAAAGAGGACTTTCTGACACTGATTGATTCTCTGTTTGTCATCATACTGATTTGACCGATCGTGTGAATTAGAACCAACATATGGATTTGCATTTGTGAAAGGATAACAAGATTGCAGCTCTGAAGAAGTCTTGGGGTACACCCCAAGAGTCTAACAAGTGACGAATAAGAATAAAGAAAAGAAAGAATTACAGAGCACGGGTAAACTACTTGGTCCAATGTGCATTACTTGACTGTTAATTCTATGTGTGCACTTTAGAACGCTTGTGCTAGAGATTTGTTTATTTATGTGTAAAATCACTTTTAGGTGAAAAATCACATTTAAGTGCAAATGTATAGCTGTTATAAAATAAGCTGCAATGTTGTAAAAAAAAATATATGTGCAAAATCGCATTTATGTGCAAAATCGTCCTTCATGTCACATCATCAAAACCGTGGAAACACCTTTAGTAGTGCAAATCAAATTTAGGAGCAAAAACTCATTCATGTTCAAAATCAAACGCAAGTGCTTTTAATCACTGTTGGTGCGGCAACAACAGGCGTGATGAAGCACTTTTAGAAACCCAAATGTGCCTCCACTCAGTGGCGGCAGGTATTAACGGGCGAAGGGGGCGTTGCCCTCCCAGCTTCGGAGCGGAGACAAAAGGGAGAAAATTAACACCATTTAAATGGCATGCTCACTGCTTGGTGCTCCACTTCTACCCTAAGAAACATTTTAATATCATTGTTTTTTTTGTGAGGTCGGACCCTCGGATGAGAGTCCCCTCCTCTACGCATGTGCTCAACTGGGTGAGGATAATTCCAGGGCGCGGTCAGCAGAGCCTCATTCACATTAAGGGGAAGGGGAAGGGGTGGGGCTGGCCGACAGCAACACAGTGCAGTGGGTGGCAACGATTGCAGCACTCCTTTCGCCTTCGCACTGTTAGGCGGCTTTTTCATTGGATAATGTAAGCTGGGGGCGTGGGTTATGATTGAGTTCAGCTCTTCTTCCTAATTCCGGGATTATCAGCACGTGTACGTGTTGGCTCTTTATGGCGCGCAATTGACACCATCAAACTGCTCCAGTCCCGACCTAAAGTGACACGACTACAGGCACCAGTTGGAAAAAGAAAAGCTGTGCCTGCAGCCACGGTAAATGAGCGCACAGCATAAGGGAATTTAAGGAAATGCTGGTAAGAGATAAACATCGCAGTTTCAAGTGAAACGTTTTGTTTTAAGGGTCTCTTTGACAGATGACAATTAATCATTTATGCATGCTGCTCGTACAGTTTTAAATAAACATAAAAATACTTAATTACTGGTGTCATTCTGTAGCTGAAGCTGAGCCCTTGTTTGTTGCGTCACAGGCCCAACAGAGTACAGTTGGTAGCTCAGGCATTTTCTCTTTAAGCTGCAATTATTGTACTTTTTGTGGATATAATTTATTTCCGTGCAGTCGAACAGCCTTGTGGTGTTCACTCAGGAGAGTTTGTTGTTTTGCAAACTCGACCCAAAGGTATTGGTGGGTATTACATGTGCGCCCTGGCTACATTACACAAGCTCAGAGGTTTGTAAGCACCACGAGGCTAAGCGATTTGCCCAGAATCACAGGATCTATTAGAGCCGGCGCTGAGACTCGAACAGCACTTAGTGCTTTTTCTTGAGCCTCCGGTTCACATTGTGTCGTGTGCTACATGTATACATATTTATGTACAGACTATAGCTCCATACAGTGAAAATATGTATACATGTAGCACACAAGGCGAACTGGAGGTTCATGAAAAAAATCAAAAAAGCAGTGAGCGCTGTTTGAGTCTCGGCCTCGCTCTCTGTTCATTAAGATAATTGAAAGTCTTACAGACAAAATGTGCTTGAGCTGGCCACGTCTTTATTTCACATTTTTCATAACAATTTGGAAAGAATGTAGATGTCACTGGAATTCAATAGTAATCTCTCGAAGCTCGAACAATGTTTCTTCAGTGCCTGGACTGTGTGCATGTGACAGGACTGGTAGAGAAATAAGACTTCGTCTGGATGAAAGAGATAACACCAACACTTCCACTCACTAGCACACCGTACTCATAATAAATACACTCTTGTATTCAATCAATGTGTAGAGATCTAAATCTCAGATGTATACCCCAAATCGAGATGTAGCGTTTAACAGTATTTTATTTTTTGATAAAAAACTCTGTACTCCAGAGTGTTAATAAAACTACAAAACATATACACAGTGTTTATTGTATTAGGTGTTATATTGCATACTATGTATGAATTTTATTGATTTTTGTATATGTTTTGTAGTTTTATTAACACTCTGGAGTACAGAGTTTTTTATCAAAAAATAAAATACTGTTAAACGCTACATCTCGATTTGGGGTATACATCTGAGACTTAGATCTCTACACATTGATTGAATACAAGAGTGTATGTATTATGAGTATGGTGTGCTAGTGAGTGGAAGTGTTGGTGTTATCTCTTTCATCCTGGGGAAGTCTTATTTCTCTACTGGTTTACAGTGCCCTGTTCCCTTGGACAGTGGGGCCACCTCTCCAGTTGAACTACTGTGACGGGACTGCACCATCTTCTGCGCGGGATAAAAGAACTCTGCATAGGGCGCACGGACAGCATAAATATTGAAGGCTGCAGAGTCTTGGGAAGCTAAGAGATTTAATTGTATGAATGCTTGGGAAGGTGCTTGGCATTTGTCCAAACCGGTGAACCCTTGATTGTCGCAACCAAAAACTCTGTAAATTGCTGGTTTTATTGTTGGGAAGTCATAAATTGTGAGCTGGATGTGTTGGTCCCTGGTGATTGCCGCCTGCTGGAGTGTGTAGAGTGAAAATAAAGAAGGAAAAGCTGGTCTGAGGTGACATTCACATTTGGAGCAATTGAAGTTGCTTTTTGTGAGCTTTTAAGCCTTTTAATTGCTAATTGGTGATCTGACAGTCAAAGTGTTTATTTACAGCTGCCAAGTCTTGAGATTGCTAACGTGTGACAGTTCCAGAGTTTCGGTGTACTTATGTCCATTTGTACAAGTGGCTCACTACAGAAACTGTTGAATGTTTTTAATGCAGTAAGATATGGGGCAGTTCTGATATGTTTAAATATTTTAACACCACACGTTCACAATTGCTATATAAACTTTCTTCCATTCTCAAATTTGCTTTCAAATATACCATTTGCCACTGTTTTCTTCAAACTTTTCTCTGGGGAAGAACCCCCCAAACACCCTTTCTGTTGGTTGGGGTTCTGCGCTTGCGACATAACACTTATACCCAGCTTTTACGCCGCACCACTTTCAAATGTCACTAGCCGCCACTGCCTCCACTGCATGTACGGACACTAGTGAATGATAGGATGTCCAACAGAAAACTAAATGTGTATGTAGCCTGAGCTAAAAAATAAATTTGAGCTGCTCCTTTGGAGTGGGGGACCACTCATTTAAGTACAAAACAATTCATTTTAAATACATTTGTCTGCAAACAGCTTCCTGTCCCACACAAATATCTGCTTTTCACTAAAGACTAGAATACCCCTTTTGTCCACCAAACTGTACCTATTTTAAAATTAAGAAAGGTATTTTGTGCAAGAACAGATGGATAGTGTGAGGAAATATGTGGAAAGTGGATACCAGATGTAGGTTGGAATCCCTCTCTCATTAACTCTTCTAAACCATTTACAATATGTCATGCCATAAATGAATAAAACCCATATTCCACTGAGATTTTTAAAACAGGTGGTTTCTGATCAACATCACCTATAAGTCATGCACTCAATTTCTGTCAATTTCTCTGAAACAAGCTAAAAGGCACATATGCCACTTTATAGATCTCTTCATTACAAGGGATAAAGTACCTCCTGCAATACATTATAAGGATACTGCAAAATCACTGAGGAGTTCCATAACAATATAGAGGAACGAGGCCAAAGGCCATGTTCCTTTATTAGGTTATGAAACTCTGAGGTGAATTGTAATATCCTTATCATGTACGAAAATATTCTCTCTGCTTGGCATTGTAGGCTATTGAAATAGAGTAGATGAAAAAAAAACAAATTCCGTTTTCATTTCTTTGAACAGCTGCTTCAATAATGCTCCGTGACCTGTTGCCTGCTGGCAGCGGACATTGTGATGTGAGAACTCAACCTAATAATAATCAATTTCTGACGTCTTTTTTGTATAATTGTGCCTTGGTGCGTTACAAGTCGCCGATTATAAAGAAATTAGTGACTGCCATTTATACAGGAATTGAAAAATCCCATGTATTATAAATACATAGGGCCCTATTACGATGTTGGGCGGAGATTCCTCCGCCTGACATCGTCTCGGTCATGGAACCGACTGAGTCGGCGGTCCCGACCGACTAATTAGGATGCGACCAAACACTGTTCAGTCTCATTCCTATACTTTACAATGGGAGCATGTATTCTGACCGGAATGCATGCTCCCATTGTAAAATAGGAGGTGCAGTTCATCCCTGCACCCCGTGGCAGGCACCTCAGGTGCAAGGATCAACAGGGGGGCATGCATCCAAGGGGGCCCTGCTGGGGGCCCCCCAAAGTCGAGTTCCGACAGTCTTTCTCTGTCAGAAAGGCTGGCACGGAAAGTCTGCTGAAACGCGACATCGTAATCCCAAGGGCAGAAAAAGCCGCCCTTGGGATTACTTGCTGCATTCCGACTGGCGGACAGGCTCTCCGAGCCCACTGTAAGCCAGTCAGAATGACTGCTAGGATTGATTTCCGACCACCTCATTACGATGGAGGCGGTCGGAAAGGAATCTGGCCGGCATATTACGATGTGGTTGGAAAGGCTCCGACCGATGGTCGGAGCTGTTTCCGACCACATAGTAATAGGGCCCATAATGTAGACATTGGCTTACACAGGTGAATTTCACAACAGGAGGAGGTAACTAAAAATGTTAGCTAAGAGAATGGCCGTAAGGAGGATAGCATAGACATACTAGCTATAAATAATACTACCTTCCTTGTTCAGTTAACCCAAGGCTAGTGCTATGTTAGATTTTCCTAACCAATACCATAAAATCAATATAAGTGAGAATAACGTGCACAGTGAGAGGTTGTTCTAAATATTTAACATGCCCTAGGCCTCTGGAATCAAATTAGAAAGGATGAGGAGAAAGCAGCAAACTGGAGTAGAATGAACTACAGGGACAACTTGGAGGCTAGGCAAAAATGTTTAATTTGAACTGTCTTCATTTTTTTCCACCCATAAAACTATCTATTTTCCATTTATTAAAATTAGATGAAAATAAGAATATTTTAACATTCCCAACATTTGTCTTGCATCAGATCATCACTGTTTCCTGCACATTTTAGACGCATGACCTTCAAAGTGTTCAGGTAATTGGCCTCAAAAGTGCCAGGTTTTCAGATCCCAGCAGCGCCTTTCATCTAATTGCACCGAGGCTTATTTTTCGATCCCAGAGGCCTAAAGCTATGTAGGGAAGTCAAGGCAGCAGCTGTTGATTTATTTTGCTCCCTTTTTCATGTTTAAGTACAGCAATGATCCCTAATGAAATAATGAATCACTCATCTTCTTTTATTAAAGCGAAATACGACATAAAGTAACTATACAGAATATGTGGCAAGAAAAATTAACAAAAATATACAAATAAATAGCAACGCTATTGCGTTACGCGATCTTCTGATCGATTTTATGCCATGTTACAGTGTGCCTGTCATTTTTTACCAGTGTCACTTCAGATGTGTTCAATTTAGGTTGTTTATACAGGCAATGAAGCGTGTCCTTCTTAAAACATTGCTATGCATTCCCTTCACTAATTATGGTAACTCAACAGGGAATGGTGGAGGGTAATCAGAGTCCAGGGACACAATACAATTAGTTTGACAGTGTTCTGCGTTGAGTGTTAAAAATAAAGTACTGTTCTGACGTTAGTTTAGTGCACATTTTCAAGGATGATTCCATTTTTTTTTTACTTTCTCATTTCTGAACTGGTCATAGCAAATGTTTGGTATAGTAATGGCCGTATGGCATGCTGCCCCATCAGGTATCAAACTCTGGTGCGGTTCTATTCTAGAATGTGCCCTCTGTCTGCCCTTAGGTTGTGTTGTATAATCCAAAACGTGCATACATGTAGCCGCGTCATGCACAGCACCAGGGCCGGATCACAAAACATTTTTGACTGGCGCTAATACATTTCCTTGGTTATAAGTAAGGCAGTGCTTGGTGCAAACACCCTTTACCACCGTATTATGAAATCAGATTTGTGGATGTGATAATGAGTGATCAGAAAATTTGTACATTTTTATTGTGTAGTAGTTTGTTGCAGCGGTGACGTGTTGTGTTGTTTTTTGTGCTATGGTGTTTTGTTCTAAATTATTGCAGTGATGTTGTTCTGTTGTCCTGGATTCCATTCTGTTTTGACCAGTTATGTTTTAGTTGTGCCGTTGTCTTCATTTTTGTTATTATGTAAAGTTCTGCTGTGTACATTAGAGATATCAACAAACACTACGTTTGAAATCAAAAGCAGCGCATTCCTTTGAAATTTCAAACCATTGATAACTGTCTACAGTAGTAAAGTACTACTGTTCCAGCTCTTATATAATTGAAAACATCAGTCATCCCAAAACAATGGCAGAAACCTCTACATTAACAACATTAACAACGTTTTGCGCTGTGTTTGTATCACAAAATTGACACAAAACAATCACAAACAGTTTTTTTACTATTTACTTTCCAGCCCAAAACTTGTTTTGCAATGGATATTGCCTAAAAATAATGCAAAGTAGCGCAAAGCACTGTGTTACTTAGGGCCTCATTATGATGCCGGGCGGCAACTTTCCGCCCGACACCGTCTCGGATTCGTGAACCAACCGACTCATCGATTACGATGCGACCAAACACTGTTGGGTCGGAGTCCCATTGTTCCCTATTGGAGCCCATGTTCTGCCCGACAACACAGGCTCCTATAGGGAAATGGGGTGTGTATGTAAAACCATGTACCCTGTCGCAGACACCCCACAGTGCCTGCCCCACAGTGCAGGGTTTTGCAGGAGGGTCCCTTAGGTACCCCCTCGGCCCCCAACCAGAACCTGCAGGATGAAGGGGGCCCTGCTAGGGACCCCCAAATGTACTTTCTGACAGCCTTTTAGTGTTGCACTGACCAACTCAGAAAGGCTAATGGAAATCGACTTTGTAATCGGTCGGAAATGCTGTTCGTAGAGTTGCACGATGCGGTTCTGACTGAAACGACTTCTTCGAGAGCCAGTCGGAACCGATTTGAAGGACCGCGCAGGTTACAATCCGACCGCGAACATCGTAATCGGGTTCCGATGTGGTGTAGGAAATTCCAAGTGTCGGGCGGAGGCTTTCCGCCCAACATCGTAATTAGGCCCTTAGTGTCAAGGGGGCATTAAAATGATGATCCTATGCACACACCCTTGCTTTTTGATGCCAAACCGTATCTACCAAAAATGTGAGACAGTGTTTTGCTTCAAAAATTAACACCATTTGAAAGCAGGGGATAAAAGGAGAAATGTTTCTATTTCTCCTATCCTTTCCAATTTTGCATGTGTGCTGCACTGTTCAACCAACTTACAAAGTAGGAAAAGTTTTAAAAGTTGTTTAGGCATAGTATTTTGTACTGGAAGGGAACACTTTCAGTACATAACCTATGCTAGACTCTTGCACACACCTTTGCACTATGGCACAAAGGTGTGCATGTGGTGCATGGCAACAAAATTCCATGCCGCCGCTATGGAGAGGGGAAGAAAGAGCCATATCTCCTTAGACATGCCACTCTACTGCTCCCTCCCCATCACTCAGCGCAGCGCAGCATTTTTGGCTGTTGTGCTGACTTGGGTGACACTTTAGTAAATCTGCCCCTCAGTGCTCAGGGAGGAGGCATCGCCATCGTACACAAGAACACCATCCGCATCTCGACTAACTCCGACGAGACCTTCACCGCCGCCGAACACCTACACTTCCAGATACACACGGACCCCAAGACCACCCTCCGAGGCACCCTCATCTACAGACCCCCGGGACCACGCACACTATTCAGCGAAGACATCGCAGACTTCATCAGCCCGCACGCCATGCCCTCCGCCGACTACATCCTCCTAGGGGACCTCAACTTCCACCTGGAGAACAACAACGACAGAAACACCACCGCCCTGCTGGACAACCTCGCCAACCTCGGACTCAAGCAACTGGTGAACACGCCCACCCACTACGCCGGCCACACGCTTGACCCCGTCTTCTCGTCCAGCAAGCACATCTCCTTCAGCCACGCCACCGGACTCCACTGGACCGACCACAGCTGCGTCCACTTCAGCTTCAGAAAGACTGCGACCCACCACCACCCGCAACAGGCTCCCCGCCGGAGCTGGAGCAAGATCACCGCCGAGCAGCTCACCGCCTCCCTCAGCCAGAACACACCCACCGACACAACGGACCCAAACGAAGCAGCCAGCAACCTCGCCAAGTGGCTGACCGCCTGCGCCGACGACCTCGCACCACTAAAAACCCTCCCAGCAGACCCGGAAGCAAGAAAACCCCTTGGTTCACCAACGAACTCAAGGAATCCAAGAAGAACTGCCGCACTCGAGAAAACCTGGCGACTCGACCAGACCACAGACAACAGGACCGCCCTCAAGCACGCCACCCGCAAACACCACCAGCTGATCCGTGCCACCAAGAAGTCGGCACTCAAAGAACGACTGGACAACAACGCCCATGACAGCAAGGAACTTTTCAGCATCGTCAAAGAGTTCTCCAACCCCAGCGCCGGAAACAACGACATCACCCCCTCGCAAGACCTCTGCAACTCACTCTCCGCGTTCTTCCACCGCAAGATCACCGACATACACAACAGCTTCAACGCACAAACAACGCACCCTACCGCCGAACCAATGCCCGCCACCACCACCCTCTGCAACTGGACCCCGATCAACACCGAAGACACCACCCGCACGATGAACTCCATCCACTCCGGATCACCAACCGACCCCTGCCCACACCACGTCTTCAACAAAGCCGACGCCACCATCGCACCCCATCTCCGGGACATCATCAACTCCTCCTTCCGCACCGCCACCTTCCCGGAGAGCTGGAAGCACGCCGAGCTTACCGCCCTCCTGAAGAAACCAACGGCGGACCCCACCGACCTCAAGAACTACCGCCCCATCTCGCTCCTTCCGTTTCCGGCCAAAGTCATCGAGAAGACCGTCAACAGACAGCTTGCCGCCTTCCTCGAGACGAATGGATCCTCGACCCCTCGCAGTCCGGGTTTCGGGCCAACCACAGCACCGAGACCGCCCTTATCGCAGCCACCGACGACATCAGAACCCTAACCGACAACGGGGAAACAGCTGCCCTCATCCTCCTGGACCTCTCCGCGGCGTTCGACACCGTCTGCCACCGCACCCTAGTGAAGCGCCTCAGCAACATCGGAATCCGAGAGAAAGCACTGGAATGGATCATCTCGTTCCTCGCCGGAAGAACCCAGAGAGTCCGCCTCTCCCCGTTCAGATCCGAAGCCACCGAAGTCATCTGCGGCGTTCCACAAGGATCCTCACTCAGCCCGACCCTCTTCAACGTCTACATGAGCCCCTCGCAGCCATCGCACGCCGACACAACCTCAACATCATCTCCTACGCCGACGACACCCAGCTGATCCTCTCCCTCACCAACGACCCCACTACCGCCAGAGCCAACCTGCACGACGGGATGAGAGACGTCGCCGACTGGATGAGGAACAGCCGCCTTAAACTGAACTCAGACAAGACGGAAGTCCTCATCCTGGGCTCATCACCCTCCGCCTGGGACGACTCCTGGTGGCCCCCGGCCCTGGGCACCGCACCCAAGCCAACGGACCACGCACGCAACCTGGGCTTCATCCTGGACTCCTCCCTATCAATGACCAAACAAGTCAACGCCGTCTCATCTTCATGCTTCAACACCCTGCGCATGCTCCGCAAGATCTTCAGATGGATCCCCACTGAAACCAGGAAGACCGTCACCCAGGCACTCGTCACCAGCCGACTGGACTATGGGAACACCCTCTACGCCGGAACCACAGCCAAACTTCAAAAGAGACTCCAGCGCATCCAGAACGCCTCCGCACGACTCATCCTGGACATCCCCCGACACAGCCACATCACCGTACACCTGAAAGACCTGCACTGGCTCCCCGTCAGCAAGAGAATCACGTTCAGACTCCTCACCCACGCACACAAGGCCCTCCACGACCTGGGCCCAAAGTACCTCAACGACCGCATGTCCTTCTACACGCCCACACGCCAGCTACGATCAACCAGCCACGCCCTCGCCACCGTACCACGCATCCGCAGAACCACCGCCGGAGGAAGATCCTTCTCCTACCTGGCGGCCAAGACCTGGAACTCCCTCCCCACTCACCTTCGGCGAACCCAGGACCATCTCGCCTTCAGGAAGCAGCTCAAGACCTGGCTGTTCGAGCAGTAACTTACCCCCTCCCCCAGCGCCTTGAGACCCTCCCGGGTGAGTAGCGCGCTCTATAAATGCCGTGATTGATTGATTGATTGCTCACTTTATGTCAAACAGTCCCTAAATTCAGCACTAATAAGTTTCTCTTCAGCCAGCACACTTCTCCCATCCCTTGCCAAAGAGTATTGTGTCAAGAATAATGGGATGTCAAAAATATTGTTGACAGGAATATTGAAGGCAAAAATATAGTTTCAAGTGTTGTTTTTAAAATCTTTGTAAAAATATTGATTTAGAAAATATCATTCAATGTAATATTGTTTGTAAGTGCTATTTTGTATGGAATTTATTGGAGTGTGTTTTATTGTATGGCCCCGATTACAATACTGATCAGACTCGCGTCTGACTGACATGTTCTTGGAATGGGATCCGACCGACTAGTAGTCGGCAGTTCCATCTGACAAATTAGGATTCGACTACGCAAGAGGTGGACGGAAACATCAATTCTTCCATTGCAGCTTGTGCTGCGGCTGGAAAAGGGCTGCAGCACAAGCTGCATTGGAAACATTGATGTTTTCACATGGTGTCTGGCACCCGGGGTTTGGATGTTTGGGGAGTCACCACAGGTTCCGCTCAGGCCTCACAGCGGAGGCCGTGGAGGAACAGGGGCCCTGCTAAAGGCCTCCAAAGTCCATTACCAACAGCCTTGCAAAGACTGTATGAAAGGGACATCGTTATCCCTATGGCGGTGTCTGAGCAGGCACTGACCTATTGTAGGGTATTACATACCGACCGCGGGTGGATGGGCACCTTGAGCCTTCAGTATCGTCAGTCAGTTCTTCTGGCCGCTGCCTCCAACTGCCGGACATCATAACGTGGCAGTCGGACTGCGGTATCAGATGGCGGTTGGACCACAACCAACGGGTGGTCAGTTGCTATTCGACTGACATCATAATGAGGCCCTTTATGTTTACAAATTTTCTCAATTTGTGTTTTAGTGAGATCATTTATTAATGATGAAATTGTTGAAGTTTGTGTTTTTAGTTGTATTAATGTATAAAAATAATAGTTTTATATTATTTTAGCAGCAGGATATTGTTTTTTTTGGGGGTAAGAATGGAGACACTTTTAAAAGTACAATTTTCTCTATTTCTCACTTGTTCTGTGTTCACATTATTGCTGTTAGAGTGCTGCACAAATACTTACACATTGCCTCAAAGTTAAGCCTGACTGATCTTCTGCTAAGCTACTAGAGGGTTAAGTACAGGTTAATTTAGTGACTTTTTGTGGGTCACCCCGACAAGGACTGTGGCTGTTGCTTGAGTAGAATTTCACCCATTCAAATCACCAAACCCAATTTCTCACAATAACTATGAGATTCGATCCAAAAACACAAGTCAACGTGGTGCCATAGGTGAGTGTAGATTGACAGCTACATAACATACAGAATGGGATGCAAGTAGGTTTGTTTTAGATTTTGGGCCTGATATACTTCAGAAGAGGAATTTTCAGACAAAATAAAACAAAAAAATATTTGCCAATCCCTAAGAAAGAAATCATAATTTCTTTGCTGTTTCACATTGTCCAGACAAATTACCATTGAAATACCTGGACACAAACCTACAACCTTCAAAGTCAGAGTCTACAACCTTAATCATTAGGCCACAAGTGACTCCTTGTTATGGTGGATCAAAAGATAATTCAGTCCAAAAACACAAGTCAATGTTGTGCCATAGGTGAGTGCCCATTGACAGGGACATCATTTACAAAATAGAATGCAAAGAGAATGAGAGAAGTTTTTTAGATTTTGACCTTGATAAACTTAAAAGAAGACATTTTCAGCCAAAGAGAAAAGAAAACACATTTGCCAATCACTAAGAAAGAAGGCATTAATCTTGATGTTTGTAGAAAATTGGAAATCTTTGTAATTGACCAGACACATGACCATTGTAGCAACAGGACATGATCCTGTTAACTCCGTACTAAAAGTCTAAGGAGTCTTGCGACCACCAGACTCTCAGTGGCGCAGGAGGAGTGGCCCACGGCTTTGCCGATTACGACTTTGAAAATTGTATCGTGGTGGACCGCCGGCTGCACCAGAGAGCAGTCGTTCTATGGCGGTGGTACAGGAGCGCCTCAACGTAATATGCTGAGTAGGGACTTGCGCAGCCTGGCTCAGCATATTTTGAGTTCCTGGACCGGCAGCTATGAAAAGGCAGGCGGTGCAAGAACAAAGGGGTTCCTACAGGGCCCCCATGTCTCCCCCATCATGGGGGTACATTAAGGGGGGCACAACATGTGCCCCCCTGATTGTATTCCCCCCGTTCCAGCACGGCATGGACATCACCGCCCATGTCGTGCTGGGACTTTTTGGCCATTCCCATTGCAGTGCCTGTTTTCAAGGCACCACCATGAGTAAGGCCAAAGGACCACTGACCGTATTACGAGTTGTACTTTTACAACTCGTAATACGGCCGGCGGTCCATGCGTGGGTTTGGCGCAGCGGAGGTGGCGTTGAGCTGCTGTCGCTCTGCCAAACTCGTAATCAGGTCCAAAGACATGAACCCATAGACCACAAGTGAATCTTTACTACATTATATCAAAACATAAATATGGCATTTGACCCAAAACACAAGTCAGTATGGTGCCTTCGGTGACTGTACATTGACATCTACATCATTTAGAGAATGGAATGCAAAGAGGGAAACAGAAGGTTTTTTTCAGGTTTTAGGCCTGATATACTTAAAATGAGGTATTTTCCCAAAAAGTAAAAAGAAAAAACATGCTAGTCAGTAAGAAAAGATCATAATTCTGTATATTCTTTGAACAATGCACTCTACATAACTGACCAGACACATGAACATTGAGGCATCACAACTTGAAACCTTAACCTTTAGAGTGAGAGTCTAAGACCATAACCATTAGGCAATAAGTGACTCAAAACTGTGGCGTTCGATCCATAAACATAAGCCAATCTGATGCCATTCATGATTTCCATTGGTAGCTACATCATTTAGAGAAAGGGATGCAAGGAGGGGAGAAGGAGAGAGTAGATTTGTTCAGCTTTTGGGTCTGATATAATTAAAAGGAGGACTTTTCAGGCAGAGTAAAAAGAAAACATATTTGTCAATCAGTAAAAATTAAAACATAATGCTGTATGTTTGTTGAACATTGGAGCTCTTTGCCATTTTCCATGCAAATGACCATTGAAATACCAGGACTTAAATCCTTAACCTTCAGAGTGAGAGTCTATTAGGTCGCAAGTGACTCTCTACCGTGTCGGATCAAAATATAACTATGACATTTGATCCACAAACTCAAGTCAATGTTGTACCATAGATGAACATCCATTGCCAGCTATGTCATTTACAATGAGATGGAAGGAGGGTGATAGGGAGAGATCTTTTTTATAGCTTTTGGGCCACATATATTTAAAAGGAGATATTTTCAGTCAAAGTGAAAAGATAAATATCTCCCATTCAGTAAGATAGAAGGCATCATGCCCAATGTTTGTAGAACATTTGAGCATATTGTAGTTGACCAGAGACATGACCATTGCAACACCAGAAGTTAAACCCTTAGCTATCAGAGTGAAAGTCTAAAACCTAAACCATTAGACCACAAGTGACACTTTACCTTATTTCATCAAAACATAACTATGACATTCAACCCTAAAACACAATTCAATATGGTGCCATAGCTGAGTGCACATTAACATCTACATCATCTATAGAATGGGATGCAAGGTAGGGGAGAGGGAGAGAGTAGATAAAAAAATATTTGTCAGTCAGGAAGAAAGAAATCATAGTTCCCTGTGTTCTTTGAACATTGGAACTCTCTGCCATTTGTCTGAACAAATAACTATTGAAATACCAGGACTTGTAACCTTCAAAGTGAGAGCTTAAGACCTTAAACATTAGGCCACCAGTGACACTTTACTATGTTGACTCAAAACATAACTATGACATTCAACCCCAAAACACAAGTCATTGTGTTACCATAGGTGAGTGTACATTGACAGCTATATCATTCCCAGAATGGGATGCAAGAAGGATTTTTTTTAGCTTTTGGGACTGATGTACTTAAAAGGATGTATTTTCATTCCCAGGAAAAAAATATTTGCCAATCAGGAAAAAAGAAATCATGTTTCTGTACATTTGTCAAACATTGCAACTCTAAATAACTGACCAGACAATTGATCGTTGATACACCAGGATCTTAACCTTCAGAGTGAAGTCTAAGACCATGGAAATTAGGCCACAAGTGACTCTTTACTATGTCTGATCAAACATGCAGCATGAATATGACATTCAACTCCGAAACAAAATTCAATGTGGTACCATAGGTTTGTGTACATTGACAGCTATATCAACCACAAAATGGGATGCAATGAGGGCATGGTGAAGACAGAGATTATTTTCAGCTTTTGAGCCTTAAATACCTGAAAGAAGGAGTTTTCAAACACAGTAAAGAGAAATGTTTTTTGGTCAGTCAGTAAGAATAAAAATCATCTTTCTGTAGATTTATTGAACACTGAAACTCTTCTTATTTGACCAGATGAATAAACATTGACACACCAGAACCTGAACCTTTAGAATGATAGACTAAGACCTCAACAATCAGACCCACGCTTGCTGACAGACTGCTGCTCCTAATCACGGCTGCTAGTTCCATTTTCTAGAAATCGTTGCCAGTCATTTTTAAATACTTTTAGAAGCTCGCTATTTTAGAAGTTCTTTTTAATCATTTTGTTCTTGAATTTGAATTTGTACTTTGCACTGTTCCACTCATTACATTTGCACAGTTGGAGGGAGAGCGGGAATCGAACCCGGCATAGGCACGTTCCCCGGGCAGTTTAGAGTGCCGCCATTTTGGAAGATCAGTGCTCTAGCTGCTCGGCCCTGGAGCACTTAAGGAGGGGCGCTGCGCATACGCACGCAGCGGGCGCACCGCTGGAGCGCCGAAGGCGTGCCTAAGGCAAGCCCGTCTGCACCCGTCAGCGTCCCGGAGGCGTTCGGCGCCGGAAATTATGCAGGTGATGCACCCCATCCAGGTAAAAGCATAGCCTACAGTAGAGACACTCTGCTGAAGATAGGCAAACTCTCACAATACAATAACCATATTACCATGATGGCTGAGAAAACTACCCTCACCTGTAGCCATTGTAACTGGATTGTGGCTAGAAACACTGTGGAACGAAACCTGGGGGGCGGGATACAGGAGACTAAAGCACTTACCCGTACCCCAGGGACCAGTAAATCAGGCTATATTAGTGCCCGCTCCCTAAACAAGCATGACCTAGACATATTCAACCTTCTGCAGGAGTCCAAGCCAGATATTTTGTTTCTGACTGAAACTTGGCTCACAGAAACCTCCAACCCCACTATTGCTACTGCCATTCCTCCAGGATACCAGATCTTGAGAAGGGATCATTTCAGGGGCACGGGGGTGGAGTTGCGATCATCATCAATAAAGATTATCCCTGCACCTTAGTCCCCATTGAAGAGCCAGAGGGGGTGGAATGTCTAGGTTTCCACTGCATACTCTCACCCCACCAATCACTGGCCGGAGTGCTAATTTACAGACCCCCGGGTCATGCAGGGAACTTCCTTAAGTCCCTTAGTGACTCTATTGCACCGTTAGTCCCTAGATATAAGCATTTTTTGGTACTAGGGGATTTTAATAGTCATATGGACAACCCGGCAGCGCAGGAAACCACCTTATTGTTTGAATCACTTGAATCCATGAACCTCTCCCCGCATGTGTCCCGCCCCACCCATAATAAAGGTCACACCCTTGATCAAATCTTCTCGAACGTGAAAATTCATATGGATGATCCTGTCCCTTTAGTATGGACAGACCATTATCAGATCGGCTTTAGGGTAGATATACTGACAAGACGTCCGCAAGCTCAGGAGAAGAAACAGTCCCACATATTCAGACCCTTCCATAGAATTACCCCTGAAGCCCTGAATAACGAGCTTGCTCTACACCCTCTCTCCCTCAGTGGCAACATAGAGTGCGACGCGGATAGTTTAGAAAATTGGTTGAAGAGAGGCACCTGGGCACTCGCCCCTCAAATCATGCGCTCCCATAAAGCCGCGAGGCATTCCTCCCCAGGTTTAATGAAGCCCTAAGACAATGCAAAAGCGCCTGCAAGCGCCTGGAAAGAGCTTGGAGGCAAGATTTTAGCTCTAAGAACAAATACATTTTATAAAACAGCTCTAAAAGTATACCACAATAGAATTGGGGAGGAAAAAAAGATTTTCTTCTCATCCAAAATTGAGTCCTCTGCCAATAAAAGTAAGGACATTTTTAAAATTGTTAAAGAATTCACCGCGCCTAGTGCAGCGGCTAGACAGTTCACCCCTACGTCAGAATGGACGAATCAGTTAGCGACCTTCTTTCATGAGAAAATTACTGCCATCCAAAACTCATTTATAGAGCCACTCTCTGTGGAGAATACAAACAGTGCGCTTCCGCCTCCCAATGGTTCGGAAAGCGGCCCATCCCTCACACAGTTCCCTCTCCTTCCTCCTGAGACATCCTTGAAGATCATGAAGGGACTCAAGTCAGGTTCACCTTCAGATGCATGCCCCGCGAAGATACTCGCATCCGTGGCCGAGATTATTAATACAAAGGTTAACATTGTACTAAATGCATCATTAAAGAATGGACAGGTCCCCCTGGTCTGGAAGTGTGCTAAAATACTCCCCTTGCTGAAAAAGCCCTCACCTGACCCTCTTGTAGCTTCTAACTACAGACCTATTTCACTCCTTCCTTTTTTTGCGAAAACCTTAGAGAAATATGTTAATACAGTAATCACCAACTATGTAGAATCCAACAATCTCCTCCATCCGAGCCAGTCCGGCTTTCGCTCCAATTTCAGTACAGAGACTGCTTTGCTAGAAGTCTCGGAGTCTATAAAGGAAAGACTTGATAAAGGAGGCAGAGAGGTACTTATTCTTTTGGACCTATCTGCAGCATTTGACACCATGCCCCACGACCGTCTCCTACAGAGACTGCGGGAGTGCGGCCACGGGGGCACGGTGTTGAAATGGTTTTCCTCATTCCTAGAGGACCGAAGCCAAGAGGTCTGGTCCACCCCTTTCGCTTCGCGCATCCCGCCCCTGAAAGTGGGCCTCTTGCAGGGCTCAATCCTGAGCCCGACATTGTTTAATATGTATATGACACCTCTCGCCCCTTTGGTTGAAGCGTGCGACGCATCAATAATTTCCTATGCTGACGACACTCAGCTGCTGTTCACATGTGAGAAGGGCAAGAACTTTGACGGTGAGATGATAAAAACCTGTCTCAAAAAAGTCTTCACTTGGCTCAGACTCAATCAATTAAAATGCAACCCCGAAAAATCCAAAATTATTTTTTTCAGATCTCCTTCTCAGGACGAATGGAAAGAATGGTGGCCTGCGGATATGTCACCCCCTCAATCATCAGTCAGGGCAGTCAAGAATTTGGGGGTGAAATTGGACGATTCTCTATCCATGAAAACCCAAATACAGACGGTGGCGGGATCCTGTTTTGGTCTTCTGAGAAGGCTCAGAAAATTTCTCCCTTTGCTATCTCTCTCGCACAGAAAGACGGTGGTTCAAGCCCTCATTGCCTCTAGACTGGACTATGTAAATGTGCTGTATTTGGGCCTCCCGGAATTTTTGTTAAACAAACTCCAAGTTGTCCAAAATGCGGCGGCTAGGGCAGTTCTCAGTTTGGGAACCAGGATCTCCCCCCACCTGACTGCCTTGCACTGGCTTCCTATCCGAAACAGAATCCATTTCAAAGCCTTAGTCCTGGCTTTCAAGGCTTTACATGGCATGGGGGCCCACTACATCAGGAAAAGAGTTCTTCACTATGTTCCGGGAAGAATTCTAAGATCCTTTCACCAACAGTGGTTAGTTGTTCCCAAATTCTCCCGCACTCGTAGAGGTGGTCGCTCTTTCCAAGTACAGGTTGCCCGTGTCTGGAACCTTTTGCCGAAGTCACTCAGACAGGCGCCTGATTTACTGATTTTCAGAAAACAACTTAAAACTTGGATGTTCCAGCAACAACTCTAAACTTCCTCTTAGGTCCACTGTCAGGAATCTTGCACACGGTCTCAGACTAGCGCCGGGACACTCTTTTGAGTAGCTGCGCGCTCTACAAGTCCCTTATAACATAACATAACATAACAATTAGGTCTCAAGTGACTATCTAGTAGGCTGGATAAAAACATAACGATGGCATATGACACATTTGACATTCAACACTAAAACACAAGTCAAGTAAGTGCAAACGGGCTGAGTGTACATTGAGAACTACATCATTCACAAAATGGGATGCAAGAGGGGGAGAGACATATTTTTCAGCTTTTGTGCCTGATACATTTAAAAGGTGATATTTTCATACAAATTAAAATTAAAAAATCGTCACCAATCAGGATGAAAGAATTCATCTTCCTGTACATTTATTGAGCATTGAAACTCTTTATATTTGACCAGACACATGATCATTGACACAACAGGAATTAACCCCATGTTTGATCAAAATATAACTAACATTTGATCAAAAACACACAAGGCAATGTGGTGCCATAGGTGAGTGCTCATTGAAGGAGCGCTAAAGAGAGGTAGAAAATATATTTTATTTTTGTTTAGCTTTTGGGCCTCATGTACTTAAACTGAGGTATTTTCAGTCGAAGTGAATATTTGCTATTCAGTAATGAAGAATTCATAATTTTTGATGTTTGTAGAACACCAGAACTCTCTGATTATAAGCCTTATGACCAATGCAATAGCAGGATGTGAACACGTAACCTTCTGAGTGAAAATCTATTACATGGGTTATTAGGCCACAATTGATTCTTTACCATTGTAGATCAAAACATAACTATTGCATTTTACCCAAAAATGGTGCCATAGGTGGGTGTACATCAACATCTATATCATTTACAGAATGAGATGGAAAGAGGGAGTGTCAAGTTTGTTTCAGCTTTTGGTACTGACATACCTAAAAGGAGGTATTTTCAGACAAATTAAAAAGAGAAAAATAGTTGCCAATCAGTAAGAAAAAAATCCTATTTCTGTACATTTGTTGAACATTGGAACTCTTCGAAATTAACCAGACACGCAGGATCCTCAGTCATGGTGGAGGTTCTGCAGTCGTGGCGGAAACTCCGCACTCATGGCAGAATTCTGCAATGACAATTCTTATTGGGGAGATTCCTCCATGGCTGCTGAGGCTCTTTGTGAAACGGGCCCATGACCATTCATATAGCATGACTTAAACCTTTACCTTTCCGAGTGAGAGATTAAGACCTTAACTAATAGACCACAAGTGACTCTGTACTACATTGGATAAAAACATAACTATGACATTAATCCCAAAAACACAAATAAATGTGGTACCATAGATGAGTATACATTGACAGCTCCATAATTCGCAGAATGGGATGCAAGGAGGGGGAGATTGAAAGAGAAGATTATTTTCACCTTTTGGACCTGATATTGTCAAGAGGAGGCTTGTTCAGACAAAGTAAACAGAAAAAATTTTTTGCTAATAAGTAAAAACGGAAGGCATCATTCCCCATGATGTCAAAAATGCCACTCTTTCTCATTGACCAGACACATGACCAGTCAAACAACAAGTCTTCAACCCTTGACTGTGAGAGTGAAAATCTAAGACCCTAACCCTTAGACTACTAGTGACTCTTTAGATCACAACATATCCATGGCATTCAACCCAAAAACTCAACCCAAGTCAATATATTGTCATAGATGAGTAAATATTGACAGCTACATAATTTACAGAATGGGATTCAAGGATGGCGAGAGAGAGATAACTTTTTTCAGCTTCTGGGCATAATATATATAAAAGAAGGCATTTTTAGCCAAAGTTAAAAGAAACAGGTGGAAATCCAAAATATAAAAATCAACTTTATGTGTTGAACATTGGAACTCTATGTAATAGATCAGACATATGACCATTGAAATCCTGGAACACAAGTCATTCTTTTCAAAGTTGGATCAAAATCTCACTATGACATTCGACCTAAAAACACAATTCAAAGTTGTGTCATAGGTAAGTATACATTGATTTCTACATCATGGACAGAATGGGATGGAAGAAGGATGAGAGGGAGAGAAAAGTTTATTTCATATTTGGGCTGAATGCACTAAAAAGGAGGCATTTTCAGGCAATAACGAAATCATTATTCCTTATGTTTAATCAAAATTGGAACTCTTCTTAATTGTCATGAAATATGACCATTGCAATAACAGGACTTGAAACCTATCCTTCAGAGTAAGAATCTAAGGCTTTAACCATTAGGCCACAAGTGACAGCTTAGCGTGTTATGTCAAAACATATCTATGACATTCAGTCCAAAAATGAGAATCAATGTGGTTCCATAGGTGAGTACCCATTGACATCTACATAATTTATCAAATGTGATGCAAAGACTGCATGAGGGAAACAAAATGGTTTTTTTCAACTTTTGGGAGTGATATTATTGAAAGGAGCCATTTACAGTGAAATAGAAAAAAAATCCAATCAGTAAGGAAAAATCCAACATTCCCTATGTCTTCTAGACATTTGAACTCTTTGTAAATAAGCAGACACATGACCATTAAAACACCAGAACCCAAACACTTGACCATCAGAGTTATAATCTAAGATCTTAATAAATCGACCACAAGTGACTCTTTGCTATATTGGATTAAAACATTACTTTGACATTCAGCCTAAAAATACAAGTCAATATTGTGCCATAGGTGAGGGTACATTGACAGCTACATCATTTACAGAATGAAATTGAAGGAGGGCGAGAAGGAGATAGAAGTTCCTTTTTAGCTTCCAGCCCTGATATACTAAAAGGAGACATTTTCAGACAAAGTGAAAACATAATTTACAGAATGTGATGAAAGGAGGGCGAGGGAGAGAGAATGGAGAAGTTTCAACTTTGGGGAATGCTATAATTGAAAAAAGTATTTTCAATGGGGTCGTGCTCTCCCTCCATTAAGTAGGTCCTGGCAGGAGTGCAGGCACCTGGAAGTGGGGAGAGGGAAACAATGGGAGGAGGGAACCAGCGGGAAGAAACAAGCAGAAAATGGTAAAACAGAGGGCAGAAAAATGAGCAGAAATTGCAAAATAGAGGGCAGAAAAGCGAGCAGAAAAGGCAAAACAGAGGGCAGAAAGCAAGCAGAAAACACAAAAGAGAGTAGAAGAGTGCAAAACAGAGAGCAGAAAAAGGAGCAGAAAAGGCAAAACAGAGGGCTGAAAAAAAAGCAGAAAAGGCAAACCAGAGCAAGAAATGAGCCGAGGAGGAATTGAGACCAGAATACTACATAACACAACAAAGAATATCTAATGGTGATACAAATAACCAAAAAAATAGCAAGATTAACTTCTTCTTTGCAATGGGGAGCTAGTATTTAATTAAAACTAAAGTTATGAAAGCCTCAAGTCATGAAAGTAGACTCAAACTCTGGAGTGGACAAGAGTAAGCGTTTATGTAACACAAGGCCTGAATGATGACGCTGACGACTGATGTTATTCTATATCTAAAATATAGATCACTTTTATGTGCGTGTGGGTAAATGGAGCCAGTATGGGCTATTGCTTATGTAATAGAAGATCATGCAGTGAGTTGAAGTCGCTTTCACCACATCCGCCCCACCAAGTGTGTGATCCATTTATGGTGTAAATTAAGTAACACCTCAATAAATCACACAGCCTGGGGCAAGGGGGTTAGAGGTTTGAAGAATGGATGGGAAATGGGATTTGGGCAAAGGTGTGGCAAAGACAATCACTACACAAGGACAATATTCACCAGGGTGATGAGGAGCACATCATCATCATCAATCTGTTGTGGAAGGAAATGAAGGAATGAGTACGACACAGTTAATTTAAATGAAGTGCAAACAGTCCGTCAGCCCCAGAGACCCAAGTATTGTTATATATCTAAATGTTCTGTCATTTAGGTTTGAAAAATAGTAAATACAAATTATAACGGAGTGAAGCGAACCCACACAGTTCTAAAAAATAATTCTTAAAAGAAAAATGATCCTGTATTGCCAAATTGGGTGGTGCATCTGCATTCTTTTTGGATTGTCTGTCAATCTTGGGTGCCTGGCCGAAACGGTCCGGTAAGGTATGCATGAGCGCTATGATGCTTTTGCCTTTTGTGGAGGAGAAGAGAAGGCCTGCAGATTGTAAAACAGAAACAATATTGTAGTGTCAAGGAGAAGGACAGAAGGTAAGCTTCATGAGTAGTGTACAAAGAAAACTCAGAGGCAGAGCAAGAGCACAGTCCTTTGCAATCATTCATTTTATGACTCATGTGCGATCAATTAAGTGAGAGTAATTACAACAACCAACTATCACAGACATGTGGCTGCATGTACCGGGCTGATCAAACTCCGAACTGTCATGATCATAACTATTACATTTAGCCCAGCACGTGCATAATGTGATGATGTGACATCATCACATGTCTGTCTCCAGTTACCTACAACAGACCCCCCACCCAATCACACATTTGAGTCAGCTAGCACTCACACTCAGCAGCATTGCATTTCCCAAATCAAGAAATCAACACAACTCTCACCAGTCCAGAGAGTTGAGTAGGTCTCTTAGAGTCAACACCATGTTGGTTTCCCTGAAGTTGATGATTTCTTTCTTCTGGCAGTTGTTGAGGTAGTCACACTCTGAGTCCTTCCATCATCCTGCTAACTCTGAGTAATGAATATGTCCAACTCCATTCCGACCCCCGACCCAAATGAGAGAGATCAACCTGTGGCGCAATGCTGTTGATGCACAGCAAGTTAAACACACATGTCAATTTTGTATGTTAGCTAAATAGACTGGTCTCGGCTTTCAGGAGTGTGAACCAGAAAACAAAGCAGTGTGCACCTGGCAAACAAATCTCACTAACTGTCAAAGGGAAAGGAAAAAATCACCTTCAGGAAAAAAATGATCACCCATTAGGCCCTGACATTATAAATCATCACAAACACAATCAAGCTTACAAATCATAGTTGAACAGACCACCTACCCTCAATATTTGCCACCTCATGAATCATCTCAACACTCACAATCACTCATATATCATTCAATTGGTGCATTACTTACCTGTTCCAATTCGAGCATGGTGGTACATTGCCATTCCTCTTTGATTCAGGCAACACACATTGACCAGTCTTGTAAATCAATTATTCTGGAGCAGTCCTGCTAGGGGATGAAAAAAGGATAGGTATGGGATGGAGGCAGGCATTGCCTCTCCAATGTCCTTAAATGGAATGGGGGAATGCTTTTTCACTGCACACTGGTCCAACTCCAATCCGGCCATACATGATTCTAAAACGGTGGGGCTGCATCAGTCAGTCAGACACAAACAAATAAAATAATACAATGTTCCCCTAGCTATATCCTTTTTTTGTCAAAGCAGTTTGTCGATAGAATGTTCTATGGTGGCCCAGGCCTACTCAGTAGTCAGGTAAGTAAGTTCATCCTTAAACTCAGGTGGTTCACCCAGAAGTTGCTCAGCTAACACACCAGCATGGCTTGAGTCTGACCAATCACCCTCATTGTCCTCCTGTCGTACTTTAGGTGTGGTGTAATTTGGTGGTATGAAGTGCTGATTCATTTTGATCATTGTTGTCTCTCCATGTTTTGGGGCAAGTAACTGGTCCTTCTCACTGTGACAACTGCACCAGTACACTGAACACATGCTCAGCAGACACACTGGCAACTGGACAGCCAGATATTTTATTTCCAGCCTGCTGAGCACTGGCCATTGGTGCCTTTTCCATACCAATAAACCAATGAGTTTTGATCCAGATAGACCTGTGTTAGGTCATCCAGGTAGGCCTGGACCATCCGCTCAATAGTCCTGGGTACTCCAACTTTCTTGACCTCTTTTGCCTTTGCCTCTGCACTGGACTTAAGCCTGTCTTTATAAACCAATGAAACGCAGATTTTGGGGCCGATGCTCCTGTTCTTGTTGTTGTTGTTGCTGGTGTTCTTGTTGTTGCTTTTGGTTGCTGTGAGCCAAATCACTGCTCTCAGGCTCTATGGAAGTTGAAGGTTGCACCACAGAACTTCTGCACAGGAGTGGGCCTCTCATTCCCAGCTGTTCTTTTTCTAGGTCTCTGGCTTGCTCAGCAATCCACGTCTTATAGTTTAAAACATCTCCATCTAAAAAAGGAATGAAAGTGGCCAGTAAAAGGATTAAGATCTCCACCAACTCATTCTCATCTTTTATTTCGTCCTCACCTGCGTACATTTCAGATACTTCCTTTAGCTGTTCCTGTAGCATATGCAACAATGGGATAGCTTGGCCCATCGTACTGTCTTCCGTGCCGCCTTCCCTTGTGAAAACCTCAAAAGGAAGCAGCATCTCTGTCAGGCATTTGACTAGACCCCATTAGTCCATCTCAATGATCATGCCTTTCACAGTTGCATCCCCTCTCTGCATGACATATTCATTGATCTGTCTGTACTGCTCAAACAGACATTGCAACATGTAATAAGTCGAGTTCCAACGTGTTGGCAACTCCTGTATGAGGGCTTTAACTAGCATTCTATTATCACGCTGAATGATCCTCAGCTGCACCTGGGCTTTAAAAGAATGGTTGAAATGAGTGCAGATTCTTCTGCAGGTGAACTGTAACTTGCTGACTTGGACTTCTTTTTTGAGAAAGTCCTGTACAATGATGTTGATGCAGTGCGCCAAACACAGGACCCTAAAATAGCCACTATCTGACATGGCCTTAAGTATATTACTGCCATTGTCCATGGCAACAAATCCAATGTTAAACCCTCTGGGTCGCAGCCATTCAACGGCTTTGTTGTTAAAGACATCCAAGATGTTTACAGCTGTATGGGATTTCTCCATAGCGAACATGGCTACTGTTACATGCTTTTGAGCGCCATTAAAAATTTCAGTAGTGTCAACCCCTGTAGATATCATTTCTCTAACCCCCACAAAAGAGATTCAGTGTGCAGTGATGCACATATAATTAGTGGCTTGGCAACTGGTCCACGTGTCTGTAGTCAGGTGAATAGTGTGAACAGCACTCCACTGCAAAGCTTGTCCAACCAATTCCAGCACATTGTGATGCAGCGCTGGAACAGCAACTCTGGCAAAATAGTTCTGGCTGGTAACCTTCCATTTCAGGCAGACGGCTGCTACAAATTATAGAAAACCCACTCCTTCCACAAAAGAAAAAGGGAGGAGGTTCAGTGCTAACAATTTAACCAGCTTCCTATTGTACAAACATGCCCTTGGGTGGTTGTGTTTGTACTGACCCTCCTGCCTAAACATGCCAGGAATAGTAACCTGGGGGCCTCATTTGCAAGCCCATTGTGCCGCTGGTGTTTCACTTTTTTTGACACGCCGGTGGCGCAGTGTGCCTGCCCATATTTACAAGGCCACCTAAAGTCACCCAGCGTGACATTTCATGGCCTTGTAAATATGGACCCCTTTCAAGCATTACTCAGTGTGAAAAGGGCATTCCATGGTTGTTGCTGTGGGTGTTCCCACTCAACATCCATGGAACCTGACACATTCCCAGATTTACAAAGTGTTGTAAACTTGGGAATGCGTCAGAATCCTTCGCCTCCCCAGGGAAGGCATAATAGTGGCGCATCAAGGAGAAATACTTTTATTTCTCCTCATATTTTGCCCTTTCATCCTGCAGCACACATAAAAGGAGCAAAATGCCATTAATGATTATTTTTGTGCAGGAAGGTGTCCCTTCCTGCCCAACAACAATCATCCCTGCAATGCAGGCACCCTTACACCATGGCCAGGGCTGCTGTTTGTGCACCGGTGCATGGGAGAAAGACAGGAATGCAACGTATCTTCTAGATACAGTGCATTCCTGCCCGTTTATTTTCATGCATGACAGAACAGCAGAAAGGCTTGCTGTGCTGCCATACTTCAAAATATAGTAAATGAGGCCCTGGATTTTTTTCTTTTCTGGTGCCCCTGACTCAGGCGACTTCTTGAGAGAAGAAGGCGGTAGACTCAATGTGCATCTCAGCAGGGAAGTTACTGTATGCTCTTGCCGTGGAGTCTTGACCTGACTCTGAGTCGTGTGCCATTGCAGTGTTGCTGAAGTGGGTGATACTGCTGCACTGCTGGGGACAGGGCTGATTTGTGTAATGGAAATGTTACCCTCCTCTTCACCTTCACCTTCCACCATGATCGGAGCAAATTCAGATTCCCTGCTCTCACCACCTTTACCAACACCACTTGCAGTTTTTTTGCTAAGGTGTGCCCCTCAGCGGATTTTGTGGTGTTTTCTCAAATGGGTTGTTTGGCCTCTGGTACCATAGTTTGTACCAAGCTTACCTCAACTAACACTTGCCTTGCAATGGGAGCATATGGCAATGTTTGCATCCTGCTTGCTAACTGCAAAAAAGGTCCGAAGAAGTGGCGGTAGGTTGGCATTTTGACATTTGCCTCTCTGCATTGCCTGCTTCTACAGAGGTGGGTGTGGATGCAGGTCTCAGGGGCCTTGCAAATATGGAAGCTGGCGGTGGTGATATCTGTGCCACACCCCTTAGAGCAGGTTGAGATGGGGTAACGTCGCTCTCCTCTGGGGCAGGACTAGCATTCATGATGAGTGGGTCGTCGTCATCTTCCGCTTCTTCATCCATAACTCTAAGGCTTTCAGGAACCTTTCTTTTTCCCTGCCTCTCCTGGCGTGTCTCAGACTGAGGCAGGATCCAATTGGTGTCTTGATCATCAGAAGGGGGCTTGGAGAAGATGATGGTGGAGTACCCTTCCTTTTTCTTGCTGGAGATCTGGAAGATAATAGATCTGCTGAAAGAGGGGCTTCATCTACTTCTTCAGCATAAAGCTCAACTTCCTGAAGTGCTCCTACTTTGGATGGAACTACTATTTTCCACTTAGCTGAGTTTTCAGCAATGATTGGGTACTACTTTGCGAAAGAGATAACTTTAATTCAACATCACTGCTCGTTGGCGTTGGCGTTGCCATGATTAGAATGTCACCTCTGTGCCAGTCATGGGCTTGTGAGTAGGTTGAGGGGGGCCGTTGATGCAGGAGTGCTGCTCCCATCTTGCTCCCCAGAGGCCGGTGCAGCAGGCACATGATGTAGCCCATAAAAGGTCTGGGGTGACATACCAGTGGTGGTAAGCTCCTTCTTATACTGGCCACTTTCTCCGTAGGACCTTTCTTTGAGGCCAGCTTGAATCTGTCCATTGGCAGTGGCACTTAGCTTCTCAAGCTGAAGAGATGTGAGTACTGACATCATGTGTTGGGTGGTCACACGTCACATGCACAGGCCTTCTGTCTGGCAGTACTGTGGGTGATGTCTCTTCTCTTGTGAACCTAAAAGAAACCAACCAAGAAAAACATTAGAGGAATGTGGCATTATTGCAGTTTGAATTAGTAGTACAAACAATATCATTTTGGTTACTTAAGTTAAAAATAATTAACAACAAAACAGTGCATCCATTCAAAAGTAAAACAACACCAACATAAAGTTTAATTTACAATAAGGACAGATAAGAAAGAGCAACAACATACAGATGTAACTGTTTGTTTATGTGCAGCAAGTTGGGATGCAGCACTCAGGGAGGTGCAGGTAACAATGGAATAATCCTCAGAAAATTAATACTGTTGTGCGCCTTTGGTAGGCAGGGGGTACTTGGATGTTGGGAAAATGTGAAACAGAAAATAAAATAAAAAAATTAAACAAAATGTAACATTTTTTTAATAAAAAAATGTATTTAAAAAACATTAAAAAAATACAATTATATTACAAAATGAACGTAAAAAATTATCAAAAAATGAAAAATATAATTGGTGATGTACTATGGGACTACCATGAGGTACCCTCTGGGATTTGGAAGATAAGGAGTGGTGCGGATGAAAAATGCAAAAAAGTATAAAATATTATAAAACACTGATCATACACTACATTTATTATGAGCATTGAGCAGCATTTAGGCCTCAAGCATATTATTAAACTGATATCAGGGAAAAGTAAAAAAATATGAGCACAAACAAAAAGGCTTAAGCCACTACTTAGAAAAAGGGTTTGAAAAGTGAAAAAAGGATGGTTGCACAAAATGGCCACATGGTCAAACAACAAGCAAGGAGGCATGGAAAACAAAGAACACATGGAGGCCTATAGCAAATGCATACTGGCTGTCTACACAAAATGGTCGCAAGCCACATGGCCAAATAACAACCAGCAAGGAGGCATGGCCAAAACGAAGAACACATGCAGGCCTGTGGCAAAAGCACACAGGCTGGCTACACAAAATGACCGCCAGCCACATGGTCAAACAACAAAAACCAGAAAGGAGGCATGGTCACAACAAAGAACACATGCAGGCCAGGGCAAAAGCACACTGGCTGGGTGTGGCTACACAAAATGGCCACCAGCCACACGGTCAAACAACAAGCAAGGAGGCATGGAAAACAAAGAACAGATGCAGGCCTATGGACACAAATGGCCCCTGGCCACATGGTATGGGAAGCAAAGACATATGGTGGCCTATAGCACACACTCACACACTGGCTAAACAAAGGAGACTTGGTGACACAGAAAAAACAATATTTCAGCAATGCCAAAAGCGAAATTTAACTGTATATAACATTTTACAACAACACACACCCTCCAAAGACATCAAATACATTACCCCACTTATACACTGTTTGCAGAAAGAAATGTGAAATACCCCAAAAAAACATATTTTGTCATTTAATCCAATGCCATCCATGGCCTAAATGATATTTCAATTCGACAGACACCACAGAAAGAGTTGTTTCATGTACCCATGACTAGTACTAGACCTACTGGCTAGAAGCCCATTGTCAGTCTAGGCCACATAGTGAATTAAATGAAAACTGAAAATTTGTTAAAAAACATGGAAAGAATGTATTGATTTGTGAAACATTTTTCTTTACCAAAGAAGAAAAATTACATGCAAAAAAATAACCAGGCCCCTACTGACACTGCAGACCATCCACCATAATACATTTTAAAAATCAAATAAAAGTACAAATAAATCCTGCTGCATGCCCTCTATCACACAACACCCTTATACAACAGTTTTTCAACTTACTTGTGCCATCACAAAACAAAGTCCTCAAATCCAATGGTATATACGCAGCAGACAAACAGAGTGATCATTCCAGCTCCAAATCCAAATGAGAAGTGACCAGGTGGTGGACAAAGCACTAAGAGTAGTCTGCTGGACAGAAACAGGAAGATTGCGTCTCTGGAGCACTTCCTTCTTGTTGAAAAATAAAAGTGAAATAAAGACATGACTCCTCTCCCAAAAAACCTAATGCAAATGGTCCATTTGGGAACTTTATTAACTCCAAATTGTCTTTTGAGGGGATTTAGCTGCTTCTCCAGGAGAGAATCTTGTCCAGGTTGCAGCTGTGGTCGCTCGCACTCGATCGCGCTCGCCTACGTCACAAAAGAAGCAATGGAAGTCGCTGGTGCAGCCTAAAGCCGTGTTAGTGGGCGGAATATCTTGCAGGAGCTCTTGGGTGGCTAGCAAATCTCGTGGGCGCTTGTGAGTACCAGGCAAGTCTCATCGCACTCCTTTCGCACGCAAAATGATTTGATGAGTTCTCCAACAGAAAAAAAGTTCTACTCCATTTCAGAGTGCAGAGTTTATCAGTAACTACACATTGCTGAATTCCGCAAACTCCGTGAGCAGAGCGGAATTTTATGGCCAGGCCTAATATTCATAGTGATAATGAAATATTTTATGTATATTTCATTTGCAACTTTTACACCTTATGGTCAAAATAAAATGTATTCTGCTACTATTTATACCTACTGGTAGTCACCAGTATGTAGTTATAGTTAGGACCATGTTTCCATAGGAAAAGCGTATTTTGACTTGCCTATATCTTTGGCCTTGTTTGATGAATCTTCACAAACTTTTCTCAAAAATGTGCCCCGGTTAATCTTGTTGTGCATGGAAAGTTTCGGGGTGATTTGTCAAGTGGGGACCGAGAAAAAGGGGGGGTAAATAAAATGTTTCCCATAATAATCCACATAAAGTCTTTAGACACGCCTGCAGCCCAAATCACTACACCGAATAACACCGAATTTGGTAGGATGGTAGATTTTGGTTCACATACCATGCTTTCAGTCATCTGATGTAAATCCTTTCAGTAGATGTTGAGAAATGTAAAAAAATCGAATTTGTTTATCTGTGATCACGGCTAATTCACAGCAATTTTGCGATTGATCGTGAATGTGTGCACCAGCAGGAATGCTGTGATTGGCTGGAAGCAACTTGAGCAGAGAGTTGCGGCCACCATTTTACCTTATCAGAGCAGTCCCCAGGGCTCAAAGCAAATGACAGAAAGTGGCATAAGGGGTCGTCAGGTTGCATGTGCCCTGACCTCATGAGAGGAATATAGGAACAGTTTTTTTCCACTTGCGATATTCACAAATTTGCCGCAGCCATCAGCATGCCCCATGTGTAATGTCGAAACAAATTTGCGAATATACGTCGTGACGAATTCCCGAATATCACTGAAAAAATAAAAAAATACATGTTTATATATCCACCCTCTGTCTCACTTAGGCACTCACACACCCACTCGCAGACCCATTCAGACCCTCATATACCCACTTACAGACCCACTCAGATACCCAGACACCCACTCAGTTACCCACTCAGAGATTCATGTGCCCACTCACAGACCCACACATATACTCATGCACCCACTCAAAGACCCATTTAGAGACTAATACATCCACTCACTGACCCACTTGGACACTTACACACCCACTCACATGCCCAATCAGAGACTCATGGATCCACTCACAGACCCACTCAAAACTCATACATCCACTCGGAGAGCCAATGAGACACTCATGTACCTACTCACAGACCCACTCAGAGATTCACACAGCCATTCACAAATGTACTCAGAGACTGACACATCCACTCATACTTCCACTCAGACACACATACACTCACTCAGAGACCCACTCATATTCTCATACACTCACTCAGAGACCCATACAGACACTCATGCTCTCACTCACAGACCCATTGATATTCTGACACAGTTTTTCACGGACACACTGATACACTTATACACCCAATCAGAGACCCACTGAGGCACTCATTCACCCACTCACAGACCCACTCAGAAAGTCAGATACCTACTCACAGACCCACTCAGACACTGATGCGCCCACTCACAGTCCCACTCAGAGACTCATGCACCCAGTCACACATCCACTCTGAGACAAACACACTCACTGAAAGACCCTCACAAACACTGATGCACCTACTCACAGACCCTGTCATACACTCACACACCCACTCATACAACTCAGATAGTTATGCACCAACTAAAAGACTCACTCAGAGACTCACACACCCACTCACAGACCCACTCTGACTTTCATGCACCTACTCACAGGCTCACTCAGACTCCTACTCCTACCCACAGACCCAATCAGAGACACATGTATCTACTCACAGACCCACTCAAAACTCATACACCCAGTCAGAGAGCCACTGAGACACCTATCCACCCATTCACAGACCCAATCAGAGATTCACACATCCCCTCACAGGCCCACTCAGAGATTCACACACCCACTCACAGACCTATTCAGAGACTGAAGCACCCAATCACAGATCCACTCAGACACTCATGCAATCCCTCAGAGATGCAATCATATCCTCATGCACTCACTCAGAGACCCATACAGACACTCATATATTCACTCACACACACATTGATATTCTGATGCATTCACTCATGGTCCCACTCACTCATAACCTTCTCATAGACCCACTGAGAGACTTATGCATCCACTCACAGACCTTGTCAGAAACTCAGACACCCACTCACAGACCCACTCAGACACTGATGCACCCACTCACAGGCCCACTCAGGGACTCATGCACCCAATCACACACCAACTCAGAGATAGACACGCCCACTTAAAGACCCAATTAGACACTGACACACCTACTCACAGACCCAGTCATATACTCACACAGCCACTCATAGACCCATTCAGATACTTATGCACCCATTCAAAGACTCACTCAGAGACTCACACACCCACTCACAGATCCATTCTGATTCTCATGCACCTACTCACAGACTCACTCAGAGAGATATACTCCTACTCACAGACCAAATCAGAGACTCATGCACCCACTCACAGAGCTACTCAGACACTCATGCACCCACTTACAGACCCATTCAGATACTCATGCACCCACTCACAGACCAAATCAAAGACTCACACACCCACTCATAGTCCCACTGAGACACTTATACACCCACTCAAAGACCCACTCAGAAACTCATGCACCCACTCAGACACTCACACACCTATTCACAGACCTAATTAGACACTCATGCACACACTCAGAGACCCACTCAGAGACTCATGCACCCACTCAAACACCTGCTGAGACACTCACACACCCACCCATAGACCCTACTCAGAGACTCATGCACCCACTCACACATCCACTCACAGAGTAAAAAAATGTAAGTCCGTTTTTATATAGCGCAGCTACTCACCCTTACGGGTCTCAAGGCGCTGGGGGCCGGAGTGGAAATGAAGTGAGCTATTGCCCAGAGTCACATGGTGCTGAGCTGAGCTGCCGCCGGAGCCGGGGATCGAACCGTGAACCCTGTTCTCCGAAGTCAGCTGCCCTGGCCGCTGCACCACACCTCTCCACCATGTACCCACTCACATACCCACTCAGAGTCTCATGCATCCACTCACAGATATACTCAAAGACTCATGCACTCAGTTATGGTCCCACTCAGATACTCAATCATACCCTCATTTACCTACTCAGACCTACTGAGAGACTCATGCACCCACTCACAGACTCTGTCAGAAACTCAGATACCCACTCATAGACCCACTCAGACAATGATTCACCCACTCACAGGCCCACTCAGAGACTCATGCACCCAGTCACACGCCCACTCAGAGACAGACATACCCACTTAAAGACCCACTTAGACACTGATACACCTACTCAAAGACCCAGTCAGACATTCACACAGCCACTGACAGACCCATTCAGATGCTTATGCACCTGCTCAAAGACTCACTCAAAGACTCGCACACCCACTCAAATACCCACTCAGAAACTCATGCACCCACTGAGACACTCACACACCTACTCACAGACCCACTTAGACACTCACGCACACACTACCAGACCCACTCAGAGACTCATGCACCCACTCAAATACCCACTGAGATACTCATAGACCCGGTCCCAGGATGCTTGTTTCCGGTCCAGGGAAGACATGGCTTGGCAGTTTGGGCTGGACTGTTTCCATGAGGCACAGGGTCAGACTGATTTGCATATGGCCATGTCTGAACTGGGGTGGCGGAGTGAGCTAAAGAATGATGATGGATTAAACCCAGATCAGTTGACTGGGGGTGAGTGCTTGTAATGTCAACACTCCGTCCATCATCCCCTTTGGTTTTGCTTTGTTCACCCTAAGTTGGCAGGGTATGCCCAGACGTGGGTCTCTTGCTCACTTTGCCACTGGATTCAAGATAGCCTGGCTGATGAGGGCTGTGAGCCCGAAACCGGTCCCAGGATGCTTGTTTCCGGTCCAGGGAAGACATGGCTTGGCAGTTCGGGCTGGACTGTTCCCATGAGGCACAGGGTCAGACTGATTTGCATATGGCCATGTCTGAACTGGGGTGGCGGAGTGAGCTAAAGAATGATGATGGATTAAACCCAGATCAGTTGACTGGGGGTGAGTGCTTGTAATGTCAACACTCCGTCCATCATCCCCTTTGGTTTTGCTTTATACTCATAGACCCCCCACAAACTCATGTTCCCACTCAGACACTCACACACCTACTCACAGACCCACTTAGACTCTCACGTACACACTTACAGACCCACTCAGAGACTCATGCACCCACTCACACATCTACTCAAAGACTCATACACTCAGTTATAGTCCCACTCAGATACTCAATCAGACACTCATGTACCCACTCACAGACACACTCAGAGACTCATGTACCCAGTCACAAACCCCCTGAGAGACTCTTGCACCCAGTTACACTCCCACTCAGACACTTACACACCCACTCAGAGACAACTCATATTCTGATGCACACAATCCCAGACCCACTCAGACACTCACACATCCACTCAAAGAACCACTCAGAGACTCACACACCCACTGACAGACCCACTCAGAGACTCGTGCACCCACTCAGACACCCACTCTGAGATGCATGTGCCTACTCATGGATCCTCTTAGAGACCCACACACCCACTCACAGGCCTACTCAGACACTCATGCACCCACTCACAGACCCACTCAGAGACTAATATACATGCTCAGAGTCCCACTCAGAGACCCATTCACAGTCCTACTCACAGACCCACACACCCACTCACAGGCCCACCTACAGACTCATTCACCCACTCTCACACCCACTCATACAGTCCAGCAGGCGCTCCCAAACCCACTCACACAGGTACTCATATGCCCACTCACAAACCCATGCAGATACGCACCCACCCACACACACACTCACACAAACACTCACAGACCCACTCACAGGCCCACACAGCCATTCATACACTCACTCTCAAAGGTGACAAGTCACAGTTAGGATTAAAAAGTAAAAAAGCATAGAAATTCACTGAAAAAAAGTTACAAGGACAATACAGCTAGGAAACAAAACAAACCTTAGAAATTCACTGAAAAAATCTAAGGTTACAGGGACCTTATAGTTAGGCTCAGATTACACTCATACAAAACTAGAGAAATTCAGCAGTTAGTTACCTGAGCTAACCATAACTTATGCCCCTGCATTGCACTATTTACGACCTCACATATTACATCAAGGGCCTCTGCATTGCCCACAAAGCCATTTATGGCCAGGCCCCAGCCTACATTAAGGAGCGCCTTGGGAATTATGAGCCGGGCCGTAAACTCCAGTCATCCGAGAGCTGCCTCTTGGCTGTCCCACGGTTCAAAACTGTATCCAAGGGAGGCAGAGCCCTCTCTGTCCTACTCCCGCAGCTCTGGAATCAACTGCCTGATTGCCTCCGCAAGGAATGCGCACTCCACCCCTTCAGGAAACATCTCAACACGCTCCTGTTCAGGGAGGCTTTGGACACAATCTAATCATTTGCCACACGTGTTTGGTGACTGTCGGTGGTCTGGGCCACCCTCTCTAAGTGCTAAGAGACCTGCTGGTGATTATGCGCTATAGAAATAACAGTTAACATAACATCATTCATGACATGGTCAGTGACATCACTGATGACATCAGGGATGACATCTCAAATGACTTCACTGATGACATCGCTGATGACATCACTGATGACATTATCCAGTAAATCAAAGTATTTTCTAAAGGTTTATGATTGTTAAACATATATACTAAGCTACTACAAGAGTTAAATTAGTATATTAGGTGTATTACTAATAAGTGATACTACTCTTAACATATATTATATGAGTGACTGTGTGACTGTGTGCATCTGTGCTTGGGTGGGTGTCTGAGTGGCTTTAGAGGTGTGTGAGTGGCTGTATAGGTGTATATGTGCATGTGTGAGTAGATGTATGGGTGAGTGAGTGACTATAGCTGAGTGAGTGGGTGTCTGAATGGCTGTATGAATGCATGAGTGAGTGTAAAAGTGGTTGTATGAGTGTGTGAGTGGCTGTTTGAGTGGTTGCTTGATTAAGTGAGTTGGTGTTCAAAAGCTATATTGGAGAGTGAATGTCTGTATAGGTGTACACGTGCATGTGTGAGTAGCTGTGTAGGTGAGTGAGTGACTATAGCTGAGTGAGTGGGTGTCTGAATGGCTGTATGAATGCATGAGTGAGTGTAAAAGTGGCTGTATGAGTGAGTGAGTGGCTGTTTGAGTGGTTGCTTGATTAAGTGAGTTGGTGTTCAAAAGTTGTGTTGGAGAGTGAGTGTCTATTTGAATGGCTACATGGGTGAGTGAGTGGAAGTAGGAGTGCTTGTATGGATGTGTGGATGGGTATGTAAGTGGTTGAGTGGGTGTGTGAGTGAGTATGTGAGTGCTTGTATGGGTGAGTGAGTGGCTGTGTTGAGATGCTGCATGGGTGAATGTGTGGGTGACTATATTGGTGAATACATGGGTGTGTGAGTAGCTATATGGGGGAGTGTGTGGCTGTGTGAGTGGCTGTATGGGTGAGTGACTGGTTGTTTGAGTAGCTGTATGGGTGAGTAAGTAGTTGTGTGAGTGGATATATGAGTGAGTGACTGGGTGTGTGAGTGGCTTTATGGATGACTGAGTAGCTGTGTGAGTGCTTGTATGGGTCTGTGAATGGGTATGTGAGTGGGTGTATGAGACTTTCTATGAGGGTGTAAGTATGTGTGTGTGTGGTTCTGTGGATAATGTCATCAGTTACATCATCAGTGATGTCATTTGAGACGTCATCAATGATGTCATGGACCATTTCATGAGTGATGAAATATGTGAGGTCATAAGCAGTGCATTGCAGGAGCATAAGTTTTAGTAAGCTCAGGTATCTATAACTGCTGAATTTCACTACTTTGAGTTAAATCTGAGCCTAACTATAACATGCTTGTAAACTTTGTTTTTTTCAGTATATATATATATACATATATTCATTGAAAAAACCAAAGGTTACTGGGACATTATAGTTAGGAAAAGGAATAAGAAAACATAGAAGTTCACTGAAAAAATCAAAGGTTACAGAGACGTTATAGTTAGGCTCAACTTTCACTCGTACAAAACCAGAGAAATTTAGCATTTATAGTTAGCTGAGCTAACTATAACTCGCGCCCCCGCAATGCACTGCTTATGACGTCATATATTACATCACTCATGACATGGTCAGTGACATCACTGATGACATCATGATGACATCTCAAATGACATCACTGATGGCATCACTGATTACATCATCCAGTGACTGAGAGTGTTTTTAAAAGGTTTATAAGTGTTAAATATGTATACTAAGGTGTATTGGTGAATTAGTGGGTGTATGAGTGCCTGTATGGATGATTCAGTTGGTGCATGACTGACTGTATAAGTGAGTTATTCGGTGTCTCAGTGAATGTATGGGTGAGTGACTAGGTTCTGTGAATGTCTGTCTTAGTCTGTCAGTTGGTGTCTAAGTGCCTGTTGGGTTGGTGAGTGGGTATGTGAGTGGCTGTATGGACGATTGATAGGTTGTCTGAGTAACTGTATGGGTGTATGAGTGTCTGTGTTGGTGGATGAGGGGGTGTGTGACTATCTGCATGGATGAGTGAGTGGGTTAGTCAGTACCTGTATGGGTTAGTGAGCACATCTGTGAGATACTGTATGGGTGACTGAGTGGGTGTATGGCTTGTCTGTGAGTGAATGGATATGTCAGTGGTATATGGGTGAGTAACTGCATATGTGAAAGGCAGTATAGGTGAGTGTTGGAGTATATGAGTGACTTTATGTGTAAGTGAGTGATTGTGAGAATGGCTGTATGGGTGAGTGTGTGCTTGGGTCAGTGACTGTATAGTTGAATGAGTACATATTAGTATCTGTATGAATGCGTGAGTGGGTGTGTGTATAACTGTATAAGAGAGTAAATGGATGTGTGATAGACTCTATGGGTGAGTGAGTAGGTGTGTGAATAGCTCTATGGGTGACTGACTGTATGAGTGGCTGTATGGGTGTATGAGTGGATATATCAGTGACTATAATAGTGAGTGATTTGGTGTGCGAGTAGCTGTATCTGTGTATGAGTGGATGTGTATGTAGACCTATGAATCAGTGAGTGGGTGTGTAAGTACTGGTA
The DNA here is from genome assembly GCA_963921515.1 of Calotriton arnoldi. Classification (NCBI taxonomy): domain Eukaryota; kingdom Metazoa; phylum Chordata; class Amphibia; order Caudata; family Salamandridae; genus Calotriton; species Calotriton arnoldi. The sequence continues at coordinate 722,629 of CAWUFW010005214.1, read as the reverse complement.
TGGTGTGTTAATGGTTTTGAGAAAGGTAGTGTGGAAGTTGGAGGGGGTGTATGAAAGGTTATATTGGGGTGTGAGTGGGTGCATCAGAGATTCTGTGCATGATGTCATCAGTGATGTCATTTGAGATGTCATCAGTGATGTCACTGACCATGCCATGAGTGATGTAATATGTGAGGTCATAAGCAGTGCATTGCGGTGGCGCGAGTTATAGTTAGCTCAGCTAACTAAAAAGGATAAATGGGGGCGGAGCTTGCCGGCTCGCAAAATGGCCGCGCTGTTGCGGAGCTCCTCTAAGCCATTAATATTATCCTGCATTATCCTGGCATTTTTGTTACCTGCTCCAGTCGGCTTTGTGAGCACAGGGTGTCGGAAGTGCTCCTGCATCGTTTCATGCCCCGGAGGTGTTGGTGCATGGAGCGGAGGACCTGCTGTATCGGCCACAAGGACGCGGCCTGCATCGCCCGCCATCGCGACCTGTGGCGCAGCGACGTGTGCTGACCGAGGAATGCCTGAGCGGTGAGGGCATGCCCACTTCCCCATCTGCAGAGACAACGCTGCCTGGGAGAGCGCTGGTTCTACCGGGGGCGGCGGTTGCCGGTGGGTGCTCATTGCCTGGCGCCTGACCTGGGGCGTGCGTGGGCCCGCTGGGAGCGGCGTTGTGGGCCTACCGCGATCCCGGGGTGAGGCCTTCTGGCGATGCGGAGATCTCTCCTGCCACATATGGGCCGAGTGACCTGCTGAGGAGCTGGAGCGGGCTGCGTCTGGCCCCCTGAGTTAGCCATCCGCATAAGTGAGTGGGTCAGAGGCACGACTTGAACTGCTACGATCAGGGCTGTGTGGCGGCCCGTTTCCATTGATCCCTGTCAGCCGGGTGCGGTCTTTGCGGTGAGGCTGCTGCTGAAAGCCCCGAAGCTTGTATGCGCCCCTGGAGCAGCGATATAACCCCCGTGTCTGGAATTCACAGAGAGCCTGGGTCAAAAGTCTGTCAAGCGAGTAGGCCCCAGAAAGGGGCCCAGCTATCCTTCCTTCTCCACTCAGCTGCTTATGGTGCAGGGAATGCAGGCCTGGGAGACGGCCTCTACTTGCTAATCACTGGTCCCTGTGCTCTATATAATGTGGACCAGGCCCTGAAGCAGCTTGCTCCTGCCTACCTTGCTCCCTTTCATTCCTCCTGCTGCTTGGGCCGGCACTGTGCATGGGGGGCGCACACACAACTCCTCGCCGTGACCTGTGTCCTCATTGTGCCGTGTTCACACAGTGGGCCTCGCTGAGGTGGCAGCACTCGTCTCGACGGTGAACGGTGTGGTCCCACTAGAGATGGGGAAGGTGGACAGGGGCCAGACCAAGTTCCGTTTGAGCAACGAAAAATGCGCACCAGGGAGCCAGGTGACACTCAGTCCCCCCCAGAACAGTGCAATGTGTCTGATGGCACACCTGCGGATCTCCGCCAAATTCTGGCTACTATACAGACAAGTCTTAGCTCAATTGATGGGAAAATAGACTCTTTGATATACCATATGGACCGTATGTCAGAACGTCTTGACAAGCACTCTGAGAGACTAGACATGGTGGAGAGGCGAGTTACGGAAGTGGAGGAGGCCCACACGGAAACCGACGTGGCGCAAAAGAATATGGCCAAGGCCCTTTCACTGCTGGAAGATAAAGCGGAGGATTTGGAAGCCAGGTCACGGAGAAGTAACATTCGAATAACTGGCCTTCCAGAATCGACTGCCACAGGGAATATGGAATTGTTCATCGAGTCACTCTTAGTGACCCTCCTGGGCCGAGAAGTTTTCTCCCCCATGTTTGTGATCGAATGCGCGCATCGCTCTCTGGGCCCTAGACCCCCACCGGGTGCACCACCACGCCCGATTATCTCTAAACTCCTGAACTACAGAGATAGGGATGTGGCCCTAAAAAGAGCCAGAGAAATCGGGAACCTGCAGTACAAGGGCTCTAACATCTCGCTGTTCCCTGACTTCACTGCCAGAGTCCAGGAAGCGCGGAGGCAATTTGCTCTGCTGAAGTGTGCCCTGCCGGGCCCAAGACCTCGACTATGCTATGCTATACCCTGCACGTCTCAGAGTGACTATGAACGGAGTTTCAAGGATTTTTCTCAAACCAAAATCCCTGCAGAAAGGATTGAAAGAATACTCCAAAACACAACAACGCAATACAGACTCTGAACAGTTGCAAGGAGCGCCGGGGGGCAAGATGGATGAAAATGACTGAAACAAATCTTAACTTCAGGATCCCGGCTAGTCTTGGCCGCAGTGGCGGAGGGGGGGAGTGAGAGGAATTGGACTCACGTGGAATGTAGATTTTAGAATTTGATACTAGACGGATTGTGGCTGGGAAGATGTCTAACCATGATTGTAAGAGCGGCACCATCATGTTGGTAACTAAGTCACATAGGCGTTCTCTGTTTGGATTTGTGATGGCGCCCCTCTTAGTAGGAGCAACGTACGCATGACCTGGTGGGTCTCTGACACTTAATACTGGTGGTAACGATTCCGCATTTGTCGCACCTGCACAGCAGGGCCCTGTTATCCCTGTTCTATATACCTCAATGTTGTCAATTATAGTCTACGGGGCAAGGTTGTAGTCTGCCTCCGGAAAACTGTATTTTTTCGTAATAGAAATGTGATGAGCTCTGTTTGGCAGCGCGCAGTTGACTTTAGGAGCATGGCACAGCCCTGTTAGAAGTTATTTTACTGTAGAGCAGTACAGAATGCCTTCTTTGTTTTTTAATGGCTGATACACTTACTCGGCTTTGTAGAGTGAATTTAATGGAGCGGCAACATCTGCCCCTGTGTGTGGTCCACCTGATGGCGTTGTGCCGTCTTCATTTGGGTATTGGGGAGGGGGGCATCTCGTTCGTGTCCAGTTGGGGAGGATGCGACGTGGGAGGGGGAGGGAGTTTATTGTTGTTTGATTTTTGAGCCACAGAGAGAGAACTGATATTACGGAGCATTTTAGACCAGATAGCTCAACGACAAGTCTAGATATCATGAAGATAGCTAGGCATATCACAGATTCCCGGATAGACCTGAGATGACACAAGCTGATAAACATATGCTCAGAGCTCTGACGTCGAACGTCAGAGGCCGTAACAATTATCACAAGATCCAAAATGTCATTGCATATCTAAAACGACACACTGTAGACATCGCCCTGTTGCAGGAAACCCACCTTCCGGTAGACAGCAAGTTCCTCACGCAGAGAACTTTACAAGGTTCCTTTCATGCAGCTGGGTTCTCGACTCATGCCAGAGGGGTGCTCACGTGGGTCAATCTGACATCAGGCATTAAACTTGATCCGGTGTTAGCTGACGTGGAAGGGCGATACACTATTTCCAGGTGCACTGGGAAAGGCCTAGACTTAATAGTGCTTAATGTATATGGGCCCAATTTTGATCATCCGCAGTTCTTTCATTCCCTTTTCACAGGCTCTTTGGTCAATACCGCACTGCCACTGATGATGGGAGGTGACTTTAACTGTGTACTTGATCCATCGTTAGACAGGTTGGGAGGTCCAATCAGGCGCACTTCGGCCTCAGCGAATGCTATAGCAGATGCCATGGTTCGTCTCGATTTGGTAGATGTTTGGCACACACGATTCCCAGAACAAGGGGGTTTCACACACTACTCCACCTCACATGAGCTTCATACTAGGATAGATTACTGGCTATTGGCAAGCGGTCACTATTCGGAGGTTAGGGACTGTAAAGTTCATCCCCGCACCCTTTCAGATCATGCCCGTATTCTGCTGGTACTGCGTTGCCCGCAGAAGACACCTCCCCCGTTTACGTGGCGATTCCCTCCATATTCGCTGCTTGATGATGCTTTCAAAGCAGATATTTCTGAAGCTATAGAGGACTTTTTTGACAACAATGTAGGTTCCGTTCCCAAGTTCGCCACAGTCTGGGAAACTTTAAACGTATACATCAGAGGCATTGCAATCTCTAAACACTCAGGAGTATTGCGTGCTATTAGAGCTAGGCTGGTTACCCTGGAAAAACGTCTGGCCGAGCTGGAGTTGGGCTTGAGGCGAGATGGGGTAGCTCATAGCGATGAGGAGCTGAAAAAGACACTGGAAGAGTACCATGCAGAGGCCGATCGAGAAGTCAAACATATGGGTAAATATGCCGTGGCCAGAAGTTACGGGGAGGGAGAGCGCCCGGGAGCGACACTTACAGCATTATTACGGCATAAGAGAGAAACCTCCGGGATCACGGCAGTTAGGTCTGAGGGAGGAGAATTACTGAGCGACCCGGAAGCCCTAGCAGACCAGTTCAGGCAGTATTATACGGAACTGTACCGCTCCCGTGCGCAGGTAGATGAAAGCCTGATCCAAGACTATCTGGAACATATAAAACTTCCCTGGCTTACAAATGAACATCGTGCATATTTGATGAGGCCACTGGAGACTTGGGAGATCCATGAGGCATTGAGAAATATGCGTTCGGGGAGTGCACCGGGTCAGGATGGCCTAACGGTGGCGTTCTACAACGAATTCAGAGATCTCTTAGTCCCACATATGGTAACGCTATTTGAGGAGATTAGTGACACAGAAGAGTTGCCACCATCAATGAAAGAGGCCATGATCGTCACCCTTTTGAAGCCAGGCAAGCCCTCAGATGAATGCGCCTCGTTTTGCCCACTGTCTTTACTAAATGTAAATCCCAAAATATATGCTAAGATTTTAGCCAATTATCTCGCACCCCTAGTTCCGACATTGGCTTGCACGGAACAGGCGGGATTTGTACCGGGGCGGAACCTAACATAGTTTGGGACGCTTCAACACGTCAACCCAGAGGTTAGAGCTACTGCAGTCTTTTTAGATGCTGAAAAAGCGTTCGACTCAGTAGAATGGGCATTTATGGGGGCGGTCTTACGTAGAATGGGGGTGGTTGAAATATTTATCAAATTAGTAGCAGTGCTGTATACCTCTTCTTCTGCCAGAATCCGAATTGGCGACATGGTAACTGCTCCCGTGAAGATTTCCAGAGGCACCAGGCAGGGATGCCCTCTATCCCCTTGACTGTATGCTGTAGTTGCAGAACCCCTAGCATGCGCGCTTAGGGAATACCATGGATTCCATGGCATTTGTTTCCCTGATTACAACTTAATAGTGTCATCCTATGCAGATGATACCCTGCTTTAGATTAGAGACCCAGAGGTGAATTTGTCCCCGGTTCTCAGAGAGGTGGTGCGATTTGGTGAGCTTTCCAGACTAAAAATAAACTGGAATAAGTCAATAATATTTCCCTTGACCGGATGCACTACCCCTCCCGCAATGGATTTCCCAATGACTTGGACTATTGATCCAGTGCAGTACCTTGGAATTCAGATCCACACGGATACAGAGATAATATTCATGGAAAATTATGGCAGGGCAGTTTCTAAACTTGAGGAAGATGTGGAACATTGGATACTGCTACCTATCTCTTTGCTGGGGCGAATATCGCTGATGAAAATGGTTGTCCTCCCACGGTTTCTGTTTCTATTTTTAAATATTCCCATGGTCCTCCCAGCCCACTTTTTTAAATCAATCACTTCCACACTGACGAGGTTGGCTTGGGCAGGGAAGCAGCCATGAGTTCAGTGGAAGGTGCTTACTCTTCCTTATGGCTTAGAGGTCTGGGTGCCCCAGATATGGATCTCTATTACATAGTGGCACAAAGCAGTCATTCGCTCCACTAGGTTCATCAACAATTAGACGCTCCACACCTACACATAGAAAAAGTAGCTGTCTCCCCAGCTGCCCTTCCTACATGCTTATTTTACTCTCCCTATCGTCGCACGGATGTTCTAGACTCAATTAACTCCACGGTCTATGCATGGCATGATCTGCTGAAAAGGCAGGCGAGTAATATATTGTAATCACCAATAGCCCCTCTGGAGTGGTGCTCTTGGCTGTCTGTGTTTAGTGACCGGGCGGTACTTAAAGCATTGATCACCATTAACATTAACCAAGGCTGGAGACCTCTTCCTGGACTGTAGGGTTTGTACGTGGGCCGAGGTGGCCACTGAAAGTCATGATACCACTCCTTTGGTACAATTCCACTACCACACGGTGTGACACGCCTTGCGTGAGCTCCTTGGAGACGAAATGGAGGTGGCGTCCTTCACTTTACTTTTGAAATCGCAGTCTCCTCATAAGTTAGTGTCCAACACCTACGGAATAGTGCAAAACTATCGTAAGAATTTCTACACTAAGTCACGGTTGGAGTGGCAAACCGACCTAGATATGATTATTGATGACGACACCTGGGGCTACTGCTGTGGTGCCACACGGAGTGTCTCCCTAAATGGGCGGCATCGGCTAATTCACTTTAAATATTTACAAAGGGTCTATTACATGCCTGCCCGGCTATTTCGATATGGGTTGCGCAAGACAGCTGAGTGTGACAGGTGCAAAGCGCGAACAGCAGATTTCCTTCACGTGGCCTAGCTGTGTCTGGCGGTGGCCAAATTCTGGAAGCAGGTATTTCAGGAACTGAGTGCTATCACAGATGTCTCTCTGACCCCAGATCCTTTGATCGCACTATTGGGTTATACTAAGCAAATAAGGAAAGACATCCGAACACTGGTTGGTATGGGTTTATTGATTGCAAATCAAAGGGTCGCAATGCGATGGTCACGTGGCCCCTCTCCCACACTACAGGAGTGGTCGCGAGATATGCTGTACTGCAATACACAGACCGAATTGTATAGTGAACTGCTTCCTCCTCAGAGTCGACCTAAGAATTTTTGGGGATTGTATCAAAAATACTTAGCGGGGAAAACTATGTCAGCTACTGATCAGCCCACTGTATTGGATGACACCTCATCTTGTTAGTTAAGATTAGCTGCTGAGACAGGGATCAAATCTGGTGATTCACGGAGTAAACAATTTGATGTAAGTTCTAATGTATGCATAAGTTATTGTGTGTCTATCGGCATCCTCTGTGAATTCGGCTGTGGCTCTTTTGTGTTTTATTATTTGGTGTATGTTACGATATATATTGTGATATACTCTTTCCAGATTATTGATTCGCACTACCAAGTGCTGTATGTTTTTGTGTTCAAAATCAATAAAAATATATTTTTTTTAAATAGGCTAAATTGCTTTGGTTTTATACGAGTGAAACTTGAGCCTAACTATAACGTCTCTGTAACCTTTGGATTTTTCAGTGAATGTCATGTTTTTTTAAATTCCATTTCCTAACTATAATGTCCCTGTAACATTTGTTTTTTTCAGTGAATTTTGTATGGTTTTTTAAACTTTATTTCCTAACTATAAGATCCCTCTAACCTTTGTTTTTTTCAGTGATTTTCTAAAGTTTTTCAAATTGTATTTCCCAACTATGGGGCCGATTCACAGAACTAATCTGAGATAAAATCCTAAACTTACTACTTTTGGTATTCACAGAAGGCATTTAGTAGTAGGAAAGTTAGGACTCCTAACTTTACTACTACAAAACTGAGACAAAATCCTAACTTTACGACTTTCGGTATTCACAAAAGGCATTTAGTAGTAAGTAAAGTTAGGATTCCTAACTTTACTACTACTAAACTGAGACAAAATCCTAACTTTACTGCTTTCGGTATTCACAAAAGGCATTTAGTAGTAGTAAAGTTAGGATTCCTAACTTTACTACTACTAAATGCCTTTTAGTTTAGTGATGCACAATTTATATTTGAGTTTGTGGGAGGGTTTTGTGAAAAAACCTCTTCAATGTGGTGTTTTATATATTTGTGGTGACTCTGTAGACAGTGGCGTCGTCGGTAGTCACGAAGTGCGTGTGTTTATTTAAAACTTGGGGCACATACTTAGACATATTTTAATTAATATTTGACACAAGTTTATTGATATACTCTTTAATTCAAACTTTTGGAAGAATTTTTTCAATCAAAAGCCTTTTACTTGGTGTTTTGCGTGTTTGTGGCGATGTCGGAAGTCGCAATGACCTTGGTATCCGCGATGAACGTGTGTTTTTGGTAAAGTGTATAACACATATTTTTACATATTACATTGTATGATCCACATATGGAATATATAGAGGCTATGGAGTTCACTTTACAGACGAAGGGAACAGGGTGTTTCTAGGCAACCTGAAACTTTGCATACAGTCTTATATGTAGCTGTCTTATACACACTCTCAGCACAAAAGCTCTTATCAGAGCCACCCAAGAGCCAAAAATGATGTTCATTTTCTTGTAAACTGAATTTAATTTTTTTAAAAAATTGCAGCGACATCGCGATGATCGCGATCACGTTGCGAAATCGAAAAACAAATGCAAACATTCAACGACAACCATCACATTAAAAAATTATAACTTAAAAAATTCATTCTAACTATTACAATACACATTACTAATTTAAGGAACATGTTTGTACACATATATTTGTAGTACCTTTTTTTAAAACTGTGTTTGAACCCTACTTTTCGCGATGACACCGAGAGTCATGATGCCTTCGGTAACTGCGACGATTGCGCCTTTTTTATGAGGTGTAAAACACATATATGCACACATTTTACAGTATTTTAGCCACTAGGGGTTTATTACTGCACAGTTTAAAGTTGTCATACTTTTGTAGGGAGTTTGTATAAGAACAACCATTTAAACCTATTTTCCGTTTTCATGGTGACGTCGGGCGTCGCGATGATATCAGTAGCTGCGATCGCTGCGAATATGTTGCAAAATGACAAAACAAATGCAGGCATTCAATAGCCACCACCATATTAAAAAATTATGACTGCAAAATGGATTATAACCAACACACTAAACACATTACTATCTAAGCAACTGTATAATAGCATATACAACTACCTTAATATCTCTATTCCACATTGCATAACTTTTTCAGTATAATCTTTGACTGCATGAATCACTGTATCACTAAGTCTCTCATTCACTGTATAAGTATTTGAGGGGATCTGTGACATGGTGCATCAGTCTATCAATACTTCTGTAATGAAATGCGTGACTGCCTCAGTGCATCTATGAGTGGGTGCTTCAGTGTCACAATGGGTCTGTGATTGGTTGCGTAAATCTCTCACTCAATGTGTGAGTAGGTGCATCAGTGCCTTTGTGCATTTGTAAGTACGTATATGACTGTCTGACTGGATCCGTGAGTGGGTACATGAGTGCCGAAGGGAGTGTCTGAATGGGTGAATGAGTGCTTGAGTGTCTGAGTGGATCTGTGAGTGAGTGCATAAATCTCTCAGTGGGTCTATGACTGGCAGCATGAGTATCTGAGTTGTTCTGTTAGTGGGTGTGTGGGTCTGTGAGTATGACTGTGTGTATGTACATTAGTTTCTGAGTGTATAACTAACTGGGTGCACAATTCTCTGAGTGGGTCTGTAAGTGGATGCATGAGTGGATCTGTGAGTAGGTGTATTAGTGTCTTAATGCGTCTGTTATTGAGAGCATAAGTCTCTGAGTAGGTAAGTGAATGTGTGCATGAGTGCGTCTGTGACTGGGATCGCAAGTGTATGGGTGGGTCTGTGAGTGGATGCATAAGCATTGACTGGGTGAGTGAGTGGATGTGTGTATATCTGAGTAAGTGTGTGAAGGGGTGTCTGAGTTTCTGAGTTTCTGAGTGAGTGAGTAACTGAGTCCATAAGTCTCTGAGAGGGTCTGTGACTGAGTGTGTGAGTGACTGTATGGGTCAGTGAGTGGGTGTAAGAGTCTCTAAGTAGGTATGAGACTGTACATATGAGTCTATGACTGAGTCTCTAAGTAGGTGCATGAGTCTCTGAGTGAGTCTGCACATTGGTGCCTGACGCTCCAACTGAGTATGTAAGTGGATGCACAGGCACCTGAATGGGTATGTAAGTAAGTCCATCGGTATCTGAGTGGGTATATGACTGGTTGTACAAGTGTGTGAGTTGATATGTGAATAGGTGTATAATTGTCTGAGTGTGTTTGTGAGTGCGTACATGAGTGTGTGACAGTGACCGGCGAGTGTGTACAAATATATATATTTTTTTATATTTCCACCAATATTCGCAATGTCGCTGCAATATTCGCGATGTCCCCGCGATGGTACATGGAGGGGCCACACTGATGGTCGCGGCACTATTGCAAATATCGCGAGCAATGAAAAAATATGCATTTTGGTCACATAACATGTGTCACTAACACACCCATTTCACAAACATGGGGTCAGAGAATCTTCACCCTGACCCCTTATGTTAGCTTTCACACAAAGTTTCAGCCCCAGGAACCATTCCCGGATAATAAAATGGTGGCCGCAACTTTCTGTTCAGGTTGCGTCCAGCCAATCAGAGCATTCCCGTTGGCACGTGCATTCGCGATTCATTGCAAAATCATCGTGAAATATCCATGGCCAGAGATATATCTAGAATTTTCAGCTAAAATTACTCAAAAACTACTTGACAGATTGGCACCAAATAACAAAAAGCCCAATCTGCGTAACAGCATCTACCTTTCTGCCAAGTTTGGTGTAATTCAGTCCAGCGATTCAGGCTGTAGGTTCGACAACATGTTCCTATGGGAATTAACTTTACAAACACACCCTTTTTTCACACCCCTATTTCTCAGTCCCCACTGCACAGATCACCCCAAACTTTCAATGACAACCAGAGCCTACTTTTTTTTTTAAACATATTTTTATTGACATTTGTGGTTTTAGCACAGTTGTACAAACATAATATGCAGCTATTCACGGTACAGTTCTTATCTATCACTTAGGCAGGTCCACATACATTTCAATCTGGAGGCAAATCATAATATCACTTATCTCGTGATTGAGCTTAGTTACTCCCATCTCCTGCATGCCTACCAGTCAGCAGCCTGGATTTACCTACTGTTCCCGTGACCCCTGCCTATCGCTTCTTCCCTGCCCCGTCCTGGTGGGTGGCTCCAGCCGTAGACAAGGGTTCGGTGATGTCCTCATCAGTTTTACTCATATTTTATTAAGCGAAAACAGTCAAATCAGAGAAAAGGAGAAAAAAAAAAGAAGAAACTACGTGCATAGGGGGCAGTGGAGCATCCGAATTTGAGGATGCGCATATTATTCTCAGCCATTAAGTAGTGTATTCCGTGCAGTATGTGTCTCCCCGGGAGGGGTCCGCCCACAGGCCCCAATCTCCAACTAGCCACTTATCTGTCCCACAACTAGGACTGTGTGCTCATGTTCCTCTGAGTATTAGTCTGTGCACGTCGCTCCCCTCCGAGGCCTGAACCTCCTGTGTGGTAATGTGTGGGTCACTCACTATCACTCCCAGTCCCCTCCCCCATGTCTTGCTCTCGCTCAGTATTTTCCCAGGCCGCCAGCGCTTCCTGCCATAATCCGCTATCGGTTGTCTCCAAATGCCCCTCGTTTCCTCCCAACTCAAGGCTCTGCCCTCCGCTCCCGCACAATGAATGACATCCCTGTTCCAGCTGGCTACTTGTGGCCCAGAAGAGGATTTCCACACCAGTGCTATCCGTCTTTTGGCTAGGCCTAAGGCCAGGTCTATTAATCGATTCTCCACCTTTCATTTAGGAAGTCATGGGAAGAGCCCTAATAAACAGACCTCTATAGTCGGCGCCAGGACCCTCCCCAGAGCATCTTTGATCTTGGCCAGGATCCCCACCCAGTAGTCGTGTATGACGCTACAACTCCAGGTCATGTGTATAAAGCCAGCGTCTGCGTAAGCATACCTCGGGCAATTTCTCACTTCGCTGCCATAGGTAACATTGAGTCTATGGGGTGTCATATAGACCATATGAATATAGTTGAACTGCGTGTACTTGAGTCTGGTGTTCCTCGATATTTTCTTGTGGGACTGTAGAGCCTTACCCCATTTTCCATCAGTAAGCTTCCTGTCTACCGCCCTCTCCCACTTCCCCCGGAGTTCCCCCAGGGGGCCGGTAGCCGCGGCAACCAGGGCTTCATGGTGCCACTTCACTTGGTGCCTCGCAGTGCCCAGAGTGATCAGCGCATGCAATACTGGGTGAGTCGCCGGCTCATCCCTACCCATGCCCCATAACTGCCCAAAGGTACGAACCAAGGCTTCATACTGCAGAAACTGACCGGGGGGAAGGCCGCAACTATCCATCAGGTCTGCGAACGGGACTAGAGAACCATCCTGGTAGCAGTCGCCCACTGTATCTAAGCCCGCCTCGGCCCATGACACCAGCTGTTCGGCCGTAAACGTCATCACTGGGTCTCCATGGGGGAGCCCAACCAACGGCAGCATGGGAGAGTACCACGGGGTCCCTCCCAGTCTGCGCATGCAGCGTTTCCAAGTGTGTATAGCTGTGAGTTGCAACACAGACCGGTAGGGGGCGACAACCACCGGTCTCAAAAATTTCGCTAACAATACATCTGGGCCATCGTTTGGTTCCATCAACCAGGTTCCCTCCGCATTCATGCCCTCCACCCACTGTGCTAGCCATTGTAGTTGGGCAGACAACATGTACAGCTCAAAGTCCGGCACGCCCAAGCCACCTTACGCCATCAGGCGCTGTATCGTCCGCAGGGAGACCCTGTGCCTGCCATCCCCCAAATCTCTCACCAGGGCGTTCAAAGGCCTGAACCAACCCCGGGGCATCAGGGTCAGCAAGCTGACGAAGAAGTACAATAGTCTTGGCAGCATGACCATCTTGAGTAAAGAGATCCGCGCCATAATGGGCAATTGCAATGTGCACCAGAAAAGTACACAAGTCCGGAGAGACCTCAGCGCCCTGTCCAAGTTCCCTTCCTTTAGTTCTTCCAAAGTATGAAAGACATGTATACCTAGATATTTAAATGATTGGGGGGCCCAGTTGATATCAGCCGGTTATAGTGCCGGCCAGGGCGTCGGTCCCGCCAGAGGAAACAAGGTCTTTTTCTTGTTAACCCGTAAGCCTGACAGTGCCTCAAACTGCTCCAAGAGTGCAAGAGTAGCTGAGGTGCCTGACACTGCCGTTCCCAAATATACCAGCAGGTCATCCGCATACAATGAAATCATATGCGTCCGCCCACCTAGTCTAAGGCCTATTCCTTCTCCACCCTGCCGGATCAGCTCTGCAAGGGGTTCAATTGCCAGGGCAAACAATAAGGGCAAAAGGGGGCACCCCTGCCGAGTTCCCCGTAGTATTGGGTATTGGGAAGACACAGATTTCCCCATCCTGACGCTCACCGTAGGCGATGCGTACAGCAGCTGTACCCACTTCACCCAGCCCTCCCTAAGCCCCAGTCGCATCATGGCCTCAAAAAGGTAGTCCCAGCCAACCGTATCGAAAGCCTTCTCCAGGTCGACCGAAAGTGCAGCCGCCGAAGGCATAGATCCCGTCACCTCATGAAACAGGACAGAGTACAACCTGCGCAGATTATAAGAAGTGGTACGGGAAGGGATGAATCTGTTTTAGTCCGAGTGAATGATGGCATGCATGTGCGGGAGCAGTCTGAGTGCCAGTATTTTGCTAAGAATCTTGAAATCGAGGTTGAGCATGGAGAGTGGTCTATACTCTGTTACTGGGGCACTGGTCTCTTTAGTCTTGGGGAGGGATATCACCAACACGCTCTGGGTTGACTCAGGAAGGCTCCCGCGGTGCAGGGACTCCACACATAGGGTCACTAAATGTGGCACCAGTTGGTCCACGTATGTTGCATAAAACTCTGCCGGGAGTCCATCCGGACCCTGCATCTTCCCCGTCGCCATGTCCGCAATGGCCGCTCTGACTTCATGCAAGGTCACTGGGCCTTCCAGGTCATCCCGCACCTGTTCGTCCAGCGTCCATAATGGCAGTGCTTCCAGAAAATCCCGGATAGCGGAGCGAGGGACCGGCCCGGGGCTGGTATATAGATTCTCATAATAGGTGCGGAATGGGGTATTAATGGCATCAAGGTTATAAACCAGTTCCCCAGAGTCCGTCTGGACCTGCGTAATCGGTGCCCCCCTACTCTCAGGCTTGATAATCCACGCCAATAGGCTGCCGGCCCTCCCTTCCTCCCTCTGCACTCTGTTGAGGTATTCCCTATAACTGTGGCACCTCAGCCTCTCCAAAGCACCACTATAGCTACTGTGCACCTCCTGCAGGCACGGAGCCTCTTGCCCCTGAATATTGTCCAACTGCCTGATCTGAGGCTCCAGGTCCAATAGTTCTTGCCTAATTTCCCGCTGTGCGCTAATCGATTGCACTAGGCAGTGTCCCCTCACCACCACCTTAAAGGCCTCCCATTCCACTAACACTGAGGACGCTGAGTCAGCATTGATCGAGAAGTACGGCTCTATGATAACCCTCAAAGAGTCGCGGAAAGGTACATCTTCTACCGCCAGGGGGTTCAATCTCCACAGTGGAATCAGGGGCCGCCTCCCAAGGGGTTGGTGCCTCAACAGCAGAGCGCTGTGTTCCAAGAGGGTCTTACCCAGGTACTCTGTTTGTGTAACGGAGGCGCCAAATTCCCGCATGCACAGGAAGGTGTCTAGCCTGGTGTGCATCTGGTGCATCGGGGAGAAGTAAGAGTATTCCCTATCAGTCGCATGTTGCACCCTCCAGATATCTTCCAAGCCCCAATGGCTTATCCAGCCCCAGAACCCAGCTGCCACCCGGTGTGTCTGTCCTCCCGGGAGAGGTGAGTGTGAGCGGTCTGCCGTGGTATCCACCACACAATTGAAGTCAACCCCGATAACAGCGTACCCCCTACATAATCAACCATCTGAGCTGAGAGGGCGTTAAGAAACATCACCAGATCAGCATTCGGTGTATACACACTCCCAAACATCACCTCCCTTCCAGCCAGTCTCCCAACTACCAGAAAGTTCCTACCCTCACTGTCAACCTTAGTGCGGTTGTGCTCAAAGGGAACCCCTGGCCGCACCCATATCAATACCCCCCTAGCTAATGCAAGGAGAATTCGGTCCGTTTCACCCTGTCCGCCAGTTTGGCATGCTCCGCTCTCAGCAGGCCCAAGCCCGCCGCCACAGTGCTTATGTCCTGGTGTAGTGTCGCCTTAGTGTCAGCAATGGCATCCAGTATTTTGGACAACTGTTGCTCGACAGGGTTTTCCGAGGGTTCACAACCCGGTTCCTTTTGCACCTGGTCAGGAGCAGTTTCCTCAGGCTCCGGGAGAGGCCCCGTCTGTTTCTCTCTAGCCTTCCCCATCACCAGGGGGTTGTAATGGCCGACTGAAGATCTGGTCCGCCCCTCTCTGGGTCTCTCACTGCGGTCCGCTTTGTCACTGCGGCCTACGACCTCTGAACGGTCCCCTCCAGCAGTGGCACAGAGGCCCACCAGCTCTCTCTACTCGCGCACCTCCCCAGCGTCTTGCATGGGCAGCATTGTAACCCAGCCTCTGTCAGCCTAACCAGCATCTCTTCCCCTCGGTAAGCTCAGTGTGGGCCACACACCTCTGCAGTTCCTCCCGGCGTCTCCTCGACACGGCAACTTTTTTGCCCTGTGCCTGCGTCGTGCTACACGGGCCCAGCCAAGTTCCTTGCTCAGCCCGGGTCCACACTACAGGCTTCCCTGGGCCCCAACCCGGTCTGTGGCCTTCTCCGTCACTTAGGCCCACCGGTCGACTCACTGGCCGCCTCTGCTCCACGCCGCAGCTCAATCGGCCTTCCGCCCTCCGAGACCCTCCGGCTCTGCCACCTTATGACTCAGCTCAGAGTCGCCTTTATCCCGCAAGGGCCACAGGCCATCTCGGTGCCTCCCGGCCTGCCAACGCCCCCTTGGATCCCTTCACTCCGCAGGCTCCGGCCCTGATCAGCACCGCCGCGGCGGCCTCCAGTGCGGTGTCCCCCGTCGCGGTCGGGCCCACCGTCTTCTGGCCTCTGTGCGCTGTTGCGGGTCTCCTCACGGGACTCCCAGCCAGGGTAGGCCCACTCCAGGTTCCAGCCCTAGAGTAGCTCTCCGTGGGGTCCTGTGTCACCAATGCCGCTCCCCGCTCTGCAGCGTGTGCCTCCAACAGGTCGCGTCGCACTCATTGCCCAGCCCGGGCCCATACCTCCTCTCCGGTTTCTTCTAAGCCTCAGGCTGCCATCTTGCCTGGGCTGCGTCGTCACACGCACCTATGATCCTCCACTCTCCCATCGCCCACAGACCTCAGAGGGGTCAAATTAGGCTCCGGGGCACCTCCGGCAAGTCAGGCCCCCACCAATGTGAGCCCGGGTCCCGGCTATACCTGTTTAGATCATGAAAAAGGCATAGATGCAGTAAAATGGTTCCTTAATAAGAGAGCACTAAAATGTCAAGAACACAATGCCAAGTTGTTATCGATGATAAGATTCTGTCTGGATAACAATATTTTATGTTCTCAGGGCAACTGTACCGCCAACAACGAGGAACTGCGATGGGCATGTGCTTCACCCCAAGTTATGCAAACTTGTTCGTAGGCTGGTGGGATAAGCACGTGGCCTGGGCAGAAGGACCTGATCATTGGGTAGTTAATGTGGCCCTCTGGGACCAGTATATAGAAGATGTATTTATCTTCTTGACAGGAACTCGTATATCGGCAGAAACCTATATAGCAGCCCTGAATCAGAACAATTTAAATTTGTCTTTTTCTGATAATATCAGCAACTCCAGTGTGTTTTATTTGAATCTGGAAATATATGTAGAGAAAAACAAATTATTAACCAGGCTATATCGAAAGCCGACGGCTGGCAACTCGATATTGCATGCAGGTAGCCATCACCCCAGAAGCGAACTCTTACACATTAAGCATAACTATACCAGTGAAGAGGCATATCAGAAAGCCTAAATAGGTGCCCTATAGAGATTTGGGAGAAGAGGATATACCAAAGTTATTCTCAATGAAGCAGTGAAAAGGACAAAAACTGTGAGGAGATCTGAACTCTTAGCAATTAGGACTCTTATTAACTCCAATAGGAACAAAGAAAAAGGGATAATCAGGGTGATCACCAATTTCAGTGAAAGTTTGTATCAAGTGGTACAGATTTTTAAGAAAAACTGGCATATCCTGAAAACTGAGAATATAATTAGCAGGATTATTACCCCTCATCCCTAGATCACCTATAGACGGAGTTCATCGATAAAAGGCCAATTAGTACATAGCCATTATAGGTCCACTTCAATTAAAAAAGACACCATCACGAATTATTTCTCCTGCATGAAATGCAAAGCCTGTAAATTCAGCATAAAGTTAGTGGATATAAGGTTGCAGAACAGGGAACCAACAAACTCAAAAAGATAAATAAATTATTGAACTGCAACACAGAGTATACTGTGTACTGTCTAGAATGTCACTGCCCTAAACGATATGTAGGTAGTACCTTTCATCCTATGAAAAAAATAATATTTGAACACATGCAGGCGATCACTAAGAAAGATCAAAGTTATCCCGTGGCCCGCCATTTTGAAGTGAAACATAACAGCAATCGTGATCTGTTAAAATTCTTTTGCATAGACCAGATGCCGAAAGATGAAAGAGGAGGGGAAAGCGTTGAAAAAAACTGCGTATTTTGGAATCAAAATATATAATTGAGTTACAAACTAAAGTCCCAGAAGGTCTGAATAATGAAGAGGAATTATGGGTTCATTTGGGACAGTAACGTTTTTCTCTGAGGAGACAGGGATCCCTACTGTGACTGAGCCTTATTTTCTTATTTGTCTCTTTTAATAGCTAGGTGATTAATTTTCTGGTGTCACCATCTGTTTCTTGCTTTTAGTTATGCAACACATTAGAGATCAGATACCTTGTGGGGCTCCACAAGTGAGGCAGCCCATTCAGGGTGACATTGTAGAGGATTTTAGGAACACTTTCGCAATTGTGCTTTACATCTGAAGAAGTGACTTCAGTAGTGGGATAACGTTTAGGAGAGGATATTAGGATTATTGAAATCCATGAATCTCCTTTCCCCTACATTCCTCCATTTGTGGTTCACAGATGATACATGTGAGCCAGCCCATTCAGGGCTCTATTGAGGAGAAGTCCATCAATACTGTCATGATTGTGTTTCACATTTCAAGAAGTAATTTAAGGACAGAGATGTTATTTAAAAGATGATTTTTTGGTTATTGTAACCTATGAATTTCTTCCCATATTCCCTTGTCCACTAATTTTAATATTTGCAGCCAACTTCGTTTTGATATAATGAACTTTAATTGTTTCTAAATGTTGGGATATGCTGTAATATCTGAACTATAGAACATGTTCCAAGATGGCTGCTATCATTATGGAGTATTCAGTAGAACTGTTGGGCCATCTTCAATTTCAATGAAATGTTACAAGGATGTACGTAACGTATTTTGTTTAAATTGGTAAAGATTTATCGTTTATACTGACATTGAGGAAGGCGTTGTGCCGAAATGCGTCTGTCAGTGCTTCTTTGACTTGCTCATTAAAACATTTTACTGAAACCCACCCGAGAGTGCACCGGTGACTGGCTTGGGGATTGGAATGCTGGAGTTCATGCTTATGTAGCAGCTCACCACTGCAGGGGTTGCACATATATGTGTAGATGTTTATATATGAATACACATATATATGTGTGCATATATATATATTTATATATATATTTATATGTTAGCCAATGTGCTTTTGCGCAAGGGAGGTCACTCGACAGCCCCTAGTGACATGCTGCTCCCCCTTATGCCTCGCATTTAATCATTCTTGCCGACGCGTTTCAGGGCACCAGCCCCTTCTTCTTGGGCAGCAAGGCACGCATTGAAAATTGCATCTGTGTTCACTTACTCACTTTATATTTATATGTATGTACAAATAAGTATATATATACATATATATATATATATATTCACAGAAAAAAACAAAGGTTAAAGTAATGTTATAGTTAGGTGGAATAAAATTATGAGTTTTCAGTTTAAAGAAACCTAAGAAATTCTCTGATAAAAACAAAGTTTAAAGTAACATTATAGTTAGGTGAATTTCTCAGTGATAGCATTAACGTTTGGAGTAAAACAAAAAAAACACAGAAAGTTATGTTGGAAAACAAAGCTTAGATGATGTTATAAATGATGTCATCAGTGATGTCACCAATTATGTTATTTGAAATGTTATCAGTAATGTCAAAATGATGTCATGGAACATGTTATGAGTGATGTCATATGTGAGGTCATAAGCAGTGCATGGTGGGGGCTTAAGTTATAGTTAGTGCTGCTAACTATAATTGCTGATTTTATTTGTTTTTTTTAGTTTAAAATGTTAACATTGTCGTTGAGAAATTCACCCAACTTTAACCTTTGATTTTTTACTAGATTTCTATGTTTTTTAAAATTAAAAATATATTTAAAACTACATAGATGCTAAGTACTCCAACAATGTTTGTACTGAGAATGTTCAACTTCTTAGTTTTTATAACTCACATATACAGAAATTTTCCCAGCCTAGTTTTCATAATCTTTGTATCTATCAGTACATAAACTTCATATATATATTTCGAAAAGAAACTGATAAATGTTTCCTGTACTGTAAACTTTGTGTTTTCACCATGCGCATCTTTTTTTAAGGTGTGTGATCGCTCTTGCGATGGCTTGGGAGATCGCGGAGTTATACATTTTGTTCTAATCGGTTGTACAGAGTTCTTTTTCACCTAGTCAGTTATTATTAAATGCTAATGTTTTATATGAAAGTCAGTACAGTATGTATGTTGCATTTATTATTTTGTTTACAAACTTACAGCTCTGGCAAGATGATTGCAGAAGCTGAACACACAATGCCCTGCATGCACTACAAGTAATGGTAGCCATTTAATAAAAAAAAATCCCAACAGCCAGCCAATCAGAGCGCCCGCGAGACTCGCAGTAATCTCTTACTCCCGCAAGAGTGTGAAGGCTCACTGGAAAAAGTGGGCCTCCTGATCAATCACAGGCCTCTATTCTTAAAAATGGGGCTCCCAAGGAGGCCCGTGGGACACTCGTTAGCTTAAGCATCCAAAGATTTCTCAAACACTCCCGAATAGATTTAAACCGCATCATAAATAGCAAAATCTAAGGACAAAGATCTAGCTTCCTGCCGAATTTGGTGTAATTCTGTTAAGCAGTTTTTGCTGTAGCCGTGTCTAAAGAAGTCTATAGAAAATGCATTGGGATTTTACATTTTGGGACCCTCTTTTTCTTTGGTCCCCTCTTGATGTATCACCCTGAAACTTTCCAGGAAGGAGCTGAGGTGGATGAACTTTTTTGGGGAAAGTTTCATGAAGATTCATCAAACATGGCCAAAGTTATTAGCAAACCAAGAAATGCTCCATCTATGGAAAAGCAGACCTAAGTATAACTACCTACTGATGACCGCAAGTAAGTTATATATATATATATATATATATATATCACACACAGACCACTCCGAATGAAGAGATCAGAGGCCACAACGGGGAACTTGAGGAGGAATCTTTACTGAGACACCTTGCAGAGCGTTATGGATTTCGGCGAGTATGCCTTCATCAGACGCTGTAGCAAAGACCAGGATAATGTCAAGCAACTCCTTTTGAACTCCTGCGGTCCTCCCCCAGAAGGGAAGTCAGCTGACTCCACCAAATTGCCTGCAGCTGTAGACAGATCACCAAAGACTACAGCTCCCATCATGCAACAATGAGGTAAATACCCTGGCGGAGTCCTGGCTCAATGAGCACTGAATTACCTGGCAAAAAGGGGAGGATTTATGTTGTAGTTCTTGGCAAAACCGGTAATTAAAGTCAAGTTCCTCCTCGGGTCCCCAACGTTCTGCCTCAGTACACCAGTGTCGAGTAGGGCCATAAAGCGTGGATATAATAATCCCGCCTTCACGTGCATATACATATATATTTATATATATCCAACAAAAAGGGTGCTCCCTTAATGAAAAACCTCTAAGGTGGGTTTAAATTCCTTTCATGCAGGTGCAACAAGCAGTGCAGCTTCATGATGCCAAAATCACAGCCTAGCCTGACGCGTTTCGGGCTACCACGCCCTTGTTCACAGGCAGCAAAGAGTCAACAATGAAAAAATGCAGTCACATGCTTTTATTTTCAAAAATGCCCCACCCAAATGAGCCTCCGGGCATTATGGTACTTGTAGTGCTGCACAATCAATCCCCAGTGGGTTTCAATGTTGCTCCCAATTTCGTGCAAAATTAATACCCCAGTGGGTTGGAAAAATGTCCCCAAACTGCTCCCTGCCAATACCTCCAGCCTGCATTGGAAAAAACCACCAGTCCTGAGTAAGAAGTCGTGTTCCATGGATCCGCACTTGGGCGGGTGGCAATTCCACGACCGAGCCAGCCGTCATAAATCCAACAAAAAGGGTGCTCCCTTAAGGAAAAGCCTCTAAGGTGGGTTTAAATTCCTTTCATGCAGGTGCAGCAAGCAGTGCAGCTTCATGATGCCAAAATCACAGCCTAGCCTGACGCGTTTCGGGCTCCCACGCCCTTGTTCACAGGTACTTGTACTGCTGCACAAAATTGGGAGCGGTCGCCAGTAGATAGTTATAGTTAGGACCTATTTTCCATAGGAAATCCGCAACATTCTATTTGAAATAACTTTGGCGCCGGTTGACGAATCTTCGCGAAATTTTCAAAACTCGTGGGGTGCTCCGGTCCACTCCTATCCTGAAAGTTTTGGGGTGATTCGGCAAGCGGGGGCCGAGAAAAAAGGGGGGTCCCAAAATGTGTTTTCCCCATGCAATTTTCCATAGGAACCTTTCATTGCAGCTACAGCCCGAACTGCTGAACGGAATTACACCAAATTTGGCAAAAAGGTAGCCCTTGGTTCAGAGTCGTGCCTTTTGTTTAAATGGTGTAAATCCATTCAGTAGTTCCTGAGAAAATCAAAAGTAAAATCACATATTTATCTATGGCCGAGTAGGGTCCGTGTACCCTCCCGATCACGAGCTACATGCTAATTGGCTGTCAAGTGACTGTCAACACTCCAAATCAGGAAGTGTTGGCAGCCATTTTGTCCCTCGGTAGAACTGAGGCACAGAAACAAGTGCGCAAAACGCAAAAAGGGGGCAGGGTAGAAACACCCTGACCCCCTAGGTCTGCTCAGGGGGTTCCACAAGGACCCCCTGGGCAGAAAAAAGCATTTTTTTTTTAAAAAATCGGCGGGATGCGCGGATCCCGCCGTGATTAAAAAAAAATCGCAGCGCGGTCTCCCGCACTTCGAGGCTATTTTGCCCCCGGGTGGGCCAAGTCCCTGGGGCATGCGGGGGTTGATTTATATTTTATAGGGGGGCCTCTAAAAAAAATGGTGAGGGAGGGCTCTCCGCCCTCCCGCAGCCCCACGGACCGCCACCCCCCGGGGCTTCTTTTTTAAAATTTTAATCACCTGTGTGGGGGTCTCCAGCCCCCCCACACGCCCCGGGGACCGCCACCTCCCCGGGGCACTTAGAAAAGAAATATGGGGGTCCGTTTCAGACCCCCGAAGCCCCGGGGACCACCACCTCCCCGGGGCTCAGTTGATGTTGGGAGGGGGGCCGCGCGGCCCCCCTCCTGGAGCCTGTGGTGGCCCTGGGGACCGCCAACACGCAGGGCCGGCTCCTGCAGTGTCCCGGGATGCCTACCCCCGGGACACTGCTGTTTGCAATGGTAGGACGGGAGCTGCACGGCTCCCGTCCTGTCATTGCAAACTTGCTGCTTCATTGAAGCGAGAGCAGGAAACCTGCTCTCGCTTCAATGAAGCAAAGCAGATTGCTTTTCCATAAGGGGAGCTGCATGTCAGCAGCTCCCTTATGGAAAAGCAATGCCGGCTCCCGCAGGACGCAGGACGCGGGGAGCTGGCGGGACCGTGCAGGGATTGGGGACCCCCCACGGTCCCCAACGAGTGGCCGGGCCCCGGGGGATGGGGTCCCCAGGGCCATTAGTGGCCCGGGAGGGGGGCCACGCAGCCCCCTCCCAAAAAAAGGAATTATTTAAAAAAAAAAAAAAAAAGACGCAAAGGCCGGCCCCGGGGGATGGGGTCCCGGGGCCTTAAATGGCCACGGGGCACGTTTGCACAGTAGTGAAGGGAGGGGGCGGGGCTTGAAGTGACATGTGTGCAAACAGGCCCGTGGCGTGTTTTAAGTTGGGGGATTAAGTCCCCTTCAATCCTGAGGGTCCCTGGAGTCCAACTAGCCCACCAGGTACCTTCAGTAAGCACAACAGAGTTGCTTTGCAGAGAGGTGAAAAAAGGTGCGTGGCCTCAGAACGCCTCTCTACAACTCAGCTCTGTGGTCCTAACTGTAGGTACCTGGGGCTAGTTGGGCCCCAGGGACACTCAGGATTGAAGGGGACTTAATCCCGCAACTTAAAACGTGCCACGGGGCACGTTTGCACACATGTCACCTCAGGCCCCC
Organism: Calotriton arnoldi; assembly: GCA_963921515.1. Taxonomy (NCBI): domain Eukaryota; kingdom Metazoa; phylum Chordata; class Amphibia; order Caudata; family Salamandridae; genus Calotriton; species Calotriton arnoldi. The sequence goes on along the minus strand of CAWUFW010005214.1, from coordinate 699,416 downwards.
TCCTTCACCACTGTGCAAACGCGCCCTGTAGCGCGTTTTAAGAGGTAGTTTTAATCCCCTGCTCTATTATGTACTAGGGACTTACAGAGGAGGTCATGCTAATCACAGGGGTACCCCAACGCATAGTGTTCCCTAGTGTATGTAGGTGTTTTCACTGTATTCTAAGTGTGTTTTAGCATAGCACTGGCTCTGGTTACTCAGAGTCAGTTACCACCAGTACACGTTGGAAAAAGTTGTGGGCACAGGATGATTTTGGAACAAGGCCTCTTTCTGCTCCTCTGTTGGTTCTTTCTGCACATCTTTTGCTTCTTCCTGCACTTTTCTTCGTCTTTGTGGACTTCTGTTGCTTCTTTCTGCATTTCTTTTGCTTCTTTCTGTGCGTTTTTCTTCTTTGTTCACATGTCCTACCTCTGTAGGCATAGTTAGAAACTAGCATTTAAAAAACCTTTGAAATTCACTGAAAAACCATAAGTTTCAGGCACGTTATAGTTAGAAATTAGCATTTCAAAAACCTTTGAAATTCACTGAAAAAACCATAGGTTTCAGGCACGTTATAGTTAGAAATTAGTATTTAAAAAACCTTAGAAATTCACTGAAAAAACCATAGGTTTTAGGAAAAGTTATAGTTAGTTGGACATTGCACTCGTACAAAACCCGTGAATTTCCCCTGTTATAGTTAGTTCAGCTAACTATAACTCGCGCCCCATAATGCACTGCTGATGACGTCACATATTACATCACTCATGACATGGTCAGTGACATCACTGATGACATCACTGATGACATCTCAAATTACATCACTGATGACATCACTGATGACATCATCCATGTGATAATTTGAAGCATCTTCTCACACCCTAATATAACTTTTGATACACCCACTGTAAATTACAGACTGCCATTCTCAAAACCATAGACACTCCAATAACAATAACTACATACCCACTCACTGATTCTTAGGCCTACACACACACATCCACTCACTCACCCGTACAGTCACTCATACTTATGGTCACTCAGTACAGGACTATCATATGCACTCATACACTTATATAGAAACTTACACACTGCCACTCATCCATAGAGGTACTCACACACCTAGACAATCATGCAAATAATTAATCACACAGCCATTTACTCACCGATACAGTTATACACACACCAGCTCACTTACTCATACAAATACTACCACATTCTTACACTCTTATACAATCACTGATACAAGCACACACTCATCCATACAACCACTCTCACAATCACACACTCTCACTTATAGCCATTTGTATACTCCAACACACATATATACTGCCTTTCACATATGTAGTTACTCACACATGTACCACTGAGATATACATTCACTCACTAACACACCCATACATACACTCACCCACCCATACAGTCTATCACAGATGCACTCTTGAAACCATGCACCCAGTGACTCACCCACTCACACATCTATGCACAGTCACACACACCCCACCCACACAAACACTCAGGTACCCATACAGATACTCAGACAACCAATCATTAACCCATATAGACACTCATGTAGCTATTCACCAACCCATGCAGCCACTTACACACCAACAGACACACGGATACAGACATTCACACAGTTTACTCACTAACCCATGCATTCAGAAAGATACGTTTAACCCTTTCCATGCTTATGACGAGCTGGACTCGTCATGGCACACAGTGGACGTGTGCTCATGACGAGTCCAGCTCGTCATGGGACCCACCCATGGGGGAAGCGCTGGCGCTCCCCCCACGGGTGTCCAATTTCACCCTCACAAAGGGGGATGGCAGCGGAAGAGTTTCCGCTGCCACCCCCGACCCCCCCATGGGAATCCCATGACGTCAGCGCACACAGCGCATGCTGACGTCATCAGGAAGTCCCAGACGCTCGGGAAGCCATTTGCTTCCTGAGCATCGAGGAACAAGGTTGGTTTCTTCGTTCCTGGGGGGGTTTAGGGAATGCATCGAGGCATCGGGGAGAGGAAAGAGATTTTCCTCTCCCCTGATGTCTGTTTGCAGGGCATTTCTGCTTCACGATCGCGCACAGCGTCGCGATCGTGCAGCGGAAATGCCCCCACTAGCACTAGGGATTTGTTTTTTGCGCAATGGAAGCGACCCCTTGGGCAAGGGTCGCTTCCTTGGGGGGCATTTATTCAGGAATTTCTTTCTGCCCCCCCTGGGGGCAAATCGGGCCGTTTGTTTGTTTGTTTTGCCCCCAGGGGGGGCAGAAAACGCCACTAGGCACCAGGGATTACTTTGGGGGCCATTATTTTTTTGTATGGAAGCGACCCCTTGGGCAAGGGTCGCTTCCTAGGGGGGCATTTATTTAGGAATGTTTTTCTCCCCCTGGGGGCAAATCGGCCCGTTTTTTCATCCGTTCTGCCCCCGGGGGCAGAAAACGCCACTAGGCACCAGGGATTACTTTGGGGGCCATTATTTTTATGGAAGCGACCCCTTGGGCAAGGGTCGCTTCCTAGAGGAGGCATGTAATTAGGAATGTTTTCTGCCCCCCTGGAGGCAAATCGGCCCATTTTGTTTGGCTGTTTTGCCCCCAGGGGGCAGAAACACTACTAGGCACCAGGGATTAATCTGGGGGCCATTATTGTTGATGGAAGCGACCCCTTGGGCAAGGGTCGCTTCCTAAAGGGGGCATGTGTTTTGTAATGTTTTTCTGCCTGTTTTTCAGCCGTTTGCCCCCAGGTGGGGGGCAGAAAACGCCACTAGCCACCAGGGTTTCCATTTGGGGGCATTTAAATGTACATGGAAGCGACCAAAGGGGAGCATTTTTGTTGATGTTTTTCTGCCCGCCCCCTTGGTGGCAGTCGGTCTTTTTGTCCTTACTGCCCCCGGGTGAGGGGCAGAAATCCCCAGTAGGCACCAGGGATCTATTTTTTTCTCCAGGGGGCGACAAATATCTGTCTGTTTTCTGCCCCACCTGGGAGATAGAGTGGCTTGGTGGAAAACCTCACCTAATCCCCATTTTTCTCAGCCCTATTTGAAGGCCCATGTGGCCGAATGACCATTTGGGTAGCGACATTGTGTGTTATAATTTTAATTGTCATATTGTTTGTGAAATGTAATAGTAATTTTTTTAGTTCTCTATTTTATTCTAGTTCAAGGCTTTTGCTGTTTACACTGTTCCAGGTTGCGGTTTTGTTACTGCTGGTTTTGCAGCTTGTGTTGTTGCATGTGCTTGGTAAGCAAATTTATTTCGTACTATTTACTGTAAATTAGATTAATTTCCCTACATGAATGTGTTTTTTGCAAATGGTGTAGTAATAGCAGTATGTTTGGCTTCTGTGTTTTGAGTGTCAAAATCTTTTTGCATTAGTGCTTGATGTGTACTTTGTTGTCTTATGAGTAATTGGTTTTGTTTTTTCTTTCTAGTGGGATATCGTTGATTTTTGCTGTGTCTCTGCAGAGTAGGTGCTGGTGAGTGTAGCTATCTTTGGTAAGAGTTATATTATTTTTGAGTATATAGATCTTTGTGCTAAAGCCACACTTTGTTTACTACTTATTTTGCACAGTGTTGGTTGTTGTTGACTTGTTTGTGCAGTCTCCTTTCTTAGTAAGGATAATGGCTCGCCGCAGGATTACTGCTAAGCAGGTTGTTGGTATGCTTTTTGAGTCTTCCTCTGACCTTGGTTCAGAGACTGACTCTGATTCTGAGGCAGAGGTGGGAGGGGATGATTCAGGCAGTGAGTTTTCTCTCCACATGGAATCATCGGATGATGAAGCTTCTCTCAGTGCGGATGAAGTGCTTGTGTTAGAGGAGGACATTGATGTGCCGATAGTGCAGCAAGAGGCATCTGGGCTGCAGCGTGCAGCTGCAAGGCTTCACGTTGCTGTAGTGCGGCAAGAGGCATCTGGGGCTGCAAGGCTTCCCGTTGGTGTAGTCCGGCAAGAGGCATCTGGGCGTCAGGCTGGGGCTGCAAGGCTTCCCGTTGAAAGTGCTGACCTCTGGGTTGCCCCTGGCATGGTGCAGCTGGCATTGCCAGACTTTACTGGTGTTCCAGGGTGTAGAGTGAATACTGAGAACTTTTTGCCGATAAATTTTTTTCAGTTGTTTATGGACAATGTGTTTTTGGCAGAGATTGTTGAGCAGACTAATTTGTATGCCGAACAGTTTTTGAGAGGCAACAGTGCCAGCCTTAAGCCCCATTCTAGAGCTACCCGGTGGACTCCCACAAATCTTGCAGAGATGAAGAAGTTCTTGGGATTAACTTTTTTGATGGGCTTGCTAAGGAAGCCATCAATGACTTCATATTGGTCTACTAGTCCCTTGATGGCAACGGCTATATTTCCGTCAGTCATGAGTCGTGATAGGTATTTGCTTCTGCTTTGGATGCTGCATTTTGTCGATAATGGTTTAGCGTTGCCACGAGATCACCCTGATTGTGACCGTCTTTTTAAGATTCGGCCTGTCCTTGATCACTTTGTTGATCGATTTTCTGAGATCTATGCTCCAGGAAAAGAAATAGCAGTGGATGAGTCTTTGGTGTTGTTCAAACCCGCTTGGTTTTTAGGCAATACATTCCTAGTAAGAGGGCACGCTATGGAATTAAGCTGTATATGCTGTGTGACAGTGGGACTGGATATGTCTCTAATTTCAGGGTGTACACCGGTAAGGAATCCAACATTAACCCCCTGGTTGTCCGTCCACTTTTGGAGTGACTGAGAAAATTGTGTGGGAGCTTGGTAGAGGATTATTTAACAAAGGCCACCATTTATATGTAGATAACTTCTACACTGGTGTGCGGTTGTTCAGGGAATTGGTCAAAGTGGGCACTGTTGCTTGTGGCACAATCCGCTGTAACCGTAAAGGTTTCCCAAAAGAACTTGTTTGTCAAAAGCTTGTGCGGGGACAGTGCAGTGCGTTGCGTTGCGAGGAGCTTCTAGCTGTGAAGTTTTCAGACAGGAGAGATGTCTACATGCTGACTACCATCCATGATGAAAGCACTGCACCTGTGACTGTTTGGGGTCAGGTTGCTGAAGTGCGCAAACCTGTGTGCATTCTAGACTACAATATAGGCACATGGGTGGTGTTGATAGAGTAGATCAGAGGTTGGAACCTTACACTGCTCTTCGTAAGGCTTACATTTGGTATAAGAAGTTGGCTATCCATCTTTTCCACTTGGCAACCTTTAATGCTTTTGTTGTGTTCAAGGATTCTTGTCCTGAGTCAAAGATGACTTTTGCTAAGTTTCAGGAGTCTGTAATAGGCAGCCTTGTTCTAGTGGAACAGGCAAGTGTTCCTAGAGTTGGAGTGGTGGAGGATGTGGCTCGATTGAAAGATCGCCACTTTCCTGATTACATTCCTCCCACATCTTCAAAAGACTTTCCCACTAGGAGATGTAGAGTCTGTTGGCGAAGAGGTTTGCGGAAGGAGACTCGTCTTTTCTGCCCTGAGTGTCCTTCTAACCCTGGGCTGTGTGTGCCTGCTTGTTTTAGAGCGTACCACACGCAAAAGAATTTTTGGGAGCATCCATGAGTGGTAAAGTGAACTGCCTGGTCTGTATTGTGTAAAAAAATGTATTCTGTTTCAAGGTTGGCATTAGTGCAATGTATTTAGTTTCAGATTTTGTGTTAGTAGATTTGTATCTATTTGCAATTTGTTTGTGGTTTTTTTTGTATAAAAAAATCCTAAATGTGATGGCGGTGTGTGTAGGCTGGCGCTTGGCTGGCGGTGTGCGTGGAGTGGCGCTTGGCTGGCGGTGTGCGTGGAGTGGCGCTTGGCTGGCGGTGTGCGTGGAGTGGCGCTTGGCTGGCGGTGTGCGTGGACTGGCGCTTGGCTGGCGGTGTGTGTGGACTGGCGCTTGGCTGGCAGTGTGCGTGGACTGGCGCTTGGCTGGCAGTGTGCGTGGACTGGTGCTTGGCTGGCGGTGTGCATGGACTGGCGCTTGCCTGGCGGTGTGCCTGGACTGGCGCTTGGCTGGCGGTGTGCGTGGACTGGCGATTGGCTGGCGGTGTGCGTGGACTGGCGCTTGGCTGGTGGTGTGCCTGGACTGGTGCTTGGCTGGCGGTGTGTGTGGACTGGCGCTTGGCTGGCGGTGTGTGTGGACTGGCGCTTGGCTGGCGGTGTGTGTGGACTGGCGCTTGGCTGGCGGTGTGCGTGGACTGGTGCTTGGCTGGTGGTGTGCGTGGACTGGCGGTTGGCTGGCGGTGTGCGTGGACTGGTGCTTGGCTGGCGGTGTGCATGGGCTGGCGCTCGGCTGGCGGTGTGTGAGTAGTGCCCGGTTACTCACCAGTAATATTCATTACTCCGAGTCCTGGTCTTCCCGTCCCATTCCTTACAAGTGAGCAGCTAGTCTGCTCCACAGAAACCTACCACCTAGCTGAGCTTTTCACACCTCCCCCAATATGGCGCCACCATCAGGTGATCATAAAGGGGGAAGTGCGGTACCGTAACATCCTGAGAATACCAAAGAAAACCCAGAACGAAAACAGACAATCACCCAAAAAAAAACAAGACAGGGAGGGAGGGAAGGGATCAGGAATGGGACGGGAAGACCAGGACTCGGAGTAATGAATATTGCCGGTGAGTAACCGGGCATTACCTCCTCGTCCTGTCTTCCCGTCCCATTCCTCACAAGTGAGCCCATACCCAAGCACACGGTGATTGTAATAAAACAGACCAGAAAATGCGAGAAAACAGGTCCATTTAATCAACAGAAAGCAGTACAAATCATAAACCATGTACAGCAGACAAAACATGCGAGCCAAAGGCAGCCGAGGCCGCCATCCCCAACTGAAGACGATAATGGGAAACAAACGTATGGGGAGAAGCCCATGTGGCAGCATTACAAATGTCTCTCAAGGAGGCCCCCTTGAACATGGCCCAGGAGGAGGAGACGCCCCTGGTCGAGCTACCCTGAACAGAAGAGGGGAGAGGACAGCGGGCCGCCTCGTATGCCGAAACCACAGCACCCTTGACCCAACGAGTCAAGGTGGATGTTACGGTACCGCACTTCCCCCTTTATGGTCACCTGATGGTGGCGCCATATTGGGGGAGGTGCGAAAAGCTCAGCTAGGTGGTAGGTTTCTGTGGAGCAGACTAGCTGCTCACTTGTAAGGAATGGGACGGGAAGACAGGATGAGGAGGTAATGACTTGCTGCTGGTCACTACACACACTGCTAGCTGAGCGCCACTCCACGCAAACCATCAGTTTGTGTAGTTGCTGTGTCAGGAATGTGGGCGTGTGAAAGTGATGGGCCCTTGAATGGCGCTGTCTGCGGGTGTGAGTGTTGTAATGTGATGGGCCCGCGGCTGGCGGTGTGAATGTTTTGTATGTGTCACACGTATGAAAGGTGTATGAATGGCCTGTAAAGAGGTTGGTGCCTTGTCGTGGCTTTACAGCTCACAAGCTGTGAGTCAATGGTTCAGTTTCTCGTCCTTTCAATTATTAACAGTGCATTTCATTTTTGTGAAATCACTTGCTAATACAATTGTATATACTGAACCATCACTCACCCTCGTGCCAAATCCAACCAGTATGTGTGTGTGCTTGAGGATTAGATGGCTGTGCAGTAATATTTGTCTTTTTGTCTTTCTGAAGCAGGGTGTACCTTGTCCCTTTTTGTGAATGTTGTGATGTGTTGGTTTTGTGCCTGGTGGTGTGAATGGTCTTGTGTGTATCACGTATGAAAGGTGTGTGAATGGCCTGTAAAGCGGTTGGGGCGTTGCCGTGGCTTTACAGCTCACGAGCTGCGAGTCACTGGTTCGGTTTTTTGTCCATTTAATTATTGACAGTGCATTTCATTTTTGTGAAATCTCTTATTAATAAAAATTATATATACTGAACCATCACTCGCCCTCGTGCCAAATCCAACCAGTATGTGTGTGTGTTTGAGGAATAGATGGCTGTGCAGGAATCTTTGTCTTTTTAGTCTCTCTGCCAAGGTGTACATTCCATCTAAGAATAACCTACCAACTGTAGATAATGTCGTAAACCCATGGGAGTACATGGTGATGTCTCTCTTGTGAATTCCAACAAGTTATTTTATCCACAATGTCCTGCAAACCTCAAAATATCTGTCAGATTTTCCTTGCAATATTGTGCCAAAATTTTCACGCTGCAGAAATAAACAACACATTATCTCAAAACGACCTGGTTTTGCAAGGGGGTCACCTGGGTTTTGGCCCGGGGCTCGGCGGCCACCTAGGGAAACCTACCAAACCCACACATTTCTGTAAAGTAGACACCCGGGGAATTCCAGGGAGGTATGGCTTGCGTGGATCCCCCAATGTTTTCTTACCCAGAATCCCCTGCAAACCTTACATTTTGCTGAAAAAAATCACTTTTTTCACACATTTTTGTGTGGTAAAGTTGTTGCATCACCGGGCTGACACAAATTTCCTACCACCCAGCGACCCCCCAGGTCTCCCAATAAAATGGTGCCTCACTCGGGTGGGAGGCCCAAGTACCCGCGACAGGCAAGGGCCCACAACGTATTGAGGCGACCTCAAAATGGCCTTTCACAAAACGACCTGGTTTTGCAAGGGGGGTCCCATGACGTTTTGGCCTGGGGCTCGGCGGCCACCTAGGGAAACCTACCAAACCCACACATTTCTGAAAAGTAGACACCCGGGGGATTCCAGGGAGGTATGGCTTGCGTGGATCCCCCAATGTTTTCTTACCCAGAATCCCATGCAAACCTGACATTTTGCTGAAAAAATCCCTTTTACACACACTTTGTGTGGTAAAGTTGTGGCATCACCGGGCTGACACAAATTTCCTACCACCCAGCGTCCCCCAGGTCTCCCGATAAAAATGGTGCCTCACTCGGGTGGGAGGCCCAAGTACCCGCGACAGGCAAGGGCCCACAACGTATTGAGGCGACCTCAAAATGGCCTTTCACAAAGCGACCTGGTTTTGCAAGGGGGTCCCATGACGTTTTGGCCTGGGGCTCGGCGGCCACCTAGGAAACCTACCAAACCCACACATTTCTGAAAAGTAGACACCGGGAGATTCCAGGGAGGTATGGCTTGCGTGGATCCCCCAACGTTTTCTTACCCAGAATCCCCTGCAAACCTGACATTTTGCTGAAAAAATCACTTTTTTCACACATTTTTGTGTGGGAAAGTGTGGCATCACCGGGCTCACACAAATTTCCTACCACCCAGTGTTCCCCAGGACTCCCGATAAAAATGGTGCCTCACTTGGTGGGAGGCCCAAGTACGCACGACAGGCAAGGACCCAAAACGTAGCAGGCGACATCAAAAGTGCCTATCTCAAAACCACCTGGTTTTGCAAGAAGTCACCTGGGTTTGACCCCGTGCTCGGTGGCCATCTAGGAAACCTACCAAACCCACACATTTCTGAAAACTAGACACCCGGGGCTTCAAGGAGGTATGGCTTGCGTGGATCCCCCAACGTTTCCTACCCAGAATCCTTGCAAACCTCAATTTTAGCTGAAAAAATCACTTTTTTCAGACATTTTTGTGTGGGAAAGTGTGGCATCACCGGGCTCACACAAATTTCCTACCACCCAGCGATCCCCCTGGTCTCCTGATAAAAATGATGCCTCACTCGTGTGGGAGGCCCAAGTAACCGCAACAGGCAAGGGCCCAAAACATTTTTGATAGGCAATGTTGATGTTGCCTCAAAATGTTTTGTGTCCTTGCATGTCGCGAGTACTTGGGCCTCCCACACAAGTGAGGCACCATTTTATCGGGAGACCTTGGGAACGCTGGGTGGTAGGAAAATTGTGTGAGGCCAGTGATGCCACACTTTCCCACACAAAATGTGTGAAAAAGTGATTTTTTCAGCTAAAATTGAGGTTTGCATGGGATTCTGGGTAAGAAACGTTGGAGATCCACGCAAGCCATACCTCCCTGGAAGCCCCTGGGTGTCTACTTTTCAGAAATGTGTGGGTTTGGTAGGTTTCCCTAAATGGCCGCCGAGCACGGGGCCAAAACCCAGGTGACTCCTTGCAAAACCAGGTGGTTTTGAGATAGGCAATTTTGATGTCGCCTCACTACGTTTTGGGCCCTTGCCTGTCGCGAGTACTGGGCCTCCCACACAAGTGAGGCACCATTTTATCGGGAGACCTGGGGAACGCTGGGTGGTAAGAAATTGTGTGAGGCCAGTGATGCCACACTTTCGCACACAAAAATGTGTGAAAAAAGTGATTTTTCAGCTAAAATTGAGGTTTGCAGGGGATTCTGGAGTGAAACGTTGGGGGATCCACGCCAGCCATACCTCCTGGAAGCCCCAGGTGTCTACTATTCAGAAATGTGTGGGTTTGGTAGGTTTCCTAGATGGCCACCGAGCACGGGGCCAAAACCCAGGTGACCCCTTGCAAAACCAGGTGGTTTTGAGATAGGCAATTTTGATGTCGCCTCACTACGTTTTGGGCCCTTGCCTGTCGCGGGTACTTGGGACTCCCACACAAGTGAGGCACCATTTTTATCGGGAGACCTGGGAAAGGGTGGGTGGTAGGAAATTTGTGTGAGGCCAGTGATGCCGCACTTCCCACACAAAAATGTGTGAAAAAAGTGATTTTTTCAGCTAAAATTGAGGTTTGCAGAGGATTCTGGGTAAGGAAACGTTGGGGGATCCACGCAAGCCATACCTCCCTGAAACCCCGGGTGTCTACTTTTCAGAAATGTGTGTGTTTGTAGGTTTCCCTAGGTGCCGGCAGAGCTAGGGTTCACAAACTACAGCTAGGCACTTTGCCAAAAAAGGGTCATTTTTCACTGCGAAATTGAGGTGTGACCACGTTGCGTTTTGCGCCGTTTCCTGACGCGGGCACTAGGCCGAACAACACAAGTGAGGTACCATTTTTCTCATAAGACTTTGGGGAGCGCGGGGTGTGCGTAAATTTGTGGATCCACGCAGATTCCAGAACTTTCCACCACAGAAATGTGGGGAAACTGTGTTTTTTTTGACAATTTTTTAGGTTTGCAAGGGATTCTGGGTAACAGAACCTGGTGGGAGGCAGTCAAGTCACCCCATCCTGGATTCCCGTGGGTGTCTAGTTTTCAAAAATGTATAGGTTTGCTAGGTTTCCCTAGGTGCCGGCAGAGGTAGGGTTCAAAAACTACAGCTAGGCACTTTGCCAAAAGCGGGTCATTTTTCACTGCGAAATTGAGGTGTGACCACGTTGCGTTTTGCGCCGTTTCCTGTCGCAGGCACTAGGCCGACCCACACAAGTGAGGTACCATTTTTCTCGTAAGACTTTGGGGAACGCGGGGTGGGTGGAAATTTGTGGATCCACGCAGATTCCAGAACTTTCCACCACAGAAATGTGGGGAAAATGTGGTTTTTTTGACAATTTTTCGGTTTGCAAGGGATTCTGGGTAACAGAACCTGGTGGGAGGCAGTCAAGTCACCCCATCCTGGATTCCCCTGGGTGTCTAGTTTTCAAAAAGTATAGGTTTGCTAGGTTTCCCTAGGTGCCGGCAGAGGTAGGGTTCAAAAACTACAGCTAGGCACTTTGCAAAAAAAGGGTCATTTTTCACTGCGAAATTGAGGTGTGACCACGTTGCGTTTTGCGCCGTTTCCTGTCGCGGGCACTAGGCCGACCCACACAAGTGAGGTACGCTTTTTCTCTGAAGACTTTGGGGAACGCGGGGTGGGTGGAAATTTGTGGATACACACAGATTCCAGAACTTTCCACCACAGAAATGTGGGGAAAATGTGGTTTATTTGACAATTTTTTAGGTTTGCAAGGCATTCTGGATAACAGAACCTGGTGGGAGGCAGTCAAGTCACCCCATCCTGGATTCCCCTGGGTGTCTAGTTTTCAAAAATTTATAGGTTTGCTAGGTTTTCCTAGGTGCCGGCAGAGCTAGGGTTCAAAAACTACACCTAGGCACTTTGCCAAAAAAGGGTCATTTTTCACTGCGAAATTGAAGTGTGACCACGTTGCGTTTTGCATCGTTTCCTGTCGCAGGCACTAGGCCGACCCACACAAGTGAGGTACCATTTTTCTCATAAGACTTTGGGGAACACGGGGTGGGTGGAAATTTGTGGATCCACGCAGATTCCAGAACTTTCCACCACAGAAATGTGGGGAAAATGTGTTTTTTGGACAATTTTTAGGTTTGCAAGGGATTCTGGGTAACATAACCTGGTGGGAGGCAGTCAAGTCACCCCATCCTGGATTCCCCTGGGTGTCTAGTTTTAAAAAATGTATAGGTTTGCTAGGTTTCCCTAGGTGCCGGCAGAGGTATGGTTCAAAAACTACAGCTAGGCACTTTGCAAAAAAAGGGTCATTTTTCACTGCGAAATTGAGGTGTGACCACGTTGCGTTTTGCGCCGTTTCCTGTCGCGGGCACTAGGCCGACCCACACAAGTGAGGTACCATTTTTCTCGGACGACTTTGGGGAACGCGGGGTGGGTAGAAATTTGTGGATCCACGCAGATTCCAGAACTTTCCACCACAGAAATGTGTGGAAAATGTGGTTTTTTTGAAAAAATTTTAGGTTTGCAAGGGATTCTGGGTAACAGAACCTGGTGAGAGCCAGTCAAGTCACCCCATCCTGAATTCCCCTGGGTGTCTAGTTTTCAAAAATGTATAGGTTTGCTAGGTTTCCCTAAGTGCCCGCAGAGCTAGGGTTCAAAAACTACAGCTAGGCACTTTGCAAAAAAAGGGTCATTTTTCACTGCGAAATTGAGGTGTGACCACGTTGCGTTTTGCGCCGTTTCTTGTCGCGGGCACTAGGCCGACCCACACAAGTGAGGTACCATTTTTCTCGGAAGACTTTGGGGAACGCGTGGTGGGTAGAAATTTGTGGATCCACGCAGATTCCAGAACTTTCCACCACAGAAATGTGGGGAAAATGTGTTTTTGTTGACAATTTTTTAGGTTTGCAAGGGATTCTGGGAAACAGAACCTGGTGGGAGGCAGTCCAGTCACCCCATCCTGGATTCCCCTGGGTGTCTAGTTTTCAAAAATGTATAGGTTTGCTAGGTTTCCCTAGGTGCCGGCAGAGCTAGGGTTCAAAAACTACACCTAGGCACTTTGCCAAAAAGGGTCATTTTTCACTGCGAAATTGAAGTGTGACCACGTTCCGTTTTGCGTCGTTTCCTGTCGCAGGCACTAGGCCGACCCACACAAGTGAGGTACCATTTTTCTCATAAGACTTTGGGGAACACGGGGTGGGTGGAAATTTGTGGATCCACGCAGATTCCAGAACTTTCCACCACAGAAATGTGGGGAAAATGTGTTTTTTTTGGCAATATTTTAGGTTTGCAAGGGATTCTGGGTAACAGAACCTGGTGGGAGGCAGTCAAGTCACCCCATCCTGGATTCCCCTGGATGTCTAGTTTTCAAAAATGTATAGGTTTGCTAGGTTTCCCTAGGTGCCCGCAGAGCTAGGGTTCAAAAACTACAGCTAGGCACTTTGCAAAAAAAGGGTCATTTTTCACTGCGAAATTGAGGTGTGACCACGTTGCGTTTTGCGCCGTTTCCTGTCGCGGGCACTAGGCCGACCCACACAAGTGAGGTACCATTTTTCTCGGACGACTTTGGGGAACGCAGGGTGGGTAGAAATTTGTGGATCCACGCAGATTCCAGAACTTTCCACCACAGAAATGTGTGGAAAATGTGTTTTTTGACAATTTTTAGGTTTGCAAGGGATTCTGGGTAACAGAACCTGGTGAGAGCCAGTCAAGTCACCCCATCCTGAATTCCCCTGGGTGTCTAGTTTTCAAAAATGTATAGGTTTGCTAGGTTTCCCTAAGTGCCCGCAGAGCTAGGGTTCAAAAACTACAGCTAGGCACTTTGCAAAAAAGGGTCATTTTTCACTGCGAAATTGAGGTGTGACCACGTTGCGTTTGCGCCGTTTCCTGTCACGGGCACTAGGCCGACCCACACAAGTGAGGTACCATTTTTCTCGGAAGACTTTGGGGAACGCGTGGTGGGTAGAAATTTGTGGATCCACGCAGATTCCAGAACTTTCCACCACAGAAATGTGGGGAAAATGTGTTTTTTTTGACAATTTTTTAGGTTTGCAAGGGATTCTGGGAAACAGAACCTGGTGGGAGGCAGTCAAGTCACCCCATCCTGGATTCCCCTGGGTGTCTAGTTTTCAAAAATGTATAGGTTTGCTAGGTTTCCCTAGGTGCCGGCAGAGCTAGGGTTCAAAAACTACACCTAGGCACTTTGCCAAAAAGGGTCATTTTTCACTGCGAAATTGAAGTGTGACCACGTTGCGTTTTGCATTGTTTCCTGTCGCAGGCACTAGGCCGACCCACACAAGTGAGGTACCATTTTTCTCATAAGACTTTGGGGAACACGGGGTGGGTGGAAATTTGTGGATCCACGCAGATTCCAGAACTTTCCACCACAGAAATGTGGGGAAAATGTGTTTTTTTTGGCAATTTTTTAGGTTTGCAAGGGATTCTGGGTAACAGAACCTGGTGGGAGGCAGTCAAGTCACCCCATCCTGGATTCCCCTGGATGTCTAGTTTTCAAAAATGTATAGGTTTGCTAGGTTTCCCTAGGTGCCCGCAGAGCTAGGGTTCAAAAACTACAGCTAGGCACTTTGCCAAAAAAGGGTCATTTTTCACTGCGAAATTGAGGTGTGACCACGTTGCGTTTTGCGCCGTTTCCTGTTGCAGGCACTAGGCCAAACCACACAAGTGAGGTACCATTTTTCTTGTAAGGCTTTGTGGAACGCGGGGTGCATGGAAATTTGTGGATCCACGCAGATTCCAGAACTTTCCACCACAGAAATGTGGGGAAAATGTGTTTTTTTGTTTGACAATTTTTTAGGTTTGCGAGGGATTCTGGGTAACAGAACCTGGTGGGAGGCAGTCAAGTCACCCCATCCTGGATTCCCCTGGGTGTCTAGTTTTAAAAAATGTATAGGTTTGCTGAGTTTCCCTAGGTGCCGGCAGAGCTAGGGTTCAAAAACTACAGCTAGGCACTTTGCCAAAAAAGGGTCATTTTTCACTGCGAAATTGAGGTGTGACCACGTTGCGTTTTGCGCCGTTTCCTGTCGCAGGCACTAGGCCGACCCACACAAGTGAGGTACCATTTTTCTCGTAAGACTTTGGGGAACGTGGGGTGGGTGTAAATTTGTGGATCCATGCAGATTACAGAACTTTCCACCACAGAAATGTGGGGAAAATTTGTTTTTTTTGACAATTGTTTAGGTTTGCGAGGAATTCTAGGTAACAGAACCTGGTGGGAGGCAGTCAAGTCACCCCATCCTGGATTCCCCTGGGTGTCTAGTTTCCAAAAATGTATAGGTTTGCTAGGTTTCCCTAGGTGCCGGCAGAGCTAGGGTTAAAAAACTACAGCTAGGCACTTTGCAAAAAAAGGGTCATTTTTCACTGTGAAAATGTGGTGCGTCCACGTTGCGTTTTGCGCTGCTTCCTGTCGCGGGCACTAGGCCTACCCACACAAGTGAGGTACCATTGTTTTTGGAAGACCTTGGGGAACGTGAGGTGGGTGGAATTTTGTGGATCCACGCAGATTCCAGAACTTTCCACCACAGAAAAGTGAGGAAAATGTGTTTTTTTTACCAATTTTTTAGGTTTGCAAGGGATTCTGGGTAACAGAACCTGGTGAGAGCCAGTCAAGTCACACCATCCTGAATTCCCCTGGGTGTCTAGTTTTCAAAAATGTATAAGTTTGCTAGGTTTCCCACAGTGCCCGCAGAGCTAGGGTTCAAAAACTACAGCTAGGCACTTTGCAAAAAAAGGGTAATTTTTCATTGTGAAAATGTGGTACGTCCACGTTGCATTTTGAGCCATTTCCTGTTGTGGGCACAAGGCCTACCCACACAAGTGAGGTACCATTTTTATCGGGAGACTTAGGGTAACACAGAATTGTAGAGCAACTGATATTACCTATTGACTTTCAATGCATTTCTGCCTTCCAAATGAAAGACAATGTGTAAAAAATAAGTCATTTTGAAAAATGACCTATAATTCTCATGCTAGTATGGGTACTCCCAATTTCGGAAATGTGCAAATATCTACTGTTTCTAAAATCTACATTTTGTTCCCATTTCAGAAATACATAGGTGTCTTTCATAACAATTTTTCCATGTATACATTTTCCCAAAATAATTGCTATATACCCGGTACATAATAAAAAACCATTGCAAGATGCTGCTCAGTTATTGGCTCTGGATTCGTCGGGTTCTTGGTGAACCTACAAGTCCTATATATCCCCACAACCAGAAAGGTCCAGCGGATATAATGGTATATTGCTTTCAAATAGCAGTCATAATTCGAAGAAGTTACAGGTGAAAACGTTGACACAAATGGCTGTTTTTTTCAACTAATTTTCAATTTTTCCTTCATTTAACTGTTAGTTTCTATAAGGAAAACTTTAAGGATCTACACAAATGACCCCTTGCTGAATTCAAAATTGTGTCTACTTTTCAGAAATGTATGGCTTTCCAGGATCCATTATTGGTTTCATACCCATTTCTACCATTAACTGGATGGAGGTTGAAAGCACAAAAAATAGCAAAAAGTAGGATATGTCCCAGAAAAATGCCAAAACTGTGTAAAAAAAGTTGGTTTTCTGACAAAATTCTGCTTGTCCCTGAAAGCTGGGAAGATGGTGATTTCAGCACTACAACCCCTTTTTTGATGCCATTTGCAGGGAAAAAACAAGACGCTTTCATCTGTAGCCCTTTTTTCGCATTTTTCCCAAAAAAAACAAAATTTTGCTGTATTTTGGCTAATTTCTCGGTCCCCTCCAGGGGAATCCACAAACCCTGGGTACCTTTACAATCCCCATGATGTTAGAAAAAAAGGACGCAAATTTGACGTGGATACCTTATGTGGTCAAAAAGTTACAGGGGCCTAAGCGCGCACTACCCCAAATAGCCAAAAAAAGGCTTAGCACAGGGGGGGAAAAGGCCTAGCAGCGAAGGGGTTAATCACTCACTTATAGAGTCAGTCACGCACCTACTAAATCAACCATACAGAGACTTATACACCCACTCATTCTTCAATACGCCTTTCCCTAAATATATTAAACATATTTAAACTTTACAGAAACACACAGTCACTGGATGATGTCATCAGTGATGTCATCAGTGATGTCATTTGAGATGTCATCAGTGATGTCATCAGTGATGTCACTGACCATGTCATGAGTGATGTAATATGTGACGTCATCAGCAGTGCATTGCGGGGGCGCGAGTTATAGTTAGCTGAACTAACTATAACGGGGAATTTCACGGGTTTTGTACGAGTGCAATGTCCAACTAACTATAACTTTCCCTAAAACCTATGGTTTTTCAGTGAATTTCTAAGGTTTTTTAAATGCTAATTTCTAACTATAACGTGCCTGAAACCTATGGTTTTTTCAGTGAATATATATATATATATATATAACACTAAGCAAATAAAGTACTATATAACTAAAGCTTACAAAACAAAGCAGAAAACAGCATTACTTACAATATTAAGAAATATAATTTTATAATATTATCAACATCAAAATTTTCCAATAAAGTTAACAAAGCAACATTCTTACCTTCAATAGTATGTTCCCCTGATGTTCTAGACGCCGCAATATTTTAGCAGCAATATTATTTATGAACAATATTATTGAGTCAATATTAAGGTGCAATAACCAATAGGGCATGTAGCAATGATTAAAGGGTAAGAGAAAGTTTACGTACCAGTAGTCTTTATTGCGTCAAGTACACTCTTCCTCGTCCCATTGCTTCCTGATCCTGCTCTTTCACTTTGGCCAGAAACTGGAAGAGTGTATGCTGTGTAATGCGATTCCCAGTAATTTATCTGCCCTTTCCTGCACTAAGTGAAACTAGCAGCATTTGTGCTTGGCCATGTTAAAGGGTCAGGCCTGACGGGATTTGTACTGTACCAATTATTGCCAAATAGATACATAAAATCAAGCCAAATAATGCTATATGTGAGAACAAATAGCCAATATGACTGAAGAAGAAGTTAAGAAGAAATGACTGTGGAGACTGTGTTTGGAGGCAGGAAGTGAGTGGAATAATATTCAGAAGCTCACATCTTGGGGATGACAGCATCAGTGAACATATGAGGATGGCTAATGGTTTAGCAACATTAAGGATGTGAATCTGGGGGTGTTGTTTGCGGACTGGGACTTTGAGTGGCTGAGTAAGACTAACGTGGGCTATTTTTTCCCTATAACATGTCTGTTATTGTAACTGTTGTCGTGTAGTTCCTATAAAACCTATACAGGATCTGCGCGTTCGGACAGCCTACACTGTACGATTGGTGTCAGACTGATTCTGAACACCCCCACCGGGTATGTTGGCCTTTTGTATCAGCTAGCTCACAGTGCAACTAGAATCTCCTCCTACCAAGGAGAGAATAGTTCCTGGCAACCATCGAACATGACAACCCTGATCCCTCAGGACCGTGGAAACAATATACTACTTTTCGCTCAGTCACTCGTGCTTACTTAGTCTGTCTTAGAGAGGTACATCGAATAAACAGGCTGGGCGTTTGCAATAAGTATTTATTGAACAGTTGTCATTCTGGTGTAAAATCTATGAGCTGCAACAACCATTAGACAGTAAAAGATATAAATGATTAGCAGTACTATGAAAGTAAACGGATGGTATAGCTCTACCATCTTGCAGTAAACATGAATACATACGAGTATATAAAAGACATGACACTAAAAAGATGCGTACTCCTACGATGCCTCCCTAACTAGATGTACCTAAGTGTACCTAGCATGTGTGTAGGTGTTAAGCCAAGAATCCCTCTAGGATAAAGTCAACCCCATTACCTGAATCAAGAGACTGTGGACACCCCGCGAGGGATGTTAGACCACTGCGAGCTGGAGTGTCTGCATGCAGAAACCTCAGCGTCTCTGGTCAGTGTTTTGGCCGGGAAGTCCTGGTCTCCTCTGTCTATCTTAGCAAGATGTGATATATATATATACCCATAGGTCTCCCCAGGGGTCCTGCCTCGCTGTATTACTGTGTCGGTCTAAGGATGACGTCGGGCATGAACTTTATACATAGATATTATACAGGAGATGGTAGTCCTGCTGTGCTTCCAAGAATCCTCATGCATAATGTATGAGATTTCAAACTAGGGAAAACCTGCGTTCTGAATGCAGTGTCGTATCTAGGTAAAAGGTCAGTCCCTGTAAACCGTTATAAGTGTAATGTAGGGAAGAATATAGGTGAAGGGTAACGAAGTTACCTGGGCCTATATTATGGTACCTATATGGAATATAACACTGTGTCTCTGGATCTCCCAATGGATTACATGTTTGGGATTTTTACAGTGCCCTGTGAATGCAAGCAGATATAAAATGTCATAATTAGGGGTGGTTGATAAATTCTGCTCCGCCGGCAAAGTTTGCGGAGTTTTGACCACCCTGCATTACGCTTGTAACACAGAGTCCCAGCCAAACTCCACCAACCCCCACAGGGCGGGATTTTTTCAAGAGCGCAGCTTACCAACAGTAAGTTGGAGAGAGAGAATTGGCATCCCCCAGTATGATTTTCTCGGCGCTAGGAGGGCATCCGGCTAGATTTTCTCAATGTGGGTAGTCGCAGGCAGTCACGACCTCTCGCAGTGAGAAGGCTGCAGCTCGAGTAGAAAGTCTACTCAAGCTGCAGCAAAGAAGCAGAACTCTCTGGTGCACCGCATGGTGCCATTTGCTCTAATTATGCAGTGCGGAACAAGCTCTAAGCACTAAAAATCAGCGCAAGCACGCAACGTGCCAATTTCTGCTCATTCGCGGAACTGCGCAAAATTTCACTGAGTTTTCATGTAACTCTGCAAAATTTCGCGGACTGAAACTCCACGAGTCCAGCCCAGCCCTAGTCATGATATCCCTCCCTGAAGGTACTTTGGACTACACTTATTTATCACCCTTTAAAAGGAAGTCATTTCAAAAAAATCACTGGTGCGATACGGCCCTTTTCAAAAAGCAATATTTTGTCTTAGCTGTGTGCATTATTTGCTCATTGAGAGGAGAAGACAGGTTGAGAGGTGGAGGTTTCGAAGGAGACTATTACAGTGGATTTGCCTGAATGTTATAGTCACAGCAATGAGCTGTGAGGGTAGCTGCCTCAAATAACTCAACCTTCGGCTACTATTCACATAATGAATAAAACTAAATATGTTTTTAAAAATCAGTTGTGACATCATTTCTTCAGTTGTCATAC
Organism: Calotriton arnoldi; assembly: GCA_963921515.1. Taxonomy (NCBI): domain Eukaryota; kingdom Metazoa; phylum Chordata; class Amphibia; order Caudata; family Salamandridae; genus Calotriton; species Calotriton arnoldi. Next base: position 679,291 of record CAWUFW010005214.1, on the reverse strand, counting down.
ATCTGATTACCTATGACTTTAGAGTGCAGACTTTATAAGAGGAATATCAGGTACACGCAGCATTTTCGCATTGCTCTGTTTTGTAAGTTAAAGAGATATAACGTTGATTTTGTGAAAATGTGTATATTTAGATTAAATGAGACAGCTAATGAGACAGTAATGAATACTTTATGTGAGTTGTTTACTTTACAAATCATGACCAAACGCCTTTCAATCTGTATCCTATAAGAAGAAACAATCAACATGATTATACACTAAGGGCCAAATTTATCAAAGAGTTGAGTCACCCGTTGCAGGGCGCAAGAGCGACACAACTCTCAAGTTAGATTTAGCAAACCACGGAAGGACACCTTGAGTAGCTTGATAAATCTAGAGTAAAGCAACACAGCGTAAATCGCTGTATTGTGTTACTCTGTCCCAGGGAGTCGTTCCTCGGGCGGAGCATAGGTTTTCCCAGATTTACCATTACTGGCAGACCCGAGAATGCGTCAAAATGCTACGCATCCTCAGGGGAGTCATAACGAGTAGAAATATCTTTATTTCTCCTTGTTTTTCCTCTTTCTATTTGTGCTGCATTCTGCAGCACATAGAAAGAGGAAAATGCCTCAGGGGATTGTGTTTGCGCAGGAAGATGTTTTTTCCTGCACAAACAATCCTGCTTACAATGCAAGCACCCTTGAACCATGGTGCAAGGGTGCCTGCATTGGCACTAGGCACTACATTGTGCACCAGCGCAGGGAAATGACAGGAATACGCTATATACTATTAAATATGGTGCATTCCTGCATTTTCCCTATCATGCAGCACAGCACAGTGCAGCAAGGTGGCTTGCTGCACTGTGTGAGTTTTTGATAAATATACCCCTAAATTATCTCAGAATGCCAAATTACCACATTCCTTTCCTACTAATATAAATAGAATCTGAATATATTGAGACAGCAAATCAACTTAAGGGCTCAAGCTCACGTTTGGGCACATAATGCGCATATTTGCGCAAGCGATTTGCAGTAGGTGAAACCCACCGCCAATGATGAAAAGAAATGGCAGACTTTTACCTTTGGCTTGTTATTCCCTATTCAGAAGAGCCCAACTTATAATCGAGCCCATATTGAGAACCAGCTAATTTGCACACCCCAGGCTGTTGCACATTAGTGGGTGCGCAATTTACTCGCAATTTTCGCAGCCTCATCAGGCCCATGGTGTATTTCTCCATTATTGTAAATCATGCATGGGGCCTGTAGTCTCAGCATGTAGTCATTATTGTACAAATATCTTCTTTGCACTGTGATCTACTTGACTTCTGACTCTCTGAGCATTCATGCCCCCTGATGAAATGAGAGAAAACAAACATTTTAGAGTTTCCAAAAGCTCTTTTAAAAGCACATTATTCCTGTCAGCAGATGCCTTGACAGTTACTCAGCCACTTCTGGGGGTCCTCCTTTTAGCAGAAACAACATCTTCCCTGAGTGGAATTCACTGTGTGGCATTCACAAATAAGAGCAACTGTGTTTGCAGTAATAGAACCCACTGCCTGATGAGAAAAGAGCCCTGCCGAGAACTAGTTTGAATTGGATGCATTTAGACTGGGGGGCTGGCAGAGAGCCAGCTCTCCTGTGCCTGAAGATGTTTCAAATTGGTTTGTAGATACAATCTGATGTCATTTGTCCATCATTAACACAGAATGTGGCATCTCATAATAGTTATGGTTTACTGTGTTTAACACTTTTTCCATTTACCACACAAGTGTCTGATGGTGTTTAAGGCAGGGGCATTTGACTATCGCCCCAAAATAATTTGTCTTGTGTGGTTCCAAAGTTTACCGTGATTATCAAAATCTAACAAATTGGCAAATGAATTCTGGGGAAAAAAACGTCCCATTTATCGAATCAGATAGTTGCATTTAAAGGTAAACAAGCCTTTGCCCACTGCTTGAGGACAGACGCTCAATAGCCTAAGCAGGAATGAATGTATCTTTGCATCAAAAACAGAAGGAAGTAATTTAAAAATACATAAACAATTGTTGAAGTTTAAGTGTATACAGCAACAAAATCAGAAATAGTGGACATTGTTCAAACATGAGATTTTAGAGAACATAGGGGCACATGCATCAAGGTAGGCATTTGCGATTCCTTAATAGCGATTATTAAGGAATCGCTATTAAGGAATCACAATTGCCTATGCATGTAGGTTTCGCTAAAAAAATAGCGATTCCTACACATTTCCTATTAGCGAATCGCAAATTGCGATTCGCTAATAGGGAACGCTTTCCCATTCATTCCTATGGGCCTAGAGGCCCATAGGAATGAATGGGAATCCATTTGCAATTTGCGATTACCAAATAGGTAATCGCAAATTGCGAATGCAATTTCAAGGGTGCTAGGGGACCAAAAGGCCACCCTGATGCACCCCCAAAATTGGCATGTGTGCACATGCGGTGCACACACATGCCCCAAGGGCATGTGTGTGCGCCACATGGCACTTAGAAAAATGCAATTTTTTGCATTTTTCTAAGGAATTGCAAATTACCATCAACTTGAAGTTGATGGTAATTTGCTATTCCTTAATGCAAAGTCGCAATCTGAGATTGCTTCTTGAAAATTGCGATTCCCTAACTGCATTCGCAAAATAGGTAATCGCAAATTTTGCGATTACCTATTTTGCGAATGGCTTTGGACTTGATGCATCCCAAATGGCTAATTACCGGTGGCAAAGAGGCCAATTCTGCAAATCGGCCCGTTTGCGACCAGTAAGTAGCTTGATGCATGTGCCCCATAGTATTTATTACCATGGATCTCTTTGTGAATTCATGACAGGCCTAAAAAATATGTACATTTGGTTGAGAACCAAGTTTATTACCAAATTTACTTTGCTGAATTTAGTCAACGTCTGCAAATCTTTGGCTTGCAAGTTTACAAGGCACAGACGTGTGTAACTAGTTTGTAAATTGCTGCCATCATCTTTACACTATGCCAATACACTGAATAAAAGGCTCCCTCATAGACTGAAAAGCGATACATTACAAGTAAATATCGACCGTGCATCACAATGCACCTTTGTGCAGCCAGATAAAGGGAGAACAGCACTTAAACAATTGAGAGACATTCGACTCAATTTATGTTAGGTTTTGGGGCATTTAACTCATTTGAGAATGCTCGGATGCTTTAAAACAGAACCCCTTCCAGCTATATGGCGCACATTATGCAGCAGATGCCACTGCACTGAGCTCAGCTGCAAGCAGCCGCTAATTCCCAATTTCACAGACTCCTCTCTTGATACAGGAGTATCTGAAAGCATTTTTCATGCAGTGGTGTCCCACAGTATTTAGCTATTTGAGAAAATATATGTTTCCAATCGCTTGCCAAGTACATAACAGCAGGCACAGTTATTTTTGGCCTGGCAGCTGCTAGTACCTGAATATTTCTTCTAACAGTAAAAAAATATTTTCAAACTATACAGAAGCAGAGTTTGCTAATGCTTTTGGATCACTAAAAGCCCCTAGCAGCTTTCCATTCTTCATGTAAAAAATGTCTGCCTCTGTTCATCCTCTTTGAAATCGATACCGGTTTAACTGCGACATGTAGGCCTTACTAACTCGCTGCCGGATATCAGAAGTATATGAATCGCTTAATCCAGATCTTTGATACTGCAGTCATCTGATTATATATCACAGTCGTGCTCTGTTGTGCAGTAGGCGGATATGGCTGGCCCCGCTTATAGCATGCTATAACTAGGACTCTAAGGGCCAGATGTATCAAGACTTTTTGCGTTCGCAAACGGGCAGATTCGCAGAATGCTTTTCCGATGTAGCAAATGCAATTTTGTGATTCGGTAAACTGTTACCGAATTGCAAAATGGGTTTGCAATTCGGTATTAGGAAGGGGCATGTTTAGGGTGTCCCTTCTTAATACCGAATTGCATCAGTATGTATGAATGTTTTGTGACGGTAATTGCGGTCGCAAAACATTCGCATTTTACCACCTACTTCAAGTAGGTGGTAAAATGGGAAGGGGTCGCCAAGGGACCCCTTCCCCTTTGTGAATGTTTGTAAAACCATTTTTAAGAGCAGGCAGTGGTCCCACGGCCCACTGCCTGCTCTTGAATTATGAAAAGAAAACTTTAAATTTTTCTTTTTGTAAAGCATCCCGTTTTCCTTTAAGGAAAACTGTCTGCTTTACAAAAAAAAAGATTGCTTTATTTAAAAGCAATCACAGACATGGTGGTCTGCTGATCTCACCAGGCCACCATCCCTGGGATTTTTGTGATTCCTAGGGGATCGCAAATTGCGACCTACCTTATTATTATTCATGAGGTAGGTCATTTGCGACCCCCTAGGAATTGCAAAAGGTGTACTATACACCTTCATACATTCCATTTCGCGATTTCCTAATTGCAAATCCTTGTGATTTGCAATTAGGAATTCGCAAGATGGTATCTTCATACATCTTGCCCTAGGCGAATGGGCATAGCTTTTACACAGTAACCTAGTGACCTCTTACTTACAGCTTCACTCAAAGTTGATTGCTGACAAAATTGTTTATTGATAAAATTGTGATTGTTGACTTAATGATATACTTAGGAAAAGTGGTTTTTGCATATAACTGTCGATTAAGGAACATTGAAGCACCCGAAAAAGGAGAGATAAAGGCAATGAGGTAGCAATGGCATCAGGTCCAGGGGCCCCTTTCATGACGCTGGGCCCTGCCACCACTGCACCTATTGCACTATTGATTATGATGCCACTGAAACAATGCATTGGGGCCATACTTTTATGTTACAGCTATTTGGATTAACTGGTTATTTATTTGAGACTGCAGTTTAGCATGTTGTACAACTGTAGGTATTTAGGCCCGGATTTATCAAGGCTTTTTGTCAACCGTGGACCATGCAAGGTGACACAAAACCTAGAATGAGAGTTACCAAGCCACGCAAGGCCACCTTGAATGGACCTGCATGGCGTGGTGAAGCTGGAGTAACACAAGGCAATGCAAGTCACTGCCTTGCATTACTCTATCCTGGGAAGGTGCTGCATGTATGGATCGTGGGTGTTCCCATGCATGTCCCCATGGATTTTGGCGTATTCCCAGATTTACCAAGACTAGTAAACCTGGGAATGCATCAAATGGTATGCCTTCCCAGACAAGTTTCAAGAAGGAGAAATATCTTTATTTCTCCTTGTTGTTTCCTTCTGCAGCACACATAGGAAGAGGAAAATGCCTCTGAAGATTGTTTTTGTGCAAGAAAGGGTTCTTTTCTGCACAAAAACAATCTTGCTTGCAATTGCGCCACGACTCAAGGGTGCCTGCATTGGCACTATGGGATGAGGCCTATGCCACCAGAGCATCACTTTTTATAATGCTCCGGTGATGCAGGCCTTTCAATCATATCTATGAGGTGACACAAAGCCATCCTGCATGGCTTTGCATGGCCTTATAGATATGGAGCAAGGCAAGGCAGCACAAAGTCATCAAGGAGGCATTCCATGGGCATTCGAGCTCTAAGTTCTTCTCTTAACCAGGTTAATACTGCTCAAGTTGACTATATCTTGAGCATAAATGTCAGAACTGATCCCACTAGGATTCGATCAGCTGGTCTCACAAGATTTCAATAGCCAGCCGTGGCCCGTGCAGGTAAGAGAGGTGGGGCAGTGGGGCCGCGTTGGGGGGGGGATTAGACAGACGACGACGAGGGAAAATTAATATTTATTTAATTTTCCTTCGTGGTGGTCTGTCGAATCCACCCCCCAACGTGGCCTCACTGCTCTTACCTGCACGGGCTGCAGCTGTCAGTAGCGTACTATTAACAATGCAAAACATTGCTGCCTTTTCACAAACCTCTGTTTTTGCTCCATGCTTTGGATGTCGAAACAGCTACGTTTCTATCAGCTTTAAAACACTTTTTAAATTCCCTGCAGCAAAACATATGGTGATTGTCTTTTGCAACAGACGCCACTGAAGGGAGCAGTGAAAGAGTTTGTTTATCATAAATGCACATATTGTGGAAAGAGACTCTGTTAAAATATCTTAGTTTTGTACTGCAGCAGGAAAACAGAAAATTCATAACATCTATGTTTCACGAATGAGCATTAATCCTTAAACACCCATTCATTTTCAACAAGAACTTCTATTTGTAAAATGTTTCAATTATAAAACGTTTGGAATTTCAGAAAGCATTTACAATACCTTGAAACAATGCCGGACAATATTGTTCAGAGCATGTGCATGGCTGTAAGAGGTTTCCCGTGATTGACCTGGAATGCAGGCCTGGTCCGCAGGCAAAACACTGCGGGTTAGATTAAAATAACCCTATAAGGTTAACAATTTACTTCTCTCTAATAGCAAGAACTTTTATTATTGAGAAACAGCTTGTCAAGCGATGAGGTAAACCTTTTTACATATTGGGGTCTATTCACAAAAAAGAAAACATTTTGCGCACTTGAATTAGTTTCACTAATTTACATACCCACTCATGCTATTTGTACATTTCTGGTCAGAGATCTCCTTCTTCGAATGGCCTTTCCCTTGTGTGCATAGACCTCTGTCATAAGTGTGGAGGCACTGGAAAAAGGGGAACATGTAATTATTGAATGGGCGAGCTTCATGAAAAAGTAAGGGAAATTTAAGGCGGGGTTAAAGGAGGGACATCCAAATACTAAAACACTCCTGCAAAAAAGCAAGACAGTTACTATTCACACAGTTTACATCTACATCGACAACAATAGTACTTCTGACATAACAAGCTCAAATCTACTTCATGCAAGCATTCCAATTACTGCTACCGCAGGAAGCTGGACATAACACTAACATCACTTATGGAAAATAGGAAATAAAAAAGAAATGAAAGTTTTAAAATATTTTTTGCGAAATTATTATATAGGTCGAAAAATAAAAGTAAAACAGTATGAAACTTAAATAAAACACATATTCCAACACATGCAACACACCTGGAAATGCAAGAGGGAGGGGAGTGAACATTCAGGGCTTGTCACACATCATCAATAGTCGAACCTCATTATGACATAACCAATCACACACACCCTGCTCATACGAGACAGACCGAAAACAGTGGATGTCTGTGTTACCTTAATCCTCATTTTGAGGAACAATTATTTAATGAGAAGTGAGAGGATTTACAGGCAGTGGATCAACATCATTGGTATGTTCAGGGAACCATTCATTGCTAGATACCTCTCCTCAGCTGATGATATCCATGGCATAGTTGCAGACTGAGAGCATGAGTTCAGTTCACCTATAAGCCCCTCCCATATCGGACTTGCATGCCTAAATTATGGCTGCACTCCACTACCTGGCCATTCGACATCTCAAGAGAGTCAGTGGAGTCACTGTGGCCACATCAGAGGCAAGCAAATCATGATGCTTGTGACAGGTACTGAGACACATCCCAGCTGAGTTCTCCAGTTTATTACCCTACCACAGTCAGATGTACTCCTGCCTCTGTTGACAAAGCAATGCATATGGGAACTATTTGACATAAAGGCAGAATGTACTTAGAACAATTTTGACAGTTTACTTTTTGGAACCAGCAGTGTTAGAAGCTGTACATGAGGGACGTGTCTGTGATTGTGATACAAGAACTAACATTGAAATAGAGTTGTTGAGTTCCTGCCTGGCTTTGCGTTTTCATTCCCAGTAGTAAGCAGGACATATAGAAGATGAGGATGCATGATGGTGAGTTTGTGATACTTCAGGGGGAAAACATGGAGATGGTACTTGGTCTTCTTCCCGGAAGGGTATTTACAACCTGCATCTTAGAGAAGTATTACTTTGCCCACCTCCTTTTGTTTTACAATTTTTTCTTGAATTTCCTTACAATGCATATCTTGACATAGGTCCTTATTACGAGTTTGGCAGTGTGGCAGCGGGCCGCCATGCCAGCGCCCCGCTGCCACACAGCCAAAGTTGTCCACACACCGCCCGCCAGATTACGAGTTCATTCGTCAGCTGGCGGGCAGTGCTTTGGCACTCCCACTGCAGTGCCTTTTAAAGGCTCATATCTGGGCCTTAGAAAGGCACCGCAATGGGAAAGCCAAAGCACATTCCTGCACGGCATGGACTGTGCAGTCCATGCCATGCAAGAACAGGGGGTGCATACTGACAGGGGGGCACATGCACCCCCAGGCCCAAAGGCAACAGGGGGCATTGTAGGGCCCCCTTAGTTTCCTCATGCTACACTTTTCATGGCGGACTCACCGCCATGAAAACTGTGGTGGTGAGGAAACTCATCATATGCTTGCCGATGTTGCTGCGGCACTGCCAGCATATTGCGGCCTCAAACCACTGCGCAACTGCCGGGAGATTACAGATCCCCAGCGGTTGCTGTGGTACTATGGACTGCCGTAGTCGTAATAAGGCCCATAGTCTGACAGTTCCTGCCATATGGCTGCCTTCTTCTCTCCACTGAGAGCACATGGAGGCAGACCATGTAATTCTTTGTAATGAACAACTAAAAAGGTAACTTCAAGGTATGTTCCCTCAGTGAAATTCCTCTATCTCTTGAGTGGTGCTTGCTGCACCTTGAAGTCTGAAGCTCTTCTGTTGTTTCACGTTAGTGGCACAGTCCAAGAGGAAGAGGGTAGAGCTTAGGGTGTTGGGTGTAATTATGGGATTGCAGGGTTATACTCAAAGGCACACAATTGGGCTAGAAGCATAGGAGATGAGTAGGGGGATGAGTAGCAAAGGCCAAAATAGGTTTATACTGGTACTATACTCCACTGACGTGGCATAGCTGGGATAAAAACATTCATTACTATGCTGGAGAGGCTGTGGAAAAGAGGGCATCTCGATCCACTTATTATGACAATACCCCAAATTGATCAAATACTGGTCAGAGCTGCTGAATACTATCAATACAATCTTTCAAACTTCTAACCCTTGTTTCCCAGCGTACACCAACTATGGCTCTCCAAATGCCACAAAAGGATCCTCCAAACTCCATGAGAGGTATTCAGAGATCAATGTCCTTTTGTGCGGCAAAACTAACGATTGCATCATTGTGGGGAAAGGGGAATGTTCCTGAGTTACAGGAGTGGTACTGAATAGGATAACTGCAGTATATGCAGAAACTACTCAAGTCACTATAGAGAAGAGTAGAGAATTTTGAGACTGAATTGGCTTCCCTCCTTGAATATCATGAAATTGAAGATAGGGCATTAACATACCCTAAGTATGTCACTGTGCATAGAATAATACCACCTCAAAAGTTACAAATGCCAGCAATGAGGTGAGTAACTCACAGCAGCAAGGCTGAACCTGGAAGGAACATGACGGAGACTATGGATCTTCTTATTGGACCAATGTAATGGATAGGAGGGTTGGGGTGGATTGGATGATAAATATTTAGTCTTTCTTTTGTATTACACTCATATCTCTCTTGATGGTCAGTGAATACAGGCAATGATATGTGTTGGACCAAATTAATAAAAAAGATTTAATCCTTAATTTCTTTAGAGAAATCTTAGCAACATGCCCTAATCAAAATGGAAATTTATAATTTTGTTTGGTTAGAAAATCGTGGGTAAAAGTGGAAAGTGTTTCAGAGTCAATCATTAGTACTCTAGGTGTATGTTCACAAGACCCAGACTGGCCAGACACAGAGATAAAATATCTATTTAAAAATTGTGCATCTCACCTTTTAGTAGTAGGGGGTCGGTCCAAAACAGGCTGTGATCAAGGTGGTGGGGTAGTGGTTGCAGGACTGACCAATTACCATAGGTTAGTTAACTGCCACAAGAAGCTGGAAAAATAAAACAGCAGACAAATAATTCTAACTGTTTCAAACATGTTCTATGTACCCCAACGGGAGATCCATTAACATAAACAGACAATGTGTCTATGTAGGAAATTGCAGAAAATTGCAAAAAATGTCTTTGTTTGACTATAGGAGTTTTTCGCAGGATGGTGGCCTATTGTGAGTGTACATGCTCCAATATGACTTTGGATTTACCTCTATGAACAAACTTTCCTTTGCAGTTATTCGATTTATCAAGCTCAGTCCCCTAAATCAGAGATTGTTTAAGCCACCTTTCACTGAAGCTTCCAACCATTCATATTGGGTAGGCAGAAGGTCACGTTGGAGAAAGTTTGTGGTTATTAAAAAAAAACCTCAGCAATCCTTGTACCATAAATAAATGGCTTGAAGAGCTTAACATTACCAGACTGGAGTTGAAGTCTTCAAATGTTTCAATTTTCTGAATGGAACAGCTTTACTGCTAGAGGTGCTGGTCACTGCTTATATGTATATTACATCCCATTATTTGTAGTTATTCAAATTTAATATTGACTCCAGAATATTGGCTACCAAAATATCGCTGGATGGTAGGAAATTTGTGTCAGCCCGGTGATCCCACAACTTTCCCACACAGAAATTTGAGAAAAAAGTGATTTTTTCAGCTAAATTTGAGGTTTGCAGGGGATTCTGGTTAGGAAAACGTTGGGTGTGTCCACACAAGCCATACATCCCTGGACTCCCCTGGGTGTCTAGTTTTAAGAAATGTGTGGGTTTGGTAGGTTTGCCTAGATGGCTGCCGAGCCCGGGGCCAAAAACCCAGGTGACACCCTTTGCAAAACCAGGTCGTTTTGTGATAGGTCATTTTGATGTCTCCACAATATGTTTTGGGCCCTTGCCTGTTGCGAATACTTGGCCCACCCAGGCGAGTGAGGTACCATTTCTATCAGGAGACTTAGGGGAACGCTGGGTGGTAGGAAATTTGTGTCAGCCCAGTGATCCCACAACTTTCCCACACAGAAATATGAGATAAAAGTTATTTTTTCAGCTAAATTTAAGGCTTGCAGGGGATTCTGGGTAGAACAACGTTGAGGGGTCCATGCAAGCCATACCTCCCTGGACTCCCCCGGGTGTCTAGTTTTCAGAAATGTGTGGGTTTGGTAGGTTTCCCTAGATGACCACCGAGCCGGGGGCCAAAAACCCAGGTGACTCCCCTTGCAAAACCAGGTCGTTTTGTGATAGGTAATTTTGATGTCTCCACAATACGTTTTGGGCCCTTGCCTGTCGCGGGAACTTGGCCCACCCATGCGAGTGAGGTACCATTTTTATCGGGAGACCTGGGGGAATGCTGGGTGGTAGGATATTTGGGTCAGCCTGGTGATCCCACAACTTTCCCACACAGAAATCTGAGAAAAAAGGGATTTTTTCAACTAAATTTGAGGTTTGCAGGGGATTCTGGGTAGAAAAACGTTCTGAGGTCCACGCAAGACACACCTCTCTGGACTGCCACGGGTGTCTAGTTTTCAGAAATGTGTGGGTTTGGTAGGATTCCCTAGATGGCCGCCGAGCCCGGGGCCAAAAACCCAGGTGACCCCCCCTGCAAAACCAGGTCATTTTGTGATAGGTAATTTTGATTTCACCACAATATGTTTTGGGCCCTTGTCTGTGGCGGGTACTTGTCCCACCAACACTAGCGAGGTACCATTTTATAGTCCAGTGAGGTATGGCTTGCGTGGATCCCCCAACGTTTTCTTACCCAGAATCCCCTGCAAACCTCAAATTTAGCTGAAAAATCACTTTTTCCACACTATTTGGTGCGAGATCACCATGCCAGCACAAATGTCCTACCACCTTGCGCTCCCCTTAGTCTCCCTAGTAAAATGATACCTCACTTGTGTGGCTGTTCAATGCAGAATTGGCTAAAAACGTATTTTTAAAAAAAGTAGCACTTAGAATTCGCTGTGCTATACCCTTAATCCCTATGTTTTTGGCTCTTCCCAGTCACAGGCCCTTGCCCCACCCACATAAGTGAGGTATCATTTTACTCAGGAGACTGAGGGGAGTGCTGTGTGGTAGAACATTTGTGCTGGCATGGTGATCCCACACAAAAATATGTAGAAAATGTGTTTTTTTTAGCTAAATTTGAGGTTTGCAGGGGATTCTGGGTAGGAAAACGTTGGGTGTGTCCACACAAGCCATACATCCCTGGACTCCCCTGGGTGTCTAGTTTTAAGAAATGTGTGGGTTTGGTAGGTTTGCCTAGATGGCTGCCGAGCCCGGGGCCAAAAACCCAGGTGACACCCTTTGCAAAACCAGGTCGTTTTGTGATAGGTCATTTTGATGTCTCCACAATATGTTTTGGGCCCTTGCCTGTTGCAAATACTTGGCCCACCCAGGCGAGTGAGGTACCATTTCTATCAGGAGACCTAGGGGAACGCTGGGTGGTAGGAAATTTGTGTCAGCCCAGTGATCCCACAACTTTCCCACACAGAAATATGAGATAAAAGTTATTTTTTCAGCTAAATTTAAGGCTTGCAGGGGATTCTGGGTAGAACAACGTTGAGGGGTCCATGCAAGCCATACCTCCCTGAACTCCCCCGGGTGTCTAGTTTTCAGAAATGTGTGGGTTTGGTAGGTTTCCCTAGATGACCACCGAGCCGGGGGCCAAAAACCGAGGTGACTCCCCTTGCAAAACCAGGTCGTTTTGTGATAGGTAATTTTGATGTCGCCACAATACGTTTTGGGCCCTTGCCTGTCGCGGGAACTTGGCCCAGCCATGCGAGTGAGGTACCATTTTTATCGGGAGACCTGGGGGAATGCTGGGTGGTACGATATTTGGGTCAGCCTGGTGATCCCACAACTTTCCCACACAGAAATCTGAGAAAAAAGGGATTTTTTCAGCTAAATTTGAGGTTTGCAGGGGATTCTGGGTAGAAAAACGTTGGGAGGTCCACGCAAGACACACCTCTCTGGACTGCCACGGGTGTCTAGTTTTCAGAAATGTGTGGGTTTGGTAGGATTCCCTAGATGGCCGCCGAGCCCGGGGCCAAAAACCCAGATGACCCCATCCTGCAAAACCAGGTCATTTTGTGATAGGTAATTTTGATTTCACCACAATATGTTTTGGGCCCTTGTCTGTGGCGGGTACTTGTCCCACCAACACTAGCGAGGTACCATTTTATAGTCCAGTGAGGTATGGCTTGCGTGGATCCCCCAACGTTTTCTTACCCAAAATCCCCTGCAAACCTCAAATTTAGCTGAAAAATCACTTTTTCCACACTATTTTGTGCGAGATCACCGTGCCAGCTCAAATGTCCTACCACCTTGCGCTCCCCTTAGTCTCTCTAGTAAAATGATACCTCACTTGTGTGGCTGTTCAATGCAAAATTGGCTAAAAACGTATTTTTAAAAAAATGTAGCACTTAGAATTCGCTGTGCTTTACCCTTAATCCCTATGTTTTTGGCTCTTCCCAGTCACAGGCCCTTGCCCCACCCACATAAGTGAGGTATCATTTTACTCAGGAGACTGAGGGGAGTGCTGTGTGGTAGAACATTTGTGCTGGCATGGTGATCCCACACAAAAATATGTAGAAAATGTGTTTTTTTAGCTAAATTTGAGGTTTGCAGGGGATTCTGGGTAGGAAAACGTTGGGGGATCCATGCACGCTATACCTCGCTGGACTCCCCTGGGTGTCTAATTCTCAGAAATGTGTGTATTTGGTAGGTTTTCCTAGATGGCCGCTGAGCCCAGGGCCAAAAACCCAGGTGCCCCCCTTGCAAAACCAGGTCGTTTTGTGATAGGTAATTTTGAAATCTCCACAATACGCTTTGGGCCCTTGCCTGTCGCGGATACTTGACCCACCCACACAAGTGAGGTACCATTTTTATCGGGAGACCTGGGGAAACGCTGGGTGGTAGGACATTTGTGTCAGCCCGTGATGCTACAACTTTCCCACACAAAAATGTCAGCCTCCTGGGGTGGCAGAAATGCTCTGGCATTTTTTTGGGGGGTGGGGGCATTGGCATGCCAATTTTGGGCAGCCCCCACCCCTGAATTAAAAAAAATATTCCCTGATGCCTAGTGGGCTTTCTGCCCCCCCCCAACCGGGGGGGAGGCAGATAACAGGATATTGCCCCCATCTGCTTCCTGGGAGGGCAGAAAGACTGTGGCAATTTTTTTCAGGGTGGGTGCATTGGTATGCCCATTCTGGGCAACCCCCACCCCTAAATCAAATAAAAAAGAAATCCCTGGCTTCTAGTGGGCTTTCTGCCCCCCCGGGGGGAAGATTGGGGGATACTGCCCCATCTGCCCCCCGGGGGTAGAAAGACTGAAATTTTGCTGAGAGGGGGGGGGGGCGTATGGGCATTGGCATTCCCATATTGGGCAGCCCCCATCCCTAATTATAATTAGAAAAAAATCCTTGGTATCTAGTGGGCTTTCTAGCCCCGGGGGTGCAGAAAGACTGAATTTACCCAATTTTATATGGGGGGAGCAAAGGCACTTGCCCAAGGGGCCGCTCTCCCCTCCCTGGTGTCTAGTGGGTGGATCCCTTCTTTGGTAACGCCCTCCTGGGACAATCCCCAAGCAGGATCCGCTAGGGAGGGGTACCATTAGAAGGGGGAGATTATCCCCTTCCCAATGACACCTTTCTACTTGCTTAGGGGGCTGAGATAGCCAAATTTTTATACATTTGTGCTTTTTGTTTAAATAACCCATGTAGTACCTTATATCGTACTTTCTTGGGGTTTTTCACCTGTCTTAAAAAATCTAATATTCTATATTCTTGGAGAAACCGTGTAAGAAAAAAATTATCTATGTTAGATGATCCTGAGCGGCTACTGATTCTATGAGTGTTATGTGCAAAATGTGCATAGTAGTAGTCCCTTGAGTTCGGGAGCCCCAAAACTCCTTCCGCAATTAGTCTATATAAAGTGTCAAGTGCCAGTCTGGGTATCTTATTCACCCAAGTAAAGGTCGGAAACAAGCCTTCTAACTATAAAAAAAATGTAATCTGTAATGCATATGGAATTGCGGAAAACAGGAAATTACAGAGAGGGAGAATGGAAATACAAATTAAGGCAACGCGCCCCATTAATGATAGTGGAAGTTTAATCCATTTGGCAAATAGTGACTTAATTTTTTGAATTAATGGTACATAATTCAATATATATAAATTATTTACATTCTTGGAAACGTAGATTCCTAGATATAATTCTGGTCATATATTAATTAGAGAGTGAAATTTGTGCAGTAAAGTGTCTAGTGCACAATTATATAATAAAATTTCGGTCTTTGACCTTTTTATTTTGTAGCCGCCAAATTCTTGAAATTATTGGAAGATCGCAAAGATTTTCTCCTGAATGTCTCTCAGGTTTAAGAAAGAGGGCTATGTCATCTGTATATAATTTTATATTAGCCATCCTGTTTATTGGCGCGGTTTCAATTGTGTTAATTTTAATAGCTATTGCCAACAGTTCTATAAATAAGGCAAAGAGTATTGGTGATGGGGACAACCCTGTCACCTGCCTCTATTTACTTTGCATGAACCGAAATTTCTAGAATTAATGATGACCTGCGCCGTAGTGCCCTTATATAAACAGGTTATTATATGGATGAGGTTTTTTGGAAATCTAAATGCTTCAAGAATAATAAAAATACTTTTCCAAGATACTAAATCAAAAGCCTTTTTGGCAACTAAAAACATTACCTGGGCAGGTATTTTATTTTGTGTCATGTAATCTAAGGATTCTATTAAAAAGTTTGTATTGGAAAAAAGCTGCCTGCCTGCCACAAACCTGCACTGATCTGGGTGAATGATCGATCCGATTATTTTATTCATCCATTGGTTAAAAGCTTAGTGAAAATCTTATAGTCTACATTGGTCTGTAGGAGGTAATACATCCTTATTTTTGTCTTTCTTTAAAAAGCTAACTACTACAGCAGTATGAAAAGATGGCGGGGGCACATTTCCTGCCAGTATGTGGTTTGCGGGTTTTAAAACTTCTATATTTAGGATTGATGCAAATTTTTTATATAGTTGTGCTGGAATACCATCTTCCCCTACCGATTTGCCATTGGATAAGGATTTCACCACTTTATCTATTTCCTCAATAGAGAGTTTAATAACCAACTTCTTAGATTGGTCATTTGGGCACTGCGGGATTGGGAATTTGTCTAAAAGCTGCTTAAGACGAGTAGTATCAACCTGCTGCTGTGAGTTATAAATTGTCTCATACATAGTGTTGTAAAAAAGTCAGCTGAATGACTATTGATTCTGTTAGGTGGATCTTAGTATCTGCATCTACTAAAGATGTAATCTTATTTCTGGCTTGTCGTTCTCTGGACTGCCAAGCCAAAAACCTGCTCGTATATTCACTTTCTTCATAAACCTTTTGGAGGTACGCAGTATTTGAGATGTAACCTAGTGCATGATAATTTTCTTGCATACGTGCTTTAGCCTGGTTGAATGGTTCTTTATTTGCAGCATTTTTAATTTGCATAAGTGCTATGCTTGCCTCATGTAGTTCGGCCTCCAATTCCACCCTTCGTAAGGATGCTGCATTTCATAATATATCTAACCCCGGGCGGAGACCTCCGCTCCGCCCGGGGAGTGTGCGGAAATTTGTCTCCTCCGCATTCCGCGGAGAACGCGGAGAAGGCGAATCTCCGCACACTCGCAGCGGAGCGGAGTTGGCCAGCCCCCGCCTCCAACCCCCTATATTAAAAATTACTTCTACATGACTTAAAATGAAATTAAAGCCACTTACCTGGCATGCGGCATCCCCGGGCTGCCCTCCTCCTCTTCCTTGCCGTCTGGGTAATTCTTTGAGAAGACTGCGCATGCGCGCGCGCGCGCATGCGCATTTCTTGCGAGAAGAAATTTTTAATATATGGGGGGTGGAGGCGGGTGGCGTAGCGTAGCGGAGGACCACAGAGTTTGTTCGCCACTCCGTGGACCTCCGCGTAGCCCCGCTACGCCCACTACGCCCGGGGTTAAATATATCCCAGAATTGTTGCTTTAAAAGTCTCAGACATTTTCTATTCGACCAGTATTACTATTAGTCCTAAAATAATGTGTAATCTCTTCATGAACATCTATGCACCATTCTTCATCCTCTAAATTGACTTTGTTAAAAAAACATCTGCCAAATGTTCTCTCTACCTTACTCCCTGTCACCTCCATTTTAACCATAGCATGATCTGAAAAGGCATTCTGTATATGTTCGTAGTTTACCAGCTTCAAGCTATGGGTATAGAGAAAATAGTCTAGTCTTGAGTCGGAGTTGTATTTGGCAGAAAAACATGAAAATTCACGTTTTCTTGGATATTGATTTTGCCATAGATCAACTAGATCTAATTCCCTCTTGCAATGGGCAAATGCTTTGGCCATTTGTGGCTTATTTTTCTTCCGCGTGGAAGTAGTTGTATCTAGCTCCGGATCTTGTAAAAGGTTAAATTTCCACCCAAGATTATTAGTCCCGGCATGTTTATTAAAGCCTGTTTCAGTTCTATAAGGGGGAGGGGGTTGTCTAATATTGGTGCATATATCGTGGCTAAAGTAAGCCTAGTTTTATTCAAAATGCCATTAATAAGCACCCACCTTTCCTCTGAATCGGTCTGTGTGAATGTTACTTGAAAGGGTACGTGTCTTCCAACATATATCATGACACCTCTGTGGGCTGAGGTGGAATTTGACAAGCAGTGAAAGCCAGCCCATTGTCTGAAGATTTTACTTATACCGTTTCTTTTCTTATTTGTAAAATGTGTTTCCTGTAAAAACATTTGAGTGGCTCATGGGTCTGCAAACCAAAGAGGGGACACAAGGAGGGTCCAATGAGATATCACTTGCACTGAAAAGAACTTGTGAACTGATGTTAGGCTTCCTGCTCAGAGTCTATAGGTTGAACTTGTCATTTGGACGAGTCATGAGGAGACATGCTCAGCTCGAAGTTCACAAATTCTAGATACATATCAGCACTGTCTAAAATATGATAAAAACATAATTTGCTTGTGATAACTTTTTGTTTAGGGATGGGCCCGGGTCAGATTGCATTTTAGGAGGTATTGATAATGAACTTAACCCACGAATCCAGCATGCCTATCAATGAGGCCAGGACTTTAGTGTCGGTGAATTTGAAGAAAAGTTTATTGCCTTTTTTGGCAGGTTTAAAGGCAATCTAAGGTTTTCATTAGCTGACCCTTATGCATTCTTCTTCTACATCAAAATGTGCTCATTTTATTGAAAGATAAGAAATTTTATGACAATGCCTTTGCAATTTTTAATCAGAGTGGTTGGAGCTGGTGTTTCACCTCTGAGCCATTTGTGACATGACACAAAAGGAGATTTTAGGGCCATCATCTTCTTCACCAAAGGAAGAAGTAATTTGCACTGTGTATACAGTGTAAACTAAGGCTTCCATCATTTGTGAGTTTTTCACTCATCTTCATTGACAAGGAGGGTTACCTGCCTACTCTGCACCCAGAAATTAATCATTGTCCTGAGAGGTTTGAAATTTTGGGGAATTTATTTGGGTGATATCTGCAAATAATGCAGCAGATAGTGAATTATGAGGTAAATACAGCAAACACATAATTCTGTATAAAACTCCACAGAATCGCATAATTCCTGTGACGCTGAAAATAACACAACAACACTACTACTACTACTACTGATGATAATAATACAAATTAATGTTATTAGTGATAAGCGCCAGTATTAATTATATGTTTTCCAAATAATTAACAATAATTTCAGCACAAAAGTGAAAGCTAAAACACAGGGGCATATCAGCAACGGACGGCGATAAATAACGCAAAGCGCGCTTAGCGCTTTTGTATTTATCGCCGTCTATCGCTGGAATTTATCGCCCTGTTAGCGCGTTATTAACAACGCGTTTCTCCAGGGCGATGTAAATTCCAGCAATAGCGGGGAAATCGCCGTTTTGCAGGGAACATCGCTGGTTTTTCAGCGATGTTCCCTGCAAAACGGCGATATGCTTGATGATACGACCCTGTGGTCGTATCAGCATAATCCACCCCCCATGTTAAACATACCTAAGTCAGCATTTTTGCAGACGTTAGTTTTTGGCGAAAACCGCGGTTTTCGCCAAAAACTAACGTCTGCAAAATGCGTGGACCTCCTTGTAAATATCGCGATGTGCACATCAGCGATAATTTACAAGGAGTACTGCCAGTGACGCTTCACTTTGCATCTCATTAGAGATGCAAAGCGAGGCGTCGGGAAAGCGGGTGCTAACATGCGCTAATGCATGTTAGCATCCCCTTGTAGATAGGGCGATGTCATTTTCGCCGCTTTTTTGGCTTTTAAAGCCAAAAAAGCGGCGAAATGACCCTTGATAATATGCCCCCAAGTTCTTCAGGCTTTAGCTCTCATGGTATATGATATGTGACTCACATTTACATAATATAGCATGAATGGTTCATTGGGTATTCATGATAGAAATATGTTTCTATGATCTAAACCTTAGAAGGAGAATGTGGAGATTTTATAAGCTTTATCCCAGCCAGAAGTGTTTTGTGTATTCTCTCCAAATTCCTAATGCAATAGAAATGGGACATTACAGATCCACTTAACCTGACTAACCCTACTTTTTGTGCCATTAGAGAGGTGAAGATCATTCTGTGAGCTTTTTTTTGTTGTTTATCCTGTACTTCCGTAGCTTCAAAGAAACCAGGTGCAGACTCCAGGGCACTGCTCATTCGATTCATTTAGACCCACAAGACACATTTCGGACGTTCAACCCGGCCTTGTTCACTTTACAGAGGCACCACTTTGGAGGCGTTTTGTACACTCATGTGATCAGTGAAAAAAACAACATACTACTGCTTCCAAATGATTTTGTGCAAATTATTTTAGGCACATCACACATCAGCCTAACCCTAAATTTGTAACTTATTGTATACATTTGTGAAAAGCTCATTACATTGAATCAGACAATGTGCAAATATTTATTTATGTTGTTTCTTGACCAACAATACTGTTCTGAATCATTTGAGCTCAAGAGTAAGCAAATGCATTGAATATGACATGAAGATCAACGAAAACAAAAAGTGGTGGTATGCACTAGAATGCCCTCATTTAAACCCTAGTGAGCAACATATGTTATCTATATGCTCATACTTTCGGTTCATAACAGTAAAAAAGAGTAGAGCATCCTATGTGTATCTTCTTTAAATATATTCCTTTCCACTCTATGACACTGTGGCGAGACTTCTACATAAGGAAGGAAATAAATGATCTCCCACGCTGGTTGGAATCCTTTGCTATTCCCACATGGGGGAATGTAAAGCCTAACTAACCTTTGCTGCAGAAGGTATTAGCACACCAGGGACCAAGCTGATGCCTTTTAGTTGCCACTAAACAATCCTATGCTGCTAATTTGAAATGTCGTTGATGGTGTTTCGTAAACAAACAATAGGAGGAGTACAACCAGGAGACAACTCAATGTCTCCAAAGTATTGGGAGAAGCGCACAAGAAAGGAGATGTCCTTTCTTAAGAAGACCCCTCACTCACCAACCTAGTTGGTGACATGCTTCATCATCGGGGTCCCACCCGAATGGCCGAATGCCATTCAGGTGTGCTTCGACACCTGATTACAGTGGAGCGGGTTATTTTCAGTGTAAGTGAGTGAAAAAGTGATTTAAAAATTGGCCAGATATAACTCAATGAA
This sequence comes from Calotriton arnoldi, assembly GCA_963921515.1. Lineage (NCBI taxonomy): Eukaryota > Metazoa > Chordata > Amphibia > Caudata > Salamandridae > Calotriton > Calotriton arnoldi. The sequence continues at coordinate 658,857 of CAWUFW010005214.1, read as the reverse complement.
ATTTTTTTTTTTTTTATTATGGAGCAACTGGACAATATTAAAAATTATTGGTAAAACACCTTTTTTGGTTAAATTGACCAAATGGTATCTTTAAGTGAAAAATTGTGCAAAAAAGTGCATCAAAAGGTCTACATGTTTCAACCTGTAGTTGGTAGTACTAGGTTTTCGTCAGGACCAGAAGTGCGTGACCCGGGAGGTATACACACGCTAAGGTGTACCCTGCCCTTGATCACTTTTACCTAACCATGTACTCACAGTTAGGAGACCTTTCATCCGATTGTTTAAAAGGAAAAACCTGAAAAGACAAATATACAATCACAGACAAACAAATACGTAGCTGTAACGAAGTGTCTCGAGGGTTGAGTGCTCCTTAACATCCCAATTGCATGTATTTAGAAGGCGTGAAAAATACACATTTCTTAACGTCTGTCTCATAATATAAGAGGCAGTGTTTAGTAATATTCATACTGTGCACATTCACTCAAGTGACAGAATCAGTCACTAAGGAACAAAGTACTGTCCACTAATGACATTCAGTCCAGAGGGTATTTGTGCAGTCAAGCAGGCAGAACTTGCCGTGAAATGCAAAAGCATTCATAAACACACGCGGATATCAATTGAAACCGTGAGTCTATGTTACAACGCCACTTTCGTTCGTCTTTAAAAGTGGGTGTCTACGCTCTCAATTCATAGGTGAGGGCGTATTGAGGGTAGCATGCATGCTGGTTGAAAAGAGCGTTACATTCATGATACCTAGAATCAAAAGTGGAGGAGAAAAATGGTTGCTTACTAAAAGACGCAGCTTCGCGTGCCTCATGGGAGTCGGGGTCGTTGTGCTGGCTCAATTTTGCAATCTAGAAAAACGAGCGTAACGAATAGAGACGGGGAATGTCTCATAAGATGAATAGTAACAAAAGGGTTACAGCCGAGCCCACCCGCGTCGGATAAGAGTACTTACTGCGTATCATCAGTCACCGGCTATTGCGCCTAAACTACAGACCCGCCATAGCTCCCCGAAGGTTACTGTATCGGAGCGTCCTTGCCGATTAAGTGCTGGGCGTTTCCGGGTGCGGGAGAGAGGGGGCGTGGTGACGTGGTCACATGCTCAACGTCAGAGCGCCGAGGGGGCGTGGAGCAGTGAGTCCCTCAGCGGTGAACCGAGGGCGCTTAAAGGAATAGTAGCGTCTAAGGGTGGGAAGTGTTTAAGCCAGACCAACGCAAGCATTAAGAATAAACAAACCCCGTATGAAGTGCTATACAGAAGTACACAAACCAAAAAACAAAGGACGTTTATACAGTTTGTTGGCGTCTTCTGGGGAAAGTAATATGGTCATATAGCTGCGAGCAATACCAGTGAGGCAACGCGTTCGTAGTGCCAAGGAGGGAAAACCGGTGACTATGTCAAATTAAATGAAAAAAACACATAAAGGGCTTATTGCAAAATAGTTTAAGTCAAGCTACCAATGGCTGATTCGAGGTAACAGATAACTTATCAATGTGGGACCAAATTACCGTGCCAGGCATGCATAGAGGGAAAACGCTAATACCAAGGGGTCCCTGGAAATTGCTGTTCAGTATCACTAAGTCATACCTATACACTGACAATTAAGTATATAAGCATACATACATAATGGCAACAGTGCTCAAGGGACAGAGGATCAAAAAACCACTGGGCATGGTGACATACGTAGTTTTTGTTAGTGGTCGCTGTCCATATAAAGTTGCTGAGGAGACTACTGTAAAGATCAATGTATATAGGACAGATGACCTGATCTTATCTTGAAAGAACTGAGTTCCATGGAATATTGTCGTTCAATCGCTTCTTTATGGGTGGATAGCCTATATATCCACTGTTGTTCCTTCTCAAATAGGCGTTGTTGGATTCTTGTTCCTGTCTTTATCTGTTCGATAATGGTCCATTTCATATCGTTGGTTGTGTGGTTCTTTTGAAGAAAGTGCTCAGTGAGTTTTGTTGTCATTTTTTTGCACCTAATTGTGCTGCGGTGTTCACAGATTCTTTGTTTTATTTTCCTGCAGGTCATACCCACGTATGCAAGGTTGCAGGGGCACTTTATCAAGTAGACTACATTGGTACTGTTGCAGATGGTGTGGACCCGTTGGTTCCATACTTTTCCCGGTTCCAATGTAAGCGTTTTGGTATTGCTGGTTAAGTGGCAAACACTGCAATTGCCACATTGATAGTGCCCTACGATGTTCGGTAGGCCCCATGCCATAGTTACAGTTGGTATGGTTTCTTGTCTGATCTCTTTCGGACGCGTGTTAACCAGGGAATCCTTCAGACTTCTTGCTCTCTTGAAGGAGAAAAGTGGTTTTTCCCAGTGTAAGTTTCCTGTATTAATGATAGACCAGTGCTTGTTGATGGATCTTGTCATTTGGTTAGAGGATGTGCTATATGTTGTTACACATGTCAGTGGTGTTACCTCGTCCTTCTGTATTCTGTCTTCCAGAAGTACCTCTCTGGGTTGGTTACGAGCTCTTTTTTGACATTTATTAAGAATCCTATTTGGATAACCTCTGTTTGAAAGTTTTTTTGTGAGGTCTATTGCTTGATTGCGGTAGTCAGTAGTTTTACTACAATTGCGGCGTAACCTCAGGTATTGGCCATAGGGCAAGTTCTCCCTCAGAGGTCTAGGATGGAAGCTCTCAAATCTGAGTAGGTTGCTCCTCGCACTGGGTTTGTGATAAGTTCTAGTCTCTAGATGACCGTTCTCTTTGGTAATTATGACATCCAGGAAAATCATTGTATTTGGGTCCATGGTATGAGTGAACCTCAGATTATGGTCACAAGTGTTGATCCATATGGCAAAGTATTTTAATGTCTTGATCGGTCCCTGCCAGATGGCAAGGACATCGTCGATATATGATTTCCAAAAGATGATGTTGGAGGAGAAAGGGTTCCGATCGGTCAGTATGAATCTTTTTTCGAACTCGAAGACATAAAGCCCTGCCACACTAGGGGCAAAAGTGCTTCCCATTGAAGTGCCCCCCGTCTGGAGGTATAGGGCTCCCTCATATTCAAAATAATTCTTCTTCAAAGCCAGTTTGGCACATTCCAGGATAAAGGACTTGGGTGTCCTATGTGTCCAGGTAGTTTCATTCAGGGCTTTTTCAAGTACTTCCAAGGTGTCATCCTGTGGGATGCTGGTATAAAGGCTTTCAATATCGAAGCTCACCAGAGTAGTATCTTCATCCACTGTAATGTCCTTGAGAAGTTTCAGGAGACAGTTGGTATCTCGTAGATAGGTGGTGGTTTTTTGTACCAGAGTTTTTAGAAACAAATCACAAAAACATGACAGTGGTTCGAGTAAGGAACCTATACCCGACACAATGGGTCTACCAGGAGGGGGGACCTTGTTTTTGTGCATTTTAGGTAAGGTGTAAAAGTATGGGATTTTGCCCTCACTGTTGCAAAGAAAACCTGCTTCTTGTTTTGAAATGTATCCGATTGTTTCTGCGTAGTCCACAAGGGTTCTGATTTCTTGTTTAAGTTCATTGGTGGGGTCGGACATTAACGGCCTGTAGTTCCTAGCATCTGACAACAACCTTCGGCATTCTGAACAGTAAGTATCTTTATCTTGGACTACCACGCCACCCCCTTTATCTGCTGGTTTTATAACAATGGTGTCACAAGTCTTCAGGCATTCTAGGGCCAGGTTCTCCTCCTTGCTCATATTATGGAATGGTTGTTTGGGACTCAGATTTTCAATGTCATTGAAGACAGCCTGTTCAAATGTTGCTATCTCTACTGGAATGGCATGTGGAGGGGGAATGAAGGTGGACTTTACTCGTAGTCCAGTTTCATTCGGATCTTCTGTAGGTATTGTTTCGCCCTGTTTTTCAAAAAAAGCTTTTAGTCTCAGTTTCCTAAAAAAGCCTGCCTGTTCACAATGGAGTTGAAATTTATCAAGGCGTGATGTCGGGACGAATCCTAGGCCTTTGTTCAAGACCTTTTCTTCCTTCACTGATAATGGTCTAGTGGCAAGGTTGGTGATTAAGTTCTGTTGTTGCTCGTCCCTGCCTGAGGTTCCCGTGTCTTGCTCCGTGTGTAACTGCCTACCGGGTCCTCTTCTTCCCAGTGCATTTGATTTACTTGATTTACGCCCTTTCTTCTTCCTCTCCCCCTCCTGCCCCTGCCTAAAAAAGGCGGCCTAAAGGTGTTAGGCGGGAATAATGGTTGTGGGAACGGTGGTTGCCACCCATACATCGGGTAGGGTTGTTGTGGGTTGTATGGACCTTGAAACCCAGGTGGTAAATGTGTATTGTACACAGGCCAGTTATTCTGGGCTATATTCTTCCCTCTTTGTCTCTGTCTTCCACTTCCTGTACTGGAGCCACTGCTCCCAGTCGAGTCGATACTCGAGACATCTGAGTCATGATCGGATCTTGTTGGAGGTGTATATTCAGGGTCAGAGTAAGGATAGGTCTTAACGTAAGAGAGCCGTTTGAGATCTTTTTGGAACTTCTGAACCTTCTGTTGGGTGAGGTTGTCCTTGTATTCATTTATCTCTTTATTCAGTTCATCAAGTCTCTTCTTGTAGCCAGTGATAGTGGTTTTTATGTGGCCTTCTGTCAATTGAATTTCAACCAGCATTGTCTCAGAGAGGCGTAAGGCCATTTTGATGATCAGCACTATCCAGTCGCGTGTGCAGTGCCACGCAATCTGGGCCTGAGTCTTTTCTGAAAACCGGGTCCTCTAAGAAGATGCGTGGCGCATTAGTGACTAGAAGGCCTTTAGGTGCCATATTATTTCATAGGTATTCCTTTAGGATAGTCCCGTGCAATATTGTTCTTATCCGGTTTCTTTTCATTTCGGTTAGTTTTTCCCAGTCGGTGGTTTGTGATATCGTCTGTGCAAAGCTGGCGTCGGCGAATAGAGTAGGGTCGCCTAGAATTGCATCCACTTCCTCGCTGGAATAGGATAGTCCCTGATTCTCCCCCATGATTCAGAGGTAATCAGGAAACGCTCTATGCAAAAGGAATCTCTCGCAGCTGTACGCTGACAAGATATACAAAAACACAAGAGAGAGAAAGGGATTTCCACAAAGTGGAGGGGAATACTCCTGGTCCCCTTTAGATTCAATAAACAAACAATAGGAGGAGTACAACCAGGAGACAACTCAATGTCTCCAAAGTATTGGGAGAAGCGCACAAGAAAGGAGATGTCCTTTCTTAAGAAGACCCCTCACTCACCAACCTAGTTGGTGACATGCTTCATCATCGGGGTCCAACCCGAATGGCCGAATGCCATTCAGGTGTGCTTTGACACCTGATTACAGTGGAGCGGGTTATTTTCAGTGTGAGTGAAAAAGTGATTTAAAAATTGACTATATATAACTCAATGAAAAAAAAAAAAAATTATTATGGAGCAACTGGACAATATTAAAAATTATTGGTAAGACACCTTTTTGGTTAAATTGACCAAATGGTATCTTTAAGTGAAAAAGTGTGCAAAAAGTGCATCAAAGGTCTACATGTTTCAACCTGTAGTTGGTAGTACTAGGTTTTCGTCAGGACCAGAAGTGCGTGACCCGGGCGGTATACACACGCTAAGGTGTACCCTCCCCTTGATCACTTTTACCTAACCATGTACTCACAGTTAGGAGACCATTCATCCGATTGTTTAAAAGGAAAAACCTGAAAAGACAAATATACAATCACAGACAAACAAATACGTAGCTGTAACGAAGTGTCTCGAGGGTTGAGTGCTCCTTAACATCCCAATTGCGTGTATTTAGAAGGCGTGAAAAATACACATTTCTTAACGTCTGTCTCATAATATAAGAGGCAGTGTTTAGTAATATTCATACTGTGCACATTCACTCAAGTGACAGAATCAGTCACTAAGGAACAAAGTACCGTCCACTAATGACATTCAGTCCAGTGGGTATTTGTGCAGTCAAGCTGGCAAAACTTGCCGTGAAATGCAAAAGCATTCATAAACACACGCGGATATCAATTGAAACCGTGAGTCTATGTTACAACGCCACTTTCGTTCGTCTTTAAAAGTGGGTGTCTACGCTCTCAATTCATAGGTGAGGGCGTATTGAGGGTAGCATGCATGCTGGTTGAAAAGAGCGTTACATTCATGATACCTAGAATCAAAAGTGGAGGAGAAAAAGGGTTGCTTACTAAAAGATGCAGCTTCGCGTGCCTCATGGGAGTCGGGGTCGTTGTGCTGGCTCAATTTTGCAATCTAGAAAAACGAGCGTAACGAATAGAGACGGGGAATGTCTCATAAGATGAATAGTAACAAAAGGGTTACAGCGGAGCCCACCCGCGTCGGATAAGAGTACTTACTGCGTATCATCAGTCACCGGCTATTGCGCCTAAACTACAGACCCGCCGTAGCTCCCCGAACGTTACTGTATCGGAGCGTCCTTGCCGATTAAGTGCTGGGCGCTTCCGGGTGCGGGAGAGAGGGGGCGTGGTGACGTGGTCACATGCTCAACGTCAGAGCGCCGAGGGGGCGTGGAGCAGTGAGTCCCTCAGCGGTGAACCGAGGGCGCTTAAAGGAATAGTAGCGTCTAAGGGTGGGAAGTGTTTAAGCCAGACCAACGCAAGCATTAAGAATAAACAAACCCCGTATGAAGTGCTATACAGAAGTACACAAACCAAAAAACAAAGGACGTTTATACAGTTTGTTGGCGTTTTCTGCGGAAAGTAATATGGTCATATAGCTGCAAGCAATACCAGTGAGGCAACGCGTTCGTAGTGCCAAGGAGGGAAAACCGGTGACTATGTCAAATTAAATGAAAAAAACACATAAAGGGCTTATTGCAAAATAGTTTAAGTCAAGCTACCAATGGCTGATTCGAGGTAACAGATGACTTATCAATGTGGGACCAAATTACCGTGCTAGGCATGCATAGAGGGAAAACGCTAATACCAAGGGGTCCCTGGAAATTGCTGTTCAGTATCACTAAGTCATACCTATACACTGACAAATAAGTATATAAGCATACATACATACATAATGGCAACAGTGATCAAGGGACAGAGGATCAAAAAACCACTGGGCATGGTGACATACGTAGTTTTCGTTAGTGGTCGCTGTCCATATAAAGTTGCTGAGGAGACTACTGTAAAGATCAATGTATATAGGACAGATGACCTGATCTTATCTTGAAAGAACTGGGTTCCATGGAATATTGTCGTTCAATCCTTCTTTATGGGTGGATAGCCTACATATCCACCGTTGTTCCTTCTCAAATAGGCGTTGTTGGATTCTTGTTCGTTGTCTTTATCTGTTCGATAATGGTCCATTTCATATCGTTGGTTGTGTGGTTCTTTTGGAGAAAGTGCTCAGTGAGTTTTGTTGTAATTTTATTGCACCTAATTGTGCTGCGGTGTTCACAGATTCTTTGTTTTATTTTCCTGCAGGTCATACCCACGTATGCAAGGTTGCAGGGGCACTTTATCAAGTAGACTACATTGGTACTGTTGCAGTTGGTGTGGACCCGTTGGTTCCATACTTTTCCTGGTTCCAATGTAAGCGTTTTGGTATTGCTGGTTAAGTGGCAAACACTGCAATTGCCACATTGATAGTGCCCTACGATGTTCGGTAGGCCCCATGCCATAGTTACATTTGGTATGGTTTCTTGTCTGATCACTTTCGGGCGCGTGTTAACCAGGGAATCCTTCAGACTTCTTGCTCTCTTGAAGGAGAAAAGTGTTTTTTCCCAGTGTAAGTTTCCTGTATTAATGATAGACCAGTGCTTGTTGATGGATCTGGTCATTTGGTTAGAGGCTGTGCTATATGTTGTTACACATGTCAGTGGTGTTACCTCGTCCTTCTGTATTCTGTCTTCCAGAAGTACCTCTCTGGGTTGGTTACGAGCTCTTTTTTGACATTTATTAAGAATCCTATTTGGATAACCTCTGTTTGAAAGTTTTTTTGTGAGGTCTATTGCTTGATTGCGGTAGTCAGTAGTTTTACTACAATTGCGGCGTAACCTCAGGTATTGGCCATAGGGCAAGTTCTCCCTCAGAGGAGGAAGCGCCCAGCACTTAATCGGCAAGGACGCTCCGATACAGTAACCTTCGGGGAGCTACGGCGGGTCTGTAGTTTAGGCGCAATAGCCGGTGACTGATGATACGCAGTAAGTACTCTTATCCGACGCGGGTGGGCTCCGCTGTAACCCTTTTGTTACTATTCATCTTATGAGACATTCCCCATCTCTATTCGTTACGCTCGTTTTTCTAGATTGCAAAATTGAGCCAGCACCACTACCCCGACTCCCATGAGGCACGCAAAGCTGCGTCTTTTAGTAAGCAACCCTTTTTCTCCTCCACTTTTGATTCTAGGTATCATGAATGTAACGCTCTTTTCAACCAGCATGCATGCTACCCTCAATACGCCCTCACCTATGAATTGAGAGCGTAGACACCCACTTTTAAAGACGAACGAAAGTGGCGTTGTAACATAGACTGACGGTTTCAATTGATATCCGCGTGTGTTTATGAATGCTTTTGCATTTCACGGCAAGTTATGCCAGCTTGACTGCACAAATACCCACTGGACTGAATGTCATTAGTGGACGGTACTTTGTTCCTTAGTGACTGATTCTGTCACTTGAGTGAATGTGCACAGTATGAATATTACTAAACACTGCCTCTTACATTATGAGACAGACGTTAAGAAATGTGTATTTTTCATGCCTTCTAAATACACGCAATTGGGATGTTAAGGAGCACTCAACCCTCGAGACACTTCGTTACAGCTACGTATTTGTTTGTCTGTGATTGTATATTTGTCTTTTCAGGTTTTTCCTTTTAAACAATCGGATGAAAGGTCTCCTAACTGTGAGTACATGGTTAGGTAAAAGTGATCAAGGGCAGGGTACACCTTAGCGTGTGTATACCGCCCGGGTCACGCACTTCTGGTCCTGACGAAAACCTAGTACTACCAACTACAGGTTGAAACATGTAGACCTTTTGATGCACTTTTTGCACACTTTTTCACTTAAAGATACCATTTGGTCAATTTAACCAAAAAAGGTGTCTTACCAATAATTTTTAATATTGTCCAGTTGCTCCATAATAAAAAATATTTTTTTTTTCATTGAGTTATATCTGGCCAATTTTTAAATCACTTTTTCACTCACTTACACTGAAAATAACCCGCTCCACTGTAATTAGGTGTCGAAGCACACCTGAATGGCATTCGGCCATTCGGGTGGGACCCCGATGATGAAGCATGTCACCAACTAGGTTGGTGAGTGAGGGGTCTTCTTAAGAAAGGACATCTCCTTTCTTGTGCGCTTCTCCCAATACTTTGGAGACATTGAGTTGTCTCCTGGTTGTACTCCTCCTATTGTTTGTTTACTGAATCTAAAGGGGACCAGGAGTATTCCCCTCCACTTTGTGGAAATCCCTTTCTCTCTCTTGTGTTTTTGTATATCTTGGCAGCGTACAGCTGCGAGAGATTCCTTCTGCATAGAGCGTTTCCTGATTACCTCTGAATCATGGGGGAGAATCAGGGACTATCCTATTCCAGCGAGGAAGTGGATGCAATTCTAGGCGACCCTACTCTATTCGCCGACGCCAGCATTGCACAGACGATATCACAAACCACCGACTGGGAAAAACTAACCGAAATGAAAAGAAACCGGATAAGAACAATATTGCACGGGACTATCCTAAAGGAATACCTAAGAAATAATATGGCACCTAAAGGCCTTCTAGTCACTAATGCGCCACGCATCTTCTTAGAGGACCCGGTTTTCAGAAAAGACTGGGCCCAGATTGCGTGGCACTGCACACGCGACTGGATAGTGCTGATCATCAAAACGGCCTTACGCCTCTCTGAGACAATGCTGGTTGAAATTCAATTGACAGAAGGCCACATAAAAACCACTATCACTGGCTACAAGAAGAGACTTGATGAACTGAATAAAGAGATAAATGAATACAAGGACAACCTCACCCAACAGAAGGTTCAGAAGTTCCAAAAAGATCTCAAACGGCTCTCTTACGTTAAGACCTATCCTTACTCTGACCCTGAATATACACCTCCAACAAGATCCGATCATGACTCAGATGTCTCGAGTATCGACTCGACTGGGAGCAGTGGCTCCAGTACAGGAAGTGGAAGACAGAGACAAAGAGGGAAGAATAGAGCCCAGAATAACTGGCCTGTGTACAATACACATTTACCACCTGGGTTTCAAGGTCCATACAACTCACAACAACCCTACCCAATGTATGGGTGGCAACCACCGTTCCCACAACCATTATTCCCGCCTAACACCTTTAGGCCGCCTTTTTTAGGCAGGGGCAGGAGGGGGAGAGGAAGAAGAAAGGGCATAAATCAAGTAAATCAAGTGCACTGGGAAGAAGAGGACCCGGTAGGCAGTTACACACGGAGCAAGACACGGGAACCTCAGGCAGGGACGAGCAACAACAGAACTTAATCACCAACCTTGCCACTAGACCATTATCAGTGATGGAAGAAAAGGTCTTGAACAAAGGCCTAGGATTCGTCCGACATCACGCCTTGATAAATTTCAACTCCATTGTGAACAGGCAGGCTTTTTAGGAAACTGAGACTAAAAGCTTTTTTGAAAAACAGGCGAAACAATACCTACAGAAGATCCGAATGAAACTGGACTACGAGTAAAGTCCACCTTCATTCCCCCTCCACATGCCATTCCAGTAGAGATAGCAACATTTGAACAGGCTGTCTTCAATGACATTGAAAATCTGAGTCCCAAAAACCATTCCATAATATGAGCAAGGAGGAGAACCTGGCCCTAGAATGCCTGAAGACTTGTGACACCATTGTTATAAAACCAGCGGATAAAGGGGGTGACGTGGTGGTCCAAGATAAAGATACTTACTGTTCAGAATGCCGAAGGTTGTTGTCAGATGCTAGGAACTACAGGCCGTTAATGTCCGACCCCACCAATGAACTTAAACAAGAAATCAGAACCCTTGTGGACTACGCAGAAACAATGGGATACATTTCAAAACAAGAAGCAGGTTTTCTTTGCAACAGTGAGGGCAAAATCCCATACTTTTACACCTTACCTAAAATGCACAAAAACAAGGGGGCATATTAGCAAGGGCACTATCGCCACTTTAGCGGCACTTTTTGCCGCTAAAGCGGCGATATTTATATCGCCCTATCAGCAAACTGTCTCTAACAGCAGTTAGCGACAGTTTGCGGGCATTAGCGCCCGTTTTTACCGCTTTGCATGTCAGCGATATTTATCGCTAATGACATGCAAAGTGGGCGTTCCAACGAACAAACCTGGGAAACACTCGCTAACAGGCCTATCGCCTATTAGCAAGGTGGCCATGGCCCCAGTTAGCGACGTGAAAAATCGCGCTAACCGGGGTCATCGCCATTTATTTAACACCTGCAATTAGCAGGTGTTAGCCATACCTAACATGGGGGTGGATTATGCTGATACGACCACAGGGTCGTATCAGCAAGGTGTTCTCCCTTCTCCATGCAACATCGCTGGTTTTTCAGCGATGTTGGCCCATTTCCCCGCTATCGCTGGAATATTCATCGCCATAGCGCTAATCTTTGCTAATACAGCGTTAGCGTGGCGATATATTCCAGCGATAGCCGGCGATAAAAAAAATCACGCTAAGCAGGGTTAGCGATGATTATCGCCTCTTCTTGCTAATATGCCCCAAGGTCCCCCCTCCTGGTAGACCCATTGTGTCGGGTATAGGTTCCTTACTCGAACCACTGTCACGTTTTTGTGATTTTTTTCTAACAACTCTGGTACAAAAAACCACCACCTATCTACGAGATACCAAATGTCTCCTGAAACTTCTCAAGGACATTACAGTGGATGAAGATACTACCCTGGTGAGCTTCGATATCGAAAGCCTTTATACCAGCATCCCACAGGATGACACCTTGGAAGTACTTCAAAAAACCCTGAATGAAACTACCTGGACTCAGGACACCCAAGTCCTTTATCCTGGAATGTGCCAAACTGGCTTTGAAGAAGAATTATTTTGAATACGAGGGAGCCCTATACCTCCAGACGGGGGGCACTTCAATGGGAAGCACTTTTGCCCCTAGTGTGGCAGGGCTTTATGTCTTCGAGTTCGAAAAAAGTTTCATACTGACCGATCAGAACCCTTTCTCCTCCAACATCATCTTTTGGAAAAGATATATCGACGATGTCCTTGCCATCTGGCAGGGACCGATCGAGACATTAAAAGGCTTTGCCATATGGATCAACACTTGTGACCATAATCTGAGGTTCACTCATACCATGGACCCAAATACAATGATTTTCCTGGATGTCATAATTACCAAAGAGAACGGTCATCTAGAGACTAGAACTTATCACAAACCCAGTGCGAGGAACAACCTACTCAGATTTGAGAGCTTCCATGCTAGACCTTTGAGGGAGAACTTGCCCTATGGCCAATACCTGAGGTTACGCCGCAATTGTAGTAAAACTACTGACTACCGCAATCAAGCAATAGACCTCACAAAAAAACTTTCAAACAGAGGTTATCCAAATAGGATTCTTAATAAATGTCAAAAAAGAGCTCGTAACCAACCCAGAGAGGTACTTCTGGAAGACAGAATACAGAAAGACGAGGTAACACCACTGACATGTGTAGCAACATATAGCACAGCCTCTAACCAAATGACCAGATCCATCAACAAGCACTGGTCTATCATTAATACAGGAAACTTACACTGGGAAAAACCACTTTTCTCCTTCAAGAGAGCAAGAAGTCTGAAGGATTCCCTGGTTAACACGCGCCCGAAAGAGATCAGACAAGAAACCATACCAACTGTAACTATGGCATGGGGCCTACTGAACATCGTAGGGCACTATCAATGTGGCAATTGCAGTGTTTGCCACTTAACCAGCAATACCAAAACGCTTACATTGGAACCAGGAAAAGTATGGAACCAACGGGTCCACACCAACTGCAACAGTACCAATGTAGTCTACTTGATAAAGTGCCCCTGCAACCTTGCATACGTGGGTATGACCTGCAGGAAAATAAAACAAAGAATCTGTGAACACCGCAGCACAATTATGTGCAAAAAAATTACAACAAAACTCACTGAGCACTTTCTCCAAAAGAACCACACAACCAACGATATGAAATGGACCATTATCGAACAGATAAAGACAGGAACAAGAATCCAACAACGCCTATTTGAGAAGGAACAACGGTGGATATATAGGCTATCCACCCATAAAGAAGGATTGAACGACAATATTCCATGGAACTCAGTTCTTTCAAGATAAGATCAGGTCATCTGTCCTATATACATTGATCTTTACAGTAGTCTCCTCAGCAACTTTATATGGACAGCGACCACTAACGAAAACTACGTATGTCACCATGCCCAGTGGTTTTTTGATCCTCTGTCCCTTGATCACTGTTGCCATTATGTATGTATGTATGCTTATATACTTATTTGTCAGTGTATAGGTATGACTTAGTGATACTGAACAGCAATTTCCAGGGACCCCTTGGTATTAGCGTTTTCCCTCTATGCATGCCTAGCACGGTAATTTGGTCCCACATTGATAAGTCATCTGTTACCTCGAATCAGCCATTGGTAGATTGACTTAAACTATTTTGCAATAAGCCCTTTATGTGTTTTTTTCATTTAATTTGAAATAGTCACCGGTTTTCCCTCCTTGGCACTACGAATGCGTTGCCTCACTGGTATTGCTCGCAGCTATATGACCATATTACTTTCCCCAGAAGACGCCAACAAACTGTATAAACGTCCTTTGTTTTTTGGTTTGTGTACTTCTGTATAGCACTTCATACGGGGTTTGTTTATTCTTAATGCTTGCGTTGGTCTGGCTTAAACACTTCCCACCCTTAGACGCTACTATTCCTTTAAGCGCCCTCGGTTCACCGCTGAGGGACTCACTGCTCCACACCCCCTTGGCGCTCTGACGTTGACCATGTGATCACGTCACCACGCCCCCTCTCTCCCGCACCCGGAAGCGCCCAGCACTTAATCGGCAAGGACGCTCCGATACAGTAACCTTCGGGGAGCTACGGCGGGTCTGTAGTTTAGGCACAATAGCCGGTGACTGATGATACGCAGTAAGTACTCTTATCCGACGTGGGTGGGCTCCGCTGTAACCCTTTTGTTACTATTCATCTTATGAGACATTCCCCGTCTCTATTCGTTACGCTCGTTTTTCTAGATTGCAAAATTGAGCCAGCACCACGACCCCGACTCCCATGAGGCACGCGAAGCTGCATCTTTTAGTAAGCAACCCTTTTCTCCTCCACTTTTGATTCTAGGTATCATGAATGTAACGCTCTTTTCAACCAGCATGCATGCTACCCTCAATACGCCCTCACCTATGAATTGAGTGCGTAGACACCCACTTTTAAAGACGAACGAAAGTGGCGTTGTAACATAGACTCACAGTTTCAATTGATATCCGCGTGTGTTTATGAATGCTTTTGCATTTCACGGCAAGTTCTGCCAGCTTGACTGCACAAATACCCACTGGACTGAATGTCATTAGTGGACGGTACTTTGTTCCTTAGTGACTGATTCTGTCACTTGAGTGAATGTGCACAGTATGAATATTACTAAACACTGCCTCTTATATTATGAGACAGACGTTAAGAAATGTGTATTTTTCACGCCTTCTAAATACACGCAATTGGGATGTTAAGGAGCACTCAACCCTCGAGACACTTCGTTACAGCTACGTATTTGTTTGTCTGTGATTGTATATTTGTCTTTTCAGGTTTTCCTTTTAAACAATCGGATGAATGGTCTCCTAACTGTGAGTACATGGTTAGGTAAAAGTGATCAAGGGAGGGTACACCTTAGCGTGTGTATACCGCCCGGGTCACGCACTTCTGGTCCTGACGAAAACCTAGTACTACCAACTACAGGTTGAAACATGTAGACCTTTTGATGCACTTTTTTGCACACTTTTTCACTTAAAGATACCATTTGGTCAATTTAACCAAAAAGGTGTCTTACCAATAATTTTTAATATTGTCCAGTTGCTCCATAATAAAAAAAAAAAAATTTCATTGAGTTATATCTGGCCAATTTTTAAATCACTTTTTCACTCACTTACACTGAAAATAACCCGCTCCACTGAAATCAGGTGTCGAAGCACACCTGAATGGCATTCGGCCGGGACCCCGATGATGAAGCATGTCACCAACTAGGTTGGTGAGTGAGGGGTCTTCTTAAGAAAGGACATCTCCTTTCTTGTGCGCTTCTCCCAATACTTTGGAGACATTGAGTTGTCTCCTGGTTGTACTCCTCCTATTGTTTGTTTACTGAATCTAAAGGGGACCAGGAGTATTCCCCTCCACTTTGTGGAAATCCCTTTCTCTCTCTTGTGTTTTTGTATATGTTGATGGTGTTTCATCAATTGTGAGGATTGATGAGACTGTACATTACTTACACTTCTGAAGCTATAGAGAGTGAAGAAGGCCCTGGAAACAGCTGGGATCATCAAGAAGACAATGAGGAGACTGTTTTTCGACTCAACATTATTCCCTACCTGAGACTATTAAATGTCTCCTCTTTGCCTGGCATTGCATAATATTCATGGACAAAGAAATCTTATGCTGCTGCAGAAAGATCCAATGAAACAGTTGAAACAGTGTTGCTCCACAGTATTGTTGTTGAAATATCGACCTACATATATGCCCTGGCTACAATACCGACTCCCAAAATAATTAGGCCTGGGTGATAAACTCTCCTCCGTTCGGGGAGTTTGCGGAGTTTTCCACAGTCCGCGCTTCGCGGAGCATGTGGAGTTCCGAAAAACTTGTTTCTTCCTCCTGCTCGTTTACCAACGTTAAGTTGGCGAGTGAGGAAAATCCAACGCTAGACCACCTCCCAGTGAGATTTCTCAACGCAGTCGGTCACGGATGGTCGCGACCGCCCGCGTTGAGAAACCATCCGTTCACGTCGAGGAAGCTGCCGCTCGAGTATAAAATCTACTTGAGTGCCAGAAAGAAGCAGCGCCCTCTCTCGGCTGCGCATGGGGCCGTTCGTGCTGATACAAACACTGGCACTAAAAATCAGAGTATACGGCATGACCTCACGCACTCCGCCACATGTGAAACTCAACGCAGCGCAGCAGAGTTTTTGGGCCACTTCACAGAGTTCCACATAGCGGAACTCCGCGAACTCTGCCCAGGCCTAAAAATAATGTCCCAGTAGAATTAATAACAGCATCTCTACATTTACATTTACAATAATGTGGTTGGTGATGTTATGGTCACATAGAGTCAAACTTATGGCTTTGTAATCACGCTTTTTTGCACTTGGAGATCTTTTGTGCGAAGTTCTGTGCTAACGAACAACAACTCAACAAACATATCCAGTCTTCTGGCGATCCTCACAGCTCTAGCATCAAGCTTTGTTCACTGAAGATTTTCTATTTTAGAAACTCCAACAGTAAATTTTTGACAGTGATTAACATTTCTTTTACTGGTTTGCCTTCCATCCATCATGAAGGGTGCTAAGACGCTAGACTACAATATCCCATACATTTACATTGTTTTTTACTTTCTGTTTTCTTCATTATGGTGTCATTTTGTTCATTTTTGTTTCTTTACTTTTCTAAATTGGTTATTGCATTTCTTAATGCTATTGTTGGTTTGGTGCTGATACATTAGCACAAGCATTTTCTGAAGGCCTTGCCTTGCTTCTTGAGCCAAACCCCAAAGAATAAGCCAGCTACCCTTCACACAAACTCTGTACCTTCATGTATCAGATTGTTTTTTACTTTCTGTTTTCTTCATTATGGTATCATTTTGTTCATTTTTGTTTCTTTACTTTTCTAAATTGGTTATTGCATTTCTTAATGCTATTGTTGGTTTGGTGCTGATACATTAGCACAAGCATTTTCTGAAGGCCTTGCCTTGCTTCTTGAGCCAAACCCCAAAGAATAAGCCAGCTACCCTTCACACAAACTCTGTACCTTCATGTATCAGATTGTTTTGGCAATTGAGAGCTCAGTCACAGCTCACATCACGACTGTGGACTATCTCTAACTGCTTAGTAATCAGGCATCCCTAACCAGCCAGGAATGTCCCGACAAGTGTGGAAGACATTCTCTGATTCTCTTTGATTGTATTTTGAGTAGTCACCATTACTTAAACATGTTTTATTAAAATGTGCACATGTGGGGACAGATTTCTGCACTGCATTGTGTCAAAGGGTGAGATAAAAATAGCAACAGCAGAGTATCTACTAAGAACTGTCATTGTTTTCTCTTCCCCAATGTTGGTGCACTTTAGGTTGCCATATGCCAACACACACCCCCTTGTGCATTCTGTGAAGCATAAGTTTTGCAATGAAGGGAAACTCTTACAGTACAAAAACTATGCTTTATTACTTTTTTTCACTTTGTATATGTGCTCTAAAGTGCAACACATGCACATTTAGAAAAATGTGCAGACTTTTTAGAGTTGTTCCAATATTACGCCTGCCTCGTGGAGACGTATATTTTGTGGTGCAAATCACTCTCTATAATTGTTTGTAGATATGGATTTGCATCAGAAACCCATGGGTGGTTGCATGGGAACACCCATGTGCCATCAATGATGTGCTCCCTTGATGCAAAGTAGTGAAAAATAGCACAAAGCAATAATTTGAGTCAATTTAGGCAACTTTCTAAAGCAAATCATGATGTGTAGTATAAAGTAAATCCAACCACAACACTTTGAGCTTGGTTTGCATCACGTTTGTGATGCACTTCATTTTATTTTTAATGATAGCTTGAAAGTTTCCCCAGACTGAAGAACAAAAGAAATACTTCTATTTATCCAACTATTTAACAGCTTTCTATAGCGCAGAACACCATGAGGTATACATATATAAATAGGCTTTAAATAAAAGCAACAACAGTGTAAGGAAGTGGGTTCCTGTTGCAGTAACCCCCCAACTTTTTGCCAGACTACTGATGCACTTTTTCTTGGTGTGCCCCAGGTCCCTGCCAATCAGGTTCCCAGGGCCTGTGTTCTTTCCCCAAAACTAGCCCAATTGGCATCTCTGGCCACAGGTCAGCCCCTGGTAAATGGTACCACAGGTACCCAGGGCCCTGTGACCAGGGAAGACCTCTAAGGGCTGCAGCACTTATTGTGCCACCCTTAGAGGCCCTGCACCTTTTCACACACACACTGCCTTTGCAGGCTGCGTGTCTTGGTGCAGAACAAAAGTGAAGAGCCGACAGGGCACACATCCCTGTGTGCCCTGCCTAAACAACCCACTGCCCTGGCCTAGGTCGGTCACCCCTCCAGCTGGGTGCACTATGCCAGTGGTGAGGGTACAGGTGCATGAGCCCTGTACCCCTACAGTGCCCAAGTCCATTCTTGGGCATTGTAAGTGCAGTGCTGCCCTTAAGAGTATATGGTGCTGGGAGTTTGTCATTACGAACTCCACAGTACCATAATGGCTACTCTGAAGACTGGGAAGTTTGGTATCAAACTTCTCAGTACATTAAACCCACACTGATGCCAGTGTGGGATTTAATGAAAATGCACACAGAGGGCATCTTTGAGATGCCCCCTGAAAAACGACCAGCCTCTGGTGGGTTCCCTGACTGGTACACACCAGCCTGCCACCACAAGACATGTTTCTGGACCCCTAGGGTGGGAGCCTACGCTCCCTGAGCCCAGAAACAAAGCCTTTCCTGGGCGGAGGTGTTAACACCTCCCCAGGCCAGGAAGAGCCATCTGTGGCAGGGGAGCTTCAAAGGCCTGGCAGCCTTTGTAATGCAACCCCCAGCCTCTCCTGCTATCAGGAGCAGGCCCCCTTCCTGTCTCCCCTCCCTTTCGGCGGGAAGACAGGCGGGAAAAACTAGCCAGCCCAGGAGGTGTGCCCACCTCTGCCAACTCCACCCCTCAGGTGGGGGAGGCGAGGTGAAGCCCACTCTCCAGTGCTTGTCATCTTGCAGATGGCAGGCACTCCCCAATCAGGACTAGGGATTGTGCTCATGCCCCCACGTGGGGTGAGCACACCAAGGGTGTAGTCACCCTAAGGTCAGTAGTCCATTGGCTACTGACCTCAAGACCCCTAAAACGCCCCCTAAATACAGTATTTAGGGGGCAGCCCTGTACCAAGAACTCAGATTCCCGCAACCTACGAAGAAGAAGGACGAAAGAAGACGCCCAGCAGAGAAGACTGCAGAGAACAACTGACTTGGCCCCAGCCCTACCGGCCAGTCTGCAGTTTTCAGAGATCCTGCACCAAAAGTCGCCTTGCCCTGCAGTCAGCGACCTCCAGAACCCCTGGGAGGACTGGCTGCCTTCAACAAAGACCGGATCTCCTGTGAACAGCAGTTCTGTTCAAAAGAAACTCCAAAGCAAGACTCGGAGCCTGCTGAGGACAAAAAAACTCAACGCCTGGAAACACCACTACACCCGTCGCCTACGGCCCGAGTTCGAGTGGCCCACCGGTTCCAGCGAGGTCCCCCAGCGCCCCAGAGTCCGAGTCCACTGTGGGTTGACCCCTCCAGGACTCCCCGACGTCGCCTGCAGCCTCTGCACGGAGACCCCCCCAACGCGAGTGGCCCAGTAAGGTGAAATCCGACCTCAAAAGACAACCCTGCATCCAGCTGCCCTGCGCCCTGGAGAAAAGAACCCGAGGTGCACCTACGTCCCCGAGCCCTCCAACTTACCTGCCCAGCTGTTGGTTCCTCCCGGAAGTCTTCCTGGACCGAGCCTGCAGCTAAAAACCAAAACCGAAAATCCCCATTGAAAACAACAGGGCACCCAACGCCAAAACAGCACTCTGCACCCGGCCGCCCCAGCGCCGCTGAGGGTGCACCTTTTGTGCTGGCTTGTTTCCCAATTTGCCCTGACCTAAACCCTAGGAGCTTTGCTCCCACAGCCGTGTGCCCTGCTTGCCAAACAAAAGTGCATCACTGACCCTGGGGGACCCCTTAGTCTAACCCCAGAACCTTAACTCCCACAGACGATTACTTACCTGTAAACCGATAACCTGTTTTTCCTCCATAGGATAACATTGACAATTTTTCTTCCAAAAAACGACTATGTGGAGTTTAGAAAACTAAAGATATTCTTTAAAAATCGTACAAATAACCAAAACGTGTTTTCTCACCTGTTTGCAGGAAATGTCCCAGTGCTGAATCTAGGTATCCAGCACTGAGTTAGAAAAGTAACGTGAAAAGTAACTTACCTGCGATTTACTGACAAAGCCCATTCATTTCAATGTACTGTTCCAAAAGTGTGGAGTTTTGAAATCTGAAAATATTCTTTAAAAATCGCACGAATAACAAAAATGCATTTACTCACTGTTTTCAGGAAATGTCCCAGTGCTGAATCTAGGCATCCAGCACTGAGTTAGAAAAAGTAACGTAAAAGTAACTTACCTGCAATTTGTTGAAAAAGCCAATTCATTCCAATGTACTGTATTTGCTGAGTGTTGCAATCTACTGCATTATCTGTAAATCAAACCAAGTACAATTTCTACTGCATTTTCGAACTGTATTTCAATCAAGTAACTTATTACTGCAAAGTATTTTATGCTTACCTGTGCCAGGCTTGCTTGGTTCTAGAAATAAAACAACAGTATATTTTTATACAAAAACAATTGGCCTAGAGTTCAGTTCTTGAGTGTGTGAATTCATTTGCTGACTGAGTGTGTACATCAAATGCTTAACACTGTCCTCCGATACTGCCTTACTGCTCGACCACACTACCACAAAAAAGAGAGTAAGGTTTTATCTAACTTTAACCTCTGCCTACCTCTGGAGTCACCTGGACCCTATACACACTATACCTCATTTTGTTGTAGTATATATAGAGCCAGTTTCTTACATTGGTGGATCAGCGGTGGGATATACAACTTGAATTTGTTGGACCACTTGGTTACCATCTGATCACACGACAAAACTCTTAAATTGCCTTTAGACTTCTGATTTTTCAAATTGTTTTTTTTCCAAACTACTAAAAGTCTTGTTAGGGCCTTGGTTAAGTCCCTTTAGAATTTTAGAAAACTAAAAGTCACTTTAGCTAGGGTTAGAACTTTTTTGTTAGAATGTCTCACAATAAGAACCCAGCAATTAGTGAAGATAACCATAATAACATACAGGACATGGTTGAGGAGCTCGACCTCACCCCTTACCTTCACCTGTCTTTCAGGGAAGTAAGGTCCTTATGTAAAATCAAAAACATACCAACAGGTCCCCATCCAACCAAACAAAAGCTCCAGGAGCTGTTGGCTGAGTATGCCAGGGACCACCCCTCTGAGAATGGTGATGACCAATCAGATGGGGATGAAGAACAGAGGGATGACCAGGTAGATCACCCCCCTGCACTTCATAGGGAGGAGAGGGCTCATGTGCCCTTAACTCCAAGAATCAACCTCACAGTTACTAGACCTCACACAGGTGGGCCAGGTACCAATGGGGATATTGAGGACAACCTCAATGAGGAGGACAGCCTTTTAGCAAGGCTGGCCAAAAGACTGGACCTAAAGACCAGACTCCTGGCTCTAGAGAAAGAAATAAAGGAGATGGGATTAGCACCCATCAATGGTGGCAGCAATCAAAATAATAAGGATGAAGAGCAATCTTATGATCCTAAAATCCCCAAAGGGATTGTCCCTAAATATGAGGAGGGTGATGATATCACCAAGTGGTTCACAGCCTTTGAGAGGGCTTGTGAAGCCAGAAGGGTGAAGAAGACTTTCCGGGGGGCACTCCTTTGGGAACTGTTCTCTGGTAACTGCAGAGACAGACTCCTGACCCTTTCTGGGGTAGATGCTGGGACCTATGACCTCATGAAGACAACTCTGATTGAGGGATTTGGACTCACAACTGAGGAGTACAGAATTAGATTCAGGGGGGCTCACAAAACCCAAACCCAATCCTGGATTGATTTTGTAGACTGCTCAGTAAAAACACTAGGTGACTGGTTAACTGATAACAATGTGCATGACTTTAATGGAATTTACAACCTGTTTATGAAGGAACACATATTAAGTAATTGCATTGATGAAAAGTTGCATCAGTACCTGGTAGACCTAGGTCCACTTTCTCCCAAGAATTGGGAAAGAAGGCAGACCACTGGGTCAAAACAAGGGTAACTAGGACGTCCACGGGGAGTGACCAAAAGAAAGGGGTTACAAAGCCTCCCCAGAGGAAAGACAGTGAACCCCTTAAAGATAAAAGTAAGAAGTCCCAGGTAGCCCCCCAAAAACCTGTCCAGGAGGGTGGGCCCAAAGACACCTCACAAACTAAAACAGGGTACCAAGGTAAGAATTGGGATCCCAACAGAGTATGGTGTCACAACTGTCAAAAGGCAGGACACCACACCAAGGACCCTAGCTGTCCTAAAAACAAAGTCCCTAGTATCGCTCCAGGGGTGACTAGAGTAGCTTTGGAGGAGGTGTCCTCAGATGAGGAAATCCTCCTAGCCTTCAACTGGAAAATGGGCCCAAGAGATAAGCTGGAAGTTCCAGAGGGGAGTAGACACTACCACCACCGACTGGTGAATGGAATCCCATCCACTGCCCTGAGAGATACCTGTGCCAGTCACACTGTGGTGCATGACAGGTTGGTTCTCTCAAACCAGTATGTCCCAGGGGAAACAAGAAGAGTAAGGACTGTCCCAGGGGAGGGTCACTGTTAGGCCTGTGGCTGTAATGCTCCTAGAAATAGCTGGGACCCTTAGATGGAGAAAGGTGGTAGTCAGTAAAGACCTCCCCCTTGATTGTCTCCTTGGGAATGACCACCCAGAAGTTGGTCTGAGCCAAAGAGAGGTACTGGTCCAATGCCAGACCTCACCCAAGAAACCTGGGGGCTCAACCTGCAGTTAGTGCAGCTAAGCCCCAAACGAAAAAGAAGAAAACAGTGTAGGAAAGGTGGGCAACTGTTAGCCACAGTTCCAGTGGGCCAGGGAGATTCTATCCCAGTAAGGAGAACTCCAAAAGTGGCACTGGTAAAGTCCCCCCAGCCAACAAAAAGACCTGACTAGTCAGGCAACTGTCCAGCCTGAGTTGGTGGCTCCTCAGCTGGCAGAACAAAGGGTGGAGGAAGGGTGTTCACTACCAAGTGTAGTGACCCCCCACCCTAAAACATCAGACAGGTAACCAGAACCCCAAGAAGCCTGTAAGATAGCCCCTTCACTTACCAGTCAGGAGCTAAAGGTGTGGTTCTGGGCACTGACAGCTGTCAGCAGCCTCTGCTGGGTGTTAGCCTTCATGGCAGCACTATCCTTGGCATGGTGGCCTAGCCCCCTGCCAAATAGCAAGTTAGGCCCCCTGACCCTATTGGTCATGGTGGGGCTGGTCAAGCTGTGGGTGACCTCTGTGGGTAAGCTGAGCTTTGCCCTGGCTAAGTTAGAATTTACAGAGGTGGGCACCTCGGAACCCAAACTAAAAAGATGGGGTGAAGACACTAAAGAGCTAGGAAAGGAGCATTGGGAATTAGATCCTGAAACTGTTGAGGTAGGTCAGCTCCCCAAAGGGACTGACCTGGATTGAAGGTTGTAAGGCTGAGTAGGCCCTGCAACTTTAAAACCGCTTCCTCTACTCTTCCTCGCCTGAAAGACTAGGAAGACTCTCCCAGCTTCGGCAGAGTCTCCTGGCCTTTGGGCTGGGGGGGGGGCTTGTGTAAGGAAGTGGGTTTCTGTTGCAGTAACCCCCCCCCACTTTTTGCCAGACTACTGATGCACTTTTTCTTGGTGTGCCCTGGGTCCCTGCCAATAATGTTCCCAGGGCCTGTGTTCTTTCCCCAAAACTAGCCCAATTGGCATCTCTGGCCACAGGTCAGCCCCTGGTAAATGGTACCACAGGTACCCAGGGCCCTGTGACCAGGGAAGACCTCTAAGGGCTGCAGCACTTATTGTGCCACCCTTAGAGGCCCTGCACCTTTTCACACACACACTGCCTTTGCAGGCTGCGTGTCTTGGTGCAGAACAAAAGTGAAGAGCCGACAGGGCACACATCCCTGTGTGCCCTGCCTAAACAACCCACTGCCCTGGCCTAGGTCGGTCACCCCTCCAGCTGGGTGCACTATGCCAGTGGTGAGGGTACAGGTGCATGAGCCCTGTACCCCTACAGTGCCCAAGTCCATTCTTGGGCATTGTAAGTGCAGTGCTGACATTAAGAATATATGGTGCTGGGAGTTTGTCATTACGAACTCCACAGTACCATAATGGCTACACTGAAAACTGAGAAGTTTGGTATCAAACTTCTCAGCACATTAACCCCTTCGATGCTCATGACGGAATGGTTCCGCCATGAGCATCGGTGCTCCTGTGCTCATGACGGAACCATTCCGTCATGAGGACAGAAACACGAAATCCCTCTGCTGCAGACAGCAGAGGGATTTCTTTATCTCCCCAAAGCCTCGGGAGCTGGGGAAGAGCTTCCCCAGCTCCCGAGGCCCCTGTTTCAGTGAAATGAAGATCAGCGCGCACGTCGCGCTGACTTCATTTCACTGAAACCGAAACTAAATGGGCCTTTAGGCTCATTTCAGTTTCACTTTCTACGTGCTCAGGGGGCTATCTCAGCCCCCTGAGCGCGTAGAAAGACGGGAGAGTATCATTGGAAAGGGAGAATCTCCCTTTCCAATGGTACCTCTCCCAGTGGATCCCTGCTAGGGATCACCCAAGGAGGGCGATCCCCAAGCAGGGATCCACCCACTAGACACCAGGGAGGGGGAGCGGCCCCTTGGGCAAGGGCCTTGCTCCCCCAAATATATTTGGCATAATTTAGTCTTTTTTCCCCCCTGGGAGGCAGATGGGGACAGTAGCCCCCAATATGCCCCCCGGGGGGGGCAAAAAGCCCACTAGACGCCAGGGATTTAAAAAAAATTTATAATTAGTGGTGGGGGCTGCCCAATATGGGCACGCCCATGCCCCCACCCCTCGCCCACAAAAATTACAGCCTTTCTGCTCCCCCTAGGGGGCAGATGGGGGCATTAGCCCCCAATCTGCCCCCCGGGGGGCAAAAAGCCCAGTAGACGCCAGGGATTTTTTTGGGCAAATTTTAATTAGGGTGAGGGCATTGGCATGCCCGTTTTGGGAAGCCCCCACCCTAATTAAAATTTGCCCCAAAAAATCCATGGCGTCTAGTGGACTTTCTGCCCCCCCTGGGGGGCTTATCGCTGCCCTGTAAATAAGGCGAAGCACATATCGCCACAGGAACGTCACTAAAAGTGACGTTCCTGTGGTGATAGGGGGTTTTAATATATGCCCCAAAGTTTGCACATCAAACAAGAGATGGAGCAAACCAGAGGAGAACTGGGAAAAGTACATAGGGAGCTGGAAGAAAATCAGACTGGGATGAAGTAATAATGAGAAGAAGAGGTGAGGGAGAGCATTAGTAAATGCTACTAAGCAGAGGGAAGAGGTGAAAAGGGGCAGGGGTGTCGGGGCATGGTAGGAGGACAAGGAGCAGGGGAATGGAAAATGCCCAGAAGAAGGGCAAGGACAGGAAAGGGTTAGGGTGTGGAGAGAGTGGGTTGAGGAGGGTTGAAGGAGATGGAGCAAGGTGGTTAGAGCATAGAGACCAGAGAAGGGGGGTAAAGACGCGGTAAAGAGGATAGGTGGTAAAATGAGGGACAGAGAGACTGAGGGAGAGGATGGTGGTGGGAGAGGGAGCTAGTTGGGGCAGAAGGGAGAACAGGTAGGAGTAAGGGGTCAGCATTGGCTGAAGCAGGCCTGTACTACACATGACCTGCACTATCCCCATTTACCTGAAGAAAGTTTTTGTTCACAACCAAACTGTGGTATGTCCACCCTCACAGACAACATTGTATTCTTCAACTACTTTCTTTATCCCCATGGCTGAGCTTCCACTTTCCTCTCCTACTCCCAACTTCTCCTTATTTGCTGTTTACTTTTGGCTAATCCTGAAATTCAGGAATAAACCAAGCACGCTACAAGAGTAAGTAACATCTAATTATAGCAAAATCATAGTGAATTGGACCATTTAGATCTGATTCAGGAAGATTTTGATGTAACTAAGGCTCGGATTATGTGTTAGGCTGAATTTCATGTGGAGATTCCAAGCATTCGGAATTACCATTAATTGCTGATATCTCTGCATGGAGTTCCACCTGTTACAAGTTAGACCACTCAGAATAGGAAATAACTGTGTGGATAAATAATTACTAGGAGGAAATTCTGCATGGTATTCTCTATTCCCGAGGGGTTTTATGCTTCAATTTACAACTTGCTTTTTAGCAGGTGCTAACTGGGAATAGTGACTTCCCTGCCGGTTGGAACTAGGGGCGCTGGGAGGGGAGGAGAAGGAAAGGGAAGACTTGTTTTGACAGTGAGAGCATTCAATGCTCACCCTTTGCCAAAGAAAAGGTTAAACAGGCACTTGGGGAATAGGCGTTACTGCTGTTGCAGCCAAAGCCTCATGTGATTTTACCATCAGGGATTTATGGTCACTAAAGTTATTCCTGTTCCTACACAAAGTAAAACCGAGCACAGGAACACCTGGCCATATGTGATGAAGCAGCACGATATCCCAGCGGAGAATACCCCTTTGCCTGATTCATAATCCAGCACTTACTCTTACAGTAGTTATGGCTTCTGAATTGCAGAGGTAAATCAGGAGTAACTCAGAAGTATTCCTATCGTACTCTTGGAATACAGGAGCAAACCAGAAGAGCTGAAAGAGTAAGTCATGCTTATTTATATCAAAGTCTTTATGTTTTGACACAGACTATTTACTCTTAGTATTTATATCTTACACCTATTTGAGGTGTTCATTTTAAATGGATTTCAAGGCCTGACTCACAGAGCAGCACATGGAAACATTGTGTCATAACCTATTGTTATATTTTACTTAAATGGTGATTTTCTTGGGGTAAGACGCTTTCTTGTGGCAAAAAATCTTGGTGAGTAAGCATCACTGACTCCTGGAAATTCACGAGCTAGTTACACACATGTCTGAAGGGAGACACAGCAACGCACAAAATGTGCTCTGTGAATCAGACCCATTCTCTACTGTAAAGTAGCTTTTGGAAAAAATTGTATTCATAATAAAAAGTTTGCCTGATTCACAAAGGTTATGGCCAGAGGCGGATCCTCCGTTAAGGCGTAGGAGCGTCGCCCCACTGGTTTGCAGCAGTGTTAATAAACGAAAAATAAAATGATAACTCAATGTTATAATTTTATTTTTTGCTGCTTCGGCAGCTTGGCAGGGCAGGGCTGCTCTGTTCATGGAGCAGGTGAGGGGTGGTAGGCACTCTGTGAAGTGCGCATGAATGTTTGGCCGCCTGTCTCGGCCGGCCAAACAGTCATGCACATTTTGCATGTTTTCCACCCGGGCTGCATTACAGCCTGGGTGGAGACCATGCCAGGCTTCCGGTCCCCTTCTGAGCACCATACCACAGTGCTCAGACCAATTGTGTTTCACTATGGGGAGCCTGGGTGCTTTCTGATCCGGCCGTGTAGAGAGGGGGGAGAGATGCGGCGATGAGGTGAGTGTTTTTTTCTTTTTTTATACCCCACACCATCCCTAATCTGTGACAGCCGCCCCTGGTTATGGGAAGCAATTCAAAATGAAAGTAGTGCATTTTCTGCTCTAACAGTACGGCTCAGTACAGTTGAATATTTACTATGTTTACAATTTGCATACAAACCCATTAGTCTTCCTGGAAAGCTGCACCAAAATCTACCATACAACCACTACGGGTGAGCTGTTCCCCTTCCCATCCTGGAATGGATATTCTCATCTTTTGGTCAGGCGACTCGCAATCATGTAAAGACTTTTTTACGTGGATTAATATATATAATAATCTGAACCCATATTTGAGATTTACCAGCACAGTCTCGCACAACCAGATAGCGTTTCTAGACCTGACGATCAAACTTGAACTAGGCAGTCTGACGACTACAATGCACAGGAAAAGCACAGATCGTAACAGTCTGCTACTTTTCAGTAGTCATCACCCACGCGCCCTGAAGAGAATCTCCCCTTTTGGCAATTTCTGAGGGTGAGGAGAAATTGCAGTAAATTGGAAGATTTTAGAACTGAGTCAGAAATATTGGCAAAAAATTTGGCTGCACGAGAATACCCATCACGAAGTATAGCTCTATCCAGAAAAAGAGCAAGGAATAACAACCGTGAGGCGTTGTTAGAACATAGAGACAGGACCCCTACTGACACCCTTACCTGTGTTACCACATACACACCAGCCTCCAATCAACTGACGAAAGTCATTAAGAAACATTGGGGCATATTAAACACAGTCTCAATGACGTTGGAGCCACCACGCTTCGCGTTTAAACGTTCCAGGAACTTGAAGGATATGCTGATCCACACTAGGCCAAAGACCCCCGCTTTGGGTGACCAGATAACGGTATGGCAGTTACCACCTGTAAAAGGCCAATACCCGTGTGGTTCATGCACTGCTTGTGCCTTTACATCAGTACAGAAAACCATTACCTTTAACAATTCTTTCACATGGGAAATGAGGTCGCACACCAACTGTAACACACCCAACTGTATATATTTGATCACGTGCCCCTGCAACTTACAATATGTAGGGATGACCACCCGTCCGATCAAGTTACGCATTTCTGAACATCGGAGTAATTTCCGCTCTCAGAAGAGCAACACTAAAATGTGCACCCATTACCTTGAGAAACACCACACACCTGACTCACTGAAATGGGTCATCTTGGAAGCATTCGCAAAAATCACAAAAAACGCTCTTTTCCTGAAGGAACAGAGATGGGTACATCGACTTGCTTCACACACCCAAGGATTGAATGAAGATATACCTTGGAACACGTTAAGAGTCTGACAGAATGTCACCACTTGGTGACGATGGAAACACTAGTGTCAGAAAGTTGGGCCTCTATAACTGATCACACGATAGTCGAAGTGCATTCACCATTTAGTAATTATACACCGTTAATGTAGTAGCACCACTGAGTCTCCTGAGTTACCAATAGATATGATTGCCACACCAATACGAGAATCTTAAACACCTAAGAATATAATGAAGTTAAACCGTGATGCCCCTCTTATAACTGCCAATACACTGAGGGTAATGCAAAACCATCAAGCAACACCACATCGCTAAGAT
Organism: Calotriton arnoldi; assembly: GCA_963921515.1. NCBI lineage: Eukaryota > Metazoa > Chordata > Amphibia > Caudata > Salamandridae > Calotriton > Calotriton arnoldi. The sequence goes on along the minus strand of CAWUFW010005214.1, from coordinate 629,803 downwards.
AATAGCACCTTTAAGTCTTGTGAGGGACCTTATACAATATATGACGCACAGGAGATGAGACATACTAACAGTGGTGTGTAAACTGGTTGAGGAGCAGTCTTAATACAATTAAGTTATACCGTGATGCCCCTCTTTTAACTGCCAATACACTGAGGGTAATGCAAAACCATCCAGCAACACCACATCGCTAAGATAATAGCACCATGTAGTCTCGTGAGGGACCTGACACAATGTGTGCCGCACAGGAGATGAGACACACTAACAGCGGTGTGTAAAATGGTTGAGGAGCATTCTTAAATGGTATGCTCGATTAGCGCTTTTCATGGATTGTATAAATCAGCCCGACACGCTTGTCACTTCTGAGTGTTGTTATGTTTTTACCACGTCCAAAAATGCACACTTCCGCTAAAGAAACCACTACAACATGGCCGACAAGACGAGCATCAACACACACACGCTAGCTTCCACAGTCAGGCCCCGCCCCCCGGAAGCACAGAGACGCACCGATAAAACAAACGCGGTCTCGGACCACTCCACCTCCCGGACCCGGTAGGAGTGGGTAGGTCCTGAGACGGCGTGCTACTGGCACACACGTGAGTACTCTATTCCGTGGACTCCCTAGCCTGCGCAGACTTGACCGTAACTTAACGCGCCCGTACAGCTTTAGTGCTAGTCCTAAGTCCACGCGCTCATGTTAATTGGGTTTCAACCCCTAAGGCTGGTACACAATGAATCTGCTCTTACGAGTGAGCCACTGCATGACGCACACGCAGTGACCTGGATCAAGTTACACGCTGCCATACCGCGCATTACGCTGAACCAGTTCCCCGCAATTAATATCGCACTACCGATGAGGGGGATACTCATTATTTGGCACACCACATTGCCACACTTGATAGGCATGACAACGCTTCACGAATTTGAAACTTTGCGCGCCCGTGCACACATGGTTTTAATTCATGATCGAGGCAACACATTACAGAGTGATCGCTAGCAATGACGCGCTCCCTGCCAAACCACGCTTCACGGGGAAACCAACCCCCTACACCTTGAATACCATTACCCAGACGGGGGATACTTGTGAAAGTTGCATGTATAACACTGCATTGCCACACGTGACGTGGCCGATCGTACTTGCTGCCTCACTAGGAGGAGGTGGTGGTATTTAGGAACACCTTGAAAGAGTGGTTATGAGTCAAAGCCCATTCACTGCAATGTATGAATGAGGACGAGTGTGTTAGTGAGACCGGGAAGTATGGTCATCACTGCACAGTATGTAATAGAAAGATGTGACTAATACAAGCACTATATATTGTCTCCCTACTCAATCGCTCCAGTACATGAGGAACTCCTCGTGTACAGCCTACCGGGTACTGTTGAAGCCTGGTTAATCCTAATCATTGGGTGAGTCCCCAGAGAGTCTCTCTGCTGCTTTGTAATGTGCCACAAGGGCTGTAGTTCACTCTAGTTCACCTTGTGCACTCACCGTGTGGCACTAATTTTAACAGTTTTTAATGTGTTTTAATTTCATGTTCACCACTGAATATTAAGAGTCAGCCTCACAAGGGAAAGGAGAAGATATACACATTTGTAATTAAATTGATGTAATCAGTGTCACATTTTCTCCCCTGACAGGTAGTTCCAGTACTACCAGGTACACAACTAGTTAGTTGTATGGTTGATGTGAGTATCAATCCACGTCACCATTTCTGAGTTGTAGATAGTTTTCATTTTCTGGTCCTGACGAATCGCCTGTAGAATTTACACTGAGCGAGAAACATGTTGACCTGTCACAAATAAGTACGCTTAATCTTAGACATATGCTTAGTCGAGCGCCTTATTAATTGTTTTTACTTAGGGTAGGAGACCTATTGATTAAAAGTTGCTGTCGCTGGTACTCCCAACCCTATTTTAGATTCACTCAAATAATATTCATCTACACACACTTGGCCCCTCACCCCCACTTCACCTTACGGCTGTTGGAAAAAGATCTCTGCTAAAGTGCCCCTACTATAGGGAGCCCGTCGGGTATTGCACTGCCGACCCGACGAGGAGCAGCCCAATGATGAAGCATGACACCCTACTGGGTGTGTGAGGGCATTATAATCCAATAAATGGATTCCCAACTTTGAACCACTCTGGTCCGGTTGGTTTAGATTCCCTTCCTTCTGACTCACATTCCTCAGGAACAGCATAACCTTTTCTTTATACTTGCTCCGGGGCATTTATGCTGGACCTTCCCAAAAAGCCCTCCTGTCCCTCCCTTGTGTATCAAATCAAAATTAGCAATGCCCACAAATGTAGGACTTTATGGATGTTCCCAAAGTTATGACACTAGCCACACCTTATTACACCAACTTCCCATCTGTTCTGTGGGATACACTAATGTGGATTTCCTTGCACTCATGGCAGAGAAATCCACTATAGTAAAACTTATATGTGTACCAGAACCCCTGTTGTAATATCCTTGAAAGTAATGAAGAGGTATTTTCCGCATAAACATATGTTTATTGTTGAAAATACTTTGTGGACTGGCCACGTTTTTGATATTTTCTCTTGTAGTACTTCTGGCTTATTCCTGCATTTCAGAATAGATCCAGGATTACTCCAAAGTAAGGCACATCTACTCAAAGCAAACTCTATATGAACTGAGCCCTGAAAAAAGGTCTCCTTGCAAATATATTAATGGTGATCACAATATGCTGGTGCTAAATACCACTATCAAACATGTGCCCTTTATAATTTGGTGCAATTACATTGCAAATTGCCATCACCGCATGAAAGTGGGCAAAAACCAATCATTTGCTTTAACCTATACACTTTAGGCAATTCACGCCTTCTAGCATCTGAGTGCTTATGTGAGCAACTTGGCACAACATTTAAAGACACACAGACATGTTTAAATAACTGACATACTTAGACAACTCCACGCTTCTATGGTTTGGACAACTATGGGCTTCATGTACAAATGCATTTTGTGGTCACTTTTGGTTATGTAATAAACACATTTCTAGATTTGGAAGCATGTTACTAAATCGCAAAATGGGGTTTGAAACCCATTTTGAATCACTATTTGGAAGGAGCATATTTAGGACGTCCCTTCCAAATAGCAATCGTTATGGTATAAATCAATGTTGTGCAAATGAAATCTGGTCGCAAAATATTGAAATGTTGTTGACACATCAAAGGATTTATTCACCTAGTCGTAAATGGGTGCTGGGGCCCCCTTGGGACCCCTTCCCATTTGTGAATCTGTTAACACCTCCTTTAAAACCCTTTCTCATTTGTGAATGTTTAAAAAAGTTTGTTGGGCAGTGTTAGAAATGGGGGTCTCAAGTGGGCAGAGGTAGGTACCTTTGTCCAAATAGGGACTCTTGCTTCTGGTCAGGGTAAGGGGGATACACTTCTAAAATAACCACTGCTCACCCCCTTGGTAGCTTGGCACAAGCAGACAGGCTTATCTCAGAGGCAGTGTGTAAAGCATTTGTGAACACATACAGTAATATACAGTGAAAACACTACAAATGGACACCACACCAGTTTAGAAAAATAAGTAATCTTTATCTAAACCAAACAAGACCCAAAACAACAACAATCCACAATACAATAATAAAAATACGACTTTCAAATGGTAGAAATAGTTCAGTTCAAAGCAAATTGCAGATGCAACACTTTTCACACAAAGTACCTTGGATGCGTCGCGCACACAAACAAAAAGGGCCGCAGGGAAGGTGATGCGTCGGTTCCTTACACTCAGGGAAGGTGATGCGTCGGTTCCTTGCTCTGGGGGAGGTGATGCGTTGGTTTCTTACTGCGTGGGGAGGTGATGCATCGGTTTCTTACTGCATACCCTAACGATGCGACAGACTTGGCGCCTCGATGCGATGATCTGGGACGATGCGTGGGTTCTTGCAGCCGCACAGCAGGGCTTGCATGGAATCGGTGCGGTGATCTTGGACTTCAGAGACCGGTGCACTCGATGCGGTGATTTCTCGAACTGCGGGCAGGTGCTGCGCCGGTTCCTTCGGCGATGCGTCGGAAACAGGTGCGGATGCGTCACGCTTCTCGTTGTTGCATTGCTTTTCCAGCTCCCAACAGCCAGACAAACCTCCAGAGGCCCAGAACAGCTACAGGCGCCTCTTTACAGGTCAGAACTCCCAGCAAGGACGTTTAGGGGAGCTGGGGGTGAAGTCTTTGTGTCCCTGAGACTTCAGAACAAGAGGCAAGCTCTTCTTCAAGCCCTTGGAGATCTTCCTCAAGCAGAGGACACAGCAAACAGCAAAGTCCTTTTCCCTTTCCTTGGCAGAAAGTAGCCACTGCAGGCCAACCCCAGACAGCAAACAGCACAGGGGCAGTATTCCTCCTCAGCTTCTCCGGCTCTTCTCCTTGGCAAAGGTTCCTCTTGATTCCCAGAAGTGATCTAAAATTCTGGTGTCTGGGCCCCTCTTTTTATTCAGTAAATCTCTTTGTTCTCTCTTGGTCCAGGGCTCTGAGCCTAGTCCAAACCAGTTCTGGGTGGCACTTTGCAAGTGCCCAACAACCTCCATTGTCAGTGCGAGCCCTGGCTCCAGACACACCACAGGGGGGTGGAGCCATCATTGTGTAAGGCGGGCACAGCCCTATTCATATGCAGGTGCTACTCCTCCCACCACTCCAAATGCAGACCAGGCCTATTCAGCCTAGCGCTGACTCATCCAGACTCTCTGGAGCCACTGCACATCCCCAGCCCCTGTCACTCCAAAGCCAGACAGTCAATTCACATCCTAGCAGAGGCACACTGGATGGCTAAGCAAGAAAATACCTACTTTCTAAAAGTGGTATTTTCAAATACAAAATGTAAATATCACCCTCACTAAAAGATGCATTTTAACATTCTACATAATAAACTTTATATTCCCATCTGGTTCCCAGGGGCAGTTATGCTTATACGATGTTATAAGCAAACTCCCCATTCTATCCTATGGGAACAGATAGCCTTACAATAGTGAAAAACGAAATTGGCAGTATTTCACTATCAGGACATGCCACACACATCAGGGCATGTCCTACCTTTCACAGACACTTCACGCTGCCCACAGGGGTACCTTGGGCCTACCTTAGGGGTGACTCACATGTAAAAAAAGGGAAGGTTAGGGACTGGCAAGTGTGTGCACTTGCCAAGTCGACATGGCAGTACCAGACTGCACACAGGCTCTGCAATGGCAGGCCTGAGTTACATTTACAGGCTGCTTATGTGGGTGGCACAATCAGTGCTGCAGGCCCACTAGCAGCATTTGATTTACAGGCCCTGGGCACACACAGTGCACTGTACTAGGGACTGACTAGTAAATCAAATCAGCCAATTATGGAAACACCAATCCATAAATACTATTTACAGGGAGAGCATATGCACTTTAGCACTGATCAGCAGTGGTAAAGTGCCCAGAGTCATAAAACCAACAAAAACAGGTCAGAAACAGAAGGGCACAAAGCACAAAATCTGGGGATAAACCCGCTGAAAAAGCCAGGTCTAACAGGCAGTCTGCAGTGATCCATAGGAAAACTGCCAACTCTCAAACAAACAAACAAAAATAACTCTTTCCTTTTTAAATGCAGTCCTACTTCCTTGAAGGAAAACTGGCTGCAATTAAAAAAAAATTAACTTTATTTAAAATGCGATCCCAAACATGGTGGTCTGTTGATTCCACCAGGCAACCATCCCTGTGATGGCATCCCATCGTAGTGAGTTACAATTTACTGTTTAACTCATGGATATTGATTGTGAATAACTACAATTCAAAATTTCGTGGACCATTCTATTAGTACATAGGTTGGGTCGCAAAATTCCTTTCCATTCACAAAACGTCTGTGGCAATTTGCAACCACTATTTATGAATGCAAATTTCATACATCAGACGCAGAATTATTTGATTTGGCATATTGATATATACCAATATATTCTTAAAAATACACCTAAAGAGTAAGGGGCTTATTTATGAGAGCCATGCATCACTTTTGCACCACATAAAGTGGTAAATGTGTGGTACAGGGCTCTCATAAAGATTTCTGAAGTCACGCAAAGCCACCCTTCATGGCTTTGATGGCCTCATAAATCACAAGTAAGGCAATGCAGCGGAAATCGTTGCGTCACCTAACTCTGCACCCAGAGGCATTCCGCGGGCATTGCGGTGAGTTTTCCCTGGCAAAATCCTTGGATTTTGGTGCTGCCCCAGATTTACAAAGTAATGTGCACCTGGGGAAGTGCCAAATTCATATACCTCCTGAGGTGAGGCGTAGCAAGGAGAAATATGTTTATTTCTCCTCGTTATTTCCTCTTTCCCTGTGTGCTGATATAAAGAAGAAAACGCCTTATAGGATTGCTTTTGTGCAGGAAGGTGCCCCTTCCTGCATAAAAACAATCCTGCATGGTGAAAGGGTGCCACGTTGGCTCTAAGCTGCTGAAACGTTGCCAGCTCAGGCAGAAAGGACAGGAATGCACCGAAATGCTTAGAAAGAGTGCATTCCTGCTCTTTCACTTTGGCGCAGGGCAGTGCAGCAAGGTGCCTTGCCCTGCTGCCCTATGCCAAAACCCCATAAATGAGGCCTTTAGTCAATATACCAATCTTACAATTGAAGTGGTATCATGAAACTTCTTCCCTACAACAGATTTTTCCCCTTCACTTTTCTTTTTCTTACTGGGAACAGATAAATATGAAAACACAGTAGGGCATATTTACAATGAAATGGTGTAGCGCGGCAACGCAAGCAATTTTTCTGCACCGAGCTGCATCATTTCAAAAACACAGGGATGCGCTGTATTTACAAGAATAACCCATGTCCTGTCCCCTACTCCGGCAGACAAACAGCAGCCATGCACCAACGCAGGAGCCCATGCACCATGGTGCAAGGGTGCCTGCATTGCAGGGATGATTCCTGCACAAAAACAATCCTTAATGGCATTTTGCTCCTTCTTTGCAGAATGCAGAACACATAAGAAGAGCAAAAAACAAGGGGAAATAAAAGTATTTCTCCTCGTTGCGCCACTTTAACACCTCCCCTAGAAAGACGTTTTTGGTGCTGCAGATGTACTAATCCTTGTAAATCTGGGGCAAGGTCAAAAAGCCAAGGGTGTTGTGTGGGAACACCCATGACACTCCCTTTTTGACGCAGAGTACTGCGCGAAAGAGGGCCAGATTTACAAGGCCGTGTAAAGCTACTCAAACTGGCTTTGCGTGGTCATGTAAATATGGGCGAGCACACAGCGCCACCGGAGCATCAAAAAAGAGTCGCTCCGGTGGCGCTAGGTGCTTGTAAATGTGCCCCACTGTGTTCAGAATGAACAACAATGTACAAACCATTTCCAGTTGCGAATGATATAAAACCAAGAGTTATATCAGCCATATTCATTGGCATATGGAGAAATAGCAGTGCACTAAATCAAATATTTAATTTAATCTGAGCCCACACTGTGCAACTTTTGCGTGACATTTGTAATTAATGTGTGCTGCTCAGCTATATCTCCTCTAGCTGACGTGTGTCTGAAGCCTCGACTGCTTCCATGTAGTTTTCCAAGGATTTATGATGTTTCTTTCCTCATAAACCATGGTTTGCTGCATATGCATGCAAACATAGCTCGATGTGGCTGCCATCTCTTCGCCAATCTGTCTGCATTTGCATGCCAGATGTGAGCAGCCCAGGCTCCCAGCCTAATGTAGCATTCAAGGAGCTGCCTGGGAAACACTCCATAGCATGAATACATTTTAATATTTGAGTCGAACACAACAGTGATCAGACAATATTGTACGTGCAGCTATATCTGTAACACTATTTACCAGTCACATTCACCACAGGTGTTAAGATGTTTCACTCCTTTTTTCGCTCTCTAGTGACCTAAGTCGGTTCCAAGTTTAATTTTTTTCCGGAAAATGTTACGGAAAATTACTCAGTCGATCCGGTTGCACAGCAGAACCTTTGATATAAAATACTAAGTAAGATGAAACCCCCATGACGTGGAAAGGAAAGAGGCAACAGGCACTAAAGATCATTTTGTTCGCCGTTTTCTGCAATGGTGGCATGTGTGGAAGGTTTTAGGAGCACGGATGTGTTTGAGAGTTCCTTGTATATTTTACGTTATTAATTGGTTTTGAGGATGCGCAGCAGTATCCTGGATACTGTGGCTCCAATTTACAATACAAATCATACATTTACAACTCTAGAGTTACACCTACTTTGAAGTATTTTTTGCCAAATAATTCCAGGAGTCCATCAGCAGAGCTGTAAAATTGTGCACTTTTCAGGAATGCTCATTATTGTAACAAGCATTGGCAAAGCCAATCGGTCTGGCATTAGCTGCCAGCCTACTGGCAATTATTTTGTGTTGTCATGATTTTGCAAAACTTTATTGTTTGTAAATATGCTGGGCCCTCATCAATCTAAAAAAAAGAAATTGCTACAGGAATAAAAGGTTTTGATCTAAAAGAATCACACACATTACCATAGTACACCCTGGCACTGAAGGGAACTACTATGGGGTCGATTCCGATTCGGGCCGGAAATCTCTCCGACCGAGCCGGACCCGGAGAGATTTCCGACCGAATCGGACCCGTGCAGTCCGACCGAACGAGTCCGATGCATTAGTATGCCACCGGACACGAGTCGGTCGGACTCCCATTGAACTCAATGGGAGCCGGTCGTACAACGCGTACGCGGGCTCCCATTGCCTCAATGGGTGCGGAGGCGGACAAGGGCGCCCCTACAGCGAGTACGCCGCGAGCGCTTCGCGGCGTACACGCACAGGTAGGGGGACCCATGGGTCCCCCTGTGTGCGCCTCGCACGGGTACGCGTACAGGGGGTCCGACACGGACCCCCAAAGTACGGCTCTGACAGCGGAGTTCGAGTCGGACGGCGCGAGTCGGTCGGAGCGGTCGAGGTGCGCATCGTACTTACCCGGCCGGAGAAACGTCTCCATTGCGCGGTGCGAATCGGGTCCGAGCGAGTCGGTCGGAGCGGTACGATCCGGGTACGAGTCGGTCGGGTCGCCCGGACGAAGTCGGTCGGCGGATTCGCATCGTACTCGCTCGGCCGGACCCGCGTACGATTCGGTCGGGAACAAGGGCTCCGAATCGGATCCGGTAAAGCCGAATCCTATTCGGAGCCCTACCGGCCGAGATCGGAATCGGCCCCTATGTGTGTGGATGTGTTCCTTGTGAAAGGGTGCAATGCCGTAACTTGTAGTGAAGTCAGTCAATGTTGAAGTGGGCTTATAAATTGCCCCTTAATGCACGCTGGAGAGGGTGGAAAAAATGTGAATGACACCAACCACAGATTAATGGATAATGTCTGTCCAAAACCCATATAAGTAACTATGTTATACACACAATTTTAGCAAAATCAAAAGTCTTGGCTAAAACGGACATAAAAAGTCAATCAGTCTGGCATTAGCTAGACGTCTCTTGTCTGAAAGAAAGAAAGAAAGAAAGAAAGAAAGAAAGAAAGGTAATATGAAAGAAAGAAAGAAAGATTGCAAGGAAGATGGAAAGAGAAGAGAGAAAGAAGGAATGGAAAGCGAAGTAAAGAAAGAATGAAAGAGGAAGAAGAAAATACAATCAAAGACAAGAAAAGAAACAGAGAAAGAAAGAATGAAATAACGAAAGAAGGAAAGCAAAAAGAAAGAGAAGGTAAGAAAGAATAAGAAGGAAAAAGAGAGAAGGAAAGAAAGAAAATATAAAAGAAAGAGAGAAGGAAAGAGATGGAAAGAAAGAGAAAGAAAAGAGGGAGAAGAAAAGGGAAAAAGAAAGAAAGGAAAGGAAAGGAAAGAGAGAAAGAAAGAAAGAAGGTAAGGGACAAAGAGAAGGAGAGAAGGTATGAGGATTTGGGTGTGTTATTTGGTATAACTGTGCGGCCTTAATGTGTAATGCACTCACAAAAACTGCCTTGGGTCCAGTCAGGCTCATTTGTAAAACCTTAAGCTCAACCCTGGATAGCTGTGGCTGCAATCAGCAAGGCTTAAATAAACTAGTGTAAAGCCTTTAACAGTACCAAACAACAAAACAAGAAAGTCACACAATACGAAAGAAATCCAACACCAATGCATAAAAATAGATTATATTTTTATACATTTTTAGAGTCCAAGGCAGAGCAGAATCCACTAGATGGTTCCGGAGATTTTTAAAGAAAACGTAAATCTCAGTTTCACCATAACCAAGCAATGGTAACCATAAAGTTTGTAAACGTTTGAAAAGTTTTAAGAGTTGAGTTCGACTACTGCAGCCTGATTTGAGTGTCCAAATCCCAAAGGGAGAAGGTCTGGGGGGGGGGGGGCAAGTAAGGAGTATTTGGACAGCTACCTGGCCACCAAAGTGTTTTTCAGTCCAGTTCTAAACCCTACGGCATGACCGCCATAAACTTCAAAGGAGTGGTTCTGATGCTGTGGATGCAAGAGATGGAAAATGCTCATGGACATGCTGGGTGCTGTGCGGTCAACAGTAATGCCTTTGTGGTTATTCCTCAGTTCACGGGTCAGGTGGGGCAACTTTGACAACAGAGGTTAGAGTCTGTCAAAGTCCTCTTTAAGACAGTAGATAGTCAGCTGTGGCTGGGCTACTGGTCTCCGTGCACAGCAGTCCCAGTGGTATATTTTTGTAAAGACTGATGTCCCTCTTGAGTGACAAATTTGGACTCTGATGACACTCTTGGGTCCAACTGAATCGAGTGCAACCTTTAGCCATCAAGGATCAGTCTTGTCCCCAAGCTGGGAACCACAGACATAGTCCTCTCTTTGCTGGCCCAAGGTGCAGCATCAAGGATCAGTCTTTTCCCCAAGCTGGGAGCCACAGGCACAATCCTCTCTTTGCTAGCCAAAGGTGTGGCAGCTGCAGTCCAGCAGACAGTGCAGCCTCTCTTTACCAAGTCCAGGAGTCAGCAGGGCATCCTTCTTCTTCAGTCCTTGTTCCAGTTCTGATGTGATCTGAGATCCAGGGTGGCAGGGGTGACATATTTATTCCCAGAAAGTGCCCAGGGGATGATGCGATCACTAGCCAATGGGCTACCAATTCCCCTCCATCTTGGTGACAACTTTCCGGCTATGTGTGGCATCTTGAAATCCCAGAGTGCACTATTCTGTGCACTCTCAAGATGTCTCAATCCTTCCTCAGATGTTAGGTGCTTGGTAGCCCACCCTAGAGGTGTGGCTACCTGTGGGGTACACACCCACATGAAAACAGGTTTGGGCATTGGTTGCCTCTCTCTGTTCCCACCGCCAGCTCGTCTACCTGAACAAAGGCCAACCCCTCAAGAGTGTGATCGCCATTTCCCCACTAAAGGCAGCTTCGCCTTTGTAGCTCACCTTTTGGGCTAATACCCTGATTGGCTACCTGTGAAGGACAGGTAATACCTCACCCTGCAGCAGGCTGCTATTGTTTCTAAGCCTGGGAGTCATTTACATGACTCCCCAGGAGGGCAGAAAGCTGTCTGGTGGCCAGAAACCGTGTGAGGTTGCTGGAAAGACTGGGTCACAGAGTGGCAACTTTCTAAAAGTTGTATTTCTTTAAAAGTGACATTAAATAATTTTAAATAGCTTTTGTTCCCTTTCATATACTTGCCAATTTTTCTATCGTGTTTATTTTTACTATGTTTAATCTGTTTGCTGGCCTTGTATTTCTTGCCTTTTTCAAAATAAAGCTTTTCAAACATAAAAAAAGTGACATTAAATTATACTTGGGCATCAAGTCAGGTTTTATGCCACAATTAATTTGATACCTTACAGTACCCATCTGAGTAGTCCCATTCACAAGTTAGCCAGTCTGAGAGGACAGCCGGTAGCCCTTTGTTAGCCAATGGGGCTACTAATTCTTCCAGAGCAGAAGGACAATTTGGAAGTGTTGCTGTCAGGCTACATATATATAAAATCCATGGTCTGCTTAATAATATGCAGCTCCCTGCCTTAGGGTTTGAAAGGCCTTCCTTAGGGGAGACTTACATATATTGTTAAGGGAAGTGAGGGCTTTACCTATAGTTTAAATGGGAAAGTCGACATGGCAGTGTTATCACTGTCCTTCCAGTCTACAGTGGTGGACTGAGAGCTATTTTGTACATTATCACACACAGGGTGGCACAATCAGTGCTGCAGCCCTGGAAGGACAGTCTGCCATACATGCCCTGGGTACCATATTCTAGGGACTTATACGTAAGTCAGTCTCTGTCAATTGGGGGTAGCTAATTCAACATATACTTGGAAAGGGGTTAGAACACTGGCACTGAGGTCTGGTTAGCAGACCTCAGTGCACACTCAGAGTCGGAAAACCAGAAGCATCAGTCCAAAGATGGGGGAGGGTGAACATGCACAAAGAGGCGTTTCCTTACAGAAGGAAAGACAGAAAGAGAAAGAAAGAGAAGGAAGGTGAAAGAAAGACAGAGAGAAGAAAAGAAGGAATGCATGAAGACAATAAAAAAAGAAGGTGAGGAAGGAAAAAGAAAGAAAAAGAAATAGAAAGATGAAGGAGAGAAAATGAAAGAACAAGAGAAGGAAAGAGAGGAGGAAAGAGAGAAGGAAAGAACAATGGGAAGTAAAAAGAAAGAAGGAAAAAAGAAGAAAGAAGGCAATAATAAAAGAAAGAATAAAAGAAAAAAGTGAAATAAAGAAAAAAGAGAAAAATAAAGAGAAAAAAGGAAAGAAAGAAAGAAATTAGGAAACAAAAAAGGAAAGAAAGTAGGAGAGAAAGAAAAACATGAAAAGAGGACATCCTAATACAAAGTAGCTTCAAATAAACACAATCTGGTATTCTTTAAAATAGCGCAGTCAGAAAAGCAAAACACTTCCAAAGGTATTTACAACATCATTGGCAGGAGATGGGATCTGATAAAGATGGAATGTGCATCCAAAACATCCTTCTATAGCATCAGGCTCTTAACACAAATGCCACACTGAACTAATTATAAGGGAAAAGCAAAAACACTGGAACTGAAGGCAACTAGCTTGTGTGCAGACGTGCTCCTTGTGAGAGAGCAAAATACAGTCACCCAAAGTGAAGTTAACCAGTGGCTTAAGTAGACTGACCCACTGCCCCATTCTGTATGCCGTAGTGGGCAGAAGTAAAATGTGAATGACACAACAAACCAATGGATGAAGAGAGGTAGCTGAAAGCCCTCATATATAAGTATATTATACATATTTTAGTAAATCCAAAAGGTCCTGGCTACTGCCAGACCAAAAAATGCAGGCAAGCTTGTCCTAATTCTTAGCAAAAGTTAATTTACTTTTCTCCTCCGTGAAAATGTTTTCCCTATTGGAGAAATGCCTTCACCCAAGCCACCCGACCCTAAATTATACTTTGTAAATCAGGACCGGGAATACATAGTGACAAGAGTATACCCCCATTCTGTACATGGTGGGAAGAGGAAATGAAAAAATGAGCAGATTTAATCACATATAAAACTACACCATCTTGATGTAATTCTCTGTGGATTAATGTTACACCAAACTGCTGTAATTGTATGTGCAAACGTATCAATTTAGGAGGAAGATTCATGTTTTCTGCTAAGTCTGAACGAAAAGTTTTATTGTAATTCACGCCATTAGTGCACCTAATTTGTACTTAGGTGTCTACATGTGACTTAGTGAGTCAGACCTCATAAATTGAAAGGGCAGTTGAGGAAATGAAACGAAAGTGTTAGCTTTTGCTAAAGCAGAGCCCTAGAAGTGACAGCATAAGATTTTATATTCACGCATATTTGATCTGGGCAAAGAAGCAGCCTTTGGTGGTAGGTGCTATCGATTATTCCGTAGGTCTGCAAACAAACCACGCAGTCAGAAATATCACACTGTTTAATGCTATTTCTAAGGCACAGAACAATACAGCCTAAATTGAGCTCCTTTTCATTCCTAGAATTAGCTGGTTCAGGATAAGCAGGAGAAGATATGAAAAGCCTGCAGATATATTAGAGACCAGAGAATGAAATTCAAAACTGATTAAAGCTATACCTCTAGGACCACTGAGGCAGAGTCCAATTTCCGAGTATGGTTTGGAATATAACTGTATTTCAGAATACAGGTACGTGCGCTGCATAACAAAAAAACTGGACCCAAGCAGTTATGTAGGAGGAGTGTCCAAACTGATTTAAAAAACCTGCAACACAAATAAAATGGCTCAAATTCAAATATATATGAAATCTGTTTATATTTAAAAGCATCTTCAGTCAGATTCCCTTTTTAAATGCGCAGTACAAATTTAATTTTGAATGCTCGTTGGTACCGAGAAAAGTCTATGGGGCAGATTTACGTTGAACTAACGCAGCGGGGTACAGCAAGTCATTTTGCTGCGCCGCGCTGCGTTAGTTTTGAAGCACAGGGATGCGACATATTTACAAGAATATGTCGCATCCTTGTGCTTCCCCTGCGCTGGCGCACAAACTGCAGCCATGCGCCGGCGCAGGCACCCTTGCACCATGGTGCAAGGATGCCTGCGTCGTGGGAAGATTGTTTTTGTGCAGGAAGGGGAACCTTCCTGCACAAAAGCAATCACTACAACCATTTTCCTCTTTCAATGCGTGCTGCAGAATGCAGCACGCATTGAAAGAGAAAACGAGGAGAAATGAAAACATTTCTCCTCAGTGCGCCTCGCTACGCCACCTCTAGGGTGGCGTAGCTTTCAGACGCATCTCCAGAGTTACGATTTCTCGTAATTCTGGAGATGTGTCTTGTTCCATGAGTGTTGCGTGGGAACACCCACAGCAACACCCATGGAACGCCCCTTCACCGCAAAGTGCTGCGTGTGAAGGGGCCGTATTTACAAGGAGAGGAATAGTCACGCAGGGTGGCTTTTCCTCTCCTTGTAAATATGGAGCAGCCCCCTGCGCCACCAGTACGTCACGAAAAGTGACGTACTGGTGGCGCAGGTGGCTCGTAAATCTGCCCCTCAATTTCCCTACTGAAATGCGAAGGTGAACACGGTCTGTTAAAATTTAAATGCTCAAATTTATGAGTCAAAACGACGGAAAATTAGTACAATTTCAAGCAATGCAGAATTGTATTAGATATTACTTTAAGGCTAATGCCCCCTTAACTTTGCAGGGAAACATATTTTTATAACATGATTGTAAATGAGTTTTAGAGTTTAAAGCAATCACACCAATCGTCTGATTTGAGCATTATACTTCTGAAATCTGGAGTCCTCACCAGTTCAATGGTCATGTAGCGATCCTTTCTATTGTAGCTCAAGAAGGTCAAAGGGAGAGGTGTGGCGCAGCGGCCAGGGCAGCTGACTCCCTAGAACTGGGTTCACGTTCGATCCCTGGTGCCGGCGGCAGTTCAGCCTAGCCCCATGTGACTCTGGGCAATAGCTCGCTTAATCTTCTCGACGGCTCCCATCGCCTTGAGACCCTTCGGGGAGATTAGTTTGTGCTTTACAAATACTGGGTTCTTTATCTGTGACAAACCAACTTACAGAACTGCAGAGAGCCTTATTTTAGCCCTAATGTTACATTGCACATAACTTCCACTCACGGGGTAGGAAGTAGATGTTCATGGACCTGGTTTCCCTGGAAAACATGAGAAAACCTCTCCGATCCATCGCTATTAAATGCTTTTTGAGCTGCTAACTTTGTTACTGGCTGTTTATTTGATAAGCAATAACTTCTGTCACGGGGAAACATCGTTTCAGTGATCTATGTCTTTAGGTCAAGCTGGAAAGCAGCAAGAACATTCTAGTTCTGGGCAGGCCCTTCTCCAAATGAGTATTTTTCAAGACAGGATTCACAAACGTTTTTAAGTCAGATTCAGAGTCCATGGCATTCTCCCGCCTTCTGATTAAAGTCGCAGAAACATCATTAGGCCTGAGCCCTCTAGTCTGGTGCAGACGTCTGTGAGGGGCCTGGCAAGTTTCCTGCCACTGCTCCAATTCTTGCTCTAACTCGCTGATTTCCTACTTGTAGTCAAGGTGAACGTGAATATGTTGCTCTCAAGGCCAGCTTATTTTCACCACCAGTTTCAATTGGTGGTCACACTAACTGGCCATTTGGAACATATGCGCCATTAGTCTCTGATTCCATGGTCATAAAAGATATTCCATAATACCAGGAGGAAGTGAGGATTTATGTGGCACAGTCCATAAGCCAAGGGTGCTTATTACAGTGTTGCAGCTCTCCTCTGCCAGAGCTGCCTACAACGGGTGGGGATGAGCAGCCAGCCGATGGTAGTGGCCGTGCCTCTGGGCACAGACTGTTAAGGTTTTGTTTCTTTGCAGTACATAGGCCGACCTGTGCAAAGTAACTTCAGTCGGTGAGGTGAGCACAAAAAGTCCCTGGACTCTGGAAGGCTTTGTTCTTCCAATTCTGACACATAACAGCCTAGCTGCAGTAGCCTCTGTAGAGAGAAGATCGAAAAGCAGAGAGCAGTGGCATAACACAAAATGATGCCTCCCTCTTGCAAAATGTGAGGAGGGGCTCCTGAGACCCATATCTCACAGGTCTTCATTGCCTTTGGGTGAAGTGGCCCCCCTGAAGGATTGGGGGACCCCTGAAGTGATGCCCCTACCCCCGTGGACCACAGAAACGTCAGGGGCCTGTCTTACAACCCTGGCAGAGGGTCATGCAGAGGGCATGAGAGACAGATAACTCAATGTCGGCCTAGGGTGACAGACCACCTAGTTGTGGATACACATAGATGTGGAGATCACAGACCTGAAGTATCACAAACCCTCTTGTACTACACAACAACCTATACACACCACGCTCACACACACACACATGCATATCTCACAATCTTGGGGTTGTGGGTGGTCTTAGTCATGGCAAACAAAACAGGTTACTAGTCAGAGCTGCTCAAGTTGGGGTAAAAGTAAAAATACCTGTATTGAATCATTATAAATTAAGAAATCAGCTGCCACCAACTGTTAACATTGTCATTACTTAGGCATTAGGACGGTTAGCACCTATATAGAAAGGCAATTCACTCTCAGTGTCTCCCATTTCCAGAAGAGCTAATTACTCTGTTAGTCAGCAACTTGCCACATAATGCATAAGACAAGTGACTCGTAGCACAAATCTCCAGTCCAGGAGAATACATCTGATCTTTCAGGAAAGTTGATATTATGATCATGGTGGCACTGGACTACTGTACAATTCATTTTTAACCTACACACAAAAGCAATTTGCAAACAAATATGAATATAACAACTTAATTATAAAAACAACACCAGTTTAAGCCCATTATTAGAGAACTTATTTGAAATCAAAATGTGGGCCTTGATATTTATATTGAATGATATATATTTGTTATTGTTAGTCTGTGATACAACTGTCACATTATTGCAATCGTGAATACGCGCCCTTTCATAAGAATCCCCATGGGCCAAAATTCTTCTAGTTACATGAACCCATGCTCGTTTTCATTAAAAGAGGATTCATATAATATCTAATAGGAATTTAATTTTGGAGAATGTGAGGACAATATGTAAATGGTTTACCTCAGTTCTACATAATTCGCAAACGAGGTTCGGCATCCTTCCGAGACGTGCTTACCCAGTCCCCCCACTCTAGAATTCTTCTACCTTCTGGAGTTTGTAGGATCATCATATAAGATCACTAGTGCCTGTCTTCATAGATCCTATTGTACAACTTTCTCTCCTGGAAGTTTCTTTAATGCAAAAATGCAAGGTGTTTTTCTAAAATCTTCTTATAAAAGTTGCTTCAGTTAATACTGTTCTTTAACTCACAGAGAAGTTACCCATTCAAAGCAGAACTGCAATTTTCTCTGTTTTACATTTCGAGAATGTTGTCACACTTAATCATCAGTTACTGCAAATAAAAGTGCCAGAGGGTGGACTATTTGAATCATACTGAAGTCTGATAGCTTCAACCAAAACCATATTTATAGCAGAATCTAAACTATGGTCACGGCGAATAAAGGTATTGCTTGAGACCCATGAACGGATAGCAAATTTCGCTCTCAAATATTTCAAACTTCAATTTATTTAAAGCATGTTGAAGTAGAATAACCACAAGAGAATTAAAAAAGTGCTCAAAACCATTTCTGAAGTCATGTGCAAATGTTTTTCGCTTCTTCCAAGGGTAACTTAAAAAGTGAATTAGGCAATTGACATTTAGAAACAAAACTGCACCCTAGATATTATCACACACCATATACAGTTAGCAGTATTTCCCCCAAAGTTCATGAACTATGGTTTGGAACAATTAACTTAAAGTGGGTTTTACCGGGCTAATCCATTAATACATTACAGGTGTGCTGTACATCCACATGTGTAATCAAATTTGTCTACTTGACATTGGCCAAAAAAGAGCACCATTTGCCCGCTTTTTTGTCCCACTGCACATGCTTGTGAATTTATTCCCAAAGAGCAGTTATCTGACTATTGCGACGCATGATCAAAGCTAATGGGCATGTGAAGCTATTTACCCTTCTTGTGCAACATACATAGTACACGTTTTGAACTGTGTGTAACTGCACCCACACTAGATTAAGGAAATGCAACCTTGTTGATGGGTGGATTCTCGCTTATGCGGATTTTTCTGGGTTATCTAGTCCAAAAACCCTTCTCTCAAAATGAAGCTATTAAATCTGTTCTTAATGCAATTTAATCGTGTTCTTGCATACTTATGAAGTGATCACTGATTGTAAATGATACAGTAGTTGTAGTGGTATATCATTTATTATAAGTGATAACTATAGTTTGATCACTTTTAGTCGATTGCTCATATGTCCTTCATAGCTGAGAACAGGTGATGTATCTACCTACGTATGCGTCAGTGGGCTTGGAGTCACTTACACTCCCACAAAGTTAGGAGGTTGGCCTGATAAAGGGTTCAAATAAATCCTATTGAGTTGCAAAGTCTCTGGTGCTCTCAGCCATTGAATATCCATCCCAGCAGTGACGTTTTAGGATGAGTTTCCTTCATGAGGTCCTCTCTCAGTTTGAGTTTAATTCAAGCAGTGTCTTGTGAGTGTGAGCTTCCTCTTAGTGTTACTTGGTAAGTTTGAGTTCTATCCTGGAAGGACGAGGCCGATGCATACTTTTTCCAAGCAGTACCTTGCAAGCGTGACTTCAGACAAACACTCTTCAAGTGATCAGCTATACTCATCATCACAGTAATCTTTATTTCGGCAAATGCCATAAAAGAACAGATTAAAAAGCACAATACAATAAATTAATTAATAGGCTAAAACTGCAATGCCAATACATATTGCAATACATAGTGCAGGAAAAGCAGTGCTAAAAAGTCAAATTTGTATTACGTAGAAAATAAAAGATGTTAAAAGAGGATTGAGATAAAACATTATCATTAGCTTTAATCATAAGACCACCAACCCTGGGTGGGAGGGTGGAGAGGGGGGGCATGGTTCTCCTAGTTAAAAGATAATACAAGAATGAATACAATGCCAACATATCCCCTCAATCATAAAGTGCAAGAATGGTAACAGGGAAAAGGTAAAACAAACAGATTATTCAATTAGCTTCAGTGGCGTTAGTGCAGAGGGTAGAGGTATTATATTTAGACCTGACGCACCACATTGAGTGTAGGAACCTGGACACTGCAAACGCTATATGTTGACTGGTGTCAGTTTGCAGTATCCTATAAGCCTTCTTATGCTGTCTGGTTCCAAGGTTGCAGCAAATTGGAATAAGCCATTTGACTCTGAGATTTTTACATGCGGAGCAAAAGAAGACGGCGTGAGCCACAGTTTCCAGGACTGACCTGCAAGATGGGCAAGCCAACTCTGTTGGACTTTGTGGGCATGCCCAATTGGCAGCGAAGAATTCAAAGGGAGGGTCCCAAACCTAAATTGGATGAATAGTTTCTTGGCGAAAGGGGGCTGAATTTCATCAAGGTATTTCTCTGCTGAGTATTCATCCTTCCAACGAATAAAGCCATCATTCAAAGAGCCCAGGGCTGTCCTGGATAACTGGGAGCTAGTGATGTGCTGCATATAATTGGACTTCAGGGCTGCTTTAAAAACAAGAAGAGACTGTCCTCTTGGGTCCCCTCAAAAGCTCTCGCTTACCATTGGCCTCAGGGATTCTCTTATGTACTTGACCCAAGCAAGCTCGCCTGACCTCGGGATGCTCAGTATTTCTTCCAGCCCTTGGTAATAGGATTGTAACTTAGTAGTAGCCCAAATTCTTCTCCAGAATAATATTGGTTAACCCTAATCTTATCAGTAATGGGTCTGAGCCCCACATCCAGCCTAAGGAGAAGCAGTGCGGTACTAACTGGGAGACCGACCAATTGTCGCAAGAAGCGGTTCTCTGGGATTGCCAGGGTGTTTTCTCCCTTGTGCCCCCAAAGCTCGGCACCACAAAGGGCTGCACCTAGGGCTTGTAGGTTATAAGTCTGAATAACAGGGAAACAGGTCTAGAGTAAGTACCCCTGTTTACCTTTAATAGTCCCCCTATATGATGTTCCAGTTTAAGTCTACGCCTTGCAATGTGGGTGGGCCACTCCATGTGCTCAGTGAGGGTGATTGCAAGGTAATCAATGGTGTGCACCCATTCAAGCGAAGTTCCTAACAAAGTGGGGTTTGATCTCAATGTCGAGCAAGTGTTGAATACCATGAATTTGGTTTTTGCCACATTGATCTGCAGGCCCCCAGTCTTAAGAAACTACTGAATTTATTTAAGATTTACTTAAGCCCCCTTGGAGATTTAGACATGAGGAGCGTGTCATCTGCGAACATTAATGCAGGGACCTTCATGTTGGCTAACCTTGGGACATCACCCTCACAGGAGTTAAGATGGGAAATAATGTCATTAATATACAAGGTGAAGAGGGTAGGGGAAAGGACACAACCCTGCCTCACCTCTGAGTTAACTGAGAATGGCTCAGTACCTCGCCCAACTGACCACATCCGACCTGAGCATGGTTAGACTCATGCAACCATACAATAACACCAAGGAGGTAATTAGAGATCCCCATATTGGCTAGCACTTGCCACAGCGTAACCTGTGGAACCAGGTCAAAGGCAGACTGTAGGTCCACAAACGTGACATACAGCCGACCCCCCCCCCCCCCGGGCTACCATTTTCCAATAAAGTAGCTGGCTCCTACACACCTGATTGATAGTGGAGGTGCAATCCTGAAAACCAGGATAAATCTGCAAAAAAGCAGGGGAAAAGAGAGGAACCCTTTTTATATATGGTATGATTTCTGCCCCTGCCCAAGATGGAGGAATAGGTGTCCCACACATAATTGCATTAAAGAGTAAAGTGAAGTACGGGCCCCAAACGTCCTTTTCATCATGCATGGAACAAATCCCCGGGGATCTTTTCTATTCCTGGCCCCTTGTTGGGAACTATCTTCCTAATTGCAGAGCACACTTCCTGAATCGTAATGGGGGGGTAATCACTGCTCCCTATCTTGCCACTTAATCCAACCACAGATAGACTGACTCCCATGGGGGTGGGAGCACACTTTTCGGCCAGCTCCGAATACATGCCAGAGAAGTACAAAATCCAGGCGGCTACAGGAATGTTATTGTATATGGGGCAGACACCCTCCTTGCTCCCAGTGGCTGCTAAGTTCCAAAAGCCATGTTGATCACCTGCTCTTACAAAGGCCAACAGGCCTTCCCACCTACCTTGGACCCACTCCGTTTTGGCCTCAGAGATAGATAATTTGTAGGCCATCTCCTTAGACGTCTCACCCTTTTATCCTGTTGCTTGATTGAATTGATTAGATCTGATTTAGCTTTTCTGCAAGTTTGGTTAAACCAGGAGAAGGGACCTCTATTTACCTCTGTGGGTTTTCAGTCTACATAAAAATAATTCTTAAGGCCCTCGAACATTTACTTATGTAAGCCTCCAATTATCTGGAGAGTGGTTACCTGGTCTAGGACCAAGTCCAGACCCAGTAGTTGTCCCAAGATTCCTTTCACATATCTATAAATTGGCCCAACCTGTTCCAGCGAGTGGGCCATGTTGCTCCATTTAACTTGGCACCTATTCGTGGATAGATGTAACCTACTATCAAGCGGATCAGGGTGGATTCTTGACCCCTTATGAGTTATGAGCTGTACTCTACATACCCAGACACTACTATACTGGATAACGTAATTCATTTCCCCTGTATTTATTGTAATTCATATGCCTTTACCTTTATTATTAATACCCAAAGGTCATTCTGCAAGGTCATTAACATACAAGGTGAAGAGGGTAGGGGCAAAGACACAACACTGTCTCACCCCTAAGTTACAGAGAATGGCTCGGTCACGTCGCCCAACCAACCAAATCTGACCTGAGCAAAGTTAGACTTTCCCCTAACCCAAAAAATAGTTTTCAATGCACTATAATTGTTGGGAGATATTGCCAGTCTTCAGGAAATGCACTCTTGTCTCTCTCCATGTGCTGACTCCACATGTTAGGCACTGGGGCTGGTCTCTCTCTTCAAACTTTATCAACCTACTAGCTCTTCTGTGCTCTAGAAGGACTCAATCACCATTTGTTATCCACTGTACTAGTGGGGGCCATCCACCATTGCAGGACACATATGGTATCTGCAGGGTGCAGTGGTTTTGTACTTCTCTGGATCCTTTCCTCCATCTTTACTCATGCAACTCATAGGTTGCTGGCTACTTAAGGATGCATCAGCCTCAAATCCACCATCACGCTGTCAAGGCGCTTCAATCCTCCTTTTGCTCTTCTAGATGTACCAGTTATTTATCTCACTTGCTTCTCCTCTGCTTTGAATTCAATGGGCTATGTGGAGAGACATCCACTACAGTCACACTTCTGACCTTTCTTTTCTTCTTGATTCCTCTGGTGACTTCTAGTTAGCATTGTGATTATATTAATTAGAACCAATTGTTTTGATTTGCACACACAAACTCATTCAACCAGCATTGGGAAGGTAGCCCCAGAATCAAGTTCCAGAGGGAGAAGTGTCTGAGACAAGGACCTCTATGGTTGGGAGGGGGACCAGTAGTGGGATGATAAGAGATCACCATCAACAAGAGAGAACACTAGGGCCCTCATGTATCGGATTTTGGCGTAGGACAGTGCAGCACGTCACCTTGCTGCACTGAACTAAGTTGAAGTGAAAGGGCAGGAATGCACCGTATTTATCCAATATGGTGCATTCCTGTCCTTTCTCCTGCGCTGGTGCCATTTCGGCAGCCTAGCGCCAACACAAGCACCCTTGCACCATGGTGCAAGGGTGCCTGTGTTGTCGGCAGGATTGTTTTTGTGGAGGAAGGGGCACCCTCCTGCACAAAAACAATCCTGGGAGGCTTTTTCCTCTTTCCATGTGTGCTGCAGAAAGAGGAAAAAAACAATAAGAAATAAAGTTATTTCTACTCATTGCACCTCAACTGGGGAGGTGTAAGGTTTTGGCACATCACCAGGTTTGCATGGTTTTATAAATCTGGGATAGCGTCAAAATTCAAGGGTGTTGCATGGGAAAACCCACCACAATGCCCATGGAATGCCTCCCTAGGGCAGAGTATGGCAATGCAGCGATTTGCACTGCCTTGCCTTACTCCATATCTATGAGGCCATTCAAAGCCACGCAAAGGGGCTTTGTGTGACCTCATAGATATGATTTTGAAGTTTGCGCTGCCAGAGCGTTACAAAATATGATGCTACAGTGGTGCAAGGGGCGCATAAATATGCCCTTAAGTTGCTGTGTGCCAAAACAAAAAAGCTACATTTATTTTTCAGCAATATATTCATTCCAGAAGAGGGAGAGCAACCTCATTTACCTGGGAAGTGAGAAGGGTAGGTTTCAGGGAGAAAGAACAATTTCGACAGCAAGGAACTATCAAGACTTTGAAAAACCATGGATTGATTGTGAGGAGAATGGGCAGAGCCTGTAGGTTTTGGGGAGGCAGAGCCACGTGAAAGGAGGACCAATAATGGAGGGGGAAGGAGGGATAATTAGAATGGAATAGGAGGGACAGATAAAGGATGGAGAGGGTCCTGGGCTAATAAATCTAGGTTTTTATCAAAAGAGCTAGAGACTGGCTATGTGGCAACATGCTTCCTTACAATAGACCCTTCTATTTTCCAGGTGGAAGGTGCTAGAGAACAAATGAATTAGAGAAGTACTGGGAGTGAGAAGCCAGGAGGAGGAGTCCAAACATTGTTGGTTAAGAGGAAATGGGATTCCATTCAATCACAGGATAAACTTTAACTTCAAAGAAGCTCAAGCTCTGAGTATGAGAGTTATGAAGTGGGACTCATAAGCAAAGCTACAGTGACAACCCCCTAAATAAATGGCTCACCAGCTTCGCAGCAGAGGGAGCAAAACCACTTGTGTGTTCCTCAGGCACATAAGGTCAGGGAGGCAAAATGCATCATCCGAAATCAGCGTGAAACGCCGTTGAATACCATGGTTCAAACAGCTGTTTTTTTACTGACTGCCTCCTCTGTAATTTGCATTTTTATGTGAAATGCTGTCCCTGCTTTGAAGCAACCTCACGTCATTCTGTGACCGTGTACAAGGATTTGTTTTTCCTGTGCCAACCCGATGTGGATTTCTTTCATGGTTTGATCGTAACTAGCATTCCCAGTTTTTGTTTCTATTTGAGTAATAAATTGAATGGCTATTCTGGGTTTTTGCGACACATTGTCCTGCTGATGGCCCTGGTCAATTCCACCTCTGGGCTGAAACGTCGACTTCTTTCTATGTAATATTCACTGCATAATGTTTTGTTTGATTTCTGTATTGAAATTTGATGTATTGCTAAATCTAGATGAATGAGATCTTTCCATGATCCAATGGCAGCTTTTTGCGCTGCATTACTCATATCAGTTTTGTTTGTGTTGCTCGTTAAAATGTTTGTTTGATTACAATTCTCTTGTGACAAAGTCTTGGAATTTGGGTAATTTAATCATTTTTAATAAGTTATTGATACTGTGATAAGGGATCATTTGGTTACTTATTCCAATTATTCTTCAATATATAGTTAATATCTTTCCTCTTATATTGTTTTGTTTGTATGCACTGTTTGTTTGGGGTTCCCCATGTGGTAGATTCACTTTATTCTAAATATTATGCATTTTCATTTATGAATATAGTATCAGTCTGTGATGGTTGAGGCTATCCCAAGTGTACTACAGTTATTTGTTGATATGCAATTAGATATGGTCTGGTAAAACCCTTCCTTCAGACACACCACGCCACACAACCTTCAAAGAGCCAAACCCTGGTCAGGGATCAATCACAGTAACTTTATAAGTATTAAACCAACATGTCCCTCTCCCACTTTAGTCCCACCATCTTTAAATAAACAAACCTAAAATCCTCTTCCAAACCATTGAATTCTAGACCAACCTTAGCAAACATCCAAAGATTTATAGTTCAAAAGGCAAGGCAAAGGAGATGCTGGCATTATTTGCAATGATAATCCATAACATAGAAAATGAACTAGACCAAAAAATACTGCATTCCTATACACTGGAAAGATCTGTAACCAATTGATGCCTCTTCCAACTGCTAGACAAGGAAGAGTTTCAATGAAGTCATAATAATCAGCGATCCTTTCACACATTCAATATAAGGTCTTCTGGGATTTTGATTAAAATATGCACAGAGGATATTCTACCCCAACTTCTTAAAGTCAATAATAGAAGGCTCTTCCCAAATGCATCAATATCATAATAAGTCACCCAATTACTGAAGAAACCAAACTTAGACATTGAAATTGAACCTTAGACCAGTAGCAATACTACCATTTGTTGGGAAAACACTGAGAAAGCAATATTAATTTAATTCATGACAATCATTACCCATAATATCCTCCTACACAAAGTTCAGTCCTGATTCAGAAAGAAAACACAGCACACAATCAGCAATGCTCCTATCATAGATAATATTCTCAAAATACTAGATGAAGGAGATACCTCTGTAATGTTTCTAGAGGTAGAAAGTATGATAAATTGCATAACCATACTCATTACTGAAAACAAATCCAACTTCACCAGTGAATTGGGCTTGTTATAAATATTTTAAAAAGTCCAAAAATGACTTTTGTGGGTGCTTCCTTGCCAGGAATAACATTAATAAATTTAAGACAATATCCCAAGGCTTTCCTATGACGCAGCTCATCCTGCTACAGTGAAAATAGCATTTGGAGGCTTTTCACTGTAAGGACATGTTTAATGTAAAGGTTTTACATGTCCTACTTTCAAAAACCATGCATCCCACCTTATGAGCATAAGGGCCTACTTAGGGATGATTTATTAATATTTAAACTGAGGGTTTAAGCCTGTCAAATGTATTTATTCTGACAGAGCAAATTTGCAGTTTTAAACTGCACAGACAGGATGCAGTTCTTGTTTTAAATAGTTTATGTCAAGCGTACTAGATAAGCGGATGGGTCTCTTGCACAAAGCCACTCAGAGAACTCCTAGCCTAACTTTTCAGAATTTATGCCCCTTCAATCTCTGTCAAAAAGAATGAAAAATGCTAACCCCTCAGGTATACTGATCATTATGCCCTTGCCCTGTGGGTACAGCTGGTTCAATGTATGAAAATGCTTTAGTTTAATGTACATTACCTGATTTTCCCAGTTCATGGTCCATGGAAATGAGGGAATACCCCATAATGTGCAGGTACTCAAACAATGCCAGCATATTCTGTTTTACTGAAGTTGTACTGTGGTGCTAGTTTTATTACACTAATTCAGGCCCTCCAATCAAAAGGAAATAAGTGTCATTTGTTAATTGTGTCAGATACTTATTATTAAATATTGCATCGCCATCCACAAATAGTTGTAGAGCATACACAAAACTTGAGCCCAACAGTGAACTGAGGGCCAGATGTTCGCAACATCACAGGGTCTGTGACTGCAAAATGTTTTTTACACTGCAATAAATCCCTTTTGCAATTCGTGAAAACCTTTTCGAATCACAAAAGATGTTGTGCAACTCACTCTGAATCACTATTAGGAGGAAACCTGAAAGAGGTGCCCCTTACTATTTGCAGTTTGCACTGAGATGTATCATGGATTGTGACTACAATTTCAGTCACCCCTATTGAACAGTTACCAACACCCAAAGGAGGTGATGAGTAATTTGCAAGGGAGAAACTGCCCTTGGTGGACAGATTTGCTTTTGGGATTTGTCTTGGGCAGTGTCGGGGGTAGTAGGCAGCGGTCTTCTGGACGAGGCAGGTCATTTCGCAATCCCTTGATTCTGGACATTTTCCAATGCAACCTATGCATACATTATGTACATTATTGCGTGCATTGCATCACAAAGCGACAGGCAGTTCACAAAGTGTAGGTGCGGATAGCAGGCACTATTTCAGACCTGCCTGTTACTACATCTGGCTTTAAATTATTTGCTCCTTTTTGGCGAAAAGTATTCCAAAGGATAACAAATACACATTTTATAGACTCTTACCAGGTCTTCCTTGGAACTGTTGCTAGTACAAAAGCTAATTTATATCTTTAATAATTCCTTGTAGTGATGTACTATCCGAATAAAAAAAAAGAGGGCAGTTTGAGAATCTCAGAACCATTGCAGCAATAATACCAGACCTATAATAAACAATATCTTCCCTTATGACCATCTGTATTGTATTCGGCTTACAAGAGCATGCACTTCTAAAAGCAGAACATGCAATGACGTCTGGTGATCTTGGCAATGTTAATCACGTACATTCTGCCCTTACTGCTGTGCCTATAATTCATCACATGGACATTTTAGACAAGCTTTGCCTTTCTGGGTCAAGGTGACACCGTCGCTCACACACTAAAAAAAATACACATCCTAATAATTTTTGGGACTGCAAAAAACGATGGAAATGTGCATTCAGTGGTAGTGGCTCAGTAGTTATGGCTGAAATGCTTAGTCCAAAAAAACAGCAGTTTTGGGGATTGTTAACAACTCACACCCTGTTTAGCAAAGACTCATAACATTAATTAGTTTACTTTTAGGGAACAGGACTTACTTTTCATTCTTAGCCTGTGATCAAGGAAGGAAAAGGAGAAAAAATAGGAAATTGGTGACAAAGGCAGGTACCATGGATGAGAAAGAACTTTTAGTAGTGAGATACAACAGTAGGTGTAGGGTGATGGAAGAAAGAAGCATATAGTGGGGTATGATCCAGTCTCAAGTGTTATACATCATCCTGTGAAAGAAGTAGTGCTGCCACTGGGTTCCTAAAAAAAAAATTGGACCCTTTCACTTCTTTTTAACAAATTAAGCACTGGTTATAAAGCTTCTTCTGATGAACTAGGACTAGAAAAATTGTTAAATAGTTGAGTAAGCCAAATCACAATTGGATGTACACTAAATTTGCATCTGCCACATCACTGAACGGATTATCCAATATTCCCCGCGGTGGACCTTTTTAGACACCTAAAGAATAAAGAGGAGTTAACATCATCCAAAAGCTCAATTTACAGTGTAGCCCATTTGGCTACACGGAGGATCCAAAAGTTGATAATTGGAATAAAATGTAGATTTATTACAAATTCAAAGCCAAACTGATGTTTACAAGCCTCAAGAATATGTTGTAAAAATACAGAATCACTACTGGCAGCCCAACTCTTCTGAGAAGGTTTAACCTCAATAGCATAAAACACACAAGTAATTCAGTAATAGCAATGCAGAAAATAAGGTGCAAGATCTGGTGATCAGTATATGATTTCCGGTCCTCCTGCCTATACATGAGTTAATCTAAATTATCTAACTAAACCTGAGCTAAGTAGCTTTAGTTGGGGAAACCCTAACTAGATTCAGTAAAGCAGGAATGTTTCAGCATTGTAGAGATTTCTGTAGAAGTTCTCCAAAATCAGGAGTATTGCATAGCATAAAGTCACACAACGGAGATATAGCAAAGAGGTCTGTGCCCCTCCGAGTCTAAAAGAAAATCTATCTGAAGCTAAATTGCGACCACAGATGAAAAATCCACAGATCATATCAGAGTCCCACATCATGTGTCCCAGTACTTTTCCTCCTTCTCACAGTAGAACTTGGCAACCATATTTGATACTCCCATCTCCTGGTCCAAGCATCCGAACATCCTTGATTCCTCCTTGTTCTAGATATAGCATGCATCGGGGTCCTTCCTTGTTCGTCAGTGCCTCTCGTCCCTGCCAAAAGTTCTTCTCCCAAGCCTCACTATCTCTCATACACAATGTGCCTTTCACAAACTATAAGATCATATGAACGCACCTGCAAAGAAGAAGAAAACATTGCAACCAAGCAAACTTACACATTGAATGTTAAACATTAGAGTACAAAAGCTTAAGGCCTTTGCTCAAGCTAACATAGCAAAACATTTCAATACACATTTAAATACATGGTTATGGATACACATACAGTTATAAAATTAATGCAGAATACTATTCAAATCAAAACGTGAATATATATAGAGTTAACAGAATTACTCAAACCACACAAATGCAGATATATATGAAAACTGCAATTTGTTATCACTATAAAGAAACATTAGTATGAACACTCATCTAAATGTCTGAATTATACAGTAAATGCACCTTCAGTATTTTGTTCCTATGCACCGCTTTGCATTATTGATATTAAAGCACACAAATATATAGTACTACATGCACATATATATGACACAGTCAAGACATGAATGGGTGGAGCCAAAATTACACTGCTCCACATCCTTGGATGTGTCTTGTAGCCAGCTGACATATCATCCTCAATGCTGCGCAATCACAAGTTGCAAGATCGAATAGTATCGGGCCAGCTAAAATTCACTTCTTTCTGAGGTCGATAAACAGAGTACAATTGAGTGAGGTATTGACAGCGTAATAATGGGACTGGGTCAAACTGTTTGCATCAAAGGATTGGGCCTAGATTTACAAAGATTTTCCTTCTAGGTTGTGTTACTTTTCTGATCCAATCCCAATGCAAAATCTACTTTGGAATTTTCCATTCAACACAAACGCCGATTTGCTTTGCTTTATAAAAAAATAATGCAACACAGTGCATTGTGCTGCCTTGTCTTGCCTTGTGTCAGGTAGGAATTTCTTGGGGGTGAATGTATGTTCCCATAAATCCACCTATGGATTTTAACGCAGACAACATATTTACAAAGATTTGTAGACATTGGTTTGGGCCAAAATGATGCACCAAACTGAGACTGTCACAATGAGGAGAAATATGTTTATTTCTCCTCGTTACCTCATTCTCCAGCACACATACAAAGAGGGAAAGCCCCAAAAGATAGTTTTTGTGTAGGGAGGTACCTCTTCCTAACAAAAACTATCCTTACTATAATGCAGGCACCGTTGTACTGTGACAAAAGGGTGAATGTTTTGGCATTCAGTGGCTCAAAGTGTGCCAGCGCATGAAGAGAGCAGAACTCCGACATTTCTTGGAAGTTATGGTGCAGTTCTGCTCTCTTCCTTTCACACAAGAAACTGGTCCCAGGATGCTTGTTTCCGGTCTAGGGAAGACCTGGCTTGGCAGTTCGGGCTGGACTGTTCCCATAAGGAACAGGGTCAAGACTGATTTGCATATGGCTGGGTCTGACCTGGGGTGGCAAAGTGAGCTGAAGAACGATGATAGATTCAACCCAGATCTGTGAATGGGAGTGAGTGTCTCAAACCTTTCAGTGCTCCCTCCATCATCTCCTTGTGTTTGCTTTTTTTGCCCTAATTTGCCAGGGTATGCCCAGACGTGGATCCCTTGCTCACTTTGCCACTGGATTCAAGCTAGCCTGGTTGATGAGGGGTGTTACCCCAAAACTGGTCACAGGATGCTTGTTTGTGGTCCAGGGAAGACTTGGCTTGACAGTTTAGGATGGACTGTTCCCATGAGGAACAGGGTCAAGACTGATTTGCATATGGCTGGGCCTGACCTGGGGTGGCGAAGTGAGCTAAAGAGCGATGATGGATTCAACCCAGATCTGTGACTGGGGGTGAGTGTCTGAAAAGTTTCAGCGATCCGTCCATCATCTCCTTGTGTCTGCTTGTTCGCCCTAAGTTGGCAGGGTAGCCCCAGATTTGTGTCCCTTGCTCACTTTGCCACTGGATTCAAGCTAGCCTGGCTGATGAAGGGTGTTACCCCGAAACCGGTCCAGGATGCCTGTTTCCAGTCCAGGGAAGACCTGGCTTGGCAGTTCGGAATGGACTGTTCCCATGAGGAACAGAGTCAAGACTGATTTGCATATGGCTGGGTCTGACCTGGGGTAGCGAAGTGAGCTAAAGAACGATGATGGATTCAACCCAGATCTGTGACTGGGAGTGAGTGACTGAAAAGTTTCAGCGCTCCGTCCATCATCTCCTTGTGTTTGCTTTTCTTTTCACACAACACAGCACACTAACTCCACTTGCTGGTCTGCATTGCCTGAAATCTTTGTAAATATGCCACTGTTTTGTCACAGCTATAGACTGAAAATATGTGACTAGGATATGCTGATCACTTTGAGTTCTATCAGTGCTGAAACAACAAATACTTAAATCTGTTTTCAGTGAAGAAATCCTTGCTTCATGCTGCGAAATTTCCGATTTTTCGCTGTTGATCAAGAGTAATTTATAATCTAAGTTTATCAGTCAGAGACTGACCCCCCATAGCCAAACGGGGGGTAAGGGGAGGCATCTATTAGCTTATAATGGCCTCCTAGCTCGTGCCTTTATTGATGCACTACATCCCCTGCAGTGCAAGGGTTTTTCCCCTCTGTGCAATTTACAGTCAGTAGTTTATTATTTGAAATCATCAGAAAATCCATTCCTGCCACGAAAGTGCTAACAAGATTGTAAATCTCAAGCAAAATAGAAAGACGGATAATTGGATCAATGGGTGGTTAATGATGACATTGAATAGTTACTTCACTGCACCGATGTTCTCTAATGAAATATAAGCTACATAATGCCAGCGTGGAGCCCTAACCCAAATTTATCACAGTCACATACTGTTAAAAACTAAAGCAACTATGGTGCCAACCTCAGCACTAAATGTTAGGCTTCAAGAATTAAAAATAAGTCAGCACAGGAAATGTTCTTTTTCTGATAGGTTTTGCTTTTTAAGCAATAACTACCCTAAAGGCATGCATATTTTCCAGACTAAATTGATAAAATGGTAATATTGTGGGGGAGGGGATTGTTTATATTGAATATCTTTTTACAAAGATTTCTGCTCGCAAATTCTACAACATAAGGTGCATTTCTAAAGCACGTGTTGAATCCGTGTGACATGTTCCCACCGCATAACAGATGTGTATTGTGTCACAGAGAAGCAGCACTCATTTTATCGAGCTCGAAAGGATGAAAGGTATGTGGTCGAGCAAAGATTTCTGGGAAGGATGCGTTAGTGCACAAAGTCACCAAACCCGGTGTGTGGTAAAAGAAGCTGGCTAACGATATGAAAAATGATGTAGGTTGTTATGGCTGTCCACAATCCGCCTCCAGTGGAGTTTGCACATGTGCCTGGCTGTGAAATACATCACACAACACCCAGCACAGGGCTGTCCAGCATAGATAAGAAAAGGGCCAGATCCATGCCAGATTTTCAAGAGTTGGGAGAGGATGTAACCTTACGTCTAGAGCAGTCGACCTCGAAGCTGGGGAACCGGGTTCGAGTCTGGGCAGGGATGCTCAGCATTGTTTGATTCTGGGCAAATCACTCAATCTCCCCGTGCCTAACAAAACTCAAATTGTTCATCTGTAACGAAATTGGTGCTCAGGTAAAGTGCTCTGATACCTCATATATTCCGGTCTAGTTCGCGCTATATAAAACTCTATAATAAAAATTTGCACCGACTATGTACTTCTTCCTTTTAACATGGCTGTTTGTGAATTCATTCCTGTGTATACACTGAAGATCTGGAATGCATCCATTCCACATAGACTAAGCTTGGGTATCCTTAAAGAAGCACCATGGTGCACAAATTCTCAGCAGACGCCAGTTCTTCTAAGTGGTGCTTCCACAAGTTTTGGTTTGCAGAAAATCTTCAGGAAGTGGAAACTGCATAATAGGTGGCAGGACAGAACGTCCATAGAAGGGCGAAGAGGAAGCTGAAACGGGGCCCAGCTAGATTAGTGTGCCATACTGCTATTTACCGCAGCACAGTTCGCCACAAATGGAAAACGAAGGCTCCATCAACAGCTAGCGTCACACACCAAGTACAATGTGTAGGGAAAGGCAGTTTATCAGCTCTTAATTTTGGACCCAGAAACGGTTCATCTGCCTCATAATGTAACATCAAACATAAGTAAATATACTTGCCACTTACCACACAACAGGAGTGGAAGGGCATAGATGATTAAATTAGAAGACACCACGGGGCATATTATCAAGGGCTCATGGCCACTTTAGCGGCACTTTTTTTACGCTAAAGTGGCGATATTTTTATCGCCCTATTAGCAAGCTGTCGCTAACAGGCGTTAGCGACAGCTTTCCGGCGATAGCACCCGTTTTTTCTATCGCCTTGCATGCCAGCGATATTTATCGCTAATGACATGCAAGGTAGGCATTCCGTCTCTAAATCCAGCAAAAACTCCCGCTAACCAGACTTCGCCCTATTAGCAAGGATAGGACGGACCCGCGAAGCGATAAAAAAAGTTGCGCTAAGGCCCATTAGCTGCAAGAACTTAAGACCAGAAAATAGCTGGTCTTAAAAATGGGAATAAGTCTTGGGCCCACATCCATGCATGTTTTTGGTGCTGGACAGCGCTGCAAGCAATGTTGCAGCGCTGCCCTGTGACAAAAATACAGTGCAGGAATGTGCACCATCAATAAGATAGTGCGCATTCCTGGGCCCCAGTCATGAAAAGTGTTGCTGCGCTGCGACAAGACAGCGTTGCAACACTTCTCATTATGCCATCCTTGCAACAGCATGGATGCGCTGTACTCACTGTACAGCGCTCCATGACGCAAGTAATGACAGATATGTCAGGAATCCTGACGTATCTGTCTGCGCTAAAGTCACGCATTGCTGCAGTTGTGTCACAACCATGATGCAACTCCAGCAGTGCATGGGGCCAGCCTATCCCTGTGGCACTACCTCACCCTCACGCCTGCCATCAGGCAGGCGCAAGGTACTGACGCAGTGCTGTTCATGAGGGGTGCCTGAATGTCGGCGCAGTAGGAGATACATCGGTGGTGGTTGGGCACTGCGGTGTCATCGTATGGAAGCATTGGTGGAGTGTTGGTGCGGAGGGAGTTGACGAGATGTTCTTCGGTGGCCTTGATCCAGCTGCGAGGGGGTGCGATGATGGCGGTGGCGTCTGGTGGGCAAGGTGAAGACGTGTTGTTACCAATGATGGTTGGTCCAGGAAAGTCCGGTGTTGTGGCTGCACTTGAAGTTCACGCTGGCGGAGGTGACATGCTCGACCATGTGTCCTGCTATGTGGCTTGTTGTGGTGACTTGCTGCTTGCGTCTGATGTAGGGGACCTTCCCCATGAGGGGGTGGTGTCCTGGTCACTGGGGTTCTCCAGGTGGAACTTGAGGTCACCGAGTAGGATGTCGTTGGTGGATGGGAGATCCTGGGGTGCAATGAGGTCTAAAATGGTATTGGAGAATAGGGGGCCATGGCCCGGGGGGCCTGCACATGAGGGTGCCGCAGAGGATGCACCTGTGCCTGGTCCGGATCTTGGAGTTGACGTGGTCCATGGTCACCCTTGGGTCATTAGAGTGCGTGGTCAGTCGGAGTGTGCTTCTGTAGGTGATGGCAATGCCTCCTTCCTGACGGTTGGGGTGCTCCTTGCGGGTGATACTGCAGCTGTCAGTGATGGTGATGGCGATGTCCGGTCCAGAGCAGAGGTTGGTCCTGCCAGGCGAGGTGGTGTCCAGGGTTGATGGCGAGGAGGCTGCTGGCGTCGTATCGGTGGAGTGTCCAAGAGGAATGCTCCTTGGTGCTGAGCGCGGTCCAGGGGCAGACGGACGCAAACGGCGTAGACTATGGGTTGCCTTTGGCACGGGAGACGACCATTACAACGCAGGCAGTACATCGTTAACAACGCAACTCTGACAACGCAGGTGCCTTAACATCGCATTTGAATACAACGCATTGTGAGGTCAGTAATGGCGTGATTTCAACTTTTTCAGGTGTGCATGGGTATTGGATGTAAAATATGAAAAATGGGCTGTTTTTTGGGGTAAAATATGAAAAATAGGGGTTTTTTTGGGGCAAAAAATATGAAAAATTGGGTGTTTTTGGGGGTAAAATATGAAAAATGGGGTGTTTTTTGGGGTACATTTTTGAATTTGTGTGTGTATTTTTTGGGGTCAAATTTCTAAATCCTGGGTGTGTTTTGTGCCAAAATAAAGAGAAATTTGGGGGTGCATTTGTCTCAAATGTGATCTTTTGGGGGTTCAGAAATGAATGTCAGGGTTCACAGTTGGGTCTGTAGGTTATTCTCGGGTCGCACTCACTGTAGTGGGAACAGTGATCGTCATGTCTCAGCTATGCAATACCTACTCTACTGTTGCAATGTGCCTAGTATTAGTATGTATTAGAATGGAATGCGATGTCATGGCATGCATCGCAACTACGTATGTGCCTTTGGCACACGAGTGGTACTCCCTCTGTGCATGGGCGCACAGCGGCCACCATTGAGAAGTGCGGAGGGGGGTGTCTGGACAGCTGTGAGGTGGTAAACCCCGTAATGAACACTGGATGGTGCTTGGCCGCGGGGATGTGTGTGTGAGCGTGTGTAGTTAAGAATTTATTGAGGGAAGTCTCACCTCTAAGCCGTGTCCCGTGTCTACGTAGCTCCTGCTCTCCTGCGTCTGCTTACAGGAAAAGGAAGTAGGCAGCCAGGCTCCCTCGCATGAGTCATTCACAACGCTGCGATGCGGCGGTGGTATTGTAATTTGGCAACAGGACAAGTCTTGCAGCCAGGGGCCGGAGGGGTGGGCATGTTCTCCATGCAGGCTGCAATGCAGCCTGCATTGCGAACAGAGAAGTGCGCATGTCTGCATTGGGCGGCCTGAGTGGGCCGACCAAACAGTCATTGCGCACTTGAGTGTGCATGTCAATCCGCACATTCCCTGCTCCGTGTTTGTAGCAGTCCTACCCACCCACCCATTCCCTGAGGATACATAGCATGATTACATCCGTTATTTATCCCTTGTTTGTCCCTTTCTTAACTGTTTCATTGGCTTCTCTGAGCCCACACTACACGCTTCCTGCCGCTGCTGCCCCTGCGGCCCCGCGCCCCTGTCCTCGCACATTCCCGCCTC
Organism: Calotriton arnoldi; assembly: GCA_963921515.1. NCBI lineage: Eukaryota > Metazoa > Chordata > Amphibia > Caudata > Salamandridae > Calotriton > Calotriton arnoldi. The sequence goes on along the minus strand of CAWUFW010005214.1, from coordinate 593,712 downwards.
CCAGCTGATCGTTCCTCCACCCTCCCCTACTTAATGGCGGACGCTGCGCAATTGCGCAGCGGACAGGCGCTGCTGGCGCGCAGAAGGCGCACCTAAGACAAGCCCATCTGCGCATTTCTGCAACCCAACCGCGACCTGCGCCAGTAAGCCTGGATCACGGGCCACCCACTGCTACGGCACAGCCACCCTCCACACACTCAAACCCGAGAAAGTCAGAGACTGACAACAGGCCTTGGCAAACATGACCCACGGCCAGTTCTCCTGCCTCCACTGCCGCCGGAGCTTAACCACCACCCCGGACTCCAACACAGCTGACACCAGCACCGGCTACACTCTAGGATGCATCCCCCTAAACGGGCGCTCCGTGCACATACACGCCGTGGAAATCTGGAACCTACTCGACTCTCTCTCGCCTGACATCGCCTTCTTCATGGAGACCTGGACCAATGCCTTCTCCGCCCCCGACATCAAGACCGCCATCCTGAACGGATACAAGATCCAGAGGAAGGACTGCACCAACCACCCGGGAGGGTGCCTCGCCTTTGCACACAAGAGCACCCTCCGCCTCACCACCCCCAGCGGAACCTTCCCCTCCGCCAGACACCTGGACTTCCAGATCCAGACCAGCCACAACTCCACACTCCGAGGAACCCTCATCTACAGACACCCCGGGCCCCGGACACACCAGCCAGCCCACCATCTCCACCTGGATGCCAGTCACAGCCGCAGACACAGCCTCAACCATGAAAGGTATGCACTCGTGGGCCCCCACCAACCCATGCCCTCCCACATCTACCACAGAGCCGCGGCCGCCATCACACAAGAACTGCAATGCACCATCAACACCACCTTCAAGACAGGCACCTACCCAGATGACTGAAAGCGTGCAGAAGTCTGGCCCCTTCTCAAGAAGACCACAGCTGACCCCACCGACCTCAAGATCTACCGGCCCATCTCGCTCCTCCCCTTCGCAGCCAAAGTTGCAGAGTACACAGTCAACAGGGAAGGGACACGATTCATTGATGACAACGCCATCCTCGACCCGTCCCAATCCGGATTGCAAACCAACCACAGCAACGAGGCCGTCCTACTGGCCGCCACAGACGACAACCGCACACTCCTGGACCAAGGCCACTCCGCAGCCCTCATCATACTTGTCCTTTCAGCGGCCTTCAACACCTTCTCCCACCACACACTAGTAGCAAGACTACACGAAACCGGCATACAAGGAACAGGCCTCGACTGGATCCGATCATTCCTCCCCGGAAGAAGCCAAAGGATCAGACTGCCAACCTTCCTCTCCATTCCCACGTAAATCACCTGCGGAGTCCCAGAGGGTTCATCTCTGAGCCCGACCGTCTTCAACATCTACATGGCACCCTCGACGCCAACGTCCAACAACACGGCCTCAACATCGTATCCTACGCTGATGACACACAGCTCATCCTCCCCCTCACCAAAAAGACCACCACCGCCAGACTCAACTTCCAGAACGGAATGCAGGACGTCGCAGTCTGGATGACCAACAGCTGCCTGGAGCTCAACGCCGGGAAGACAGGAGTCCTTGTCCTTGGAACCACACCTTCAGCATGGGACAACACCTGTTGGCCTTCGCCCTCGGAAGCCCACCTACCCCCCACCTACCCCCTCGGACCATGCCAGAAACCTCGACATTGTACTCGACCCATCCCTGTTCAGCTATCATAAAAATATAAAAATAGCACGGAAAACCCATATAACAGCTCAGTTAGCCCAGGCCGGCAACTCTTCTAAAACCCTGCACCAGATTCTTCAGTCCTTCATTAACCCCAAGGCATGTGAAAGCTTAGAGGCCCCCTCCCAACTGCTGTGTAATGATATTGCTCTATATTTTGCACAAAAGAAAGAGCTTATCTATGGAAAAATTACCGCAATGGGAGGCCTGCAGCAGATCCCTATGGCCTTGGACCAATTGAATCTAACAAACTCTCAGTTGTTAGAGAACTTCCCCGCAATTACATTAGCAGAGGTTGAATCACTGATCCACAAGATAAAGTCTGGGTCCCCTTCTGACCATATTCCAGCTAAAGTCATTCCGTCTTTAGCTAAACATCTGTCTCCCTCGGTGCAATCTCTTATTAATCTCTCTCTAACGGAAGGCCATGTACCACTGGAGTGGAAGGTTGCTCAGGTTAGACCCATTCGTAAGAGCACTAAAACACCGTGGACGGAACTCTCTAACCTCCGTCCTATTTCACTCCTCCCGTTCCTGAGCAAACTAATGGAAAAACATGTCAATACCCACCTTTCCAACTATGTCGAACTGACAGGATGTTTAGATCCTTCCCAGTCCGGTTTTAGGCCCAAATACAGCACTGAATCAGCATTACTAGCGGTCACAGATAACATCAGGATGACCCTAGATAAAGGCCACTCTATGATTCTGGTGCTGTTGGACCTATCCGCAGCGTTCAACACAGTTTCCCCACAGTATTTTGATCAAAAGGTTGGAAGAGGTTGGGCTAAGAAAATCAGCCTTACAATGGATGAGGAGCTTTCTGTCTGATCGCTCCCAGATTGTCAACCTAGGCCCGTATCGCTCGGCCCCTAAAGATTTGACCAAGGGAGTACCCCAGGGCTCATGTCTGAGCCCTACATTATTCAACATCTATATTGCTCCCTTGGCCAATCTTCTGAGGACACATGGGTTCATTCCCATATCATATGCCGACGATACCCAGTTACTCTTTCCATTCGATAAATTCACCTCGGCGGTACGGCTAGCCTTCTCCAATGGGATGAGAGCCATATCACACTGGATGAAGAATAATTTCCTCCAGTGTAATGTGGGAAAAACAGAGATAATGCTCTTTGGAGAGGCCCCCCTCCTACGGACCCCAGATTGGTGGTCGACCGACCTAGGTCCCCATCCTGCTCCCAAGTTTACAGTCAAAAATCTGGGTATCCGTTTAGATCAAGCCCTCAGTCTGAAGGAGCACGCTGCTCAGACAGCTGGTTCCTGTTTTCATGTAATAGGCCTGCTCCGCCGAGTTTTCCCCCTGCTTCCTGACTCCACCCGGAAAACTCTAGTCCAGGCGCTGGTATTAAGTCGTCTGGACTACTGTAACAGCCTGCTGGTCTCTGCTAATGATGCTTCACTCAGCAGACTGCAGGTAGTTCAGAACACTGTGGCGCGGTTGGTCCTTAATGCCCCCTCTAGGACCCCCTCTCGCCCTCGTCTCATGAAGCTGCATTGGCTCCCTATCCGCCAACGGGTCAAATTTAAAATCTGCTGCACCATTCATAAGGCACTGCTTAACTTGGGCCCATCCTATCTTTCCGAGAAATTCATGCCCTATGTACCATCAAGATCCCTCCGCTCGAGTGCTAAACACCTTCTGGTGGGGGCTCGAGTAAGTAAGGCAAGATTAGGAGGAAAAGCTCTTTCCCATCTTGGCCCTCGTTACTGGAATGAACTCTCCTTGTCCTTGAGACAGTGTCTAGATCACTTACAATTCAGGAAGTTGCTTAACTTAGACCACCCTTTTCCGCGCCTGTTAAACTCTGCTGGAGTTGCTTCACACCCTCACAGTCCACTCTAAGCGCAGAGATACCCCTTCGGGGGTCGATTCTAGCGCTATATAAACAAATAAATAAATAAATAAATCCCTCACCATGAACAGACAGGTCTACGCCGTCACCTCCAGCTGCTTCAACACCCTCCGCATCCTCCGCAAGACCTTCAAATGGATACCCCAGGGGTCAAGGAAGACAGTCACCCATGCACTCATCACCAGCAGACTGGACATTGGAAACGCACTCTATGCCGCCATTTACAAGTCCATACTCCGCAAACAACCGACATTACAGTACAACGCCACCAGACTCGTCCTCGGCATCCCCCGGCACTAACACATCAGCCGACACCTACGTAGACTCCAGTGTCTCCTCGTGGTGATAAGAGTCCCCTTCAAAATCATCACTCACGCCTCCGAATGCCTACACAACAACGTAACCAAATGCCTCAACAACAGAATCAACTTCCACGTACACAAATGAGACATCCGATCTTCCAACCTCGCACTGTCTGAAACACAGCGCATCCACAGAGCCAGATCAGGTGGGAGATCCTTCTCCAACATTGCATCCAATACCTGGAACGAGCTACCGGCAGACATCAGAGGTGCCCCCTCCCTGAACACCTTCAGGAAGACCCTCAAGACCTGGCTCTTCGGCTTACAGATCTGCGGACCCCCACCCCTCAGTGCCTTGCGACCCTCACGGGTGTGTGGCGCACTTACAATTCCCCTGAGTGATTGATTGATTGAGTAATCATCATGTGATGATTGTTCTTCTTCTGCACTGCTTGAGGTGGTGGGGCAATGCTCTTCCAACATAGCGGTAGACCCGCCACTGGGGGTGCGTCATCTACGTGTGATAGGTATGAGCGACTCCCCCTCGGCCCTCCTGCACTACGCGTCCCACCTTCTCCTTACCTGGACATTGACCCCGTGGCGCAATGCACTGCACTCTCTCCACATCTGTGACTCAGCCAGCAGGAGCCTGAGACAGGTGTGCTTTCACTGGGCTGGGTACAGCAGTCACCGCGTAGTCGGCTGGTGGACCGCCCGATGCAGTTGATGCAGCAGGGCTCCCTTAGGCGTGTAGTTGCAGCGCTCAGTCCACACAAGTTTGGTGTCGCACAGGGGCCTCACCCTCCAGGGCGTCCGGCCAGCCCAACATCATCCGTCCTGTGATGCAAGGAGACGGCACCCACCATTGGTAATCTCCTCCGTGCGCCCCAGTGTAGTGGTGGATCATAGTATGCAAAGTGGACATCACTACGTTGGGCCTCAGGATCACCTCTACCATTGACTGCACCAAGGTGCGCAAGGCGGGCTTCTCACACAGGTCAGCAATGTGTCTCCATGCGACCTTCCAGACTTCACCACCAGGTACGGGTGATCGTCGCACATCAATGTCTCTCGCCACGGCTCATCGACTCCACATCTACTCCACATCCCACTCCAGGCCACAGACGCAGGTCCAGCGAGGGATCCAGGAACCAGACGCAGGTCCAGCAAGGGATCCAGGAACCAGACGCAGGTCCAGCGAGGGATCCAGGAACCAGACGCAGGTCCAGCAAGGGATCCAGGAACCAGACGCAGGTCCAGCGAGGGATCCAGGAACCAGACGCAGGTCCAGCGAGGGATCCAGGAACCAGAGGCAGGTCCAGCAAGGGATCCAGGAACCAGACGAGGGTCCAGCAAGGGATCCAGGAACCAGACCCAGGTCCAGCGAGGGATCCAGGAACTAGACGCAGCTCCAGCGAGGGATCCAGGAACCAGATGCAGGTCCAGCAAGGGATCCAGGAACCAGACGCAGGTCCAGCAAGGGATCCAGGAACCAGACGCAGGTCCAGCGAGGGATCCAGGAACCAGACGCAGGTCCAGCGAGGGATCCAGGAACCAGAAGCAGGTCCAGCAAGGGATCCAGGAACCAGACGCAGGTCCAGCCTGGGATCCAGGAACCAGATGCAGGTCCTGTGAGGGATCCAGGAACCAGACGCAGGTCCAGCAAGGGATGCAGGAACCAGACGCAGGTCCAGCGAGGGATCCAGGAACCAGACGCAGCTCCAGCGAGGGATCCAGGAACCAGACGCAGGTCCAGCAAGGGATCCAGGAACCAGACGCAGCTCCAGCAAGGGATCCAGGAACCAGACGCAGGTCCAGCGAGGGATCCAGGAACCAGATGCAGGTCCTGTGTGGGGACCAGGATCTCATCCTGGTCAACCAGGATGTTGGGTGGCTTGAGGGGGTTGTTGGTGTGTGCTGCACTATGCCCTGGCTGCTCAAATCTACATTAATCCTTTTTTTGGTGCATCTTTAATGTTGGAGGTGGCCAGATAGGCTAAGTCAGAAATTGCGGGTTAGCGTGCCTTTTTCTATCGCTAAGGGCTTATCGCTGGATTCCACCCGCTATCGCCGGTTCCATTAACGCCGCCGCGTTAATGTTAGTGACGGTTTTCGCCGCTGATCCCTGCAGCTATCGCCTGTTAGCAAAATGTTGCTAATACGCCGCTAACAGGGCGATAACTTGCAGGGCTCGACGGCGATGGAAAAACTAGCGCTAACCTAGGTTAGCGATAGTTATCGCCATTTCTTGCTAATATGCCCCCACAAGTGAAATTGTGATGGTAGAATCCATTGGTACATAGTACGATCATCAGAGAAAGAGGTGACGTAGAATCCCATCATTGTGAAGATTAATGCTTTCTCTACATTACTGTGAAGCCAGGATGACATAAGAAAGAGGTGTACTGAACTGACCAGAAGAGAGGTCCAACTTGCTGCACAGTTGGGAGAGCATGTAGAAAGCACATGTGCAGGTAGCCCTAGAAGTCGCTGGACATGCTGTGTATGAAAACAAACAGCAGCACCTACATCAATTGTGCCACACGTTTTTACTTGTCGGTAATTATGGGTGATGTGACCTGGAAACAGGTGCATCACAACAATATTCTACATTCATGGCTATTTACTCTTCCCACAATGCTATGAGGCAAGTGACAATTGTAAAATTATTTTAACTAATATAGCAGTCATTGCTTCTTCCACCCCATGACCTGCTTACCAGTTTCTCAAAGGTGTGCAGCACAACCCCTTGCCGCTCACCTTCCACATTGCTCTGCTACTGAGTCCTGAGACACTGGTCTCATTTGCTCCCATGAAATGCTGTGCTGCTTTGCTTTGAAGAGGCTGCCATTTTTGAAAAATATTTATGCCATTTCCTTAGGTCATTTTTAGGAGACATTTTTTGCAGAAATTATGTCAAATCGTAGATAGGTTTTGTGCTCATAATAAATGAAATTGTGTACCATGGCTATGATGGAATGCTTTGCCACATATAGGCAGGAACAATGGGGATGCCACAGCATTTGCACAGTGATCAACATTTATTATGCAACTCACACAATGAGCATTACCACTGAATTTATGGTGGATTTTAAGTCATTGCTCAATTCTAAATTAGGTGCAGACTGTAAAGTTAACCAGTGAAAAAAATGAGGAGCAATGGTTGTTACAAAGATTGTGCAAATAACTCGTGGAGCGCAAGTGAGCACAGATGTAAGATGACCACCTTCGGAGGAGGCTCTGCTGGTCGGAATGACAATTCGGCCAATATCCACGCTAATGAGAGGCATCAGGGCACAACTGATGGTGCCTAGTATCCTGGTGCCTTGCTGAATTGACCAGTACAGCTGCTGGCAGCGAGAGTGCAGAGAAACTCGATTACCAACTCCTGTTGAAATGTGGCCTAGTCTCTGGCTCCACCAGCCACGACCACCTCCTGTGAGTTTTTGCCACTCTGTGCGGGTGACCTGTGCACGGCGGTGGAGGCTGTGTGTCTTTGGGGGGCTAGCTGTTTCCCCAGGGGGTGAGTGGTGGTGTGGGGCTAGCCCCCTCGGTGATTTTGAGGAGTGGAGTAACGTGCTAATTCCTGCTGTTCTGAGGGCCGCTGTGGGGACCCGCACTTGCTTGTCTAAGCAGCCCTGAGAGAGGAGAGACCACAAGAGGGAGTGGCCTAGATAGGGCGTGGCTGCAAGGGCCGCCTTTGTTCCCTGACACCCTGCCTGAGGAGAAAGCCACGCATGTTGTCCTTGGTACGGACGACTCTGTGCACCATTGACATTAGATTTGCTTCCTGAGACTTGCAGCCCGCCGACCATCACGGCCTACTTGTGCCCTTTGGACTCTTGGGGTGAGGCATGGCCTGCAAGCGGGCCTTACGTTTGCGGCCCATGTGGCCTTCTCAACATCCTACTTGCTGTGCTGGTGGCAGACTCTGCTGGGTGCCCCATTCAGAGACAGATGCGCATGGAGGAGTATGGCCTGCCAGGCTCCACTGCACCCCGTGGAATGGGATTGCGCAGCGACATTGATCTGTGTGCGGAACGGGCTGTCTTGTGGATTGGTGCCCCCCTCATTTGAGGTGTGCCCCTTCTGCGATCACCTGTGTGGCCCATGTACAATATGGGGAAAAAAGGACAATAAACAATCTAAATCATGCAGGATAGCGCGTACAACCGATTCCTCACAAGAATATCAGATGTTGGGCCCCCAGGTTAGCGGATGATCCACCTCGGAGGCGGATATTTGCTCCATGTTTGTTGACATCAAACAGAGCCTGAACACCATCAACATGAAAATTGACATGCTCACTGATTACTTTGCCTGCCTGAAAGAGAAAGTAGATAGTCATGAAGAGCGGCTAGACCAACTCAAACACTGTAAGTTGGATGTAGAAAACCCACACTCATCGGCAGGGGAGTGCCTGCTCCAGATGGAAAAAGTACTTGAGGTCATCTGCAACAAGAACAAGGACCTGGAAGCACAGCCGAGATGAAATAACTTGCAAATTATAGGGGTCCCTGTTAGAAACAGGGTTTCTGGTTGGCTAGGGTATGCACCTATGCCAGGCAGAACCCACCACTCTCATCAGGGCAAGTAAGTTACACACCAAAGATAACCTGTTCTCACCCTCTTGTAGCTTGGTGCAGAGGAAGCAGGCTCATCATTTAGGTGGGTGAAGAATTCTTCTCCGCCGGCTGAGTTCACAGAGTTATGCCCACTCTGCACTCCGTGTGGAGCGCAGAGTTCCTCAAAACTCTGTGAAGTGATGTGGAGCAGAGTTTTTTCTCTCAAGCAGCTCGCCAAAGTTAAGTTGGCAAGCGCAAGCAAGAAAAATCACACGCTAGACCTCCTCCAGGCGAGATTTCTCAATGCGAGTGGTCGCGGCCGCGACCGCTCACATTGAGAAATCTGCCGCTCGCGTTGATGAAGCTAATGCTCGAGCAGAATATATACTGGAGTGGCAGAAAGAAGCAGTGCCCTCAGACGCGATGTGTAGTAGTGTTCGTGGTGATTGTACAGAACGGGACAAACTCCTGGCACTAAAAATCAATGCAAGCAGCACGACTTACCACACTCTGCCACATGACTCTGCGGAGCAAGGCTGAGTTTTTTCGGCACTTCGTAGCGTTCTGCTGAGCAGAACTTCACCAAGTCCGCCAAGACCTACTTATCATCTGAGGCAGTGTGTAAAGTGTTTGCGCAACACACTCACAAAGAAACAAAGGGGCCGATTCACAGAACTAATCTGAGATAAAATCCTAAACTTACTACTTTTGGCATTCACAGAAGGCATTTAGTAGTAGTAAAGTTAGGACTCCTACCTTTACTACTACTAAACTGAGATAAAATCCTAAACTTACTACTTTTGGTATTCACAGAAGGCATTTAGTAGTAGTAAAGTTAGGACTCCTAACTTTACTACTACTAAATGCCTTCTGTGAATACCAAAAGTAGCAAGTTTAGGATTTTATCTCAGATTAGTTCTGTGAATCGGCCCCACAATGAATACACCACAAAAGTGACTCCACATAAGATTATATAAAACATATAGTATATTGTACATAACATAGACCCATACGACATGAATCATAAATACTATGCATATTATGCAAATCCTGAGATAGCACTTGATATCCTGACAATGCAAGAATCAAAACAGCATACATTATAACATCAGTTCATGTAATGCCAGTTTAGGTAGGGAAAAAGAAAACACATAAATCACCATATATCACCATAAGCACATGGGGCACAAAATATCCCCATAAGCACATCAATACCATTAAGGAAACATGGGCACCAGAACACCTTTCCAGGCATGTTACATGTAGGTATGTTTGCACATAGAGCAGATCTACAGAGAGAAAATATCACAGTGAGTAAGTCCTGTGGCCATAGGGCACAGAAACACCTGCCCGCCTGTCAGACTTGATATAGTATTTCACAACGATCCCTGACTGGGATCGGCAACCGGACTGTTCAGTTGCGGAGCTGTATTGCAAATCCATTGCAAGCTCGGTAGTATGGTACGATCCTGAGGGGGAGCATGTCCCTCCTCCCAACTTCGTGATCCAAAGCAACTAGGCAACAAGCCTCTGGCACGCCCAGCGACGTGCTACACGCGGGCTGAACTGGGAAAAGTGACACAGAGGGTGGGCTAATCCTACCCCTAATTTCCACTGCCCTTCATGACCACTCCGTTCAAGGGGGTGGGAGATGACCCACAGGAGAGCGTGAGGCAGCCTTGCAGCTTCCCACGAGGTTCCTACACTCTCCTAATACCTTCTTGCAGGCAAGGTGAGCCCGTGTGGCTCCAGGAGTGGTCTCCTCCTTTGCAGGGCATCAGCTCCCCTTCGCATGGTACACTGCTTCCTCTTTTGGCTGGAGGGGCCACGCTGAGGGGATTATCCCGGTGCAGCATGAATCTTTGGGCGGGCTGCCCCTCAGGTCTCTCAGGTGAGAGGGACAGCGCTGGCTTGTCTTAGGCAGCACCTGGACAGTGGCAATGTCATGTGCAGAGGTGTGGTGCCTCTGAGCGGCACCTATCTCCAGAGGTCTGCATGTTCCGAATCCACTTACTGGGGGGGGGGGGACACCACAAACCACAGGGCTTTTGTTGGATGCTGCACATGTGCCATTTTATGAAGATTCCAAAGACACTCACCAAGCGCTGATTCTATAACCACAGAAGCGGATAGACAGCACTCACCACTCACTAAAGAAATCCCAAGGAGCAAATAACAGCACTTGCCACACGCTTACTATGAAACACAAGGAGCAGTAAACAGCACTCACCATGCACTGGGCTCCTTGGAGAAAACTTGGGAGCACACAGGGAGCGGCAGGCAGGGCAGCACATAAAGGTCCTGGGGAACGTGGCAGTCCCTGTGGAAGTCCAACAAGCAGCTGGCCGTCACAACAAAGTGGGTAGTCCTAATGGCAGTTCGTCCTGGCAGCACAGCAGTCCTCTGGCAATGTGCAGTTTGTAGAGCCAGTGGCATCTGGTTATAAGTCCATGCAGTGTCTAAAATCATGGGGTCCTGTATAACCCTGGGCGTAGTTCGTGTAGTAGCGCGAACTGCGTAGTGTGGTAGGGAAATGCTGTTCGCACTGATTGCACAGTGCCGGATGCTTGTCCACACTGTGCAATCATTGCAAACGGCATTTTGCACAGTGCAATTCCCCTGATTGATTGAATGCTGCAGGCCCACTAGTAGCATGTAATTTACATGCCCTGGGTACTATATGAGATACCACTTTAGAAGGGGCATACAAGTAAATCAAATATGCCAAACAGGCGTTAACCAATCATACCTTGTTTGAGGAGAGAGCACATACACTTTAGTACTGATTAGGAGTGGTAAAATTCCCAGAGTCCTAAAGCCAACAAAACGAAGGTCAGAAAAATAGGTGGAGTAAGGTAAAAAGCTTGGGGATAACCCTGCAGAAAGGGTCAGGTCCAACAGACCTTAATAAATTCGATGGCGATGAACTGCATGGAAGACTTTGTGGAAACAATGCTCCGCACCCTCTTCTGGGATGCCCTTCCCCCATGATCATTGTTGAGACGGCGCACAGATCACTAGGTCAATGGTGCCTCCTCGGGCCCCTGCATAGGGGCATAGGTAGGCTCTTAAAATATTGGGACAGAGATATTAAGCTTCGTTTCGCCAGAGAACGCCTGCCCCTCGAATGAGATCTCATTCTTTCTGGATCTCACTCTGGCCGTCTAGGCAAGACTTTATCCCAGTAAAGCTCATGCAAGAGAAAATGGATGCTGGCCAAACTCCGCATACACATTTTGGGGAAAACTCGCTACTTCACAGACCTTAAGGCCACTGCAAAATTTTCTAGACGTCCCCCCACTGCTGAGACTGCCGCACTGCCATTGCCGATTGGATCGGGCCGTGGCCACCTCAGTGAAAATGACTGATGGACTATTCCATAAATGATGCATAGGTGATGTTGATTTGTTGTACTGTTTGTGGACTCTCCTATGCTTCCTTGCTGAATCCTGTGACAAAGGTCCATCAGCGGATAACTGTCTGACAGAGTGGGGTGATGATTCCCTGTTTGCTATTCTTGATTCACTTCGGGGTGTTAACTGGTGGGTGGGGTGGTGATGTTTGGCCCGATTGGCATCCAATGTAGGTGGTGGGCTGCTGGTTGGGGCAATCTTTTGTTATGTGAATTTGTTTGTTTTTCTCCTTGTATAGCCACTCAGCATTGAGGTCCTTCCCCCTTATACTGCATACACCTGATCGACTATCGACACCCCCCATTTACCCCCTGCTTTTAAATCCATCAGGGGTATGAATGACAGACAGAAAGCAAGATGTATTCACGTACTTACAATGCCACAAAATAGATATATGTCTGCTGCAGGAACTGCACCTGATGGAAGCGACACAGGAGTGTTTGGTGCATGTGTGGTCAACACACACAGTACCTCCCTAGTGTGTGGAACGGCCATTGGCTGACACTAAGAAGGGCTGCCTAAATTCCTCAGGTGCCTTGCTTTTTTTTTCACCCCCACGGGGAGATGTAGAATCGCTTCTGGGTCTATCACCACCTCCCCTCCTGCCCATCTGTGACGCAAGCATGCCTCACAGTTTTCCTTCACCAGAGCTGAAGAAGCAGCAGGTAAGGCCGTGTTCGACTCTGGTGGGGAAACCAGGATGAAAAAGGCATCCCCAGCTTTCAGGGAGGCCTTGTTTGAAAGGGGAGTCACCCCTTTTAAACAAGGCCTTAATGAAAGGGTTTCCTGGCCATGGATCTCGCTGTGCTGCGATCCACAGCCAGGAACCCAAAGTATACCCGAGGGATGTCATCTGGGCATTTATTTAAAAAAATAATATGTTTCTTTCCCCACCCCCCTGGGGTTAAAAATAATTAAAACGTTTTTTTTTTTAAATAGCAAAATTGACAGGGGGTTGGGCCTCCTGGTAACGGAGCGGTCCACTGTGGGGTCTAATTTTTTTACAGGTGTGTGGTTTCCCTGGGGGCCGCGATTTGCCCACATAAAAACATACATCTATTAAAAAAGCAATATATATATACATATATATATATATATATATATATATATATATATAGCAAATCCCAACTTCACCATGAAAAAGGGGACACGCACACGAAGATTCATCATTCCAGCCAGTTTAATGAGGTAAGGTCCCACCACACTCGGCAGAAAAATCACTGAGACGTGTTTCGGCTGCGGACAGCCTTTCTCAATCATATATATATATTTTTTTACACAAATGACTCGGCACTCCAGAGGTAAGATATGCTTATTTACTATTCACACAGGTCTTAACTTCTAGTCTAGACCTGTGTGAATAGTAAATAAGCATATCTTACCTCTGGAGTGCCGCGTCATTTGTGTTAAAATTGAATTTTGGGCCAGGATCCGGCCCCTACGTAGAGCACCCGCTGTTGTGCGCTCCGAGTTATTGGGTCACTTTGGAAGGAGAATATATATATATATATATATATATATATATATATATATATATATATATATATATATATATATATATACCTATGTTAACCACACTTTGCTCAGCAATGAGGGCGCACTCGGGAGGCTGTAGATTTCCGTCGGGCACACCCAGCATCCCAAATCTGCATCTCTGCTTCTGCCTGACGCGTTTTAGATTCTCTCCTTAATCATAGGCGTGACTCCATTAATTGCATAACCACGGACACTTTATTTAAAGATTGCCCTCCAATGTGCTTCTAGATAGAATGTCCCAATGTCTGCTGGGAATTGTAGTTCGTGGTCTGCCTCTTGCCCCACTGGGACGGAGTAATGTAGGTGAAATGCAGGAAAAACGGCCCACAGTGAGACGTGAGGTGCCAGATTTGCCCGTAATTCAGGACAGCATCCCCACAGATGGCATCGATATCAATTTCGCGCCTGTGGCCCCTTACCAATAGTCGGGTGGTGCGACCCTCTGCGCCCGAAGCCGGTGCATATAACAGTTATATATATATATATATATATATATATATAGAGAGAGAGAGAGAGACGCTCTCTCTCTATATACATATATATAGAGAGAGATATCTCTCTCTCACTCTCTCTCTCTCTCTATATATATATATATATATATATATGATTCACCAAATGGCCCTTCAGCGGGGGGCGCTCAATTTAGCTGGTGCCCACGGTGAGACAGGGACTGTTCTCGCAATATATTATTCACCAAGAAAATAAACGTGGCACTCTCCTTGGATGACCTGAGCCTAACTATAATGTCTATGTAACCTTTGGTTTTCTCAGTGAAATTATATATATATATATATATATATATATATATATATATATATTCACCAAGAAAATAAACGTGGCACTCTCCTTGGATGGTAACTGGTTTTATTCACACCACCACTCTTCTCCTCCTACGCGTTTCGACCCCACAATAGGCCGTGATCAAGACCTATTGTAGGGTCGAAACGCTAGAAGAAGTGGTGGTGTGAATAAAACCAGTTAACTATCCAAGGAGAGTGCCACGTTTATTTTCTTGGTGAATATATATATATATATATATATATATATATATATATATATATATAATTTCACTGAGAAAACCAAAGGTTACATAGACATTATAGTTAGGCTCAGGTTTCACTCGCACAAAACCAGAGAAATTCAGCTGTTATAGTTAGCTGAGCTACTATAACTTGTGCCCCCGCAATGCACTGCTTATGACCGCAATTATTACATCACTGCTGACATGGTTAGTGACATCACTGATGACATCTCAAATGACATCACTGATGACATCATTCAGTGACTGTGAATGTTTTTAAAATGTTTAAAGGTGTTAAATGTATATAGCAAGGTGTATTGGTGAATCAGTGGGTGTATGAATGTCTCTATGGATGATTCAATGGGTGCGTGCCTGACTTTATAAGTGAGTTATTAGCTGTCTCAGTGAATGTATGAGTCAGTGACTAGGTTGTATGAATATCTGTATCAGTCTATCATTTGATGTCTAAGTGGCTGTATGGGTAGGTGAGTGGGCACGTGAGTGTATGAGTGATTGATTGGTTGTCTGAGTACTTGTATGGGTGTATGAGTATCTGTGTGGGTGGGTGAGTGAGGGGATGTGTAACTGCCTGTATGGATGAGTGAGTGGGTGAGTCAGTGGCTATATGGGTTAGTGAGTGCATCTGTGAGGGGCTGTATGGGTGACTGAGTGTGTGTATGGCTGTGCCGGTGAGTAAATGGATATGTCAGTGGCATATGGGTAAGTAACTGCATATGAGAAAGGCAGTATAGGTGAGCGTTGGAGTATATGAGTGACTGTGTGAGTGAGTGATTATGAGAGTGGCTGTATGGGTGAGTGTGTGCTTGTATGCTTGTGTCAGTGACTTTATAGGTGAGTGATTATGTGTTAGTACCTGTATGAATAAGTGAGTGGTTGTATATATAAATGTATAGGTGAGTAAGTGGCTGTGTGATTGACTCTATGGGTGAGTGAGTAGGTGTGTGAATAGCTCTATGGGTGACTGACAGTATGTGAGTGGCTGTATGAGTGTATGAGTGGATATATCAGTGGCTGTATTAGTGAGTGAGTTGGTGTATGAGTGGCTGTATGGTGACTGAGTGGATGTGTGTGTAGACCTATGAATCAGTGAGTGGGTGTGTAAGTACTGTATGGGTGTGTCAATGGTTTTGAGAATGGTAGTGTGGAAGTTGAAGTGGGTGTATGAAAGGTTATATTGGGGTATGAGTCGGTGCACCAGAGATTCTGTAGATGATGTCATCAGTGATGTCACTGACCATATCATGAGTGATATAATATGTGAAGTCATAAGCAGTGCATTGCTGGAGTGTGAGTTATAGTTAGCTCAGCTAACAATAACTGGTGAATTTCTCTGGTTTTATGCGAGTGAAACCTGAGCCTAACTATATAGTCTCTGTAACCTTTGCTTTTTTCAGTGAATTTCTAAGGTTTCTTTTAATTTCATTTCCTAACTATGACATCCCTGTAACCTTTTTTTTTCAGTGAATTTCAAAGGTTTTGTAAATGCTAATTCCTAACTTTAACGTCTCTGTAACCTTTGTTTTTTTCTGTGAATATATATATAAGTTTGCTGGGTGGTAGTGAGGGAATCCAAGGAGGATTTCATAACATAACTTTTATTTTTAAAACGCACATTCACCCGTGGGAATCTTGCCACTGAATAACAGATGTTTATTGGAGGTCATGGGAGGGGGGCGCCAAAATGATTGTTGCACTAGGTGCCACCAGCGCTAAAGGCTGTGATGATGGGTATGTGGCAAGATGAATTAATACTGTGTCTCTATCGTCTTTTTTTAGTGTCTTTGGAGAACCTGCTGATTTTCAAAAGAAGGCATGGCAAGGTGACTTCGTCATTGTTTACTGTTGCACACATCACTCATGCACACACCCACCTACTATTTCAAATCAATAACCTTTCTGCCTTTTACCTAGCATTGTGTTTTAGAAGTATGGTTTTAGACACTAGCAGAGATGGTGTCTCGTTCGATGAATGCTGACAAGGCCCTAAATCTGGTTCTGGAGTCCAGCTCTGAGGCAGGATCAGAGACTGAGACAGCAGATACTGAGACAGCATCTGAGGTAGAGGACAATGGAACAGAATACGGGAGTGATTTTTCAGTCGGCGCAATTCCATCTGACGACTCATCTTCCAGCAAATCTGAGGGAACGATGATGACAGTCATGCAGTCCCTTCGCAAGCACAGTCTGTGCAGTAGGACAACAGTAGAAGGTTAGACCAACCCAGAGAGCAGGTATCATTTTTATCAGGAGACCGAGGGGATCGCTGGGTGGTAGAAAATTTGTGCCGGCGCGGTCGTCCCACAAAAAATGTGAAGAAAAGTGAATTTTTAGCTACATTTGAGGTTTGCAGGGGATTCTGGGTCAGAAAACGTTCAAGAATCCATGCAAGCCACACATCCCTGGACTCCCCCAGGTGTCTAGTTTTTAGAAATGTCTGGGTTTAGTAGGCTTTCTTAGATGGCCACCGAGCCCAGGACCAAAAACACAGGTTACCCTACTTGCAAAAAGCAGGATGTTTTGTGATAGATAATTTTGATGTCTCCACGATACATTTTTGGCCCTCCACTGTCGTGGGCACTAGGTCTACCCACACAAGTGAAATGGCATTTTTATTGGTAGACTTAGGTGAATGCTAGGTGGATGAAAGTTTGTAGCTCTCCACAGATTCCATAACTTTCTATCACAGAGTTGTCAGGAAAATGTGTTTTTTTAGTCAAAGTTTGAGGTTTGCAAGGGATTATGGCTAAAAAACAGGGTGAGAGATGCACAATTCAGCCCACACTGGATACCCCTAGGTGTATAGTTTTCAGAAATGTGTAGGCACATTGTAAAAAAAGGGTCCATTTTCAGTGGGAAAATGTGATGTGTTCACGGTCATTTTGTGCCTTTTCCTGTCGCAGGCACTAGGCCTACACAGACAAGTAAGGTACCAATTTTATTGAGAGCCTTAGGAGAATGCTAGGTGGAAGGATGTTTGTAGCTCCCCTTAGATTCCACAATTTTCCATCACAGAAATGTGAGGAAATGTGTTTTTTACACACATTTCGAGGTTTGTATGGGATTCCCGGTCACAGAACCTGTTGAGAGTCACACAAGTCACACCATACTGGATTTCCCTCAGTGTATCTAGTTTTAAAAAATGTACAGGTTTGCTAGATTTCCCTAGGTGCCGACTGAGCTAGGGCCCAAAATACATAGGTAGGAAAATTGCAAAAAAAAGGTCAGTTATCAGTGGGAAAATGTGATGTGTACACGTTGTGTTTTGGGCCGTTTCCTGTCGCAGGCACTAGACCTACCCACATAAGTGAGGTGCATTTTTCATTGAAGGGCTCAAGAGACAGCTGGGTGGAAGGAAGTTTGTGGCTCCCCTCAGATTCCAGAACTTTCCAACACAGAAAAATGTGTTTTTTTAGACACATTGTGAGGTCTGCAAGGGATTCTGGATAACAAAACCTGGCGAAAGCCACGTAAGCCACCCAATTCTGGAATTCCCTAAGTATCTAGTTTTCAGTAATGTACAGGTTTGCTAGGTTTCTCTAGGTGCCCGCTGAGCTAGGGCCCAAAATCCACAGCTAGGCATATTACAGGAAAAAAGGTCAGTTTTCATTGGGAAAATGTGATGTGTCCTCTTTGCGTTTTGGGCTGTTTCCTGTTGCGGGCAGTGAGTCTGAACACACAAGTGGGGTACCATTTTTATCAAGAGACGTGGGTGAATGCTGGATGTTTGGAAGTTTGTGGCTCCCACAGAATCCAGAACTTTCCACCACAGAATTTGAGGTTTGCAAGGGATTCTGGGTAAAAAAAATTATGAGAGCCACACAAATCACCCCACCCTAGATGCCCCTAGGTGTCTAGTTTTAAAAAATGTACAGGTTGGCTAGATTTCCCTAGGTGCCAGCTGATCTAAGGTCCAAAATCTAGAGCTACCCACATTGGGAAAAAAGGGTCAGTTTTCGGTGGAAAAATGTGCTGTGTCCATGTTGCATTTTCTGCCGTTTCCTGTCACGGACACACTAAAGCTTCTCACACAAGTGAGGTACCATTTTTATTGGGAGACTTGGGAGAATGCTGGGAGGATGGAAGTTTGTGGCTTCCCACAGATTCCAGAACTTTCAGTCAAAGCACGTGAGGAAAATTTATTTTATTAGTCACAATTTGAGATTTGCAAGGGATTCTGGGTAAAAAATACTTGGTGTCTTTTCAGGTTCTGTTGCTGGGATTTGTGGTGGTGTAGTTGTCTTGGGAATAGCCATGTTTTCAACTGCCTTCTGAAGTGTATATGCTCCTGAGCCACCTCCCTCTCATGGCACCCCATCAAACAGTTTTGTCAATGTGGGGTGTAACTCTAATTCGCTATCAATCTAGGTGGTATGCTACTGGATACTTTCGCCCATGTAGGGTATTGATTCTGCAGAGTGGCAAGTTCTTCCCGCTCTTTCTTCCTCCTCCTGCCCCTTTTCCCTTTTTCTCTCCCTCTTTTTCAGTCTCCCCTACCCGGTGCATTCTTTTGATTTTGGACTTATATGTCAAACAATTCTCTTCTGTATCTGATGCCTGAAGGAATTCTGTTTTGTTGTTATGATGTAGTTATTTACTGCAAAATCCAATAAAACAAAAAGATTGTGCAAATAACTCAACACGACTACATCTCAGAAGTGATTTTAGAAAAATACTGTATTATCAATGGAGCTACTCAAATGTAATCTGAAACACCTAAGGAGTTTTACATTGTATGGTGACAGTAAAAGGTACCTCATTATAATCTTCACTTAGGTTTTAAACAGTCTGTCTCTTAAAATGTGATGCCAACTGTCAAGCTCTGGTTAAAGAATTTGAATTTCGTACTTGCATAGCTGCCAAGTTTCACAGGGCTATGTGTGATGTGTTGACCAATCCCCGTTTTTTACTTCAAATTCTGATTCTTGTAGTCCTGTTTTCTAAATTAATAAACATGACAAAAAGTCCGATAATTCAAAGAAAAATCCTGGACTGGAGCAGCACATCGCCCATGAACCTGGCAACTTGGCATGGCTACTCTTGTTACATTTATTTGATTTTACAAAGGGAACAATATGGAACAATATGGCCTCCTAACAACTTGATCAGAATTATATGTGGTAAAACTGACTAGAAGTTAATACCATTATTACATGGTCACTACATTATCCTTGGCTGTTTCACCACACGATTCCGCGTTTTTCAGGTAAAAAAGTAGAACAATGTGTGGGTATGGTTTTAATAAATAGTATAGAATCCAATCTTTTCTCCCAGCCTAGTTTGAACTTTAGGCTACAAAGATGTGGCCAAGAAGGACTTGAGCATAAATGGAATAAAGCCGCTGTACAAAACTTTACCAGAGGCAGCACCATAGCCACAGGGGGTGGCATTTGAGGGCCGGGCCAGCCCAAAATAATCTTTAGGCCCCCCCCTCCAATTAACGGGGCAGCTGGCAGAGAATAGAGGTGTGGGAGTTCAGAAGGTGAATAAACAAAAATGCCTTTATATTTTGTTTTTATTTTGTTACATTTGCTGCTTGTTCCAAGACAGGTTAAATGTCAGGCAGTTCTTTTAACGTGAAGATCCTTGCTTTTCTTTTATGATTGCAAAGTGAGAGGATTTTGTAAAGGGACCTATGTGACAATCTCTCTGGGGTGCATACAGTGCCACTGGATTTATGCAGCAGGGGAGGCTTAAATTATGTTGCAATGTTCACTAAATTATATGGAAAGAAAACACAAATCAAGGGGCTTAGTGTGGCACTTTTTGTGATAGTATCACATCATTATTTTGGCATTTTTACACTTTAGTACTGTCTGGACAAAGATTTCACTTCATTAGTACCAGTTCCACATCCAAATACTGCTGTAAGTAACTGAAAGGTGACCAATCAACCTTTGCAAATGACCTTTCAGCGGCACATGCTGCAGTATTTTTAGAAACGTTTGATCTGTGCGAGCTATAAACAAATTTTCTTTTTGTTAAAATCTGCAGATTATGTAGGAGATCATGGATTATGTGGCAGGTTCATAATCATATAGAAAGTGCAGCAGAATTGCAGAATTTCAGTGGCCTTAAGTACAGGAAGTGCAAAAAGAAAAACTGTAGGATGTCAATTTGTTTTTAATTCACCAAAAATGTAAATACCTGTAAATGAACTGTACACATATTTCGACATATCCCAGCAGGTATGAAAGCACAATTGAAGCACACTTTGTTTTATAATTCTCAAGTGTGACTGAAACAAAGATTTTAATAGGATAAAAAAAAAATCTTGGTGAAACACGTATGATAAATATTCTATTGTATTGAATTGCACACTTGTATACACTTACAGCCCCTATTTGTGGCACTGAAGCACTTACCTACATGGGCAGCAAGCTACGCCATGAAGGGTGGGGTTGGTTGGAATGGTGTTTTCTTTGTTCAGTGATCTTATGTTGGAAGTATTTCCATGTCATGCGTGATGATCACTGTGGTGAGGTAATAGTGTTATGCAATGCAGTACATAGCAGCGTGGTGGATGATGAGGTGAGAGAGACACAGACGTGCAGTTCATGTTTTTTCAGTATGCTGGCAGTATTAAACAGCTCTGCAGGTCCCTTATGTTATTTCTTAGGATTATGCCTGCTTGGTTTGTTCCTGCACGGGGTTGTCCAATCAGAAATTTTGGGGCAGATTTACTTACATTTCTCAAACAGAACACAGCAAAGCAACTTACTGTGCTGCGTTGCTTGAAAGGCAGACAGCAGAAATGTGCCATATTTTTAGAAATATGGCACATTTCTGCTGTTTCCTATCATTGGTGCACTGTGTGCTGCCTCGCGCCAATACAAGCACCCTTGCACCATGGTACAAAAGTGCCTGCATTACAGGCAGGATCGTTTTTGTGCATGAAAGGACACCTTCCTGCATAATAACAATCCTTAGAGGCATATTCCTCTTTCTAGGTGCACTGCAGAATGCAGCACACATAGAACAAGGAATTAACAAGGAGAAAAAATTATATTTCTCCTCATTACACCTCACTGGGGAAGGTGTAGCATTTTGATGCATTCCGATGTTTACTATCTTTAGTAAACCTGTGAATGTGGCAAAATCCATGAGTGGATGCATAGGAGCACCCATGCTCCACCCATGGAACACCTTCCTCATGCAAAAACTTGCATTAATTTGTATTTACTAAAACATGCAAAGCCACACAAAGTGGCCTTGCATTGCTTAGTAAATTCGAAAAATGATTGTGCGTCATGGCTGCGCCACACAATTGACTCAACACTGACGCAAATCTTAGTAAATCTGTCTCCTAGCACACAGTTCTGGGCCAGAGCTGGCAGTGTTGGGGAAGAGAGAGATGTAGAGTTTCGCTGGAATGTGCATTGTTACTATCATCTCATATTTGAAAGAAATTGTGAGATGTAAAGAAGCGGCCATAGTTTATGGATATTTGAGACCTGGAGTCCTAAACTAGATTAAAATCCTTTGATTAACCTGCACCATGTGACAGATCTCTTCAGTTATTCCATGCCTGTTCATTTAGTGTTTCCTGGTTTATTAGCTGCACACTACTGGTGATGGACAACTGTTGTAGTATAATTGCCTTAATTGAATGTAAGATGTATACCTTACAGTTGGCTGCTGACTGCTGATTGTTATGGTACTAGTATTCGAGTGGGCAAGAAATGTTATGTATGTTCTTACATAACTATGTAATACTCCACCAAAGCATAGTTCAGCTCTCTTTAACTTACCTCCTTTTCAAAAGTAGTTTGCTGGTGGGGTTGTTTCCAATCTGTGGATTCTAACCTAAAGATTGAGCTCGAGGGTGTGACTGTCTTTTCAGGTTCTGTTGCCGGGATTTGTGGTGGTGTAGTTGTCTTGGAAATAGCCATGTTTTCTACTGCCTTCTGAAGTGTATATGCTCCTGGATGCTTTGAATGCTGGCTGGTAGTGTGTTCTGGACCTTGGTGGCTTGTACTGAGAAAGCAATGTGTCTACAGATTTGTTATGGCAAGGTGGTATGATGAGAAAGGGTGCAAGCCTGGAGCGTAGTGTCCTGATTTGTTTGTAGTGCTGGAATTAAGTTTGTAGATATTGCGGTGATTTTCCTTTGAGGCTCTGTAAACAATACAAAGTGCCTTAAACATTACCTTTCTTGCTACAGGTAGCCAGTAAAGTGATTGCAAGACTGGAGTGATGTGTTCTCTTGGGTGAAGGCAGAGCATTCTTGCAGCAGCATGTTGAATGAGTTCTATTTTGCATATGATGAATGCAGGTGTGCCAAATTATAGGCTGTTGGTATAGTCAGGCTTGGAGATTACAAGTGTGAGGATGGTTTGCAGTTTCTGTTGGTATTCAAGATTTGGGAGGATGCAACATAGGGCCTTACTATGATGCCAGTCAGACGAGCGTCTGACCGACATCATTTCGGGAGTGAACCTGCCCGACAAGTAGTCGGCGGTTCCACTCCCACTATTATGATGTGACCACCAGCGCGGTGGTAGGAAACACAGCCTTTAAAATTGCGGCTTGTGCTGTGGCCTGGAAAAGAGCCATAGTACAAGCTGCAATGGTAAAGGCTATGTTTCTAAACACCTATGCACTGTGTGCCAGGCACAATGTGGTGCCTGGCACACGGTGCATAGATGTTTGGGGGGGCACCATATGTGCCATCCCAGGCCTAACAGCGGAGGCCTAGGAGGGACAGAGGCCCAGCTAGGAGCCCCCAAAGTCACTTTCCGACAGCCTTTCCATGTCAGAAAGGCCGACATGGAAAGGGTGTTGGAAAGGGATATCCTAATCCCTACAGCAGTGCCTCTGACCAATGCCCTGATGGGATCCTTGATCCTGTCGGAGGCGGCAATTAGTCCCTCCAATGACATTGCTTCGACCGCCGGCATCGTAATCCGGTGGTTGAACCGATGCCTTGGATGTTGGATGGACAGGCTAATAATGTTTTCATTGTAAAACAGGCAATCTGTTTTAAATTGTTAACATGCGGTATCAAATATAGGACTGAATCCAATATTACCCCTAGGTTTCTGACTTCTCTTGGTATTATTGGAGGAGCCTCATGTTCCTTAGGCTTTATGGTGGTGGGTTGGTATTTTTTCATTGTCTGCAGGGTACAAGCTCTGTCTTTGCAGTATTGTGAGAAAGTAATCCTTTTTGCCTACTCACCACCATTCCATTTTTTGACTGATACTGGTGGTAACTGACTCTGACTTTGCCCTGGGCTCTTCTAACCAGGCCCAGGGCCAGTGCTCTGATGAAAAAGGTATTCAGTAATTTGGTTTAATTATAATTGGAAATAACAGACCTTGTAAGTCCCTAGTATATAATAGGGCAGGGGGATCCAAACTTTCTATAAGTCCCTCATATATAATAGGGCATGGGGGTTTACAGGACCAGTAGATTTTCTGCACTGTTGTGTGACTACTGTCCTTTTTAAAGGCAGCCTTGCTTTCCAGACTTTTAAAAAAAGTAAATTACATGCAAATTCGACTTTAGTGGTGCAGGTACTTGCAAAGTGGTAATCTACCTTATATTTACATAATAGTCACCCCTAAGAGATCCCCTGGGTGCCCAGGGGTGGGGTGCCTTGTAACTATAAGCAGGGACATTATAAAATATGTTTTTTAAGCCCTCGTGAGGAAAAAAATGCCAAATTTGTTTTCCACTCTGTAGATTATTAACTCCATAGGCTAACATTGGAATATGTTATTAAAGTCTAAATATTGCTAGGAAGGAACTGAAAATGTTGTTTAAAGACTTAAAAGATTGGCACTGATAAATCCAACAACTTGCTGAATTTCTCATAGCTAATACAGAAAAAAAGTTATAGAACTTTGTTTTCTGTGAGCCAAAATACAGCCTTCAAGTATTCTCTGTTGATTGGTCAGCCTTAGCAGGCTTAGCCAGGCTGCTTCGATGAGGTGATAAGTGGCCGAATAGAGCAGAGCTTATCTGATGGAGAGAGCTCTGCAGCTGCAGAGGTTGGGTCATAAAGGGGGCTGGGAAAATGTAACTGGGCTTCAAAGAGAGAGTAAAACAGTAAGAATGCCAGACCTTCCACCCACTTCTCCTGTAACCCGAGCCAGATGTCAGGTCCAGAAATTTAATTTGCAGGAGGTGGAGGGGGGTGTTAATGGAAATGAGCCACACTTGTAGGTTGCTTTAGCCAGCTCTTACTGTAATGCAGAGGAATCCTTCATCTTGAATTTTGAGGTGTAGTGCTTTGTGGTAAAAGAATATGCCACATTTTGGAGAAAGCTGTCATGCTTTTGGGTTGCACCCTGCACCTTATTAGACAGGGGTGCCCCTCTGCTTGTCATCCCAGATGATTGAAAAAATATGTGAGAGTTGCAGAGCAACAGTTCTAGTTCTGAATTTGAATTTGCTGCCTGAAACTACAAGAAGAAGTATTGCCCTGCTGGATCCCCGGTCTGCACCACACAGGACTGCTCTCTGAAAGAATGCTCCTGTTGCACTTGGAACTACAGCCCTGAGGACTTTGGGCCTGATTACGAGTTTGACGTTGCGGGAGCAGGACTGCCCCCCTCCTGCACCCCCGCAATTCGTGGTTGAACTGCCCACCAGATTAGGAATTTTCTATTGGTCTGGCGGGCAGTTCTTTAGCATTGCTACAGGAACGTCAAAATCAGTACCTGCATGGCATGGACTGCTGCAGTCCATGCTGTGCAGGTACTGGGGTGTGTGGACACCAGGGGGCACAACATCTGGCCTGGTGCATTGTGGGAACTGTAGTCCGGACTTCCAAGGACCCTCTCAGAACTTCTAGACTCCTATATTTGCTTTTTTGACACTTCGAACCCTCAGGAGGAACTTCAGGAATACGTTCCAGAAGTTTGGAGGAACTTTTGGAAAGAGCTCCATAAGATGACCTGTCTAACTTCGAGAGTCAAGCTGACTACCTTCAACCGCAACCCGGCCTGGATTTCAGGTTCATCCTACTGAAAGCTCCGGAGTTCCAAGGCTTCCAGGAGTTGACCAGGAGTGCCCGTTGAACCAAGCTGGCAAACCCTCTGCGAACCCAGCCTGATTAAATGCCTTGCTCGCCGTCAAGAGGAAATCCTCCAGAAAACGTTTTAAGTGTGAAGGTAACATTTTGACTCGGGCCTCCCGCTAAGTGTATCTGACCTGGGCCCCATTGTGGTTGGCCTCAAACTTTGACTTTGTCCCGGTCAAGAATGACCAGATGTCCCAGGTTGGTGCTATATGTTTTTAAAAAACTATAAAGTTGTTAATCTTTAAAAAATCATATCTCCTGTTCCCTACATTGAATTTTTGCCATTTTGGTGTCATTGTAAAGATGCAAATAGTTCCTACTTTTATAAATTGGTGTGGGCGTTTTATTGTGTGTCTTACTTATTTAATGTATTGGTGTATTTAAATTCTTTACATACCTGTCTCCTGAGTTAAGCCTGCTTGCTCGCTGCCAGCTACCAAGAGTTGAGCCAGGGTCTAATGTATTGAGTGTTGTCTAGACCTGTATTTCATGGGAGACCTTATTGCTAGTAGTAGGTGCATACTTACCCCTACCCATAACCCATCCTCCAACAGTATTTAACTGTAGATGGTTATTCACCATCCATGTGTTTATGGCCCAAAGGCAGTCATCAACTTTTCAATTGGCGATGCCTTCCAGGACTTCCATTTTTAAAAATGATTTAGGGTTTTATCTGTAAAATTGTAATGGGTGAGGTTGAAAGATTTAATCAGGTTTGTTAAGGGGGTTAGCTAGATGTTGAATAATAGAGAGGATATGATGAACCCCAGTGGGATACCACAGTGTTGTGTATGAGTAGCTGTTATCAAACGTGGTACCAACACTAGTTCACTGTCAGAGCTGAGAGGCCAAGGATTCCTTGGGCATTAGCTGATCTCCCTTTTCATCTTTCACATATAATATGTCAAACAAGAATTTGTTGTGTGAAGAGGTTACACAACTGTACAGGACATTGAGTCATGCTGTTGTTAAGCCAACAACTTTCATGACCTTTCCTATTACTGATACATAAGTGGTTGTCATTACCCAAACATACCAGTCATTCAGAAGCAATGTTCAATCATAAAACTCCAGATTCCAAAATGGCATTGTGCTTTGATTAGACAATTATGCTGGGACAGAGTCCGTACTAGTCAGGTATGACTTACATTTGACTGACATTGATCTAGCCTACACTGGCCTATTGTAAAATATAGCCTGTGAGATAATGTATCTGCTCTACAGATCGATATTATGTTTGCAGGTCCCAGATGGTTTGCTAGGTCAATATGCATGCTACTGAGGGATGTGAATACCCTAACTAGTAGTAGTGTGAATCTGAAATGACCCACTATAGCCTGCCATGTCACAAAGGACTGCTATAATAGACTCCCTTCAAAAATGGCTTGATTACTAGATAACCCTGCCAGGGTCAACACACTGAGGATTCACCTCCTTGAACCAGATATTGTGATAACCATAACCAGGGCATGTGAGGCTGGAAACATTTATATTATGATTGAGCTCTCTAGACATCTCCGCACAATATCAACTAATATTTGTGCATAGTGATATTTAAAATCATAATAAGGTCTAACTATTGTTTCTTGATCGACCTCGCCTTTTGCAAATTCCTTAACAATGGCACTGCCTTATAATTTGTTACTATAGGCTCTTGGTGAGAAGTGCTGATGCTTTCTCTTTTATTGCATGTCAGCAATGTCTATATTTGCTGGCACAGTCACAGGAAAGTGCAACCTATTTGCTGAGAAGTCCAAGTTATATTAACCCGTTCGCTGCTTCTGTCGGCCAACGGCCATCGCGAGCACTACCTCCGTAGTGCTGCGTACGTCCGTTGGCCGACGCGGCCCCGCCCACTCTTCAAAGCCGCCGCAGCGCGGCGGAATTTCGGCCGCGGTAAAGGGGTTAAGGAGGTGGTTTGGCGTTCTAATGTACATTTCAATATGGCAGTCTCTTAAATCTTTCATAACACGAAGCTTGACTTTGATCTGCTCCTGTATAAATGCCGAACAATCCCTCTCCAAACAAACATTTTCCATTTCTAGTACACATGGCAGGCTTCCATGCTTTCTACATTGACCTCTCTGAAATTTGCATGTTTCTCCAAGCAATGGTAGCCACATAGAGGGTGCCAATTTAAGGATCCTATGCAAGGTGTCTAGTGCTTGTGAAAGAGCAGAGAATGTCCATAATTCTGAAAGTGGAGGACTCTCTAGCATACAAATGGGAGGTACAATGCAAGCAGCATCAAAAAGGGATGTTATCACAGAGCAGGATTCCCGATGCAAACTTTGAACCAACCATTAAGAGCATTCGAGGTAGTACTGCTTCCTGTCTATCTATGGCTTCTCTAACTGGAGATAGAACTAGTGTCCTCACCCAGGCCACAGGCCTTAAATGGACCCATCACGAGCTCACACAATCGCCTATTTTTGTTTTGAAGTTTGAAGTCTAACAAAGGTGTCCTTTAGTACCACACCTTTCGCACAACCTGCCGCTAACTATGAAGGGTGTATGCCAATATCAGAGCCTGCTTCAACTACTAGCAGTATAGAATGGTGCTTTTGATAAAAATTAATTGAACTATCCATCTTTTGTCACGACCTTATGGTGAAATTCATTGTGGGACCTATCCAAATACCCCTGTAAAAAGTCATTTGAATTCTATTTAGTTTTCACCAATGTTGCAGAACTAAAATGTTTACAACACATTGTTTGCCACTAATTACTTTAAATGTTCTTTATGGATATGCTTCAAGCTCTCTGTAAATTTATTTTAAATTAGTAGCAAGTTAAATTAAAACTTTGCTTACAAAGATAGTCAGAATAAAGAAACTCCACATTTTATGAATCAGAAGTTTCCTAAATGGATGTGATGGAAGGTTTAACTTTTCGGGCTTTCCAGGTGTGATGATTTCCTGATGCAGAATGTCCCACTTAGGACATCCTCAAGCAAAAGAAATTTGAGTGTAGAGTCTGGACATCCGCTACCTGGGGTAATAGGTGTGGAAGGAAGGGCTCTGTGCTGAGGCCAGCTTATTTGTTTTTTATAAAATCACTTGATAAGCTTTGCATTGCACAAAGCTTGAACAGTTTAGAACTTCACAACATTGCGAGTCAGCCTTCTTTACATCTTTACACCCTTCTACTTTAAATACCATCTAATTTATAGGATTTAAAGTTGGACTGTGAAAAGTTTATTGTGTTTGCTTTAATATGTACCTTAAAAAAGTCCACATATTCCTTCATATAAGCACACGATATGCACCTGAAGATCAAAACCAGAATATTGATGGCACATAATATTGAGGACAGAACATCGAATGCAAAATATCAACAGCTAAGTAAGTATAGTTTTTCTGTACCATACGCCACATAAATGTACCTACGAAATATGTATATCTTCAAGGTATGTAGGTGTGGAGTTAGGAACAGTAAATCTATTCTTTCCTATATGCACTTACCTTTCAATATTCTGTCCTTGATATCCTTGTACCACAATGTTCTGGGGGTTGTTCTCTAGTAGCACAACCAGTATTTGAAAATTAATGCACCTATAGAGCACAGCTGAATTGTTTGGTGACAGCTGAGGGCCATACCCCCCTAAAAATATGCCTCTGGCTATGGGCCTGCATTAGCCACCGAGCGCAAATGAAGTGGAATAATCCATATGGGGAGCTAGTTAGGTTGAAAAGGAACTGCAGTATAGAAGCTAAGTTCATGGAGGCCCAAGATGACATGGTAGAGAAGTTTAAGGCCAGGGGTTACTCTACAAGAGTTCTAAATATGGTGATGGCAAGGATAAAATTAAAAAGTAGAGAGAACTGACTGTATGGAACAGGAGCCCAGGATGAAGAGGTCTCCCATATTGGGGGTACCACTTCCAAGAAGGTCAGAGTGATTACAACCTATAATAAAGAGTCAAAGAAAGCCTTTCAAATACTATCAAGGAATTAGGAGATTCTAGGGAATGAACAAACCATTGAGGAACATCTAGGTGAATCACTGAGTGTAACATACCGAAGAAGTAAGAATATCAAAGATATATTGGGACATAGCCATTTCCAGCCAGAGAAACAAAGACGTGGATGGGTGCGGAACCTATTGACTTTTTCCCTTGCAAGAATTGCACAGCATGTAAGCACAGTCATTCTAGAGCAATATATAATGTTCCCTGTCAAGAGAAACTATATAAGATCAGACGATCTCATGTAAGACAGACTATGCATTGTGCTGCATAGAATGCCCCTGCCAACTCAGGTACGTAGGTAGTACTATTTTTCAAGTGAAGAAATGTGTCCTGGGACATGTAATAGCCATCAAGAACAATGATCCTAAATGCCCAGTAGCACGTCGCTTTCAGGCTAGCTGTGGTAGTGATTAGACAGAAATGACCTACTTTGGCCTGCATGGAGAGATGAAACATCAGAGAGAGGGGGGGTTGCTGTTTGATGCTATGTAGGCTAGAATCAGAACATATAATCAATCTGGAGACTACGGAACCAGGGGGCCTTAACATGGTCGAAGACCTAGGACATATGGATATATGAAGTTAAGTCTTGTGTTTTTGATTAGAGTTTTTTTGTGTATTTGAAGGTGTAGAAGCCATTTTGAAGTGTGAATGAATATCCTATCAATGTTGTTTTTTCATATGTCCCTCTATTTTGAAAGAATTTTTGGGGTTTTTTCTTTTTGAGATTTTGAGACAAACTATGGAGAGTAGTTTCTGAGAATGCATTTATGGTATACAAATGTTTAGAGGAAGCATATAGGAGACACGGATGGATGCCCACTCAAGCTTTATTGTCAGAGGCAACATGATGTATGTCAGAGTAGACCAATTCTAAATGCCCACTAGGGCCTGAATGCTTAATAAAATCTAGAATACATTTTGCCAATGAATCAGAACTATGTACTTTTAAACTAGCATTTTATATCAAGAATAATGTCTACGCAATATAATTGTCTCATGCTATATATTTTGTAAAGGATGTAATTGATGAAGATCCATAAGTAGAGACACGTTTTTTGGTCTCTGATTCTAGAGGGGAGATAGAGACTTACCAAGCTGAGAAACAGTAAAGCATAAGGAGTGGAGGAAAGCCTGAAATAGGACCTGTAGTATTTCTTCTGTGTTGTTGAAATTTGTACATGATCACTTTAAAATGACGTGGTGTAATGGTAATGCCCATCAGTGAACAAGGCTTGGAGAACCGTGCCAAAATGTGTTCGGTCTGTGGTATCCCGCTAAATGGAATGAAATAAAGCACCTTTGAACACCGATATCAGGTCTACGGTATTATCTCTATCTTTGTACCGTAGCATAGTAGTGCGTTTTTGATATTTAGCATTTGTCCATTCCCGCACGCTGAGGCTGCTCTGCGAGGGGTGGAGAATCTCTGTAACAGCAAGTGATGGTGTTTTGAGATATTTATATATTCACTGAAAAAACCAAAGGTTACAGGGACGATGTCATCAGTGATGTCACTGACCATGTCATGAGTGATGTATTATGTGAGATCATAAGCAGTGCATTGCGGGGGCGCGAGTTATAGTTAGCTCAGCTAACTATAATTGCTGAATTTCTCTGGTTTTGTACGAGTGAAATGTCAGCCTAACTATAACGTCCCTGTAACCTTTAGTGAATTCCTAAGGTTTATTTAATTCTATTTCCTAACTATAACGCCCCTGTAACCTTTGGTTTTTTCAGTGAATTTCTAAGGTTTTTTAAATGCTAATTCCCAACTATAATGTCTCTGTAACCTGGGAATTTAAACCTATATCTAGCTTCATTTTTCTGAAATTTAAATACTACACAACAGTTTACTACATAGTCCTGAGTTGGAAATTAAAAGTTGCCATTACTCAATTTGTGTCATCACTCCTCAACTTAAAAAAAAATGTTCTATCTCTTTAACACCCTTTCTCCCCAATACAGTCTTAGCTCAGTGTACCTAGCAACCCAGTGGTACCAATAGGTCACAAGTTCACAGCACATTCTTGAAGAAACATGCTGTTTCCAAATAAGATACATCAGGTGTGCTTTACTCCACAGATTCAAAAGCATATCCATGTCTGTATTTCATTTCTTTTCTTAAACAACAGCCAATGATAAGACTTCTTGCTAAGACATCCAACACACTATTTATTTATTTTATTTTATTTTTAGAGTTTTATATAGCGTGAACTAGACCCGAGACATTGGGTATCAGAGCGCTTTACATGAGCACCAGTTTCGTTACAGAAGGACACATTCATTTGTTAGGCACAGGGAGATTAAGTGATTTGCCCAGAATCACAGGATGTTGAGCGTCGTTGCCGAGACTCGAACCCAGCTCCCCAGCAGCGAGGTCGACCGCTCTAGCTGTAAGGCTACATCCTCTCCCCAAATTTTATTTTATTCACTTTCATGCTGACAGCATCCAATAAAATATATCTTTTAAAAAGAATAATCAATTTTAAATGCTTTTTCCTTTGGAAAACTACCTCATTGAGCTCCAGTCTTCTCCTTATTGCTATTGCTCCTTCACTTCAAATTCCTTACAGTATGGATTGTGTGCCAGAGCTATATCAATTGGGCTAAAGAGGCTTCAAAAAAGAGAGGTATTGACAGGGACTTGGGGTTGCCAGATGTGCAGAATACTTGGTTTGGCCAGAGAGGGTTAAAGTTTCATCAGTTGCTGGCTTTGGTTAAATACATTGTAGATTCCCAAGCTCCTCCCCTCATCATTGTGCACTGCAGTGGCAATGACCTAGGCCCATTGACTGGGGTAAGGCTGGAAATCCTAATGAAAGAAACCTTTGCAAAACTGATGTTTCGTTTCCCTCACACTGTCTTGGTTTACTCTAATATATGCCAAAGACAGAAATGGAAGTGGTCAAATTAATTCTGTCCACAGATTGACAAAACCAGGAAACATGTTAATAAAACTGTTTCTGCATTCCTTAGAGACCATTGCATGGGCTGTATCTATAACAACAATCTGTGTTTTGACATGCATGGAATTTATAGAAATGTTGGAGTGCACTTTACAGATGAAAGCAACAGGGTGTTTCTAAGCAACCTGAAATTCTGCATCTGGTTTTATATATAGCAGCCATATACACACAACCAATGCAACGGCTCTCGTCAGAGCGACCCCAGTACCCGAAATATTGTGAAGTGTTTTTCTAAAGGTTTTTTTTGCTTTGCGTTTGTGGGGATCTTCACGGTGACGTCATGATCCCCACAGATACGTCGTGAAAACAGAAAGCAAAAGCAGACATTCAGTAACCACCAACACATCCAAAAATAATATGTAAAAAAATCCATTCTGAACATTGCCCTTCACATATTACTATATACATACTTCTTTCAAGCATGTTTAAACTCATATTTTTGTACTAAGTTTCTTAAAATCCATCTTTCAGAGCTATTTTCCATTTTCACGGTTATTCGGGACATCGCGATGATGTAGTTAACCGTGACGATCGTGCCTTATCAATAAAGTGAAAACACATATATGCACACATATTACAGTATTTTACACACTAGGGGTATCTTACAGTATTCTCTAAAGTCATGTATTTCTAGAGAGTTTCCATAAAAAGCATCTCTAAAACCCTATTTTATCTTTTTGAAGTGACTCCAGAGACCCCAATAAAGTCGGTAATTGTGATCCCCGCAGACACGTCATGAAAACGAAAAACAAAAGCAGACAGTCAATGGCCACCGAAACATCCCAAAATAATTTGTAAAAAAATCCATTCTGAACATTGCTCTACACATATTACTACGTGCATACTTCTTTCAAAGCATATTTAAACTCATATTTTTCTACTAAGTTGCTTTAAAAACCATCTTTAAGACCTATTTTTCATTTTCGCGGTTATTCGGGATGTGGTGACGGAGTCGTTAACCGCGATGATCACACCTTTTCCATAAAGTGAAAACAGATATATGCACATGTGTTACAGTATTTTACACACTAGTGGTTTATTACTGTACACTTCAAACTCATGTTTTTCTAGTGTATCTGTAGAACAACCATCTCTAAAACCTATTTTCCGTTTTTGCGGTAAGGCCGGAGATCGCGATGATGTCAGTAATCGCGATCCCCGTGGTTACGTCGTGTAAGCAAAAAAGCAAAAGCAGTAATTTAATAGCCACCACCACATTTAAAAAAATGATGACTATATAATTAATTCTAACCATCACAGTAGATAACTCACTATATAAATAACTCTATAAAAACATTTATCAAAATCTCAATATCTCTATAACAATGCGTATTAATGATTCACTGATATTTTTTTATATTTTCACCAATATTCGTGAAGACGTTGATAGTCGCGATGTCCTCCTGATGGTACACGAGGGGCCGTGCTGGCAGTCGCTGCATCACCACGAATATCGCGCACGATTAAAAAAATCTATTTTGGGCACATAACTTGTGTCACTAATGCCCCCATTTCTCGAACATGGGGTCAGAGTATCTCTACTCTGACCCCTTATGTTAGCTTTTTCAGAAAGTTTCAGCCCTGGGAACCATTCCCGATAGATAAAATGGCCGCCGCAACTTTCTGTTCAGGTTGCATCCAGCCAATCAGAGCATTCCCATTGGCATGTGCATTTGCGATTCATCGCAAAACTACTGCGAAATATCCGCGGCCAGAGATATCACTTTAATTTTAAACTTACATTTCTCAACAACTACTGAACAGATTTACACCAAATAAGCAAAAAGCACTTCCTTGAACCAACATCTACCTCCTGCTAAATTTGATAAATGTCTGTTGAGCGGTTTGGGCTGTAGGTGTGGCTAAAGGTTCTGTAGTGTAGCTCCTATTTCCCTAATCGGCTCTGCGCGTTGGAATAATATATCCTATAGGTTTGACATAGGACTAAGGTCAGTATGTCCCTATCGAGTATATTAAACATAATTACTTGTGCCAGCTAGCTCAGAGGCCACTAGAAACTCCTTGACAACAAGAAGGGAGTAGTTTCTGGCAGCCGCAAAACATGACCACTGTGTTTCCCTTTAGAATCAGAACGTGTCCCAGAGTCGTGGAAACAATAGATAACTATTTCACTCAGCTCAGTCGTGCATGCTTAGTTTTCTCCAAGTTACACAGAAAGAGACGGGCGTTTCAATAAAGGATTTATTGAACAGTCTTGTTTCTGGTGTAAGTAAAATGTGCTGTTACGATCACAAGACAGTATGCGAGATAAATAATGTACAGGGTGAGCAGTAGAAATAAATAATATTGCGATAGCATTATCTTTTAGTACATATGAATTTACATAAATAACACAGACTAAAAATGCGAGTACTCATACGATACGTTGCTAAGCTAATTCTACCCCAATGTACCTAACCTGACCTAGGTGTAGGAAGAGGGAAGAAGTAGGTGAAGTATTCCTTACTATGGTATACTAAGAGTATGTTAAGTCTAGTATGCCTAGTATGCCAAGAGTCCCTCTAGGTTCTAGTCAGCTCCATACCTGAAGAATGAGAGAGGTAGGAATCTCTTTGCCAGACTCGAACTCCAACACCCCGCAAGGGAAGTCAGATCACTGGAAGCTGGAAGCTGGGCTCTCTGCGTGCAGGGAAGGCAGCGTCCTCTCAGTGCGTCAGGCTGGGATACGGGCTCCTCTGAAGTCGAGGTCTCCTCTGGTTTACAGGGGCTAGGGAAGGTATATTTATACCTGAGAGCACCTAAGAATGTTAGTATTGACGTGAGTTCGACAGCGAAAGACGTCATGAATGAACCCCCCAAGGAATAATGGTTCATGCATAATATATGAGTCCTTGAAGAAATCAATAGTCCTGTACTAGGGAAACTCCCGCAGCCTAAGGGTCTGTTCTTCATGAACTCGTTGTGACGTTAGGGTTGACGGATGTCAGAGACCATGCCTGTATTTGGAGTGCTTGGTTTAATGCCTAAATAAGGGCTGGGATTTTATGCTTATATAAGGGCAGGGTGAATTGTGCCTATATTAGGACATGATACTGGAAAGCCCGTTTATGGATACCCTAAGAGGAATACAACACCCACTCCTCTTTCGTGTGTACGATAATACCAAAATGCTAAACATTTAAAATGCTAAACATTAAAATGGAGTACCGCATATTTCAATTTTTTTTCATAAAACCATTTAAAAAAGGCATTTAAAAAACCTATTAGAATGCAAAAAGGTACTGTGCATTTGAAGCATTGCTTTTCATTACAGGCATAAAGTTCAAAAATAAATGCATTTGGAATGAAATAAGCAGTAATATATACATGTGACAGAAAATGATCGATAAGTTACTCAAAAATCAAACTCATTTCATGTCATGAAAATTAATGAACTGTTTTAGACACACAAGATGACTAAGTGTCCGTGGAAGTACCTTGAAGTCTGTATTATAAGGCTAGTTCTACTTTAAGCAGATTGATGTGCCATTTTCGTTCGA
This sequence comes from Calotriton arnoldi, assembly GCA_963921515.1. Classification (NCBI taxonomy): domain Eukaryota; kingdom Metazoa; phylum Chordata; class Amphibia; order Caudata; family Salamandridae; genus Calotriton; species Calotriton arnoldi. The sequence goes on along the minus strand of CAWUFW010005214.1, from coordinate 557,798 downwards.
AAAATGGGAAAAAAAGTTCAATTTTGGTAGAGTTCCAAGTTGTTTTAAAAATGAAGGCCAAATTGTCACCTCATCTCTGGAACACTGTATGCCGAATCAGAGTTAGTTCACGGGTCTGGTGTAAACATGAGATCATCTATTTCAATAGACAAAACATCATCCACTGTTGTTGGTGTCAATTGGAACACCTCGTGTAGTAGATTAATTGCACAGAGATGGGAAGCATTGCTTCCAGCATAGGTTGCCTCTGCAATGTTCACGTCCGTTGTTACCTGTGTGCCTGTAGATCTTTCTCGTACCTCAGCAGCAGCCGGAAGCATCTGTGAGATCTCAATGAATGCTGACATCAGGATAGGAAGCCTCTGGGGACAACAAAGAGCATGGGCCGTTATCTGGTCCAGCAGAGTATCGACATCCGTTGGCGTTGCTGATGGAAATGTTAGACAGGTGTCCAACACGCATTCTTCACCGCATAGCAGGCATCGTAGAACAGGTAAGATGCAATCTTGCCAGATTGGTCTGAATGACAGGAACCAAGTTGTATTAAGGTCCCGTAGACAAGTCATGCCCAAAAGCTTTACTATTTGCTCACGGCACTTTTGTTCAAGGAGAGCTTTCTCCATTTCGCTCGTAGTGATGTCTGCGAATAGGCTGGCCATAGCGCAATAGCAGGAAGAGAAATAGAATTCCGGCAACAAGTGCTAGAATTAATGGTATGCCACCAAACACCGAATGTGCAAAGTTCGGGATGATTCCGAGTATTGCCTGAAAAGGTGCTAACAGACCTGAGCAGATGCTCTTAAATACATGTACAATTCCGGTTGTATCAGACATGTTAAAGATACGTGATATCATTTCCACGAAATGTATAGGGCAGTTTGTACGTATTAAAGTCTGTATCTCAGCCGAAGTCCTTGCTACTTGTAGATCATAGGTTTCTTTGGCCGAGGTCAAAGGCACTGTTTGCTGTAAAAGCATGGCTTTCATTCTGCTTAAAGTATCAAATCTTATAAAAGAGACGTTCAGCGAAGGCCATAGACGCGACTCCCTGACTGTGTCTATTGGGGCAAACAATACTTGCATACAGCAAGTGACCCTGGAGTTGACGGTTATTAGATATGGGATGCCTGGCAGCATTCCGCAGCAGCTATGATCATTCAACATGAGGTAACTCCCATTAGAAAGTTGTCCAAACGTTGGATTAATCACAGCAGCTGGAGTACCCTGCTGATGGCAAGACAAATTTTCCACTGAACCATTACAAGCCCCGTGCAAGGAAATGTCTTGACATATAAGTGAACCACTCAGTGCAAGTTTACAGTTTGAACCGCTCAAAAACACTTCACGATCCCCACTCCAACATCTATATGTATACGGTAAATCCCACGATGTCTTAATGTATTCCTTACCCAACCTTTCATATTTGCCTGCTTGCATTTGTCTGAGGCAATACTGAAACTGAAAAGTACTCACAGGTAACGTTATTTTGCCATGAATAAGCCATTCCGTAGCTGGTTTTTCTGCCACAGTGAATGGTAACTTTTCCAATTTTTCAATGCTCAGCACTGTATACTTTGCTCCTCTTTGTGCCAGTTCGATCTGTTTATCAGTGAGATTGTATTCTGCAAACAGAGCCGTTGTGTTGATAAAACGCCAAGGCACATAGCCCGCTCGCAAAGATTGCAGCGTCCAGCTTAATAACATAATAGAACGTAATTGAGATTGGCCTTGTTGTAACATCGCCAAATCTTGTTCTAGTATGTCGATAGCAGAGGATACAATGCCATTCAATGAATATATTCTGGAGGACAAAGTTGTTAACCCATTGTCGACCACAGAGAGTGTTTTCTCTAAATTAATACGATCAAGTTCACGTATTCGTTCTGCGGCCTCTATCTGTGATACCTTCCAAGCTTCATTATAAGCAGCATAAATGCCGGCATATATGAAACGTTTTTGACGCAGTTTTCTTGGTCCAAGCAAGAATTCCCTAAGGTCTGCGTCCTTTTTAAGTAAGGTTAAGTGTTGTTTCACATCCTGTAGTGTAGACTTATGCAGCCAATCGAGGCATAATTTACCTACACTGTATGTTGTTACTACCCCCGGATGTTGTCTTTGGACGTATCTTGGGTCTGGCCTATGAATAGTAAAGCCCTGAGTTTTATTCGTTATTCGTGTCTGTGGGCCAGATCAACCATTTTTTCCAAGTAGGATTAGATCTGTTGAGTTGTAGTATATTGTCAACTGTCACCACTGCCTTTGTATTATTTTCACTGGCAGGTGTTGGTACAGAAGGTGTGTTCATCTCTTTTATCTTGGCTAATCCAAGACAAGATGTTTGTTGGACAGTTTCATTCAAAAACATTATTTGTTCTGGGATGATGCAGGCTCTAAATAAAGCTTCTATCCCCTGCACTTGCCAATCTTTAGTACCCCAGACAGTTTTTGTGTCTATTGTGTCTTTCCAAAAGTCGAAACCCTGTCTAGACAGTTGGGTATTAAAAAACGCAGAATAAATCTGTTTTGTATTTGTTAACATAATTTTCATTCCTGTCTTGTTTACATTTTTATAGTAAAACATTTCTGGATCTGATGTGTTGTAACCTGAAAAATATGGAAACTTACTAGTAAATGTTTTTGAACTACCTTTAGGTGGTGTAGGACAATGTTCCCATTGGTTAAACATAAACACATTTCTTGGATATGCAGATTTATGCAAATAATGATGACCATAGTGATTAAAACAATACATTTGTTCATAGTCTGATGAACCCTCAAAATATTCATGTTTAGAAAATGCAGCAGATTTTTCTAGGTCAAACATAATGTCGTTTACAGTCTCAAACTCCCAATCATCTGAATAGGTACTGGACGTAATTAGATCACTTAGTGAAATTTTAAACAAATGTGGAATGTTCAATTGTTCATTCGGGCCGAAGATATCATAATCTGTTCCTATACCATCCTGTATAGGAACAGCTGTGATGTTCACTGATGATAAGTGTCTTGCTTCACGATGGGAAGATTTATGAGGTTTCAAAAGTACGTTTACGTCTTTTCCTTCAGTGTTCACATGGATGTATCTGCCACTAATAAGCACGCTTACAGTTGTAACTAAAGCTAGCCAGAGCAGGAAAACAAAAAGTCCAGATGTAATCCAGAGTTCAATCCATGGAGAAACCAAATAAGTCTATTTCAGAAAGTGAAGAAAGTCTTGTACTTGCTGCTTGAATTTCAATGACACTGGCGTCGTTTAAGGTTCACTCGGATCTTCTGAGAACGTATCAAAGTTAATGAAATAGCCAGAAGCAGTTCTGTCAATTGTTGGAATTGCATCAGGATTTGTAGAAATCACTGGAACCAGTTCATCACTTGTTATGTTGGTGTAGACAGGTGTATTTGGATGAACTGTTACTTGGTGTTCAAGAGGGATGAGTTCCATAGCGTTGTTGCTTAGTCCTCCATCTGTTACAGCTGAATTCTCGATCGTTATCAGTCTTTCAGTCTGAACCTCTTGGATAGTAGCGAGAGGAGTGCGTCTGCTACTAGGTCGGAGTCCACGAGGCCTACTATTTAGTATTGGCCACATACTGTGGTTTGATGAGGTCGATGGACACAAATCTTTTCTCCTTTCTTCCAGCAAGGGGCGGCAGAAGTACTGTTCTTGTTCCTTGAACTTCTAGGACAGGTACTGGTTGTCTGTAATAAGGTCCAAATTCCTTCTTGTCCGCAATTTTTTCTCTGACTAGATCCCCAACTTTTGGAATCCAGACAGGCCTTGCTGGGACAGCCGGTTGATCCCCAGTGGTGGTTGACTGTAGGAATACGTTGCTTTGTTTCGTTCTTAATTTGTTTAAGTCCTGTAAAACAGCCAAACGATCTTTGATATCAAATGGTTTATTTTCCACCACTGTGCCTACGTGTTCAAGGTCTGGTACCCACATTCTTGTCCCAAATAGGATCTCATATGGAGTGACCCCCCTAGAGAACTTCTTGGCAGGTTGTTCAATGAGCGCTGTACCCCACTAAGGTGTTTGACCCACCCATCACCCGAACCTAATACCCTAGCTGTTATAGACTGCTTTATGTCCCGGTTTTTCCTTTCCACAACCGAATTTCCCTCAGGATGGAATGGAGAGGAGTACCGCAATGCAACGCCCAGACTGGCCATGGCTTCTTTGTAAGCCCTAGAGCTAAATGCAGGACCCTGGTCAGAATGTAGCGTGCCTATTGCGTATGTGCCGATAAAGACTCGCAAATCTTTTATAACAGTTCGAGCGTCAGCCGGCGCTGAGGCCATAACCATAGGAACCTAGATTCAGTATTTGCGGGAATGCCTTTGTCCAGTAGGACGCAGGCACGTAGATAGTCGAATGCTGTCTAACAGTGGTGTCTGTACTGGGCTGCCGCATTCGCAGCATGGTGTCTGGTGGCTCTCTCGCTGTAATTTACAGTCTAAACAGTTGTTGATGAATATGTGAATTTCTGTATTCATCCCAGGCCACCAGTACATCTCTTTTAAAGTCAAGATTGTTTTAGAGATCCCTTGGTGTGACAGACCCTCCCCCAAATATGTTTCATAAATCAAGGCTGCTCTACGTTCCATGTTTGGAATTACCCTATCCCCCACTCCAGGGATTCGAGCAAAAGGAACGTTGTTCGCATCAATTACATAAGAGTACTTGAGTGGAAACTTTTTTGGTAACACTGCACTGCTGCCTTTGCTTGATGCATTGACAGCCAACATTATCTCACTGTCTATTTTTGTTTTGGAACGAGTGATCGCAGCTACGGAAGCCGTTTGCACAGCCCCCTTTGCGGCTTCGTCAGCCAATGAATTCCCTGCAACGTGAACGCCATCACGTTGATGACTCAGTGTGTGGATCACGTGAGCCTTTGGTAGTTCGTTTTTCAACTGAACTACTTGTTCCCAAAGCATTTTGTGCTTTATTGTGCCACCTTTCGCATCTTTGAAACCATTTTCAAGCCAGTTTTGTATATAGTCATTATACGACTGAACACAGTAAAAGGAATCGCACACTATTAGTGTGGGGAATTCTCGATCTGTACTTTCAAGTGCCAGTTTGAATGCTTGTAGTTCAGCTCGCTGAGCTGTACAATCCCCTAGAGATTGAGTTTTTGTGACCATAGGTCTGAAGATGCCATCTCGCATGCGACCTTTAACGATTGCACACGCTGCACTGTAAGCTTGCTTACTCCCTATTGCGGGTTGTGCGGATCCGTCAGTGTAAATTATAAATTCGTACTGATCAAGAGGCAGAATTTCAGTAGGCAGAGGACATTCTTGTTCATATTGTAGGAATGCTTGTGTTTTTAAATCTGGATCAAAAACATATTCAACATCTGTTGCAGCAAGAGAATTAACCCATTGTATCCATCTCGGATGTAATGCTTTAGCATTTGGAATGCTTGCTTTTGTGACCGCTTCTAAAGCCGGTACTGGGGTTACGACAATAATGCGTTTCCCTTGGGCTAAGGCTCTTTCTTTTGCTACAGCGGTTTGAACTGCTGTTAGAATTTTTTCAGTTGAACTGAAGCGCATTTCCGCTTGTGTGTACAAATGGGATTTGTATGCAATTGGGATTTTGTCACCCTCATTGAAGGTTAAGTAGGTGAATCCACATTGACCCGAAATTATTCGGATCACCAAATTTTGTTGACTTACACGTGTTTGTAAGTGTTTTGTTGCTAACATGTTAGCCTGGAGTGAACGCAAGATTTCTGTGTGTTCCTGTGTCCAGTTTTTGATTGAAAAATCAGGTTTGATTAATGCGTAGAGAGGTTTAACCCTTTCTGCATAATTTAGAATGTATGTTCTTCCAAAATTTAGGAAACCCAGGATGGATTGTAAGTTTTTTAGCGTTTTTGGAGGTTGGAGCAGCGCACACTTTTCTAAAAAGTTAGCTGCCAAGCTCTTGCCTTCACTTGAAAGCTCATATCCTAGAAATAGGACATTGAGATGGGCAATTCTTGAACTTGTAGCCCTCAGAGGCGAAACCCAGTATAATGGTGCTCACCCTGTTCAAGTGTTTGTCCAGGTAATCGTCTGTCAGATATATGTCATCGACATAGGACAATGCCTCATTGTCATAAATTTGTAGTAACTCCGTTACCCTCGCTGAGAATAAACCTGGGCTATTTTTGAACCCTTGTGGGAGTCGACAAAAGTGACGCTGGGTCCCCATTATGGAGAATGCTGTTAAGTACCTGCTTTCAGGTGCTATGTTTTGACAAAAGAAACCATTTGAGATGTCTAATGTGGTTTTATATTTTTTACGCACAATGTTATTCATTAATGCTGTGCTATGTGCATTTGCACTGCAAAAGTTTTAGAACAAGTGTTTAAGTGTCTGTAGTCCAAAACTAGACGATATGTATTGTCTGGTTTGGAGACAGGAAACAAAGGATTGTTCATTGAGGAGGTGCATGTTTCAATCACCCCTTGGTATTCAAGTTGATCTAAGATCTCTCTGACCTGTTTTTTAGCTTCTTGCTTTATTGGGTACTGCCGTTGTGCAGTTGGTTCATGTTTCAGATGTATTTTATGGTGAGGTGAGTCCTCATCCCATCCTACATGATTTTTATATAATGCTGGGGCCTGGGCCACTGCCCATTTCCTGGCATATGTATATTTTAGATGTATAGGAATATGGTTGGAGAAGGCAGGCATAATAATGTCCTCGCCATGTGGGCACTCCCTGACAAATTGTGGTGGCCAGTCCTTTTCTGCTAGAAGTATGTCATAGCCTCTTGATAGTCTTTCCCAAAAAGTGCTTTCACCTGTCTAGGTTTGTCTCCCTCCATCCGGAGTGTTATTTCATATAACTTTTGTGGAGTACTAACCCTGGCGTCTACAGTCTCGACTGTGATGTACTCATTCAAGTCCACTATCTCCAGAAGTTCCTTCACGGTCTGGCGAATTATTGTGACTTCTGCTGCACTGTCCAGCATTGTCTGAGCCCATTCTCCGTTCTTGAGTTGTGTTCTCAGTATTCTCGGCATGTCTGATCTTCAGACCTGCTACCTTCTTTTTGGAGAATTGAGGTTTTACTTTGGTTTTTGAAGCGTGTTTGTCGTCTTTCGATTTCAAGCGTTCTTCTCTATGTTCCGATCGTCCTCTTCTTTCCGAAGTCTGTGATGAGTTCTGAAAGGGACGAGAGGAACGTGTATCAGTATCTTGATACCTGTCAGGTTTTCTCAAATTATCCCTATTCCTGAGGTTATACCTCCTTTCAGAGGGCTCCTTTTGAGGAGACCTACCTCGGGATTGAAAACGTTTCTCGTTTGATTTTTGTTTAGTAGACTCCCACTTCTTTTTAGAAGATGTAGGAGTTTGTTTTATTGAGTCTTTCTCAGGACTTTCAGATAGTTTTGGCTTCACTGGTCTTCCACCCAAACTATCTCTGCCTAATTCTGCATAAGATTGTTCAATTATTCTGGGTAGCTCAGTTTGATGTTCTGTAACATCGAATTCCCTCAATTTTTGGCGGATCGCCACTGCTGCTGCCTCCCCTTTAATATTAGACAATATTATTGTTGAGACCTGGTCGAAATTTTTCAGTAATTTCAAACCTAAATTTAGAGCAGGCTCTGCCCCGTATTCGTTTTGAATTTGTTTTAGGACATCAGGTATTACCGCAATTGATGGAATACCATGTGTTTTAGTATAGATGGCAGCAAAGACTGAGCCCCAAGTGGTGCAGTCTTCCAGTTGTGGTGTGATCCCCATCGGTAAACTGATTGTTAGGATTCTGTGCTTCTCATGCGGGCTAGTATTTGGAAATACTGCTTCGATTTGAGTAATTTTTTGAGCTATCCAGAATGGAATTTGCTCACGTCTTGTGGGCATTTTACCCATGACTGCGTATAGAGTCTGTGGTGTAATTTTTAGTGTATTCCCCTGTTGGGGAGTTGGATTTGGATATGTCAATGGTGGTCGGACTGTAAAAGTCTGCATGACATATTGGACCAATTGTCTGTAAATTTTTATTAACTCTGTGAGTTGAGTAAGTAACTCCTCATCTGACATCTCTTCAATGTCAGGATGAGGTGTGTAGCTCGACTAAAATCGGCCATGTTGCTCCTGGTCTACCTAGTGGACCGAGCCTGGTAATGTTTTTGTGATGTTTTAGGGCGCCTTTAAACCAGAGCTGATGCTCTTGGTATGTTAATGGAATTTCTATATCCTCGAAAGGACTGTATTCCTCTGGTGGTTCATCTTCTTTGTAGAAGTGAAACATGTGTGTTACTGAATTGGATTCAGGAAATATTACCCATGAATAGAATACCTCTGTCTGAAAGGATTCATGTGCCTCTATCACGAAAACTGCTCTACCGCCTCTTGGTGGTAGGCCATGTTTTATAAGTTTTAGAGTGATGGCTCTTCTTAAGTTTTGAGGGATGTCTATGACACCCTCCTCGGTTTCATTTAAACCGGTAATGTTAAAAACTGCTGGTAGGGCTGGATCAGCCACAGCTACACCGTCTCCGGCGTCTTCAGTCATTTTGTTTTTTTGCAAAATGTGGAACAAGTTTCAAGGAAACAAAGATAAGGTGCACAATATTGTATAACACTGTATCCTTCAACGTTGAGCAAACCAAACAGCTAATATATAGGGTACTGCCCTATGTAGCCGTGGTGGATACCTAACCCTGCCCACTCCAGACGTCTTTTGGAGTATATGGGTAGGGGTCTTGAGAGAAAAAGCACGGCTGAGTTACTCAGTATCTAACGTTGAATTACTGCCTTACCAAACCGTTGGGCGCCATGTAGTGTAGCTCCTATTTCCCTAATAGGCTCTGCGCATTGGAATAATATATCCTATAGGTTTGACATAGGACTAAGGTCAGTATGTCCCAATCGAGTATATTAAACTTAATTACTTGTGCCAGCTAGCTCAGAGGCCACTAGAAACTCCTTGACAACAAGAAGGGAGTAGTTTCTGGCAGCCGCAAAACATGACCACTGTGTTTCCCTTTAGAATCAGAACGTGTCCCAGAGTCGTGGAAACAATAGATAACTATTTCACTCAGCTCAGTCGTGCATGCTTAGTTTTCTCCAAGTTACACAGAAAGAAATAGACGGGCGTTTCAATAAAGGATTTATTGAAGAGTCTTGTTTCTGGTGTAAGTAAAATGTGCTGTTACGATCACAAGACAGTATGCGAGATAAATAATGTACAGGGTGAGCAGTAGAAATAAATAATACTGCGATAGCATTATCTTTTAGTACATATGCATTTACATAAATAACACAGACTAAAAATGCGAGTACTCATACGATGCGTTGCTAAGCTAATTCTACCCCAATGTACCTAACCTGACCTAGGTGTAGGAAGAGGAAAGAAGTAGGTGAAGTATTCCTTACTATGGTATACTAAGAGTATGTTAAGTCTAGTATGTCTAGTATGCCAAGAGTCCCTCTAGGTTCTAGTCAGCTCCATACCTGAAGAATGAGAGAGGTAGGAATCTCTTTGCCAGACTCGAACTCCAACACCCCGCAAGGGAAGTCAGATCACTGGAAGCTGGGCTCTCTGCGTGCAGGGAAGGCAGCGTCCTCTCAGTGCGTCAGGCCGGGATACGGGCTCCTCTGAAGTCGAGGTCTCCTCTGGTTTACAGGGGCTAGGGAAGGTATATTTATACCTGAGAGCACCTAAGAATGTTAGTATTGACGTGAGTTGGACAGCGAAAGACGTCATGAATGAAACCCCTAAGGAATAATGGTTCATGCATAATATATGAGTCCTTGAAGAAATCAATAGTCCTGGACTAGGGAAACTCCTGCAGCCTAAGGGTCTGTTCTTCATGAACTCGTTGTGACGTTAGGGTGGACGGATGTCAGAGACCATGCCTGTATTTGGAGTGCATGGTTTAATGCCTAAATAAGGGCTGGGATTTTATGCTTATATAAGGGCAGGGCGAATTGTGCCTATATAAGGACATGATACTGGAAAGCCCGTTTATGGATACCCTAAGAGGAATACAACAGTTCATATGGGAATTAACATTACAAATGCAACCTTATTTCGTGTAACCCTGGGCAAAGCACTACGCTACGCTCGCGTAGTTTGCGAAGTTTGCGCTACTTCACACAACGCGAATTGCACGTAGCACAGTGCAAACACGCGTAGCGTAGCGTAGTGCAGCGGTCATTTTTTGCTTGCTCGCGGTCCTCAACGTCAAGTTGGCGACCGTGAGCAAGCAAAATGACATCCCGGCGAGACTTTTTCCTCGTTCGCGATCAGCAACATCAAGTTGCCGATCGCGAGCGTGGAAAATAAACCTCCCAGCGAGATTCTCAATGCGGGGAGGTCAGGTTTCTCATTGCGAGTGGTCGCGTATGCTCGCGACCGCTCGCGATGAGAAACTACCAGTCCGCGTTGAAAGCTGCCGCTCGAGTAAAAATCTACTCGAGCGGCAGTAAAGACAGCTCGCACTGTGCAAGATGCCGTTTTCAATGATTGCACAGTGCGGACAAGCATCCGGCACTGTGCAATCATTGCGAACAGTGCACTACGCAGTTCGCGTAGTGCTACACGTAGCTCACGTAGTGCGAACTGCACTTTGCGTAGCTTCGCGTAGCGCTACTTCGCGAACTACGCCCAGGCTTAATTTTGTGCCCCAAATACTCTGTCACCACTGCACGGATCACCCCCAAACTTTCCATAACATAGAACCCACCGTGACACTTTTTAGCCAAGTCAAAAAATGCTTTTCCTTTGGAAACATGGTCCTAACTATAACTACCTACTGGCGACCGCCAGTAGGTAATATATATATATATATATATATATGAATATATACATATATATATATACATCCAACAAAGTCGCCCTGTGATTAAGGAGCTGTAAAGCCCCAAAACGCGTCAGGACTTGATTTTAATCGGATTGGAAACACCGGTTTCCGTTAATAAAGGATTTTCGAATCACTCTGCTGCCGGCGCGTCCTTGCCTCAGGGCGACTTTGTTGGATATATATATATATGAAACCAGGATCCCAAAGAACGACCGCGGTGGGCCAAACAAGGGCACAGACTCCATTTGAAGATGCAATAAAGAGAATTTATTGTCTTAGCATGTCAGGATGATGCGTTTCGACCACAAGCCTGTGGTCTTGATCACAAAGTGCGCTAAGGTGAGAGGCATACAATTTATAGTGACATGAGTGACTTTACTATGTTCATAGTGACAAGGCAGAAAATGTTACACTTTTGCAGCATGTAGTAAAACATCTTGTCATACAGTGATGACTAGGCGCAGCAATGACAAGCAGTTTTGGTAGCAGGCATAGAGAAAAGACTACCCCTCTATATGTAGATGTAGATGGCCTTATGTTCTGTAACATCAGTTGTGTGTGGCAGACTAGAAGGTAAGCTCGTGTAATGGCGGTGCTGGCTGCATTGTAAAAGATAAAAAAAATGCTAAATAAATGCAAGAATTGGGTTTGAAGTCTCCCAAATTATGTCTGATGGAAAACAAAATTAAATGGTATTCCTCATTAGTCGTGGGTGTGTGAATACATCCTAGAAACCATGAATGCCATGTGGCACAATTAAATGTGGGAGGAATCCGGTGTACCATCGTAACTAGGAGGGGAACAATGTGTAAAACCCATTCATGTTAGTAAAAGCGTGTGGAAGCCAATGCCAAAATCTCTGTATCTGTCAGCGCGCAACTAATGCGGTTGTATATTGTAAGCTTAGTGCTGGTGCGGACGAAGGGCCTAGATGTTGCTGGAGTTTAATCTTAACATGTTGAGGGCTGAGCCTGATGTATGGAAATCGAGTCAACTGCCAAAAAATATGTCAAATAAGTGAAAAAATGCTATACAGTGCAGTCACTTATGGGTAAAGTTAAAAATGAGTGCATAATAGTGGGAAAACTTATTGTGGGTGCCGTGAGATGTGGTGAAGACAAAAATCCAAATAGTCGCTAAAGGAATAGGCGTGATTGGAGCAGAATAGTTAAAAACTGTGTTTGTAGTGGATTAAAAACTGGACATCTAACTTAAAGTCAGCCGACTTCTAAAAAATGTCATATTGGCGAAATTCTCAGAGCGCAAGACTGGAGTGAATATTGTAGAAGGACACTATAAGAAGTTATAAAAAGTTATAAAGGTCTTCACTGATGTTTAATCCTGCCGGGGCCTTAGTGTTGAGTTCTATTATGTATTTCGACTCCAGTTGTCTCAACAATTTCTCTCTGTTGCCACCCCGTCTGAGTGGCGGAATGCTATCAATGACGCAGTATTTAAGGTGGTCTAAGTTGTTCTGGTGTGTATGAGACAGCCCTTACACAGCTTTTTATTTTTACACAGGGGCACGGGCACAGGGGCACGGAGCCTACTAAAGGTGTGAGACTAATACTTACCTGTGGAACTGCAATTACCATCATGCTATGTGGCGTTTACTGCAAGCCACGCCCACTGAGGGCTGTCTCATTCAACAATAAAAATGAAGTGAACAAACAGGTGAGCCTTCCGTGCCTTTGTGTGAAGCTCATGATTAAGAGGCGAATACCTTGAAACGCGTCGAGCATGATTGCCAAGTTTGGACAGAGAGACAGCGTGCTGCAGCAAGGCTAACAATACCTGAAGGGCGAGAGCATTGTCGAGTGCATTCTTGAGCGCAAGGGCGTTTGGGAGAAAAAATGATACGCGGCTGCCCGAGCCGCGGAAACAAGAGGTGCACCGTTTCTTAATGTTGAAAGGCCATGGAAGGCAAAAATCCTTTTCCGTCAGGCACAATGTTCTCTTGCAAAATGAAGCATGCAATCTCAAGATGTCCCTACCTACTAAAGGACCTTACACAGCTTTTTATTTTTACACAGGGGCACGGAGCCTACTAAAGGTGTGACACTAATACTTACCTGTGGAACTGCAATTACCATCATGCTATGTGGCGTTTACTGCAAGCCACGCCCACTGAGGGCTGTCTCATTCAACAATAAAAATGAAGTGAACAAACAGGTGAGCCTTCCGTGCCTTTGTGTGAAGCTCATGATTAAGAGGCGAATACCTTGAAACGCCTCGAGCATGATTGCCAAGTTTGGACAGAGAGACAGCGTGCTGCAGCAAGGCTAACAATACCCGAAGGGTGAGAGCATTGTCGAGTGCATTCTTGAGCGCAAGGGCGTTTGGGAGAAAAAATGATACGCGGCTGGCCCGAGGCGCGGAAACAAGAGGTGCACCATTTCTTAATGTTGGAAGGCCATGGTAGGCAAAAATCCTTTTCCGTCAGGCACAATGTTCTCTTGCAAAATGAAGCATGCAATCTCAAGATGTCCCTACCTACTAAAGGACCTTACACAGCTTTTTATTTTTACACAGGGGCACGGAGCCTACTAAAGGTGTGACACTAATACTTACCTGTGGAACTGCAATTACCATCATGCTATGTGGCGTTTACTGCAAGCCACGCCCACTGAGGGCTGTCTCATTCAACAATAAAAATGAAGTGAACAAACAGGTGAGCCTTCCGTGCCTTTGTGTGAAGCTCATGATTAAGAGGCGAATACCTTGAAACACGTCGAGCATGATTGCCAAGTTTGGACAGAGAGACAGCGTGCTGCAGCAAGGCTAACAATACCCGAAGGGCGAGAGCATTGTCGAGTGCATTCTTGAGCGCAAGGGCGTTTGTGAGAAAAAATGATACGCGGCTGCCCGAGGCGCGGAAACAAGAGGTGCACCATTTCTTAATGTTGAAAGGCCATTGAAGGCAAAAATCCTTTTCCGTCAGGCACAATGTTCTCTTGCAAAATGAAGCATGCAATCTCAAGATGTCCCTACCTACTAAAGGACCTTACACAGCTTTTTATTTTTACACAGGGGCACGGAGCCTACTAAAGGTGTGACACTAATACTTACCTGTGGAACTGCAATTACCATCATGCTATGTGGCGTTTACTGCAAGCCACCCCCACTGAGGGCTGTCTCATTCAACAATAAAAATGAAGTGAACAAACAGGTGAGCCTTCCGTGCCTTTGTGTGAAGCTCATGATTAAGAGGCGAATACCTTGAAACGCCTCGAGCATGATTGCCAAGTTTGGACAGAGAGACAGCGTGCTGCAGCAAGGCTAACAATACCCGAAGGGCGAGAGCATTGTCGAGTGCATTCTTGAGCGCAAGGGCGTTTGGGAGAAAAAATGATATGCGGCTGCCCGAGCCGCGGAAACAAGAGGTGCACCATTTCTTAATGTTGAATGGCCATGAAGGCAAAAATCCTTTTCCGTCAGGCACAATGTTCTCTTGCAAAATGAAGCATGCAATCTCAAGATGTCCCTACCTACTAAAGGACCTTACACAGCTTTTTAATTTAACACTGGGGCACGGAGCCTACTAAAGGTGTGACACTAATACTTACCTGTGGAACTGCAATTACCATCATGCTATGTGGCGTTTACTGCAAGCCACGCCCACTGAGGGCTGTCTCATTCAACAATAAAAATGAAGTGAACAAACAGGTGAGCCTTCCGTGCCTTTGTGTGAAGCTCATGATTAAGAGGCGAATACCTTGAAACGCGTCGAGCATGATTGCCAAGTTTGGACAGAGAGACAGCGTGCTGCAGCAAGGCTAACAATACCCGAAGGGCGAGAGCATTGTCGAGTGCATTCTTGAGCGCAATGGCGTTTGGGAGAAAAAATGATACGCGGCTGCCCGAGCCGCGGAAACAAGAGGTGCACCATTTCTTAATGTTGAAAGGCCATGGAAGGCAAAAATCCTTTTCCGTCAGGCACAATGTTCTCTTGCAAAATGAAGCATGCAATCTCAAGATGTCCCTACCTACTAAAGGACCTTACACAGCTTTTTATTTTTACACAGGGGCACGGAGCCTACTAAAGGTGTGACACTAATACTTACCTGTGGAACTGCAATTAACATCATGCTATGTGGCGTTTACTGCAAGCCATGCCCACTGAGGGCTGTCTCATTCAACAATATAAATGAAGTGAACAAACAGGTGAGCCTTCTGTGCCTTTGTGTGAAGCTCATGATTAAGAGGCGAATACCTTGAAACACGTCGAGCATGATTGCCAAGTTTGGACAGAGAGACAGCGTGCTGCAGCAAGGCTAACAATACCCGAAGGGCGAGAGCATTGTCGAGTGCATTCTTGAGCGCAATGCCGTTTGGGAGAAAAAATGATACGCGGCTGCCCGAGCCGCGGAAACAAGAGGTGCACCATTATTTAATGTTGAAAGGCCATGGAAGGCAAAAATCCTTGTCCGTCAGGCACAATGTTCTCTTGCAAAATGAACCATCCAATCTCAAGATGTCCCTACCTACTAAAGGACCTTACACAGCTTTTTATTTTTACACAGGGGCACGGAGCCTACTAAAGGTGTGACACTAATACTTACCTGTGGAACTGCAATTACCATCCTGCTATGTGGCGTTTACTGCAAGCAACGCCCAATGAGGGCTGTCTCATTCAACAATAAAAATGAAGTGAACAAACAGGTGAGCCTTCCGTGCCTTTGTGTGAAGCTCATGATTAAGAGGCGAATACCTTGAAACGCGTCGAGCATGATTGCCAAGTTTGGACAGAGAGACAGCGTGCTGCAGCAAGGCTAACAATACCCAAAGGGCGAGAGCATTGTCGAGGGCATTCTTGAGCGCAAGGGCATTTGGGAGAAAAAATGATACGCGGCTGCCTGAGCCGCGGAAACAAGAGGTGCACCGTTTCTTAATGTTGAAAGGGCATGGAAGGCAAAAATCCTTTTCCGTCAGGCACAATGTTCTCTTGCAAAATGAAGCATGCAATCTCAAGATGTCCCTACCTACTAAAGGACCTTACACAGCTTTTTATTTTTACACAGGGGCACGGAGCCTACTAAAGGTGTGACACTAATACTTACCTGTGGAACTGCAATTACCATCATGCTATGTGGCGTTTACTGCAAGCCACGCCCACTGAGGGCTGTCTCATTCAACAATAAAAATGAAGTGAACAAACAGGTGAGCCTTCCGTGCCTTTGTGTGAAGCTCATGATTAAGAGGCGAATACCTTGAAACGCCTCGAGCATGATTGCCAAGTTTGGACAGAGAGACAGCGTGCTGCAGCAAGGCTAACAATACCCGAAGGGCGAGAGCATTTTCGAGTGCATTTTTGAGCGCAAGGGCGTTTGTGAGAAAAAATGATACGCGGCTGCCCGAGGCGCGGAAACAAGAGGTGCACCATTTCTTAATGTTGAAAGGCCATGGAAGGCAAAAATCCTTTTCCGTCAGGCACAATGTTCTCTTGCAAAATGAAGCATGCAATCTCAAGATGTCCCTACCTACTAAAGGACCTTACACAGCTTTTTATTTTTACACAGGGGCACGGAGCCTACTAAAGGTGTGACACTAATACTTACCTGTGGAACTGCAATTACCATCATGCTATGTGGCGTTTACTGCAAGCCACGCCCACTGAGGGCTGTCTCGTTCAACAATAAAAATGAAGTGAACAAACAGGTGAGCCTTCCGTGCCTTTGTGTGAAGCTCATGATTAAGAGGCGAATACCTTGAAACGCCTCGAGCATGATTGCCAAGTTTGGACAGAGAGACAGCGTGCTGCAGCAAGGCTAACAATACCCGAAGGGCGAGAGCATTGTCGAGTGCATTCTTGAGCGCAAGGGCGTTTGGGAGAAAAAATGATATGCGGCTGCCCGAGCCGCGGAAACAAGAGGTGCACCATTTCTTAATGTTGAATGGCCATGAAGGCAAAAATCCTTTTCCGTCAGGCACAATGTTCTCTTGCAAAATGAAGCATGCAATCTCAAAATGTCCCTACCTACTAAAGGACCTTACACAGCTTTTTATTTTTACACAGGGGCACGGAGCCTACTAAAGGTGTGACACTAATACTTACCTGTGGAACTGCAATTAACATCATGCTATGTGGCGTTTACTGCAAGCCACGCCCACTGAGGGCTGTCTCATTCAACAATATAAATGAAGTGAACAAACAGGTGAGCCTTCCGTGCCTTTGTGTGAAGCTCATGATTAAGAGGCGAATACTTTGAAACACGTCGAGCATGATTGCCAAGTTTGGACAAAGAGACAGCGTGCTGCAGCAAGGCTAACAATACCCGAAGGGCGAGAGCATTGTCGAGTGCATTCTTGAGCGCAATGGCGTTTGGGAGAAAAAATGATACGCGGCTGCCCGAGCCGCGGAAACAAGAGGTGCACCATTTCTTAATGTTGAAAGGCCATGGAAGGCAAAAATCCTTTTCCGTCAGGCACAATGTTCTCTTGCAAAATGAACCATCCAATCTCACGATGTCCCTACCTACTAAAGGACCTTACACAGCTTTTTATTTTTACACAGGGGCACGGAGCCTACTAAAGGTGTGACACTAATACTTACCTGTGGAACTGCAATTACCATCCTGCTATGTGGCGTTTACTGCAAGCAACGCCCAATGAGGGCTGTCTCATTCAACAATAAAAAAAAAGTGAACAAACAGGTGAGCCTTCCGTGCCTTTGTGTGAAGCTCATGATTAAGAGGCGAATACCTTGAAACGCGTCGAGCATGATTGCCAAGTTTGGACAGAGAGACAGCGTGCTGCAGCAAGGCTAACAATACCCAAAGGGCGAGAGCATTGTCGAGTGCATTCTTGAGCGCAAGGGCGTTTGGGAGAAAAAATGATACGCGGCTGCCCAAGCCGCGGAAACAAGAGGTGCACCATTTCTTAATGTTGAAAGGCCATGGAAGGCAAAAATCGTTTTCCGTCAGGCACAATGTTCTCTTGCAAAATGAAGCATGCAATCTCAAGATGTCCCTACCTACTAAAGGACCTTACACAGCTTTTTATTTTTACACAGGGGCACGGAGCCTACTAAAGGTGTGACACTAATACTTTCCTGTGGAACTGCAATTACCATCATGCTATGTGGCGTTTACTGCAAGCAACGCCCACTGAGGGCTGTCTCATTCAACAATAAAAATGAAGTGAACAAACAGGTGAGCCTTCCGTGCCTTTGTGTGAAGCTCATGATTAAGAGGCGAATTCCTTGAAACGCGTCAAGCATGATTGCCAAGTTTGGACAGAGAGACAGCGTGCTGCAACAAGGCTAACAATACCCGAAGGGCGAGAGCATTGTCGAGTGCATTCTTGAGCGCAAGGGCGTTTGGGAGAAAAAATGATACGTGGCTGCCCGAGCCGCGGAAACAAGAGGTGCACCATTTCTTAATGTTGAAAGGCCAGGGAAGGCAAAAATCCTTATCCGTCAGGCACAATGTTCTCTTGCAAAATGAAGCATGCAATCTCAAGCTGTCCCTACCTACTAAAGGACCTTACACAGCTTTTTATTTTTACACAGGGGCACGGAGCCTACTAAAGGTGTGACACTAATACTTACCTGTGGAACTGCAATTACCATCATGCTATGTGGCGTTAAAGGCAAGCCACGCCCACTGAGGGCTGTCTCATTCAACAATAAGAATGAAGTGAACAAACAGGTGAGCCTTCCGTTCCTTTGTGTGAAGCTCATGATTAAGAGGCGAATACCTTGAAACGCGTCGAGCATGATTGCCAAGTTTGGACAGAGAGACAGCGTGCTGCAGCAAGGCTAACAGTACCCGAAGGGCGAGAGCATTGTCGAGTGCATTCTTGAGCGCAAGGGCGTTTGGGAAAAAAAAAAATATATATATATATATATATATATATATAAATAAAATTATATATATATATAATTATATTTATATAGTCACTGCAAAAAGCAAAGTTTACAGGGACATTATAGTTAGGCTCAGATTTCACTCTTTTGTACAAAAACTTACGCTTACTGGATGATGTAATCGGTGATGTCATCAGTGATATCACTAACCATGTCATGAGTGATGTAATATGTAAGGTCATGAGCAGTGCATTGCAGGGACGTAAGTTATGGTTAGCTCAGGCAACTATAACAGTTGAATTTCACTGTTTTAGTACGAGTGAAATCTGAGCCTCTTTATAAAGACCCTGTTTTTCAGTGAATTTCTAAGGTTTTTCAAAATTCTATTTCCTAACAATAACAGCTCTGTAACCTTTTATTGTTTTAGTGAATTTCTAAAGTTTACAAAAATATTATTTGCTAACTGTAGATGTGTGAGTGGCTGTTTAGGTCAATTATTGTCTGAGTGTGTGGCAGTATTGCTCTGTGAGTGGGTGTGTGAGTAGTTATATGGGTCTGCAAGTGGGTGTGTAAGTGGTTTTGCAGGTGTGTGAGTGGTGTATGGATCAGTCAGTGGATGTTAGTGGCTGTATAGATCTGTGAGTGGATGTGAGAGTGGTAGAAGTGGTGTGTGAGTGAGTGTGTAAGTATCTGTGTGGGAGTGTCAGTAGCTGTGTGTAAATAAAACAAGACCAATACGACAGAAAACCAATCAGCAGAACCAAATATATTCAGTTTTAAAGATTTTTGGGAAAATAGCACCAAAAAGCACAAAGTGCCAACTGTGGCTTTCTGATCGTGGTGGGCCCGCAAAAAGTCACAAGTTCAGGCCGACTGTGATGGAGCGTGGGCTGGCTACAGGGACACATTTAGGCCCACTGAACAAAGTATCTTAAATCCTGGGTTGCAGAGCGTTGCTTGGATCCGTGTTGAAGATGCATCACACAGCCGAAGCGATACGTCAGTTCTGAGATGCTGCGAGGCTGTGGTGTGAGATCCTGTTGTGTCGACATCGAGGATCCACACTGCCGGGCTTGTGATGGAAAGTACTGCATTGGTGATGTGGTGTGCAGTCGGGGCGACGCGTTGGTTACGAAGAGCTGAGAGACTGCAATGAGGAGTCCGGTGTAGTCATCCAGGCTGCTGTCTATGACAAATGCAAGGGCCTGCACCAAGGATGCACTGCTCAGCGGTGGTTCTGAAGGCAATGCGGGCTGTGGCGGCGATGCAAGTCTTTGCAACAGGTCCAATCCACGCAGCAGCACTGATGTGTTGTTTCTGCTCAGGGATGCACTGCTCAGCAGAGAAGATGCATCAGTTACGCAGGATCCACAGGGGCTGGCAAGCACCTTAGTCCCATTTCTAAGGGTCCAGGACTGGAGTGGCACCACTTGGAAGTGGAGACTCACAAATGGCAAGTACTGGTGCAAGGTTGTTGGAAGCCTGTTGTATTCCTGAGGCTGCAGATCAGGAGGCCAGCCAAGTAGCCCTTGGAGTCACTCTGGGTTCTGGGATCAAGATATGCAGGCCCAGTTCTCACCCAGGCAAGAAGGCAACAGGTCAGCACAGCATGGTAGCTGTTCCTTCAGAGCAGCAGCACAGCAGTCCTCTTCCTAACCGAGTATCCACAGGTCCAGAAGTGTACTGAAGAGGTGGTGTTTGGTGTCCTTCTTTTATACCCTAATGCCCGGGTTCAGGAAGGTGGGAGTAACTTCTATAGTGTCTTTGATGTGCATGGAATCCCCTATCTCTTCTGCCGCCCTGGCTTCAAGCTGTATGAGGTGACAATGCTGGGTTGTTAGGCTTTTTGTGTGAAGACAGGACACAGCCTATTCAAGTGTAAGTGGGCTGTGTCCAGCTCTTTCCTCCTATCCAGCCAGTAATGACCTCTTCAGACACACCTAAGCTCTCATTGTGTGTGGCTTTCTAGGGGGAATACACAAAGCTCAACTGCCAACTACACTTAGTCATGTGCCCAGAGACAGGCTGTAGGCACCAAATGGATAAGGGAAATAAATGCCAACTTTCTAAAAGTTGCATGCTCAGAATTGTAATTTAAATTAGGATTCTAGAGACACCAAACTTAAACGGGTTATCACTTCCTGTTTGGAAATGATATAAGGCAACTCCAATGGTATCCAATGAGAGAGATAGGCCTTGCAGTAATAAAAAGCAGATTTAAGGGTTTTTCACTTCCACAACATGTAAAACTTAAAAGTATATGTCCTACTTTTTAAAAACATTGCACCCTGCCCTCTGGGCTGTCCAGGGCATACCCTAGGGGTGACATATGTATTAAAGAGGACAGTTTGGGCATGGCAAAAGATTTATTTTGCCAGGTCGAAAAACCAGTTTAAACTGCCCACACAGCCTCTACAATGGCAGGCCTGAGTCGTCTACTTAAGTGGGTGGCACACTCAGTACTGAAGGCCCACTAGTAACATTTAATTTACAGGCCCAGGGTACATGCAGTAGCACTTTGCTAGGGATGTATAAGTAAATTAAATATGCCAATTGGGGATAAGTCAATATTGGCATGTTAAGAGATGAGAGCACAAGCACTTTAGCACTGGTTAGCTGTGGCAAAGTGCACAGAGTCCTAAGGGCATCAAAAACAAATTTGTTGAAAGGTAGGAGAAGGAAGGCAAAAAGTTTGGGAGTGACCCTACAGAGAGGACCAGCTCCAACAGCAAAGTTTTGTAGAGATTCATGAAGGGGGGGGGCAAAGAAAAAAGGGGGTCCCAAAATGCGTTTTTCCACCAATGCATGTTCTACAGACTTTGGGGCCGATTTACAAGCCCCTTGTGCTGCCAGTGCATCACTTTTTGTAATGCACCCGCAGCGCATTTTTCTGCTCCATATTTACAAGGACAGGAAAAGCCACCCTGCGTGGCTTTTCCTGTCCTTGTAAATATGGCCTCTTTACATGCAGCACTTTGCGTGAAAGGGGCGTTCCATGGGTGTTGCTGTGGGTGTTCCCATGCAACACCCATGGAACCTGACACATTTCCAGATTTACAAGAAATCGTAAATCTGGAAATGCGTCTGAATGCTACACCTCCCCAGGTGTCAGGGACTGTCCGGGACTATGTCGGGAACACAGTCAGGGACTTGAGCAAGGACTGAGGACTGGGTAGAAAACGTACTGTGCACAGAAAGAGTAGTACAGCGCTGCCCAGGATCACACAGGGAGTCAGAGGAGAAAAAGGTATCCAGAGGGGGAAGCCTGTACAAGTGAACAAGATGGCTAAGACTCAGAAAGGAAGGGCACTCACGAGGCAATTTAACATTCAGACTAACTACACCCAGGACGGACGTGCAAGACATTAATATAAAACAACATTAATAATAAAGGGAATGTGGGGTAAAAAAACTCGGGAGCTCCACACGGTAAGACTGAAGCTCAGTAAGTTCCTCACCCACAATTGCTGTTACAGATACTGACTGCAAATACCCACATATAGGATATGCATGCAAAGGCAGGGTCTGTGGAGCTGATACCTATGGTGATGGTATAAATGTAACTCAAAGACAATACTCAAAGTGAAGAAGAAACGCCACCTAGGTAGTCAGCTGTGCCGTGGGATCCTGTCGATCAAATAGGAACACGCAAGGCAGTAACAGCAAGGGGGTAGAACTAAATACAAGCACAATAGACAAGGAGCTAGCAAGGAGGAGTGCTTAACAGGAAAGTAAGGAAATCACAGGGCACACTTAACAGAAAGCAAGTAACAAACATACAAGGTAATAGAAGCAAGACAGCAGGATTAGTGAGACAGCAAACTAGGAACTGGAACCAAGGAAATGAGAAGAAAAGCAGGGACTGGAAAAGGATATGAATAAAGGGAGACTACAAGGGTATACAAGAATAGTGCTGGTTCAGGAATCAGGAAAACAAAGTAGCACTGAAGGCAGTGCTGGAGCAGGAACTAGAATTGAGCAAAAGCTCAGGAGTCAAAGTAGCACTGCAGGCAGTGGTAGTTCAGGAGAAGGGAAACTGCTGCAGGTCAGGAACAAGGAATGATAAGGCTCAGGAGTCAAGGTAGCACTGCAGGCAGTGCTAGTTCAGGAACAAGGGAAACTGCTGCAGTTCAGGAACAAGAAATGCTAAGGCTCAGGAGTCGAGGTCGCACTGCAGGCAGTGCTAGTTTAGGAACAAGGGAAACTGCTGTAGTTCAGGCACAAGGAATTCTAAGGCTCAGGAGTCAAGGTAGCACTGCAGGCAGTGCTAGTTCAGGAACAAGGGAAACTGCTGCAGGTCAGGAACATGGAATGCTAAGGCTCAGGAGTCAAGGTAGCACTGCAGGCAGTGCTAGTTCAGGAACAGGGAATTACTAAAGCTCAGGAGTCAAGGTAGCACTGCAGGCAGTGCTAATTCAGGAACAAGGAAAACAGCAGCAGCTCAGGAACAAGGAATAACTAAAGCTCAGGAAACACTGGAAACAAAGATATCAAAAGCTCTGGAAACACTGGAAACAAGGATCGGTCTCACCGGTACACAGCTACAATGACCAACCTTGGCCTGAAGGGAGCTGGGGCTTAAAAGAGCTCACAGTAATCACATGCATCAGGTGTGAGCAGGCTAGCAGCAGCCAGTCACAGGTGAGCTGAATTCCTCCACCCATCCTTGGCCTGCAAGGGTGGAGACGAAGCAGTGAGCAGGAATTCTAGGTAATGGAGTTTCCAGAATGAGCAGGCTGGCTTCCACAAAACCCAGCATGGATTGGGAATGGATTGCAATTTGCAAGTAGAATCCAAATGGCTGGAAGTCAGTATGTACATGAAGGGGAGGGTCTGGAAGCTTATTAGACCACTGAAGAGTACCACAGTTCAGCCCCCTGGTGGTGGACATGAGAACGCAGGGAGCAAGTCGTGACTGTACACCCCCTCTAAAGACCGGCTCCCGGAATCTGGAACTGGATTCAAAGCCTTTGCTCCTAAGTAGTAAGTCTATTTCCATGAGAGATCTTGTGCAAGATACCAGAGGACTGCAGGAAAACTGTGTTGTTCTGGAGGGTAGGATAATAGACTGTAAGTTAACAGGAGTATTGGAGGCAGAACCTGAAGAGTCCAAATCCAGTAACAGGGGCTTAGAAGCCTGAATTAAAGGTGTTTGAAGTCCTGATGATGGCAGGCTAGAGTAGCACTCTGAAAACAAAGGCAGATTGACTGTAGGGTCAAAAGCAGATAACGGATTGGCTGGAGGCACAGAGGTCAAAGGCAAACTGGCTGAAAACGAAGGAGGTGACAGGAAGCAGACCTGAAGTTCTGGCCCTGGAGGAAAACATACAAAAGACTCACATGCAGGAGTATTTGGAAGCAGGTATGCAGGAGACCCACGCCCTGGAGGCTTACATGTTGAGAGTTTTGTCTCTGATGCTGGAGATTCCATTTCTAAATGTATACGTACTGAGACCTCTGAAGGCTGGCAAACTGGAAGCACAGGGTCAAAAAGTTGGCAAGCTAGAGGCTCAAGGCCAGAAGGCGGGGAGCCTGGAAGCTCTGGTGCTGAAGGTGGGGAGCCTGGGAGCTCTGGTGCTGAAGGCGGGGAGCATGGAAGCTCTGGTCCTGAAGGCGGGCAGCCTGGAAGCTCTGGTTCGGAAGGCGGGCAGCCTGGAAGCTCTGGTTCGGAAGGCAGGCAGCCTGGAAGCTCTGGTTCGGAAGGCAGGCAGCCTGGAAGCTCTGGTTTGGAAGGCAGGCAGCCTGGAAGCTCTGGTTCGGAAGGCAGGTAGCCTGGAAGCTCTGGTTCGGAAGGCAGGCAGTCTGGAAGCTCTGGCTCTGATGGCAGGCAGGCTGCAGGCTGAAGTTCAGAAGGCAGCAGGCCGGCTGAGGACTCTGGAAACTCTGAGAGCATCAGGCCAGCTGAGGATTCTGGAGACTCTGAGAGCAGCAGACCGGCTGAGGATTCTGGAGACTCTGCAAAAAAATAAGCTGATGACAGAGAGGCACAAGGATGATGGACTTTAAATTTTGGGAATGGCGATAGCCCGGAAACAATAGATTCCCTAATGTCAATATTGAAATCTTCACAGTTCCTTGGCTCATTAAAACACACTGAAGCGCTTTCTTCAGGATGGCTAAGAATACTGCTTATCTTAGAGTCTCTGATGACCAGCCTCCCTTTACCATTTGGCAGTTCACATGTCTTAGTCAGAGGAAACAGGTCAGAGATCACTTGGTCTTTGGAAATTTTTACATTTTCTTCTGCATTACAAGGTGGTACAGGTGCATCAGAGCAGAGAGTATCATTTCCTGACTTTTCAATATGTGGTGTGCTTGAAGGCAAAACAGCAAACAAGGGGTCAGGATTTTGTTTCTTCTCAGCTAGGAGGTTGACTTCAGTCACAGCAGTTAAATCAAGAGGATGGTCTGAGTCACAGGATATTGTCACATCATGGATTATGTGAGTCACTGGTTCAGGTTTTGTCTGTATGTCAATGGGCTGTCTATGGGTTATCTCTGAGAAAGAACTGACCTCACTACCAGGCAAAGAAAGCAAAGAGATGTTTTTTGTTTTGCCTGGCATTTTGGGTTTCTGGAAAAGTGGAGGGACACATCTCAGATGTAGCGCCTAGATGTACTTTAGCACTAGAAGACAAAAGACCAGAGGATTTAGACAATTCAGACTTCAAACACATACTTTGATTGACTGCACTGTGAGACAAGGTACTATGGCTTTTCTGAGTGGAATCTGAGTGATCAGCCACAGTATTATTCACACAATTGCTGGACCAGCTCTAAGGGGAACGCAAACGAGAGCGCAAGGCTTCACTCTCCATTTCTAAGGAGGCTAACATAGAGGTGGAAAGGTTGTCTTGTACAGGGGGTTTTAGATTCCCACTTGAACTCTGGGTTATAGTTTTTTAACAGAGTCTGAAACATTTTATTCTCTCGTTGTAATTCAAGAATCTTAGATGTAATTATATCCTGTGAAGACTGCAGATCTTTCTCTACAAGGACAGTGGTAGACTTGGCAACTTCACAACAAGCAACAGAGCTACAACTTGGATTTTGTTCAAACTGGCTATTAGCCGCCTGTGTTCTAGTAGGTCTTTTCTCTGTTTTGTTAAACTGATTATTGTTTACTTTGAATGTGGTATTTAACAAGGTCCCTTTAGTATCCGGGACTGTGATCTTTACTGGACTACAAGACTGGGTAACATTATTTGAATGGAGAACAGAGGTTATGAAATGAATCTGCTCTTTCTTTGGTTGTGTGGTTGAATATTGTATTTTACAACCACTTACAGCAGACATGCGAGAATCAGAATTCTTGTTCATCAGGCAGAGTAAGGTATCGTTCTCCTTTTGCAATGCTGACACAGACATTGAATCTGGATCAGAACAGAAGATTAAGTAAGGATCTGGCAAAGAGGTGTTTGAGAGCCAATGAGTAAAATATTCAGAACGTAAATGTACATTTCTCATAAGAGGATTCATTGTTTCAGGACTAGGGTGAACATTCTCAAATTGTAAAATAGACACTAAATGCCTCTCATTGGTGGGCACTGGTGAACTGCCCTGCACACACGTAAATGATGTACTGGTGTATTTCTTTCTTAAACCGCTCATTATGACACACCTTCAAGATGTTCAAACAGAAATGTAACAGAATAATGGTAGCTAACTGAACGCAAAGAAACCTCAAAGTGACCCTGGAAATGTGGGTTGGTCATTCCATCAGGGACTGTCCGGGACTATGTCGGGAACACAGTCAGGGACTTGAGCAAGGACTGAGGACTGGGTAGTAAACGTACTGTGCACAGAAAGAGTAGTACAGCGCTGCCCAGGATCACACAGGGAGTCAGAGGAGAAAAAGGTATCCAGAGGGGGAAGCCTGTACAAGTGAACAAGATGGCTAAGACTCAGAAAGGAAGGGCACTCACGAGGCAATTTAACATTCAGACTAACTACACCCAGGACGGACGTGCAAGACATTAATATAAAACAACATTAATAATAAAGGGAATGTGGGGTAAAAAAACTCGGGAGCTCCACACGGTAAGACTGAAGCTCAGTAAGTTCCTCACCCACAATTGCTGTTACAGATACTGACTGCAAATACCCACATATAGGATATGCATGCAAAGGCAGGGTCTGTGGAGCTGATACCTATGGTGATGGTATAAATGTAACTCAAAGACAATACTCAAAGTGAAGAAGAAACGCCACCTAGGTAGTCAGCTGTGCCGTGGGATCCTGTCGATAAAATAGGAACACGCAAGGCAGTAACAGCAAGGGGGTAGAACTAAATACAAGCACAATAGACAAGGAGCTAGCAAGGAGGAGTGCTTAACAGGAAAGTAAGGAAATCACAGGGCACACTTAACAGAAAGCAAGTAACAAACATACAAGGTAATAGAAGCAAGACAGCAGGATTAGTGAGACAGCAAACTAGGAACTGGAACCAAGGAAATGAGAAGAAAAGCAGGGACTGGAAAAGGATATACATAAAGGGAGACTACAAGGGTATACAAGAATGGTGCTGGTTCAGGAATCAGGAAAACAAAGTAGCACTGAAGGCAGTACTGGAGCAGGAACTAGAATTGAGCAAAAGCTCAGGAGTCAAAGTAGCACTGCAGGCAGTGCTAGTTCAGGAGAAGGGAAACTGCTGCAGGTCAGGAACAAGGAATGCTAAGGCTCAGGAGTCAAGGTAGCACTGCAGGCAGTGCTAGTTTAGGAACAAGGGAAACTGCTGCAGTTCAGGAACAAGGACTGCTAAGGCTCAGGAGTCAAGGTAGCACTGCAGGCAGTGCTAGTTCAGGAACAGGGAATTACTAAAGCTCAGGAGTCAAGGTAGCACTGCAGGCAGTGCTAATTCAAGAACAAGGAAAACAGCAGCAGCTCAGGAACAAGGAATAACTAAAGCTCAGGAAACACTAGAAACAAAGATATCAAAAGCTCTGGAAACACTGGAAACAAGGACCGGTCTCACCGGTACACAGCTACGATGACCAACCTTGGCATGAAGGGAGCAGGGGCTTAAAAGAGCTCACAGTAATCACATGCATCAGGTGTGAGCAGGCTAGCAGCAGCCAGCCACAGGTGAGCTGAATTCCTCCACCCATCCTTGGCCTGCAGGGGTGGAGACGAAGCAGTGAGCAGGGAATTCTAGGTAATGAAGTTTCCAGAATGAGCAGGCTGGCTTCCACAAAACCCGGCATGGATTGGGAATGGATCGCAATTTGCAAGTAGAATTCAAATGGCTGGAAGTCAGTATGTACATGAAGGGGAGGGTCTGGAAGCTTATTAGACCACTGAAGAGTCCCACAGTTCAGCCCCCTGGTGGTGGACACGAGAACGCAGGGAGCAAGTCGTGACACCAGGGGAGGCGTAGGGAGGCGCAACGAGGAGAAATGTATTCATTTCTCCTCATTCTTTTCCTCTTTATATGTGTGCTACATTCTGCAGCACACATAGAACGAGGAAATAACCTCTAATGATTGTTTATGTACAGAAAGGTGTCCCTTCCTGCACATAAACAATCCTTTAAATATATGACGTTTTACAAGTTCTATGTGTGCTAATGCAGCACAGTAAGAAGTTGGAAAACGCTATTTTTGATTGTTTATGTGCAGGAAGGGAACCCTTCCTGCACATAAACAATCTCCCCATGACGCAGGCATCCTTGCACCATGGTGCAAGGGTGCCTGTGCCGGCGCATGGTAGCAGTTTGTGCGCCAGAGCAGGGGAGAAGTACAGAGCAAGGACATATTGTTGTAAATATGTTGCATCTCTGTGCTTTGAAAGTGACTCAGTGCGGCACAGCAAAATGGCTTGCGGCACATACTGAGTCACTTTCCTTGTAAATCTGGCCCTTTGTACTTGGGAGTAGCGGTAAAATGGGCAGTTGAATTTGAATGAAATTTGGCAGGTATATAGTTTATGGTGTGTAGATGATCTTTTTTGATAGTAAAGGTAATAGAGTAAGTATTTTTACAGTTATAAGGCTCTGAAACTTTGTGATATATAAGGCAGCTGTCTACTAATTTCATAGTACTTTTGCAGTACTTGCCAATGACAAGGCAGTGTATTGATGGAGCAAGGACTCACAAATGAGACTTGCTTGGATGCAATCTTCTCACAAGTATTAATGTATTAAACTTTGTATTGTTCATACTAATAATTGCATACACAAAAATAAGTAGTAAGGAAGCTTGCCTATGTATTTAAACTAACAAGTAACGCTTGTCTATTCTAAAATTGCCGCTAAAGCGCGGGAACCCTATTGCGCATGTCTCAACCATATCACATGGTGTGACGTCTTTCTTTGCTTGGAGGGAAGTTCTTGCTTCTGCGCAGTGTGTATTAAAATGGCCGCTTTACGTTTTCACGTGCTACAGCTTGCTCTCATGTTGCAATTAAACTGTGGTATTCCAACGCTATTAATGCAGGATAGAATTTATAAGTAAATGGGAATATAGTAGAAAGAGTGGGAATACAGTGAAACAATTTATTTGTGATTTTAATATTTTCTTCTTTGACTTTTTACTAGTGCATAAATTTGGGCCTGGGGTTGGTGAACTGAAAACTCGTATGACAATGGTTCTGCGCATGCTCCCTGAATGGCTGCCCAGAGAGAAAAAGGATGAAGTCAACCTGGATGTCGTCCAAGGCCGTAACCTGATGGCCAATATTACTGTACCCACGATGTCTCTACTGAATAGCAACAATTTATATGAACAATGTATAAAATTTGTCGTGAGACGGGTGGGAAATAAAGCAAATGTATTAATTGTGATGGGCGGTATTTTAAAACAATGGGCTTTAAGAAAAATGAATTAAATCAATATGGTGTAAGGATCAACCCCCTGTCCCCGTCCAATCAGAAGTAGTGGGCCCATAATTCTGCAACATTTAGGGGAGGTACATGGGCGTAGAAGGGTATAATAGATATAGAATTAGCTAATTAGATAGGGCATAGGCTCCAGACGTACAAGCTGATCGGTTGCAGACTGAACCGCTGGCCAGAGAGGTCCTGAGGTGGGGGCGGCGGAGTACCTTAGAAGGAAGAGACGGGAGAATTCGAGGAGAAGCGAAGTACCAGAGAGGGGAACGACGCAGGCGTAGTTGATAGAGAGGTCACCGGTCCTGTCCTGATCCGGGAGGAGGTCTTTGCTCTTCATCCTTCCAGGGTCCTATCTTTCCAACTCCTTGGCCAAGGGGTATTGTTCTCGCATTTTAGGTAAATATAAATGCAACCTTTAGTTGCGCTGCTGTCTCTATCTTCTCCTTTCTGAGGGACCGTCATTGATCGATAATTGATTATTATGCTTCATCCTTGATATACGATTTAAGTATCATGTGGTTCTGTATTTTACTCTGCTAAATCTTTAGATAAACATTTTAAAACTTCCTGACTCAGTGATTATTTCAGAAATTATGAATTGTAGGGAACGTCACTCATTTTAAACTTCCCAATTAGCAAAGGGTCCATTGGTAAGTCATTACTCTTCAATCGGAAAAGTAATTGGTAGCAGGGATTTTGATAAAGAGTACCAACTGACCCACCAGCGGAAATTGCTAGCGTAGTATGAATGTATGGGCCCAGGTGAGTATTTGGTGTAAGAATGCTCGTTGCTAGTAACCCGCTGGATCAGTTTTCTGGTTATCAGAGGATGGTTGCACTTTGTTAATTGGGTAATGAGAATTTTATTTTTATGAATTAACATTTGTATGTTTTAAACTTTGTTTTATGTTGTCCAGAATCCCCGGGGGAAAGAATAGCGGATGGTAAGTGGAAGCCATACTGCAGTGAGGTTATCTGTCAGGCAGAAATAGTACTGAAAAGTTAAGTAGGGCTATCAGTACTTGTTAGGGACTCTATGCGTGTAAGTGACAGCCAAGGAATAAGCTAGTGAAAATTTGATGTTATATCACCTAGAAAGGGTAACATTGAAGAAGTAGCAGGTATTTCTGAAAGCTTGTGTGAAGAGTAAACGTAAGGGTTTTTACTCGTAGTATATGTATAGTAAATGGAAAGGTTTTACTAAGTGTGGGAGAAACTATCTTTTTCATTTTTAGAGAAACTGGCACGTTAGCGAATGTTTTATGTTGTTACTGAATTTTAATAAGAAGCGTAGAGAAAATAAAGTTTTGCATACAATTTTGTAAAGGGAGGGTCAGCTACTGGAGAGGAAGCTGACGTCACAAAACGCTGCGCTGGGATTGGTTGAAACCGCGGGCGTAGAAAGACTCTTGTAAAGGAGGGGTCAGTAGTCAGGAGTAATACTGACGTCACAGGTATCGCGCTGGGATTGGTTGAAACAGCGAGGGACAGAGAAACGCAGATTGCAAAGGAGGGGTTGGCAGAAAAGACATCACTAAAAGGCCACGCTAGGATTGGTTCAGAGACAAAAGTTAGCTGGAATCTGATTGGTTGTTACCATAGAAGCCAAAATCCTAGTGGATAGCGGAGATTGTATGTTAAAACGTGATCCGACTTTAATAGGAGTTCGTCCGGATAGGAGATTCCTAGGCTTTGTCGAATATAATTTTTAACATCGAGATTTACTCAAAATGTATGGAGAGAAGAGAAAAATGTCATTTCTACAAAAGATTAAGAATAATTTTAAAAAGGATAAACCAATCAAAACTAGGGAAGGAATTATCATTCCACCAGCTAAAACTCCCGCTTCATTCATGATGATGGAGAGAGGTTATCATACTTGTGTATGGATAGAAAATTGGATGGAATATACCAAAATTGATGGAATATTAGCATTTCCCGAGAACGGTACTTTCAATGGGAGAATTCTTCAAAATTTGAGATTAAGAATGAATGACCTAGAACCCAGACCTAGATTAACTCAATACGAAGCCTTAGAGGAATGGGAAACCGAGGCATTCGAACGTGATCGATCCAGAAGTAATAGGGGTTATCGGGGATTTTTCCCCAGATACCAAAACGAGTCAAGGGACGGTCAGATGAAACAGTGGAGACGAGTAATGCTTACAGAGGGTCTGTATCCGATATTAATGGCAGAAGAATCATTAGGGAGTAAATGCACAGAAAAGACAAAACACTTGACTAGATTTGGAGATTCCGAAGATGAATTTATGGAAGATATATTAAAGAATCCGCCACCATATCAGGAAGGGACAAGTGGATGCACCCCAAGTGCACCCTTGTTGAGGACACCCTTGGTACCACAAGTATTGCATGATTCCCCAGTTAGTAGAGTACTTCACGATAAAGAAAAGGAAGCAATAGATAAAAACAGAGCAGAATTAATTCAGAAAGTAACACAATTGAGTATTCATCCTGATTCATTGACCATACCTATAACAATTGGTCCAGTGGTTCCCTTATATGGTGACAAAGTAACTTACCCCAAACCTCTAGTTATGCCTACACCTGTGAATGTTCCTAAACCTGAAGCGGTAGTAATGGTTGAGGATCACTTTAGTGATTGTGAGTCTATGATTTCATTAATGGACTTGCCCATTCGAGAATCTGCAAACAGTACCCCCAGAAGAGTAACACCTGGTTGCTCCAAAGATGTAAACATAATAACCTCATCAGGAACGAAAAGTGCCACAGTAGTTACACCAGAAGACTTAGAAAGATGGGCACAAGGATCAGACAAACAGAGTTCACCTCCAAAGATTATGGACATTTACAAATTAAAGGTCGAGTTAGAAGAAATGATAGCAGGAAATGTAGGAATAGATCGTCTAAATACTTACGATGAAGAAGAATTATTGTTCGTGTGCAGAAGCATCACAAGAAATGTAAAAATATTCCATGAGAAATTATCAGATTTGGCTCTGCAGATGGGAATTGAAATAGGAAAGTCAAAAGTATTACAAAAACCCTATAGAGCAGATTTTTCAGACAAGGATTTGGAAAACATGAATGCCTCTGGAAGAAAATTACAAGTAAAAGAATTAATGACAGTCTTGCAGAAATGGGGAGAACTAGATAAATGGAAGGTTAGATGGACAAAGAAAAAGGAAGAGGCACTATACAGTAGAACAACTTCTGAATATTTAATGAAGGAAACAGGGAAAGGAGATCAAATGTACCCGATGCGAGAAGTTCCAGGAGGGGGATATGTACATGTCCCATGGAGCAGACAGGATATTTTATCATTTACGAATGATTTTCCAAAATTGAGAGAAAAGCCAATTGAATGGTACAAGCAGGTTGAGAGGTTTGTGAAGGTGTCAAAGGTATTGTTGAAAGATTTGGATGGTTTGTTTGACATAGTGGTACCTGCCGATTTGTGGACAGATTGTAAAATCACAGTTGATTGGCCCAGTGAAGAGTATCCTAGAGATCCAAAGACAGGTGCCCCGTCAAATGATGTAATGAAAAAGTATCAGCAGGTAATAACTTATCTGAAAGGAAAAATACCACCAAAAGAAACAGATTGGGTGAAAATAGACAGAACCACCCAAGAAGCCAGTGAATCGGTACATGCCTATTACGAACGTTTATTGCAGGTATTCAAGCAGTATAGTGGATTTGAGGACATTGGAGATAAAAACATGAGTCAGTTTGTCTACCGATGTGTTTATGGTTTAAAGCCAGAGATTTGTCAGATGATTAAGCAGCACATGTTGTGCTGGCAGGGGAAACCGATTGACGAGATTTTGAAATATGCGAAATATTGTGGAGATGACATTGAGGATAGGCACAAGAAACTGCAAGAGAAAGTGATGTGGGCTCAGGTAAAAATGGCTGAGCGACAGGGAATTAATTTGGATAATCCAAGTGATAATCAGGGAAAAGATTCTGGAACGAATGGTGACACTGGGAATGGAGGAAAAGTGAGAGGACGAATGAGCAGAGAAGAGGCTAAAAAGAAGTTTCCTTGTCACGGGTGCGGAAAATTGGGGCATTGGAAGGATGAATGTAAAAAGATTCGGAATAATAATGGCCCAAATCAAAATTTAAATCCACAGACGCAGAATGACTCACAGCAGGGTGTAAATCCTCAGAGTAAGTTGCCACCTGCACCTATTCAGGGTAATGTAAGTAGAGCAAAGCACGGTACAGACGTCGGATATCAAGGAGGAAGTGGTAAGAATGATTATGTAACCTCACAATTTCTTTTACAGGACGACTTTTGTACCTATAGCCAATGACGGTGCCTAGGAGAGGGGGAGAAGGAGTGCGTACTTGGTGCATCCTTACCGGTAGATCGGTCAGGTCCATATGTTGAAGGGAATGTAAAAGGTAATGATATTACTTTCCTTTTGGACACTGGTGCTACCAGGTCTACTGTGAGAACAGCAGACATCCCAGACCTTCCTCTCTCTGGAGAAGCTATCCAAGTTGTGGGTGTGGCTAATAGAAAGATTAGAACTCCTCTTACTGAACCAATGGAAGTAAAAATTGGAAACTTTAGAGAAATGCATCAATTTGTAGTGTGTGATTCCAGTCCAGTAAATGTATTGGGCCGAGATTTGTTATGTAAAATGAACTGCACAATTTTCTGCACACCGGATGGTGTGGCAGTGCAGACCCCTGATGAAAACCATGTATATAAATTTATGATTGCAAAGCAAGGTACAGAAGTAGATGAGATGTTTTCTTTGATAACAAAAGACGAGTTACCAGAAGAACTGAAAACTACAGTGAATTCCATGGTATGGGATTTCACAGGAAAGGAAGTAGGACTTATGGCAAAAATAGACCCAGTTAAAATTACGGTAAAAGAAGGTGCGATTTTCCCAAACACTAGACAGTACAAAATGAGTGCAGAGGTAAAAGCAGGAGTCATTGAAGAAATTAACAGAATGGTATAACAAGGAATACTAAAAGAAGTAATGAGTAGCCCTTGTAACTCACCAATCATGGGTCTGAAGAAACCTAGTGGAAAATATAGGATTGTTCAAGACCTACGCAAAATAAACAAGATTGTGGAACCATGTTGTCCTATAGTGCCAAATCCTGCAGTAATTTTATTCCAGATTCCTTGGAGTGCAGGATGGTTTACTGTGATTGATTTATGCCAAGCATTCTTTTCAATACCATTGCACCCAGATAGCCAGTATCTATTTTCATTTAAATTTGAGAACAAAGTTTATGTATGGAATCGTGTTCCTCAAGGGTACACGGAGAGTCCTTCCATCTTCAATCAGATATTGAAAAAGTGCCTAGAAAAACTAGTGATGCCAGGAAGCTCAGTCTTAGTGCAGTATATAGATGACTTACTGGTGGCATCTAACACCAGAGAGGACTGTGTTGTTGACTCCATTGCATTATTAAATCATTTAGCTGAAGAAGGGCATAAAGTTTCACCTGAAAAATTGCAGTTCTGTACAACAGCAGTTAAGCATCTAGGACACCAGATTGAGAGGGGAAAAAGAAGAATAACAGCTGAAAGAATAAAATTAATAAAATTAATAAAGAAAATGCAAATGCCTGTCTCCCAACGAGAAGTGAGAATGTTTCTGGGAATAGTAGGATATTGTCGACAATGGATACTAGGATTTTCCCTGTTAGCAAAGCCATTAATTCAAATGACGAAAAAGAAGGCAAAGGACCCAGTTGAGTGGGATGATGAGAGCGTAGGAGCTTTTTTAAAATTAAGAAACGCTTTGTGTGCAGCACCTGCCCTAGGCATGCCTGATTATAAAAGAAAATTCGCATTATTCTGCCATGAAAGAGAAAATTGTGCACTTTCAGTCCTAACCCAGAGACATGGTTTGGACAGACGTCCTATAGCATATTTTTCTGCTACATTGGACCCAGTGGCAGCCGCATTGCCAGGCTGCTTAAAAGCAGTAGCGGCTACATGTTTGAGCATTGAACAAAGTGAGTCAATTGTAATGGGACACCCTGTAAAAGTGTTTGTTCCACATTCGGTTGTGATTCTGTTGACAAGAACCCGAACTCAGCATCTTACTCCTAGTCAGCTGACTAAATATGAAAGAATAATACTAGGTGCTGAAAATTTGACTATTGTAAGGTGCACAATAGTAAATCCTGCTACCTTACTACCAGACCCATATCATGAGGAAGTTAAAGATGATGAAGAAGAACATGATTGTTTACAAGTCACAGAATTATGTACAAAACCACGTCCTGATATCCAGGAATTGCCCCTCAGGAAGCCAGACAGGGAGCTGTTTGTTGACGGTTCATGCCAAAGACATGAAGATGGTAAACTAACTGCAGCATATGCAGTATGTGAATTGACTGGAATAGTCGAAGCATCCTATTTACCAGGAGTAAAATCTGCACAAGTAGCTGAATTAATTTCTTTGATCAAAGCCTGCAAAATTGGGAGGAACCAGAAAGTAACTATATTTACAGATAGTCAATATGGTTACGGGGTTGTGCATGATTTTGGCCAACTATGGATGCAGAGGGATTTCATGACTTCTTCAGGATCCCCCATTAAAAATGGACAATTTGTAAAGGAACTACTGGAGGCAATACAATCACCAAAAGAATTGGCTGTGGTGAAATGTGCCGCACACCAGTCAGGAGATGACTGGGTGGTAGTCGGTAACAGATATGCAGACTTGGTGGCTCAACACTGTGCCAAAAACAGGTTGTCAGTTAATAAAAGGGTTGAAAGGATGGGAATCAGCTGCCAACTTATGCTATACGCACCTCCTGAAACATGGAATGATGTAAAACGATTGCAAGATGATGCTGATGAGAGTGAAAGGAATACATGGATTAAAATGGGATGTTCCCAAAGAGCAGACGACGATGTATGGGTTTATGCCGATGACAGACCAGTCATGCCCGACTGTCTGCTTTCACAAATGGCCAGAATGTATCATGGAGACACCCATGTAGGGAGAGATGCAATGATTAGGCTCTTCAGACAAAATTGGTACAATCCAAGATTTAGGGCGGTAGCAGAGAGTCTTTGCCAGAGGTGTCTAACTTGCCAAATGCATAATCCAGGAAGAAAAACAGTAATTGGGTTTGGGAAGATCGGAAAGGCAGAGGGTCCATTTGTGAGATTGCAGCTAGATTTCATTCAGCTACCACCATGTAGGGGACTGAAATATGTACTCGTCATAGTGTGTCTGTTTTCAAAGTGGGTGGAGGCTTACCCTACCAGAAGGAATGACAGTATAACAGTCGCAAAATTGTTGTTACGAGAACTCATTCCTAGATTTGATTTTCCAGTAACTTTGGAATCAGATAGAGGAAAGCACTTTAACAGTGAGGTGATTAAGATAATCTGTGAAGCATTCCATATTGAGCAAAAATTACACTGTGCATATCGTCCAGAGGCTTCTGGAGTGGTTGAACAAGTGAATGGCACCATAAAATCCAGACTGGGAAAAATGTGTGCATCAACATCGCTAGATTGGCCGGATGCATTGCCACTTGTTTTAATGGGACTCAGAAGCATCCCGGATAGAAATACCGGATTGAGTCCACATGAAATAATGATGGGAAGAGCCAGGAGACAAGCACATGTTCCTACAAATAAACTGCTGAATATATCTGATGATATGGTTCTGGATTATTGCAAAGGATTGGCTGACCTAGTGCGTTCTGTTTCTCACCAGGTTGGAGAAGACGCAGTTTCCAGGCAGCCTGAACAAGAACATGATCTGAATCCCGGTGATTGGGTGGTAGTGAAGAATCACACCAGAGAAACGTGTCTATCACCCAGATGGGACAAACCTTGTCAGGTCATACTGGTTACGAACACAGCAGTGAAGTGTGCAGGATTTCCTAATTGGATTCATGTAAGCCACACCAAAAGAGTACCAGACCCTGAAGAAGAAAATCCTCAGACAGTATCGATCACTGAGGAAGCCGAAGGTTGCCCAGCTGAAGAATCTCAGGTCCGAGATTCGAGGGAAGCTGAAGAAGAACAACCGAGCACAAGTCAGGACTGGATACCAGTGGTGGAAATTCCTGAAATTTATCACAGAACAAGAAGTCAAGCACATTTGGAAGAAATTGAAGAAGATCAGATAGGTGAAGAAGAAGCAGCTCAGGAAGAAGAAGAAGAGACAATAAGAGAACCTGAGCAGGACCAGATAGGGAGAGGAAACTGGGCTCAAATTAATGACGAACCAATAAATTTTGAGCAGGGACAGACAGGTCTAGAAGAACGCGGTCAGGCTGCAGAAGTACAAAGTGCAATAAGCCCTGATCAGAATCAGTTAGATCTAGGAAAATACATTCAAACAGAAGACCTCGAGAATCTCGAGCATGAAAACGTAAATCAAGAACAAGATCAGTTACTAGAGACTCACAGTGGAGCAGCTGAAGGAAAACAAATAAGGCCTGAAAAAGAACAAATAGCAGAAGAAACTGAAATTGAAGAAATCGAAACGGTGCCAAACATTGAAAATAAAACAATTTCTGAACAAGAAAGTAAAGAGACAGAAGAAACGAAGAAAACCAGAAAAGGTGATCATTGGCCGAGTGTCATTAAAAGAGTAAAATACCACATAACAACCAGAAGTGAAGATCCAGAACAAGTGAACGAAGTAACAAGCCAAACGGGACAAGAAGGTAAAAGTGAAAAACGAAGAAGCAAAAGACTGAAACTTGTGAACAACAAATTTAAAGGTCCTGATTGGACTTATATCATCCTTGAAGATTACGAGAGCTCAGAATCAAGTGAAAGTGGTGACGAAGGAACAAGTGCAGAATTGACTTATGAAAAAGAAATAAAACCACCTTGAGAACGTAAAGAGACTTGAAGAATACGATAAGAAGAGCAATCTTCCTTGTCAAAAATGCCTGACGATAGAGTTACTGGGAGACCAAAGCAGAAAGGTTGTAAAAGATGCTGTGCTATATGCATATGCAATCTGGTAGTGATGCTTATAGTATGGTTAGTTGTGATCGTAGCAATTCCTTACCTTATGATAATAGATAGAAAGATTAACAACGAAACAAAGGAAAGGACAGATAACTTGAAAAGTAATAGAGTAGAACTAAAGGCAGAAGATGAACCAGAATTTCATCATGAAGTAACAGATAATGACACTAGTCTGAATGTTTTCACAAAATTATTGTTTCAATATGTAGATACCATGGAAGTTAGTAATTGTTATGTCTGTATGAAACTACCTGAATCCGTAGCAGAAGGGTTAACATATCATCACTTGCCATTAACCTATGGCATATCATGTAGTGTACTGACTAGTTTATTTTATAGAACAGGGCGACTTCAGTATTATTATTCAAATATAGATGTGATATTTTCTGAGGTTCTGATTCGAAAGAATATGAATCCAGTGCTTAGTAGTAAAGATGCACAGTTTATGGGAGAATTTTTCTTAACAATGAAATCAATAGACATAACACATGCACATAGAAGCAATCAAACATGTTCATTACATGAAGAAGAAAAGATATTTTTGAATTTAGTGGAGAATAGAAGACAAGATTTCCAGAAGAAAGCGTCTGAGCGTAAGGCTCATCTACCACTTTGGGCTGAGAAAGAGGGTAGTTACACACCAGGCAAGGCTCAAGCTGCTATGGCTCTAGATTTTGTAAAGACAGGGAAAATTTGTCTACATAGGATAAAGACTGAGTATAACAATGTTTTCATTGGTACCAGTGAATGTGAACACAATTTCTTAATTCTTGGAGGTTGGGGACTCAAAGGAGGAACAGATACAGTTTTTCCTGGAATCTATTATGTGTGTGGGAATAAGGCTTACTTTAGGCTTCCTGCACGGTGGTATGGAAGTTGTTATTTTGGAATAGTATTTCCAAAAATATACCACGTAAAAAGAAACACTGGCAGCAATGAAAATACTAGTGAATTAACACATAGAAAGAGAGCTAGTTTTTCAGAAATTGTAGGTTTTATATTTGGTGCATTGATACCTTCAGTGGGAATAATTCTGAACTCAAGGAAAATATGTAAATTATCTACAGTGGTTGATCGTTTATCAACGGATACTGCTGGAGGATTTCTAATGATTAATGCGGAGATGGGTGCGATTAGATCTATGGTTATGCAAAATCGACTTGCTCTTGATATTATATTGGCAAAAGAGGGTGGAGTCTGTAAATTATTGAAGACGAAACACTGTTGCACTTACATACCTGATAAAAGTTCAGAAATTGGAATGTATATACAAAATATAACTAAACTTGAGAAAGAACTAAAACCACTGGAAGTTGATAGTGTATGGGAAATATTGACAAATAGTATTGCGTCAATTGGTACCTGGTTTGCTAATGTAGGAAAAGGACTTATAGGTCAAAAATTAGTACCCTTAGCAGGGATAGCAATAATAGTACTGTCAATAATAATATGGTGCAAATGTTGTAGAAAGAATGAATCGTAGAATGTGACAGGAAAAGGAAAGAAGCGAAAGTTTGACGAAATTGAACTTGAAGATTTGAGAAGTGAATTATACAAGAAACTGAAAGGGGATGTGAAAAATAGAAAGTGTAAAAATGAAAGTGAAACTATTTTATGCTAAAAGTTGGCATCTGGTTGTGGGTAGTAATTGATGGCTCAGAAACGCCATCAGAGAGGGGATTGATGGAGCAAGGACTCACAAATGAGACTTGCTTGGATGCAATCTTCTCACAAGTATTAATGTATTAAACTTTGTATTGTTCATACTAATAATTGCATACACAAAAATAAGTAGTAAGGAAGCTTGCCTATGTATTTAAACTAACAAGTAACGCTTGTCTATTCTAAAATGGCCGCCAAAGCGCGGGAACCCTATTGCGCATGTCTCAACCATATCACATGGTGTGACGTCTTTCTTTGCTTGGAGGGAAGTTCTTTCTTCTGCGCAGTGTGTATTAAAATGGTCGCTTTACGTTTTCACGTGCTACAGCTTGCTCTCATGTTGCAATTAAACGGTGGTATTCTAACGATATTAATGCAGGATAGAATTTATAAGTAAATGGGAATAGAGTAGAAAGAGTGGGAATACAGTGAAACAATTTATTTGTGATTTTAATATTTTCTTCTTTGACTTTTTACTAGTGCATAAATTTGGGTCTGGGGTTGGTGAACTGAAAACTCGTATGACAATGGTTCTGCGCATGCTCCCTGAATGGCTGCCCAGAGAGAAAAAGGATGAAGTCAACGTGGACGTCGTCCAAGGCCGTGACCTGATGGCCAATATTACTGTACCCACGATGTCTCTACTGAATAGCAACAATTTATATGAACAATGTATAAAATTTGTCGTGAGACGGGTGGGAAATAAAGCAAATGTATTAATTGTGATGGGCGGTATTTTAAAACAATGGGCTTTAAGAAAAATGAATTAAATCAATATGGTGTAAGGATCAACCCCTGTCCCCGTCCAATCAGAAGTAGTGGGCCCAAAATTCTGCAACATTTAGGGGAGGTACATGGGCGTAGAAGGGTATAATAGATATAGAATTAGCTAATTCGATAGGGCATAGGCTCCAGACGTACAAGCTGATCGGTTGCAGACTGAACCGCTGTCCAGAGAGGTCCTGATGTGGGGGCGGCGGAGTACCTTAGAAGGAAGAGACGGGAGAATTCGAGGAGAAGCGAAGTACCAGAGAGGGGAATGACGCAGGCGTAGTTGATAGAGAGGTCACCGGTCCTGTCCTGATCCGGGAGGAGGTCTTTGCTCTTCATCCTTCCAGGGTCCTATCTTTCCAACTCCTTGGCCAAGGGGTTTGGTTCTCGCATTTTAGGTAAATATAAATGCAACCTTTAGTTGCGCTGCTGTCTCTATCTTCTCCTTTCTGAGGGACCGTCATTGATCGATAATTGATTATTATGCTTCATCCTTGATATACGATTTAAGTATCATGTGGTTCTGTATTTTACTCTGCTAAATCTTTAGATAAACATTTTAAAACTTCCTGACTCAGTGATTATTTCAGAAATTATGAATTGTATGGAACGTCACTCATTTTAAACTTCCCAATTAGCAAAGGGTCCATTGGTAAGTCATTACTCTTCAATCGGAAAAGTAATTGGTAGCAGGGATTTTTGATAAAGAGTACCAACTGACCCACCAGCGGAAATTGCTGGCGTGGTATGAATGTATGGGCCCAGATGAGTATTTGGTGTATGAATG
Source organism: Calotriton arnoldi (assembly GCA_963921515.1). Taxonomy (NCBI): domain Eukaryota; kingdom Metazoa; phylum Chordata; class Amphibia; order Caudata; family Salamandridae; genus Calotriton; species Calotriton arnoldi. Next base: position 516,148 of record CAWUFW010005214.1, on the reverse strand, counting down.
CTCGTTGCTAGTAACCCGCTGGATCAGTATGATTTGTTGTTTTTAGCATACTTTGCCTGTGTTCTGGGTTAAGTCCTTAGATAAAGGTAAGCAGTAGGCTTTATACGTTTCCTTGAATATAACCACTATATTTATTTATTTATTTTTGAAGCTTGTAAAGCGCACAGCTACCCCCAACGGGGTGTCCCGGCGCTAGGACAGGCAGTAGATGCGGGTACTCATAGAGGGCTAAGAGTTGGAAAACAGCCAGGTCTTCAAGTCACGTCGGAAAATAGATTCAGATTCAGCCATCCGCAAGGACAATGGCAGGCTGTTCCAGGCTTTGGCCGTGATCACTGTGAAAGCTCTGCCACCCATTCTGGAGTGGTGAAAACGGGGAGTCACCAAGAGGCGAAGATGGTTTGATCTGAGTGAGCGGTTAGACTGAGCATGCTTAAGTCGAGCTCTAAGGTAGGCCGGGCCCTGACCCTGCATTGCTCGAAAAGCCAAAACCAGTGACTTAAACTGAATGCGCCTGGTCACTGGAAGCCAGTGGAGCTTCTTCAGGTGGGGAGAGATCGAGTGGCGGTAAGGGATGTTATAGATCAACCTGGCCGCCGCGTTCTGAACAATCTGTAAGCGTTTTATCAGGTAAGCAGGAGCCCCAGCGTACAGACTATTAGCATAGTCCAGATGTGAGGTGATCAGGGCATGGACAATGGTCCGGCGAGCTTCCTGAGGGAGAAAAGGGAGAATTTTGCGAATCATGTGCAATTTACCAAAACACTCCGAGGAAACCTGATCAATTTGCGATTTACAAGATAAATAGTTGTTGAACCGGAATCCAAGATTCCTGGCTGAGTCCACAGGTTCCGGAGGGGGGTTCAGCTCCGATGGCCACCATAATAGGGGTGGAGGAGGGTTTTTTTGATTTAAGAACAACAGCTCGGTTTTATCAGAGTTGAGCCTAAGCGTGTTTAATGCCATTCAGGTGGAGATGTTGCACAAGCAGCGTCTGAAGTTTAAGAAGGTTTCTTCAGAGTGATCCCTAAATGAGAACACCAGTTGTGTGTCGTCAGCATAGGAAATCACTCTAACACCACAAGATTCTACCACTGAGGCCAGAGGAGAGAGATATATATTAAAGAATAGCGGGCTCAACGCGGAGCCCTGAGGGGCTCCACAGTTCAGTGGTTTCTCCTCAGAAACAAATAACATAACACTTGTAAAGCGCACTTATCACCCATGGGTCTCAAGGCGATGAATAACAGATGTTTAATGTTACCCAACGGTACTCATTTTATCGACCTCAAATGGATGAAAGGCTGAGTGGACCCTCCGGCATTTGAACCTGTGACCATGAGGTCGAACACAGGCCCCTGCAGTGGATGCATTAGTCCACTAAGCCACCAGACCCGGCTGAAGGGAGACCTGTTGAGTGCGGCCATTTAGAAAGGATCTGATCCAGGATAGAGGGGTACCCTGAATCCCGAGGCTGAGTAGTCTCTCAAGCAAAATAGCATGAGAGACCGTATCGAATGCCGCGGACAGGTCGAGAAGCACCAGAATTGCTGCTTCACCTGCATCCACACATTCACGAATGGTTTCAGAAACCTCCAGCAGCGCGGTCTCTGTGCTATATCCGGATCTAAACCCGGACTGTGAGTCGTGTAAAAGATGGCACGACTCAAGATAGCTGGATAATTGCTCCTGGACTACTTTTTCCAGGACTTTGGCTGGTTTGGGTAGAAGGGAGATGGGGCAGTAATTTTTAAAAACAGAAGGATCAGCATCCGTTTTTTTTAGAATAGGTATTAGCATGGCCTGTTTCCAGGTCGAAGGGAAAACCCCAGTTCGCAGGGAGGTGTTCCAAATCAAGTTCAGAGGAGAAATAATGAGGGGGGGCTAAAGAGCTAAATAATGATGCTGGGCAAGGGTCCCTTGGGGAGCCTGATTTACAGGCGAGCAATTTTTGAAGTGCTAACTCAGTGGAGATCGGGAGAAAGGTGGTGAATGAGCCGCTATTGGTTACCACTGAGTTTTGAACTGGGCAATCCCGGGAAGGGCCAAACGTAGAGTAAATGTCTAACATTTTGTCATGAAAGAAGTCCGATAGTCCATTACAGAGTTCCTGAGTAGGGGGAATCATGCTAGAAAGTACGGATGGTTTAGTAAAATCTTTCACAATTTTAAAAAGGGTTTTTGAAGAATTGCCGGCAGAGTTCACCATCTTGACAAAATATTCTCTCATTTCTGAGCGCTTAAGTTTGTGAAAATTCTTAATCGCAGCTCTGTAAATTGTTTTAGCCTCCGTATGATAGGATAGTCTCCAGTTCCGTTCGTGTTTCTTGCACCGACTTTTTTCGGTGCGCAGAGCGGGAGTAAACCAGGGGGCAGATGGTTTTTGTCTAGAGGAGACAATAGGTTGCACGGGGGCACGGGGCAACCAAATCGAGGGCAGAGGAGAGCCAATCATTGAAATTAGGTACATCTAGTTCCAAATCCCCCCCAACTGCAGATGGGTGCGAGAAAGGGCGGGGGGCCAAAGTGTTACAAGTGATTTTAAACCATTTCCTACTTTGATCCCAGGCCAAAGGTGAGTTAGTTGATTGAGAGAGAGTAGCCACACTAAACGGGATGAGAAAGTGGTCTGACCATGTAAGCGGTATAGGCGGCGTCGTGGACAGATTAGGGTTGTTCGTAAACAGTAAGTCTAGCGTATGGCCGGCCTGATGGGTATGGCCTCTAACCCGCTGGGTTAGATTAAGGCCTTCCAGAGTTTCTAAGAGCTGGCCTGCTTTAGTGCAACGAGTATCATCCACATGTAAGTTAAAATCACCAAGGATTATAAAGTGTGTGTGTTTAAGCGACAGGTCAGCCGCAATATTATAAAAATCTGTAAGATGTTGAGGCGGGGAGCAAGGGGGTCTGTAAGTAAGAATTCCAGCCATGGCTATATTCGATGCAGCAGAAATGCTGAAATACATAGCTTCTAAGGGTCTGATATTAGGGATTTTCCTGGAAGAAATATCCCAGCCCGAACGTAGGATCACTGCAATCCCACCCCCCACCTTGTTGCTAGCCCTATTTATTCCCACAAAACGATATTCAGGGGGGATGGCAAGATTGAGGTCGGGATTAGAAAAGTCCCTAACTTACGTTTCAGTAAGAAACATTATATCCCAGGCATGAGTTGCAAGGGAGAGCCAGATGTCATCTCAATGACGAGGTAGCGATCTACAATTAAGTAGACAGGCTTTGATGGAGGGAGGAAGACCAGTTTGCTCCTTTGCGGGTCCAAGGCGCATTGGGTGTGGTCTGGGAGGGGCTACGGGATCAGGCTTAAAAGTGAATGGACAAGTGGCACATTTAAATTGAGACAGAGGCCCAGTAAACTTACATAAGGTCGGGGCACTACAACACTTATCTCTTACTTCAAGAATTTGCGACCTGGACTAGAGGATTTGGACACCGGAGGGGCATCCAGCAGCATGGCTGGCGCTGGCCGCGGAACAGGCGCGGACGAGCGCAGACGAGCATGCCCCTGGCGCGCCAGTGGCGCGCCCGCTGCGCGACAGAAATGCCAGGTTTAAATAGTAAGCGGGTGCTAGTGCGCTAACCGGCTTGTTCCGCCCCCAGAGGCAGCCGGAAGTAGAGAAGCCGGCGGTTCTCCACACTCTCCACCACAAACGGGCGAACCCCCGGCAGACCGGAACAGGAGGCAACGAGGCAAAGAACAGCCGAGGAAGGGGCCCCACACACAAAACGCCCAAAAGTGCATCGCGCCAGCAACAGACCCAAAAGAGTCAAAAACACAAACATCAAACTCAACCTCAACCACAAGACCAAAACGCAACCAGCGCAAGTGTCCCACATCCACGCGAGTGGTAATAGGTAGGGGAAATTATTTACACATTTGCATGTATTTCAAAACAATTTTACTGAATACCGCAGTACCATCTAGGAAGTACAGCAGTACTTAAAACATTTTTTAAAAATTAAACGTGTTAAAAAATGTTAAAATACAATGTACTACACTACATTTCATTTCATGACATAGTACATTTTCAATTTTTACATATTTACTTTTTTTTTAAATGCATGGAGTACTGTGGTACTACCTAGCAAGTACTGCAAAATTAAAAAGATGTCATCTGTAAAAAAATGCACATATTCGTTTTTTATTTTTGCTGTAACAATTGTAGTACTTTGTAGGTACTAGCCCTGTACTACATAAACGTTTTTGAAAATATATAGAAAAATATAAATTAATTTCCCTACCATTTATCACTTTTAAAACATGCAGCCTTTAGCCAATGATATACTGCCAATATGATCGGCAAGTACTGCAGTACACAGCAAAGTTACAGTGGTATACCACGGGATACCATAGCCCAATATATAACCAAGTGTTTCCTCACTTACATCCTCAATACTACTTAAAGCGAATACTAAAAATGACCCTTTCGAACCCATAATCTATATTCCTCACAAATTTCATCTACATCTGTTCAGTCACTTTCACCTTACATCTCTTTAAACTAGGCTCTAATACACCACATGCTACTCCTCTCTATACCACTCCACTCTAGACTATTTGACTCCACGCCACTCAACTCTACATCACTCTTCTCTATCCCACTCCTCTCTACGCTATTCCACTCTATGCCACTACACTCCATGGCACACTACTCTATGCCACTCCACCCTACGTCACTCCACTTTACACTATTCCAATCTGCGCCACTTTGCTCCACGCTACTCCATTCTACACCCTTCCACATTACAATATTCCACTCTACGCCACTCAACTCTATGCCACTCCACTCTATGCCACCCACTGTGCACCTCTCTACTCTAAAGCATTCCACTGTATGCCTCTCTACTCTATGCCACTCCACTGTATGGTATTCCACTCTACGGCACTCCCCTCTATTGTATGACATGCTACTCGACTCTATGGCACTCCATTCTAAGTGACTCCACTGTATGACACTTCACTCTATCCTATGACATGCCATGAAATGCCGCTCCACTCTGCACCATGCCACTCTACTCTACAACACCCCACATTCATTCCAGTTTGTGACACTTTGCTCGACTCTACACTAAACAACTCCACTCTACTGTACTACATGCCACTCTAGTGTATGACATGCCACTACTCTCTATGACAATTTACTCCACTCTACACTACACCACTTCACTCTACTCCACTCCACTCTACTATACAACACTTTACCCTACTGAATGACACTACACAACACTCCAGTCTATGACACACCACCTCAATCTATGAGACACCACTCCACTCTACGGCACACCACTCAAGTCGATGACAAGTCACTCCACTCTAGGCTATTCCATTCTGCGCCACTCAACTGTATGCCACTCCACTCCAATCTACACCACTCCACTATATACTTTTCAATGGTATGCTACCCAACTCTATGCCACTCACTCTACGCCACTCCACTCTACACTACTTCACTTTACACACTCCACTGTGCGATATTCCACTCTATGCCACTCTACACCAATCCGCTTGATGCCACTCCACTTTATGCCACTCCACTATATGCTAATTTACCATGCACTGTGTTCTCAGAAATCATGTCATAAAGGATATTATGAACGCTACGATTTCAGATGGTATAAGTGATGTAAAATGAAAGGTATAAGCAGTGCATGGAGAAGTTTTGAGTTATAGTTAATGTAGTGTTTCTATTGAGTTCAGTACACTGTGTATGGAGGTATGCGAGTTACTATTGAAGGTGGTGCACAAATTATAAATGTAAGGTATAACTACAGCTTTAGAATTTCAATGTTTGTGTAGTTGAAGTTTGGTTTGTATAGAAAGAATAAATACAGTTTTTCCAACTATAACTAAGGTTCACCCTTTGGCTCCTAATATATATATATATATATATTCCAAATGAAGGTGCCCGAAAGAGCGAAGACGCCACACACGTCGTAAATTTGGCCTTTTATTAGTATACTGCAGCAACTCAGAAAAGCCTTCCCAGCATAACATCTTGGCCATTTTCTTTCGGGTTACAATCCCCTTTGTCAATGGCTTTCGGGAAACAGCTGTACTTATTTGCTCACACTCGTGATTTCAAATGTCTATACCCGCCCCAATGGGCGTGTGCTACCACTGCACCTTGGTCTTTGTAGTTCAGGTAAGTTAAAATGTCCGTAGTGGGTGCTGTTATCGATTCCCTTTGTGCTTTTTAAAGTCTCTTAAATTGCTGCCTGAGGCAAAACTCAGCTGTTGCTCAACTTGTGCCATACCAATACAGCTACGGCGTTCCATCGCGCCCTGAAGTTACGGGCGCAGGATCTGCTCTCTCTGCAGCGGTGCGTCTTCTCGGCCAGGGCAGGCCGATACATATTCCAAATGAAGGTGCCCGAAAGAGCGAAGACGCCACACACGTCGTAAATTTGGCCTTTTATTAGTAGACTGCAGCAACTCAGAAAAGCCTTCCCAGCATAACATCTTGGCCAAACGCGTTTCGTGTTACAATCCCCTTTGTCAATGGCTTTCGGGAAACAGCTGTACTTATTTGCTCACACTCGTGATTTCAAATGTCTATACCCGCCCCAATGGGCGTGTGCTACCACTGCACCTTGGTCTTTGTAGTTCAGGTAAGTTAAAATGTCCGTAGTGGGTGCTGTTATCGATTCCCTTTGTGCTTTTTAAAGTCTCTTAAATTGCTGCCTGAGGCGAAACTTAGCTGTTGCTCAACTTGTGTCATACCAATACAGCTACGGCGTTCCATCGCGCCCTGAAGTTACGGGCGCAGGATCTGCTCTCTCTGCAGCGGGGCGTCTTCTCGGCCAGGGCAGGCCGATACATATTCCAAATGAAGGTGCCCGAAAGAGCGAAGACGCCATACACGTCGTAAATTTGGCCTTTTATTAGTAGACTGCAGCAACTCAGAAAAGCCTTCCCAGCATAACATCTTGGCCAGCCCGAAACGCGTCTGGATTTGAACTTTTCCGGCAAGAATCAAGTAATGGTCTCATGAACTCGGATGTACCCTTGTTGCCTACCAATAAAGGAAAACAAACACATCGTGTGAGGCACCTCAAATGGGGAGCGGTTTCTGATGGATTTGTTAAGCGGTCGGCCCACATCGCGAGGTGCCCCGCTGTGGAAGCTACAGATCAACAGCGCGAGAGACGAAGAGGCGCTGGATGAACGGTGTGTCCTGTTGGAGGGGCACTGAGAAAAAAGGGTGGCATAAGGGTTCATGTTATCAGCCCACTGTGGAAATATGAAATTTTATTGAAGGTAATTGCAGCATCCAAAGGGATTTTATTTCAGTAGAACTACATCTACCATGATGCTTTGGTCCACTATGGCATAACATTTAAAAGCGCGTAGTCGCGCTAAGAGCTGCTGCTGAATACCGATGCCGATGCCAGTGATAAAGGGCGGTTGGAAGCCCGAAACGCGTTTGGATTTGAACTTTTCCGGCAAGAATCAAGTAATGGTCTCATGAACTCGGATGTACCCTTGTTGCCTACCAATAAAGGAAAACAAACACATCGTGTGAGGCACCTCAAATGGGGAGCGGTTTCTGATGGATTTGTTAAGCGGTCCGCCCAGATCGCGAGGTGCCCCGCTGTGGAAGCTACAGATCAACAGCGCGAGAGACGAAGAGGCGCTGGATGAACGGTGTGTCCTGTTGGAGGGGCACTGAGAAGAAAGGGTGGCATAAGGGTTCATGTTATCAGCCCACTGTGGAAATATGAAATTTTATTGAAGGTAATTGCAGCATCCAAAGGGATTTTATTTCAGTAGAACTACATCTACCATGATGCTTTGGTCCACTATAGCGTGACATTTAAAAGCGCGTAGTCGCGCTAAGAGCTGCTGCTGAATACCGATGCCGATGCCAGTGATAAAGGGCGGTTGGAAGCCCGAAACGCATCTGGATTTGAACTTTTCCGGCAAGAATCAAGTAATGGTCTCATGAACTCGGATGTACCCTTGTTGCCTACCAATAAAGGAAAACAAACACATCGTGTGAGGCACCTCAAATGGGGAGCGGTTTCTGATGGATTTGTTAAGCGGTCGGCCCAGATCGCGAGGTGCCCCACTGTGGAAGCTACAGATCAACAGCGCGAGAGACGAAGAGGCGCTGGATGAACGGTGTGTCCTGTTGGAGGGACACTGAGAAAAAAGGGTGGCATAAGGGTTCATGTTATCAGCCCACTGTGGAAATATGAAATTTTATTGAAGGTAATTGCAGCATCCAAAGGGATTTTATTTCAGTAGAACTACATCTACCATGATGCTTTGGTCCACTATGGCGTGACACTTAAAAGCGCGTAGTCGCGCTAAGAGCTGCTGCTGAATACCGATGCCGATGCCAGTGATAAAGGGCGGTTGGAAGCCCGAAACGCGTCTGGATTTGAACTTTTCCGGCAAGAATCAATTAATGGTCTCATGAACTCGGATGTACCCTTGTTGCCTACCAATAAAGGAAAACAAACACATCGTGTGAGGCACCTCAAATGGGGAGCGGTTTCTGATGGATTTGTTAAGCGGTCGGCCCAGATCGCGAGGTGCCCCGCTGTGGAAGCTACAGATCAACAGCGCGAGAGACGAAGAGGCACTGGATGAACGGTGTGTCCTGTTGGAGGGGCACTGAGAAAAAAGGGTGGCATAAGGGTTCATGTTATCAGCCCACTGTGGAAATATGAAATTTTATTGAAGGTAATTGCAGCATCCAAAGGGATTTTATTTCAGTAGAACTACATCTACCATGATGCTTTGGTCCACTATGGCGTGACATTTAAAAGCGCGTAGTCGCGCTAAGAGCTGCTGCTGAATACCGATGCCGATGCCAGTGATAAAGGGCGGTTGGAAGCCCGAAACGCGTCTGGATTTGAACTTTTCCGGCAAGAATCAAGTAATGGTCTCATGAACTCGGATGTACCCTTGTTGCCTACCAATAAAGGAAAACAAACACATCGTGTGAGGCACCTCAAATGGGGAGCGGTTTCTGATGGATTTGTTAAGCGGTCGGCCCAGATCGCGAGGTGCCCCGCTGTGGAAGCTACAGATCAACAGCGCGAGAGACGAAGAGGCGCTGGATGAACGGTGTGTCCTGTTGGAGGGGCACTGAGAAAAAAGGGTGGCATAAGGGTTCATGTTATCAGCCCACTGTGGAAATATGAAATTTTATTGAAGGTAATTGCAGCATCCAAAGGGATTTTATTTCAGTAGAACTACATCTACCATGATGCTTTGGTCCACTATGGCGTGACATTTAAAAGCGCGTAATCGCGCTAAGAGCTGCTGCTGAATACCGATGCCGATGCCAGTGATAAAGGGCGGTTGGAAGCCCGAAACGCGTCTGGATTTGAACTTTTCCGGCAAGAATCAAGTAATGGTCTCATGAACTCGGATGTACCCTTGTTGCCTACCAATAAAGGAAAACAAACACATCGTGTGAGGCACCTCAAATGGGGAGCGGTTTCTGATGGATATATATATATATATATATATATATATATATATATATATATATATATATATATATATTCACTGAAAAAACCATAGGTTTTAGGGACAGTTATAGTTAGTTGGACATTTCACTCGTACAAAACCCGTGAAATTCCCCCGTTATAGTTAGTTCAGCTAACTATAACTCGCGCCTCGCAATGCACTGCTGATGACGTCACATATTACATCACTCATGACATGGTCAGTGACATCACTGATGACATCACTGATGACATCTCAAATGACATCACTGATGACATCATGCAGTGACTGTGTTTCTGTAAAGTTTAAATATTTTTAATATATATAGGAAAAGACGTATTGAAGAATGAGTGGGTGTATAAGTGTCTGTATGGATGATTTAGTAGGTGCGTGACTGACTCTATAAGTGAGTAATTTAACGTATCTTACTGAATGCATGGGTTAGTGACTAAACTGGGTGAATGTCTGCATCCGTCTGTCTGTTGCTGTGTAAGTGGCTGCATGTGTTTGTGAATAGCTACATGAGTGTCTATATGAGTTATTGAATGGTTGTCTGAGTATCTGTATGGGTGCCTGAGTGTTTGTGTGGGAGGGGTGTGTGCGACTCTGTGCATAGATGTGTGAGTGGGTGATTCACTGGGTGGATGGTTTCAAGAGTGCATCTGTGATAGACTGTATGGGTGGGTAAGTGTGTGTAAGAGTGTGTTAGTGAGTGAATGTATGTCCCAGTGGTACATGTGTGACTAACTACATATGTGAAAGGCAGTATATATGTGTGTTGGAGTATATAAATAGCTATAAGCGAGAGTGAGTTATTGTGATAGTGGCTGTATGGATGAGTGTGTGCTTGTATCAGTGATTGTGTAAGAGCGTAACAATGTGCTAGTATTTGTATGATTAAGTGAGCTGGTGTGTGTATAACTGTATAGGTGAGTAAATGGCAGTGTGTTTAATTATTTGCATGACTGACTAGGTGTGTGAGTACCTCTATGGATGAGTGGCGGTGTTTGAGTGTCTATTTAGGAGTAAGAGTGCATATGATAGTCCTGTACTGAGTGACCATAAGTATGAGTGACTGTACGGGTGAGTGAGTGGATGTGTGTGTGTAGACCTAAGAATCAGTGAGTGGGTATGTAGTTATTGGTGTTGGAGTGTCTGGTTTTGCGAATGGCAGTCTGTAATTTAGAGTGGGTGTATCAAAGGTTATATTAGGGTGTGAGGAGGTGCATCAGATTATCACGTGGATGATGTCATCAGTGATGTCATCAGTGATGTCATCAGTGATGTCACTGACCATGTCATGAGTGATGTAATATGTGACGTCATCAGCAATGCATTGCGGGGGCGCGAGTTATAGTTAGCTGAACTAACTATAACGGGGGAATTTCACGGGTTTTGTAAGAGTGAAATGTCCAACTAATTATAACTGTCCCTAAAACCTATGGTTTTTTCAGTGAATTTCAAAGGTTTTTTAAATGCTAATTTCTAACTATAACGTGCCTGAAACCTATGGTTTTTTCAGTGAATTTCAAAGGTTTTTTAAATGCTAATTTCTAACTATAACGCCCCTAAAACCTATGGTTTTTTCAGTGAATTTCAAAGGTTTTGTAAATGACAATTTTTAAATGTATTAATTGTTATATTTATTTTTTTGATACTTATTTACTACATTTTTTAAAACTATTTATTTTTAGATATTTTATTTATTAAATTACATTGTAATTACATTATACATTACATTACAAAATATACTTTCTCAGAATGAATTACTTTAGTTTAAATACTTTGCAAATAGGCAATAGAGTTTTAAGTACAGTAGTTACAGTTGTTGCAATGGGCAACACAATTTCAAACACAATGCAACATTGAGCTTAATGTGAATTTCTAGTTAAATGCAATTAGTTACTTTATGGATTACTTTTCTAACCACAGGACTGGATCCTAGATTCAGTCCTGGGACATCTCCTGTAAACAGTTGAGTAAAAGCGTTTTGGTTACAGTAGTGATTTTTAAGGAATATTATTGTATTTTAAAAGTTGACACTTAGAAACTTTTTCACATAGAATCACCAATGTTATCCTATGGGAGGAAATTCACTTAGCAGGTAAGTAGTGTTATCGTTACTTTTTCTTACTCAGTGTTGGATCCTGGATCCAGCACTGGTGCATCTCCTGTAAACAGTTGAAAGAATGCGTTTAAGTCATACAGGCGATTTTTAAGGAATATTTGTAGTTTGTGAAAATCGACCCTGAAACTTTTCCGCTGAAAACCAGACAATGGATTCCTATGGAAGGAAATATAAGTTACTGGTAAGTACGGTTAGAATTACTTTTCAGGGTCAGTGCTGGGCTAAAAGATGCAGCACTGGGTTCTCTCCTGATAACAGGTGAGTAATTCGGAATTCGTAGTTCGGTTGATTTTAGAGGAATATTATAAAGTTCCAAAACTCCACACTTAGAAGAATTTCCAAGTGAAACCAGTCAATGTTAGCCTATGGAAGGAAATTCAAGTTGCTGGTAAGTACGGTTAAAATTAGTTTTCAGGATCAGTACTGGGCTGAAAGATGCAGCACTGAGGTCTCTCCTGATAACAGGTGAGTAAATCGGAATCCGTATTTCGGCTGATTTTAGAGGAATATTATAAAGTTCCAAAACTGCACACTTAGCAGAATTTCCAAGTGAAACCAGTCAATGTTAGCCTATGGAAGGAAATTCAAGTTACTGGTAAGTACGGTTAGAATTACTTTTCAGGATCAGTACTGGGCTGAAAGATGTAGCACTGAGGTCTCTCCTGATAACAGGTGAGTAAATCAAAATTCGTATTTCGGCTGATTTTAGAGGAATATTTGTATGTTTCAAAAATCGACACTTAGAAACTTTTTCAGCAAAAAGCAGGCAATGATATCCTATGGAAGGAAATTCAAGTTACTGGTAAGTACGGTTAAAATTACTTTTCAGGATCAGTACTGGGCTCAAAGATGCAGCACTGAGGTCTCTCCTGATAACAGGTGAGTAAATCGGAATTCGTAGTTCGGCTGATTTTAGAGGAATATTTGCACAATGGTGAAGGAAGGGGGTGGGGCCTGAGGTGACATGTCTGCAAACACGCACTGTGGCGCATTTTAAGTTGGAGAATTAATTCCTCCTCAATCCCGAGGGTCCCTAGAGGCCAACTGGCCCACCAGATACCTCCAGTATGCGCCAGAGAGCTGCGTTGCAAAGAGGTGTTCAGAGGCCACGCCCCTTTTTACAACACTCTGCAACGCAGCTCCGTGGCGCTTACTGGAGGTACCTGGTGGGCTAGTTGGCCCCCAGGGACCCTCAGGATTGAAGGGGATTTAATTCCCCATCTTAAAATGCGCCATGGGGCCTGTTTGCACACATGTCACCTGAAGCCCCGCCCCCTCCCTTCACCACTGTGCAAACGCGCCCTGTGGCGCGTTTTAAGTTGGGGATTAAGTCCCCTTGAATCCTGAGGGTCCCTGGGGTCCAACTATCCCACTAGGTACCTCCAGTAAGCGCCACAGAGCTGCGTTGCAGAGAGGTGTAAAAGGGGCGTGGCCTCTGTACACCTCTCTGCAATGCAGCCCCTGACGCATACTGGAGGTTCCTGGTGGGCTAGTTGGCCCCCAGGGACCCCAGTATTCAAGGGGAATTGTTCCTCTCTGCAAACGCGCCAGGGGCGCGTTTGCAGAGTGGTAAAGGAAGGGGGCGGGCCTGCGGCACGATCGTTTTCTTTTTTTGGGATTTTTTTCTCGAAGGGGGCTGTGTGGCCCCCTTCCTTTTCCTCTTTTGGGCCCTGGGGACCCCATCCCCCAGGGCCTTACCCCTTTTTTTCATTTTTTTTGTTTTTTTTTAAACGGGAAGGGGGCCGCGTGGCCCCCTCCCATGGCCGATTCCGGCCCCGGGGACCCCATCCCCCGGGCATGGCCACTCTTTTTATAATTTTTTTAAGGAGGGGGGCTGCGTGGGTAGGCACCCCGGGACAATGCAGGAGCCGGCCCTGGGGGTGGCGGTCCCCAGGGCCACCACAGGCTCCAGGAGGGGCCGCGCGGCCCCCTCCCATGTCTTTAAAGCCCCGGGAGGTGGTGATCCTCGGGGCTCGGGGTCCGTTACGGACCCCCGCATTTACATTATTAGTGCCCTGGGGAGGTGGCGGTCTCGGGCGTGTGGGGGCTCGAGCCCCCACACAGGAACTGTTTAAAAAAAAAAAAAGAAGCCCCGGGGAGGTGGTGGTCCTCGGGCTGCGGGAGGGCCGAGTGCCCTCCCGCAACATTTTTATTAGAAAGCCCCGGGGGTGGCAGTTCCCGGGGCTTGGGGGGCTTTAGAGGCCCCCCCATTAACTATAAACCCACCCCCCGCATGCCTCCGGGACTTGGGCCACCCGGGGGCAAAATAACATCGAAGCGCGGGATTCGCGCACCCTGAGCGCATCCCGCTGATTTTTTTTTTTTTAAATGCTTTTTTCTGCCCAGGGGGTCCTTGTGGGACCCCCTGAGCAGACCTAGGGGGTCAGGGTGTTTCTACCCTGCCCCCTTTTTGCGCTTTGCGCACTTGTTTCTGTCCCTCGGTTCTAGGGACAAAATGGCTGCCAACACTTTCTGATTTGGAGTGTTGACAGCCACTTGACAGCCAATTAGCATGCAGCTCGTGGTCGGGAGGGTACGCGGACCCTACTCGGCCATAGATATATATGTGACTTAACTTTTGATTTTCTCAGGAACTACTGAACGGATTTACACCATTTAACAAAAAGGGTTCTTTCTGAACCAAGAACTACGTCTTTGCCAAATTTGGTGTAATTCCGTTCAGCAGTTCGGGCTGTAGCCGTGTCTAAAGTTTCCTATGGGAAAATGAATGGGGAAAACACGTTTTGGGACCCCCTTTTTCTCGGCCCCCGCTTGACGAATCACCCTGAGACTTTCAGGGTAGGAGCGGACCGGAGCGGGCCATAAAGTTTGAAAATTTCGCGAAGATTCGTCAACCGACGCAAGAGTTATTTCAAATAGAATGTCGTGGATTTCCTATGGATAATAGGTTGTAACTATAACTATCTACTGGCGACCGCCAGTAGATAATATATATATATATATATATATATATATATATATATATATATATATTATCTACTGGCGGTCACCAGTAGATAGTTATAGTTAGGACCTATTTTACCCCCCTAGGTTTGCTCAGGGTGTCCCACAAGGACCCCCTGGGCAAAAAAAAAAAAAAAAAAATTATTTTTTAAAATCGGCAGGATGCGCTCAGGTGCGCGAATCCTGCCGAAAAATCGAAGCGCAGTCTCCCGCGCTTCGATTGTATTTTGCCCCGGGTGGCCCAAGTCCCGGGGGCATGGTGGGGGGATAATTTAATGTGTGGGGGCCTCAAAGGGCCTCCCAAGCCCCGGGGACCGCCACCCCCGGGGCTTTTTTAAGAATGGTGCGGGAGGGCTCTGAGCCCTCCCGCAGCCCCGGGGACCACCACCTCCCCGGGCTTTTTTAATTAATTAAAAACCTGTGTGGGGGGCTCCAGCCCCCTCACGCCCCGGGGACCGCCACCTCCCCGGGGCACTAAACATTTAAATATGGGGGTCCGTTACGGATCCCCAGAGCCCCGGGGACCACCACCTCCCCGGGCTGTGAACTGAATGGGAGGGGGCCGCGCTGCCCCCTCCTGGAGCCCTTGATGGCCCTGGGGACCACCACCCCCAGGGCCGGCTCCTGCAGTGTCCCGGGTGCCTACCCCCGGGACACTGCTGCTTGTAATGACAGGACGGGAGCCTCGCGGCCCCGTCCTGTCATTGCAAACTGCTTTGGATATTGGAAGAGAGAGCAGGGAAACCTGCTCTCTCTTCCAATATCCAAAGCCGACAGCTTTTCACATGGGGAGCAGCATGTTAGCTGCTCCCCATGTGTAAAGCAATGCCGGCTCCCGTAGGACACGGGGAGCCGGCGGGACTGTGGGGGATTGGGGACCCCCCACAGTCCCCAACGAGAGGGCCAGCCCCAGGGGATGGGTTCCCGGGGCAAGTAGTAGCCCGGGAGGGGGCCACGCGCCCCCCTCCCCAAAAAAAAAAAAAAACGGAAAGGCCGGCCCCGGGGGATGGGGTCCCCGGGGCCTTAAATGGCCTGAGGAGGGGGCCACGCAGCCCCCTCCCTACGAAAAAAAAAAAAATCGAGGCCATGCCCCGGGGATGGGGTCCCCGGGCCAATACAGGCCCAGGGAAGGGGGGCCACGCGGCTCCCTTCCCGTTTTTTTTTTAAATTTGTAATTAAAAAAAGGGGTAAGGCCCTGGGGGATGGGGTCCCCAGGGCATAAAAACTGGAAAAAGGAAGGGGGCTACAGAGCCCCCTTCAGGGGACAAAAAAAAAATTAAAAACGATCGGGCCCGCAGGCCCCGCCCCTTCCTTCACCACTCTGCAAACGCGCCCCAGGCGCGTTTGCAGAGGGGGAACGAATCCCCTTGAATACTGGGGGTCCCTGGGGCCAACTAGCCCACCAGGAACCTCCAGTATGCGCCAGGGGCTGCCTTGCAGAGAGGTGTACAGAGGCCACGCCCCTTTTACACCTCTCTGCAACGCAGCTCTGTGGCGCTTTTGGAGGTATATGGTGGGCTAGTTGGACTCCGGGGACCCTCAGGATTCAAGGGGACTTAATTCCCCAACTTAAAACGCGCCACGGGGCGCGTTTGCACAGTGGTGAAGAGAGGGGCGGGGCTTCAGGTGACATGTGTGCAAACAGGCCCCGTGGCGCGTTTTAAGATGGGGAATTAAATCCCTTCAATCCTGAGGGTCCCTGGGGCCAACTAGCCCAACAGGTACATCCAGAAAGCGCCACAGAGCAGCGTTGCAGAGAGGTGTAAAAAGGGTGTGGCCTCTCTACACGTCTCTGCAACGCAGCCCCTGGCGCATATTGGAGGTTCCTGGTGGGCTAGTTGGCCCCTAGGGACCCTCAGGATTCAAGGGGACTTAATCCCCCAACTTAAAACGCGCCACGGGGCTCGTTTGCACAGATGTCACCTCAGGCCCCGCCCCTCCCTTCACCATTGTGCAAATATTCTTCTAAAATCATCCGAAATACGAATTCCTATTTACTCACCTGTTATAAGGAGAGACCTCAGTGCTGCATCTTTCAGCCCAGTACTGGTCCTGAAAAGTAATTTTAACCGTACTTACCAGTAACTTGAATTTCCTTCCATAGGATATCATTGCCTGCTTTTTGTTGAAAAAGTTTCTAAGTGTTGATTTTTGAAACATACAAATATTCCTCTAAAATCAGCCGAAATACGAATTCCGATTTACTCACCTGTTATAAGGAGAGACCTCAGTGCTGTATCTTTCAGCCCAGTACTGGTCCTGAAAAGTAATTTTAACCGTACTTACCAGTAACTTGAATTTCCTTCTATAGGCTAACATTGACTGTTTTCACTTGGAAATTCTTCTAAGTGTGGAGTTTTGGAACTTTAAAATATTCCTCTAAAATCAGCCGAAATACGAATTCCGATTTACTCACCTGTTATCAGGAGAGACCTCAGTGCTGTATCTTTCAGCCCAGTACTAATCCTGAAAAGTAATTTTAACCGTACTTACCAGTAACTTGAATTTCCTTCCATAGGCTAACATTGACTGGTTTCACTTGGAAATTCTTCTAAGTGTGGAGTTTTGGAACTTTATAATATTCCTCTAAAATCAACCAAAGTACGAATTCCAATTTACTCACCTGTTATCAGGAGAGAACCCAGTGCTGCATCTTTTAGCCCAGCACTGACCCTGAAAAGTAATTTTAACCGTACTTACCAGTAACTTGAATTTCCTTCATAGGCTAACATTGACTGGTTTCACTTGGAAATTCTTCTAAGTGTGGAGTTTTGGAACTTTATAATATTCCTCTAAAATCAACCAAAGTACGAATTCCAATTTACTCACCTGTTATCAGGAGAGAACCCAGTGCTGCATCTTTTAGCCCAGCACTGACCCTGAAAAGTAATTTTAACCGTACTTACCAGTAACTTATATTTTCTTCCATAGGAATCCATTGTCTGGTTTTCAGCAGAAAAGTTTCAAAGTGTCGATTTTCACAAACTACAAATATTCCTAAAAATCGCCTGTATGACTTAAACGCATTCTTTCAACTGTTTACAGGAGATGCACCAGTGCTGGATCCAGGATCCAACACTGAGTAAGAAAAAGTAACGATAACAGTTTTTAACTTCTAAGTGAATTTCCTTCCATAGGATAACATTGGTGATTCTATGAGAAAAAGTTTCTAAGTGTCAACTTTTAAAATACAATAATATTCCTTAAAAATCACGACTGTAACCAAAACGCTTTTACTCAACTGTTTACAGGAGATGTCCAGGACTGAATCTAGGATCCAGTCCTGTGGTTAGAAAAGTAATCCATAAAGTAACTAATTGCATTTAACTAGAAATTCACATTGAGCTGAATGTTGCATTGTGTTTGAAAATGTGTTGCCCATTGCAACAACTGTAACTACTGTACTTAAAAGTCTATTGCCTATGTGCAAAGTATTTAAACTAAAGTAATTCATTCTGAGAAAGTATTTTTTGTAATGTAATGTATAATGTAATTACAATGTAATTTAAAAATAAAATATTTTTAAAAAAATTGTTTCTAAAAATTTGGAAATCAGTATGAAAAAAATTTATATAACAATTAATACATTTAAAAATTGTCATTTACAAAACCTTTGAAATTCACTGAAAAAACCGTAGGTTTCAGACATGTTATAGTTACAAATTAGCATTTAAAAACCTTTGAAATTCACTGAAAAAACCATAGGTTTCAGATATGTTATAGTTACAAATTAGCATTTAAAAACCTTTGAAATTCACTGAAAAAACCATAGGTTTTAGGGACAGTTATAGTTAGTTGGACATTTCACTCGTACAAAACCCGTGAAATTCCCCGCTATAGTTAGTTCAGCTAACTATAACTCGCGCCCCGCAATGCACTGCTGATGACGTCACATATTACATCACTCATGACATGGTCAGTGACATCACTGATGACATCACTGATGACATCTCAAATGACATCACTGATGACATCATCCACGTGATAATCTGATGCAGCTCCTCACACCCTAATATAACCTTTGATACACCCAATCTAAATTACAGACTGCGATTCGCAAAACTATAGACACTCCAACACCAATAACTACATACCCACTCACTGATTCTTAGGTCTACACACACACATCCACTCACTCACCCGTACAGTCACTCATACTTATGGTCACTCAGTACAGGACTATCATAGGCACTCTTATTCCTATATAGACACTCAAACACTGCCACTCATCCATAGAGGTACTCACACACCTAGTCAGTCATGCAAATAATTAAACACACTGCCATTTACTCACCTATACAGTTATACACACACCAGCTCACTTAATCATACAAATACTAGCACATTGTTACGCTCTTATACAATCACTGATACAAGCACACACTCATCCATACAGCCACTATCACAATCACTCACTCTCGCTTATAGCTATTTATATACTCCAACACACATATATACTGCCTTTCACATATGTAGTTACTCACACATGTACCACTGGGACATACATTCACTCACTAACACACTCTTACACACACTTACCCACCCATACAGTCTATCACAGATGCACTCTTGAAACCATCCACCCAGTGAATCACCCTCTCACACATCTATGCACAGAGTCGCACACACCCCACTCCACACAAACACTCAGGCACCCATACAGATACTCAGACAACCAATCAATAACTCATATAGACACTCATGTAGCTATTCACAAACCCATGCAGCCACTTACACAGCAACAGACAGACGGATACAGACATTCACCCAGTTTAGTCACTAACCCATGCATTCAGTAAGATACGTTAAATCACTCACTTATAGAGTCAGTCACGCACCTACTAAATCATCCATACAGACACTTACACACCCACTCATTCTTCAATACGTCTTTTCCTATATATATTAAAAATATTTAAACTTTACAGAAACACACAGTCACTGGATGATGTCATCAGTGATGTCATTTGAGATGTCATCAGTGATGTCATCAGTGATGTCACTGACCATGTCATGAGTGATGTAATATGTGACGTCATCAGCAGTGCATTGCGGGGCGCGAGTTATAGTTAGCTGGACTAACTATAACGGGGAATTTCACGGGTTTTGTACGAGTGCAATGTCCAACTAACTATAACTGTCCCTAAAACCTATGGTTTTTTCAGTGAATTTCAAAGGTTTTTTAAATGCTAATTTGTAACTATAACGTCCCTGAAACCTATGGTTTTTTCAGTGAATTTCAAAGGTTTTTTAAATGCTAATTTGTAACTATAACATGTCTGAAACCTACGGTTTTTTCAGTGAATATATATATATTCAATGAAAAACTAAAGGTTACAGAGACGTTATAGTTAGGCTCAACTTTCACTGTAACAAAATCATTTGAAATGTCATCAGTGATGTCATGAGTGAAGTCACTGACCATGTCATGAGTGATGTGATATGTGAGGTCATAAGCAGTGCATTGCTGTGCCATGAGTTATGGTTAGCTCAGCTAACTATAACTGCTGAATTTCTCTGGTTTTGAACGAGTGAAACTTGAGCCTAACTGCAACGTCTCTGTAACCTTTGTTTTTTTCAGTGAATTTCTAAGGTTTTTTAGTTCCATTTCCTAAATATAACGTCCCTGTAACCTTTGGATTTTTCAGTGAATGCCTAAGTTTTTTCAAATTCTTTTTCCCAACTATAATGGCAATGTAACTAATGATTTTTATTAAATTTTTAAGGTTTATAAATTGTATTTTCGATCTAAAATGGCTTTATAAGGTGTATTTTTATAAGCTTGTATTTTCTTCAGTGGAATAATAAGCATAGTTTTTTTTCTTTAGATTTTTATATTCACGACGGCGTCACGATGATCGCAATCATGTTGTGAAACCGCAAAACAAAGGCAGACATTCAATGACCTTTGTGCACTTGTAAGTAAGTATATAGCTGTCTGACTGGATCTGTTAGTGGATACATGAGTGTCTATGTGGGTGTCTGAGTGGGTCAGTGAGTGGGTACATGAGTGTTTGAGTGGGTCTGTGACTAAGTACATGAGTCTCCCAGTGGTTCAATGACTGGAATTGTGAGTGTTTGATTGGTTCTGTGAGTGGGACCGTGGGTCTTTGAGTGGGACTGCAAGTGCATGTGTGAGTCTCTGAGTGTATGAGTGACTGGGTGCATACGTCTCAGAGTGGGTCTGTGAGAGGGTGTGTGAGTGACTGTATGGGTGCCTGACTGTCTGAGTAGGTCTGTGAGTGGGTTTATGAGTGCCTGAGTTACTCTGTGAGTGGGTGTAGGAGTGTCTCAATGGGTCTGTGAGTGAGAGCATACGTCTCTGAGAGGGTGAGTGAATGGGTGTATGCATGAGTGTCTGAGTGGGTCTGTGACTGGAAGGGCGAGTGTCTGGGTGGATCTGTGAGTGGATACATGAGCCTTGAGTGGGTGAATGGATGGGTGCATGTATATCTGAGTGAGTGTGTGAGTGGGTGTATGACTTTCTGAGTGTATCAGTGAGTGACTGAGTCCATAAGTCTCTGAGAGAGTCAGTGGCTGAGTGTGAGAGTGAATGTATCGGTGTGTGAGTGGGTGTATGAGTGTCTCAGTGGGTCTGTGACTACATACGTAAGTGTGTGAGTAGGTATGTAAGTGGGTGTGTTAGTTTCTGAGTGGGTCTGTACATGGGTGCGTGACTGAGTGAGTCTGTAAGTAGGTGTATGAGTATCTGAGTTGGCCTGTGAGTGGGTTCATGAGTGTCCAGGTGGTTCTGTGAGTGGGTGTAAGAGTCTCTAAGTAGGTATGAAACTGTACACGTGAGTCTATAAATGAGTCTCTAAGAAGGTGCATGAGTCTCTGAATGGGTCTGTACATGGATGGATCAATCTCATTGTGAGTCTGTGAGAGGGTGCATAAGTACCTGAATGGGTTTGTGAGTGAGTGCATTAGTATCTGAGTGGGTATGTGACTGGATGTATAAGTGTGTAAGTAGGTATGTGAATTGGTATATTAGTGTCTGAGTGAGTTTGTGAGTTTGTGAGTGCATACATGAGTGTGTGACAGTGACCAGCGAGGGTGTGTATATATATATATATTTTTGTTTGTTTCCACCAATATTTGCGAAGTCGCCAAGATATTTGCGATGTCCATTGGGGGGCCGCGCTGGCAGTTGCAGTGGCAAAAGGAACAATTGCTGGACAGAATGCAAAACAATGTCATACATTCACCCCAGTACAGAGATCTGGGCCTAAATCCATCGGTTTTTTGCTCACCATGCCATTCCAGTTTGAACCCAGCCATATGCAAATCAGTCTTGACCCTGCACCCAGTGGGAACAGTCCAGCCCGAACTGCCTGGCCAGGTCCTCCCTGGACTGGAAACAAGCATCCTAGGACCGGTTTTGGGGTTTCACCCCTCATCAGCCAGGATAGCTTGACTCCAGTGGCATGGAGAGCATGGGACCCACGTCTTGGCATACCCACCCCACTCTGGGTGACAAGTGCAAAAAGAACAATTGATGGGCAGAATGCAGAACAATGTCATACATTCACCCCAGTACAGAGATCTGGGCCTAAATCCATTATTTTTTTGCTCACCATGCCATTCCAGTTTGAATTCAGCCATATGCAAATCAGTCTTGACCCTGCGCCCAGTGGGAATAGTCCAGCCCAAACTGCCTGGCCAGGTCCTCCCTGGACTGGAAACAAGCATCCTAGGACCGGTTTCGGGGTTTCACCCCTCATCAGCCAGGATAGCTTGACTCCAGTGGCATGGAGAGCACGGGACCCACGGCTGGGCATACCCGTCCCACTCAGGGTGACAAGTGCAAAAAGAACAATTGATGGACAGTGTTGGACTTGGCCCTTCTTCCCTGCCATGTGCTCAGTCAGGAAAAGGCAGAGAGAGGCTGGGCTGGACTGATTGAGAGGGGACACTCTGCCAGGAGGTACCGCCACATTGGGCCTGTGTGCTGGCCCCTGTGCCCATCTGCACCCCTCCACCGTCCACAGGGCCAGTGAGAGCCCCTTACTGGAGTGTAGACTGCCATGACAGGAGGAGTACCACGTTATGGGGGATGACTGCTTCTAGGAGCTGCGGTCCTGTTCCGATGAGTACCCACTGCCCGTTGATCTGACCCAGTATTGTTGGTCTGCTCTCCTACCGCCCGGAATCCAGCACCTGGGGAGCGCTATCTGAAGCCCTGGCCCCCTAGCGCCTCGTGAGTGCTACCTGTGGAGTGCCAGGGGAAAAGAAGAGCTATACAGCCCCTGTCCAGGGAGGAGAGGAGCATGGGTGCTACTCCCTTGCGTGGGGCCCTGAAGCTGTGGCAGCTACCTAGCGCCTCGTGAGCGCTTTTGTCTTCATTGGCAGGAGGTGAGGAGCGTGTGTGTCCCTGCAGCGCTGTGCTGCCAAAGTGCCCCAAGGAAATCCCCGCGTGTGGGACCCCCCCCGCCTGCTTGCCTTCACGGGAGCCTACCCCGCGTGTCTGTGCCCCCGGAGAAGAATCCACTTTCCCAGCGGGGCTCCTGTGTGCCAGGGAGAGCCCCGCATCTTGCCAGGGAGAGCTGCTTATTCTGGAATACAGCGGGTGCCTACCCCGCATTTGTGCCGTTCCGCGGGTGCCTACCCCGCTTTATACTTTAAAGTGAGCGGGTGCCCACCCCGCGTGGTACCAGGGAGAGCGAATGCACACCCCGCTCTGTGCTTCAACGTAACGGGAGCCTACCCCGTATTGTCCTCGCCCAAAGAAGTCACCACCGCCGGCCCGTGTCCAGAGGAAGGCGTTGTGGGGCTCTGTTGCACTGCCGCCAGCCCGGGGACGTGAGGGCGCTGCAGGAAGGAAAGCGCTGCTAGCCCGGCTTCCCCGCCGGCGAGAACCCCGAGGATCCACAAAGGGGCCGCCGCGCTGCCCGCGGTGACCCGGAAGGCAGGCGGGTTGCCGGGATGCGGGCGGGGCCGGACCCGGACGTGCTTCTTCGAGCGGGGCTCCCGTGAGGAGAGGGGAGCCCCGTGTGTGCCGAAGCTACCGGTGCCCCTCCCCCCTGGCCCGAGGAGTCAGCCGCGCCGCAGGAGAGCCTCGTGAGCAGCCGCGACCATGGGAGACTAGACCAGCGGTGGATTCACCGGCCCAGCCCCAAGAAGTGGTGAGTGGGGCTGGGCTCTGGCTGTTGCGAGGCAGGGGCATCGCCCGGGTAGAGTGAGTGCAGCGGAAGAGGGGGAAGCAAGGTGTCCGCTACCCTCCCGGTGCGACGCCCGAGACCGGGGAAGGTCTTGGGCACCGGAGGAGCCTGCATGTTGGCCGGGGCCCTGGCTAAGCCCCAAGGGCTCAGATCCGCAGAAAGCGCCCGTACTTGTGTTTTTGAACACAGCGGCACCGCAGCTGCGGGCCGCTGCCACGTTGGGGGCAAAAGTTGCTTTAAGAAGCCCCAACGAAGGCCCCGAGGGCACAGCCATGCCAGGGCTCCTGTACTTCATTTCCAGCTGTGCCGCACCAGGAGCAGGCAGCTGCGACATGGGCCCCAGTTGATTTGCCAAGGCCCCGGGGGAGTTCGGAAGGCACAGAGAGTGCCAGGACTGAAAGTACTTTGGGGGGGGAAGAGGGCCATTTTGGGGCATTTCAGAGGGGACATAAGGGGCACGTGGTGAGGCTCAGTATGTACGCAGGACCGGATTTGGCATACTGTATGGCGCGGTTCACACCTGCGAAGGAGATGATTTGTTATGGAGATGATGCCCTGATTGCTGATGTATTTAGGCTGATGCTGGCCAAGTGTGTTTTATGCCCCATTCTGATAAGGTTATGCAGAATATGTTTGCTGCTTTATGTCCCTAGCTCTACGCCTAATGCATTCCTGCTAATGAGGGTATGCCCTGATGATGCCTACAGGATAAGGTGTTTATACCCCAGGATTGGTGCCTATTGTATTTGATGATGCCTAATGCCATGATGTATGCCTAACGTGTCTTTACACTAATGATATTGCATTTATGCCTCATCTGTTTTACGGCATAAGGTGGCTGCAGGCTAATGCTATGCATAATGTGTTTTTGGCCCATGCTATAGGGATTTATGCAAACGTGACAAGTGCTCAGTGCATGATTGTGGCAGAAGCTACTGGCCGTCACACCCTTGTTGCTGATGGACTGTACATTTATTCTTGGTACTTAGTGATGGTTCTGGCAGCAGCCCGATTGGCCCTGCCCTGTAAATAATTCCCCCTGTATATTGCTACCTGGTGCCAATTGGCACAATGTGTACACCTGTGATTGCATTCTAATGTGTTCTGCATGATACATATGCTGTTTTTTCACCTAACCTGGTGTGGAGTCTCTTTTTGTAGTGTGCCTGGTGTGTCGCCTGTGTGTGCTGCGGGGATGCTTTACACAATGCTCCTGGTTTAGCCTTCCCGCTCCGCACCACGCTACCCGGTTTCCTACATTGGTGCTCAGCGGTGGGATAGGACTTGTGTTTGCGCAGTACCACAGCGACAACTGGTTGCACTGCAAATTGAGCACTTAGAAAATCACAGATTTGGGGATTATTTTTCCTGATTGTACTTTCCTCCTAAAAGTGTTGTTTTGGGGATTGTGTCTTCCTGTTGCACTGTGGGTGGTGTATCCCGAGGGTATCTCACCAGGATGGGGTTAACCTACGATGAGGATTGCCTGGGGGAGTACACTGAGCAGGAGGTGATAGACCTCTGCCGAGAGAGAGGGATACCCACAGTAGGCAACACCCGCAGGAAGTTGTTTCTCTATGAGGCCCTGAGAAGGGGGGAACCCTTAGAGCCCTGCGGGGACCTTTCCGATTACCCCTCCGCATATTTAGGGTGTGGATCTGGTAGAGACCGTGAGTGGGACTCTGAGAGTGAGGGGTCCCAGTCTATAACCCTGGAGGGTGGCGACTCTGAAGAGGAAGGAGACGTTAGGGCAGAGACACCGGTAGCGAATGAGGACACCATAGAGAGGGAGTCCCGTGCTGGGTCCAGCCCCAGGGGCACTGCCCCACCCCTTTCCCTGTCCCCAGAAGAGTGGGTAGATAGGAGGGAAGAAAGGGAGCATCAGCTGGCTTTGGAGAGGCTCAGGTTAGGGCACGCCAAGGAGATAGCGCAGCTGAGGGTTGAGGAAAAAGACTAGAGACCGAGAGGGTCCTAGCGCAGGAGAGGATGGCGGAGGCGGAGAGGGCCTTCGCCAGGGAGAGACTAGCTCAGGGGGTAGGTTGTCCCCTGAGAGTGGTGTCTGTGGTCTGGATTCACCAGTGAGGGTGGGATCCAGTGGTGGCAGCGAGAGTGAAGCCAGTGCAGGAAGTCCCACTCCCAGAGCCCGGAAGATGGTGCCTGATCCCCAGGAGGAGGGGGCAGGTTGGAATTTAGGGGCGGCAAGAAACTGTCCCATCAGTCTTGGGGGAGTATGTGGACGTGTATTGGACCGCACTGGAGGAGTGGATGGTGTGTGGCGAGGTGATCAATTGGGAAGGGCTGTTCCGCCTGATCATCAGGGAGCAGGTGCTCAAGAGTTGTTTTCCCAGGTTGCGCCACCACCTGTTGCAGTGTGGGATCTCCGACCCCAGGGAGCTTGCACGGGAGGCAGACCTTTGGGTGAGTGCCAGAGAGTCTGAGAGGGCATTGGGGAGTGATCCTGAAGGGAGGGTGTACAGGGATCTTCCAACCCAGCGAGGTGGGAGAGATGGAGAATAGCCCAGCTAGGTCCCAGGATAGTGAGAGGGTTGTAGGGCCTCACATCCTATCTATAGGAAGGAGTGAGACGGGGAAGTGTCCCGAGGTGCCCCAACCGCAGTCTCAGGGCCTGGAGAGTTCCATAAGGGAACCCCAGGTTGGGAGCCTAGGCTGTTCCAAGGGGCCATCCATGGAAGGGGATCCCCCAGTGTCAGGAGAACCCGGGGCATCTATAATCCGAGCTCCAGGGGTTCTGGGGTCTGCTCAGTCGCAGGGTTTAGATCCTGGGATGGGATGCCAGGTTCAGGGACTGCCTGACCTGGAGGGAGGGACACCTGTAATCAGGGTCCCTACCGGTTTGACTTCCAGGGGTACTTCTCCAGGTGGGAGGGTGCGGAACTCTGGAAGGGGGTGCAGAGGGAGGAAGGACTCGCCTCTGGCACTGGCTCAGCCACAGGGCTTAGATCCTGGGTTGGGAGGCCAGGGACAGGTACTGCCTGACCTGGCGGGAGGGACGTCTGTAAGCAGTGTCCCCCCGGAGTTGTCTTCCAGGGGTACTACTCCAGTTGGGAGGGTGCAGAACTCTGGGAGGGGGTGCAGAGGGAGGGAGGACTCGCCTCTGGCACCGGTTCAACCTAAGGGGTTAGACCCTGGGTTGGGGGATCGGTTGCAGGGTCACGGCCCTGGACGAGTGAGAGAGTGGTGGTCTGAGGGTGCCCCGCATAGGAGGAGAGTGCGGAACCCCAGAAGGAGAGGTAGGGGGAGGAGAGCCTTGCCCCTGACTGCTTGTCAGCCTGAGGGTGTGGACCCCAGGTGGGTGGACCAGTGGCAGTTTGGAACTGCAAGGAGGAGAAGGAGAGTGGCCAATGGGTACTACGGGCCTGGGGCTACTGCCCCCCACTCTGTGAGACAGCAAGGGCCAGAGACATCTGGGTGGCCTAGGGGCCAGTCCTGGCTGCAACCGACTAGGGAGCACCAGTGGGGTGGCTTAGTTGGTTCAGGGAGGTTTGAGAGAGGGGACCATCGGGTTCCAGAGTGGAGAAGAACCTGCGGGTGTTCCTGCAGTTGTGGGCCTGGGTCCAAGTTCTCTCGCCCTAAGCAGGGAAGCCCATCAAGGCATTGATCGGTCTACCCTGGCTTTTGGCTGGGAGGGGGTCGTGTTGGACTTGGCCCTTCTTCCCTGAGTTTTTTTTTTTTAAGTAAGAATAAAACATGGTGTGTCTGAACTGACAATAACAAATGCTGTGCAATGGGGCACGCACCTTTATTTCCACCATCTTAGAAAAGCCCTGTGGAAAAAGGTTACTTTTAAAATGGATGCCATGCCTGCCTGCCCCAGTGACGCCTGACTGAGGTGGGGTGGCAGGCTAGTTGTTCGCTTCCCAGCACCCCTGCTGTTGGAGGGAAACTTCACACCCAGGGTGCTCTACTCCTCCCCTAGACCAGTTGAGACCGGTTTTCCGGGGAACCTTCTGGAAGCTGCCAGCCCTGTCTGGTAGGTGGGGTGAGGGGGATACATATAGGGGGCTGGGCTGCCATGTGCTCAGTCAGGAAAAGGCGGAGAGAGGCTGGGCTGTACTGATTGAGAGGGGACACTCTGCCAGGAGGTACCGCCACATTGGGCCTGTGTGCTGGCCCCTGTGCCCATCTGCACCCCTCCACCGTCCACAGGGCCAGTGAGAGCCCCTTACTGGAGTGTAGACTGCCATGACAGGAGGAGTACCATGTTATGGGGGATGACTGCTTATAGGAGCTGCGGTCCTGTTCCGATGAGTACCCACTGCCCGTTGATCTGACCCAGTATTGTTGGTCTGCTCTCCTACCACCCGGAATCCAGCACCTGGGGAGCGCTATCCTGTCATCCCTGAAGCCCTGGCCCCCTAGCGCCTCGTGAGTGCTACCTGTGGAGTGCCAGGGGAAAAGAAGAGCTATACAGCCCCTGTCCAGGGAGGATAGGAGCGTGGGTGCTACTCCCTTGCGTGGAGCCCTGAAGCTGTGGCAGCTACCTAGCGCCTCGTGAGCACTTTTGTCTTCATTGGCAGGAGGTGAGGAGCTTGTGTGTCCCTGCAGCGCTGTGCTGCCAAAGTGCCCCAAGGAAATCCCTGCGTGTGGGACCCCCCCCGCCTGCTTGCCTTCGTGGGAGCCTACCCCGCGTGTCTGTGCCCCCGGAGAAGAATCCACTTTCCCAGCGGGGCTCCTGTGTGCCAGGGAGAGCCCCGCATCTTGCCAGGGAGAGCTGCTTATTCTGGAATACAGCGGGTGCCTACCCCGCATTTGTGCCGTTCCGCGGGTGCCTACCCCGCTTTATACTTTAAAGTGAGCGGGTGCCCACCCCGCGTGGTACCAGGGAGAGCGAATGCACACCCCGCTCTGTGCTTCAACGTAACGGGAGCCTAACCCGTATTGTCCTCGCCCGAAGAAGTCACCACCGCCGGCCCGTGTCCAGAGGAAGGAGTTGTGGGGCTCTGTTGCACCGCCGCCAGCCCGGGGACGTGAGGGCGCTGCAGGAAGGAAAGCGCTGCTAGCCCGGCTTCCCCACCGGCGAGAACCCTGAGGATCCACAAAGGGGCCGCCGCGCTGCCCGCGGCAACCCGGAAGGCAGGCGGGTTGCCGGGATGCGGGCGGGGCCGGACCCGGACGTGCTTCTTCGAGCGGGGCTCCCGTGAGGAGAGGAGAGCCCCGTGTGTGCCGAAGCTATCGGTGCCCCTCCCCCCTGGCCCGAGGAGTCAGCCGCGCTGCAGGAGAGCCTCGTGAGCAGCCGCGACCACGGGAGACGAGACCAGCGGTGGATTCACCTGCCCAGCCCCAAGGAGTGGTGAGTGGGGCTGGGCTCTGGCTGTTGCGAGGCAGGGGCATCGCCCGGGTAGAGTGAGTGCAGCAGAAGAGGGGGAAGCAAGGTGTCCGCTACCCTCCCGGTGCGACGCCCGAGACCGGGGAAGGTCTTGGGCACCGGAGGAGCCTGCGTGTTGTCCGGGGCCCTGGCTAAGCCCCAAGGGCTCAGATCTGCAGAAAGCGCCCGTACTTGTGTTTTTGAACACAACGGCACCGCAGCTGCGGGCCGCTGCCACGTTGGGGGCAAAAGTTGCTTTAAGAAGCCCCAACGAGGGCCCCGAGAGCACAGCCGTGCCAGGGCCCCTGTACTTCATTTCCAGCTGTGCCGCACCAGGAGCAGGCTGCTGCGACGTGGGCCCCAGTTGATTTGCCAAGGCCCGGGGGAGTTCGGAAGGCACAGAGAGTGCCAGGACTGAAAGTACTTTGGGGGGGGGAAGAGGGCCATTTCGGGGCATTTCAGAGGGGTCATAAGGGGCACGTGGTGAGGCTCAGTATGTACGCAGGACCGGATTTGGCATACTGTATGGCGCGGTTCACACCTGCGAAGGAGATGATTTGTTATGGAGATGATGCCCTGACTTGCTGATGTATTTAGGCTGATGCTGGCCAAGTGTGTTTTATGCCCCAATCTGATATGGTTATGCAGAATATGTTTGCTGCTTTATGTCCCTAGCTCTACGCCTAATGCATTCCTGCTAATGAGGGTATGCCCTGATGATGCCTACAGGATAAGGTGTTTATACCCCAGGATTGGTGCCTATTGTATTTGATGATGCCTAATGCCATGATGTATGCCTAACGTGTCTTTACACTAACGATATTGTATTTATGCCTCATCTGTTTTACGGCATAAGGTGGCTGCAGGCTAATGCTATGCATAATGTGTTTTTGGCCCATGCTATAGGGATTTATGCAAACGTGACGTTGCTCAGTGCATGATTGTGGCAGAAGCTACTGGCCGTCACACCCTTGTTGCTGATGGACTGTACATTTATTCTTGGTACTTAGTGATGGTTCTGGCAGCGGCCCTATTGGCCCTGCCCTGTAAATAATTCCCCCTGTATATTGCTACCTGGTGCCAGTTGGCACAATGTGTACACCTGTGATTGCATTCTAATGTGTTCTGCATAATACATATGCTGTTTTTTCACCTAACCTGGTGTGGAGTCTCTTTTTGTAGTGTGCCTGGTGTGTCGCCTGTGTGTGCTGCGGGGATGCTTTACACAATGCTCCTGGTTTAGCCCTCCCACTCCGCACCACGCTACCCGGTTTCCAACAGACAGAATGCAAAACAATGTCATACATTCACCCCAGTACAGAGATCTGGGCCTAAATCCATTGTTTTTTTGCTCACCATGCCATTCCAGTTTGAACCCACCCATATGCAAATCAGTCTTGACCCTGCGCCCAGTGGGAACAGTCCAGCCCGAACTGCCTGGCCAGGTCCTCCCTGGACTGGAAACAAGCATCCTAGGACTGGTTTTGGAGTTTCACCCCTCATCAGCCAGGACAGCTTGACACCAGTGGCATGGAGAGCACGGTACCCACGTCTGGGCATACCTGTCCCACTCGGGGCTGACAAGTGCAAAAAGAACAATTGATGGGGAGAATGCAGAACAATATCATACATTCACCCCAGTGTAGAGATCTGGGCCTAAATTGATCATTTTTTTGCTCACCATGCCATTCCAGTTTGAACCCAGCCATATGCAAATCAGTCTTGACCCTGCGCTCAGTGGGAACAGTCCAGCCCGAACTGCCTGACCAGGTCCTACCTGGACTGGAAACAAGCATCCTAGGACCGTTTTCGGGGTTTCACCCCTCATCAGCCAGGATAGCTTGACTCCAGTGGCATGGAGAGCACGGGACCCACGTCTGGGCATACCCGTCCCACTCGGGGTGACAAGTGCAAAAAGAACAATTAATGGACAGAATGCAGAACAATGTCATACATTCACCCCAGTACAGAGATCTGGGCCTAAATCCATTGTTTTTTTGCTCACCATGCCATTCCAGGTAGAACTC
Source organism: Calotriton arnoldi (assembly GCA_963921515.1). Taxonomy (NCBI): domain Eukaryota; kingdom Metazoa; phylum Chordata; class Amphibia; order Caudata; family Salamandridae; genus Calotriton; species Calotriton arnoldi. The sequence continues at coordinate 485,061 of CAWUFW010005214.1, read as the reverse complement.
AGCCATATGCAAATCAGTCTTGACCCTGCGCCCAGTGGGAACAGTCCAGCCCGAACTGCCTGGCTTGGTCCTCCTTGGACTGGAAACAAGCATCCTAGGACCGGTTTTGGGGTTTCACCCCTCATCAGCCAGGATAGCTTGACTCCAGTGGCATGGAGAGCACTGGACCCACGGCTGGGCATACCCGTCCCACTTGGGGTGACAAGTGCAAAAAGAACAATTGATGGACAGAATGCAGAACAATGTCATACATTCACCCCAGTACAGAGATCTGGGCCTAAATCCATTGTTTTTTTGCTCACCATGCCATTCCAGTTTGAACCCAGCCATATGCAAATCAGTCTTGACCCTGCACTCAGTGGGAACAGTCCAGCCCAAACTGCCTGACCAGGTCCTACCTGGACTGGAAACAAGCATCCTAGGACCTGTTTTGGGGTTTCACCTCTCATCAGCCAGGATAGCTTGACTCCAGTGGCATGAAGAGACCGGGACCCACGTCTGGGCATACCCGTCCCACTCGGGGTGACAAGTGCAAAAAGAACAATTGATGGACAGAATGCAGAACAATGTCATACATTCACCCCAGTACAGAGATCTGGGCCTAAATCCATTGTTTTTTTGCTCACCATGCCATTCCAGGTAGATCTCAGCGATATGCAAATCAGTTTTGACCCTGCTCCCAGTGGGAACAGTCCAGCCCGAACTGCCTGGCCAGGTCCTCCTTGGACTGGAAACAAGCATCCTAGGACAGGTTTTGGGGTTTCACCCCTCATCAGCCAGGATAGCTTGACTCCAGTGGCATGGAGAGCACGGGACCCACGTCTGGGCATACCCGTCCCATTCGGGGTGACAAGTGCAAAAAGAACAATTGATGGACAGAATGCAGAACAATGTCATACATTCACCCCAGTACAGAGATCTGGGCCTAAATCCATCTTTTTTTTGCTCACCATGCCATTCCAGTTTAAACCCAGCGCTATGCAAATCAGTCTTGACCCTGCGCCCAGTGGGAACAGTCCAGCCCGAACTGCCTGGCCAGGTCCTCCCTGGACTGGAAACAAGCATCCTAGGACCGGTTTCGGGGTTTCACCCCTCATCAGCCAGGATAGCTTGACTCCAGTGGAATGGAGAGCACGGGATCCACGTCTGGGCATACCCGTCCATCGCAAATATCCCACACAATCAAAAAAATCGATTTTAGACAAATAACTTGTGTCACTAACACACCCATTTCTCAAACATGGGGTCAGAGTATCTCCACCCTGACCCCGTATGTGGGCTTTCACACAAATTTTCAGCCTCGGAAACCGTACCCAGACGATAAAATGGCACCTGCAAGTTTCAGTTCAGGTTACGTCCAGCCAATCAGAGCATTACTGATTAATCGCGAAACAGTTGTGAAATATCCGTGGCCAGAGATATATCTATAATGTTCAGCCTAAATGTCTCAAAAACTACTGGACGGATTTGCATCAAATAACAAAAAGCACAACATCTACCTTTCTGCCAAATTTGGTGTACTTCCGTCCAACAGTTTAGCCAGTATACATATATATATATATATATTAAAAAAAAAGGTTACAGGGACGTTATAGTTAGGCTCACATTTTACTCGTACAAAAGCAGAGAAATTCAGCACTTATGTTTACCTGAGCTAACAATGCGCTGCTTAGGACCTCACATATTACGTCACTCATGACATGGTCAGTGACATCACTGATGACATTTCAAATGACATCGCTTTGTATGAGTGAAATGTGAGCCTAACTATAATGTCCCTGTAACCGTTGTTTTTTTCAGGGAATTTCTAAGGTTTTTTTAATTCTATTTCCCAATTATAATGTCCCTGTAACCTTTGGTTTTTTAAGAGAATTTCTAAGATTTTTTAATTTTATTTCCAAATTGTGACTTGCAACCTTTTAGAGTTGTGTGTGAGTGAGTGTGCGAGTGTCTCAATGTTTGTGAGTGGGGGTGTGAGTGTCTGATTGGGCCTGGAAGTGGCTGCATACGAGTCTCACTGGGTGTGTGAGTGGGTGCATGAGTGTCTCAGTGGGTCTGAGTAGGTGTGTGAGTGTCTGAGTGGGTACATGAGTGGGTGTGAGGGTGTCTGAGTGGGTTTGTGAGTGCCTCCATGTGTGTGTGAGGCAATCTGTGAATGAGTGCAAGAGTGTCTAAATGGGTCTGTGAGTGGGTGATGAGCTTCTCAATGGGTGTGTGAGTGGGTGCATGATTGTCTGAGTGGGTCTGTGAGTGCCTGAGTGAGTTTGTGTGTGGGTGTGACAGTGTGTGAGTGGGTTTGCTAGTGCCTCCATGAGTGTGTCAGTCAGTCTTTGAGTGACTGGATGAGTGTCTGAGTGGGTCTGTGAGTAGGTGCATGAGTCTGTGAGTGGGTGTGTGAGGATCTGAGTGGGTATTTAAGTCAGACATAAGTCTCTGAGTAGATCTGTGAGTAGGTGCAAGGGTGTCTGACTGGGTCTCTGAGAGGGTGTGAGACTGTCTGAGTTGTTCTGTGAGTGAGTGCATGAGTGCCTGAGTGGGTACTGCTCATTCTCTTCTTTCTGCTAATTTCTAACATGTATTTTGCCTCTTTCTGCTTGTTTCTGACCTTTATTTTGCCTGTCTCTGCTCATATCTGACCTCTCTTTTGCCTCTTTCTGCTCATTTCTGCCCTCATTATGCCTCATTCTGCTAATTTCTGATATCTGTTTTGCCTCTTTATGCTCATTGCTGGCCTCTATTTTGCCTTCTTTCTGCTCATTTCTGATATCTATTTTACCTCTTTCTGCTTGTTGCTTGCGTGTATTTTGCCTCTTTCTGATCGTTTCTGATCTCTATATTGCCTCTTTCTGCTCATTGCTGGCCTTTATTCTACTTCTTTCTGCTCCGCTTCCAGTAAGTGTGAGCATTTTCACAGCTCTCGCTTGCTGAAAGTGAAGTGTTTGCTTTGACTTGGTGGTAGCTGTCAAAGCTCCCACCAAGTCACAGTAAAAAGCTATGTCCCGGGGTGGGCATGCCGGTACATAGTAGGAGCTGGTCCTGGGCGGTCCCCAGCACCATCTGTGGCTCAAGGATGGGTCTGTGTGGCCCCCCCTCTATTGCACTACTTAGCCCCAGAGAGGTGGTTGTTCCCGGGGCTGCAGGGGGAGGGCTAATGACCCTCCTTAATTTGAATGAATTACCCCAGGGAGGTGGCTGTTCCCAGGGTTGTGGGCCCAGCAGGCCTGCCCGCATGCATATTTAAGTGCCCCAGGGAGGTGGCTGTCCCTGAGCTGAGGGGGAGGGCAGCAGGGGTGTCACTCAGGCCCCTGCATTACTTTATAAACATTTTCCCCGGGAAGGTGGCGGTCCCCAGGGTGCAGTGGGTGCCACCTGGGCACCCCCGCATACATAAAAATAAATGCCATGGGGAGGTGGCGGTCCCCGGGGCTTTCATAAGCTGTAGGACCTGGCCCATTCGGGGGGTTATTTAAAAGCAAGTGTGGGCGCCCGCACATATTTTTTTTTTTTCCCCGTGAATATCGGGAGTTGAAGGCAATATTTTTTTTAAATTCTTGTAAGCTGTGGCAGGGTCCCAGGGTGAGACCAAGATAAAGGCTTGAGGGGCAGGGTATTCCTACCCCGTCCCCTTTTTTCTTTACATTTTGTTCGGGACGCAGCTTAAGCCGAGTCCCAATATGGCTGCCAACTCTTCCTGGTTGAAGTGTTGCCAGCCAAGTAGAGCTCTGCATTTCTCTGCAGAACCCAGTTATTTTTTGCAAAGTTGTCATGGCCACAGATATCACTTACTGTAGTCTCTTAAGTTTCTCAACAACTACTGAACAGTTCTGCACTAAATAACAAAATGCACAGTTTGCGAAACCAAATCAATCTTTCTGCCAAATTTGATGCAATTCCGTCCAGCGGTTCGGGCTGCAGTTATCTTTAAAGGTCCTTTTTTTTTACACCCGTTGTTCTCGGCCCCCGCTTGACAGATCACCCCAAAACATTCTAGAAGTCGCTGATTTTTTTCTAATGTCTCTTAGTTTTTAAATCTTTAAATTCCTCCAACAGCCTCTCTGCCCACTATTATGTTATGTACTAAATTGCACTGTAGACTTTGTATGCTATTGCTATTAATGCTTTCTTATTTATGATATACAACAGATTTATCGTCAGTGAAGGATTTCCTCTGAATAGTCATTCTCACTCTGTGTCATCAATAGCGGGGTACAGCTGATGAGGTAACTGTCCCTCAAGTCACAAAGGCAACACTGAGGTCATGGACAGATTTTGCTTCTGTCCACCACAAAATGTGTTAATTCTCACAGTATATATCATTCAATGTCTTGCACCATCAGTGATGGCATTTTTTCTGCTCACATGTTGACAGCTGCCTGAAAACCAGTGGACTTCACTTTCAGTGCCTGGGATGGTAGACCACTCCTATATTCTGATATTTGTAGATATTTTGCATATTGCATATGTTTGCAAAATATCGGATGAAGAAATTGCAAATTTGCCAGGGCCACAAATTTCGGCTTTTCCAATGCTTGTTTAATATGGCAAGAGTGTCAAGCAAGTGCATCAAATACTATTCTTCCCATTTGTGACACACAAATGTCTCGTCATGTTGAAAGGCAGCAGGGTCACCCAATGTACCTTCGCCACCCTTCTGCCATTCGCCACTATCATTGACAGACGCTGGACGACAAGTGAGTGAGCAGGTTTGCATGACAACACAGAATATGCTACTCTGTCCATTTGCAAAATGTAACAATTATTACCGAAACTGTGTAGGGAAAATAGAAAAAGATGTCCATTCAGTCCTGCGAGACCTTATCTCCGGTGTTTCCCTCTTTTATGAAGAAAGCATCAATTTTAAAAACCTCAACAGATCATAATAAATTGTCAGTTAACACAATTACATGCCACATGTATCATGCATTTTATCAGTCTCAAACGAATCGGGCCATTTGCAACCATTATAATGAATTTTGGCATGTATGAATTCCAATTTGCGATTCAGTAACATGTTACCGAATCGCAATTTAGAATTGTGAATACATACTGATTCAGTATTAGGAAGGGGCATGTTCAGGGCGTCCCTTCCTAACACCGAATCACAGCAGTATGCAAGAATGTTTTGTGACCAAAATTCAGTTGCAAAACATTCACATTTTAACTCATTCGCAAATGGGAAGGGGTCCTCAAGGGAACTCTTCCCCTTTGGGAATGGTAGCGAAAATGTTTTTTCAGAGCAAGCAGTGGTCCCAAGAACCACTGCCTGCTATTGAAAAATGAAAAGAAAACTTATAATTTTTCATTATGAAATGCAACTCGTTTTCTTTTTAGGAAAACGGGCTACATTAAAAAAAAATTGCTTTATTTAAAAGCAATCATGGACATAGTGGTCTGCTGACACCAGCAGACCACCATCCCCGTGATTTTAGTGATTCCTAATGGGTTGCAAATTGTGACCTACCTCATTAATATTCATGAGGCATGTTAGAAATGGGATTTCTGGTTGGCTAGGGCTTGCTCTTAAGCCAGGCAGAAACCACCACTCTAGTCAGGGCAAGGGAGTTACATGCTGAAGATAACCCCTGCTCACCCCCTTGGTAGCTTGGCACAAGCAGTCAGGCTTATCTCAGAGGCAATGTGTAAAGAGTTTGCACAACACACACACAACAGCAGCGACACACTAGGCACACTACAAAAGAAACTCCACACAAGGTTATATAAAAAAAATAGCCTTTGTATTATCATAAACACATTAGATCATAACCACACATATACACTGTGCCAACTGGCATCAGGTAGTAATTTACAGGGGATTATATACATGACCGGGCCAATCGGGCCACGGTCAGAACCATCAGAAAGCACAAGTAATGACACAACCAGTAACTACTGGTAAAATAATGAACTCAGCATTATCACATTAGGCATAAACACATTAGGCCAGTGGTTCCCCAACTTGTTCGACCCCCGGCTCCCTTGAGCTATTGGCCGTTGGCCGTGGCTCCCTATTATGTTACTTATTTTTGGCGGGTGGGGAGATGTAAGCCCAGCCTCGGGGGTACTTTCATTTTCTCCCTGAAAATAATTGGGATGAAGCCGCTTATTAGGTATTATAATCGTGGAGTCTGTGAAAGTGTGTCGATGGTAGGCTATGATATGTGTGACAGGTCATGGTAAGACCTTTTAGGTAGTACTTCCATGTAGTCATTTCACTAACAAGTGGGTTTTGAAGAACTATTGCTTTTACACCAAACTTTGCATGTATGGGTGCATACGTGCGTGGTGCTCTGTCACTAACATATGTTGCACTGTGCAACAAACTGTATTGTTTGCAAAGATGGGGGAAATGTGGCAACCCGGCTGAATAGTGTGCTGGTGCAGGTTGTATGATGAGGCATGTGAAATTCTGGAAGCATGGAATGTAGTGGTGGCAATCACAAAAGGGATCCAAGTGGAGGTGCCATGCAAATCCAACAGATAAAAATGAAAGTCCATTCTCTACTAGTGTGTCTTTCTTGGGTACTCGTAAGACTGCCAGCATGGGCACTGATACTAGAACCACAGCTAGGAGTGACAATGTTGCCTAAAAACTATCCACGACCTTGCCACCCTCTTCTCACACTTTGAAGCCATTAGATGAGCTAGCCACAATTAAAGAAGTCACATCTGCTGCTTTCCAGATTAGCATGTGAAAACAGACTGTAGAAATACCACATGAAAACAGACCACAGAAACAAACTTTACAAAAGCAGATTACACACAAACTACCAAAATCTCCATGTTATGTTAACATCTCCCACAAAAATGTATCCTTGCACCTCAAATGCATGTTGATTTTTCAGAGAAACCGGTTTATGTATGGCCCAGATTTTGCCAGAATTTATTTCTAAGACTCCGCAAAAGATATTTAAACAGATCATTTTCACATGGGACCAACACTGGTCTTTGCAGCCATGCCTCACTATGGAAAGGTTGGTAGCCCTAAAATAGGTTTCTTGAACATTCAGCATGCAGCAGCGGCGGCCCAACTAAACATCTGTTTATCTATTGAGGAATGCATGCAAGTGCATTCATAAGAGCATGTGACATCTGAACACAAAAGCAGGAAAGAGCAAAAAGCATTAGCGTTTTAATGGTTTGTGCTTATGTTATTTAATCGCCGAAACTTCAGAGAATTCTCATCTCACCAAAACACAGGTCAAAAGTGCATTGCTGTACACTGAAGGCTTCCGGTTCCCAATCTGTGTGCACGGCGCCACTTGTTAGTTTTCACGGCGCACTGGGGTGCCACGGCGCACAGATTGGGAACCACTGCATTAGGCAATCTTATTAGGCATAAACATCATAGCATGACATTTGCATTAGGGATCACATTAGGCATACATCCTAATAACCAGCAGTGCACCCTAGTAACACTAGGGAGGTGCACACATCTCCTGGGGGCCTTACGCCACACCAGGACACCAAATGACGAAGGCCAACTGGCCTTCCTCTGGGCCCAAATGCCCTCTGTCCAAAAGTCAGGGCTCTAAATTATAGGGCCTTCCCACTGGCCCTCCGGCTGCCTTGGCAGCGAAACCAATGTGCGCAATGCACTGGGGGTGGGGGAGTGTATCTCACTCCTTCCTTGCTATCAAAATAAACATGCCCCCTTTGTTGCAGCTGCCCGCGCTCTGGCGGTGCAGCTGTGAATAATCTGTACCGGCACCACAGTGCCACTCAAGCCCCTCTCACCGGGACTTGTAGAACCTAATGCCCCCATGTTGCAGAGCTGCCCGTAATCCGACGGTGCAGCTGTGGGGCCAAAAACAAGCACCAACAGTGCCTGGGGAGCCCCACCGTCCCGGGGCTGCTCTGGGAGCAATTGAAGCCTCAAATAGGCACCCGCGATGCATTGCACAGGCCCCACTCACCAGGGCTCTTCCAGGCCGGGCCCAGAAATCGGCACCACCAAGGTGCTCTGATAGCCCCCCTCACCGGGGCTCCTCTGGTGCGTAGAGCAGCGGGCACCGACAAGGCTCCCCTTCAGGCTCCCACTCACCGGGGCCTCTCTAGACTCCTCGTCGTGGTGGAGCCTTCAACTTCGGATGCACGCCGACTTTCTCCTGGCCGGACCCGGCGGCAGAGGGACGCGGAGCGAAGCCTCCGGCGGCATCGTCCCCTCCGCCTTTCCTTCTCCGGCGAGCCTGCGAGGCTCCACTTTAGGTCTGCCACGGCGGGGTAGGCTCCCGCCCACTGTCAGGCATCACTCTGCCTGTCTTCCGCCCTGAGTACTTCCAGTCTCTCTGGGTTTTAGGCTAAGCCCCCAACCAGGCACAGCCGCCTGGCTTCCAGGTCGCCGCTCGTGGTGCGGTGGCCTCTTCTGTAGTGCAAAGATGTGGGGTGGGCTCCCGCTCCGTTCCCCTTAGATCACAGGAGTATTAGGGGGGCAGCACCACTCGGCCACAGCTCCCCCCTCCTTCCTGCACCGGCCACCGAAATGCGGGGTAGGCTCCCGCTTTCCCTCCAGCAGCACAGGGGAATCCCTATGCCGGGATTCCCTCTAAATCCGTTGCAGCCCAGTGCTGCACAGCACCAACGCTCCCCTCATCCTGGAGCTTTTAGATGGGCCAAGCTGAGCAAAGAAAACAGCAGGCAGGCCAGCACGCTGGGGCTCCAAGGCCAGCAGACCCCTCAGCTGCCTAGGAGGTCAGCCAGTCCATCCCCAGCGGCGGTTCCTCCTGGCATGCCGGCAGCCTGCCGGCCGCAAGTAAACACCAGAAAGCACCCAAGAACAGCACACCTTACATGGGATCACAGCCCCAATATTTATACAGGGCTGGTCTTTGTTCTGGGGGTACTGGAGCACTTTGTTGACGTGCTTCTACTCCCTTTGTCAGGTGGGGGCTCGGTCATCAGACACACCACTGGGGGCGGAGCCAGCATTAACCCAGCCAGGCACAGACCTATTCAGGGTCAGGGGACTACTCCTCCCACTACTCCAAATGCAGATCTCCTATTCAGCCTAGCGCTGACTCACCCTGCCCTCCCTGGAGCCACAAACCTCACCAGCCACTGTCACTGCAGAGCCAGACATGCAATACACATCAGGCAGGCAGACACATAGCACACAGAAATGCCAACTTCTAAAAGTGGCATTTCTAAAATAGTGATAATAAATCTGCGCACACCATTGCGCAGCATTTATTATTACTATTCCAGACATACCAAACTTGACCACGCTGCTCCTCTCATATCAGGAATTACCACTGAAACACTTATCAGGGAATCCCCAATGCATTCCTATGAGAGGGCAGCCTCACAGCAGTGAGAAACCAAAATGGCTGTTTGTCACTACCAGGACATGTCACACACTTAAGGTACATGTCCTAACTTTTACCTACAATGCACCCTGCCCATAGGGCTAGCTAGGGCCTACCTTAGGGGTGACTGACATGCAGTAAAAGGGGGGTCACAGACGTGGCACACACTTTAGGTGTCACGTCACAGCGGCAGTAACACTGCGCGCATAGGCCCTGCATTGGCAGAGGCCTGAGACAGGATTGAAAGGCTACTTTGGTGGGTGGCGCAATCAGCGCTGCAAGCCCACCAGTAGCACTTTATTTACTGGCCCTGGGTATCTGAGATACCACTTTACAAGGGACTGACAGGTAAATTAAATACGCCAAACAGATGTAGACCAATCTTACAATGTTTACCACAGAGAGCACACGCACTTTACACTGGACAGCAGTGCCAAAGTGCCCAGAGTCCTAAAACCACCAACACCAGGTCAGAAAAAAGACGAGGAGGAAGGCAAAAAGTTCAGAGATGACCCTGCAAAAAGGGCCAAGTCCAACATGGCAGGTCAATTTGTGACCAATTAGGAAACTCATGGACTTTCATACATTAGGAATAGCTATTACCTAATTGCGATTTGCAGAAAATTGCAATTAGGTAATCCCTTTTTCCAATATTGAAATATGTGGCCCTACATGTCTACTGTTATTATAGTAATTATGGTAATTAATAAATTACTCCATTGATTTAGGTGAACGGCTAGAAATAATGAATACCAATATCTGTATCATAACACAATAGATTATTAGCTGAATCTGACCCTTTAAATTGATACATAGGTTTCAGAAAATGGTTTTATGGGGCACTGTAAAAAGCGGTTAATGTCTCTCATGTAGATTTATCATTGTATTATCCACACAAACGAAATATTTAGATCCATTTTATTAAAACCCCTGTTGGATGTAAAAATATATTGTGGGCATTGCTCTGCTAAAAGGGTTCTCTTAATCAGAATAACCAAACAGCGTGCTTCGAATATTAAAAAAGTTCTATAAAGCCAGGAGCACATAAATATCATTTAAAATAAAACAATGTTATTGTGTTAGTTGGAACGGGCTGTCCTCAAAATAAATAAAGCAAGAACACCTAGTAACATCTGTGGGGATATTTAGAAAGCTTTGATGATGTTTTATTTAATAACTGTAATCCCACAGGTTTTTCTCAGCAACATTGCTTAAGAAAAGTCCATGTTGCTGTTATGAAACGTTGAGATGTTTCTGTATACTTACTGCTTCACTGCATGTAGCTGGCTAGAACTTTATTAATCCATATGTATTTACCTTTGCCACAAGTTAAAGTACAGTGCAAATTCTCAGTCGCCTTTTTATGATTTCATTTTGTATTTCTCTTTTTATTGTTCTTTTGTAGCTCTTTGCGAAAGTTTGTGGCAATAGGATATTAGCTACCTTCTTACAGAAGTGCATAGCTTTGTTAATTTTCAGTTTCATTATGGGGAACGAATCACATTGCTGGGTCGCACATTTGCATTATTTCCGAGCTCATCTCCGTTTCACCCACCTCTAGGAAGCTGTCCTCTCCACAATGCACCCCCACCAGCAATATGGGTAGCCTCTTTCTGACAACACTAATGTTGTGCGAGGGAAGATTCTAAATCCTCTTTTCTCTCATTAACAATTTTCCGACATGGCGTAATGGTGCAATTTCAACAATAAAAAGTGTAACCCGAAATTCCCCAAATTATGCACGTTAGGTTGACGTAATATTAATTTTGCCCATGTCTAATTCAAACCATTAAAATATCATCTCCATATATGATTTAGGATGACTTACTCCTCTATCTATGTCTATCTCTTGTGTCAGCTATCATACAACAGCCTTTGGTATCCACCTTACAATCATCAACACCGATTACATTAATGAACATCTAGGCTGAAGCAATTAGGCCCTCTCCATCCCTCTGTCAGATTAGTCTGTGAACCTCTGATATTAACTTCTGCATCTCATCAGTAGTTCTTTTACCAATTTTAGTTTTTATATTGTTTTTAGTCCATAAAATGTTAAAAGAAGGGCCACAGGAATTATATGTCTTTAGTTATCTCAATTAATTTTTGGCTATATGAGTGTGTGTGTATATATATATATTCACTGAAAAAACCATAGGTTTCAGGGACGTTATAGTTACAAATTAACATTTAAAAAACCTTTGAAATTCACTGAAAAACCATAGGTTTTAGGGACAGTTATAGTTAGTTGGACATTGCACTCGTACAAAACCCGTGAAATTCCCCCGTTATAGTTAGTCCAGCTAACTATAACTCGCGCCCCGCAATGCACTGCTGATGACGTCACATATTACATCACTCATGACATGGTCAGTGACATCACTGATGACATCACTGATGACATCTCAAATGACATCACTGATGACATCACTGATGACATCATCCAGTGACTGTGTGTTTCTCTAAAGTTTAAATATTTTTAATATATATATGAAAAGACGTATTGAAGAATGAGTGGGTGTGTAAGTGTCTGTATGGATGATTTAGTAGGTGCGTGACTGACTGTATAAGTGAGTGATTTAACGTATCTTACTGAATGCATGGGTTAGTGACTAAACTGGGTGAATGTCTGTATCCGTCTGTCTGTTGCTGTGTAAGTGGCTGCATGTGTTTGTGAATAGCTACATGAGTGTCTATTTGAGTTATTGAATGCTTGTGTGAGTATCTGTATGGGTGCCTGAGTGTTTGTGTGGGAGGGGTGTGTGCGACTCTGTGCATAGATGTGTGAGTGGGTGATTCACTGGGTGGATGGTTTCAAGAGTGCATCTGTGATAGACTGTATGGGTGGGTAAGTGTGTGTAAGAGTGTGTTAGTGAGTGAATGTATGTCCCAGTGGTACATGTGTGAGTAACTACATATGTGAAAGGCAGTATATATGTGTGTTGGAGTATATAAATAGCTATAAGCGAGAGTGACTGATTGTGATAGTGGCTGTATGGATGAGTGTGTGCTTGTATCAGTGATTGTATAAGAGCGTAAGAATGTGCTAGTATTTGTATGAGTAAGTGAGCTGGTGTGTGTATAACTGTATAGGTGAGTAAATGGTAGTGTGTTGAATTATTTGCATGACTGACTAGGTGTGTGAGTACCTCTATGGATGAGTGGCGGTGTTTGAGTGTCTATATAGGAGTATGAGTGCATATGATAGTCCTGTACTGAGTGACCGTAAGTATGAGTGACTGTACGGGTGAGTGAGTGGATGTGTGCGTAGACCTAAGAATCAGTGTGTGGGTATGTAGTTATTGGTGTTGGAGTGTCTATGGTTTTGCGAATGGCATTCTTTAATTTAGAGTGGGTGTATCAAAGGTTATATTAGGGTGTGAGAAGATGCATGAAATTATCACACGGATGATGTCATCAGTGATGTCATCAGTGATGTCATTTGAGATGTCATCAGTGATGTCATCAGTGATGTCACTGACCATGTCATGAGTGATGTAATATGTGACGTCATCAGCAGTGCATTGCGGGGCGCGAGTTATAGTTAGCTGGACTAACTATAACGGGGAATTTCACGGGTTTTGTACGAGTGCAATGTCCAACTAACTATAACTGTCCCTAAAACCTATGGTTTTTTCAGTGAATTTCAAAGGTTTTTTAAATGCTAATTTGTAACTATAACGTCCCTGAAACCTATGGTTTTTTCAGTGAATTTCAAAGGTTTTTTAAATGCTAATTTGTAACTATAACATGTCTGAAACCTACGGTTTTTTCAGTGAATTTCAAAGGTTTTGTAAATGACAATTTTTAAATGTATTAATTGTTATATAAATTTTTTTAATACTGATTTACTACATTTTTAGAAACAATTTTATATAACATATTTTATTTTTAAATTACATTGTAATTACATTATACATTACATTACAAAAATACTTTCTCAGAATGAATTACTTTAGTTTAAATACTTTGCACATAGGCAATAGACTTTTAAGTACAGTAGTTACAGTTGTTGCAATGGGCAACACATTTTCAAACACAATGCAACATTCAGCTCAATGTGAATTTCTAGTTAAATGCAATTAGTTACTTTATGGATTACTTTTCTAACCACAGGACTGGATCCTAGATTCAGTCCTGGCACATCTCCTGTAAACAGTTGAGTAAAAGCGTTTTGGTTACACTCGTGATTTTTAAGGAATATTATTGTATTTTAAAAGTTGACACTTAGAAACTTTTTCTCATAGAATGACCAATGTTATCCTATGGAAGGAAATTCACTTAGGAGGTAAAAACTGTTATCGTTACTTTTTGTTACTCAGTGTTGGATCCTGGTTCCAGCACTGGTGCATCTCCTGTAAACAGTTGAAAGAATGCGTTTAAGTCATACAGGCCATTTTTAAGGAATATTTGTAGTTGTGAAAATCGACACTTTGAAACTTTTCTGCTGAAAACCAGACAATGGATTCCTATGGAAGAAAATATAAGTTACTGGTAAGTACGGTTAAAATTACTTTTCAGGGTCAGTGCTGGGCTAAAAGATGCAGCACTGGGTTCTCTCCTGATAACAGGTGAGTAAATTGGAATTCGTACTTTGGTTGATTTTAGAGGAATATTATAAAGTTCCAAAACTCCACACTTAGAAGAATTTCCAAGTGAAACCAGTCAATGTTAGCCTATGAAGGAAATTCAAGTTACCGGTAAGAACGGTTAAAATTAATTTTGAGGATCAGTACTGGGCTGAAAGATGCAGCACTGAGGTCTCTCCTGATAACAGGTGAGTAAATCAGAATTCGGATTTCGGCTGATTTTAGAGGAATATTTTAAAGTTCCAAAAATCAACACTTAGAAACTTTTTCAGCAAAAAGCAGGCAATGATATCCTATGGAAGGAAATTCAAGTTACTGGTAAGTACGGTTAAAATTACTTTTGAGGATCAGTACTGGGCTGAAAGATGCAGCACTGAGGTCTCTCCTGATAACAGGTGAGTAAATCGGAATTCGTATTTCGGCTGATTTTAGAGGAATATTTTAAAGTTCCAAAACTCCACACTTAGAAGAATTTCCAAGTGAAACCAGTCAATGTTAGCCTATGAAGGAAATTCAAGTTACCGGTAAGTACGGTTAAAATTACTTTTCAGGACCAGTACTGGGCTGAAAGATGCAGCACTGAGGTCTCTCCTGATAACAGGTGAGTAAATCGGAATTCGTATTTCGGCTGATTTTAGAGGAATATTTTAAAGTTCCAAAACTCCACACTTAGAAGAATTTCCAAGTGAAACCAGTCAATGTTAGCCTATGGAAGGAAATTCAAGTTACTGGTAAGTACGGTTAAAATTACTTTTCAGGACCAGTACTGGGCTAAAAGATACAGCACTGAGGTCTCTCCTTATAACAGGTGAGTAAATCGGAATTCGTATTTCGGCTGATTTTAGAGGAATATTTGTATGTTTCAAAAATCAACACTTAGAAACTTTTTCAGCAAAAAGAAGGCAATGATATCCTATGGAAGGAAATTCAAGTTACTGGTAAGTACGGTTAAAATTACTTTTCAGGACCAGTACTGGGCTGAAAGATGCAGCACTGAGGTCTCTCCTTATAACAGGTGAGTAAATCGGAATTCGTATTTCGGATGATTTTAGAAGAATATTTGCACAATGGTGAAGGGAGGGGGCGGGGCCTGAGGTGACATCTGTGCAAACGCGCCCCGTGGCGCGTTTTAAGTTGGGGGATTAAGTCCCCTTGAATCCTGAGGGTCCCTAGGGGCCAACTAGCCCACCAGGAACCTCCAATATGCGCCAGGGGCTGCGTTGCAGAGACGTGTAGAGAGGCCACACCCCTTTACACCTCTCTGCAACGCAGCTCTGTGGCGCTTTCTGGATGTACCTGTTGGGCTAGTTGGCCCCCAGGGACACTCAGGATTGAAGGGGATTTAATTCCCCATCTTAAAACGCGCCACGGGGCCTGTTTGCACACATGTCACCTGAAGCCCCGCCCTCCCTTCACCACTGTGCAAACGCGCCCCGTGGCGCGTTTTAAGTTTGGGGATTAAGTCCCCTTGAATCCTTTGGGTCCCCGGAGTCCAACTAGCCCACCATATACCTCCAAAAGCGCCACAGAGCTGCGTTGCAGAGAGGTGTAAAAGGGGCGTGGCCTCTGTACACCTCTCTGCAAGGCAGCTCCCTGGCGCATACTGGAGGTTCCTGGTGGGCTAGTTGGCCTCAGGGACCCCCAGTATTCAAGGGGATTGTTCTCCTTCTGCAAACGCGCCAGGGGCGCGTTTGCAGAGTGGTGAAGGAAGGGGCGGGGCCTGCGGGCCCGATCGTTTAAAAAAAAAAATTTTGTCCCCTGAAGGGGGCTGTGTGGCCCCCTTCCTTTTTTTCTCTTTGGGCCCTGGGGACCCCATCCCCCAGGGCCTTACCCCTTTTTAAATTACAAAAAAAAACGGGAGGGGGCCGCGTGGCCCCCTTCCCTGGGCCTGTATTGGCCCGGGGACCCCATCCCCCGGGGCATGGCCTCTATATTTATTATTTGGAGAGGGGCAGCGTGGCCCCCTCCTCTGGCCATTTTAAGGCCCCGGGACCCCATCCCCGGGGCCGGCCTTTCCATTTAAAAAAAAAAAAAATTCTCTTTTTGGGGAGGGGGCCGCGTGGCCCCCTCCCGGGCCACTACTTGCCCCGGGACCCCATCCCCCGGGCTGGCCCTCTCCGTTGGGGACTGTGGGGGTCCCCAATCCCCCACAGTCCCGCCGGCTCCCGCGTCCCTTGGGAGCCGGCATTGCTTTGAAACATGGGGAGCTGCTAAGATGCAGCTCCCCATGTGGAAAGCAATGTGCTTTGGATATTGGAAGAGAGAGCAGGTTTCCCTGCTCTCTCTTCCAATATCCAAAGCAGTTTGCTATGGCAGGACGGGAGCCGCGAGGCTCCCGTCCTGCCATAGCAAACTACAGTGTCCCGGGGTAGGCACCCTGGGACACTGCAGGAGCCGGCCCTGGGGGTGGTGGTCCCCAGGGCCATCAAGGGCTCCAGGAGGGGGCGCGCGGCCCCCTCCCATTCAGTACACAGCCACGGGGAGGTGGTGGTCCCCGGGCTCTGGGGGTCCGTAACGGACCCCCATATTAAAATGTTTAGTGCCCCGGGAGGTGGCGGTCCCGGGCGTGTGGGGGCTGGAGCCCCCACACAGGTTTTATAATGTATAAAAAAGCCCCGGGAGGTGGTGGTCCCGGGGCTGCGGAGGGCTCAGAGCCCTCCCGCACCATTTTTAAAAAGCCCCGGGGGTGGCGGGCCCCGGGCTTGGGGGCCCTTGAGGCCCCCACACATTAAATTATCCCCCCCACCATGCCCCCGGGACTTGGCCCACCCGGGGGCCAATTAACATCGAGCGCGGGAGCCCGTGCTTCGATTTTTTTTTTTTCGGCAGGATTCGCGCACCCTGAGTGCATCCTGCCGATTTTTTTAAAAAATGTTTTTATTTTTTTTTGCCCAGGGGGTCCTTGTGGGACCCCCTGAGCAAACCTAGGGGGTCAGGGTGTTTCTACCCTGCTCCCTTTGTGCGCTTTGCGCACTTAGTTTCTGTCCCTCGGTTCTACCGAGGGATAAAATGGCTGCCAACATTTCCTGAATCGGAATGTTGACAGCCAATTAACATGCAGCTCGTGATCGGGACGGTGCGCGCAGGGTGCGCTGAGGGTACGCGGACCCTACTCGGCCATAGATATCACTAACTTTTTACTTTTCATTTTCTCAGCAACTACTGAACGGATTTACACCATTTAACAAAAGGGTTCTTTCTGAACCAAGAACTACCTGTTTGCCAAATTTGGTGTAATTCCGTTCAGCAGTTCGGGCTGTAGCCGTGTCTAAAGTTTCCTATGGAAAAATGCATGGGGAAAACGCGTTTTGGGACCCCCTTTTTCTCGGCCCCTCTTGACGAATCCCCCGAGACTTTCAGGGTAGGAGCGGACCGGAGCGGGCCACAAAGTTTGAAAATTTTGCGAAGATACGTCAACCGGCAAGAGAGTTATTTCAAATAGAATGTCGCGGATTTCCTATGGATAATAGGTTGTAACTATAACTATCTACTGGCGACCGCCAGTAGATAATATGTGTATATATAAATATATACCCACCAAATCCTCTAGATACGGCCCAATCTCTCAAATCGACGCCGAATAAACCACAGTGCCGCAGCTCAAATGTGAAGACGTGTTTATTGACTCGCAACACAAATCCCAACGCGTTTCAGAGCTTCGCGCTCCTTGCTCCAGTGAGCAAGGAGCGCGAACGTCTTCACATTTGAGCTGCGGCACTGTGGTTTATTCCGCGTCAATTTGAGAGATTGGGCCGTATCTACAGGATTTGGAGGATATTTGGGGTTTCGCCACCCTGCCATGAGCTCTCCGTAAAAGTGGCTTGGGCGAAAGGCGGAACTTTGGCTGTTGGATATAAATATATACATATACATATATATTACATATCTATCTATCTATCTATCTATCTATCTATCTGTCTATCTGTCTATCTGTCTATCTATCTATCTATCTATCTATCTATCGATCAATGGATCTATCTATCTATCTATCTATCTATCTATATTTATATAATATCTAAAATCAGGAACAGGGGATATTAGAAGTAAACTGAGAGCTTGGGAGAAGAATAAAAGAGTAGAACAAACAATGGTGGGAACACAAGTCCCGTACAAAATATCTGGAAGTTGGGTGCGCCTCCAGGACTACGAATTTTGTTGGCTCCTAGTTTTGAAAACCCAAATCCAGAAATGCTACTGGAATGGGCAGAAAGCAATTTAGAAGCCTCTACCAGTTTAATCGCATTTTAGTTAAATATGCAGAAATTGACCGGATAGAAGTACAAAAACAGATTGAAGAACTGGAAGTGTTTTTTAGCACAGATCCTCAACAGGAACTAATTGACAAATTCAAAACATAAGCCATACAAAGTCTTAAAAAGCATGAGGAGAGTAATAAAGCCCATTAGGCGCAGAAATGTATGCGAGACAGAACTGATTACAACAAGGCCAGAATTTTACCTTCGCTGGGAGATTTGATAACCTAAAGCGACAGAGTTTGGCCAATACTTACAGAACTAGACAGGAAAAAGATACAACAGACACTGAAACAGAGCTCAGTTCGGACTTGAACACAGACAATGAATCCAACAAACAAGAAGGCCCAAGAGATAATTTAGGCGCAATAGCAACTATAATCGAAGAATTGGATTTTTTACGGCAGGACCACCGCCAAATCCTACACCCATGAAATCCAAAACCCAGAGGTGCAAAAGGCGGCGAGTCAAACAAAAACAGAAGCCACAGGAACAAAATCCAAAACAATAGACCTGGCGGAGAAAACAACAGATATAGCTACAGGGCAAACAATAGTAAATCTTACACCACTTGTATTAAAGAAAGCTGAACTGCAAATGCTGGCCTTAGGTCTTTCTTTTTGTCCGGAAACCACATGTCATTATGGACAGACACGCACAGACATATTCAAATTCATCTGAAAGTTAAATTTAACATATTCCATGCCACACGACAACCTAAAAATATTCTGCCAAGAACAACAGGGACTATACCAACCCACCAAAAATGACTATCGTTATCAGACATGAATTTATTAAAGGCACTATGGGCCTTACAAAATGAACATCTAGGTCTAGATGCACCGATTGTTGAACAAGAACTAGCTGCTCAGGAGGAACTCCAGATATGGCGTGAAGCAGAATAACCTTTTAAGCAGACATCAAAATTTTTACCCATTAGTCCACATGATGGCATTGATGTATTTACTGATTTGTTAACCAAGGATATCAAGCAAATGGGCATTTCCTGCTCTCGCTTGCTGAAAGCAGAGTGTTTGCTATGGCTTGGCAGGAGTGGTGCTCCCCCCAAGCCATAGCAAACTGCAATGTTCGGGGGTGGGCACTTTGCGACATTGCTGGAGGCGGCCTTGGGGGTGATTGGTCCTTAGGGCCATGTATGGGTCCAGGAGGGGGGTCGCACAGTCCTCCTCCTTTCTACTTTTAGGGTCTGCCCCGGGGAGGTGGCAGTCCCAAGGGCCAAGAACGGGCAAGGAGAAGGGGCCATGCGGATCCTCTCCCATTTATATTATTATATTATTATATTATTATTTTAGAGTTTGGCCCCGGGAAGGTGGTGGGCCCCGGGGGTCCATGAGGTCCTCACAACTCAAATATAACAAGCCACGGGGAGGTGGTGGGCCCCAGGACAGGGGGGTCCATGAGGCCACCCAATATTATTGTTATTAGCCTGGGTAAGAGGTGATCCCTGGGGCAGAGGGAGGTCCATGAGGCCCCCCACATTATTGGAATTAGCCCTGGGGAGGTAGCGGTCCCCGGGGCTGCGGGCAGGCCCAGTGGGCCCACCCGCATACATAATTAAAAGTTCCCCAGGGAGGTGGCGGTCCCAGTGCTTTGATAAGCCCTAGAAGGGGACCCCATGCGCCCACTCCTATTTTTATCATATGCCCCCGGGACCTGGAACACCCGGGGGTTATTCAAAAGCAAGCTCAGTAGCCCGCGCCTGCTTTTTTTAAAAAAATGCTGTGGATTCGCGGATCCACCCACGAGTCCTCATCAAAATTTAAAATAAATGCTTTTTACAATTTGCGGGGTCCCTGTGGGACCTCCCCACCATATCTGGGGGGTCAGGGTATTCGTACCTTGTCCCCTTTTCTTTATTTGTTACTGTTTTTCTGGGACTTGGCTTCAAGCCGAGTCCCAAGTTGACTGACAACACTTCCTGGTTGAAGTGTTGGCAGCCAATCAAATTTTAGTAGGATCCGTGAGTCTACTGCAAGGACTCGCATCCCCAGATATCTATATTTTTTTAAGTTAGATATCTCAAAAATTACTGAATGGATTTACACCTAATCACAAAAAGCACCCTTTCTGGACCAACAACTAGCTTTCTGCCAAATTTGGTGTAATTCCGTTCATCAGTTCGGGCTATAGTCGTGTTGAAAAATGAAAAATCCCCATAGATATAACATTAGGAAAATGCGTTTTGGGACCCCTTTTTTTTGGCCCCCACTTGGGTCCTTGGGGCCCAACTACCCCCCTGTTACCTCCAGTAAGTCCCACACAGAGGGAATTCTGAGACATGCCCCCAATCTCCACCACTCTGCAAACGCGCCTCCTGATGCACTACTAGTAGGGGGATGAATTCCCCTCGGATATTGAGGGTCCTTGGGGGCCAACTACCCCTCCTGTTACCGCCAGCAAGTCCCACACAGTGGGTTTGCTGAGAGGTTTTTGGTGGCAACACCACATTTCTCCACCACTCTGCAAACGCACCTCCTGATGAACGACTAATTGGGGGATGAAGTCCCCTTGCCTCTTGAGTGTCCTTGGGGGCCAACTACCCCATTTGTTACCTCCAGTAAGACCCACACAGCTGGATTACTGCGAGGTCGACAGAGGCCACACCCCCTTTCTCCACCACTCTGCAAACACGCCTTCTGGCGCACTGGTGGGTAGGGAATGAAGTCCCTTTGGCTGCTGAGAGTCCTTAGGGGCCAACAAGACCTCCTATTACCTCCAGGGACCCCATCCCCCGGGGCCAGGCCTTCATTTTTTTTTTTTAATGGGGAGGGGGGCCAGCGGGCCTGGCCAGCTCATTGTGGACCACAAGGGGAGTCTCAAAGCCCCCATGGTCCCTGTCGGCTCCCCGCCTCCTGCGGGAGCCGGCATTGCTTATGGACAGATGGAGCTGCAAGCATGCAGCTCCCTCTGTCCAAAAGCAATTCTGCTCTGCTTCATGGAAGTGGGAGCATTTATAATGCTCTCGCTTCCACAAACCAGAGCAGTGTTTGCTATGGCCTGGTGGGAGCAGTGCTAGTAAGCGAGAGCAGAAAATGCTCTTGCTTACTAGAAGCAGAGCAGAATTACTTTTACACACAGGGAGCTGCATCTTAACAGCTCCCTATGTGTACAAGCAATGCCGGGTCCCGTAGGAGGCAGGGAGCCGGCAGGAACCCCCGGGGCCTTGGGGCTCCCCCCACAGTCCCCAACTTTTAAAAAGTGGGTGACCTGGGTGGGACCAGGGCACCCACACTACAGGCCGGGACCCATGGGGATGGGGAACCTGGGGCTGAAGCAGACCAGAAGGGGGGCGCTCAGTCCCCCTCCATTTAAATAACAAGCATTTGCAATGCAATAAGTGTCCCATTTGCGAGACTTAGACCAATTGTAAATTGTAATTGCATTTATATAGCGCTTACTACCTTTGAAGAGACATTGAAGCGCTTTTCGGTGAGGTACTGCATTTAATCTCAAATGATATACTTTACTTGTAAGTGAGACTGCAGCAGTCTGTCTTCTTTTTTATTATCTCAGAGGACATCTGGATGGAGACAGTAGTACTGCAGCCTAGTGCTTGAATTTCATGCCGGTAACAACATCAGTTACCAAGGAGTGGAACTACAGAAGTCTTTCTTCTCTGCTTATTCTGTGTGAACGTGTCAAGTTGCTGACAATGCACCAGCCTTGCAACTCAGTTTAATGTCAGTGAGCATTCGTTACTAGTGAATTGAAATTTTCGATCCTTCCTCTCTTAGAGGATTGTTGGTTGCCGACTGTATTTGTTGTGTTATCTGAGGTCACCAGAAATACTGATAGTATATTTCATGATGTCATAGGCGATGCTGATATTACATTTTGTGATGTCATCCGTGATGTTGTGCTAAGCAGTGCATTAAACGGGCAGGTACTGTGGGGTACTGAGTCTCTGCACTCCTTAAATTTGAAAGGAAGAGTACCTGAACTTCTCAGCACTACTGCAATACATTTAATGGGAGAGTAGCGTCATTTCTCAGTAACAAGCAGGCACTCTTAAAGAGTGAGGACGTGCGATTCTATATTTCCATTTAAAGCATTGGTGCTAAGGAATATGAGTCGTTACTACGCAAACCAATACTTCGCATGCTTTTAGTACGAAGTTTTAACTTCGCAAATACCATTACAACGCAAGTTTTTAATGCGCATGCTTTTATTTCGCAACTGCATAGAAATGTAATAAAAATGCTTTTACTTCGCAGTAAAATATAACGCATACAACTGCAACGCATTTTTGGCTCGTTTTAATTATAAATCAATTGAAATAGTAACCTATCCCCTGGGACGGGATGCCAGGGAAATAGGGGTTTTGGGTGGGGGAGTGTTTTAAAATTTGGTTATTAAATTATTACTCGGGTATTCATTTTAATACCCGAGTATTTTTTTAAATACTCATGTATTTCAATTATTACTCTTTTAAATATTTGAGACATCCTTTTAATAAACTATACGTTAGAAAATAAAACAACAGGTTATTTTTTCATAATTAATTCAGAGTTCACAAAACAAACATACAACGTATATATTAGTGTGAAAACAATTGAATATTGCTTTATGATATGTATACATATTCTTCACAATCATAATTCTACAAGCATATTGACATAACATAACATGTGTATTTGTAAAGCGCATGTATCACCCAAGGGTCTCAAGGTGCTGAATAACAGATGTATATTGTTACCCGCCTAAATGGTACTCATTTTATTGACCTCAGATGGATGAAGGGCGGAGTGGACCCGCCGGGATTAGAACCTGTGACCATGAGGTCGAACACAGGCTCCTACAGTGGATGCATTAGTCCACTGCGCCACCAGACCCAGCTATTAAGATAAGCAAGTCCTTCCACTATTTCTACACAACCTCATTACCTAATAAGATCGCAAAATGGCTGACATTCCACAAGACAACGGAAAAAAAGATGTGATTTTAAACACAAAAATAAAATTCTACGTTTAGTTATCAAATTATTTGCATTTATATCCGGTTTTCGAAACTTATTTACTTTTATTTAAGGACTACTCCACCAAAACATATATAAGCAGCCGTCCACCATTTTGAGTTCAGTTGACTACTGTCTTTCACAGTGTCGACACGCATTTTTGAGGCGAGTGCGACATCGAGACGTTTGACAGTTAAACAGTGCCATCATCAGGCAAAAGTAAGTAACACCTAAATAAATAAATGAAAGACATTTTGTTAACTCGCTTGTTTTAAAAATGATAATAATTAAATTATTATGATTCATATTTAACCTGAGTTTGTCTGTAAAATCCGATATGAGTTTTGGGTGGGGAGTAAATAAAAATTTTGTTATTTAGTACTCGGGTATTTTTAAAAAAAGCAAAATATTTTCAATTGATCCCATCATGCCAATCCTTGAATATGCATATAAGCAAACCATAATAAAATTGCAAGTTTATGTAAAACTCACACTACACAAGGGATGGGATGCAAGGCAAATAGCAGAATTGGTAGCACATCTATAATTAAAAGCGTTTATTATAATTAATACTCGGGTATTTTTTTATAATACCATGGTATTATTTTTGAATTTCTCACAGGGGTAGTGGAGAATTGAAACTGCGGTATGGTGTTGTGAAGGTAGAGTTGTGGTGGGGAGGGGGGGTTCAAAAAAGGAATTACATTCCCGATATGTGTTGGGCACTGCTAAAGTGCTCGTTGTAGGAAGCACTCAAAAATATTTTTTTAAAAACCAGCATGCGATAAAAAATGGGAATATGATGCATGGTAGAGGGGAGTTTTAATTTTTAAACCTAATCATCAAGGTTTGATCCCCTATTATAAAGCAGGATGGTGGGGGATGTCAAAGTTACAATTCGATTTACAACTTTTGTTTAAATCAGTCAAATTGCAAATTAGTTGTGGGGATTTTAAAAGAACTAATTTTTTGTGGTCAGATGTTGTCAAAAGTGAACTTTCTGGATGCTGGCCACCGGTTGGTGGGCAGAGGGGGGAATGCAGCAAAGTCAATATAATTAACTTTTTGGATGTTTGTCAGTGTTAAACCGCATGATGCTGATTTGGGAAAACATTTCTAAATTTAATGCAACATGTTTTGAAAAGTGGGAATAGGCAGGATGGAGATGCGGATCAAATAATCTGTACCACAAATGAAACGTGATTGGAAAATGAAAATTGCCGAATGCTGTTGTTTAGCATATTTTTAAGTTAAATCCAATCTGATTTGATACTTTTATTGTTAGATAAACTCAATAAATTTTTTACATTTTCACCATCTCCACAGATCAGCTTGAAAAGAGGTTTGTCTAATTTCTGCTGAGCAGAACCTGTCTGAAAATTTGTTCTACAAAATCGATCCACACACAAGGTAATCTGACTCTCATTTTTAATTAAACAAGTTTTAAAATGGCATCTTGGCTATATATTAACTTTTTTTTAAATCTTCAAAATCTCATTTCATGATATTTTCCTCACACGAAGTAGACACGCCTCATTTCGTAATACAAGAAGCAGAAACAAAAATAGTGGTAAATAAACTCTTTTTAAATATCTTTTTAAACTTTATCATGAAAGAATCTTCAAATTCTAAATGCTTTAGACTTAAATCAGGAAAGTAGTTCCTAGATTTTTAAAGCACCAATAATTTAAATGTATAATAGTAAAGAAACTCAATCAAGCAAAAAAAAGAAAAAGGGTGGATCCCTTTTTTTTATATTGGATAGTGTATACTGGTAATCTGTTTTTATCTTTTATTTTTTGAACTTTTAAAAATCTAACAAATCAATATACTCGAAAACATTTTTTTAAATTATTTTCACATTTTTTCAGCCTTATCGCTTGACACCAATTGGACAGAAATCAATTTGAATCTCGATAAAAGCAAACACGAATAAAGGTAATTTAACACTTTTATAATTTTTTTTATGTTTCTCATGCTACTATTTTCAAATCGAATAAACATTTTAAGGAAAAATGTCTAGTACGTCAAATTACGATAAATGTGGAAAGTAAGTCTTTTTCGAAAACATAACCACTCACAATCAAGCATAAAAATTTAAAATTGTGAATACATAAAATCAATTTTAACAAAAAATGGTAGTGTGTTTGCACAAATAAAATTCTGACCCCGACATGGTGGAGGGACCAAAAAAATAATATTCCAACTTGAAAAGCTGTATGCC
The DNA here is from genome assembly GCA_963921515.1 of Calotriton arnoldi. NCBI lineage: Eukaryota > Metazoa > Chordata > Amphibia > Caudata > Salamandridae > Calotriton > Calotriton arnoldi. Next base: position 459,718 of record CAWUFW010005214.1, on the reverse strand, counting down.
AATTGAAAAGTACTGGTTGCTTGAGGGTGTTAGAATTACTAATCAAACTACAACAGGTTTTGGACAGAGGGAAAGTGCAGGATGGAGTAAGGGGTTAAAATTACTATTCAAAATCCACCATGTGTTGTTCACAGGGAAAGTGCTGGATGGTGGAGGGTGTAAAAATAACTATTCCAACTCCAACAGTTGTTGTCCACAGTGAAAATGCTGGATGGTGGAGTGGCTAAAAATTACTTTTGCTAATCCAACAGTTTTTGGAAACAGGGAAAGTGGTGGATGGTGGAGTAGGTTAAAATTACTCTTAAAACTCCAACAGGTGTTGTGCAGAGGGAAATTGCTTGATGGTGAAAGTGCCTAAAATTACTATTGCAACTCCAACAGGTGTTCCTCACAGGGAAAGTGCAGGTTGGTGGAGGGGTTAAAATTACTAATCCAACTCGAACAGGTGTGAGCCACAGGGAAATTGCTGGATGGTGGAGTGGCTTAAAATTAATATTGCAAATCCAACGGGTTTGGCAAACAGGGAAAGTGCTGGATGGTGGATTTCATTAAAATTACTATTCAAACTCCATCAGCAGTTTGACAGAGGAAAAGTGCTGGATGGTGGAAGGGAATAAAATTACTATTATAACTCAAAATGGTGTTGCTCACAGGGAAAGAGCTGGATGGTTGAGGGGCTTTAAATTACTAATAAAACTCAAAGAGGTGTTGGCACATGAAAAGTGCTGGATGGTGGAGTGGCAAAAAATTACTATTGCTAAACCAACAGGTTTTTGAAACAGGGAAAGTGCGGGATGGTGGAGTTGTTTAAAATTACTATTCCAAATCCAACAGGTGTTGGACAGAGGGTAAGAGCAGGAGGGAGGAAGGGCATAAAATGTATATTCTAACTCCAACATGTATTGCTCTCAGGGAAAGTTCAGAATGGTGGTGGGGGTTAAAATTACTATTCCAATTCAAAAACGTGTTGGACAGTGAGAAAATGCTGGATGGTAGCTTAGCATACAATTAATATTCAAACTCCAACATGAGTTGCTCACATGGAAATTGCAGGATCGTGGACTATGTTAAAATTGCTATTCTAACTCCAAAATGTGTTGCACCGAGGGAAAGTGCTGGATGGTGGAGTTGATTAACAGGTGTTTAACAGAGGGAAAGTGGTGGATGATTGAAGGGCATAAAAAAACTATTCCAACTATTCCAACTCCAACAGGTGTTGCTCACAGGGAAAGTGCTGGATGGTGGAGGGGTTAAAATTACTATTCCAACTCCAAAAGGTGTTTGACAGTGGGAAAGAGCAGGATGGTGGATGAACAAATAATTTATATTCAAACACCAACAGGTGTTGTTCACAGGGAAATTGCTAGATGGTGGAGGGGGTAAAAATTTCTATTCAAACACAAACAGGTGTAAGGCACAGTGTAAGTGCTGGATGGTGGAGTGAGTAAAAATTACAATTACAAGTCCATCAGGTCTTGGCAACTGTGAATTTGCTGGATGGTGGAGTGTGTATAATACAGGCCAGTCGTTGTGCTCACAAATACTATTCAATCACCATAAGTTAATTGTTCTTTGGGGTTAGTCGTTTTCAGAACTTTTTTGATAAAATACTATTTTAACATAATCCAAAATTTTACGCAAATACTATTAACCAAACAACTATTCTCTTTTGTCAGAACATAATCAGCAAAACAATTCTCCATTTCCCAAAGGAAGCATCTTTGAAAAGTAATTAAGCAACGCTACGTATTAATCTTCTTCAAAAAAGCCTAGAGAAAGAACCATAAGGTAAGCTTACAAATTTGATAAATACCTTGAATTTTAAAAGCATGATTCTTTTCCTGAATTGCAAAAGGAGAAATAAACTTAAGTTAACCCTTTACACTCTGCATGCTTTTTTAAAATATAGTAGATCTCAATAGACTTGTGCCTTTACCTTTTCCTTACAGAATTGTTTTATTTTCACCTTTTTTTAATCACAATCTTTTTATTTTTTACAGATTATGGCAGAGAGAAATCTTGCTAAGTATCTTAAGTCCCGGAGAGGCAACAGACTTCTGCAACACCGTGGATACGTTTACTGTAAGGAGAGACATACTGAGCCGAGGTGTCATTGGAGGTGTGTTCAATTTCAACCTTCCCATTGCAGAGGCAGAGCGGTTACTCTTGGTGACACTGTAGTTAGAAGCACAGAGCATAACCACTCTGCCTCTGCAATGGAGATCGAAGTGAGGGAAAATATAAATGAAATGAAAGAAATTGCAAGCACCTCCCATGAAACCTGTGGCTCAGTATTAAGGGAGGTTTCCCAACACATTCCAGCTCATGTAGCAAGTTCAATGCCTTCAATACACAATTTACGCCGAATTATTCAGCGTAAAAAACAGGCAAGTAACCCCCAACGTGTTACACCCCAATCTTTCTCTGACATCACCATTCCGCCTGAGCTTTCCATAACTGTCACTAACGAACCCTTTATTTTGCATGATAACAAAAACCCTCTTAAAAGGATCCTTATCTTTAGCACACCCCGTAATCTTGCTAAGTTAGAGAATAGTGATATTTGGATGATGGATGGGACCTTTAAATCCACGCCCCATCCATTCACTCAAATATACACGATTCATGCATACATTAATAATACAGTAGTCCCCTTAGTGTACAGTTTACTGCCTGATAAACATACTTCAATGTACACTGAATTTTTGACAGTGGTTAAATCCCAAACTTTACACAAAAGTCCTCGAAAAGTGATAATTGATTTTGAATTACCAATGATTAATACAATTTCCAAATTGTACATGGATACCCAAATTCAAGGATGTTTTTTTCACTTTTCACAGGCGTTTTGGCGTAGAATTCAAAAACCATCCTTAGTTGAAGAATTTATATCGGACAGTAAACTACAATTTGAACTTAAAAAACTAACTGCACTTTGTTTTTTTCCTCTTGACAGTGTAGATGAGTACTACACATCTATTACTGATTCGGACTTTTTTACTGAAAATGAAGAAAAATTGACACCCCTTTTAAATTATTTCGAAGACACATGGATTGGCCATCTAAGTAGGTCTGGTCGCAGGAGGAAGCCACGTTTCCATGTGAAGTGGTGGAACTGCTACACGACCTGCTTAGAGGGAGGAGCTAAAACAAATAATGCCATTGAGGGTTGACATAACTCCTTCAACAAATCAATAGGAAAACCACAACCTAACTTTTATCATTTTTTGGAAATTTTGAGGAAGGAGCAAAGTTTCCAAGAAATGAGAATTTCGCAATCATTAACAGGTAGCCTGAACCCACAAATATCTAAAAAAACAAAGGAAATGTCTGAGAGACTATTGGGTGTTATTCAACAATTTTCGTTGATGGTGGCTTCTGACTACCTTCATAATCTTGCACACATCCTCCATTATTAATCTATACTAACACCACTAATAGGTTTACTTGCCTGTTTTTTCCATCAAACACACTTTTTGGATTGGCTTTTTAAAAAATAAATGTTTTTAATCTTATTCAATAGTCCGGGTTCCTTACCTTTTGCAGTCTTCTTTTTTGATTCTATGTATTTTTATCCTCTTTTCCTCAAAGAAACTCTGCTTTTGGCCCAACAAGTAATTCAAGGCCCGTTTTGTTTCTCAAAGCTAAAAGGACACAGTTTATCAGAATCTTAAATTGCAAAACCCAACGAATAGGGTGCAATCAAGAAATCTGAACATCCTCCCTAAAAAACGCAACCCTAGAAACAAATCCGGAAAATGTTTTTTTCTAAAAAAACGCAACAAGTAATCCAGCGTTGCAATCCTCTCTTTTAACGATCTTCAAAGCAATGTCATCCATAATTTGCAAAATTTTGATTTAAAGTCACCCTCAAAAACAAATATTTTTCAAAAGCATGATTACATGACCAGGCAAGAGCAATTTTTAATTTTTAAACAAAAACTGTGTCCTTGAAAAAATAAAACCATTCCACTTTACTCCTTCTTCTTCAAACGCCATTCTGCAATCCAAAGACATCCTGACACTGTACTTTTAAAATATTTTTTTAATTTTTTTTTCCAAATCAATAGACCTGACTTCTGCCTTGAACTTGCTACTTGTGTAGGAATTTTTTTTTTTAAAGTATCATTAAAATGTTTACCATATACACGATGCAAAATGTAGAAACCACCCTCCTCTCTCCTTACAGTAAACTGTCCTTCAACTATCTATTATTAAGAATTTTGAACTCTTCTTACTTGTTCGACTGACTTCAAAGCTTGTCTTCCTTCGTGCGTGGATCCTCCGAGTGACGTTAAAAGCATCATGCCTCTGCATAATGGATTACCCTTTAAAATGAAAATGGTCAATTAATGTACATAGTAAACAATTTTTAACCGTGTAAATAAACAATAATTTTCTATTAAAAAAGTACCACTTTTTCTAATGAAAAGATTTCAGTTGATTACAATTCTTTTTCAAGCTGTTTTTTTAAAATAATTTTATATTTTACTTTCATTTTTAAATATTTTACGAATGTATAAATGTGTTATTTCATTATTCGAGCACAGACACCATTGTTTGTCCATGTAAATACGTTTTATTTATACTATTTAAATGTTATTACAAATACAATTAAAACGTTAAATAAATGCTTGCCATTTTCTTCTATACTTTGTTATTTCCAAAAACCAATAAAAATATTTTAAACCCTATTTATCTGTCTTTTTTTTAAATTCTCTGGTATGTAAATAAATATCTGAGTTTGTTATATTTGTTTAAATTCTTATAATATTTTTCATTATTTAAAAATATCTAAAGTGACTAATATTTTCCATTCTCGGATTCAACTATATTCTATGATCATTATAAATACCCTGTTTTATTCTATATATCACCCTCCTATTTCCTTGCTCTATAATATTTCTCTTCGCCTTTTTTTTTTTAACTTACCTTTACGAATATCTACCATGCTTTATTAAAACTACCCCTTTCCTTCTTCTGCTGCACTAGGTCTATGAATATCACTCCAAAAATCGAATTTGAGCATTGTCCCGAATTCGCATAATTCTTTTTTAAGGGTGTCTCTTTCTTATGTCCTCTTACACATACTAACATAATCACTTCATTTCTCGTGTTTCGTTAACTTTTTTTTTTTAAGTATAACTAGAGCAAAAGTCCCGACTTCGTCCTTCTTCTTGCTACCTTTCTTGGTTTACTTTTTTTTTTTCCATTTACAAATATGTTACTTTTCTACTCCTCACTAATCCAAATATCCTCCCTCCACTCTCATTCTATTAAGAAGTACCTGGACAAACAAATAACGTAATCATTTTAAAGGTCTTACCTGTACAGCGGTCTTCTATGCTTTTCGTCCATAGCGCGTCGATCCTCCAAATGACGTTCTTACGTTCTTGCGTCTACGTTCATCATTTTCCTAAAAATAGAAAAAGGACAATTGTGTCATTTCAAACCATTGACAAACCATGGGAAAATACAATTTTAATTACACACAATGTTATTTTGGCATTTCATAATATAATTTTAAACATTTCTGTTAATGTGTCTTTTTTTCACCATTTATCGTAGTTAATTTTTCTTTCCGCTTACACTCTGCACTTTTAATTTAATATTCCATTCACTTTTTTCCCTCTTTTTTAACATTGTTCTTAATTCTAAATCAAATCTTTATCTGTTGATGATGGCAGTTCAATGCCTTCACAGTCCCTACCCAGCATGTTTTAAACTGATCTCAACTTGTACCAGGAAACCCTCTATTCATCACCAGTTTATTCGCATATTGAACATACTGCTCTTGCGGATACGTGCACCTTTGATAATTTAATTTCAATAATACCCATCTACCATATATTTATTTTGCAGACATGTAAAGTATAAGAAAACCCTTAGTGAGCATACTTGTAAACTGCATACTGCTCGCCGGTCACTACTGCAGGTGCATTTACCTAGTGTGCTATAAGTACGCACCATAACCACAACTCCGTCACCGACCTACGGACCACAGAGACACGACTATGGCCTTCCTCTTGTTACCTTTCTTGGTTTTCTTTTTCTTTTTCTCTTTAAAATATCTTTGTTTTATTTTCGGCGCTAATGAGAATAACCAACGTCATCTCACATCACATTAGACAGTTCATCGAATAACGTAATTAATTATTTTTTAAATTTTCTTACCTGTACAGCTATCTTGCACGCTTCTCTTCCTCATTTTCCCGAACCTCCTTATGATGCGTATACGTTGCGTAGTAACGGTATTTGCGTAGTAGATGCATGCGTAGTTAAAGCATGCGTAGTAATGGTACCAGCGAAGTAAAAGATGCATACAAATGGTAATTCGAAGTAGTGGCCGCGTAGTAATGGTAGTTTACTGTGCTGAGTCATGGGTTGTGCATTGAGAACTCTTTTTAACTCATCCCAAGTTCATCAACATTGAAAATGATGTGTCCTCCTCCGACTCACATGCAAAATGTCCATTAAATGTGCAAGCCAACAGAGCACAATATCATGCAACTGAGTCTGCAGACCTGTTTGCCATGGAAATGCCATTTCCATGTTGATGGGCTGCACATTTAACAACAGCAATCTCTGCAGGCAATTGTAGAGCATCCAATAGATATCTCACCTGCTCTCCATTTCTAATGGGAGTGCCTGAAAAAGTCATGAAAACTCTTTGTGACCATAATTGCTCAAAATCTTCGACAACGCCAAAGCCATACTGACTAACCATAAATATAGTGACTCTCATTTGAGCAGTTAAACTGCATGCTCTGGTAAGGGCAATCAATTCAGCAAATTGTGCTGATGTAATTCCTTGAAGCCATGAAGCTTCGACAGCATCAGTTATTGTGCATAACGTGTAAGCTGCTCTCAGAATACCATAATTATTTCTCAGGCACAAACCATTCACCAAAATTACATGGTCTGGCTCAATCAGTGTTCATCCTTAATGTCAGGACATAGCTTTGTGCATAAATACTTGACATCTAGGCAATCATGTTCAACTTCATCACAAACAGTAGCATTTATAGGCAACAGGGTTGATGGATTCAAAATATGACAGTGTTTCAAAACCATATCATCAGAGGATAAGATCCTTTTCTCATATTTTGTGAGTCTGCTATGGGTCATATATTGAGTCTTTGTGTCAACAGACAGTCTATAGAGTGTGGGGCAATTACAGTTAAAGGTATACCATCACTATGCCCTCACTCTTTTACAGACTAGTGCTCACCACAACAACTGCTTTAAGGCCACCAGGCAGACCTGCGGCAGCAGGGTCAGCGGTGGTCGAGAAGTAAGCCACAGGTTTCCCAGCATCACCATGCATTTGAGTTAGCACTGAGAGAGTGCAACCCTCCCACTCACTGCAAAATAGTCTGAATGCTCTACTGTAATCTGGAATTCCTAGTGTGGGAAACAACAAAGTTTTTCTTTCAGCTCTAGGAAGGCTATCAAGCAATCCCTGTCCCAAGGTAGTGGATCAGACACATCTTTGTATGTCAGCCTCAATAAAGGCTTTACCACTAGGGAAAAGTTTGGTATCCGCTGTCTACAGTAGCCAATCATTTCCAAAAACACCCTGACTTCCTTCTGAGTTTGAGGAGGATTAGTCCAAAGAATTGCTTCCACTCTCTATGGTGATACCTTCCTAGCTCCAAACTCAATTATTTGTCCCAGATATTGAACTGGGGACACTTTATGCCTATCTCAGCCAGGTGATTCAACATTGCAATGGTATATTGTTCATAATCTTCTCGTGTCTCTAATGCAATGAGCAAGTCATTTATGTACTGAACAAGTACTGATTAGGCCCGGCAATAAAAACTCCACACCGGTCGTGGAGTTTGCGGAATTCAGGTACACCATGTTCCACTAAGGTGATTCCAACTTCCTGTTCCTGTCCAGCAGGCTACTCCCAGTGCTTTGTCCATCTCCTGGTCACATTACATTGGAATTTGGAGCTGGGAGGATCACTCTCCTTGTCTGCTGCATATATACCATTGGATTTAAGGACTTTGCATTTGAGATTTCACAAGTAAGTTGAAAAACTGGTGTGTAAGGGTATTGTTTGTGTGATTGAGGGCATGCACCAGGATTTATTTGTACTTTTATTTGATTTTTAAAATGTATTCTGGTGGGTGGCCTGCAGTCTCAGTAGGAGCATAGTTATTTTTTTGCATGTAATTTTTCTTCTTTTGTAAAGGAAAAATGTTGCACAGTACATTTTCTCCATGTCTTTAATAAGTTTGCAATATTCATTTATTTCACTATGTGCCCTAGTTTGCCAATGGGCTTTCCAGCCGGTAGGCCCAGTAGTAGTCATGGGTGCGTGAAACAACTGTTTCTGTGATGTCTGTTGAATTAAAACATCATTTAGGCAATTGGATAGCATTGGATTGAATTGCAAAATGTGTTTTGTGGGGGTATATCACATTTATTTTCTGCAAACAGTGTAAAGGTGAGGTAATTATATTTTATGCCTTTGGAGGATATGTGTTGTAAACTTTTTTAGCCCAGTTAATTTTAGTTTTTGGCAGTGCTGAATGAATTCTGTTTTTTATGTGTTGCCATGTCTCCTTTGTCTGACCAGTGTGTGAGTGTGTTTGCCATAGGCCACCATTTATCTTTTTTCCCCATGCCATGGGGCCAGGGGCCATTTGTTGTATAGTCAGTGTCCAAAGGTCTGTATGTGTTTTCCAGGCCTCCTGCTTGTTGTTGTAACCATGTGGCTGGAAGTCATTTTGTGTAGCAGCCAGTGTGCTTTTGCCCTAGGCCTGCATGTGTTCTTTGTTGTGGCCATCCTTGCTGGTTGTTGTTGTTCTGACTGACCATGTGGCTGGCAGCCATTTTGTGTAGGCAGCCAGTGTGCTTTTGCCATGGGCCTACATGTGTTCTTTGTTTTCCAGGCCTCCTGCTTGTTGTTATGACCATGTGGTTGTTGTGGTCATGCCTCAGTGCTGGTGGCTGTTGTTGTGACCATGTGGCTGGTGGCCATTTTGTGTAGGCAACCAGTGTGTTTTTGCATAGGCCTGCATGTTGCTTGGTTCCCCATGTGTTCTTGCTCAGTGTTGTTGTTGACCATGTGGCACTGGCTGGCAGCCTTTGCGCATCCAGCTACGTGCTTTTGCCGTAGATTTGCATGAAAGGATGAGATATCAGTTTAATAATATTGTGTGTTATTCTGATGGGGAATTATGGTATGGTGGTGTGCTTTGACTTTAAAGTGGTTACCTAAGTTAACAAACCAACCACACACACAAGCATTTCCTTTGTCTATTCTAATTCAAACTGCAAACATGCCACGTTTCACACGAAATGTGTTTTATGCTTGTTTGCTTTTAGGTGCACAAGAGAAGAGACATCACTCGCAGTATGGCCAAACAGAAGGCCTGTACAGTCTCACGTCAGTCCCCCAATCACTTTCGCTTGTGCAGCTTGGTGCAGCTACCAACTGAATGCTTTAAGACGGCCTCAAAGAAAGATGCTTTCAAGAAAGTGGTCAGTGAGAAGAAACAGCTTCCCTCTAGTGGCATGTCACCCCAAATCTTTTTTAGACCACCACGTTGTGCACCTGCCGCACCGGCCTCTGGGGAGCAAGCTGAGAGCAGCACTCCTGCATCAACAGCACCACCCCAACCTAAGCTCAGGACCATGTCTGTCACTGAGGCAGCCACTGCAATCATGTCAACACCAACGATTAGTGATGTTGAATTGGATTTGTCCCTTTCGTACACAATCATTTCAGTAAAAAGAACAAAGTGGACAGCAGCCACAGGCAGCAATAGTACATTTTCCTGATGTTGGAGCAGACCAGCAGGTTGAGCTACCTTCCAAGCAAGAAAATCCTCTTTTAGAATCATTGGCTCCCAGATGTTCAGCAAGGAAAAGGAAGGGTATTACTCCACCATCTTCTCCAGGTACCATTTCTGATGATGATGATGATGATGATGATGATAGGGACATGGAGCAGACCCCGGCAGAGTCCAGGAGACAATAGGAGTGGCAAGGGAACAGAAAAGTTCCTGAAAGACTTAGGGGTCGATTCCGATTCGGGCCGGAAAACGTACCGACCGACTCGGTTCGGGAATCCATTCCGACCGACACGTACCGGTGCAGCCCGATCCGCCTAGTACGATGAAATGCATGCGATTTACGACCGACTCGAACGGAACACAAGCCGAACGACCGAACCGCATGGAAAACAGCCATCCGGCCGGAAAACTACGCGAATCGAACCGACCGACACGTACCAGGAAGTAACCCGAACGAAACGTACCCGCGAACTCCGACCCGCGCAGAACGATGCAATGCGTGGAAAACCAGAACGAGTCGCACGGAGCTCAAGCCGTACGACCGACACGCATACAAAACAGCGAGCCGAAGCAACCCAATACTCCGCGACCGCCGCGTACGCCGCACATGAAACACAGCAGAAACACAGCGTGAACGACTCGGAGAAGCTCGCACGAGACCAACTGCAGCATCCTACTCGGTCAGAAGAACGTCTCCTACATGCACAAAAAGCACAAAGGAAAAAACACACAAAAAAGGGCCAAACAAGCAATTACAAAGCCAATAAATACTGGGGGGGGGACATGGAACAAAGACACACCCACAACTCCACCCATATAAAGGCCACAAATCCCTACCATGATCCTTTGCAAATTCAAATGATCTGCCAGCACAGAACACCAACAGACAGCAACCACAGACACACTCACAGCTCAACCATCACACAAGCCACACACCATCAGCACCTCAACAAATAGCACACTCACATACACCCAGCAAAACCCACACCCACACACCCTCACCTGCACACCCACACACACATCAATCACCACCACTACCCATCACCATGCCCCCAAAGAAGAATCCAAAGTTCCTAGACAGTGAATTGGAAGTCCTGGTAGATGAGATCCTCAGGGTAGAGCCACAGCTGTTTGGTACATTGGTCCAACAGACCCCCATGTCGCAGAAAACCAAGATGTGGGAGAGGATCGTCGACAGGGTGAACGCACAATCACCATGTTTGCGCACAAAGGAAGACATCCAGAACAGGTGGTATGATGTGCGCAGGAGGGTCAAGGACCTACTAAAGAAGGATTACACCTTGAGCCAACACACCGGCAGTGGCCCTCCTGCCAAACCAGTATACCTCAGGCCCTGGGAGGAGAAGGTGCGGGCCATCCTACCACCAGTGAGCGTATATGGACTATCAAACATCCCAGAGCCTGGTGAGTACACAACAAATATACACAATATTGTGTGACAATACACACACATCACTGTCAAGGGGATAGTCAAACCATCCACCCTTAGCAAATCCACAGCAACCAAAAGATAATTATCCCAAGATGTGTATGTCAGTCAGATAAACACAATACATGCCATTTCATAGTGATATGTAACTGTGTCATGACATGTACAAACCCAACAACAAATAGAGCTAGGCAGTGGCACAAATCTAACCAACAAACACAGTCAGATATTTAGCCACCACTAGAACACCACCTCACATGGAAGCTCACTGAAAGGAAGGAATTCTGTGTATGCTGGTGAAGTCAGTGTAGCCAATAGCATGATGGGAGTTGTAGTCACAGATATTGCTCACCCTCACAATTCGCCCATCAACACCACTCTGAACCATGCTCACATCACAGGGAGTGGAAAAGAACTGACAAGATGGCTGACACTGGGTACTGCTGTGGGGAGCACAAGGCCCTGCTGGGAACTGGGCACCAACAAACAACAGGACCACACTGTCAGCCATCTTGCCATTGCTGTCACACCCACACACAGTGAAGTCAACTCAAAAGGAAGGAAGTATGGGCATGCTGGGAAGGGGGGTGAAGGCAAAAGCATGATGGGAGTGGTAGTCACAGATATTGCTCACCCTCACAATTGGCCCATCAACACCACTCTGAACCATGCTCACATCACAGAGAGTGGAAAACAACTGACAAGATGGCTGACACTGGGCACTGCTTTGGGGAGCACAAGGCCCTGCTGGGAACTGTGCACCAACAAACAACAGGACCACACTGTCAGCCATCTTGCCATTGCTGTCACACTCACATACAGTGAAGTCCACTCAAAAGGAAGGAAGTATGGGCATGCTGGGAAGGGGGTGTAGGCAATAGCATGATGGGAATGGTAGTCACAGATATTGCTCACCCTCACAATTGGCCCATCAACACCACTCTGAACCATGCTCACATCACAGGGAGTGGAAAACAACTGACAAGATGGCTGACACTGGGCACTGCTGTGGGGAGCACAAGGCCCTGCTGGGAACTGTGCACCAACAAACAACAGGACCACACTGTCAGCCATCTTGCCATTGCTGTCACACTCACATACAGTGAAGTCCACTCAAAAGGAAGGAAGTATGGGCATGCTGGGAAGGGGGTGTAGGCAATAGCATGATGGGAGTGGTAGTCACAGATATTGCTCACCCTCACAATTGGCCCATCAACACCACTCTGAACCATGCTCACATCACAGGGAGTGGAAAACAACTGACAAGATGGCTGACACTGGGCACTGCTGTGGGGAGCACAAGGCCCTGCTGGGAACTGTGCACCAACAAACAACAGGACCACACTGTCAGCCATCTTGCCATTGCTGTCACACTCACATACAGTGAAGTCCACTCAAAAGGAAGGAAGTATGGGCATGCTGGGAAGGGGGTGCAGGCAATAGCATGATGGGAGTGGTAGTCACAGATATTGCTCACCCTCACAATTGGCCCATCAACACCACTCTGAACCATGCTCACATCACAGGGAGTGGAAAACAACTGACAAGATGGCTGACACTGGGTACTGCTGTGGGGAGCACAAGGCCCTGCTGGGAACTGTGCAACAACCAACAGCAGGACACCACTGACTGACATCCTGAAAGCCAACTTGCACTCCCTGCAATAGAAGCACATTCCATGGTGGGATATCTGGCTGGGTGGGAAGGAGGACTGACAGTTCTGACCATATTTACAAGCAGCTTTTCACACACACCCCCTTAACACAAACTCCACACAACTCACCTGGGAGAATGCAATGCCTCACACTCTAATTAAATATCCCACAAAGAACCACAACCCTGGGTTATGCTGTGTGAAGCACAGGGACACTCATGGGACTTGTAGCCAAACAAACGCCAGGACAACACTGTCAGCCATCCTTTCAGCACAGGCACACTACCCCACAGGGAAGCAGAGTCAAAAGGAAGGAAGTATGGGCATGCTGGGAAGGGGGTGTAGGCAATAGCATGATGGGAGTGGTAGTCACAGCTCAACATCCCCCACCCACATGGCCCAGCAAGCTCACACTCAAGCATGCACACCTCACAGGGAGTGTAAAAGAACTGACAAGATGGCTGACACTGGGTACTGCTGTGGGGAGCACAAGGCCCTGCTGGGAACTGTGCACCAACCAACAGCAGGACACCACTCACTGACATCCTGAAAGCAAACTTGCACTCCCTGCAATAGAAGCACGTTCCATGGTGGGATATCTGGCTGGGGGGGAAGGAGGACTGACACCTCTGACCATATTCACAAGCAGCTTTTCACACACATCCCCTTAACACAAACTCCACACAACTCACCTGGGAGAATGCAATGCCTCACACTCTAATTAAATTTCCCACAAAGAACCACAACCCTGGGTTATGCTGTGTGAAGCACAGGGACACACATGGGACTTGTAGCCAAACAAACGCCAGGACAACACTGTCAGCCATCCTTTCAGCACAGGCACACTACCCCACAGGGAAGCAGAGTCAAAAGGAAGGAAGTATGGGCATGCTGGGAAGGGGGGTGTAGGCAATAGCATGATGGGAGTGGTAGTCACAGCTCAACATCCCACACCCACACGGCCCAGCAAGCTCACACTCAAGCATGCACACCTCACAGGGAGTGAAAAGCCACCTCAAAGATGGCTGACAATGGTGCTCTGTTGTGGGGAGCACAAGGCCCTGCTGGGAACTGGGCACCAACCAACAGCAGGACACCACTGACTGACATCCTGAGAGTCAACCTGAACCCACTGCAAGGGTGGCATGCTTCATGGTGGGATTACTGGGCTGGGGGTTGGAGGAGGGCCGGATGTCCACCAAATACAACCAATGCTGTCCATGTATACACCTCAACATTCACATTGAAATGCTTCAAGTTTGCAGGACAATGTGCCACACCAATATCAACCCCTGACTGTGACAACTTAGGACAATGCAATGTACAGGCCCGCATCCAGAGGTACAGTCACAACTGTCAGGTGTGTGAACCATTGATGCCTGCAGAAACATAACATACATTGTGTGTGTCTCCCAAAACAGGTGATGATGGGGACACAGCAGCAGACAATGAGGAGTCCCTGTCCCAGGCTCCGGGGGACACTGAGCTCACTGGTGTGGAACAGCCTCTGCCCTCCTCGGATGGCGAAGACCTACCTGGCACCTCCGGTGTGAGTCATCATGCAGCACCAGCAGGACCACCAGCTGCACCCCTGCACCCACCCCTCCAACAACTGCCAACACACAGACCACCCCCGCCGACACGGACAGACCAAGGACCACCAATGACAACAGCACACGGACCCCGGCCCAACGTGGAGCAACGGACAACAACCCCAGTGACAACCCCCAAGGGGCCCTAGGGTCACCTGTGCGTGCCACTGCAGGTCCCGCACGTGTCGCCAGGGGTGGTGGGAGGGGTGGTAGACATAGGTCGCTGTTTGCAGAGGGGTCTGGACTGCATGATGACCCACAACTGGTACGCATTGCTGATGCGTACCAGAATAGCACCGGAGAGGTCAGCCAGGTAGTGGGGATCCTCAAGGACATTCAACAGCAGCAGGCTGCTCATCATGCCCGCTTGGACTCCCACATGTCCCGTATGGAGACACACATGTCCCGTGTGGAGACACACATGTCTGGCATGGAGTCCAAGTGGGACACATTGCAAGAACTGACAGCGATGCATAGGGACATGTTGACATGCCTCCGCCAGATTAGCACCAACATGGCCACACCTCCCTGTGTGCCCACAACATCTGGTGCTGCAACAACTGCAACTGCCACAGGGAGGGAGGATGACTCTGGCAGAGAGTCCCCTGCACCGCAGCAGCCTGCACGTGAGGGTCCCCCCCCAAAGAAGAGGGGTCGTCCGAGGAAGGACAACTGAGAGGCCGATGGCCATGTACATCCCCCAGGAACCCAACACCTGTTCTGGAAATCCACCTTTGTGTGCAAACTGTTCACCCTGTCGCATGCAACCCAACTCTCTCACATTACATGGGGAGTTTAAGTTGGACCAATGTATCAGATGACTGTTGACTTTACTCAGGACATATCTGCTACCAAGACTTCCAACTCATCTGGGAACTTTGGATTACAATCCCAATGTACAGCACGCACCATCCTGTGCACTATCCTCACACATGTATGTAAATAAACTCACTAATACACCATACTTGCCTCTGTTGTGATTCCAACGTGGATTCTGCCATGGAGATGATGATCTGCTAAATGACACTGTGCATGCTAACTGCTACAGCAAGTACAACACCGTCATGTGAGTTATGGCGACGTGACACATATGAGAGAGACACACCACCAGGGCTACACAACACATACACACCACGGCCATCTGACTCATCGCCTACACTGATGTTGCCAGGAAATACGGTGCAATGCACAGACACAACACCTATTCACAGTCTGTGTTAACTAGCCCACTGGTGCAGTAATCAAATGTCAGTCAGATGTGTGACCACAGACAACGCACATCCCAAAGTGAAGCACAGGTTTATTACACATTTGCAACATGTTGTAACCACTACAGATGCAAGGTAATCCCATGTGGCAGTGGGCACACAGTCAACAAGTGTAGAAGAAAGGAAGTCCAGGGGTGTGGCGCACATCACCAGTAGGGAAACAACAGCTTCCACCCTGGAAGTTGAATCACGGTGTCGGGGGATCACAGTTGACCAAACAACTCTGAAAGTACCCTGTGAAGGACAGAAATGACACACAGTCAAAAGCACTGAAGAACAGGACAGAACTGCAATACTCATGCCCAATACATGTCACAAGATACCTACACAAAACCAAGTTAGCATGTCAACACTGTTGGGGAGTACAGACTACCTGTAAGGACACATCGCTGCACGCATACAGTCAAGTAGCACATGGACACACTCAAACAGCACCAGAGCACCACCAACACATATCACGCAAACTCACATCATTTACATGACATCTCCGGATACTCACATTCAGCTGAAGAAGTTGGTGATGAGCTGTGTGCGGACATCACCCTCATCATCATCACCATCACTGGCATCGTGGCCCAGGCCAGGATCCTCCACAGGTGGCGGATGTTGGTCATCGTCATCCTGGATGAGAGGCAACTCCTTCCGCACTGCCAGGTTGTGTAGCATGGAGCAGACGATGACAATCTTGCACACCTTTGCTGGGGCATATGGGAGGGCCCCTCCTGTCTTGTCCAGGCAGCGGAAGCGGCTCTTCAGGAGACCAAATGTCCGCTCAATCACTCTCCTGGTCTGACCATGTGCCTCATTGTAGCGCATCTGGGCTGGTGTCACAGGGTTCCTGAGGGGCGTCAGCAACCACGGCATGTTGGGGTATCTGGAGTCACCTACATACGGACAATTGCACATTAGCTGAGTTGGAAAAGAGGGTGGAATACTACATTGCAGAACACACACAATGATACAAAGTCAGTACACACCGACAAGCCAGGCACGCTGGTTCCGCATCTGTGACATCAACCTTGGGATGCCACTACTCCTCATCATGTAGGCATCGTGTGCAGAACCGGGGAAACGGGCACCCACGTGGGAGATGCTCATATCTGCAAGACATACCACCAGTGCATTGACCGAATGGTAATGTTTGCGGTTCCTGTATTCCTGCTCATGTGCCTGTGGTGGTACCAAAGCCACATGTGTCCCATCAATGGAGCCAATGACATGCGGCATCCTCCCCAGGGCATAGAAGTCACTCTTGACGTCAGTGAGTTGTTGACGTTTAGGGAAATAGATGTACTGGTTCAGGTATCTCAACATTGCCTCCAAAACATCGCGCAGCACACGGCTGAACATGGTCTGTGACATCCCACCAGCAGACGCCACAGTGTGTTGAAAGGTACCGGTGGCAAAGAAGTGTAGGGCTGCCATCACCTTCACCTTGGGGGTCAGCGCTGTAGGGTATGTCCGGCCAGGTTGCAAATGTGGGGCCAACCGCACCGTCAATTCCTCAATCAGCGGCCTGGTGAAGCGGTAACGTCGGATGCAGTCCCGTTCGACCATGGTTGCAAGGTCAGGGAATGGCCTATGGACAGCTGGTGCCCTGCAGTGCATAGGTGAAGAAAGAAAGATTGTCAGTCACCCCACATATGTGGCATTGACCATACTCAATATCACATGATACATCATTACGAGACACAAGTACATGATGTGTGTGCTGTTCCGTAAGGACATGTATGGCACCTACATGGCCAACATCTAACATCACAGTTCAACATGTGTCGTCAACAAGTCCCAGGTTGTGCTATGGGATATCATTAGGCTGTGTCACAGTACCCATGTACTGCTGTCACGTTCCAAACACACACCACAGTGACATGTGAGGACAGATGTGCCCCAGGCATCACAGCTCATTGACAGGTAGACTCCCAGGGACCCTGTATTGCCACATGGACACTGGCATGACATGGTGCATCATGAATACACCACAGCAAAACAACCATGACCCCCACAGGTAGTGGTCCCTGTTGCCTCGGCAGGACAGACATGGACGACTGTGACACACACACGCACAACATCAAAGTCCATGCACAAACAACATGGATGTGGAGACTGTCTCCCATAGTGCACATGGAATCAGAGACATTGTAAACACAACATGCACACAGACTGTGGAGTGCCATCACTATTGTGGCAATGGGTCAGCCTGTGACGTACATACCGTCCCACATGGGACTCAGGGGGTATGTGACATGACATACCCATACACAACCTGGAAATGTGACCATGCCACATGCTCTGAAATGAACAGTTGCACATCACAGTGGTCATGTGCACAACACACAAAGGATTCTGTCCCCATGAACACGTGCACAGCCTGGGAGTGGCTGCCCCCAAGTGACACCCAAAAAACCACATGTTGACCCCCATACACGGAAAAGGTAATGCAGCCTTACATGCCTTAGGATACAGTGTGGACAGGCTGTGGTGTTGTAGGTGTGCCCCTGAGTCCCTGGATAGTAAATGTGGCTGGCATACGTTCATCTGTGACAGGCATGGTGACATATGCCAGTGACTTGTACAGGGACGCGTTGTACAGCAATGGACCGATCGGTGCGCACGCATTGGCCATTGGATATGATGTGACCGGGTACGCGTTGTACAGCAATGGACCGATCTGTGCGCACGCATTGGCCATTGCATATGATGTGAGCGGGTACGCGTTGTCATCCGATGTACGCGTTGTACAGCAATGGACCGATCTGTGCGCACGCATTGGCCATTGATTATGATGTGAGCGGGTACGCGTTGTACAGCAATGGACCGATCTGTGCGCACGCATTGGCCATTGCATATGATGTGAGCGGGTACGCGTTGTACAGCAATGGACCGATCTGTGCGCACGCATTGGCCATTGCATATGATGTGAGCGGGTACGCGTTGTACAGCAATGGACCGATCTGTGCGCACGCATTGGCCATTGCATATTATGTGAGAGGGTACAGCGTTGTCATCCGATGTACGCATTGTACAGCAATGGACCGATCTGTGCGCACGCATTGGCCATTGCATATGATGTGAGCGGGATGCAGCGTTGTACAGCAATGGACCGATCTGTGCGCACGCATTGGCCATTGCATATTATGTGAGAGGGTACGCGTTGTCATCCGATGTACGCGTTGTACAGCAATGGACCGATCTGTGTGCACGCATTGGCCATTGCATATGATGTGAGCGGGTACGCGTTGTATAGCAATGGACCGATCTGTGCGCACGCATTGGCCATTGCATATGATGTGAGCGGGTACGCGTTGTACAGCAATGGACCGATCTGTGCGCACGCATTGGCCATTGCATATGATGTGACCGGGTACGCGTTGTACAGCAATGGACCGATCTGTGCGCACGCATTGGCCATTGCATATGATGTGAGCGGGTACGCGTTGTACAGCAATGGACCGATCTGTGCGCACGCATTGGCCATTGCATATTATGTGAGAGGGTACGCGTTGTCATCCGATGTACGCATTGTACAGCAATGGACCGATCTGTGCGCACGCATTGGCCATTGCATATGATGTGAGCGGGTACGCGTTGTACAGCAATGGACCGATCTGTGCGCACGCATTGGCCATTGCATATTATGTGAGAGGGTACGCGTTGTCATCCGATGTACGCGTTGTACAGCAATGGACCGATCTGTGTGCACGCATTGGCCATTGCATATGATGTGGCGGGTACGCGTTGTATAGCAATGGACCGATCTGTGCGCACGCATTGGCCATTGCATATGATGTGGCGGGTACGCGTTGTACAGCAATGGACCGATCTGTGCGCACGCATTGGCCATTGCATATGATGTGACCGGGTACGCGTTGTACAGCAATGGACCGATCTGTGCGCACGCATTGGCCATTGCATATGATGTGACCGGGTACGCGTTGTACAGCAATGGACCGATCGGTGCGCACGCATTGGCCATTGGATATGATGTGACCGGGTACGCGTTGTACAGCAATGGACCGATCTGTGCGCACGCATTGGCCATTGCATATGATGTGAGCGGGTACGCGTTGTCATCCGATGTACGCGTTGTACAGCAATGGACCGATCGGTGCGCACGCATTGGCTATGGCCTGGCATGGCAACGGACGCGTTTTTAAACCTTAAATGAGTCTGATGCTGTGAATTCAGTTGGCCACCCACAAAAATGTTGCAAATTCATGGGTCTCATGAAGTTGAACTTTTGAAGGATGCTGTGGGCTTGTGTAAGTGGTGCAATTCCATGGATTGGCCAGATTCAGAAGATGCAAATGACTTGGACCTATCACTTTGGACACATGGGACAGTATCTGCCTCAGCAGCACACATATAATGCTGGCTGTTCCCCTGAGAGCTCACTTGCCTGCACTACATGCTCCAGGACGACATCTGCCACCACCACTGCTGCTGTATATGCATCCTCTGGATCCTGCAATGGCACGTACTGTGGAGAGAGCCCCAGCCTTCAGCACTGAGGAGAACCAGGCCCTGCTGGACAGCCTCCTTCCACAGTACAGCAAGCTGTATGGGAAACCAGGGGAGCAGGTGAGTGTGCTGTCCACTGCCTTACAAAATGTGCATGTTGTCTGACTAGCAAGACTTACAGTCTGCACGCCACTGACTAGCATGCTCACTGAGTAGTTGTCACCCCCTATAGTGTGTAGTTACATGCACTGAACAGGTATAGTGCAGTAACAGGTTTTACTTCCCAGGCAATGATACCATGTAGTAACTGCTGGCAAACTGTTCATAGCCATCGTTGCACTGCCTGTGTACATCATGTGCCCCTGTGATTGAGACATGTATATCCAACTGTGTGATGCACGGAAATGTTGCATGTGTAGTAATGGCCTTTTCACTTTCTCATCCTCACAGGTTGATGCCCACCAGAAGCAGAAGATATGGCTGACCATCGTCCGGGCAGTGAGATCCGTGGGGGTCTACATGCGCCGTATCCGCAACTGCCAGAAGAGGTGGCAGGACCTTCGGGGCTGGACCCGGAGGATCGCACAGGTCCAGCTGAAGCTGTCGCCTCCTCGCAGGAGGGGCGGACACCGGACCCTGACCCCCCACATGCTCAGGATCCTGGCGGTGGTCTTCCCTGATCTGGATGGGCAGCTGAAGGCCAGACAGCAGCAAGGAGGGGGTGAGTCCATGACTGCACTGTGAACTTTGTCTGACATGCTATGTGCCCTCCTCTGGCCTGGTTAAACTTCAACAGTACATCAGTCATGTGGTCCAGGACCCATGTCCCTCAATTGTGCACTGCCCACTCCTCATCTGATACCCAGGTATCAGATGATACCTGGGAAATTGTCAGGAAATTGTGTCACTTGGGTACTGTGTCCTTGCATTTTGCTTAGCTCAAGGTGGGGGACAGCATTTGTTCCTGTAACTCTGTGGTGGGCTTCATGGGTGGGTCCATTGCTTACACAATGCCTGAGTTCTGACATGTAATCTGCATGTTACTTTGATATGTGGTCCAATTGCTGATCTGATTCACCACATGTGCCTGGGGTATTTGGCACACACCCATGCTGCGGCTGGGAACAATGTTTGGGCCTCAGGAGTATGTATATCAAGTGTGTCACACATACTTAGCCACCTGCCTACTGTCCAGGGCTCATCCCTCATTCACGTGGAGCAGGACAGTCATGCCTACTCCAGGCCATACAATACACTCTGTACTCCCACTCCCGTGTATCAGCTGACACGTTGTGCTCAGTGAAATGTTCCCTCAGGTGTCTGCCTCTGTGTCATTGTGCTGTGGCTCCGTTGTCAGGACTACTGGGGTGTTTCTCGGTTAGGGCTCAGCATGCCACCGGAGATGTGACCATAGGAGACAATACTTGTGTGACATATAGGTGTTTGATCACTTGACCGTGCAGACTGGGGTATGCGAATGTGAAGTTCAGGCAGCTGTTTCCCATTCACAGCAGATTGTGAGGTGCTCAGGTTCCTTGGGTTGTGTTTCATGTCTCCCATATGTCCAATTGGTATGACGTGGACAAATAAGAGTTCAGATGATGTGGTTTGTGGGGGATGGACATGTGCACTTGTCAGCTCCAGGACTTGCATTCCCCATGACCTAGGATTGTGACACAGTGCAGACTGTTGTTGTCTGGCTGCCCTGCCCATGTGACTGGAGACAGTGATGTATGACTTTGCAGGCATGCCTGTGCCATGGCATTAAACTTCCTATGTGTGATCCTGCAGGGGAGTGACATGTGCTACATGCACCCCAATGTGGCATTGACTATCAGGACATGGGTGCATCATGGTGTCTGGTGCTGGTATGCATCACATGCATTTCAAAATAGACTCTGGCCATCCCTTTATCCGGACATCTGAACTGACTCAGTGGCAAGAGTTGTGATGTGTGCATGTTCACATACTTCACCGTGTTCTCTGCACTGTCCAACTACTGTGTAGGTGGTGCATGTGTCCACACTGGGGTATTGCCATCCGACAGACACCAGACAGATGGGTGCAAGGCCAGGAGGGATGTGAGTGCCATGGTTGACCATCAGACTGACAATTGGCTTCTCCTACTCTGTTAGGGCACTTTTGGCAATGTTCAACTAAGGATGCCAGGGCTTGGTCTGTAATGTGCTGTACTTACTGTGGTGTGTGCGGTCAGTGCAGGTGACTGATGTTTGTCTGTTTCCCTATTGTTTGCAGATACATCCACGGCCACAGGAGGGGACAGCTCCACGGACCAGGAGGAGCCGCAGAGCCAGACTGGGTCAGCAGCCGAGGAGTGGTCGGAGGAACCCAGTGGCACGGAGGGCGAGGGGAGCCACACCGAGGAGTCCTCAGAACCATCCACCTCAGCTGAGGACCACAGCAGCTCGGAGGATGACTCCCTTGTGGAGGCGGGTGTCAGCAGCCACCACACCCCAGCTAGTATTGCTGTCCCCGCCACCACCACCACCACCGCCCTCCCATCGGCTCCCATTCCAGAGGTCCGTGGAGGCTCCCGTGTTCGGGAGCATGTCTCCTTCGTGCCAGGCACCGCACCCCCTGCCCCTGTGTCCCCTGCTGCCCTGAGTGAGGAGTCTGTGTACCTACTTCACCAGCTCCATGTAGGGCAGACAGCAATGCTGAGTTTTCTCCATGCCCACACCACTCTGTTGACTCAGCTGGTGTCATTCATGGAGGGCATCTCATCGGGCATGTCTGCCCTACAGAGGAGCAATAGGTCCATGGACTCCTCCCTGACGGCAGCAGTGTCCCTCCTCCAACATTCCCTCACCCCTCCTACCTCTGCCCCATCCACACTTCCTGGCACCCTACCTGTCCCAAGCACATGCACACCTGCACATTCACCCAAACACACAGACACGAGCAGCACAGACACACCCACTACAAAAACAAGACGTGCACGCAGGCATCCTCAGGGGACTGATACCACACCCACAAGGGATGGGGGACAGACACACACACAGGCATCCACAGTCACTCCGCAGTCCTCCGATACCTCTCCCTCCAAGGCCCCTTCCCTTGCCTCACCTGCAACCCCACCTACACAGCGGCTCTTCCTCTGTGACCTCGGGCTCTTCCCCTCCAATCCAGCTGATCCAACATACAGGGGGAAGAGGAAGTCCACCCACACAGAGGGGAGTGCCCCTCACCCCCGGACACCCTCCCCCAGGTGCAGACAGACTGAGACCCCCATCCGCAAGTCCCCCCGGACCCGGAAGAGCAAGACCCCACCGCCGCCCTGCAGCTCAACCACCAAGTCTCCTTCCTCCATCCCTCAGGCCCCCACTCCACAGGTGCCCCCACCACACCCAGCCCCAGGTTCCCCCACCCACAGATACACCATCCCCAAAATGATCCGGCCTTCTCCCCCTGCCACTTGCTCTTCCAGCACCACACCCCCCGCTGCGCATGTCTGTGCCACTGGTGTGGAGACGGTGTCCTCCCCCTCTGTCCTGCTCACCATACCTGAACCCCATTCTACTCCCCTGGAGATAGGTACTGCAGTAGAGTCCACTACCACCCCGTCTGACTTGGGCACTGCAGTGGGGAACCTGTCCACTCCATCTGCAAGGCCCACTGCAGTCGTGCCGGCACCCACACCATCTGACTCATGGCCCCCAGTTGTGCCGGCACACACCATGTCAGACACCTCCACTGCAGTTGTCAGTGACTCTCCAGCACCCACCCCTTCCCTGCCTCCTTCTGGTGAGCCCTGATCCTGTCCCTGCGGTGCCTGGCCTGCCCCCCGTATGCCCCTCCGAGGGGAATGTCCCTGGTGTGTAGCAGTGCAGGCATGCAAAGGGTGACATCTGGCACTGTCACCCTGTTTGGACTCTGATTATGGACTGGCCATTGGCCTTTGTTATATTTCTGGACTTTCACTTCTTCACACAATTATGCTGAATAAAGCTACTTTCTGTTCTCTAGTGGTTTTGCTTCTGATGTACATGATGTTGATGATGCTAACCGTGCCCTTGCTGCAGTGATGGTGATTTTTGATGTCAGGAAAATGAAGTGTTACTGTGCAGGACCCCATGTGGTCCAGGGGGAATGTGTCCTATCCTGTTGTGTATCCATGTCATCCTTTGCAGCAATATGAGGGTGTCATGTTTTCAATATTTGGCAATGGGATTTCCTACTTACATTTGCAATATCACATCTGTGGCTTACACCCCTGCACATCTGTTGTGCTTGCCATTGTTCAATTAGTCTATTTCCCTGACCGTGTGGCCATCTCCACTGGACATGCAAGTTTGGGCATCAATGGGAAAGGACTCATCTGTGTTATCAGTGCAACTTGCTATACATGTGTGTTGGATCTGTGCTGATGATTTCGGTGACACTCCCATGACCAGGCTGATATGACGGGAGCCTTCATTTTGTGCTAATTGTTGACTGTGTGACCAAGTGTTCTGCTGACATGATAGAGCCCTACTGAGACAACGTATGGCACAGCTTTACTTACACAGGAGTGGAGTCCCCTCATGGCAGTGTATAATTCTGTGACATTGCCTAAGCACAAGGTGTGTGTTGTGTGAGCATGTCTGTGTGTGTTCACTTCCATCTTGCTAGGCAGGCTGGGATCCCTAGTGATGTTCCTGTTTGTGATGCTTGCTGAGTTGACCTATGTTCCCCCAAAGTCTTCTCCCTGGGTTCTCTGTGATGTGGGTGCATGGCACATTACTGGTCATCAGGGTGTCACCCATAGGTGTGTTTGCTGTCAGGGCTGAGTTTGTGGGCAAACGCAGATGGGACACAGTCAGGATTCCCCTTGGCACTTGTTGGTTACACCTGTCATGTAATTTCCAGTTTGTGTTATCTTTCAGTGATTGTGACACGTTGTGTGTGTGACTGCTGCCACTCCTCAGGGTCAGAGCTGCAATGTTGGAAGTTGTCTATGTGTGTTCTTTGTGGGTGACCTTGGCTTCTTCATTGCTGTGTGACTGTGGCCGGGATCCCATTGGTTGGTGTGGTATTGACGTCATGCCCATGTACGGCGTACTGTGCAGTGTGTCAGACAT
The DNA here is from genome assembly GCA_963921515.1 of Calotriton arnoldi. Classification (NCBI taxonomy): domain Eukaryota; kingdom Metazoa; phylum Chordata; class Amphibia; order Caudata; family Salamandridae; genus Calotriton; species Calotriton arnoldi. The sequence goes on along the minus strand of CAWUFW010005214.1, from coordinate 434,400 downwards.
TCACGAGTCTTGTTGACTGGCCATGTGTGATGGGTTTCTGCACCTTAGTTCCCAACACCACCCCTGGGATTGTCATGGGTGCATGTGAAATGTCACCAGTGCATGTGAGCTTCACTGCTGCACATTGGTGTAGGTCGAGGTGTGTGGTGTTGAGTGTGTGCAGATGAGAGTTGTTGCACGGCTAGACCCCTGCCTCCATGTTGGCCTTGGCTGACAGGCCGTGCTGATTGATTTGTGCTTGTGTAGGTGTGATGGTAGTTTGTTGCTCAGGACACATGACTGTGGTTCACAGTGTGAACGACATCTAGGTTTGTCATCACAGTGGGATTATCATGCAGCCCAGGGTCACCACATTGTGGGGACCCTGGGGGTAGTGCTGTGGTGGGTCTGTGTCTTGCTGCGTTAGTTGCTGTTCCTACAAGCTTGTGTGACATGTGTAATTTGGGCTCCCTCTCATCTAACAATGCCTGATTGCCCACATAGGGGATTCGGATCCATGAGTTACTTTTGTGTGGCACTGTATGCGCATCTGTGTGATTGGTATTCAGGCCTCATCATGTGTTGTGTGGTTGCCTGGGGACACTGGCACACACCCCCATCACCTGTTGTGTTTGATATGCAGTGTGGGGCTGCCTGTTTGTGTTTGTGCATCTGCACAACTGCATTGGCATATCTTTAGTGTGCCATTGGCTGTATGTTGTTTGGTGGGTTTCACCTGCTGTCCCTGGTACTCCTAGGTCATCAGTCAGCACAATGATCATGGTTTGTGTGTCCAATTGCTGCCATGGTATGGTATCTGTTCACCTCACATCTACAGTGTCCACAGGATATCTACATTTGTGTGCCCATTGGTGCAGATATGTGGTTCTGCATTATGATGGTCACTTCTGTCATTGTGTTATTGATGAATGTTGACAGTGTCAGCCCCCATGGGTGATGTTTGTCTGCACATGGCCAAAGGTATGTCTTATTTGCACTGCACTGTTTGCCTCACCCAATCTGTGTTGCTATGGGACACAAGCACTACTTTGCCACTGATGTGTTTGTTGTTCTGTGACCAGGAATCATCCATGCTGTTTGGCAGTTGCAGCTTTTTCCTTGGCCACACTTACCTTTTGGTCACTGTGATGATGGGGGGTTAGACCCCATTGCCACATAGTTCAAAATGTGCTTCAGCTATGGACCCCACACTTACCTTTTGGTCACTGTGATGATGGGGGTTTAGACCCCATTGCCACAATGTTCAAAATGTGCTTCAGCTATGGACCCCACACTTACCTTTTGGTCACTGTGATGATGGGGGGTTAGACCCCATTGCCACATTGTTCAAAATGTGCTTCAGCTATGGACCCCACACTTACCTTTTGGTCACTGTGATGATGGGGTTTAGACCCCATTGCCACAATGTTCAAAATGTGCTTCAGCTATGGACCCCACACTTACCTTTTGGTCACTGTGATGATGGGGGTTAGACCCCATTGCCACAATGTTCAAAATGTGCTTCAGCTATGGACCCCACACTTACCTTTTGGTCACTGTGATGATGGGGGTTTGGACCCCATTGCCACAATGTTCAAAATGTGCTTCAGCTATGGACCCCACACTTACATTTAGGTCACTGTGATGATGGGGGTTGGACCCCATTGCCACAGTGGTCATGGTCTGCTTGCATTGTGGAGGCCACACACATTTATGTGTGACACAAGTGATAGGGGGTCACATTGTATGTTCAATTTCATGTTCAGTGTTGTAGGCATTTGACACAGTCTACACAGGCTTGTCATGGTGTTGGGGGGATGTCTTTTTCTTACATTCCTTATGTTGGAGTATGCTGGTTGTGTCATGCATTACCCATCCTATGAGTAGGGGTGGTGTTGGTGGTAGGCATCCAGCCCCCTATGTGTGGGGATGGTAGTAGTGACAGGCATCTAGCACCCCCTGAGTAGGGGTGGTAGTACTGGTAGGCATCCTGCCCCCCATGAGTAGGGGTGGTAGTAGTGACAGGTATCCAGCCCCCCATGGGTAGGGGTGGTGGTAGTGGTAGGCATCCAGCCCCCCATGGGTAGGGGTGGTAGTAGTGACAGGTATCCAGCCCCCCATGGGTAGGGGTGGTAGTAGTGACAGGTATCCAGCCCCCCATGGGTAGGGGTGGTAGTAGCGACAGGTATCCAGCCCCCCATGAGTAGGGGTGGTAGTAGTGACAGCTATCCAGCCCCCATGGGTAGGGGTGGTGGTAGTGGTAGGCATCCAGCCCCCATGGGTAGGGGTGGTAGTAGTGAAAGGTATCCAGTCCCCCATGGGTAGGGGTGGTGGTAGTGGTAGGCATCCAGGCCCCGCTGAGTAGGGGTGGTGTTGGTGGTAGGCATCCATCCCCCTATGAGTGGGGATGGTAGTAGTGACAGGTTTCCAGCCCCCCATGGGTAGGGGTGGTAGTAGTTACAGGTATCCAGCCCCCATGAGTAGGGGTGGTAGTAGTGGTAGGCATCCTGCCCCCCATGAGTAGGGGTGGTAGTAGTGACAGGTATCCAGCCCCCCATGGGTAGGGGTGGTGGTAGTGGTAGGCATCCAGCCCCCCATGGGTAGGGGTGGTAGTAGTGACAGGTATCCAGCCACCCATGGGGAGGGGTGGTGGTAGTGGTAGGCATCCAGGCCCCCCTGAGTAGGGGTGGTGTTGGTGGTAGGCATCCATCCCCCTATGAGTGGGGATGGTAGTAGTGACAGGCATCAAGCCCCCCATGGGTAGGGGTGGTGGTAGTGGTAGGCATCCAGCCCCCCATGGTTAGGGGTGGTAGTAGTGACAGGTATCCAGCCCCCCATGGGTAGTGGTGGTAGTAGTGACAGGTATCCAGCCCCCCATGGGTAGGGGTGGTAGTAGTGACAGGTATCCAGCCCCCCATGGGTAGGGGTGGTGGTAGTGGTAGGCATCCAGCCCCCCATGGGTAGGGGTGGTAGTAGTGACAGGTATCCAGTCCCCCATGGGTAGGGGTGGTGGTAGTGACAGGCATCCAGCCCCCCATGGGTAGGGGTGGTAGTAGTGACAGGTTTCCAGCCCCCCATGGGTAGGGGTGGTAGTAGTGACAGGTATCCAGCCCCCCATGGGTAGGGGTGGTGGTAGTGACAGGCATCCAGCCCCCCATGGGTAGGGGTGGTGGTAGTGGTAGGCAGACAGCCCCCCATGGGTAGGGGTGGTAGTAGTGACAGGTATCCAGCCCCCCATGGGTAGGGGTGGTAGTAGTGAAAGGTATCCAGGCCCCCATGGGTAGGGGTGGTAGTAGTGACAGGTATCCAGCCCCCCATGGGTAGGGGTGGTGGTAGGCATCCAGCCCCCCATGGGTAGGGGTGGTAGTAGTGACAGGTATCCAGCCCCCCATGGGTAGGGGTGGTCGTAGTGACAGGCATCCAGCCCCCCATGGGTAGGGGTGGTAGTAGTGACAGGTTTCCAGCCCCCCATGGGTAGGTGTGGTAGTAGTGACATGTATCCAGCCCCCCATGGGTAGGGGTGGTGGTAGTGACAGGCATCCAGCCCCCATGGGTAGGGGTGGTGGTAGTGGTAGGCATCCAGCCCCCCATGGGTAGGGGTGGTAGTAGTGACAGGTATCCAGCCCCCCATGGGTAGGGGTGGTAGTAGTGACAGGTATCCAGCCCCCCATGAGTAGGGCTGGTAGTAGTGGTAGGCATCCTGCCCCCCATGGGTAGGGGTGGTAGTAGTGACAGGTATCCAGCCCCCCATGAGTAGGGGTGGTAGTAGTGACAGGTATCCAGCCCCCCATGGGTAGGGGTGGTGGTAGTGGTAGGCATCCAGCCCCCCATGGGTAGGGGTGGTAGTGGTGACAGGTATCCATCCCCCCATGGGTAGAGGTGGTGGTAGTGGTAGGCATCCATCCCCCTATGGTGGGGATGGTAGTAGTGACAGGCATCCAGCCCCCCTGAGTAGGGGTGGTGTTTGTGGTTGGCATCCATGCCCCTATGGGTGTATATGGCATTGCTGATAGCCATCCCGCCCCTATGGTTCTGCTGTTGCTGGTGTAAGTAATTTCTGCATCCCTATGTGTGTGTGTTATATGTCGGGTACGTGTCATTTGTTTGTGTGGTGGGTGTTTGACTTACCTTGTGCGCCGTACGCGTCCGTACCGGTTCCGGTAATAGATGTAGAGTATTGGTAGGACCTGCGCGATGGGATTCATGGTTGGTTCGTCTCGTTCGGCTTTCTCGTTGCTTCGACTCGTACTCGTGGCTGGCGTGTTCATCTCGTAGCCGTGGATCGTCTTGTGGCGTGAATCGGAGCTTATGTGCACCTCTCCCGGATGCTCTGACGTGCCGTGCGTAGCGACGGGTTCGGCGCGTACGGAGTGCGCATCGTACTAGTCCGGCCGGACGGTGCTCTATTTTGGCTTCCGTGCGACTCGATTCTGCGTTTACGGATCCGGCTCGGGCGGGGAACAGGAGCTGGATTGGGTGAGTACGGCTGGGTCGGGATCTGGGCAGTTGTGCGCATCGTACTTGCTCGTTCGGACGTATGTACGAATCGGTCGGGAAACACGCATTCGGCTTGGTTTTTTTTCGGACAAATAGTGTTAGGTGCGCTTCTGGCCGGGATCGGAATCGGCCCCTTAGACTTATGGAAGGGAATGACGATGATGAGGCAGTCATTGTGGAAGGTGACACAGAGGAATATGACATTGCAATTCAACCTGCTCTGAGAGATGTGGCACCGGTAGCACTGCCAGCTCCCATATTTGCAAAGCCATAGCTGAGACCTGCACTAAACCCTACCTGAGGAGACGCAGAAAGGCAATTGATGACACGCCCACCTACCTCCAGTTCTTCTTCAGGCATTGGCAGAGGCACAGTAAAAAAAGTATTACACACCAGTTTGGAACTTTTTTACGGTTATCAAAGAGGGGGAGCACATTGAAGTATGCAACATTTGCCACACAAATGTTCATCGAGGTAAGCCTGGTACAAATGATGGTTTTGGAGGCTAAATGACCCGTATGAAAAACACCACACAATCAAGTGGGAGGAGCACCTTAAATAAATTGCTGAACGTGGTTGTGGTGGTGAGGAGAGCCAGGGAACACCATCTACAAATCCATCATGGAGGGAGGAGATGATGAGGAAGAAGAGAGTGACATCTTCACATAAAACAGCCCTGTTCCCAACAATGCACCAGCAGAATCATCCACCTCTGCAACTTCACAATGGCACAAGACTTGGAGTTAGATGGAGACACCACTGCATACAGTGACAGCCCCACCACAATGCACATTGAGTCTACCACCACCACCTACTTCTTGAAAGACGCTTGTGCCAGTGGCCCCAGAAAAGAAGACAATCCAGGCTACTATTACGGGCATGTTTAGGCAGGAGGGGCCCTATGAGCAGAACCACCCAACCACACATTTGTACAATGGGAAGCTGGAAAAAATGTTAGTGCTGGACCACCTCCCTTTTTCTTTTGTGGAATGAGGGGGATACTTAGAATTTGTGGCAGCTATCTACTCGAAATGGAAGGTTCCAAGTTGGACCTATTTTGCCAGAGTTGCTGTTACAGCTCTGCATCATGATGTGCTGCAGTTGGTTGGACAAGCTTTGCAGCAAAGTGTTGTTCACACTATCCACCTGATGACAGACATGTGGACCAGTTGTCAGGTGACTGATTACATGAGCATCACTGCACACTGGCTCTCTTCTGTGGGTGTAAAGCAAAACATATCTGCCAGTCTTGGTCCTGAAGAAAGTTTTAAGAGCATTCGGTGGCATGCAACAGTGGCCATGTTCACCATAGAGAAATCACAAACAGCTGTAAACATCTTGGATGAATGTAACAGCAGGTGTTTGAATGGCTGCAACCCAGGGGTCTCAGAATTGGATTTGTTGCCACAGACAATGGCAGTAACATAGTCAAGACCATGTCAGATGGAGGCTTTTCCAGGGTCCTGTGTTTGGCCCATTGCATCAACCTGGTGGTGCAAGACTTTCTAAAGAAAGAAGACATAGTCAGCAACTTACTGACCACCTGCAGAAGAATCTGCACTCATTTCAGCCAATATTTTAAAGCCCTAGAAGCAGTTGCGGATTATTCAGCGTATTAATAGAGCACCAGTTAAAGCCCTGATACAGGAGATTCCACCACATTGGAACTCAACCTATTACATGTTGCAACATCTGTTTGAGCAGTGCAAATAGATCAATGACTATATGATTCAAAGAGATGGGGATGCAGTTGCGAAAGCTATGACCAGGGATCCAGAAAAATGGGGCCTAGTCAAATGCCTTACACAGATGCTACTCCCGTTTGAGGTTTTCACATGAGGAGTTAGCAAGGAGGACAGTATGATGGGCAGCTCGATCCCGTTGTTACATCTGCTACAGGACCAGGTAAAGAAAGTGTCTGAAAGGTTCGCACCAGCAGGTGTAAATGAAAACACTGAAGCACATGCCTTGGTTGAGAGCTTAATTCTTTGCGTGGCTTGTAATACAAGGCTGCAACATGACCTCATCATGTCTAAAGAGTATATCTGTGACACGCTACTTGATCCACGGTACAAAAACTTTCTGCCCACTTTCATTCCTTTTTCTAAAGGGGATGTTTCAAAATACAAGAGGTGGATTGTAGAGCAAGCCGGAGACCTGGAAGAAGAATGGGTGGAACTTAGAGTCCCACCCACAGTTCCTGGACGCCGCCTTCAACTTCCAGAGAGGGCAGTCTTGTCTCATAGCAGCCAACAACACCATCAACCAGAACACCGGCAACAACAGCAACAGAAGAACCGGACCCAACCTCTTCAGTGAATTGGTTTCAATTGGCAGGGCTTAAGTCCAGTGCAGAGGCGATGGCAAAACAGGTTGAACAAGTGGCAGTACCAATGACCATTCACAGGATGCTCCAGGAGTATCTGGATGATCCAAAAGAGGTCTATATGGATCAAAATTAATTGATGTATTGGTATGGAAAGATGAGCCAATGGCCAGAGCTCAGCAGGCTGGCAATAAAGTATCTGACGTGTCCTGTTCTAGTGTGTCTGATGAGCGTGTGTTCAATGCAGCTTGTGCAGTTGTTACACTGAGAAGGACCAGTCTCTCAAATCAAAATGTGAAGAGATTGACTGTGATCAAAATGAACGAACATTTCATACCACACAATTACACCGTTCCAGAAACAGCACAGGAGGAAGAGGAGGAGGATGATTGGTCAGAATCAAGTGTGTTAGCTGACCAAATTCTGGGTGAACCACTTGAGGTAACTACAACTATAGCAACGGTGAGTGAGTGATTGTGTGAGTGATGATGATTGATGATTCATGTGGTGGCTGACAGTGAGGGAGAGTGTGCTGAAGTGTAATGCTCAAACTTTCTTGAGATGATTAATTTGCAATGTTTGGGGCCTGAGTGAGGGGCGAAAATGTTTTCCCTTGAGTTGACTGGCATTTACAAACCTACTTAGCGAGTATTAATTAACCTGTATGGGCCACTCCAGTGAGCCTTCTGTTTTTTTCATCATCTAGAATGGCTGCCCCAGACAATTGTTTGATTTAGAAGACTGCCAAATTCCAATCTGTTACATCAAAGGGGAGATAGTGTGTACCTACCATCGTGCATGAATTGGAACAGATAACCATTGCATCAATGAGTGACCTGATTATCGAGTGATTGTGAGTGATGATTGATGATTCATTTGGTGGAAGACAGTGAGGGAGGGTGTTGAACTGTAACTGGGGAACTTATCTGAGTGATCATTTTTTCCCTGAAGTTGATCGGCCCTTTCACACTTAGCCAGATTTACTTGCAGCGTCCTCTCCTTTTTTCTGGTTCTTCAGTTTACTGCTGTCTTCAGCTGGGGCAGCTGTAGTTGACAATTATTTATTTTTAATTGTAATGGCCCTGCTCTTCTCCAAATGCATTTCTCTTCCTACCCTGACTCCAAAGATGCAGATGAACAATAAATAGGATACTACGTCACACACCTCATGTTTGAAATGCGGATGTTATCCTGTCTGCCTGTCTAGCTTTACGCTCCCAAATAAAAGAAATTTAGCACTCCCCAGCAGAGGCATTTGGTAAAGCAAGAAAACACTTGGAAAGGAGGGGCTCCACACTTACCAAATGAGCCACATCAAGAGACAGTTTTCAGAATAAATCATGGGGTTTTATTAGTGCAACATTCTCTCTAACAAAAAGGCTTTCCCAAATGGCAAATAAAAACAACATGCACATGTAAATATACTTATATATATGTGAAAACAAATAATAATGAAACACTCACAAAATAATCAAATAATGCGTGGGATAAACCACAAGCAGATAATTATGGTAAAACACCTACAGATAATAAACACTTACAAGTCAGATAATAATGAAACATTCACAAGTGAAATGCAAGGGAGCAAAACCTAAGCAGATAATAATAATGGACGTCCAATGCAAGAAAAAAGCGCTGTCAAATGCAAGTAATCAAATGCAAGAAATAAACATTACCAAATGAAAGACTCAAATATAAAGAGCATGTATACACAGAATGGAAACATGTATAATATATACACAGAATACATCAGATAATGCCAATGAACAAGAACAAATGGAAAAAATACTTCACAGGCTGGTCACTCAGCACACAGACAAAAACACATGTAGAAATAACTCTATATCTATACATATCTCTCAATAGCAATCATCAGAGAAAATACCTCACCGGCTGCAATATCTTCATCTTAGCCCACACAAGACTGGGGGATCCCTAATGACAATCCTGGGGTCAAGAGACTCCTCAAGCCGGGAAATGCAGCACTGAGCAATGCGTCCATCTCTCAGGAGAGAAACCCATTTTTTGAGCCAAGAAACCCCAGTTTTTAAAATATTCTCAATGCATGAGATGACACCCTCTATGTCAAGGAACCTTGCTGGTGCTGGCCAAGCTCCTGCAAGCATTCCAAGACAGAGGATTTCTCACACATTCTCCTCACGCTCCCACACTACTTGTTCCGGCCCCTTATCTTAGTGAAGCTTGCGAAATTAGAAAACATCTCAAAGAGTACAAAAAAACACCCTCAAAGAGGAAAATAATTCTGAACGTGAATAACCTAAATAACCGTGAGTAACCTGGGGGCCTGCTTGTGTGTGCAGGACTCAAGCCAGACAGAGTCAGAATTCAAGATGGAGTTAGGGCACGTTAAAGCTAATAGGTAAAACTGCATTTCACAATGTACAACATAATGCACATTTGCGGACCACTACCTACAGCACCATACTCCAAGACAGAGAAGCACATTCCACACACTTCTTTCTCTCATGCTTTCAAACGCACATCCCATACGGTCTGTTTCAGGCAAGGCTGTTTTGAAACACTCCTACTCTGAAGCTATAAGGAGACATGAAATGAAATCATAAGTTAAAATGCACAAAAAATGATGTCGTACATTCAAGATAGAGTAAGTTAAAACACATGCAGTAAATTTTAAATAATGGTAGTCAAAGGTCATCACGGACACTGCCGTAAGTTGACATTGTGGAACATTATGGTCTGTCCTACAGGGAAAGGAACGGGCTATATAGATTGTATTTGGCACGTTCGTCACAATGTATCCCATATGCCAAACTTGACATCAAATCATGCATTTAATCCCACTTTACTCACTGTCCTCACCCTCCACCACATATTATATCCAACAAATTCATTTGCTGGCAATAAATAAGGAAAGGAAACTTGACTTACACTACTGCAAGGTAATGTAGAGGGATTAGGTGGGTAGGGTAGAGGTTTTGATACAGAATAGAGGGGTCACTACACTGATCATCAATTCATCATCTTTGGCTTATTCAGTAACTGTACTAGTCGATTGAAGTCAAAAGGGGAAAATCTGAACATGCGCATAATTAATCTGTTATGGGAAACTATGAAATATATTCTGTAATCACTTCACTTCACATGGTTATAAAATCAAATGTGGCACTTGCCAAGAATGAATTTGATAATTTTTTGGTTGTCTGGGATGAAAGAACGTAGGAAAAAATAAAGGAGTAAAGTACTGAGAGGTGACTGAGTGGGCGAAGGGAAACACACCTTGTGTGTTCGGTTTGCAATGCATTGAAAACTTTGTAAATGCAGCATTAAGTGAAGCAGATGGACATTGCACACCAACGCTACTTCAGTCGTGTAACATCACAAATTGAATCATACTGCAGTTTGGTCATAGGTGGCAAAATGCCATGGGCAGGGAGGGAGGAGATGAATGATGGGTGGGATACATCTGGATCACTTAACAAACACAGTGAGTCAATGTAGTAGAACGAAAACTAAAATACCCCCCACTTTGAACCATAGCTTTGATAACCCTGCATACACAAAGTAAGCGAAGTAGGTGAACAGTATGCCCCTCTCCATGTGAAGAGCTGACTTGCTTATTCATCAAAACAATCCAAATATTCATTCATCCTTTCATTTTAATTCACCCATAGCCACCATGATTAAGCTTTACTTTCTCTCATCCCGTCTTTCACCAAAATATCCAATACAATTATCCATCCATTCAATATGCACCCAATTTTCCAACCATCCTTTTACCCATCCATCCCTTTACCCACCCATGCACACTCTCACCCACCCACCCTTTCACGTTTCCCTCAAGCCATCAATGCTCATTATGTGAGCTTTTGCTGAGTTGCAGTTAGTAGAGGCCATAATGATAACTCAACCACCACAGCAGCAGGTAAAGCTGGGGTGTTCACGGTCACGAGTTGACAACGCCCTGGTACTAGCTAGTGAGTATAATAGTAATTGTCAATAAGCAAGCAATGATGTGACTTACCAGTGCCCGTCCCTGCCGCCACTTCTTTCCCTCCAACTGACTCACCTCCTGCAGTGGCGCTGGAGCCGGCATCACTGGTGGTTTGTTTGACTAGACTAAAATATTATGCATATTTTAGATGCCAGATACACCACCCTTAATTTTTTCAATCAAAAAATACAACCGCAATACATTACTATAATTCTGTTAGCACTGCAGTATCTTCTAACAAAAATATCACTCTGGGCATTTGGTTGATTCACAATGTTAAATAAGCCAGACATGGAATAATGGTCATTGACAGACATATGGTGTTGGTTGGCCAATGGAAGTGGGAACTCATACTTTTTCTCCGGCCATGCATCACTGTCATGGAAAACTGGTGGTATACTGTATAAATGAATGAGACAGCACACAACATTGGGGAGGGGGTGTGGTCCATGACCATGGCCACTCTATCATGAACTCAACTGTTAGAGCAGGAAAAAGAAAGCCTTCTCTACAAACATACATGGTGAATATTATTTATAATACTAGCTTACTTGGGCCTGCAGTCCTCGTGGTAGACAGTAGAGTACCAAAATGTGTTATTCTTTGTCTTACTCTTACAGTACCATAAGATATAGAGGAGAGAGGGAAAGATTACCAACAAAGCAGAAGATAAGTGAACTAGAGACCGGAAAAAGTCAGCTACCAAAAAAGAAAACCATGTAATATAAGGAAAAGAAAAGACAATGCAGGGATAACACAGGAATGAAACAAAAATGTAATCCATTGTGCTTTGCACAATTGGGTTCGTTTCTCGTTCTCATCACCACGTGGAAGGAAGACGGCAGGTAAGGATGTCAGAGAAACTTTATTTCTCACCAGCACCCAGGGAGGCTCCTCTGTAAGAGCAGACAAGTGTCTCCCTGCCAAGTAAAATGCCCCCAATAGCCCCTACTAGATGAAATGTAAAATGGTAATAAAGTTAATTTATTACCATTTTAATTTTCAGCCCCCATTCAGAACCGAGGGTCAGGACAGGGCGAGGATTGCACAGTGACGGCATCAGGGTGGACTGCCTTGAGCACTTTTCACAGTGTGCATGTCCCTTTGGCTGGCTGTCCTGCAACCGCCAGCCAAACATGCACACTTTGAAAGCTCTAACCCAGCTGTCTTAAGACAGCTGAGTTAGAGCAAGTGCAGGGTTCCATTGTCCTCAGGAGCGGCAAGAGAGGCCGCTCCCCCCAATCCTGGCCCTGCTCTCACACTGGTGAGAGAGTGCCAGGATTGGTTAATGCAGTTGGCTGGAGCCTGCCTGAACATCGAACTGCAGCAGGAGGAGGACATGCTGCAAGGAGGATGCTGTGTCATTTGTGTAAGTAAGTGGTTTTTATTTTTTATAATTTTTTATTTGTTGTGCGCACACGATAGTGCGCTACCCACCACCCATTTCCCCGCCCCACCACTCCCCGTAAATGCCAGCCACTACTGCCAGCAATACCAGCCTCCAGGCAGCAACTCCCATCCTGGAACCCAGCACCAACATTCCAATACCCAAAGATTCTACCCTAAGCCCACAACAATCATAAAACCCAGCATTAGAGAATTAATAATAATGAATAATAGGACTTACTTGGGTTAGCAGAGCCCTCGGGTGCTGATGTAAGAAATGGAGAAGATTAGAAAAAAACAGATTAGTGATTCAGTTAATCTCCACAAAATTATTATGACAGGCAAACACATAATTGTACTTCTCTGAAACAGATCACGTATAGTACTAGTTTCGAGTCTATCGACTATCATTGAGTTGCCCATACTAGTCCTAAAATCCCTATTCCAAATTTCCTTAACAAAACCTACATTTGGAACTAATGCATTGCAGTGAATGATCTTCGATTCTATTCTCATTTCCCAACCCCCTTGATGGACCAACTCAGTCTTCCTTTTTTGCAATGCATAGATGCTTACAACACATCACTGTGAAATAGCTTGGAACTGTATGAGCTACATAACCAAAGTCACAGAGAGAACGCGCTACTCACTCATGTCACTGACTCACTGAAGTGACAGGAGGGCAGTCTGCAATGGCTTCTGAATTAATCAGTCAAAGCGAGTGCCAATGATGAGTACGATTAGGTAGAGCTGAGAACCTGCCTAGCAGAAACTAGAAACTAGATCACATAATAATAATATTCCAACGTAAACTAAATGTAACTTACCTCTGAGTGTGAGCAGCATGCTATTCGGAATTTTTGTTTAAGCATTGTAGAACACAAACACAACAAATGATTAATACTCACTGAGTGTCGGAATCTTGATGCCTAGCAGGTCGAGCAGGTCCTGTTCACAGTCTAAGATATCCGCCCAGCAGTGCGTCGACTGCTGGACAGTGCTCTGAACCTGGCTGGTGTGTCGCACGTACCGGTGCACCCTCCTCCAGCGCATCCCACGCTCCTGCAGAGGGTATCTGCTGCCAGGCCTGCGGCCTGCTACCAGCATGGAAGGGAGGTGGTGCTACACAAAAAAAACAAGTGCTGCCACCTCCTCCTCGCTAAAGATTGCCCAGGGCTTCACACCTGGGCGGCGCCCCCGCCCACAATGAAGACGACTCTCTGCCATGGCGCTGGGTGCGGTAGAAAAGAGGGAAAGGAAAGAAGAAATAAGGAAGTAAGGGGCAAATAAGCTAAATAAAATAGTCACGAAAAACACACAAAAATCTCCCAAAAACGTACAATACACAAACACAAAGACACACACTAATATATCAAATAAAAATGAGGGGTAGATAAGTTTTAAAGAGGGATTGTGGAAATTAGTCCCAGTACCATAACAGAGAGTAGAAAAAAAAGATGGCCGTGCCCATGCGAACTGCGTAGTGCCGTTCGGGTGTGATTTCCAATGCGAGGATGCACATGAGAACCGTGTAGTGCCATTCAAACGTGAGTTGCAACGTGAGGACGCACTCCGCATTGCACATGGCAATGCGAATGGGCCCAGGCAAACTCCGCCTGCATGCGGAACTCCGCGTAGCATGGCGGAGTTTTTTTGCCATTTCGCGGAGTTCCACGTAGTAGAACTCCACAAACTCTGCCCAGGCCTAGTACTGATCTGTAGGGCATCTGTAATGACTCCAGATAATTTTTCAAAATTGTTTGAAAATTGATAGACTCTCTGGGGCCGATTCCAATTCAGGCCAGAAATCTCTCCGACCGAGCTGGACCCGGAGAGATTTCCGACCGAATCGGACACTGGCAGTCCGACCGAACGAGTACGATGCGCACGCATGCAATCAGACTCGAGTCGGTCGGACTCCCATTGAGTCAATGGGAGCCGGACGTACAACGCGTACGCGGGCTCCCATTGACCCAATGGGTGCGAGGCGAACAAGGGTGCCCCCTACAGCGGGTACGCCTTGAAGTGACTCGCGGCGTACATGCACAGGTATGTGCGACTCGCGCGGCTACGCGTACAGGGGGGTCCGACACGGACCCCCAAAGTGCGGCTCTGACTGCTCTTTCGAGCCGGACGGCGCGAGTCGGTCGGACTGCTCGCGGCGCGCAAGGTACTTGCCAGGCCGGGGAACGTCTCCATCGCGCGGTGCACGTCGTGTCCGTGCGAGTCGGTCGGAGCGCTTCGGACCCGCGAACAAGTCGGTCGGCGATTTCGCGTGCGCTCGCATCGTACTCGCTCGGCCGGACGCACGTACGAATCGGTCGGGAAAGAGGGCTCCGAATCGGATCCGGTTAAGCCGAATCCGATTTGGTGCCCTACCGGCCGAGATCGGAATCGGCCCCTCTGTATACCCTTGAGGGACACTGCACCATGCCAAAACACCGTTGAAAAATAAATGAAAAGAAGAGCTGACTGTCCTCATGCAATGGCACTGAAAAGACAGCCTAACAAAGATCAATAACAGTAAACCATTCTGCAGTACATGGAATTTGTAATAATATGGCGGCTGGATTCGGTACCAATGGACAACATGGGACAACAATCTCATTAACCTTCCTCAGATCCTGCACCATTCTGAATTTTCAGTTGGGTTTCTGCAAACCCATGATTGGAGAATTACATGCACTCCCAATCAACTCCCTTAAAATCCCTTTCTGTATCATGTCCTCTATCACAGGGGTTATACCTGCAACTGTTTCTAGAGTCTTGGATACACTGCATTTGCCTTTAGGGTAACTCAGACAGGTTCTATGCCTTTAATCAGTCCAATATCCTTTCCAGCGAAATCCCATACGTCTGGATTCACAGTCTCTCTCAGAATATCAGTCAACTTTTTGATTGTCACCAAGGGAAATATTCCTGCAATGGTCTTTTGTTGAATCATTTTAAACTCCACGTCCTCATCATGAGTCTGGAACTCAACGCCAATTGGTGTGCAGTAAATTATGCAATTTAACTTGCACAATAAGTCTCACCCTAACCGATTTTCTGGGCTTGTGTCACAAACAACAAATTGGTGACTTTCTTCAAACAAGCCAATCTTTACTGGAACTCTTTCTGTAACTAGATTAGAAATCTGTTTATTTGAAACTTCTACAACTTGGATCTTCTTTACCAAGAGAGGTAGGTCTGGGACTTTCACAGTTCTAACAGTTGATCAGGTAACACCAGTATCAATATGAAATGATATGAGGTGGACATTCACCTCACATTCTACAAATGGATCACTCTGGTCTACCTTTAAGACTGTGCCAAGCACGCAATCATCCTCCCCTCCCTGGCACTGTCCTTGAAAAGTATTGGAGCCTGAGCCATCATTATCAAAAACAGGACATTGCTGAAAACATTCCGATTAGAGTTAGAGACTTGCTGTAATGCATTTTGATTCTAATTTGGTAAGGAGTTCCGTTTTGCCTTTGGCATCTGGTTCAAATTAAATCTCGAGTTTCCCATATTCTGTTTGACCCTTTGAGCTTGTGGGACCTGCATCATTGGAGCTTGTTTTGTATTGGCATCTACATCTGTTGTACTGCCATATTTTGCATTTGCCGTCCTCTCTCCATTTGTACATTTCTGTTTGCATTGTCAGGATTAAATCTACACTCCCTTTTCCAATGCCCTATCCTGTGACAAATATGACAAGGGGTCAATTTCTTCAATGCCTCAACCTCCATTCCTGAACCTGGATCAATTGGGACACCTCTGCCTTGTTGAACACCAAAACCTCCTGGATTACTATGAAACCCTGTTTGCGGAACAGCAACACCTTGCATGCCTCCTTGATTTCCTGCAAAAGAAGGATTCTGAAAACCTTTCTGAGCAAAGTTTATCTGAGCCAACATAACTTTCTCTTTAATCTTTCTGTTTCATTTCCAGTTCATCACTGCAATATTTTGCATACCTCAGAATCTTGTCAAGTGATTTATTCTGCCAACAGATAACACTTTGGGTTATATGCGACTGATCTCTGGTCTCAATCGTAAAACAAACTGAGATATAAAAACCCCATGTCTTTCTCATCAGGACATTCTCTTCCACTGTGCTGCTGGAACATCTGCAACAATCGGTCATAAAACTCCAGTCGCGGCCGGCATTTCTCGCGGGTGGGGTTCTTGCAGGGGTTCGCACAGGGGAGTTAATTTAAAAATAAAATAACCGTACTTTCCCGGGTCCCGTGTCGTCGCTGCGCCTGACCTGCTCTCCTGCTGTCCTGCCTCCGGCAGGAACAAGAAGCAGGCAGCCTCCCTCCCCTCCCCTAAGCCAATCACAACGCTGCAATGGCAGTGTTGTGATTGGTCGGGACGCCGACCAGTCAGACGCCTATGGGGAGGCCATTTTCTCCATGTAGGCTGCATTGCAGCCTACATGGAGAAAGGGCAGAGTGCCCATTACTGGTTTGGTCGGCCCTGGGGCCAACCAAACAGTCAGCGCCCTCAGCAGTGGGAAAGCCACTCCTCCCCTGCCCAAGAGCAGACCCACCCACCCGCCCGCCCCCAACCAAACACTTCTGCTGTCTCACAGTGCAAGAAGCAGAAACATAAAATGGTAGTTTTACCATTTTATGTTTCTGCTTCTCGCACTGCGAGAAAGCAGTGGGGTGATGCACCTCTGCCCTAGTGGAAGAGCCTCCCCTGTAAAATTCATGAATTGATTACTTTAATTCTTGTGTCATTCGATTAATTTTCAACCAATCAAGATCTTTTGGAGGCACTTTGTCTTTCAGGAAAGTAATCACTGTTTCATATTTCTCCATAACTATAGGAGATGGTGTATTAGTGCATGCCACTCTGGCTGGTTCTTCTTCATGTGACCATTGCAGAGCAGTTTTACACCAAGCGCACAAAACACTTGGTACCATAATATAAAAGAATGTGTTCAAATCAATCCACAGTACCTTTAAAACCTTCAAAAATTGATCCACTTGTGTGTACCACTGCACAGATTTGTCTCTAAATTTCGGGAAGTTGTTCGTAAAAGCTGCCAGATCACCTCTACTCCAAGGCAAATGGACATACACTCCACCTGCTATTTCTCTCAAAGTATAAGCTGAAGCTCCTTCATCATTCTGCTCATTATTTTCCCCTACTAATTCAGATTCTTTCTTTTTCTTTTCATGTTTTCTTGCCCATTTAGTTTCTAATTTGTTAGTTTCACTCCTTTGTGATCACATTTTATTAGTTCTGTTATATGCAGCCACATTCCTGAAGAACGCATTTTTTTAATGGCCTTACCAGCTAACTGAATCTTGTAAAACTTTCTGCAAAGGAAAACTTTTAGAAATACAACCTCATATTTCCAAGCCAATTCAATCAGTTTACCATGCGTAATTGCTGCTCGTCTTGTAATTTCTTTGCAGAGGTAAATCAATTCTTTCTCTTGGTATTGGTTCAAATGTTCTAATTCTAAACATCCCTAATTATTTCTTCCAATTCTACTTTTAATTTGGAAATATTTAATGGTCTCTTCTTTTCAGGTTCTGTGCTAGCTTGTTGCACTGGGCTCTCTGCCTTTGCAATCCTTGCAGCTTCTTCAAACCATTGTGGAACAATCCACTCTTTAAAATAATTCTGTTTCCCAAGGGGCTATTGATATTGTGAAAACAGGTCTTTGCCCATCTCTTAATGCTTGGACCATCTGAGGTGGTCTCCATACAAATATCTGAGAATTCTGAGACGTTGGAATAAATCCTGTCATTGTCAACCTTCTGCAGCTCTTTGAGCCTCTGAAGCCAGGTTAACATTTACTGGGACATTTGCAACTGGTCTAGGCATGGTCTGTACAGTAGCTGGTTGCGGTGCTGTCATCAGACCATACATCTCAGGAGCATTTATCACAGGTGCAGTAACAGTCTATGGCTGGGCAACTTGTGATAGAACAATCTGACGTATTTGAAGGGGGTCTCTCAATTTGCACTATTCTGGTTTCTACAGGGGTAGTAGCTATTGTAACACTTGTAGTGGCACTACTTTCAGTACCATCAGCTGTCATTGCATAAGGCGGGAGTCATGCAGCCAATATCTCTTCGAAAATGTCATACCCTGAATCACTATCTGACTTGGTTTATTTTTATTTTTCCCCTTTATTCTTTTCCTAGGTCTTTTTCTTCTTTCCCTTCTCTGGTATTTCTGTGGAAATAGCCGGGCACAATCTAGTCCCTTCAACTATAACTTTCCTCCATATCTGTTGTTCTTCATCCCATCAAGCATCTGCATAAATTCGTACTGCTCTCTTTGCCCTTTTCTGATATTTCTCCCTTTTTTTCTCATGCCACTTTCTCCCACATATTTAAAGGCTCATACTGTGTGGGTCTAGGGGGCGGTTTCTTTTTGTACAATTTTGCCTTCAATTTCTCAAGAATTCTAGTCTCAAAAGTGCCATACCTTGAAACTTTTTATGCACCTTCTTTCTCTGTGATCTTGCACCATTGACGAAACCACAAACATTCATGTATCCCAATTCAGTTGCCATATATTGTGCAGGAGTACCCTCAGGAGGTGCCTCTTCACCTTCCCGTACTGGAATTGTAACATCACGCCTACCAAAAACTTAAATTCTTTAATGCATTTCATGATTCTGACGAATTTGTAAGAAAACAATTTCAATTTAATGTTTTGATTCTGTTCCGTAGACGTCAATTTCCTTACTCCAATACTGTCACAGTTGTTAATGATCAAAATCCTTTAAAATAATCCCATTGCGATATCCATACGAACATTAACCTATCACAGCATGACACTCTGACGTCACCAACCAATCCCAGCACGAATGTACACCACCCAACCAATCCTAGTGCGAAACACTGTGATGTATTCATCTAATTCCGTGCAGCAGCTCACCCTCCCTTACAATTTTCTTTCCTACTTACAATAAACAAACTTCACAGCTGACAACTAAAATATATAAATTCTTCTTTGCTATTCTAAAGGAAGCAACAGTAATTCAGCCACACAAAAGAATTCCACAATCGCAAGTGAATTATCAACCAGCGTGAAATCACCCTAATCAATGCAGTTTCACTGTTTGCACAATTAAATTCCGCTAACATCAATCAATATTAAACAATCACAACAACTTATTAGTATTTCTATTTTAACTGTGCAGTTGATGGTACCTCCACTTTACACCTCAAAGCCTGCAAACAAGAAATACCATTCGACAATGGCTTTTCAAAGTGTCTTCTCCACCTGTCTCAATATCTCTTATCTATCTCGGGAACTTAGGTTACGACGAGCTTGAACCTCCTCAATCTCTTTACATGGAAACAATAACACTTCCGTTCATGAAACCATTCACCCTCAACTTCAATAATAAAACAGTAAACACAATCACAATAGACAACGCATCACCCTATTAATACCCACACCTCCAGACCAGCAACGCCTTCAAAATAATTGCACCTTGTCAGTCCTTCAAGCTTTGGGGATTGGATTTTTAGGATTCAGGTATTTTATTCTAAGTTGGATAATTATTTTATAGCTCCTTAGTCAAGGTGTGAACCATACTCTGCTACCAGAAAACTGGTGGCGCTGAAGGGGGCCCAATTTTAAATAAATAGGGTTCAACCTTTAATTACCATCACTCTCAGGAACAATCCCCGATCCCGTGCTGGTCTCTTCTTCTCGAAACTCACCTTAGGTGACGTATTTTTGCCATCATATTTTGAGTCAAGGAGTTATTTCAGGACTTACAAGTTCAAATTCCAATTTCAATTCCAGTTGGGTCAATGATGAGAGTTTGAATTAGTTTTAAAACCTTTCTTTCTAATTAAGTGATTAGTCAGTTTTCTCTCTCTTGTTCTATTCAGATTAGTCAATAAATTCAGTAAATTACAAAAATCTCAATAAAAAGGTTTGGTTAGAACATATAATCACATTGGGCCCTAAGTGCATTCCATAAAGTAATAAAAGTCTGTATTCTAAAATTCAGGTTTGGAATTCAAACTTAGAAAGACTCATAAAGAGTCCAAGCTCTGAAAGAAAAGGAGAAAAGAGTGAAATCAGGAGACCATACAGCTCAAAGCCACATTAAAGCATCAGAATTTCTCAAAAAGAGTAGTTCATGAAAGTCATTGAAGTCTCAATAACATTAGCAAATCAATATACAGTTGCAGTAGCAAACTGTAAAATAAAGTGTCTAAAGAAACAGAAGCAGCAGTAGCCACAACCGTCAGTCTAGGACAAGGGACGGGTAAAAGGTTGTTAAAAGTGTGGGGAGAATGTGTCGGGGCTACACTCGTAACATGCACTAATATAAAATCCATTAAACTAAGTTGAGACACTGTTGCAGGCTCTGTTCACTCTTGTCCAATCAGGACACATCACTCATTGTTGAGCCGATTTAACTCTTCCTTTTCCATGAAATAAGATGCAGCCCGCAAAATTCTTATCATAAGGTTAGTTAGACATTCTCACTTAGGTAGCTTTTGGAAGCATCAGCCCTGATTCCCATAGGCTTCAATCACATCTCAACATTTCAATTATTTAATGTTTCATTGTGAGAGCAATGAACTATACTAAAGAAAAGGAAAAAATTAACTTGCAATGTCACTGTTAGGTAAGGCATTTCATTTAACACGAACAAGAATTATTGTCTAAAGTTCACAGTTATTCTGTGAAAGTCAAAAAAAGAAGCATTGGCATAGCTAATAGGTCTCGCCTTTGGGACCGTATTAAGTGTTTAGCCAGAGCTATTGGCTTTGCTAAAGTGTTTAAGCTATGTTGTAGAGTAGTGTGGCTTGTGTGTAGCATGTTGCAAAGTTATAAGCATTTTTGTTACTTTCGCTATAATTAAGATAATATGTATAACTAAACAACCTTATTAAAAAATGAATATAAAAAATGTTTAGTGGGGTTTTTTTTGGGAACTTTTTCCTGCCAGTTCTAGTGGTTGTTTGTTATAGGTTTTTTTGTTTGTTTTGGGTGAGGGAGAGAGAGATATAAAGAACGGGAGGGTAGAGGTTGGGAAATAGTACATGAATTATAATATGAGTTGCGGACGGATATTAGGGGAGAATTAACAGATGCCTGATTTTAAGAGTACTATGGAGCTATAGCAATGGCTAAAGTATGGAACAGACAAACAAAATAACACTTAATATCACTTGTCTCTCCAACCCCCCCGGTGCCTTTAAAAGGGTCATGAGTTATCTAAGCACTATCCTACCAATATGAGATGACATCAGTATAAAACAAGAGGCAGAAGATAATGGCACTACGAGGACATAACAGTCACAGAAGTGCATTATCCAAAACCTGAGTAGCATAGCAAGCAGGGCACTTTAACCGCTCCTCTACTCCCTTAGTACCATTAGCATTATAAGCACTACACAAACAACATGACAATGACAAAGTCAGGGAAAAAAAGTGAGGCCACCCCAGTGGCAAAAGTCCTCTATGCAAAAACCAAATAGCATAACAAGCAGTGTAGTTTCATCCCTTCTCCACCCCTTTAGCACCTCAAATAGGACTAGGAGCATTCTGAGCGCTGCAACAGACTGCTATCACATGTCAAACATGCGCTATACAGGCAGCAGGTAGCACCACACAGGAAGACCAGTGCAAGGCAGACTCACCAGCACAGTCCAGGAGAAGGACAAGCCCAGCTTCATGCTACATGCTGGAAGTCTATGTGCTTTATGTGAAACACTCTGTAGCTCCTCCTGAGGAAGCAGCAAGTGCCTGCCAAGCGCCTCTGCTCCCCCGAGCTGACTGCAGGTGCTGTGGACCACTTTTATTCACTCGGAGGGGAAGTCGAGGCATCTGGGGTCAAAGAACAGAGGAAAGCGCCTCCTTCGGAGCACCAGGGCGAACAAAGCAAACACAAGGAGATGATGGAAGGAGCGTTGAAACTTCTCAGACACTCACCCCCAGTCACAGATCTGGGTTGAAGCCATCATCGTTCTTTAGCTGACTTCGCCACCCCAGTTCAGACACAGCCATATGCAAATCAGTCTTGACGATGATTGATTCAGCCCAGATTTGTGACTGGGGGTGAGTGTCTGAAAAGGATCTGGTGTTCATAGGGGCATATCTGGGAAAAGTTTGAGAGGACGAGAGGGCAATGAAGATTACTGGTAAGTAACCTGGGCATGTCTGGATGCAATAACAGAAAACTGAAATAACTACCCCCAAATAGTGGTCAAGTGGCAGGCTGTGTGAAGCACAGACTATTAGTTTATATGTTCTAAACTATGCCCTTTATTACAAAGGACATATCTCTTGGAAAATATCTTAGTTACACTTCTTTGGCAACGGCCCTTTTAGAGAGCCCCCCACCTTCTTCGTCATAATTAAAGTACTGCCAGCTATGTACTTATTGAATACTAGTGTAGAAAAGCACTGGAGTTGAAAGGCACAGCAGAAAATAAATGGCGCCGGGAATGAGTGATAGTCAAAGGCAGGCAAGAGGGGCACAATCAACACCATATGCATCACTGTCTCAGGATGCAGGGAACAAGTGCTCGCCTGAATTCTGGTGCACCCGGGGGTGTTCTAGGAGTCTGACTTTTAATGAGTAATGAGCTGAAGAAGCACAACTGGACTAGGATTAAGGAAATGAATCACAAGAAGTCAGGAATGAAGGGAAAGAGTGATTACCTAAAGCTGCACAGGAAGGCAGGTGTTAAGGTAACAAGTGAATGACGTGTGGTGATGATAATCTAGGGAAGCGCTAAACGCCAGGTACGCAAGAGTCAAGTGGCGATCTAACGAATAACAAGAGACAAATGATTAATGGAAAAGACACATTAAATATAACAAGAAGCCAGGAACGAAAGTAACCTGTGATGGTTTAACTAAGCAGAAGGGTAGATGGGTTAATGGAAGGAGCAAGCGACTAGCGATATATGAACCGAGTCAAAACAGAACATGGATGCACCCGATGTCGACAGCAATAAACTACGTTACGTATAAATCGTTACCCTGCACAACCCTTCTCCAGCAACCTCGCTCACTCCTCAAGTAACTCCCTGCTCTCTCCCAACTCCCCCATTAGCACGGCGGTCCCGCTCTGCCATTCAATTCTCACGCTCTATGGACTTGACTTTCAGTCATCCAAGCTCTCTCCAATTCTGTGTTGTTTTCCAAATCTCCCCTGCTATCTTACCACAAAAGCTCTCAGGCTCCCCCAAAATGACGCTCTGTCCTCGATCTCAGCTCTTACCCACACCACCATTTCACACATCTCCTAGCTGCACGCCCGCTGTTCTCACCTTCTCGCTCCTTTGCACTTCGTTTCCTTCCAGTGAATTTCTTATTAGTTTTCTTGAACATAAAGTTGCACACGGGTTTCTCCCCTGCCGCCATCTTCCGCACACAGCCCTGCACAGCCAATCAGAAGCGAGAACTGATAGAGCCACACCACCATCTGACGTCGTTCTGACATAACAAGGACGAATTTCCATCAAAAAGAGTCTGAAACATAACTCGCCCAAAATTCAAAGATGACAGCTTAACATGACAAGCATTTGCAATGCAATAGGGCTCGCATTTACGCGAGACCTATTGCATTGAAAACGGGAGTGGGGGCGGAGGGTAGGGAGCGAGAAGGCACGAACAACGAGAGTGGGGGGGGCGAGAATGCACGGACTGCGGGAGGGGGGCGGTGGGGGAGAAGGCACGGGAAGAAAATAGTTACCGTGCAACACTTGAAGTAAAGGGGCCAGTAGCCTTGGAAGGATACAAATGACGACATGGTCGTCATGAGGAGGGACTAACAAGCCTAAAACCAATCGGAAGGCAGCATTTAGGGCCTAAGGCAATGAAAAAGATGGGCGGAGAGTGGGCGGAGCTTCCACGAAGCTTCCACACTATACTGAATACTGCATGCTTCGCAAAGCGAGCAGCGCATGCGCTGCAACGCTAGGTTCGACCTAAAAAAGGAAGCCTAGTTAATGGGAATGAACTGTTGCCTTGAAAAATAATGCATTTTGTTAAACCAGAATATTCTGCAGTTATGAAAAATATTTCTAAACATGTCACATTAAGGTCATATCCTAAAGTGTGGTGTTATTTTACAGAAATATAGAGTTTTTGAGGCCTTTTCTAAGAACTATGGCTGCCTAGTGCAGCTTGCAAATTATAAATATGTGTCATTTATGACTTTTTATATTTTTCATTAATCATTGCACATTTGGCTGCTAAAATAAATAATTTTGTATTTTAATTATTAGACTTTATCAATACCATTATAGTAGGTAAAAGTAAAGAGAGTGACATTTACAGGCCCTATGCAGAAATTAACACTGTTCACTTTTTAAAGCTGTGACATTGTGAAGATATACTTGATGTACTTGATACAGATTGTGTTACTACATTAACATTATCAGTTTCAAAACTCCAAGGTTCCGTACAGAATTCTGCTAGTTTTGTGAATTGAACTACTTGTGTAATACAACCCGCTGTAAATCTCTCTGGTATATGTTCCATATGAGACACGGTGAGATTGGGTCTCTGTGGGTTTATAAACCGCGTGAATCTACGTGTGCTCAATTTTGAGGAAAAGTAGGATTGTTCTTAAAGCAAACACGGGACAGAGGACATAACCTGTGCACCAGTTCTGCGAAATTTTGCCTACACGAGCCCCAAGCACAGGTTCTGTATCAGCGTGTTTGGGGCAGGTGTTAGCAAGATTTTGCAGAACCAACATTTTCGCATTTCCACCAACAACCACAAAAACAACATTTGCATTGACTGGCCTTTTTACAAATTGCACTGAATTATTGCAGTGTTACTGTTTTTTGTGTGAAGCGTGCAACCTTTGAAACTGCATTGATGGCTCATTTTGCATTACTTTGCAAACATGAAATAGAATCTATCAGCCATGAACTACTATTTCCTGATTCCCCCAATACTTTGTCAGAACAGAAAACTAGTTGTAACAGTTGTGCACATTTAAACATTTGGATGAAGAGTGGCTAAACCCCTGGGTATGAAAGAACATTTCTGCCCCAACTCCCAAGTAGCTCAATCTTTATCGGAATCACATCTATATTTATTTCATGAATTTATTTACTTGCAAACAGCATTGGTTTCCTGTTTGAACAATAAGACACCGACCATTCTTGAAAACAGACTCAATGGGACATATTTAATACAGGTTTGCTCTAGAACTAAACCACACAAAGGGGGCTATTTATGAGCTGGTTGGCTTCACTCTTGCACCACACAATGTGGTGCAGGAGTGACGCAAACCGTAAGTCAGATTTATGAAGCCAAGCAAAGGACACTTTGCGTGGCCTGAGTGGCTCCATACATCTGGAGCAAGGCAACACAGCGCAAATCACTGCATTGCCTTAATCTGTCCTGAAAGGCATTCCATGGGCTTTGCGAGGGTCTTCCCATGCAACTCCCATGGCTTTTGATGCATTCCCAGATTTACCAGAACTAGTAAACCTGGGAATGCGCCTAAAAGATTCTCCTTCCCAGGAGAGGCGTAACAAGGAGAAATATCTTAATTTCTCCTTGCTACTTCCTCTTTCTATTCTGCAGCACACATAGAAAAAGGAAGATGCCTCTCAGGATTGTTTTTGTGCAGGAAGGTGTCCCTTCCTGCATAAAAACAATCCTGCATGCAATGCAGGCACCCTACAACCATGGTGCAAGGGTGCTTGCATTAGCGCGAGGGTGCCAAAAGTGCACCAGCGCAGAGGAAAAAGCGAGAATGTGCTGTATTGCCTTAAATAAGTCACATTCCTGCCATTTCCCGGTCATGCAGTGGAGCACAGCAAGTTGACTTGCTGCGCTGCAAGGCATGACTAAATCGACTCCAAAGTTCTGCCAAGCAGTGCAAACTCTTGCTAGGTCATTTACTTTCTGTGTAAAAGTTAGTTTGCATTAGAAAGATGCCCTTTTTTTGGAATAAATATAGCTTTGTGCTGCTTTGCGCCATCACGGGGGCATTACGTAGGTGATACATGGGTGGCTAAGCAGAAGCACCCACTGTTTTGACCCAAAGCTCGATCTAGTA
The DNA here is from genome assembly GCA_963921515.1 of Calotriton arnoldi. Taxonomy (NCBI): domain Eukaryota; kingdom Metazoa; phylum Chordata; class Amphibia; order Caudata; family Salamandridae; genus Calotriton; species Calotriton arnoldi. The sequence continues at coordinate 408,214 of CAWUFW010005214.1, read as the reverse complement.
AGATAGTGAGAACAGGCTTTGTGTAAAAAAAATAATGCCTCCTTGAAGCAGTTGAAGAAATGTTTTAATTTCTATAAAAATTCACACATTGCATGTTTGTAACACTTAACAGCACGCATCCAATGTTTGGAATGTTATAAAAATTAGAGTAAGTTATTATTCTTTTACAAAACCTATGCTACACTTCACACACGCACCTATGCACAATGACACAAAGGTTGTGCTAGGCTCTAGGCGGCCTGTTTGAGTGTCAGTGCAGGGGATGAGAGCAGGCCATGTTTAGTAAATATGGCTCTTTGATGCTTTCTTCCCCTTCTGCGGGTTCTTTCCCCTTTTACAATGTTTGCTGCGTTGCACAAAAAATAATAAATGTGCCCAATGTGTGCGTATTGTCAAACAAAGTCTAATTTTTTAAAATTCTGCATTGATAAATTATTTTCCATAGGTTGGTTCCATTTGTTTTCCATATATTGTTCTTTGTTAAGTTTAATAATCGATAATGGAATTAGTGTCTACATTGCCTGTTGCTACATTACTACCTGTTGCTACATTCCTGAAAACTGCAGGAAGAGTACAATTCCTTATTCTGACAAAAGTGTTTTTCAGTCCAAGAAAGATTTTTGAATCAATGTATTGAAACTTTAATAAATTAATGTTCCCCCTTTCACCACAAACACTCGAAGCTGCCTTTCGAATACAAGATTCAATGGGGCATATTCTCAAGAACGGGCGATAATTATCGCCAACCTAGGTTAACGCAACTTTACATAACGCCGTCTATCACGAGAAACTAACACTGTGTTAACGGCGTATTCTCAACACGCCGGCAACAGGCGATAGTTTCCCGATAACGCGTCAAATGTCCGCGTAAAAATTACCGGGACGGCGATAAAAAAGGAAACCCGAACGTGAAAAAAGTGGCGATGGGCCCAACAGCGATAAAAACATCAGTGATAAGCAGCACCAGGCTTGCTATTCCCACGTCAGGCGGGAAAAATCACCATAAAAACTGCCCAAAAAAAAGACAAACTAATGAGAAGCACCATGGAGGAAGCTGGAGCAAGTACAGAGGCCAACCAGAACCCCACAATCCCCCCGGAGGACCAGGCAGGGACCTCAGGGAAGGAGAAGGGCAAGGAGAGGAAGAAGAGGAACCCGCAATTCAGTCCGCAGGAAAACAAGATCCTGATTAAGGAGGTGATAGAACACCACCAACAACTGTTCATCACCTTCACTGTGTCATTGGCAACTAAAAATGCAATATGGCAGTCCATCTTGGCCAAGGTGAATGCAGTCGGAGTGAAGAGAAGGGAAGTGGACGACTGCAAGAAGCGCTGGAATGATGTGAAGCGCAAAACCAAGCTGAAACTCGCCAACAACTGGAAAGCAGCAATGCAGACTGGAGGTGGGAGTCCAGCGCCACAGCAGGAGCTGGATGAGATGGAGGAAACGGTGTCCACAGTCATCAGTGGGGAGACGGTGGCAGGAGTTGGGGGACCGGACACTGCTCAACATGACCTGACCCAACAGCAACAGGGTGAGTAACGACCAGGGACTGGGGGACGGTGGGAGATGGGCACAATGGCACACATGCACAATTAAGTATAGCACAGTGCACACCCACAATTACTCTGGATCATGTCCCTGATCGCCTTGGCACACTGCAGCACACATAGAAACAGCAAGTAGGCCCCCGTTGACAATGTACCCAGAGGGGGCCCTCACCACACATCACTAATCTCACAACAAACCCATGCACATGTGCTGAACCCAGCAAAGCTGCGGGTCCGTGAGCCACACTGACAAAGCAAGTGACACTGCATGACGATTAGCATGGCTGCAGTCCAATTATCATGACATGGTGCACGCCATGACACTGAGGTGGCTGAGTGTGGACCACATCCATAAAGGAGCAGGTCACACTCTGACACATCCACGTGCACAAACAACCCCTGACGTCAACAAGACATCTGCGGACAAACCATGCCCAAGAGTCCCAACTCCCACCAAGAGCCCATTTTTACCCAAGTCTGCAACATCTCATCACTGCATACGCACAGAAGTGAAAGGCACACCGCCTGAAAGTGATATGGGCCAGCAAAATCAGAGCTGCAGGGGCGACTCTCCCACAATGCAGCACACACACATAAGAAACAGAGCACATCAACATTGACAACAATGTGGTACAGACTGCAACACTTTCACAACAGAACAGAGGACACAACTGCTGCCGCTTGTGTGTAGAAACTGGCCAATCACATTTGGCATAGCAGGAAACTGTGAAATGATAATGTACAAGTACAACCTCACATCCCTGATGGTGTAGAAATGTCCACTGTCCCGCATCAAATAGGCATCTCCTCCCAAACAGTCACAATGTACATTGCCATGCAGTCTGTATGTAAACTTGTCCAATGCGTGAACATACATGGAACACACTGTTAAACTGCATCTCCCCTTCACATTGCAGAGCGAGAATCAACACCTCCTGCAGAGCAGACCGTACATCTCTTCACTGATGATGAAGAGGACCTCCAAACCATCGACACCGACGCCCTCCAACAGCTCATGGACACCCTCAGCACCCCACCCCCAGGAGCAGGGCAACCCAGCTGCATCGAGGAGACCCCACCCCCTGCACAGACCACACAGCAGGAAGCACCCCCACCACGGCTGTCTCCCAGGACCCCAACGACCAACACATGGCATTCCAACGCCGTGTGTTAGAGGGCCAGAAGGAGATGGCTGATCAGGTGTGGGTGGGGTTCGACCTCATGGCAGCCAAACTAGATGCCATACGTGGGTGTCTAAGTCCCATCAGGGACCACTTACAGTCCCTAACAGACACCCACAGTCCGCTCCATGCTCTCCAACAAGCCATGGCTGACATCGCTGGAGTCATGACTCTGAGACAAGAACAACTGTCTAGTCAGAGTGGCTCCAGCGAATGACAGCCGGGAGTTGGGACGCATGCGGAGGATCATGGAGAACATGGAGCGGATGCAGGCGGAAAGAATGGCTGCCACGGCTGCACACCAGCGAGATGTAGCTGGGATCTTCCATGCCCTGCAGATCCTCATCATGGCATTGCTGCCACAAGGCCTGGCGCAGATGAATGCTGCTGCTACTACTCCATCCACATCTCCGCCCCCTGACGTGTCAGTGCCTCACAGTGCGGCAGACAATCCACCTCCGGCCCCTGATGTGTCACTGCCACACAGTGCGGCAGACATTCCACCTCCGGCCCCTGATGTGTCAGTGCCACACTGTGCTGCTGACAAAACACCACCACCCACATGTGAGGCACATCACACATCAGAGGACAATGATGTGGATGATTCTGCCTTTGTGGTAAGAAGGAAGCGGTAGCATTCATCTCCACCATATGGCCTGTTTCAGCTTGGTTCTGCCCTCTGCATCATTCCCTGGAACAACACCTTCCACTGTCCCCCGAGACACTCTGCGACACTCACCTTGGCCCTCGACATGGACTGCCATATTTGTTTTGGTTACCAATGACACAGCAATCAGACTGCGGACTGCACTCTTCCTCTTCCGATGAACTTGTCAATCCCTAAAGGACTCTGGCTGGCCCTCCACGGGGCAACAATGTCAAGTGGGGTTTGCATGGCCATGTACTGGTCCAGCTTCAACACTCCACCGAATGTGATTAAAACATTCTAATTCACACAGATGTGTCATGTCAATGATCAAGCAAGCATGAAAGTATGGATGAATATAGGGGCAGTGATTCCAAAAATAAGGTACTCCCTGGGAACTGATATCAATGCGCATGTTTGACCGTGACCCAGACAGGCAGTGTGATGACTGGGAATGTGTGAACTAGCTGTGGCCTCATTGCTCCTAAACAACAATCTCGCAATTTCCCAACTTAGCCGCACGCCAATGTAGGAAATAGGGCTGTGTGTTAAAAAGTCAAAGTCAAAGTTATGTGGATGCCACAGCTCGGAGCAATGATTAGTTTGAGTGTGCAGCGGTTGGACTCCTGGGATGGTCTGTGCGTAAGTGTGAAGGTCATTCCATGCAAGAGAACTGCGAGCAAGGACTTCTGTGTGTGGGGTGTGTAAACGTTGGTCTTTGGTTAGCGCTGTGCATAGTGTGGGAGTCGTCGTCATCAGCTGCTATGGTATCTCTCAGGGGGTGCCGGGCGCATGCAATTCCAAGCTCGGAGGTGCAGATGTGCCACCGCCTTCTAGTCCAGACAAAGGAGCTTTCATCCCTAATGTTAGTTTGTCATCTGCTTGCATTCTGGAAATGTGATGTGGATTGGGGGGCAGGGGGGTGTCACTGCTTCGCCTTCTGGCACGGTTGAACCCTTACCAGCCATGTACGTGCCCTCACGGTCAAATTTGCATGCTCTGATATAGCAGTGTTGTTTTGCTTCAGTCTGACAGTGATGGGTACAGGTAGCTGTGAGGAGGCGCGTGACATCTCACCTTGCACCTATTAGCTGACACTGTTCACTACTATTGATGGATGACGTCCGTGTACACATGTGATCTGTACATGGCACATATGTCCAGGGGACACCTTGGTGTGTTCTACGCAAAGTATTCCTGCTGGCTTTTTGGCTGGTGTGCACCTCCCATGTTGCTGAGGTGTTCACTGTGCCCCCATCCCCCTTACGTCCATGTTGCTCATGTTGTGGGACTTGAGTCACAGGGTGCATTTATGCGTCAGGGTGGTTCATATTTGACCCCAAATGACACCCGCAATTTCATATTTGACCCCAAATGACACCCGCAATTTCATATTTGACCCCAAATGACACCCGCAATTTCAAATTTGACAACAAATGACAGCCTGTTGTCTCTTTTTTGAACACCAATGACAGCCTTCATGTTATGTTTTTGTACACATGTGATACGCTGATGAGTGGGATTATGTACTACATTTGACACCCTGTGATGGCATTCCGAATACGTGACACCCTGAACAGCCTCTCTGTACAGAGGTGACATACCCACCATCTATTTGCTATTTGTGAGATTGTTAGCACTTAATGTTGCACTTACACCTGTCAGAGTGATGTGCAAATGCAGAGGACTGACATGCACACAGGGAATGTGTGTTGCAATGAAACTTTTTTGCACATGCTGTTCATGTGGTCATTTCGTACTGTTCAATGATTGCTAAGGACTGTCACAATGTGACGTGCTCATGCAAAGAAATTGTCAATGATTGTGTTCCTTCGGGCTATTCCTGCTGCAGCTGCAGTGGGGTGTGGTCCACCTGCCTCATCTTCCTCATCATCGTCCGGTGCATCTGGCACTTGGATCCATGGGGCATTGGTGCGTACACATATGTTGTGCAATACACAACATGCAATGATCATCTTGCACACTATTTCTGGGCTGTACAGGAGTCTTCCACCTGTGATGTCCAGGCACCTGAAACGTGACTTTAACAGGCCAAATGTGCACTCAACAATGCCCCTGGTGCGTTTGTGGGCCACATTGTACTGCCTCTGGGACGGGGTGTTCTGGGCTTGGAGGGGTGTCATCATCCGCAGGCAGAGTGCATATCCTTGATCACCTGTGAGAGGTAAGTGAGATTAGTGTAAACTGGTGGTTCTGCATGCTGTGTTGGCAGACTTACAAGTTTTGTGGTGTGTGATTTGTGTGGCTTTGGGATTCATGTTTGCCATGTATTGCTTCTGGCGAATGTGCGGGGTCAATGTGTATTACGTAGCCTCACAGCTGCTCCTCCCTCCCCCCAAGCCTATTTACTTGTGTGCGCTGCGCAGTTGCATCACTTGCACTCCTACGGCACACCATTGTCATGCCTGTCTGCGCATGTCCGCAAGCCTGTCAACAACACTGTAATGTTGGCCGTTGAAGGTGGGCGGCCACGTGTGTGTAGGCCTATGGTAATGATAGGGCGGACACAGATGTGGAGTTCAGGCCTGGCTGAACTCGCACTGCGATTGAGGCTAGGCCTTTGGCTTATGCTGCGGCAATGAAGGCACACACACAACAGTTGGCATGTATGAGCCAAGACCCCGGTCTTGCGCTCCTTTATTTATCCATTCCAGCGAGTCCGCCCTCCGGGTGCATGCTACATTGCAAGTTTGTCGATTAAGGGCCGGTTGGCGCAGACACCACAACAGAGACACACACCATAGTTACTTTTGTGGCCAGCCCGGAACTGAACCACGCCCGGAGCCCAGGACTGAGCCACGCCCAGAGGCCCGGGCCATTTCTTCACACTCCTCACACGCCTACGCGTGCGCCGCCCCCACGGCGCTGGGATGTCGTGCGCTTCGGAGTATGTCTCCAGACGTTCCACCCAGGCTTTCCAGAGGCCTGCCTGGGACGGGGTGGCCCCGTGACTGTGAGGGGCACCAGTGGCGTTACTGAAGACATGCTTTTTGGCTGCTGGAGGCGGACTTGTGGGGTAGCCCCACGGGACGATGACTTGTGGTGCACTGAGTTAGTGGCACCTGAGGCACTGCGTCTGACAGGGGCCTACCGCCACGTGGCGATGACTTGCGGTGCACTGAGGTAGGCCCACCTGAAGAGCTGAGCGGGTGTGCAGCCTGCGATGATGCAGTAGGCCTGGAGGCTGGACGGTGACTTGCGGTGCACTGAGTTAGTGGCACCTGAAGAGCTGAGCGGGTGTGCTGCCTGCGATGATGTTGTGGCCTGGAGGCCGGACTGGAAATGATTTGTATGTTAGCCTGCTGGACCGCAGTGGAGGCCGAAGGGAGCAGTCAGCACACACAGAACTCCGCGGTGCGGTGCCGCAGGGTGCGCTGGGGGCCTGTTGCGCGGAAGCCATCGATCGGCTGAGGAGGCTGCCAAGCTCGCGGGCCTCGGCCCTGAAGATTGCACTGGCACGTGGTGGGCCCTCTTGGAGACACGCCGGTGGCGGCAGGTGAGCAGTGAGGCCTGGGTGCGCAGGGGCGGGCAATCACTGCTGGGCGCCAGACAGGTCTGGGGAACAGCGGGCTGGGGTGCAGCAGGCGCACAGGATCGCGCAGGCACCACCGGTCACGGCGGCGGCCTCGTGGCAGGGTGAGGGGCGCCGCCCTGGCAGACACGCCACTTCAGGCGATGACGAGTTGTGCGCCGGGTGGCGTGTGACGTAGGCTCCTCGTCACCGGTGTTAATTTGGCCGATGAAGGTGGTCGGCCACGTGTGTGTAGGCCTATGGTCAGGATATGGCGGACACAGAGACACACACAGTAGTTACTTTGGTGGCCATCCCGGAAGTGAACCACGCCCAGAGCCCCGGGATATTTATTCACACTCCTATGCTGGACTGCCGTACGCCGGCCCAGCCCACTACGCTTACGCTTACAGGGGGGGCGACATAGCTACATGTTCGAGGTCTTCCCCACTGCCTGAGGTGACATGGTTGCGTCCACTGTCCACGACACTACACACACCAGCTGTATATGTCCACATGGACATGTCTGTGCTCTGCATACTCATGACTGTCCAGCACATCACCGCCACACTTGGCATTGTGTACATTCTTATTCATGGGTCACTTGCCTCCTTTGCACATTCTTGGTTCCCACCTCTCCCCACATACTGCAATTGTGTGGCAGAGGGGCTATGCCTTTGTGGGTGGTTTGTCTACATGTCTGGCCCCTGTTACCACAGTTACTTGTGTTGTCGTGTCTGGTAGGTGGGCATGTTGGTTGGCATGGTGTATGTGATTTTGTTACGTGTGCATTCACACAGTTGTGAGTTGTATGATTGTGGAGTTGAGGTGTGTGGTGTGTTCTGTTGGTACTTACCAACGAGCAGTCCATTTCCATAGGTGCCATCCTGAATGCGCTGGTTGATGATGGACTGTCGGAAGATGTAGGAATCATGCACACTGCCTGGGAAGTTTGCGACCACATTGGTGAACAGTCCCCGGTGGTCCACTATTGCCTGCGCATTGATGGAATGCGTGTGCTTTCTGTTGCGGTAATTGTGTGCAGTGTCGGCAGGGGGCACAAGTAGGACATGTGTGCAGTCGATTGCCCCCAACACGTGGGGGAAGCCAGCTATGGCGTAGAAGCCTTGCTTGGTCCCCAGCTGTTCCTGCGCAGTGTGGGGGAAGTGAAGGTGCTGGGGTATCAAGCTGATGATGGCATCCAAGACAGGTGTGAGGAACTTTGATAGGGCTGGCTGTGAGACTCCTCCGACTCTGGCAGTTGTTGGTTGGAAGGTACCAGAGGCCAACACAGTGCAGCACAGCCAGCAGCTTTGTCTGCGGAGGGATGTTGGTTGTCTGCTGTGTTGGTACCGTCAGCCTGTGGGCAATGTGGGTCAGGATGCGGAGGATGGTTGTCCTTTTGAGCCTGTAGTGGGCAATGACTTCCTCTGGCGTTAAGTCTCTGAGGCTGGTGCGTTTTCGGAAGGTCCGCTGTCTTGTTCTGCACTGCCTCGGTGGTAGTCCGGGGGGGGTGGTCCGGGGGGTGGGGGTGGTCCTGGTTGTGGTGGCGGTGGGTGTTGTGGCCCTCTTGGGTCTCCAAGCTGCATGATTAGTAGCTCCATGGCATGTGTTGGTCTTCAGATGTGGCTCTGGGCTGGGCTCCTTTTCTACTGCAGGTTTTCATCCTACTTAAGACCAGGAAAAAGCAGGTCTTAAGTTCCTGCTGCTAACGCGCCTTATCGCATGTTTTAGGCCCGCATCGCCGATCTGGCTGGTCGTTGTGATTATCGCGAAGTGGTGTTATTGTGAGTTTTTGCACGGGAACGCCTACTCTGCATATGTTTAGCGTTAGTTGTCGCTGTCAGCCTTGGCAATGTTTTTAGCGGCAGCTATCGCAGGAAAACTGACAATATGGGCTGTTAGCGCAGGCTTGTGAATAGGGCGATAAATCTATAGCCACTTTCGTGGCGGTAAAGTGCCGCTAAATCGGCGATGAGTCCTTGAGAATATGCCCCAATGTGTTATAAGTGTAGTGATGGTGGCTAGCAAGGCAACCATGCTTATTATATATTTTGTTGCATATTATGGTAGGTCTGGGAAATGTTTAGTTACGCCAGCGTAATTCATGTAATTTGGGGAATTTTATGCAACACTTTAAATTCCCGAAACTATGTAATTACGCCACATCGCATTATTACGTCATTATTTGTTGTAACAATTTGCTGTCAATGTTACTTAAACTGCAAAAATTTACCACAGACTCTGTTAGCAGCACTTTTGTTTTTTGACACAATTTTTTAGTGCGAAATAAGTCCTCACGTCAAAAATTGTTGAGAGGAAGACTTTCACACTAAATTATAGTGCTAAATGAAGGATTTGCGTTTCATGTTATATTGCCAAAGTTTCGCATAATTATGCAAAAGTAAATTACACAATTTTCGCACACCTGTATTTAAATATGCTGAATCACTTTTTGTAATGCCCTACTCCCTACATGCCCTTCAATGCCCTACTGCTGATATAGTTGCTAATATGCCTATATTATTAGTCTCCCTGCTTGCTAACATTTAATCAGCACACTTAAAAATACCCTTTCCACAAATTATCGAAGGTAGATTTACAACGGTAAATTAGCCATCTTCGAATGTGCAGCATATTTCTAAGACCTTTCACCCCGCCCCCCAATTTTCAGGGAAAACATTTAAAAATGGCTACTACATTCAGAAACACCACCATAAGAGAAAGCTCAAAGGGTTAGAGTACCTGCCTCAGTGAATTAAATGCTGCTCATTGGCATCTGCTGTCATCTCCAGATTATGAGTCCCAACAATGTCAACTTATCCTTATGACTGACGCTGATACATTGGAGGCCAATAAAATGTACCATAATAGTGCGTTACTTATTGTGGTAAGACAGAGCTAATGTGGCAGTATACACAAAATACATCTAATGATTTATTTATAAAATATGGCAGGTTAGATATTTATTTCAGTAGTAAAAGTCTGCTTGTTATCTCTGCCTTCAAAGTCTTTCAGTCTTCTCCTTTACTTCGTTTTCTGGGTCGTTTACGCAATGACCTACTCAGCTGTCAAAACATAAAAATGTATTTAACAAAGGCAAATGAGACTTCTAGATTGCTGCTGTTACTGTTCAAAAACGTTCAGGTCCCCACTTGCCAGCTCTGAGAGTTGCAAGTTTTCCAAACCCTTGAAGGAGACACTTTTGCAATTTCTGCCCAGAAAACTGAGCAGTGTTCATATATCTTGGTAGCTATAGAGGGTAGCCTCCTGTCAGCAAACTGTAGGATAGATATCTGATCTTTTTTGTGACTCCTGTACCTTCATCAGTTTTACTGCAAAGGCCAACAACTTTACAACAGAGGATAGTAAAGGAATACTATTTACAATAGTATAAAATGTCTTAGAGGTAGTCAGAGAAGATTTGGCCAAGTACATTGCTAGTGTGCTGTAAGAAGGAAGGACGGAGATCGAGGACTAAATTAGACCGCCAGATTTTAGATAAACCAAACAATCACTTTTGAATTTGGATGTTAGGTGTGAGCTTGATCCACCTACAGCAACTTCCACCGTGCCAATGCAAGGAAATGATTTACCTCCGATGATGTTAAAAAGGCCTAAAGGCGACTTCATTTCTTGGACACATTTGAATAAGAACTTGGAGCCAGATCTGCTATTTAATGCTCATAAAATGCTAGTCGCAATTTGTGACTAGCATTCTTGTGATCAGTAAATAATTTTCCGATCTGACTTATGTATAAATAGGTCAGATCGGAAAATTCAGATTCAGAGTGGGTGGGAATCTGACCTACCTTATTAGTATTCATGAGGTAGGTCGCAAACTGTGACTCACATCGATTGGAGGCCATAATAAGATGATGACCTGCTGTGGTCATCAAACCACCATGTGGGTGATTACTTTTCAACAAAGTAAACTTTTTTTTTAATGCAGCTCTGTTTTCCTCATAGGAAACAGGGATCCAAATTTCGCCTTCCAAATTTCGTGGTGCTGTGGAATGGCAAAGGATCATGGTCTGAAATGGAGTGCATTTTATAGTGCGGTATGCAGGTGCAAACAATTTGCCAAAGCACATCAGGTGTGTGATGCTAGCATCCAGCCTACAGTGACAGGAATATTCCAATGTAGACTGTGTCCCACAACAGATTCAGGCTAGATTCTTAACGAAAGCTCATTCCAAAAGTAAGTGATATTTTATAATGTGCACTGCTAATCATGATTTTGCACACTGCGGTTTGACAGTGGATGACCAATCACCCAGAGATCTTCTAATATATAATCGGGGGAGGTGGGGTTAGGCCCCACTGTTGTATACAATGACAGCACCTTTTATGATTTACAGACTACTTGCTATGCTAACCATATTCGTGTTAGGCATTTTTCTACTTGTTGTGGCACATATACTGCATACTAGAGCACGTTAGTTAAAATAAATATTTTAAACGTTCCTCGTGTCTCTGTCTAATCTTATTGTGGACTGGTACCAGAGTGAGAGCGAAAGGGTGTGTCCTGCAACTGTGATTCCTGAGACGGTCTGGAGTGTTGTGTTCTGGGGTTTCTAACCACTTGCTCCTCTGTGAGTAAGTATGAGGGCAAGTGAGACACTATAGCTAGTCAGTCCCCAGGCTCATGGGTACTCAGGTGGTAGGAAGCCTCAGTCCCTGCCCACTAAGGTTCCATGATCCCAAGCATAGTTCTGTGACTCTGCAGAATCCCTGCAACAAAGCTTCACCTGGAGGTCCAGATGACTGGTGGTGTTTCTCCCAAACCCCCCTTACAAGTTCATGCCCTGGGAGGAGAAAGTCTTGCAGATCCTACATCCTGAAGGCTTGACAGAAATCCCTGGTGGAGTAGAGACAGTAACCTCAATATATTCTATAACATCTTGTTTGGCTTGTTTGTTTGAATGTATTGAGTTGAATTCAAGATAACAAGTTTCAATAGCCATCATATTTCACATGATGTCATGGTGCGTGTAAGTGATTGTACTCCAAATAACAAATAGCATATATGTGTTTCACATAGTAAATGTCTGTTCTCTGCCAACTGTAGATTTACACAAGGTATGTTCAAGTCACAATTTTGCAAGTGTTGTGAATGTTTCATTGAAATAACTACAACTACCATGATGCCTTGTTTCAGTTTTGTTATAATAATATTGCCATTTAATCTTGCTCATTCTCGATTTTCTATCATATTTTCACCTATGGCAAAGTGTCATTTATTGATCAATCTCTGTTTAATGCTCTCTTTTGAAAGGTGTTTGTATTGGATTTTGCATGTTGTCCTTTACTTGTCAAGTAATTGAATTGCTGTCATTAGTTTCACAAATCAACGTTTGTTGACCTTAAAAATGTATGGCATGTAAAATTGTATACTGAATAAAAATGGCATATATGAAAACTGAACTCTGCACTGTTTATATGATGACTAAGACATCTCTCTAAGTTGTGTAAATGTCTGTTTTTTAGCCTGCTAGGTCTTGGAATGGTTAATTTCAAATTTCTCCTCTCTACTGTGTTGTGTTGAATGGTTGGTACATTTCATGCATACTTACTACGTTATCTTTTTTAATTTCAGGATATCTTCTTATCTGTTTATTTGACGAAGTTTTGTATGAAAATTAAACTGTTTGTGTAATTAATTAAATTTCCACTAAAAGGTCTAATCATGATATTCTATTCCTTTTCCCTTTTAGGTTGCTACATTATAGTTGCTTAAAACTCATTAGATGTGTAATCCACACTTTTACAAAATATTATTTCTGTTACATTCATTATAGGCCCAACAGCCAGAGCATGTGGCCAAACATCGGTGTCTCAAGATAACTCCACTCCAGCCCAGGATCAAGCCTCCAGAGAAGACTCCACTCCTGAAAGTCCAGATGAAGAGGAGCAGCCTCGTCCATCTAGTCTGCCTGGGCTGACTGCTCCGGTGAGTCTTCCCCGGCCCACACCTATACCTCCTTTCCCAGCTGTTACAACACCTAAGCAAGCAGATGGATACCTCCACTTCCTGTGTCCACCTATCTTGTGTCCCTCAGCCCAGGCTGGGGGACCCAGTGGGATGAGACACACTGGCTGAAAGCCACAGGTTAGTGGGGGTAGGGGTTGTGGGAGGGATTCTGTGGGCCAGCATAATGAGGCCACTGGGGTCACTGTCACCCAGGCCGCCATCAACCACGTTTTGGGGGCCCTCCATCAGTCCCATGAAATGATGGGCAAGGTCCTTACAGAGCTCTAGCACACGTTCGGCCGGACCACCAGGAGAGGATGGCAAGACCCCCACCACCACCACCAAGAGATGCCGAACCTAATTTCCTCCAGTGTATGACTACCATTCACCCTGTGTACTTATTTTCTGGTCACATTTACCTTTCTGAGGCCAGTTGTATTTTGGACATTGGACTTCAAAAAATTGGCTCAACAATTATGGTTTCATTCACCATGACTGACTTTTTCTTATTACGTCTGTTTTTGGTTTACATCCACTTTTACTTTATTTGCTTTTGTTTAATAAAAGCAAAAAACAAAGTCAAAGACTGGTGTTGTAGGTATTTTATGTATTCATTCAGTTTTTTTCCTTCCATCATACATTTCAAAATGTAAACAACCAAAGGATTGTTTATTTATGAATGAATTGCAAGTAGGTAATGCTTCTCACTAATTTCTACCACGACATCAAAATACAAATAACAAAAACACATCAGCTAGTATTCCATTACATTTGAAACAGAGTGTTCTGTGAAATTTTTATTAAACATAACAAACCATACATTACACAAATACTCAGTGTCATTTTACATTTCCAGTTTCACACCTTGCCACCATGGAAGAAGAGGATATAATCAAAAGAATCAGATTCAATAGGCAAAATATTATTGCCTATTCATTTTGAACTTTTTGATAATATCCTGTTTTTCCATGGCGGCGAGGTCTGGAAATTGGCTGTACATTTGAGGCTTCCTTCTCCTTACTCGCCCATGGTTCAAATGTCTGCATTGGAAGGATTGTGAACATTTTTAAACATTTTCCACATAAATTATTTTTGATTAGTACCATGAATGTAATGTTGTGCTAAAAATATGTATGTTTTTTTTTTTTAACAGAGTTTTATATAGCGCGAACTTGACCCGAATCAGGTATCAGAGCGCTTTACATAGCACCAGTTGCATTACATGAGGTTTCACAACATACTTTCTTCTAATATTTACTTTGGTCATTTTTGCTTCACAAATGTCATTTTGTAGCTGTGAATATTTCAAATATGAAAGAATGTGTAAATAATACACTTCTACTGTATTATTTACACATTTTTTAAAATAATTTTTCAAACAAAATGCCGTTAAATGAGGTGTAATCAACATTGTGCAAATATCGCATTTAACCACAGTAATACACTACATATAAATGTTTTTTTTAAATACATGAGTGTCCTTTGAAGTTTGAACATGTAAACAAACTAACCACCATTTTGAGTGGTGGTGATATACTTAACAGTCACAAACACACTATTTGATCTTCTAAAACAGCAGGTGCCTGACCTCGCAGTCAGGACATTTGTAGTCAGACATCCGCAGCGAAAGTTGAGGGCATAGTGGGTGTTCAACTCAATAACAGGCACAGCCATAGGCTAATGTGTGTGAAAGCAACGTACGATGGCCAATGGCTGTGTCCGTCTCCAGTGATGATCGCGTATGTCACGTACATGTATGCAGCGGTTGGAATAAAGCTCACTTGCCTCATAACACTGCAGCCATCAAGACCTCCTCCATTTTTAGTGCTGTTTGTGACCTCTAGGAGCAACAATGCCAGGTTGAGCAGGTGAGAGGACCCCTGCCTTCTCCCCAGAGGAGCTGGAGTTGCTGGCAAAGGAGATCCTGTTTCTGTATGGCCATCGCTATGGCTCATCAGAGGAACAGGTACATGTTTGAAATGTATATGTGAATCAGTATAACAGTGTTTTTCCATTAACAAAGGCTACAATGTGCCTTTGAGTTCTTGAGTGAGTGTAGTGATTGATGTGAAGTCGGATATATTTTGTTCCTTACATAGGACAATGATGTTGGGGATTTGTAAGCACTTTACAATGTAAAAAAACAACAACATTAGTATGTGCTGTATGTTTAAAGCCCTAGATTCTATTGGTGTGTATGGAGAGATCTATCTATGTATATGTTTGAATTTGATGTAAAATGTAAATAAATCACATCATGTAAATTAGAAAACACATTATGTAGTCTTTACAACTGTACATATATATGTTTTCTGTACAAACCAATTTAGATGGGCATAAGGTCATTTTTTCAAATAAAAGTTAAGGGAAGGCTGTGTTCATTTGACAACATGATCATCAGGCTGCAGATAGCAGGTCCTGAGAATGAGCAGTGCTCAGTCAGAATCATGGGCCAGGCTGGGGCTGAGTCACAGGGACAAACCTCTGAAGCACTGAAGTATATCTGTCATAAAAATATTTCATTGTCAACTCAAATTTGGAGGTGTGTGCAAAAATATGCCCCAGAATGCTTTTAAATGGACGACAGTTGAAATGGAGAGTTACCTAACTTCTTGAGCTAACACTTCGTTTCACTTTACTTCCATTTCAAAGGGTTTCATGTGCAAACTGCAGGCCCTGTGCTCCCAGTGGCAAGTATTCACTGTACCATATGTATTTATGCAAGATACAGCCCTTTTTTCACATGTGAGAATTTTAAAGTACAGAAAACTTTTCCTTGAGATGAAGTGTTTGGTAGAATATTTCTCTCAATTTTTAAATTCCCCAATTCAAAAGGATATACAAATTATATGCTTGTGTCATCCAGGTAACAGTGTCACATATGGCAAAAGCTGTGTCCTGTGCTACAAGTACATACCACACAGAGTTAATATATTTGTTTTGGTCAGCAAGTGAAAATACACATGTTGTATGGTAACTTAAGAGTCATGCTTGTGACAGATATAGTAAAATTGTGTTACATCAACACAGACAAACAAAAAGTCACAAATCCAATTTTTTTCTTTCATTTCTTGTATCCATACAGGTCAATGTCCAACAGAAGCAGGATATCTGGAAGGCCCTCGCCAGGGAGGTGCGGACCCTGAAGGTCTACAAGCGGTGCAGCCTCCATTGCAGGAAGAGGTAGGAGGACATACGACGCTGGATCAGAAAGTGAGTTGAAGTCCAGCTCGGGCAGTCCTCCCAACATGGGAAGCACGTGCGCCGTACCCTGACCCTCTCTAATGTCCTGCATTCTTGTGGTGGCCTATCCCCAGCTTGATGAGCAGTTGAGAGCCCAACAAAAGCATGAAGGTGGTAAGTTCTTATTTGAGTTTCACATGTTACATGACTAATTTTTTGTTACAGCCAGAATTTTTCCCATCAACATTAAGGGTGACCCATGTCCAACAGACAAGAAGAGCTCTTGAAGGTGGAAGTTTTGCACAATGTGTATGATGATGTGCTTTGTCTATTAATTTTGCTGGAAAGGATCCCACCTGATTCCTGTTCACTACCAAAGGACTGTTCTGAGCAGACACATGGCTGCCTAAACTACACATATACATCAGGTTGTTTGATGTAATGAGGGTTGTACCAAACAGGCCAATAGTCTTTGTTGTGTCAGGTGTGATTCTAATACTATCACTATTGTGGATCATGTACTGGTAGACCAATTACATGTGACATAGCATACCATGTACTTATGATACAGTGGATGTTCCAAACACCACATTGGTAAGTTCGAAGTTTACACAAAAAGAGTGAGCATGTGAGCTAAAATCACTAGCCATATCAGAATTAATGGCTACATTTTGGGGTACACACATCTCACAATTGTGTTTAGCATCAGATATACTGTTTCATACATGCTAGATTTGCATTACGTCTTGCTCCTTCACAAATGTGTATGTAAGCCTGTGTGTTTTTGTACAAATACTTGTGATAGACGTACAATTTTTGTAGAAACACAGATAGGAATATGTACACAGTGGTGAAAGAGTAACACATACTGCAAACCATTTCCAATGTCCTTTGTTATGTCCAGATGAGAACTCAATGATAGGGAAAAATGGGATACTTGAAGGGATTAGGCAGATTGCATGTTCCATTATATATATGTTGGAGTAACCCATCTCGAAGAATGAAAGACCAGGCCCAAGTTATGACACATTTGGAAAATGGTGAAATGCATCAAGGTATGATCTGTTTAATCTTGTGAGTTGCATTTGATTCTTTGATATGGATATCATATGTGAATCAGTGTATGTCATATTTACTGTGATGTGGTGCCACTTTTTGCCTAAGGTGAAATCCACCATATCTTCTTCAACAATTTCACTATGGTGAGACAACCTTGAAATATTTTGAGATACTGTGGAGTCAAATGTGAATAAGTAGATACTCTGTACTACAGTTGATTAGAATTGTATTGAGTCCCATGTATTTACTTATTCTATTGGGGCCATTTGTCAATCCACAATAACAATATGTCTACATTTCTTCAACTGCATCGGTAAATACACAATGCATGTTGCATTGATAAGCTACTCCAGCACTGAAACTCTACATTTGCAATACACTTGAGTTAATAGAGGTAAGTGTCACAATTGTGAAATGGGCAAATAAAGGAGACAGGCTTTCAGTTTCTACAAATATTAGTACAGCATTGCAGTAGTTGTTGACATACATTGATTCATATCTTTCTTTTAGTGTATCTCATTAATGCAGCTTTTTTGACCTTTTGACCTGGCACACACAGTGTCCAAAGGTATTTTTGGTGTACATCATTATTGGTGACATAAGTTCACTGTTATGGAGAACAAAGGACAACCATTCAAAGATGTTCAACAGTTTTTAGAGAAATGAATACGGTGAAGGGACAAGATCATATATGAAGTAGGAACTATCATGGGGAATTACAAAACTGTGACCAAATGGATTCAGAAGATGTTCCATACATGCATGCGATGATGATGCAAAGAATCAATGTTTGTGAGCCTTGTAGCAGGTGCAATATGGAAACTAGGAAAATGTTTTGTGCTTAAAGTTATTGATCAGTTCTATTCACACAGCTACAATAAAACTATTGTATATGTCTTTTCAGCATCATCCGGAGCAGGCAAAGGACACGTTGGCCACGTAGGTGGGGTAGCAGCTGGCCACTGTGTCTCGCCCGGTGAGATCACCGACACCGAGGGACACAGTGCCATGAAGAACGAGAGGACTGGCATATAGGCTACCAGCTCGACATCTTCTTTAGAGGCCTCGGCAAGCGACCAGTCTCTAGTGGTGGCAGACCCTACTGCTCCAGTTACACCTGCATCCTTGTATGCCACCCAGATATCCAACTCTACCCTCCCTCTTGCTCCCCACAAGTAGGCTAACCTCACCCCCCTAAAAGGCCAGGGGTCTCCTTTGCCCCAGGCACCTCACCCCCTGCCCCTGTCCCCCCAGCTGCGCCTCAGTGAGGAGGCTATTGACCTCCTCAGCATCCAGGGGCCTAGCTGCCATATGCAACAAATGCTAGCTTACCTAGAAGGCATTCATAGTGGTATGTCTTACCTACACTCATCTTTTCAAGGTCTGGCCTCATCGCTGACTGCGGCCTTCCAACCATCTCAACCTTATGCCCCACCTCCCACCCCTTCACCATCCCAATCCCCAATTCCCAGGCTTGTCCCAAGAACAAACAACCATCGCATGCACCCACTACAATACACACTAGCAACACACACACACACACACACAAACACAGAGGCAGCAAAAACACAGGCACACATCCAAACATACAGACACCACACCCACATGCACCACCACCAGCACACCCACAGACACCGCATCCACTACCACACACATGCATCACCCCCACCACCAGCACACCCACAGCAGACAGCACACCCACAGACACCACACCCAAAACTGCACACACATGCACCACCCGCATCACCAGTGCACCCACAGACACCACATCCACCACCACACCCACATGCACCACCACATCCACATACACTGCACCCACCACCACACCCACATGCACCACAATCAGTACACCCACAGACACCAAACTCACCACCACACCCACATGCACCACCACATCCACATGCACTACAACCACACCCAGCACTTCCACAGCACTACCTATCCCCACACACACATTAGAATCCACACCCACTAAACATTAACACCCGCTCTCACCCAAACAACAGACATCTAGGAAGCAAGACACACTAAAATGTGCATGACATACACCAGACCCACAGGCACCTGCACCCTCAACAGACACATGCACGTCTGCCACTGCCACTCCCTCTTTCCCAAACCCAGTTACCAGACAAACATCCTATCCTTTTTTCCCGTGAGTTTGTTGTTTGCCCTTGTCTTAACCCATTCCAAAGCCCAAACCACCCCTCCAAAATGCAAAGCTACCCCTTCTGCACCCCAACCCACCCCTTCCACATCCCGATCCACCCCTACCAATACAGAAACCACCCCTACTAAAACCAAAAGTACCCCTCCCGAACACAAACCTCCCCCTTCCAAACCCAAGCCCACCCCTCCCAAATCCAAACCCCCCCTCCCAAATAAGATCTTTGAGGTGCCTGCTCTGCCCGCTAGGTGCCCCTTCCCGACGAGGTTCCCCTTGACAGTGAATTAGAAGGCAAAGGTTGTGCCAATGCACAACAGTGCACAGGACTTTGGAGAAACGCAATGGACTGCCATTTGACTTTTGTAGTATCTTGAGAGACTTATCTCATTGTTTGGAATAAATCCATAATTTTGATTTCACCAAGTTAGTCCTGCCATTAATTTTCCTTTGCAATTGTTTCATTCTTAGCAATGTTTCTGGCTAAAATGTGAAGCACCTATTTGTCTTTACCATGATGGCAGGTAATTCAATATATTTTTTAATGTCTACTTTGTAAAGTACATACACTGGTTAACATTGTATGTGATGGTCATTTGAATGTAGGTGCATGCATTCATCATAGTAATAGCCACTTGTGCGAACTAATTGATGTTAAAATATTTTTGGGGATGTGTTACTATAGGTGTGTTTGTTTGACCTTGATTACCCATCAGTATGAGCACATATGCATTACACCTCATAAAATACTGTGACTATTGAAATTGGATATAGTGCAGGACTTGCACTAGACAAGGGGAAAAGTTACATGGGTGTTTATGTTGAATACTTCAAATTTGGGACTGGCATTGATTTTACTGGTAATTTAAAAGGTAAAGGTTACATCTTGTCAAGTGCAATTTCTACATCATGTTACATTGCACTTATCCCAATGATGTGTGTTGAATATGTTTTTAATGTGACAATTTTAAAATGTATTTCAGCACACCTGTATGTTGACTGTTTGATTTGATATCCTTTTTTGTGAGTGTCCATTATTTTGAAGGCAACTTGCACCAAATTTATACATACAAAGTGATCATACAGGTGTGTTTCTTTAAATTTCTTAAACGTCAACATTACAGACATATGCATTGCACATTTGCATGCTATTGCTTGTAAGAGAGATTTAAAAATGCACAAGTCCAGTGCAAATGTTAACAGGCAAGTCAAAAGGTAACAGGTAAAAGTGGAGCTTACCGTCGATTCCGTCCACGACAGTATTTATTTTGTACGTCATCAAGCAGCAGCGGCAGGACTTGTAAGATCGGGTCCATGGCAGAAAAGGAAGTGTGGAAGTGAGAAAAGGTGATTTCTGCCTTATATCCCTTCCAATCTGCCGACTCAGGTGTGGAGATTTTATCGCCACAGTCACGTCGGCGGGAAGGCACATCGTAATTGGCCTGGCAAACACACTAGCGGTCATCCCTCCGACAGCCACTTTTGCCTATTGCGCTGTCAACGAGGGTGAACATACCTGGCAGAGTCGGTGGCACTCTGATGGTCTTTCATCAGTTGAACTGCCAGCATCTAAATAGAGCAGGTGGACCGCCTAGTAGGCAGACGGAGAAACTGCTGAAAAAGCAGGGGTGGGACCAGGTCCGCCAAGATCTAAATTAGGCCTTATGTCTATTGTTCAACCCTTCTATGGCAATCTGCTAGATATCCACAAGTTGCACTGGTATAATAATTTGTGAATCAAATGGTTGAGACCTGCAAAGACCATATGCATGTGGTTGGTTTTGCCTTACTTCATGTGTTTATGGACTTCGCAGATTAGAATAAAGGAAATAAAAAGACAGGAAAATTAATGCAAGTTTAACTGATATTAGTTGGCAGATACCCTAAGTAAAGCGTCCCAGTGAGAATGCTATATTCACAGTGTGTTAAGGGGCAGTGTACCACCTAGGACGACACTATCCTTAGAATGCCACCTAGTTGAGGTTAAGGATGGTAAACTGGATGCCCTGGTTGGAACTATTGGAGGAAGCTGCCATCATTATTATTACCTTAACCAGAACATTGAGAAACCGGGTCCAAATCTAAGGGAGTGGTCTTGGATGGTAACCGTTATCAATGTTCCAGGCCAAGTAATTCCTAACAACAACTAATTACTTATTTATTTTTGGTAACACACCAACATGTAACTATTGCACTTCATAGCACAAGAGGTGTAGCTAGTTGTACTTTCAGAGATTTGATATTTACAACTTACTCCAAGCAGGTTGGGTACCTGAACAGGGAGAGAGGTGCTGGTGTGAGTCACAGATGGGACAGAGGATGGGAGGGTATCCAGAGTAAGAAGAAGAAGTGGCCTGCTTTGGAGAAGCATTGAGGGGCATATTAACAACCAGGCGATAGTCAATTATCGCCGCTTTAGCGTCCGTTTTCGGACGGAAAGCGGCGATAATTCTATCGCCTAATCAGCAAGGTCACGCTATCGCGTGAATCCCTGCACTATCGCCCTTTCCCCCAACGCCCATCCTTGCATCTCTAATGAGATGCAAAGTGGGCGTTACTAGGCGTACCCCAGATGGGCTACGTTGTAAATATCGCCGATGTGCACATCGCGATATTTACAAGGCAGCCCACAGGACTATAGCAGACGTTACATTTTGGCGAAAACGGCCGTTTTCACCAAAATCTAACGTCTGCTATAATCCCGACTTAGCCATCCCTAACATAGGGGGTGGATTGTGCTGATACGACCACAGGGTCGTATCAGCAAGGTTATCGCCGTTTTGCAGGGAACATCGCTGGAAAACCAGCGATGTTCCCTGCAAAACGGCGATAACCTCGCTATCTCTGGAATTTTTATCGCCCTGGAGAAGCGTGTTGTTAATAACGCGCTACCAGGGCGATAATTTCCAGAGATAGCCAGCGATAAGAAATCTATCG
This sequence comes from Calotriton arnoldi, assembly GCA_963921515.1. Taxonomy (NCBI): domain Eukaryota; kingdom Metazoa; phylum Chordata; class Amphibia; order Caudata; family Salamandridae; genus Calotriton; species Calotriton arnoldi. The sequence goes on along the minus strand of CAWUFW010005214.1, from coordinate 385,985 downwards.
CTAAGCACGGCCAGCGATAATTATCGCTGGCCGTTGATAATATGCCCCTGAGTTCTCCCCTGTGGTGCTGGAGTAGACGAGTAGGGATCAGACACTGCCTCTGTCCACCCACCGCCCCAATTTTACATAGTGCAGATCCACCTCCGGTAAAATAGGGTGCAGTGTTTTCTGAACTAGTAACTTCAGTTCCAAAAACAACAGACCACTTCAAATACTGCAAAGTGTCATCCTCCTGGGGTAATGCTGCACAATCCATGTGATGAGGGTCTTAAAGAACACTTTAGGTTTTCATTGGCTCAATCAGGGTTAGTGTTGAATCTTATCATATTGTACATGTATATAATACAATATTCCTAGAGCAATAACCTTTCTGCTTGATTTTATTCAGTATTGTTTAATATTGATGGACATCACCTGATAATATATCACGTGTTCATAGTTTGAATAGTAGGAAACCTAACACAGTTATAAAACTGATTCGATCTGTGCACATTGTTAAAGAACTTGTCTCCCCTTTCTATGAGGACTGCATTGACAGGTACATTTTCTAAAATTCTGTTAAAGCATTAAGGGCGCCATTAAAACTTCCAGTTATTTTCTCTGTTTTCATTTTATGGCCAATTAGGCAATCAATAGGAAAGAAATGTATGAAGGTACATTACTGGACAACATTGGAGCAACATAATTCCTTATTGATTACCTTCTCATTGGTCTCGCTGCGAGCGATTAGAAACAAAGAAGATTGAATATGATTTAAAAATAAAACATGAAGTAAAAATGCATTCTGTCCAAGAAAGACCTTCTAATCAATATATTGAAACTTTAATATAATTCACCATTTCAGCGCAAACATATTGAGTTCGTTGTTTCTTTGACACACATTATAAAATACACTTTGGAAGTGTAAACATTGTTGCTAGCAAGCACAATATATGTTATTGACAGTGAAATAGCATACGTCCAACCACATTTATATCATCTTTAAAAAGTTTCTATTTTTGCTTCCCTTCAGAGACTTTCCATCGTTTCCTTCCATTTAATTATTTAGGGTTTTAGGTATACCACACATTGAGGAAGATAGCTGTACACATGAACAATTTTTACTTAAGATAAATGGATACATTTACTTATACACCCATAACCACCCTTAAGCAAAACAAATGAAAACATAGGTTTTGCCGAGTCCAGGGGCCTAATGTGCGTTGAATAGTAATGGAAACCCTCCAGTTTCAGTAGAAGAGCTATAATCCACCAGTCGAGTTTTCGTCACCAAATTATTCCTATAACAATAGCTTGCTTGTGTGCAGTGCTTTATTTCACCAGTTCTAAGTACTCCTAAATTTGTAGGGGCATATCAGCAAGGGCCGGCGATAATTATCGCTAAGCGCACTTAGCGCTAGGATAATTATCGCCGGCTATCGCTGCTTTCTATCGCTGAGATAGCGTGCTATCAGCAACGCTTATCTCCAAAGCGATAGAAATGCAAGCGATAGCTGGAAAACAGTGTGATTATCGCTGGGAAACCAGCGATAATCGCACTGTGACCGGCGATACCTTGCTGATAGGGCAGGGTGGTCTTAGCCATGTAATCCACCTCCCATTGGATTACATGGCTAAATCAGAATTAAAGCATGCGTAAGGAAAGTAGCGATAACCGTGGTTATCGCTACTTTTCTATCGCTATGCTTGTTAGCGATTCCCTTGAGAATAGGAGAAATGTCTCCCGTTATTCTGGGGGGGGAACGCCCACTTTGCATCTCATTAGAGATGCAAAGCTGGGCGATAAGGAAAGGGCGAAGAAGCATGGATTCACGCGTTAGCGTGTCCTTGCTAATAGGGCGTTAAAATTATCGCCGCTTTTCGTCCGAAAACGGACGCTAAAGCGGCGATAATTTTATCGCCAGCCCTTGTAGATATGCCCCGTAGTCTTGTGTTTCTTATTTGATCTAATTAGACTGACACACCTGCTGTTGTGAAATTATCTGCCAGTGTTGTTTAATGGGAATTGGACCTCCATAGTTACACCTCTGATGGTGCCAGGCACTGTTAGGAGAGTTAAGTGTAGGTTACATTTTTCCATCTCTCAAGTCCTGTGCTCTCTGTGGGGGAAATCCGTTCCAATGTTTATTTGGACTATTGAAATAAAAGTAAGAATTTAACCATATGCATCGTCGGTGTACCAAGGAAGGGCAGAGCTCGGTATCAACCACCTTAATAGTTTTTTCACAGTTCCGAATAAACTCACAAATTGCTTTTGGTTAGGTTTGAAAGGAAAAATAATAGAAAAGAAATTTTTTATTTTAGGAAGGAGTTTATTGAAAGGTAACTAAATCAGAGTTTTGGGAATACAAGATTCTGTTGCAGAGTTAGAGTTACTAGGACCAGGTGGTTTGGCTATAGAAACGAAAACGTCCGGGCAAGAAAGAAGTTACAAAAGGATATGGCCCAAACCGTTTCAAACGCAATGAGGACTTTCACAACAGCACTGTTACTAATGGGGTTTCTGGTTGGCTAGGGTATGCACCTAAGCCAGGCAGAACCCACCACTCTAGTCAGGGTCAGTCAGATACATACCTAAGATAACCTATGCTCACCTTCTGGTAGCTTGGTGCAGTGCAGGCAGACAGGTAATGTGTAAAGTATTTGTGGCGCATATTAAATACAGTAACACAGTGAACACACCACAAAAAGGACTCCACACCAATTTAGAAAAATAGATCATTTTTATCTTATTAAAATGTGACCAAAACGACAAAAATCCAATAAATACTTCTTAATCAATTGATGCAAAATGTTCAGTAATCAGTCACTCTTCACAAAGATATGTGTGTGGTTATTGAAAACACTATCCAGTGCTAGCAGCGTTAGCGCGTGTTCAGCAAGCGATTGGAAAGGCTGAGATACGTCTTTACTAAAGGACACGTTGGCAGCAAAGAAATAGTGTGCCCGTGCTAGCAACGATAGAGTGTGTTCAACAGGTGAACGGAAAGGTTGAAATGTGTTGTTTTCAGAGAACACGTTGTTAGCCGAGAAATAGTGTGCCCCTTGCTAGCAGAGCTAGCGCATGTCCAACAAGTGAACGAAAGGTTGAATTGCGTCTTTGCCAGAGAATACGTTGTTAGCCAAGAAATGGTGTGCCACTTGCTAGCAGAGCTAGCATGTGTTGTGGTGCGGCAACACTGAGCTGGGGATCTCGATGTGGCACCCACAGGACCGGGAGGTCCAGGGAATGGTCCCAGTTTGTGATTTAGACCCTGCTGTCCCCCGCACCTGGTTCTCTGGGCTGAGTTGCCATGATCCAGGTGCACACCCCGCAATACAAAGGTCTCACGAGCTGGGAGGACAAACCAGCTGTGTCTGCACCTGGTCGAAGGTTGCTGCGGCTCCCGGGGGCTCCGGGTGCAGTGGTCTTTCCCTTCGGTAGGCTCGGACGTGAGAGAAGGCTTGAGCAATGCCGACATTGGCAGCCAGGGAAAGAAACACGTGACGAGGGCTGACGATATGTCACAGGAGGCACAGAATCACCTGGGAAACGCAGTGGTCACACCCTCACACCCTCAGGTTTCTCTTGGCGCTGCAGCATCTTTAGGTGCACAAAAACGGTGATTTCAATTAGCGCTTCAGCGCAGTCATATTGGAGTGAATATTTGCAGGCCACCCAGCATTTTGTTTGACTCTTGTAGGCCCCTTTTGCAGTCAGAAGGGAAAGGGAGTCTTTTCTAGTCCTGAGACTCCGTAGCAGGGAGCAAGCCAACAAGCCCTTGGAGTTCTAGTGTGAAGCAGAGGTTGTAGAGGACAGGTCAAGTCCTGATGTAATGGTCAGGAGGAAGAAATCCTCAAAGTTCTGGATGCGCCTGTCACGGATGGTTTCCACGCACTAGCCGCTTCGGCTGTTGGATACGATCGAGTACTTGACAGAACTTTGAGGATTGTCGCAGTTGCAGGCAGGATTGTTTTTGTGCAGGAAGGGGCACCTTCCTGCACAAAAACAATCCAAACAAGCGTTTTCCTCTTTCTATGTGTGCTGCAGAAAGCAGCACACATTGAAAGAGGAAAAAAAGAGGAGAAATAAACATATTTCTCCCCGCTACGCCTGCTCTGGGAAGGAAGAAGGTTTTGGCGCTGTCCCAGGTTTACGTGATTAAGTCATTCTGGTGGGGAAACCCACCGCAACGCTGATGGAACTCCTCCTTCATGCAGAGTAAGGCAAGGCAGCAACTTGCACTGCTTTGTCTTACTCCATATCTATGAGGCCATGCAAAGCCACGCAGAGTTGATTTGATTCACCTCATAGATATGATTGAGAGGGCTGCGCTGCTGTAGAGTCAAAAAAAGTGGTGCTTCGGTGGCGCAAGCCACACATAAGTAAACCCCTAAGTGTCTTTATGGCTTAATCCAGGTCAATTTACTCACTAGGGGAAAAAATGAACCAATAATGGCAGAGAGATGAAAAATATTTGTTACTAAGTGCTGCACGATATTTACTACATGAAGTATGGATTCAATTATTCTTTTTTTAAGTTGTTTGTATTAAGAATTTGCACAGTATGGTACATTACATGCCATTGCACATGATAGCTGTACAGTAGAAAAGGACATGTAGCAATCTCACAATCAACAATAGAGTGCATAAGCATCCCATCTCAATAATATCATAATATAACATGTACAGTGTCTCATAACCACATATGGTGCATCATGTCCGGGATAGAACCTCCCACAAAAAACAAAGAAACCATCATCAGTGGTGGCAGCAGATATTGCGGGTCGAGAACGTCCACAGAGCTAGCCGGGATGAAAGAGAAACAGTAGTTGGGTCACAGAGTCTTCAAAAGGGGGTCAACAGTCACCCATGTATGGGGAGTAATCAGAGTGGGGGGCAGCAGGGCTGGAGGTGCAGGGCCCTCCCTGTGCACTGAAGGGCACCACTCACCTAGAGCCATGTAGGTCCTGCAACCCCGGAGAGCCATCTCATTTTGGGTGAGTACCCCCAGATCCCCCTAGGGAAGTGTAGGTGCACCTACCTGCATAATCCCCGAAGGTGATCCCACCCCTCTGCACACTCCCAACCCCTACAGGCTCCAATATGTATCATTCAATCATTTGGTGGGTCGACCTCATGGGGCATCCGGTATGTAGGGGTTCCACAGTTCGAGTGGAAGTAGATAACACAGTCCCTAGCTCTTCATCCATCATCATTTTGCGGAGCATGTGCCCCCAAATCTCCAAGTTATGCTCCGCATTCTCATCGGTGCGAACCTGGTGGAGCTGTTGCTCCTCAGTAACTCCCCATTCACTCAGGTCTGCCCTCCAATTATCCGGTTGGGGTAAGCAGACGCGCCCAGTGTATTGCAATATGGCATTTGGCTAATACAAGCCCCAACAGGGCAAACTTATGCCGCATCAGCGACCCAGTTCATGGGGCAAGAAGTACACCTAAAAGGCAGTGTTCAATTGAGGGCTTGTTATGGATCCTCATAACGTCCCGCAACCTCCTCAGTATTTCAGTCCACAAATCCTGCATTTTCACGCAGTTCCAAGTCATGTGAAGGAATGTCGCCGGTTCCTGGCCACCCCTAGAGCATGCCAACGAGTGCGCTGCATTGATGCGTGACAGTCGCTGAGGCGTCAGATAGGTGCGATGGAGATCATGGAGCTGCATGAGCTTGAAGCGGGCATTGCTGGCAACCTTACGGCTCTGCCCAAATGCTCGCTGCCACTCACCTTCAATGAGGGGCAGCAGCAGGTCCACCAACTATTTGTCCCTGATCTTCGTTATGTCGACCATGCGGTCAGCTGTCAGAGCTTTATATATGCACAAAATTAAGCCCCTGGTGGAGCCCGAGTCAAGCAGCAACCACAATGTATGCAAATCTTCCAGCTCCCCTGGAAAAGTCACCCAGAGCTCGCAGGTGGTGCGCATATTGAAGGAACTGACCAGATGGTAGCTGATAACATTCCCTCGCATCTTCAAATGATAAGAAGGCACCATTAATATATAGATCCTTAGCCGTCAAGCAACCTCCAGCGTGGTAAACAGACATAATATCGAATTTTTAATATCGAATTGCCAAAATATCGAGTTTTTAATATAGAATGGACAGAATATCGAATTGCCAAAATATAGTGGTTAAGAATATCGAAATTCAGGTAAGAAATATCGATTGTCAAAATATCGACAGTCATAATATAGTTGTTAAAAATATTGAATTTTTTTATAGTGTTTTAAGTGTTAGTATATGTGTTAAAAGTATGTATTATTTTTGTAATGTATGTTTTAATTTTTTTAAAGTAATACATTTTATGTTATTTAATTTTTGCGTAATTTAATTCTGTAGCGGGTTGTGGGTTTATAGGGGAATAGGGTGGGAAGTAATTTAATTATAGTAAATTAAATATTAATTTTTAGGAATTATTAATTATATTTAATTTAATTTTGCGTTTTAGTTCTGTAGCGGGTTGTGGGTTTATAGGGGAATAGGGTGGGAAGTAATTTAAATGTAATTAAGTAATTATTTAATTTTATTTATTGGTATTGATAAATAATCCATTGTTAATTAATTATTAATTGGTAATAAATTTTTATTAATTGGTAATTAATTTTTATTAATTGGTAATTAATTTTTATTAATTTTTTTATTGATAATTATATTAATTGTATTAATTTATTATTCAGAGCGGGTTGTGGGTTTATAGGGGAATAGGGTGGGAAGTAATTTAATTGTAATTCAGTAATTATTTATTTTTATTTATTGGTATTGATTATTAATGTATTGTTAATTAATTCTTATTTGGTAATTAATTTTTATTAATTGGTAATTAATTTTTATTAATTTATTAATTGATAATTATGTTAATTGTATTAATTTATTCTTTGTAGCAGGTTGTGGGTTTATAGGGGAATAGGGTGGGAAGTAATTTAATTGTAATTAATTAATTATTGAAAATATTTTGGTGTATTGATAATTAATTTACTGTCAATTAATTATTACTTGGTATTTTTTATTATTTATTATTTTTTGGTATTGAAAATTAATTCTTTGTTAATTAATAATTAATAGGTAATTAATTTTTAAGAAATAATATTTATTGGTATTTAGAATTAATTATTAAATATTTTGTAATTGGTAAGTAATTTTAATAAATTTTTTATTGGTATTGATAATTATTTTATTTTTATTAAAATATTAAATCATTATTTTCCCTACTGTTGCACTCTCTGGAGTGGGAATAATAATTTTTACCCCTACGCTATCCAACGCTTTCCCTACTGTTGCACTCACTGGAGTGGGAATAGTAATTTTTACCCCTACGCTATCCAACTCTTTCCCTACTGTTGCACTCTCTGGAGTGGGAATAGTAATTTATACCCCTACGCTATCCAACGCTTTCCCTACTGTTGCACTCTCTGGAGTGGGAATAGTAATTTTTACCCCTACGCTATCCAGCGCTTTCCCTACTGTTGCACTCTCTGGAGTGGGAATAGTAATTTTTACCCTCCCGCTATCCAACGCTTTCCCTACTGTTGCACTCACTGGAGTGGGAATAGTAATTTTTACCCTCCCGCTATCCAACGCTTTCCCTACTGTTGCACTCTCTGGAGTGGGAATAGTAATTTTTACCCTCCCGCTATCCAACGCTTTCCCTACTGTTGCACTCTCTGGAGTGGGAATAGTAATTTTTACCCCTACGCTATCCAACGTTTTCCCTACTGTTGCACTCTCTGGAGTGGGAATAGTAATTTTTACCCTCCCGCTATACAACGCTTTCCCTACTGTTGCACTCACTGGAGTGGTAATAGTAAATTTTACCCTCCCGCTATCCTATGCTAAAAATATTGAATATTTTTTATAAATATTACGTTAATATATATATGTATTAAAAAAAATGTATGTTTATTTTTTTTTAACTTACATTAATTATTTATTAATTTTAAAGTTATTTAAGTATTTTTAAGTATGTTTTAGTTAATTATATATAGTATTTCATTAATTTTACATTACTTTTAAGATATTTAAAAAATTCGATATTTTGACTAACTATATTTTTTACAACTATATTTTGGATTCGATATTTTTGTACTTACCTGTTTGTAGATAGGGATTCGATATTTTGGCATTCTATATTTTTACCTCGATATTTTTGTAGGTCGATATTCTTCTCATCGATATTCTGTCAGTGATCCCTCCAGCGTACCATCGTGTGAGATCCATCACTTCTTGTATTCGCCGAAAACCGCATAACCACTGAAGGTGGAGCTGCTGAGCATACAGGGCACTATAGAGAACCAGAAAAACTGCCCGCTCCCAAACCCCTGCGACCTGGTGAACTACGAATGGGTAATCAGGAGGGACCTGAATACCCATCATCAAACATCTCGGGAGGTCAGCCCTCTCGCCCCATTTAGCCAACAAGGCTTTCTCAGTATTGGGACCCTCAGCACACCACTACGCTGCATACTGCAATAACCCTGCAAAATAATAGAGGCACAGGTCTGGAAGACCTAAGCCTCCAGACCCATTGTCCAATTTCAGTACCTCCAGCTTCACCCTACTGTGTCCACCAGCCAACACCAGAGAAACTAGGAGACTATTCAAAACAGTGAAGGTAGTACGTGGAATGCAGCAAAGGGAGTTCTGAAGGACATAGAGACAGTGCAGGAGTAGAACCATTTTGCTGAGGACTACTCTCCCCATATTAGAAAGGGGGAGGCGTTTCCAGAATTGGACCTGAGGCATTTAGACCCGTAATGACTGCGCCCATATTTAACGTATAATTTGCCTCCGCCATATGAGTGACCTATATACCCAAATAGCGAAAGTGATCACACTCCCATAACAGTTCAGCCACAGGGAGAGTGGCAGCATGCACCCCGACCAGTCCTGCCAGCGGGAAAAGGGTTGATGTCTGGTGAACACGTAAACCCAAGACCATTCCAAAGGAGGACAACATCTCCAAGAGCACGGGTACCAACCTCTCCGGATAGCAAACATAGAGCAATGCATCATCGGCATACAAGGAGACAACATGAGTTCGTCCCCCTACCAAGATGCCCCATCTGGCCATATCTTGGTGTAAACGTTTTGCCAAAGGCTTCATTGCCTGGGCAAAAGGGAGTGGAGACAGCAGGCACCCTTGTTGCGTGCCCCTCTTTATGGAGATGGTCTCCGATACCATCCCACCACTGCGGACCCGTGCTATCAGTCGGTCGTAAAGTAGTCAAACCAAGGAAATGAACTCCCAGCCCAGTCTCATCCTCTCCAGGACCTCCCAAAGGTAGTCCCAGCTTAAGATATCAAATGTTTTTTCGATGTCCAAGGTGACCACCGCCACTGGCACAGTAACACCCATTGATGTGGGAGAGTCACCTCAGATTCATATATTTCCCTCTGCCCGGTATAAACCCACACTGGTCTTCATGGACCAAATGTGTCACTACACAGCCGAGGCGCAGCATCAAAATCTTAGCCCATATTTTAACATCCACTCCCAGCATGGACAGGGGGCGGTAGGAATTGGGATTTAGCGGGTCTTTACCCAGTTTGGGAAGCATGACGATCCGGGCCTCTCGCATAGAGATCGCAAGATACCTGCACACTTGGCCTCCTGGAGGGTCTCCAGTAAGTGAGGCAACAAGAAGTCGGCAAAAGTCTGGTACAACTCCACTGGGAAGCCATCCAGGCCATGGCCTTTCGACAAGCCATGTTTGTCATGGCATCCTGCAGGTCTTCAAGTCTAAGCGTCCCCCAAGTCCCTCACTTTGTGTGTCCATAAGGCATGGGATCTGGAGATCATCTTAAAAACTCACTGCTACACTGGAACTCTGCCTTGACGACTTCTGGATGCATCTTGCACCTGGGACATTCTTTACATCAGCTCTTGCCTGCACATCTTGTTGGGGGCACTTTTGTTCGGGGTAAGCCGTTGCGCTGCGACCGCAGGAGACTACATGTCCCAGAAGCCCAATTTGCAGCTCCACCTATGCCCGATCAGTGTTATTTAATTGTGCTGCAGTCTCGCTTGACGGGGGCTGCTTTGGAACTCTGCCTTGACGACTTCTGGCCACATCTTGCTCCTTGGACATTTTTTACATCAGCTCCTGCCTGCACATCTTGTTGGGGGTGAGCCATCATGCTGCGACCGCAGGGGACTGCATGTACCAGAAGCCCCGTTTGCAGCTCCACCTGTGCCCAATCAGCGCTATTTAAGCGTGCTGAAGTCCCACTGCAATGGGACAGCATGGGCCTTGCCCGGGTAAAGACCAGGCCAAGGGCAGGCCCATCCATGCCCGTCAGAGCCCAGAGGAGGCTGCGCTGGGCCCTCCCTCTAATGTTTGCCACCCGAGGTACTGAATTTTGATCTTGTATTTGAACTTTTATGGAGTGGTCTGTACTAATTTATTGGCTGCACCATTGGGAGTCGGTTTGGGTTAACCCTTCGCTGCCTATTAATTGTTCTATCTGTTTTTAGATCCTTCATTTGTGTATAATCATGGGTAAAAGGAAGGTAGCCGAGGGGGCGAATGGTGTTACAAAAACCAAGCAATCTAAAATCTGCTAGGGTAATTGTGTCATCAATCATATAGAGGACCTTCTGGTTGAATGTGAAGATCTGCTAGTTTCTGAACCATCCCAGCCCCCAGCTGTTTCATCAGATATGAGTCCCCCTCTCCCAAATTCTAAACAATTGCTGCAACCGCAAATACCGAGTATGTTTGGTAAATTAATGACACAGTCTGTACCAGTACAGATAGCTGGAGCTCAAGATAGGTCACCTAATCCTGTTGTAGTTTTTCCATCTTTCCTGCTTTCTACAGGGGGTGCTCTTCCTTGTAGCAATCGCTTCTTGCCACTACTAGAGCTGATTGAAGAATCTCCTATTCCTCCTATTACTGATAACCCTGTCACTGTAGTTATCCCATCTACTCACTCTATCTCTCCTAGTGTGGACTGTATCTCTTTGATTATGGAACTGAAGGCTGAGGCGGGGGAGCTTAAATCTATCATCTGCCAGATGTTAGCTATAATAAATAAACTCAAATTGGCTTGAGATATTAATACGCCTACTACTCAGTTACCTCGCAGCCATCTGATGATAAACATCTTGCCCAGGAGCTTAAACCTCACCCAGCTTACACTTAATCACATGCTGTAACGAGCAAAGACCCAGCCCTGGTTTTGTATCAAATCCCAACTGGAGTAACCCACTGAACGATAACTGTTATGTACAGCAACCAAATACTTTTAGGAATAATACTGTTCCTTGGATTTAGGGTTTCTAGGGATTGGAGCCAAGAGCCCATCGTTAACCAGTTCAGGAGGTATAATTCATGCAAAAAAAGAATTGCAATGACAAAAGTCCCAAAACTCCCACCTCAGGTGAATTTTGAATCAGAGGACTCACTTATAAATAATTTAACTCATTGGATCAGGTATGTTAGGTACTAATCCGAGAAGATATTCTCAGTGCCCGTAGGAGTCCTACTGCAAACCCATTGCACAATATGATTGATCTGACCCTAAAGGATGAGGAGATTGTGGATAATTTGGTGGCCTTAGATATTAGGTCCAGTCCACCAAGTAATTCAAGTAATCAGTTTAAATGTTGTAAGCTAGGAACCGATCTACCTTTCATCACCCATCGAAGGTGGAGAATGTCCACAACACTGGCAGATATAGATTGACTCAGGAATTTTACTAAATCCCCACCACATACTATTAGTTTGATATTAGTGGATTCTGACAGTGATTGCATGCTAGGGTTTGACAATGTTCGTATACTTTTATCTCATCATAGTATTGTAGGAAAATCATCACCTAACTATAGATCCAACCCCCATAGATCAATGGATAAAGCCAGTGCTACTATCATCCCTACCCCTACATACATTAACCCATTGGTTGGCAATTCCTCTATCTTGGGGCTGATTTAAAGAATGCATCGCCTCAACTAGGGCTTCCTTCGATTAACAGTGCTGTTGCTATTTCTCCAGCTAATATTACTATTTCACAGGGGCAAGCCATAGTTGGTGTTGATGCAATTACTTTCCAAGAGCACACTTTAACTAATGCTCTTTCCACCTCGATGCCACTCCCGACCTTAACTCCATCGGTCAATTTGTTGACGGTTTCTCTAGCACAGCCAATTTTGAACAAGTGGCTAGAACTACTATTCCTAGTTTAGACACTGGTCACTGCCACAACACTAGGATTCTTGGGAATGCAATTATGACGGACAGTGGGGTCATATCATGATTGTCCATGATCTCTTGGAATTTGGCAGGGATCCATTCCAAACGCTATGACCCTGACTGGTTGTTTTCATTGAGAAAAATTATATTTGTATTTTCCAAGAGACATGGACTGTGGACAGGGTGTTTATCAACGGATATTCCACATGCAGTACTGAAGCGATTGACCTGAAGAAATCAGGTAGAACCAGTCGGGACCTAGTTATTTCTGTGAAAAACCCAATTGCGTGTAAACACAAGCAGTTATCAGTTGACTCCCTTGATTTAATGGGGATTCAGCATACGTTTCCCTTGGGATTAATTTTGACTGTGCCTAATGTCTATGCTAGGTCTGCCCCCTCGGACACCGATTCTTCGGTGCTGACTGTGTTAGATGATTTGATTGGTGTATACCAACATCAGACTAAAATTGTGGTAGCAGGGGATTTTAATGTTTCTTTTGAACCATCACCTTTATTGAATATTTTGTACAAGGAGGAGGAGGATGAGCTCTGGGATATTCCAAATTTGGCTTCGAAAACTTAACACCATCACCTTACCAACACAGCTCTTCAGTTGGTGGTGGGGAGGAGCTTAAGGGCTTGCAATGGCAGGACATACTCAGACTCAAATAGGCAGTCTACATTCAAGAGAGGTCCTAGTCACAGTGTCATCGACTATATTCTGGTAGATGTCAGAGTTTGGTCTCCTGTAGAGGATATGGCAATTTTCCCTGAATTGATAGTGATCATAATCCGCTGCTCATAAATCTGGCGGGTGCTCCCCTTGAAAGAGGTCGGCCAGGTTATAGCTCAAAAACACAGGAGCCCCTCTTAGCTAATAACTTTAGAAGAGTCTTGTGGCCTAGGATCCTCTCTGATATTCACCTGCACCCAAAGAACTATGCGTCGTTTGTGTACTATCCATCTGGTTTGGAAAGTGTTTTTTTTCTCCTAAGCTAATGCCAATAACCCATGGGGAATTTTTTGAGGTCTTGCAGATTGTATTTAAGGAAATGTCTAGAGAGAAACCCATTGGCGAGAGAAATCATTAATGGTTTAACACAGACTCTAAATTGGCTAGGAGCGAGCTGCGGAGAGCTACCAGAGAGTAGCCATTTAAATGTAGCCACTGTGCGACTTAGGTATAAACCAGTGCTAAGCGTGGTTGATAAAAACTGGCAGGATCTGTTGACAGCAGCAAGGTGAAATGATAGCCGTTCCTTTTGGCATATCATTGCACACGGAAGTTTAGACAGTGTTACCACCCCTTGCTATTACATTCAGCCTGAGAAGTGGGTTCACCACTTCTGTATGCTATATGGTAAGGAAGAAAGTGGCAGCACTTTGGAGGTTTTGAGCAACAGTTTTAATTGTGCAAGTTCTGCCTTACCTTCTGATGTAAACGACATTAAGGTAGTCTTTAGCCTAGATGACACTCTTTCAGCCATCAATAGATTAAAAGGAGCAAAGGCACCTGGACCTGACCGGATACCTGGTGATTTGTATAATTCTAAACCCTTGGTGTGGGCTACATATATAAATCTTTTGCCTAACTCAATAGCTGCAGGGGGAGATAACCCAGAAACTTGGACAGGGGCTGAGATAAATACCGTATAAAAGAAAGAGATGCCTCAGTCCCCTCCAATTATAGGCCAATTAGCCTAATTTATAATTTACAGAAAGTGTTTGCAAGGCAAGTTTTGGACAAATTGCACGCCTGGATGGATGATAATAAGATTCTGTCGTCCTACCAGGTGGGCTTTCAAACCAAGACAAGCACATGTGACCAGGCTTTTAGGTTTATACTACTTACTTGGAAGTATGTGCTGTTAAAGAAACAAAAATATGTATGCAGCATTCGTGGATTTGAGAGCTGCGTTTGATCTTGTGCTTCGTGAGAACTTGTGGAAAGTCATTTTAGGCTTGTGTGTCCCAGCTAATTTTGTAAAACTGATAGCAAGAATGCACGAGGACAATTACACTCAGGTCTATTTTCCTTGTATATTAACGACGCGGCCAACATACTTTTGGTTTGTAGAAATGACTCTACTATTTTGACTAGAAAGAAAATACCAATCCTGCTGTCCGCAGATGACTCTTTACTTATTTCTACAACCCCAATGGGCCTTCAGAATCTACTAGATAACTTTCTGGCTTTTTGAAACTCAAGGGGTCTGGAACTTAATGTGCGAAAAACAAAATTCATGGTCTTTGAGAATGGTATGGGCAGATCACAAGCAGTTATGATTGCAGACAAATCCCTTGAGTGAGTAAAGAGCTTTGATTATTTGGGGATCAGGCTGACCGACTCGTTAGGATGGGAACCACAACTTGATAAAAGTTATCTTACCCTATGCCACAAATCCAAATCAATACTGCGACTTCACAAACTGACCCAGACGTGGTAGTTAACCCCTGCCTTGGAGGTATATTGTGCCAAAGCTGAAAGCACCGCGCTCTATAGCGCTGAAGTTTGGGGACATGTTGACACACAAATTGACAGTGTGTGAAAATACTTATGCTAGATCTCTTGTTTCTGTACCAGCTAGCACCCCCCTGACCCCTTTATTGTTTGACCTTGGGATCAAAAGAATTGGGGATGTGGCATCGCTAAAACCTGTAATGCACTGGTTGCGGTTGTGTACGATGCCCAAGTTAATTGATTATCGTGAGTCACTGAGGGACCTGTTAACGATTAGTGGTGCTAAAATAAAATACCATGGCTCATACATGTTGCTAAGTGGTGAAGGTTGCTGTGAATGCCCAGCATGTGGGATAATCCAGAGAAGGCCAGCAAAGAAGAGTTGGATAGAGTAAAATCCAAGTATTGGGTATATGTAGTAGAACGGTATGCTGTGAATGTGGCCAATGGTCGCCTAACTACCCAGCTCCTATGCTTTAAGCTTTGCCCCCAGTTTGAGCCTTTTTTAGACCTGATTTCACCACCATTAGCTAAAAGTCTGTTGTGAGGTTTCATTTGGGATGCTTAACAGTAAGGACTTTTAACCATTGGGCTAATGATCAAGTCTCTGTAACATGTCCTTCTTGTGGCTTGGCACAGGAGTCTGAGGAGCATAACCTGTTTTTTGCACTAAATATCATTCAAGTCACAGAAAGGGGATTTGGCCAATATGCTTGAACCTAGCAGTCAGGCAATATGGGGTCACTCATAGAATCTTAAAGACTGATACTTCTGACTCTATTGTTTTTGCTGTAAGCCACTTTTTATTCAGCGTTTGGCTTAGGCGTCAGAAATATGTGACACATCAGATGAGGGGGAAAACACGTCTGGTACAATAGTATGTGATGGCTGATTTGGCCTCTCATTTGTGATTACATCATGGAAAAACTGTCTGGACAGGCACTCCCCATGCATCACCACCTTGAACGTGCCCTGCTCCTGTCCCCTATTAGAGGCAGATAGCCAATTAGTCTTGAAATACCCGGCGGTCGCCTTCCGTAGTTCTTCCTGGAACAGGACATCTCTAAGCATCTCCGGTCAGAGACACCACAGAAGGGACTTTCAATCAGGCTCCACCCACACCCCACTCCAACAGCACAGGGGCATGGTTTGATAAGAAATGTCCCAGGGTGCGTGTCTACAGCACAGTGGCCACCACCTTGCCAGAAAACAAGAACCCGTTGAGTTGAACTATACGCATCACAAGCGGGGGTATAACAGGTGTATTCCTATACTCCAGGGTGTGTCGCTCGCCACACGTCAACACAGCACAAATGGTCTATTACTGTACGCAGTGTGTCAGTCATTTGTGGTTTAGTGTGCAACCTCTGGATGTCTATCCAAAGCTCAATCAAGCACACAATTAAAGTCTCCAGCCTATAATAGAGGAACTGCCACATATGGGAGCAGTTTTTCCTCCAGTTACAAATAAAACCCACCATCTTCCACATTTGGGGCATAGACATTCAGGAGGTGGACCTCTAACCCATCGAGCATACCATGTACCAGGATATACTGCCCCTCAATGTCAGCTGTAAAGCTTTTACCCGAAAGGGGACCTGTGGGGCCCCCCAGACGATCACACCCCAGGCATAAGTAGAATACATGGCGGAAAACATCTGACCCCTCCATTTCTTAAGAATCTTCTGGAACTCTGAGTCCGACGATTGTGTCTCCTGGAGCATTGCAACCTGTACACCATGTCTATGAAGGTAGGTCTGCACCCGGTAACACTTCACAAACGAGTTGAGCCCTCTAACATTCCAGGTCAAGAGTTCAAATTGACCCATTCTGCCAAGTCACATCTCCCCACCCATCCCATTTCCCTGAACACCCGCTGTCACTGCCATCAATATCTACAACTCTACAAACAAAAACTCCCGCTGACCGGGTAAACACATTTAAAACAACTTGTGCCTCCCCAATCATCATCTGCACCCCCAACCCCTATCCTAGAAAAGAGAAGGAAAACAATAAACAATAAGCGTCAGTAGTTATCCCCACTCAACTAAAGGTGGGGAGGAACTAGAAAGCAAATATAAAACAAGGGAATGAAGATCACCATAATCACACACACTGACCACTGGTCACAACCGTTCCACGCTCAAGCAATGCAATAGTAAGTGTCAGGGGGGAAGAAGCACACCGGTACCGGCCTCACTCAGAAGCATCCAGTAGCATGTCCCCCTTCCCCAACCGCCATCACTCTCTCTCCTCACTCACTTGTGCAATACGAACAACCACCACGTCACCCACTGCGGCATCACACTGGCAACCACTACACCATATATACGCATACCATCATGCAAACTACCAAGCATGCCTGCTGTAAAGAGGAAGGGTGGGGGTGTCTATGCCCATATTCCAGACGCCCACAGCATGCACACCTGTCCCAGTCCAGAATCATAAATAAAGTTTGGACCACATAATGCATGTATTCTGTCATAGCTCCTTCCCTTAATATCCATGTGCGTGAGCCCCACCATCCCCTGCATTCAGAAGCAGACCACCGCCAGCCTCCCAATGTCCTCAGGGGTCTGCAGACTGAGTGGTCTCTTCCACGACATCAGCGACACTGCTGTCTGAGTTGGAGGCAGTTATTTCCTCCACGAGCGCTCTTGCCAACTCTCTTAATTGCAGGGGGTCTATACTATTGAATCATCCCCCCTCGCCATCAGTCTCTGAATGCTCCAAGCCAAAGAAACCATCCCGGTGGACCACAACATGCTGGAAAGAGCGAGAGGCCTGCTTGCCCCGTTGACTCCTCCATTGCCAAAGGGCGCTCCTCCACAAGGCCGGAATCCGACCATCACCCCTCACCTCAAGCTAATCACAAGCCACTGCGGGCATCGTGAAAAAGTGAGCTTGATCACCATGAAGTACCTTCAATTTGGCTGGGTATAGGAGCACATACTGGAGTCTCCTCTCCATCAACTTTTGTTTCACACCCCAGAAGGATATTCTCATCTGTTGGACTAGACAAGTGTAATCGGGGAATATATGAATGACATGATTCTCGAAGGAGGGGTCACCATCACGGAGTGCAGCTTTAAGGATATTGTCTCAGTCTCTATAGTTGAGGATTTTTGCAATAAGAGTACAGGGTGGCATCCCCTGTCGGGGGCAACAGGGCGAGGGTCAGATGAGCCCACTCAATCACAAATAAGGGAGACGGGTCAGCAGCAGGAAGAGCCACTCTAATCCATTTCTCCTGAAAGAGTTCAGGCGCCCCATCTTCGACACCCTCCGGGAATCCCACATAATGGAGCTTACACCTCCTGGACCGTCCTTCTGCATCCTCCACCCCACACTCCAGAGCCGCAGTCTTGCTGGATAAATCAGTCAGTGCAACTTTCAAGGTGGACACCTCCCCCTGCAATTCAGTCACATTCAGTGCCATGGCCAGGGGCCTCTCTGCCACCACGTGGAGGTCAACGCATAGGAGACTGACATCCAGGGAGATGGTATCCTTTTTAGCCTGTACTGCAGCACTCGATGCCTCTATGGCTGTAAGTGTCTGTGCTCCGGTGGGGTCTGGTGGGTGACCCAGCTCCTCTGGTGGGACCTCCTGGGATGGGTCACCCTTAATTGGAACCCCCTGCGTTGTGTATTGGTCCATCTTGGTCTGCTGTGCCCCTTGCTGTGGTCTATCTTTCCCCATATCCAGAGGGGAATCTGGGGGGCACAGGGCCACCAGGGCACTGCAGGCAATATCTGGAGAAATTGGATCCCAACACTATGGAATTGTGGCAGTCCAAGCAGGGGACGAAATTTCCCCCTCTCAAAGCAGAAGTCAGTAAAAAGAGCGGGCCATCCGGTAAATAATGTCCAGCACCTTGCAGCTCACCAAAATCAGGGTGAGTAGCCACTCAGCGATGGCACTCCAATCCTGGATGTAGTGTGGCAATCCCCAGTAAAAGCAAAAATCTGAGAGGTGAGTGGGCGTGCATCAGGCAGAACAGTGGCAGGTACAACCACTGGGGGGGCGATGAGGCAACCCTCCACCAAGTGGAGATGTCCAGGGGGTAAGGGTAGCATGCGGTTCTAGCAAGCAAGGGAGTAGTCAATGTACTGGCCCCCTAGATTATGTCGAACACTCACTGTAGGATCGAGGGCTGCACATTGGGCACAAGGAGTCCAAGTCCGTAGTCATTCAGATGCCCCCCACGCAAGCAGTAAGCAGGGTGCCTCATCAATCAGGGAGAACAATGCAACGGGGGGCACATGCCCACGAGAGCAGGACCCATCTCACTCTTTCAGGAGGCCCACAAGGGGAGGCCCCCTTCACCAGTTCCAAGCTCGGACTCCCCGGGTCCAGATCCATAAGCTCTCGAACCCCCAAAGGTGCGGAGCAATACACAGTGTCCATGGGGGGATCCATGCAGTCCCAACAGTGCAGCTCCCATGGACTAGGGCGACAATGCGCCCGGTGAGCCCCAGTTCATCTGCAGGGGTAGGCGATGCAGACAAATCCAGAGGAGGCATCCTACCCCTCGAGGGTCGAAGCAAGGACAGTCCAAGAATCACTCCTGCAGGTGCCCCGGAGCCAGGGGCAACCCCCCATCCAGCCCAGCACCGGGACAAGGGGGAAAGGAACCAGGCGGCCTCCCATCACAGGTCGCAGACGCATGTCCTCAAGGCGGGTCCCCACACCAGGCACCGCCAGCACTCCCTGGCCCCCACTTCAAGGGCCCCGGGTGATCTCCTCACCGGTGTTCCAGAATGGGGCACCGCGACAGACCTTCATGTATAGAGGCACCTAAGGAATTGCCTAGGCCTCCAGGCCCCAGCCGCCACTGCCTCTAGCGACATGTCAGCAGGAAGGCCTCAGCAATGCACACCACTGCTTACGATGTCCCGGCAATGCAACAGAGTGTTGTGTAGTTCCTATATAACCGATACAGGATCTGCGCGTTTGGATAACATAAACTGTGGGATTGGTGGCGGACTGATTCCGTGCACCCCCACCGGATACGTTAGCCTGTCTGTATCAGCTAGCTCACTGTGCCACTATAATCTCCTCTTACCAAGGAGAGAATAGATTCTGGTAACCTCAGAACATGACAACCCTGATCCCTCAGAATCGTGGAAAAAATATACTACCTTTCGCTCAGTCACTCGTGCTTACTTACTTTGTCTCAGATAGATACACAGAATAAACAGGCTGGGCGTTTTCAATAAGTATTTATTGGACAGTTGTTATTCTAGTGTAGAATAGATGAGCAGCAACAACCATTAGACAGTAGCAGAGATATATGATTAGAAGTACTACGAAAGTAAAGGGATGGTAAAGTTCTATCATCTTGCAGAAATCATGAATATATACAAGTACATAAAACACATGATAAAAGGTGCGTACTCCTACAATGCCTCCCTAACTAGATGTACCTAAATGTACCTAGCATCTGTGTAGGTGTTATGCCAAGAATACCTCTAGGATCTAGTCAACCCCATTACCTGAGAATGAGAGAATATGGGACCCGTCCTGGTCTCGAGTTGGACACCCCGCGAGGGATGTTAGACCACTGCAAGCTGAGGTGTCTGCATGCAGGAACCTCAGCGTCTCTGGTCAGTGTGTCAGCCGGGAAGTCTCGTCTCCTCTGTCCTTCTAAGCAAGATGTGATGTATATATACCCATAGGTCTCCCCAGGGGTCCTACCTTGCTGTGTTTCTGTGTCGGCCTAAAGGATGACGTCGGGCCTGAACTTTATACAGAGATATTATACAGGAGATGTTATTCCTGCTGTGCTTTCAAGAAGCCTCATGCATAATGTATGAGATTCAAACTAGGGGGAAACACACGTTCTGAATGCAGTGTCGTATCTAGGTAAAAGGTCAGTCCCTAAGAACCGTTATGTATGTAATGTAGGGAAGAATATAGGTGAAAGGTTGCAATGTTACCTGCGCCTATATAGGGTACCTATATGGAATATAACACCCACTCCTCTTCCGACTGGACGACATATGTAACTTATTACCGTACTACTAGCCTAACTAGATATTGGTACGCACAAAGTTTATAAAAACATTTGATTTTGCTAAAAATGTTTAAAACTTCTAAAACTTTTCTAAAATACTTAAAACTGTCTAAAAATAATTTTTGCAAGCCATAGCTCTAAAGTGTCCTTAGTTATATTCCGAAGCACTATAGGCATTAGAAAGCCATGTATGCCCAATAAATGAAAGGAATGTCAATTTTTGTTTTGAGTTTCAAATTTGAGCTTGTTTTAAAAAAGGGTGAATTTCTTCCAGCACACGATGAGCCAATTGAGTCAAATGTTTATGTGTCCTGGCTGGTAGACGCAACATTTTCGTTGCTTGCTTCCGCAGTAGACGGCCCCTGTAGCACCTCGCAGAGTACGTCAATTGAGCACATATGATGTTCCACACTGTCTGCAGCCGGTGCTGGGGCAGCCTGTGCGCCGTCCAAAGCCTGGGTGTCAGAGGAGGAGCCGGTGTCCACACCAACAGGTGCTGTTACTACCTTTGGGGGTTCAAGGAATGCCACCATCAACATAGGGATATGCTGAGGACACTGCAGAACATGGGCCGTTATCGGGTCCAGTAAAGCTTCACGTCCGGTTGCGCACATGATGGGAGTGTCAAATAAATGTCTAACACGGATTCTTCTCCGCAAAACAGGCATCGGAGGACAGGTAAGATGCAGTCCATCCAAACTGGTCGAAATGACAAGAACCAAGATGCACTTAGTTCTCTTAGGCGAGGTGTGCCTAGATGTTGTACCATGCGGTCACGGTATTTACGCTCCAGGAGTGCTCTTTCCATCTCCTTGGTGACTGAGACGTCCATTGCGTAGCAAATGTAAAACAATCAGGATACCTGCTACTAGAAACAGGATGAGCGGAAGTCCTCCAAAGATGCTTCCGAATACGGGGTGTATGAAGTTTGATATAACTCCAAGTACCGTCTGAAAGGTGCTCAGAAGTCCAGAACCTATGGTCTTAAATAGGTGGACTATGCCTGTCATATCAGACATGTTAAAGATACGATTTACCATTTCTGCGAAATGGAAAGGGCAGTTTGTATGAATAAGCGCCTGTATCTCTGCCGAAGACCTTGCGATCTGGAGATCGAAAGTCTCTCGAGCGGAGGTTAAGGGCACAGACTTCTGTAAAAGCATGGCTTTCATTCTGCTTAGAGTATCAAACCGTACTAAAGAAACATTCAGTGAAGGACATAACGGCGCCTCCCTGACTGTATGTGTCGGTGGAAACAATACCTGCATACAACAAGTAACCCTGGAGCTCACGGTTACCAGATATGCGATGCCCGGGAGCATTCCGCAGCAGCCTTGACTGTTCAGCATCAAGTAATTCCCATTTGAAAGTAGCCTGAATGCTGGAGTAATCACTGCAGCTGGGGCACCCCTCAAATGGCAGGACAGGTTCGCTAAAGAACCATTACAAGCCCCGTGCAGCATTATATCCTGGCATAGGAGTGATCCACTTAAAGCGTTCTCACAGTTTGTACCACTTAGAAACACTTCTCGATCCCCACTCTGGCATCGAAATCTGCATGGTAATACCCATGATTCCTTAATGTATTCCTTACCCATTTCTCCATATCTGCCTGCCTGCTTTTGTTCAAGGCAATACTGAAACTGAAAAGTAGTGACCGGTAGAGTTATGTGGCCATGGATTAGCCATTCTGTGGATGGTAATTCTGCCACTGTAAGCGCTAATCTATCCAGTTTTTCAATACGCAGAATTGTATATTTTGCTCCCCTTTTGTGCCATTTCTATCTGTTTATCTGTTAGATTGTATTCAGAAAACAGAGACGTACTGTTGATACAATGCCAAAGCACGTAGACTATACGCAAAGATTGCTGCGTCCAGCTTAATAACATAATAGAACGTAATTGAGATTGCCAGTGTTGTTATACGGCCAAATCTTGTTCTAGTATGTCTATCGCAGAAGATACAATGTTGCCTAAGGAATATATCCTGGAGGTCAATGTAGTTAAACCATTGTCTACCACTGCTAGTGATTTTTGTAGATTTATACGGTCTATTTCATGTAACCTCTCTGCGGCCTCTTGTTGGGATCTTTTCCATATTTCATTGTAGACAGCATAATAGAAACGTTTCTGACGCGGCTTCCTGGGACCTAGGAAAAAATCCCTGAGATCCACATTCTGTGTCAGTAAGGATAAGTGTTGTTTCACCTTTGTGAGTGTTGAGGTTTTTAGCCAATCAAGGCACAACTTCCCAACACTGTAGGATGTCACTACCCCTGGATGTTCTCTCTGTACATAACATGGATCTGGCCAATGGATAGCGAAACCTTCGGTTTTACCCATGAATCTCGCCTGACAACTATTCGTGTCTATGGGCCAAATCAACCATTTCCTCCAATCGTGTCTGATCTGTTGTATTGTATAATGTCATTCAACGTAATCTCTTTCTGTGATGCCGGTGTGTGATGGAGTTGGCAGCCGAGGTGTGTTCAAGTCTTTGTTCTTGGCTAGTCCAAGGCAAGACGTCTGTTGCATTGTCTCATTCAAAAACATGATTTGTTGAGGGATAAGGCATGCGCTAAACAAAGCTTCCGTTCCCTGAACTTGCCATTCCCTAGTACCCCAGACTGATTTTATGTCTATGGTGTCTTTCCATAAGTCGAAACCTTGTTCAGACAACTGGGCAATAAAGGAAGCAGAGTAAATCTGTTTGATGTTTGTTAACATATTTTTCTGTGCTGATGTTGGTGCAACCTTATAATAATATGATGTTGGGTCAGACAAATTAAACCCTGAAAAATATGGAAACTTTTGTGTAAATGTTTTTGAACTGCCTTTCGGAGGTGTTGGACAATGTTCCCACTGGTGGTAAGTGAACACATTTCTAGGATTAGCAGATTTATGCAGAAAGTGATGACCATAGTGTTGATAACAATACATTGTTTCAAAATCTGATGTGCTTTCCAATGTTTCACTATTAGAAAATGCAGAAGATTTTTCCAAGTCAGACAACATGTTATTTACAGTTTCAAAATCCCAATCATCGGAAAATGTACTTGAGGTAATGATATCACTCAACGATATTTTAAATAAATGAGGAATTCTCAAAAGTTCGGTCGGACCAATTATATCGAAATCAACCTTGTCCCAAACTATACCATCAGGTATAGGAACTGCTGTAATGTTTACTGATGAGAAGTCTCTTTGTTCTCGATGAGATGATTGGTGTGGTTTTAAAATTAAATTCACCTTTTGGGCTGCAGAGCTTTGTCGAAGGTATTTTCCATTAACAAGCATGCTAAAAACTATTACTAAGCCTAACCAGAAAAGAAAGGAAAGTATCCCGGTGATTACCCATAGTTCTATCCAAGGTGACACCAGGTAAGTCTTTTTAAGAAAGTTCAGAAAGTCTTTAACTTGCTGCTTGCGCGATATTTGGGCTGGCATCGTTTCCGGTTCACTTGGATCCAAAGAAAACGTATCAAAGTTTATGAAGTAGCCAGAAGCAGTTCGATCAATTTGTTGGTATTGCATCAGGATTTGTAGAAATCGTAGTTTGCTCTTGTTGAGACATGTTGATGTAGACATCTGTATTTGGTCGAATTTAAATTTGTCTTTCATTTTGGTTCTGAGTTTGAACTTCAGGAGTTCCATAGCATTATTGCATAGTCCATCATTCCGTGCAGGAGACTCTTCGAAAGTGATGAGTCTTTCCGTTTGAACTTCTTGAATTGTAGCGAGAGGAGGGCGTCTGCTACTTTGGAGTCCACGTGACCTACTACTCAGTATCGGCCACATAGTGTGGTTTGATTAGGTCGATTGAGACAAATCTTTTCTCCTTTTTTCCGGCAAGAGGCGGTAAAAGTACAGTTCTTGTTCCTTCAACTGCTAGAACCTGTACAGGCTTTCTGTATGATGGCCCAAATTCCTTCTTGTCCGCTATTTTCTCTCTGACCAGATCTCAGACTTTTGGGATCCAGACAGGTCTTGCCGTGACTGATTTGACTTCCCCAGTGGCGGTCTGCCTCATATGGACATTACTTTGTTGTGTCCTGGACTAATTTAGATCCTGTAAAACAGCCAAACGATCATGGATGTCAAACGGCTTTTCATCCGCCACTGCGCCTTCACAATCAAGATCAGGTACCCACATTCTTGTCCCAAATAGGACCTCATATGGAGTGACCCCCCCTAGAGAACTTCTTGGCATGTTATTCAATGCTCGCTGCACTCCATACAGATGTTTTACCCAACTCTCACCCATGCCTAATACTCTAGCTGTTAAAGATTGCTTTAAGTCTCGGTTTTTCCTCTCCACAACCAAATTTCCCTCGGGATGGTACGGAGAGGAGTACTGCAAAGCTACACACAGTCCTCGAATGGCCTCCTTGTAAGCCCGAGAGCTAAACGCAGCGCCCTGGTCAGAATGTAATGTGCCAATTGCGTATGTCCCTATAAAGACTCGCAAATCTTTTATAACAGTTCGAGCATCAGCCGAGCATTGGGACCACACCCATAGGAATCTTGAGCAGGAATCCACTGCAACCATGATATACCTGTAAGCCCCATCTCTTTGTAAGGGGCCGCAGTGGTCCAAGTAAACACACGCTAGTGGTTTGTCAGATATTAATGGTGTCTCTGCTGGACGTGTTACGGTGGAACCTTGCATCTGCTGGCAGATGTCGCATTTCAAGACATAGTCTTTAGTCTACTTACTTAACCCAGCCCACCAATAGCGTTGTTTCAATAAAGAAACAGTCGCCGTAACTCCTGCATGTGCAGAACCTATCCCTTCGTGTGCTGCTAGAATTAAACCTAACCTACGATCCATGTTTGGAATTACTCTATCCCCCACTCCAGGAATCTGAGCAAATGGAATGTTATTGGCATCTAACTTGGAGGAGTACTTGAGTGGAAACCTTTTTGGTACTGCTTTGCTGTTTTTGCGCGAAGCAATGACAGCCACCATAATCTCCGTCTATTCTTGTTTTAGAACGAGTGATTGCAGCTACGGAAGCCGTGCGTACAGCCCCCTTTGCGGCTTCATCAGCCAATAAATTCCCTTCAACGTGAACGCCATCACGCTGATGACTCAGTGTATGTATCACGTGAGCTCTCGGTAGTTCGGTTTTCAACTCCACTACCTGTCCCCATAGCATTTTATGCTTAATTGTGCCACCTTTTGCATCTTTGAACCCGTTTTGAACCCAGTGCTGCAAATATTCATTATATGACTGTACACAGTAAAATGAATCGCACACAATTAGTGTGGGGAATTCTCAATCCGTATTTACCAGTGCCAGTATCAAGGCTTTTAACTCTGCCTTCTGTGCCGTGCAGTCTCCTAGAGATTGCGTTTTTGTGCAACTTGGGTGGAACTTTCCACGCCCCATGCGACCTTCAATTATTGTGCATGCCGCGCTATATTGCTGCTTACTTCCGATGGCCGGTTGAGCTGATCCGTCAGTGTAAATTATATATTCATACTGATCTAGAGGCATTATTTCTTTTGGTAGAGGATATTCTTATTCGTATTGCAGAAATGCTTGTGTCTTTAAATTTGGGTCGTACCTGTATTCTACATCTGTTGCAGTGAGTGAATTAGCCCATTGTATCCATCTTGGATGTAAGGCTTTAGTGTTAGGAATGGTTGCCTTTGTCGCAGCCTCTAAGGCTGGAACCGGAGTCACTACTAATATTCGTTTCCCTTGTGCCAGTGCTCTTTCTCTCACTACAGCAGTCTGTACTGCTGTTAGAATCTTTTCTGTAGATGCGAAGCGCATCTCTGCATTTGGGTACAAATGTGATTTGTATGCAATTGGTACTGTTTCACCTTCATTATATATTAGATAGGTGTACCCAGATTGACCCGCAACTATACGGATCACCAGGTTGCGTACGTTTACGCGTGTCTGTAAGTGTTTGGAAGCTATCATGTCAGCTTGTAAGGAACGAAGGATATCTGTGTGTTCCTGTGTCCATTGTCTTACTGAAAAATCAGGTTTTATTACATCGTAGAAAGGTTTTACTCTTTCTGCATAATCGAAAATGTATGTTCTGCCAAAGTTCAGGAATCCCAGGATTGATTGTAAGTTTTTCAATGATTTTGGAGGTTCGAGTAGCGCGCACTTTTCTAAAAAAATTGGCTGCCAGGCTTTTCCCTTCACTTAAAAGCTCATATCCTAAAAACAGGACACTGAGGTGGGCAATCTTTGATTTTTTTTAAGTTGAATTTGTAGCCCTCAGATGCAAATCCCTAAATGATGGTGTTCACTCTGTTCAAGTGCTCCTCTAGGTCATCGTCCGTTAGATAAATATCATCCACATAGGACAATGCCTCTTCATTAGGCCCGGGTGGAGACAAATCTCTGCACACTCCACAGCAGAGCGGAGTTGGCCAGCCCCCGCCTCCGCCTCCCCCTATATTAACAATTAATTAATTTAATCCTACATTACTTAAAAAGTAAATTAAACCCACTTACCTGTACTGCGGCGTCCCCGGGCTGCCCTCCTCCTCTTCCTCACCATCTGGATAATCCTTGAGGAAACTCCGCATGCGAAACACAGCAGGAAATAGTGCCCTTCCTGTTGGAGACCTCTCAGCCACTGGGAAAATTAGACGATGATGCAGAGGGAAGAGCCCAAACCAATATGCTCAAAGGATCTACATTTCTTGGGCTCCCTGGAAAGCAATGAGGGAATGGGCCCCAATATGTTCTTTGAGCACAGCATACTTAACTTTTCCCTAAATAACATTTTTTGATGTGATTTGTCATTAAACTGACACACTGGACAATCACTCCAAGGCCTTCCTTGGGTGCTTTACCTATGCCTCTAATTTCCTGCCTCTTGAATTGCAAAGGGTGTGAAGAAATTCTTTGGCCAGCAAGGGAAATGGGCTTAATTCACTATGAGGCATATTGCATAGTGATATCTTCGGATTACATTAGACTTGTGCAGCACCAGTGCAAATCCTTAGAACAAGTGCATTAGAAACCCCTGGAAAATAAACCTTTGCTACATGATGCTCTATCAAGCTAAACAAGAGATCTTACTCCAGTACTGCACCTACTTCTTTGACGCACTAGAGGTATCATGGGTGTGGGTTGAGGAAAGCCATAGCATTAGGACAGAGAGGCTTTTTCTCCTAAGAAACAATAGCACCACAAATTAAGCTTGTCAGCCTAATGAGCAATGCAAAAGACGCCAGCAAAACACTATTCCAGAACAGTATCTGATTTAGCAACAGGCGACCAACTCTTGTGTGGCCTTGGTGGCATCCTTGTCACAGCAGACATCAAGGGATCACCTGCAATCCAACTACAAGTTTCCTGCAGCCCTGCATCACTGTGAAGAGTGTCCTGCCTAGATGGCTACATCCATCACCTGTTTGTGAGAAAGTCCTAAGCCGTACTGGTATGTATAATTGTTCAGTAAACAATTGGTTTGATGCACATGCTTTCCTTAAGCGGGCTTTCAACTTTTTCATAGTAGGACTATATCTTCTCCTGAGTTATGTTGCACTGCTCCCCTTTCCCCATTACACAAAGGAGTTTCTTTGGCGAAATCTAGGAAGGACATCTCCAGCTGCCTTACTACTTATGAATGATGGCTTGACCACTCAAGATGTATTTACCTTAGTAGTTATGGATGCAACATTTGGGGCTATAAAATGATGTCTGAAATGCAGGTTGTAGAGAATAACTTTTTGAAAAGATTGTTAGCTGCACCCAAGACTAAAGCCTCTTTTATTGTCCTGACAAATTGGGTGCTGGATATATCTCTGATCTCCTAGCCTTGGGTCTGGTGTCTAGATGGCTCAGGATCTGGTCTAACCTGAAACTAAAGTTAAATCAAATAATTATCAAGGATTGTCTATCTCTGGAGAATGGGAACAGTATCCAGAGGCTTAATTATATTAGATCTGTCATGAACAAGTAGAATAGTTCCAAATTGTTTAGTTCCCTTGAATCAATCACCAGGAATGAGCTGGCCTGGGTGAAGAAACACTTCTTATCTCTGGCCCAGGCTGAAAGCGAAGCTATGGAGTTATGTAGACCCTCGGTCCGGGCATATGTCTTATTTAAGTCGGGCCCTGTGATTAAGCTCTATTTCCACGCAGTGGCCATTCTTTAACATCTGTTCCTCCTTATTAGATTCAGGCTGAACCTTTTGCACAGGCACCTAGTCCAACTCCAGGGCTGGAACTAGGTAACCAACTTGGGCTCTTGTAGCTGTCACCATTTTTCGCCCCAAGACGCTATGCACTTTGTCATGTTTTGTGACCATTATTGTTCCCTAAGACAAAAGTATATTCTCCCACTGTTAAGAAGGATGGGCTTTGTTCAAGTTAGGCCTGCCTTTTTATATCTACAGATGATATCAAGTGTCAAAGTTTGTTTTATTTTGGCTAGCTTTTTAATTGGGGCTTTACGATTAAGAAAGAGACGTTCAGCTTTGACGTTGGGCTTATAGCCTTAATGATCTAGGTATTTTGGCTGGAAAAAGGGGCATCTTACATATTTATGTAATTGTTTGAGATGATTTTTTTATGTATTTTTAGATTTTTTTAAAACATTTTTAGTAATTGTTAAAGCCTTTTTTTATTGTATGATGTATATTCTTTCTTTTATGATTTTCATTAATCAAATAAAGAATATTTTGGCTGGCTGACTGACTGACTTGATCCTTCACAATTACATGACCGATGCTTCATAGTCAGGAGTGTGGGGAGTGGAGAAGAGACTTGACAATTGTAGTTTGATCTACTCTGTTTAGGTACTGATTACCTAAACTTACTTTCTCACATCCCATACCCATGTACATCCAAAGAAACACCATGTGTTTGATACCCCCTCAGCCTTATACCATTCAAATGCTTCACCTGGAATGTCAGTGCTCATGCTACAGGAGACATGCCTTCTTGGTAAGAACTGCAAAGGGTACAAAGATGTGGATTCACAACTGCCTACCATTCAGGCTTAAATAGGGGATCAAGGAAGTTGTGATTCTGGTTCAATGACACCTCCAGGTGACCCGTACATGGATAGACTGATTAGGTTGATATATATTCGGTAACAGAATCCCTCTATGATAAACCTATTATAGGGTTCCTATTAATTTGCCACCAGCCCTATCAAAAGCCTTTCTTCAATTAATAGGAGTCCTGCTGGCAGTCACTCTCAAGGTCTAACAATAGTAGGGTGTGACCTTATTGGGCTTAATGGATGTTGATTTAGATAGATTTTGACCCCGCTTCAGATCTTTCCCGGCCAATTTCCACTGGTGGCTGCCACATACTCACTTGAGCTATGTAATGTTTGGAGGCACTTCCACCCAACCAAAGGTGGCTACACCTTCTTTCTGGGAGCTCAATGGTCCATCCCCCATCTAGACTATTTTTTTGTCGCAGAGTCAAAATTAGGGATGACCAGTTCACTTGTGGCCTGTCAGACCATGTCCTTTTAGGGATATGGATTCAAGTGGAGACTCCAGTGAGACATCTGCCCTTGGGACTTAACTTCTGGAGGCTCACCAAGGTGGTATTCAGAGAAAAGCTGCAGGATGAAACCACTCAATACTTTCAAACTCACAAAGAGACTGTAGACTCTCCTATCACCCTCTGCGAAACGTACACACTGGAATTAAGGAGCTTCGTTATCACCATACGTTTGCACTCTTAAGTGTGAACAGACTAACAAAACTTCCCACCTAAAGGTGATGGCACTACAGTCCGAGGATATATACAGAGAAAATACATCTAAGTAAAAACCTTCAGAAGCTGACATTGGTGAAACACCAACAGACCCATCTAAATAAATTCAAAAAGATATAGCTTGCATTCAAAAGCATCCTCTAGGGCCAGAAAGATAACAAGGAAATCTAATGGATAAGCTTTTAGGCAAGAAGAAACTAGATGTCAGTTGTTTCTGAGTGATGGTGGAGAACTCATTACACACCCAGAACACACAGCCCGAGTATTTGCCCGACACTACTGGACCCTATATTTCAAATGTTTTATTCATATATTTATAAAGTTTTGTATAGCGCGAACATGACCCTGGAGGGTATGAGAGCACTTCACAT
This sequence comes from Calotriton arnoldi, assembly GCA_963921515.1. Lineage (NCBI taxonomy): Eukaryota > Metazoa > Chordata > Amphibia > Caudata > Salamandridae > Calotriton > Calotriton arnoldi. The sequence continues at coordinate 355,229 of CAWUFW010005214.1, read as the reverse complement.
TGTAGGGTAGGTGGGATACAGTTGTAGGAAAAGAACAGTCATTACATAAATGGGAATAGCATGGTAAAGCTGGAGTTCACGGTTGCACAACAATGTAGTGGTCAATCAGGGCATCAGAATAGAGGGCAAGTAAGTAAAACAATAGAATCAATGTATTTTAGGGCAGAAAGGTTTCACTTCCTTTTTGAATGAAGCGGTAGATGAGGTTCGACGGACATACAGTGACAAAGTTCCAAATCTTCGTGGCGATGCCCGAGAAGGCTCTGTAACTCATTCTCTTCTTGTGGAAAATCTGTAGCTTCAGAAGCAGTGAACTTGCACTTCCTGAGGGTCTGCCACCCCCTGATAACTCTAGCTTTTGTGCCAGATATATGGGGGTCTTGAAATGTAGGGCTTTATGAGTCATGCAGGCAATCTTTAGCTATATTCTTGCTCCGTATTGCAGCCAGTTTAGGGTTTTTAGGGCTGGGGATTTGTGATTGTTTCTTTTTGTACCAGTTATCAGCCTGGCCACGGCATTAAGGGAAGCCCTTAGCGAGGCCAAGTTATTTGGGAAGACCACAAAGAGTGGAGCTTCCGTAGTCTACCCTCGGCAATACAAGAGCTTGGACCGCCAGCTTAAAGTCATCCTGTGGTATGAAGGGTTTGAGTTTCCTTAGTATACTAATCTGGTATTTAGCTCCCTTGGTGGCATTGCTGATATGATTCTGCATGTTTATGTGTTTGTCTAGTGTGATTCCAAGGGATTTAGCGGACTCAATAATGTGGGGAGAACAGTTGAAGGCTGTTCATCCAGAGGTCGATCTTGGGAGTGTGATTAGGAGGAGCGATGAGGAGGAATTCTGTTTTGGAAGTGGTGAGCATGAGGTGGTTATCAGTGAGCCAGTTTTGAGTGTTCAGCAAGGTAGAGTTGAGTGAAAAAAGTCTTCTGGGGAGGAGATTTTCAGATATAATTGAGTGTCATCTGCATACATGTGATAAAGAATGTTCGCAGAGTTCAATGCATTTTTAAGTAAAGTAAAAACATTTATTGTGTAATGATTAATTAAAACCATTACAAAAATGCACTGTAAAATTCATATAAAAGGAAAAGAAAGGAGAGAGAAGAACAGTATTAAAAAGACCATAAGCTTGAGTAGTGTGCAAATTCATATGATCACAGATAATAACAATCTAGGCGAGCCTTGGGGGCTTCTTCTAGTGAAGTGAGGTCAGCCGTGTTTCAAATTATTACCTCCACCTTGTCAGTTTGATTATTGGAGTGTATGGTTGAAAGAGCTATAAAAGACTCAGAGTTTGCAGCGGCTGGCTCGGTGTGTTCCATTTTTGTTTGTTCGTCTGCAATGCTGAAGTCTGTTCCAAAGGCTTTCTGCAGCTGGGCATAGAGTCTTAGTTATGGAAGTTACAGCTGCTTGTGCTGGCAATAATGGCTATTAGCAGGGCTGATGGTGTGCGACTCTCCCCAGCTTGAGTTCTACTTGAGTCAAAAATGTAACTAATTTCCCGTTTAACTGTGGGTCTTTGGGATTAAAGCATGCAATCATTGCCTGTCGCCGGGTGCGGATCCCTCGGAGATTGAATTGAGGTTTGAGTAAGCGAACCCTTTCATCCTTTAGGTTGATGCAGGAGCAGATTAAGTGTGCCATGTTCTCGATGCCATTACTGCATAGTCGGCAGGTGTTCGCGGGTAGCACCCTCAACCATGGTGGGAGGTGTAGGATTGCTGGCAGTATTCCTAGCCTGTATTTTAGGATTTTTTCTTTTGTCTTCCTCGAGTATCCCAGGCTAAAGTATGCCTGTGTGCCGAATGAGTTGTATCCATTGATTGTCATCCAGGCATGGCTTCTTAGAGCAAAGGCTGCTTTGTCTTCCACAAGGGAGAGTTTCCTTATTGCCTTTTTGACTGCTTGCTTGAAGACTATATGGGTAGGATGAGTTTCCCAAAGGTCGGAAAGACTAGTGGCAGCCAGAGAGTCCTTTAAGAATTGTCTGGCTGGCGATGATGCTCTGAGCACAAGCTCTTGCCAAAGCTGGTGAGTCAATGTATTTGGAGGTGCATTCTTGATTTATTTGCCAGCAGATTAAATAAGACCCTTGCCTTGCCAGAAGTTGTTTGGTTAAGCCGAACTCTAATCGGATCTGCACTGGAGAAGCGTAGGTTGGGATGTTAAACAAAACTCTGTAGGCCCTGGCCATGGTGGTATCCAAGATTTTTGAGTCCCTTCCCTTCAGGGCTCTACTCCCATAGGTGATGGTGGGTAGGATTTCAACTTGAGCTACCTGAAGCAGAGGGGAGAAAATAGGACCAGTTAGTTTTGACTTTAACTGCCTTAGTGTTGTTGCTATGACCATCCCCTTTCTTCTGATCATCTCGAGTTGGCTGGCAAATTGACCCCCTTCATCGATGAGTACCCCTAGGCATTTGTAGACTGTAGTGTTTGTGATTGGAGTTTTTTTCAGGTACCAGGTGTGGTTCCATTGTTTACCATTTTTTATTGTCAGGGTTTTTGTTTTCTCGTGGTTCACTTCTAGATGGTTTTCCGCTGCGTATTCTTCAATTTTATTGAGAAGGTGTTGCATGCCCACTTGGGTGTGGCTTGCCAGGACCACATCATCGATGTATAAAATGCTGGAAATGGCTTTGCCGCCCAGTCATGCATTGTGCATTGCATGAGCTTAGGGTTGAAGTCATGTCTGCTATATAAAGATTAAACAGGGCTGGGGAAAGCACACAGCCCTGTTTGAGCCCCTTGGTGGTTGGAATGCGCTTTGAAAGATGTGTGCCATTGGCTAGTTTCATCTGCACTCATGTGTTGGTGTGGAGTTGTATTAACAGGTTTAGAAGAGCTGACGGAATGCCCCAGTGTGACAGTTTCCTCCACAGTCTTGCTCGATCGATATTGTCAAAGTCTGCCTTGAAGTCAATAAAACAGAAATGGAGCGCCTGTTTTGTTGTTTTTGCCATGTCAATAAGGAGTGACATGGTTAGTATGTTGGTTGAGGTACCTGTATCTTGGCAAAAACCGGTTTGGTTTGAGGGGATTATTTCCTTCTCCTTGGCCCAGTTCTGGAGATCTATCAATAGTGTGCTGGCGAAGTACTTTGCCTCAATATCCAGCAGCGCAATCAAGCGGTAATTTTCAGGAGAAGATTTATCGCCAGTCCTATGGATAGGCGAGATTATGGAGCCTTTCCGGGCAGCTGGCAGGTGCCCGATCTGTCTGACTCTTTGGAAGAGGAGGGCTAGGGTGCCTGACCAAAACTCTGGATCTTGTTTAAATAGGGCTGGAGGGATCCCGTTTGGCCCCGGAGCCCCTTCTCTCCTTCCTTTTCAGATTTGTTTCTTGATAGTTGTTTCAAAGGTTTGCTTGTCCATTTCCTCCAAGTTCCCTTCGGGTTGAACAAGATGTATCAGTTGAAGGCCCGAGCTGATACTTGACCCGGTTGTTTGCTGGTTGAAGTGGGGTTCCAAGAAATCTGTCCAGGACTCCTCTGTTATGTGTAATGATACCCCTCTGTGAGTTGGATGCAGAGCTTTGTTGGTGGTGGCCCAGGAACGTGTGCTATTGTTTGCTTTGGAGTCGTGGAAAAGTTTCGCCCAGAGCGAATGTTTATTGGACCTGTTGATGTCCCACTTAAGTTTTTCGATTTTGTTTCTCTGTTGGTGTAATAGTAAGTTTAGTTTCTGGTCCCTAGGATAATGCCTCAGTGACCTGAGCAGTTGGTTTATCAATTTTTTAAATAATTTTAGTTCTTTCCGCTGTGCACTAGGGACCCACCCCTTATCTCTAGGCTTGTAGGATGACTTATATATGGCGATTGATAAAAAGGAACTTGAGAGTTTAGCAGTGAAGATTTCCCATTTGCTAACTGGGTTGTCTGTGAGGTCGGTTTGATTCTGTAACAGCACCTTTGCAGCCTGGAGAACCTCCCCGGAGTTTATCAGTGACGACTTGATTCGTTTTAGGTTTATTGTGTGGCATGCATGCATGCTGCCTGGATTGAATGTTGGTTTAAGTGAAGTTATTTGGAGTAATACTTCCTGTGGTCGATGATCGCTGTCCCCTTTGTCCCCAAATGGAAACCTGCTACGTGATGGAAGAGTGGGATGGAGACTAGGGTGTAGTCTAAGATTGAATTTACGGTTTCCGAGTGGAATGAGGTGGCTGGTGGGGACTCTTCGTGAAATCTTCCATTCAGTGCCCTTCGGTTGATGTGCTCCAAGTCTTCCAGTAATTTCCTGCTCATCTTGGACTGTCTGCCGTGCACGCTTCTTGTTTGGGCTGGTATTTTCCAGTGAAGAGACTGGGCTAGTACGTCCTCATTATCTGATGAACCTAGAATTTGTAAGTTTCGATCCCCAGAAAGAATGAGGTTGGGAGTGCTCTGCGAGCTTATGATGGACAGCAAGTGGTCTACTAAGTGACTACATTCCTGATTTTTCTGTTTTGGGTTTATATAGGTGTTGACGATTATCACCTCCTCCTTGGATCCTTTTAGGTTTAGGGTTAGCTTAATGGAGTTTACCGATGGTAGGGAGGAAGGGATTTCCCTTGCAGTGTCGATTTTTGTTACTGAGACGCAGGTTGCTAGACCACCTGATAGGTCACCATATTGTGATTTCCTAAGTGCTGGTGTATGGAAGCAGATGAATCCTTGTAGTTGGAATGGATCTATCGTTCATGTTTCCTGCAGTAGGACAATATCAAATGAGTTGAGGTATAATTTGAACTCGGTCGGTTACCTTGCTATTCAGCCCATTGATGTTCCAAAGCATAGGCTCAGGGTTGATTTGTCCTGTTGTGGCCGCCTTTTATCTTGGGTGATTTGTCAATGGGCGATCATGTTTGTATTGATGGTTCTGAATATCTGACGGGTATCCTGGTACTTGGAAGGATACTGATTTGAATGCTGTATTCCCGTTCTTTTCCAGGCGACTGGCCTAGTGCTCGCCTGAGCACAGAGGATGTAATTTCTCTGCCCTCATTGGTTTTCAACTGCTTAGTAGTGAGTAATGGGAGAGGGTATCTGGTACTGTGGTAGGTTGAAATGCTTATTCCCCAAGCTTTAAAGGTTTCCCATTCGTTAAGTACTTTATTGGCTAGTTGAGTTGATCCCCAGGTGGCCTTGGTGGTTTCCCTGCCCATAGCCGAGTCGGCCTTTATAAATTCTATCGAGAGGAGGTCGGTCGTGCTTATGTCTATTAAGGTTGGAATGGTTGCCAACAGTTGAAGAATATTCCCTCTATTTAAAGTATCACAGTTCCCTTTAGATTGAAACTCCGGAATAAAGAGTAGAATACTGGATTCTATTGGCTGCTGGGCGGGACTTGTTCTGGGGGGGGGTATTTCCCCGTATCTAACTGACCAGAGGGCCAGAAGTGTTGCAGGATAGTCCCTTTGTCAGGTTGGGGCCCGTGCTTCCTAGTCTGCAATGGCTGGTGGAGCTTTCTATGCCGAGTTCTATTATCATTGGTTCTTTCTGTTGTTGTGGGAGGCAGGGGTTCGCATTTGCTACTGTCTTTGTGATTGTGCCAGTGGGCATTACCTGTTCCGGTGTTGAGACTAGGTTGGCCCCAGCGTTTTCTCTTGTAGCTTCCCTGGGGGGTGGTGAGTGTGTGGGGCCAAGTTCTGATGTAGCCATTGTCGTTATGAATGTTTTGGGGGAGTTCTTCTGTGCCTGAGGTGGGGCTCTGTTGGCCCTTGCCTTGTCGTTTGTGGGATCCCAGCGGACCATCAGGTGTTTTTTTGGAACTCTCTCCTGGTTGGAAGTCTGTGTTGATGGTGGCTCCCTTGCTTCTGATGAAGATAGACCAGGGCAGTGGCCGCTGTGCCGATGTGGCTACTTGGAGTCTGTATTTTTAGTGAATGGTGTATCAGTTGACTCTCCCAGTGTCGTCGTAGCGGAGTTGCTGGATATTATTTCTGGTTGGTCGGCTTCCCAGCTTGTAGTGACTGGCGTATCAGTTGATTGGTGAGTTACTTCAAGTTGTGTTGTGGCCTGACTCTGTTGTTTAAAGTTAAAGAGGGGGAAAGTTGCTGCCACATGGTTTGAGTTGGCTGTTTTATTGCGGCCTTTCCTCCGGAGCTGGCGTCTTTGTTTGGTGTTACTGTTTTGCTTGATGATGGTGTTGGTACGGTATCATGGTCTCCCGTGGGTAACTCCTAGTTGTTGAAGAGATAACGATTTTGGCAGAGGCTTGCGTTGCTATTGGCTTCTTAGGTGCTGCTTTTTCCAGTTTAACTGTAATTTTATTGTCTTTTGTTCTTTATGTAGGTCCACCAGGAGGGTAGACAGCATAGAGGGGTTAGTGAGGATAGTTTGTTGACAATAGGTCCGCAGCTGCAGATCAAATTGGCCTCCTGTTGGGGCCGGCTGATAAGTGAGTTTAAGCTCCCCAATTTTTCATCAATCCTTCCTACAAAGAGAGCTAGGGTATTGAGTAGTGTCAGCTGCAGGTCCAATTTGTCGGACTGCTATTGAAAGGCTTCGACTGTTCTTTGCATGGTGTTTAGTAAGGTATCCCAGGTGTTGGTTGACCGGCTCAGCAAGACCGGAGTATGAGGTGAGGTCCTGTGACTTGATGGCATATTGCTGTTTACGGCATTGATGGCCTCGCCCTGTTCTGTGTGTTTACTGTGTGGGCAGGGGGCTGAGCTTTGTGGAGAGTCCAGAGTGTAGGATGCAACCAGATCGGCCCACTCCTGAGATCCTAAGTAAGAGAGTGCTTCATGATCGCTTCCCGGAGCATCTGGGGCCGCGTCGCCCCCCTCCGTCAAGGCTTCAGTGTGGTCCTTTGTGGCCGAGTTTGAATGCTTTTGTTAAGACCAATCGAGAGTAAAGTTTTGTGGGGGAGTTGAGAATGGCGTGGTTGTGTGTTGATCATCAGGAGTGCCGTGTATTTTCCCCTTCTCCTTTCCAGGTACTTTTTGGTCAATGGGGAGAGCTTCGGAGTGTACTCTGGGGCTATGTGCATTTAGTCCTGTGTGATGATATGGCAGGGCTTGAGCTGTTTTGCAGCCCTGATTGATGATTGTTTGTGTTGGTGGATGAGCCGGTTTACCCGACCCGTGGGCAGGCTGCCTGGAGGGAGGGTTGAAGGTGGACTGAGTGGATGGGTTGTCCTTTTCTTTTGTTGCCCTCATTAATTGTCCTGCTTTGCTAGTTTGGGCTGGGGCAGCTTGCTCCCCCATTATTTGTGGGGTGGCATTGGTGTGCTCGGAGGGGTGCTCAGAGGGGTGCTCCAAAGGTACTGGTTAGGGAAGTAGTTGGGCTACAGGTTGGATGGTTGATTTGGTGAGACAGAGGGACTCCTGAAGGTCTTGTATTTTGACACTTGAGGAGAATATGGAGGAGCCTGCGTACTTAAGGAAGAAAAATTTAGGGTAGATTTTTGGTTTAAAAAGGTGTGGAGTGGGCCTCAGCCCATGGGTGTACGTGCTGTTGGGACTCCCCGGTGTCCCTGCTGGGGGACCCTGAGACCCTAAGCCTGGTGGAATTGCATCCACATCCACTAGGTCCTCTATAGGGGTCGCCTGGTCGAGTTTAGTTGTCCTAGTCTTCCTTTTACGTTTGGGCCCCCACGGGAGAGGGGGGGTTGGTCCCTGTTCTTTCCTGACCTCATCGTGTTAGTTCCCTGTGTCCTCCTGTGGGCTAAAGCTTAAGCCTTAGGCCGAACTTGGTTGCAAGCACCCTATGACAGACCAAGTGGGACTGCAAGCTAGGTCGGTGCTGGGTGATCCAGTGCGCACTGGGGTGATCTGTATGGTTAGGGACACTGTTCTTGGAGTCCGATCTTGGCGCCCTTCTCTGTTCCTTGCACCCTTCTGCTAGGGTTAATAAAGCTTTTGGCGCTGTTCTGGTTCTTTTGGTGTCGCTGTAGCTCTTTTTTGTGTCATTGTGGGCTATGCCAGCCTACCGGGGCATTAGTCCGGAGACAGAGAGGTGGGTGGGAAGTGCTCGGCGCTGAATGGAGGTGGGAGGTGGGTACACTGGAGTGGCCAAAGTTTAGAATATGGAGGGTGAGGCTGGGACGGCTGATCCCCCAAGAAACTACCTAGCTTGCACACCTCCACTCGCCAAGGTTCAACTGAATTCCCCACTCACTGTTGCCATCGCTGCTCCCACCGTTGATGTGCTGTTTCTGCAAGGGCTCCTCACCACACCACCTGACTAGAGTTGCTCTGGGGTGCTGCTGGGGTGCTGCCGATTTGACAGAGGGTGTGGCAAGGTGGCGAGAACAGAACCACAGGGATTACATCTGGGGGGGAGGTGGGAGGCTGAGAATGGTCTTGGCCTGGGCGCAAGAGGGGCTCACTACAGGAGCCCACAAGCTGCACCCAGCACTAGCTGAGCCGCCTCCTTGGGTTTCCTGGAGCTCTTGCTTGGCTGCAGCCGAATACGGCTGCCGCGCTTGCGCTCAGTTTTTGCAGTCCGCCCACACAGTTTTCACAGTCCGCCCCTCTTGACCCCCTGTCCACCCCTAGCAGCCGGGCACTCCTCCGCCATCCTGCGGTGAATGCAGCAGTTTTTTTCTCGGGAGGCGTCGAAAGGGCAGGCTACGCGATGTGCCGATTGTCGGCTGGAGAGTACACGGCAGTTGGCTGCCCCGAGTCTGCCGCTAGCCGCCAAACGCTCCCAATCCCTGCCGGTCGTCAGCCTCGCACTCTTCAAATGGCTAGGGGGGCTGAACTAGTTGGACATGGCAGGGCGGGACAGGGGCAAGACAGGTGAGACAGGCGAAACGGCAGCTGCAGCGGCAGTGATTCTGCGGCTCTGCGGCTCCCACTCCGGCACGAGCTCCGCCCTCAACGTTGCGTGGCGTAGCGTAGGGATCTCCGTCAACACTCGATTCTTGCAACACCACTGCTATTGAACGACTCTGACTGAAATGCATTTGCAAGTGGTTCCAGGAATAAGTTGAAGAGTACGGGAGAAAGGCCGCACCCCTGAGGAACCCCCATATTGACGGCAGAGGGCTGAGAGAGGGATTGATTCACCTTGACTCTTTGGGTTCTGTTGTGGAGGAATGAGGTAAACCATTGCATTACCAGCCAGAAAAGCCCATTCTGTGTTCTAGAATGGACAGTAATCTGTTGTGTTTAACAGTGTAGAAGGCAGAGGATAAGTCAAGTAGAATCAGAAGACATGATTCATTTTGGTCTAGCAGTTTTAAAATGCCATCCATGATGTGACTGAGTGTAGAATCAGAGATGTGATCTCGCCAAAAACCAGACTGATGTTGATCCAAGAGTTGGAATTTTTCAATATGTATGCAGAGTTGAGTTTGCACTCACTTTTCTAGAAGTTTCGCCAGAGTGGGTATGTTGGAAATAGGGCAGAAGTTGTTAAAATTGGAACTGTCTGGATTAGGTTTTTTTAGAATGGGGGTTACCTGCCCTGCTTTTAGGCAGTCGAGGATAGTGCCTTGCAATAGTGAGGCGTTAACAATATTTGACCATAAGGGGAGAATGGCAGCTTTTATTTCTTTGAAGATTGGAGGTGGAAGAGGGTCGCTGAAGTGGTTAGATGTGTTGATCGCTAGAGAATGCTGTAGATGTCACTTTCGCTGAGGGGAGTGAAAGTGTGCCAGGAGGCATTGTTCTTAGGGACATCTCCATGCGGTCCGTACCAAACTGAGCCCTGGGAGGTGGATGGAGAAGCGTTCCCTATAATTGGAACAAGAGCCCTCTTTGATTCTAGGTCAATTTTTATGCTTTATGTTTTCTCCACGAAGAGTGTGGCCAGGTCCTCGCAGGTTGGAATGTTATCACCATGGTCTGGCCGGCTAGGTGCGCTGACCGATTGTTGCTTAGTGATTTCAAAAGGTTTTTTGGGGCAGTTTTTGGCTTGGTTAAGTTCTAAAGAAATTGGCCCTGGATACATATCTGATGTATATCTGTTTTTACTCCAGCTGTCTCACCTCACCCAAAGGGATAAGCCCTGTTATACCAGTCCGTAAGAACCAAAGAAATCTTGGATAATGTTACAGAACAGTCATCGAGATTAAACCCTAGGGCTAAATGGGGCATCTGGGAGGGTCCCTGGCCCAACCTGGCTATGCATTGTTAGCAGCACTTCAGCAGATTGGTGGTTTCCTGAAGAATGTTAGCGAGGCCACCATCATGGTCCTCTTGCAGCCAGAGTGCCAAGAGAACAGTTTTTTTTTTTACAGAGTTATATATAGCGCGAACTTGACCCGAATCGGGTATCAGAGCGCTTTACATAGCACCAGTTGCATTACATGAGGTCACATTCATTTTTTTGTTAGGCACGGGGAGATTAAGTGATTTGCCCAGAATCACAGGATGTTCAGCGTCATTGCCGAGACTCGAACCCATTTCCCCAGATTCGAAGTCAACCGCCCTAGCCGTTAGGTCAACTCCTCTCCGACAGTTGCACATCGTACAGGCATATTTCCCCTAGTTAATGCAAGGTCAAAATCATAGCAAGAGTCCCTGCAAGCTATCTGCTTAAGCAGTAGCGGTCCGTGGTAGGAGTGCCGGCCGGGCGGTGACGTGGGGTGGGGAGGGGCAGGGTGGGGGGTAGTAAACCACGGATTACGCCGAATACAGGTAAGTAAACATTTAAATAAATAAAACGAATTTCATTGTGAGCGCTGCATCGCCAAATGCGATGCAGTGCGCGCAACGAAATTCGTTTTATTTATTTAAATGTTTACTTACCTGTATTCGGCCGTAATCCGTGGTTTACTACCCCCCACCCTGCCCCTCCCCCGCCCCACGTCACCGCCCGGCCGGCACTCCTACCACGGACCGCTACTGTGCTTAAGATGATCGGGGAACTAGTCCTTCAAGGTCATCTTGGCTTCATATAGCAAAAATCCACAAGCCATAATATCCCATATCCCATGGCTGTTCAACATACAATCCTTGGTTGGCAGGCTACAGGAATCACTAGCAATACTGCTAGTGTTCTTTGAAAAAGCCTTTGATAAACTTATGTTGAATTACTTATTCCTCCTTCTCATTTACATGGGGTTTGCCCAAACTTTATCTCCTTTGTCTTGCCTGCTTTACAGTGGACCCAGGGTGTGAGTGAACCCTAACGGATCCGTTCCTCATCAGGTGAGGAATCCGCTAGGGATGCCCATTTTCTCCGCAAGTATTCACTTTGAAGACTGAGCCCAAGACTGTGTTGTTTTGACAATATGAACATTTGACGGACTTTCGCTAGTCACCAGCCATGGATATCAAAGTCTCCTTTTATACTGATGAACTCCAGAAATACCTGAGCATTCCGCTTGCATAGGTACACAGGCTAAACAAAACCTGGATAATTCTAGGACCTACTCTGGGCTCAAGGCTAACTATAATAATTCCAGGATATTTTCTCTCAAACCAAAAACACATGTTACTGCTTGGAGAGACCGAGTAGGAATTCAGATACCCACATGTTGTTTTAAATACCTTGATATTCAATTAGGGGCAAGGAGTAAGTGATATGATAAGAAAATATCCTGCACTTGCTAACGTACCTTAAATTGGATACCCTTCACTTGTCCCTTCTTCCATTATCACTGATGAGGAGTGTAGTCCTGTACAGGATGGTGGTCCTGCCCAAGGTGCTTTACAGACTATGTAACTATTGTTTCTAGCTTCCCATGTCATTTTGAAAGAATATTGCCTCATTTATAAGGTTCTTCCACTGGCAGAACAGAATCCCAATGGTGAAGATGGGAAAGTGTTACAAATCCACCTATTATGGAGGACTGTGCATGCTTGACTTTACCCACCTGGTCGGTATTAACAGCTGGCAAATCAGTTCTGCATCAGACATGGCTTACAAAATCGAACTATGGGTGATGGGCAAAGTCTTTCTGAATCATTACCTATATGGTGGAAAAACACCTTCTGGAATACGTCTAGCAACCAAGGTAGCAGTTGACACATGGCGAGCTTCTCTCTCACTGATTGAATGGGCAAACAAGTGCATAGGAAAAACCCAAATGTTGGTCACAAATCAATTTCCCAAGTTATTGCTCTGCAAGGGTTTGGAGGGTGGGATAGGTTGGTGATTTCCAGTCTCGGGCAATAGCTTTCTCTAATCAGGTGAGATCTTTAGTGGAGCTTTGAGAGCAATTCAGGATTCATACATTAATAATTTGACCGGTTTAAAATGTACAATTTAGGCATGCTGTTACTCTTTATTTGGTTAATATGGAGGCAATACCTCCCTTCTAGGCATTGGAAGCCAAAATGACCATTTCAGAAAATCCAGAAAAGGGAAAGATCTCTAAGATCTGCAGACCCCTTTCCATAAACACTTCTTATATATTTAGTAAACTGGATAATGATTGGGAAGAATATTTAGGTCCTTTAAAGAGTTATGAATGCATGTTCACGCTCATGGCATTGTGTGAGGTAGCAATATTTTCTAGGTATTGACTGATACAATTAAAATATTTACATAGAATCTAGTTCACCCCAACAACATATGTAACTTCATGAATAGAGTTACAGTAGCATTCACTAATTAATATCCTGGAGGATGACAGCTACATACAGGGAGAGAAAGCCTTGCTAGGTCTTCCGTTGGTGCTAGCAAAAAAGGAAACTTTGCACAAAGTTGAAGGAAAACAGCTGCAGAGGTATTACCAGATGGAAAGCAGGGTTGTACACCACTCACATTCATGAATTTACAACTTAAGAAGCTTGAGCCTGCCCTCAAAATCACCAAATGATATGGCAAAGATAGAAACAGTTTTGGTGGAAAATACCAAATGGCACACCAAGAAAATGCTTCACTAGGTTGTTGACATATGGTGGGCTTTAGAAATTGGGTTTCTGGTTTGCAGAGGCATGCACCCTGTCCAAGCAGGAACCACAATTAGTCAGTGTAAGTCACATACACACCCTAAATCAAGCTGTGCTCACCCCCTGGCAGCTTGGCACAGAGCAGTCAGGCTTAACTTAAGAGGCATGGTGTCAAGTATTTGTGCAACACTTCAAATAGTAACACAGTAAAAACACCACACAAAAAGATTCCACACCAGGTTAGAAAAGTAGAACTTGATTTAATAAATAAAACAAGACCAAAGTGACAAAAATCCAATAAGTAGAACTTGAGATATGAATTTTTAAAGAAGAAACTGTGAAATAGCGCTTAGAAGCAAAAAGCGCTGGACCAGGACAAAGTCAAGAGTTCAGGCCGACCGCGATTGAGCGCGGGCCGGATATAGGGACCCAGTGAGGCCTGCTGAACAAAAGTACCAGTCAGAAACGTTTCCAGTAGCCCCAGAGTCTATCAGCATAGGAAGGACCTATCTCCGTTGTGATGGTAATGTAACAGTCACTCTTATGGTGAGATGGCACAGAATTCTGTTTACTGTGTTGGTCAGGTACTGCGAGATCTTACAGTCGGATTTTTTTGGGAAGACGATCTCTTCCTTTGCTGAGAGTTCTAGTTTTCCTGAACCAATTTAATGGTAGCTACTTTTTTTACTTTTCTTGGGCCTAGCGGTACAGTCGGGGGCAAAATGCCTAGCCTTGCAGCAATAAAGGCATGAATTTAACTTGCACAGCCTTTCTTTCTCTTCCGCTGTTAAGGGCCCCTTAATGCCTTTGATTTGGGTGGGTTCTGTTTCAGGGGCCTTGCCTTCCATTTCCTTCCTTTCAGTTTTTATGACCACCACTTAGTGTCACTATGAGGTCTTTCACCTTTACGCACCCCAAGTCTCTGGTCTAACGTGACCACAAGATCTATAAATTCCAAACAATCATCAGGTAGATCTACAATATGTGAGAGTGAGACTTTCAGGTCATCCCTTAGCCCTTGGTAGAACAAGGATGTCCTTTTTTCTTTGAGCCAACAAGTCTCAGCTATCAGACAGTTAAAGGTATTGATATATATCAAAAGATCATCTGTGTTCTGCCGGACACTGAGTAGCTCATTGTCACTGAATTGGAAAAAGACATGCTTTGCAGATAAAGAAAACACAAGAAGATGATGGACAGGATGCTGAAACTTTTCAAACACTCACCCCCAGTCACTATTAGATCTGGGTTGAATCCATCATCGTTCTTTAGCTCACTTTGCCACCCCAGGTCAGACCCAGCCATATGCAAATCAGTTTTGACCTTGTTCCTCATGGGAACAGCCCGGCCCCAACTGTCAAGCCAGGTCTTCCCTGAAACGGAAAGAAGCATCCTTGGACTGGTTTCATGGTAACACACCTCATCAGCCAGGCTAGCTTGAATCCATTGGCAAAGTGAGCAAGGGACCCACGTCTGGGCATACCTTGCCAACTTAGGGCAAACAAAGCAAACACAAGGAGATGATGAACAGAGCACTGAAACTTTTCAGACACCCACCCCCAGTCACTATTAGATCTGGGTTGAATCCATCATCATTCTTTAGCTCACTTTGCCACCCCAGGTCAGACCCAGGCATATGCAAATCAGTCTTGACCCTGTTCCTCATGGGAACAGCCCAGCCCAAACTGCCAAGCCGGGTCTTCCCCAAAACGGAAAGAAGCATCCTGGAACTGGTTTCAGGGAAATACCCCTCATCAGCCAGGCTAACTTGAATCCAGGGCAAAGTGAGCATGGGACCCACGTCAGGGCATACCCTGCCAACTTAAGGCGAACAAAGCAAACACAAGGAGATAATGAACGGAGCGCTGAACCTTTTCAGACACTCACCCCCAGTCACTATTAGATCTGGGTTGAATCCATCATTGTTCTTTAGCTCACTTTGCCACCCCAGGTCAGACCGAGCCATATGCAATCAGTCTTCACCCTGTTACTCATGGGAACAGTCCAGCCCGAACTGCCAAGCCAGGTCTTCCCTTGAACGGAAAGAAGCATCCTGAGACTGGTTTTAGGGTAACACCCCTCATCAGCCAGGCTAGCTTGAATCCAGTGGCAAAGTGAGCAAGGGACCCACATCTGGGCATACCCTTCCATCTTAGGGTGAACAAAGCAAACACAAGGAGATGATGGCCGGAGCACTGAAACTTTTCAAACACTCACCCCTAGTCACTATTAGATGTGGGTTGAATCCATCATCGTTCTTTAGCTCACTTTGCCACCCCACGTCAGACCCAGCCATATGCAAATCAGTTTTGAGCCTGTTCCTCATGGGAACAGTCCGGCCCCAACTGTCAAGACAGGTCTTCCCTGGAACAGAAAGAAGCATCCTTGGACTGGTTTCAGGGTAACACACCTCATCAGCCAGGCTAGCTTGAATCCAGTGGCAAAGTGAGCAAGGGACCCACATCTGGGCATACCCTGCCAACTTAGGGCAAACAAAGCAAACACAAGGAGATGATGGACAGAGCACTGAAACTTTTCAGACACCCACCCCCAGTCACTATTAGATCTGGGTTGAATCCATCATCATTCTTTAGCTCACTTTCCCACCCCAGGTCAGACCCAGCCATATGCAAATCAGTCTTGACCCTGTACCTCATGGGAACAGTCCAGCCCGAACTGTCAAGGGAGGTCTTCCCTGGAACAGAAAGAAGCATCCTGGGACCGGTTGCAGATAGTCTACTCATGACAGCCTTGAAGGCAGTGAGATTGTATAAAATGGGGTCATTGGTGTCTGTGAATGGTATCACCCAATTAGCTGCCACTCCACCTAGAGAAGAAATTATGAATGCGATCTTGGCTGCATCATTTGGAAAAGCCTGTTGCTTGTACAGGAAGTGTAGGAGGCCAAGGGTACTGGACTAGGTGTCGTCACCATCAGTTGCAGAGGGGGACCTTGTCAGTGTGTGAAGAAGAGGTCTTATTATATTTGTCACCTAACTTAGCAAGATTCAAAATGGGGCAAGAGCCTTTGTGCGCAGTGTCTCCCCATGGGGTAAATCTGGGCTTATACCGCAATAACTCATCTTTCAGCTCTGAGTTCTCCTCTCTGAGTCTCTGCATTTCTATTTGGAAATTATGTAAAACCCCAGCTAAATTCTCAGCCCCAAAAGCTTCCCCTGCTAGGGCTTGAGCTAGTTCCTGTGTGTAAATTTGGTCATGACCTTCCATGTCTCCCAAAGGGAACACTCGTTTTTGTGGCTTAGCCTTCTGTCGAAGGCCACTCATCTGAACTCTAGGAGGTTCAGATGGGGCAACGTTGTATCCCTAATCCTTCTGAGGACCAACCTCTGTAGCAGCCAATGGACACTGTACTGGCGATAGTGCCCAAAGGGAAGGGGGGTTGGGAGTGTCAGACAAGAGAGATATACAAAGAGTGTTCTATGGACTGGATGCTTCTCCAGGCCACGGGATGTAGGAAGGATTGTGTCCTCTGGGGAACAATGTTCACAACAGCGGGGTATATATCTGTGAATGATAGACACAATTAAGACTGATACCATACACTACATCATACTATACATTCTCCCTGTAACCATCACCCAATACAAATACAATGTATTTTTCCTCGAAACAGCTTTACATATGCACCACAATTCAGATTTAACATAAACGTCCTCTCACTTTAGGGCCAACGCTTGGTTAATGATTACTTAAGCTACACCGTGGGATTAAATGTTAACATTCAACATACAATATATCTTCAGTCCCAGACTGCAGGAGCCAGGATTCCAAGACTCGAGGATCCTCTGGAACTGAAGCTGGGAGCTCAGGTAAGCAGCCAATGTTAAAGAGGCTAAGCGCGCGCTTCGGCGAGGGTGCAGTTTAAATGGCTGCACCCTC
The DNA here is from genome assembly GCA_963921515.1 of Calotriton arnoldi. NCBI lineage: Eukaryota > Metazoa > Chordata > Amphibia > Caudata > Salamandridae > Calotriton > Calotriton arnoldi. The sequence goes on along the minus strand of CAWUFW010005214.1, from coordinate 338,553 downwards.
CACATAGCTGCCGGCTCACGTGGAGAGCCACATCTGTTTGCTTGGCATGTTGATGCACGTGCTGTAATTGTAGGTGGTCTCTGAGCTAAAGCTTGGCCCACATTTGAAGGCATAACAATACTAGCAATGCTTTGAGGACCTACCTCTGCAACCAGGGATTATAGCAGTGTCCTCAATGTAAAAATAATAATTGGCTTTCATCACAAGTGCTATAAATACAACTTACATGAAACAGTGAAACATTAACATGCCTAAAGGACCCACCGCTACCACCAGGGACACAGTGAAGTGCATAATCACCACATATACAGATATAACCGGAGAGGTGGGCCACTAATATAATGAGTCATGGACCAGTATGCTAACAGATGCGTCTATGAGCGTGCTGTGGTGTGAGCAGTAGCAAGGACCATGACATTAGCACTGGTTAGCAGTGGGAAAGTGCCAACAGTCCTAAAGCCAACAAAAACGAATTCAGCAAAAAGGGGGAGAGGAAGCCAAAATGTTTGGGGATGACCCTGCAGAAAGGGCCACTTCCAACAGTAGGACACATTCTGATTTAGTTTCCAGAAAGAGATAGGTGCAGGATACAATGTAGCAAATGCATCTACTACACTGATCGGCAAATAAGCAATGCATTATCATCATGGGGTTGTAATCATGATGGATAACTCCCCCTCTGTTAAGAGGGAACAATCATAGGTGCTGATTTAGCCCTTGGTGGTCTTTACTCTGGTGTGTCAGGGTGATGAAGAACATTACGTGAACCACCCTAACGGAGAGAAGAGCACCATATTTTGAGTTCTTGCTGGCCCGTTGGTGATCTCTATGTATTCATAGGAGTTGCAGCCAAGGCAACTCTTGTGAAGTCACTGAATATTTGGTGCTTGGCTGTTGACTTTTAGCAGGAGTTTGTTGCTAAAAAAAAAAAGAATGGTCTCCACAGCCTGGGGGAATTTTTTTTCTTCTGTTCGTTCCCACCAGATTTTCCCTGGCAGTGATGAATAGAAAAACGGGACATCCACTCTAAATTGGACGGGCAGTCTGATGTCCTTAATCCTACCATCTCAATTCCATTGGGCTATCAGAGTACATTTTCTGATAGCATAGCCAGCAGGAGCACCACGGTTGGAAAACTGATGGTCTGCATAACTCCAAATAGAGTGGGTGGACCAAGGGTTTGGGGGCATTTTTGAAGGAGTACCCTCTCCACCAAACTTCTGGACCATAGACTGGAACAGTAGCTCCAGCCACAACAATCATTAAACTGCAGTTGCACCCCTAGACATGTAAGCTTCTCCATGGACAGCGGATGCATTAGAGAGATCATGTGATGTAAGCCACATCCTGGCAAATGTAGTGCAACCCTAATGCCAAATCTGAGCTGCAAGTCACTGGGGCTGCTGCCGGCTTCCATGGGTTCAAGCCATCACATAAACAAAATCTAAGGGGGATGAAGTAAGGAGATGGTTGGCAGAGTGTGGTGAGTCCATCTGCTCTCCTGGTAGGAATAGAGAAAAGAGCAAAATGTCTCGTTAAAAGCAGATAAGTGGATTACAAAAACGTTGAATGTGAGGTGGAGAAAGTAGGGAATAGTATTGTGTTTTGGGGTCATTGCTAGACAGTAACCTGCACAATGCATTTTTCCATTAAACATTCTTTTACATTTCACCTATTTACAATTTCAGGCATGAGGATGTACACTGATTTTCCCAAATTAAAACAGCATGCAGCAGAAACTGTAAGTACAACCCTAGGTCAGCAGGTTTCAGGACCAAAATGAGTAAAACTGAATACAGCAATAATAAGAGCTGTTGCTAATGGGAGGTATGGTACAAGAGCTTATGTGCAATTAACATTTTACCTGTTTCAGAGCTATTTGGTTTGGCAATTTTTCATTCTATCGTCTTGAGAAATGAAAGGTGAAATCAGGGATTGATGCTGACTGAAAGCCAAGAACAGATTTCTGTAGCCAGTGTTCCATCCTGTGGACTACCTCACCCAGCTACAAGTTGAATCACTTTAACATTACAGAAGTTCTCTAGCAATTGTGACACTGCTAGTGGGTAGTGGGTAGAACCTGTGTATGTTCACCTCCTGAGAGACAAGAGCTTTAACTGTTGAAAAATCTCAAAATACAATGTGAAAGGAGAGGCCCAGTAACAATTGACCCTTGACATGGGACACCTCCGTTGGGGGTAGCCGTGCGCTCTACAAGCTACAACGTAATGGTTTGAATACCTGTCCAAATTCCTCTAAAGGGAAACACCAAAGTACTTTGGATGATATATTTGATGCACTTTACTCGACGAGGGCAGGTTTCAAAACAGCCCAGCCATGAGGTAAGTCGCTCCACAGTGCTCGCCAATAATCATCATTGACTAAGATTCTGTAAAGCCCAGGAAAAGCCTCACCTTTACATAATGCACTGACATCAATAAGGGCAGGTGAAAATATGTCTTTTGAAGTGTTTTGAGGCACAAGCAACAAAGAACATAGCTATGAATGGAGGAGACACTTGCTTATCATCTCTTTGCGTCTTATAAATTATATCACAGAATTGTCCACCTCGTATAAGCATGTTTACAGGATTCATGCTTGAGCTCTAGTTGCTGAATAATTACAAGTAAGAGGTACATGGGAGGAAAGAGGGCTGGGGCTGTTACCAGAGATTTCTGCCCTTCTTCCCTTATAGCTCAAAGTTCTGCTCTGTGGGTAACTTATTTGGTGAACCGCTTTGGCTCATGCTATGCACCTTGCATTATCGCCCCATCTAGGATAAGCTAAACCAACCATGTTGGTAAGAAAAACCATGCGAGTGAATAAAATTCCAGCAAATGGAAACAGATAATAACAGACTAAGAGAGCAGTGCTGAGGATGAAAAAACTATGACTGAGCACATTACGGGTAGAGCGTGCCAAGGTCCCCAAACAATCTCTGTCAAAGTGCCTAGGTCTCAAACTCCAGCCGCTATACAATAAAAATGTGGAGAGGGGTGATTTGTTTTTGGCCCATCCTGACCCAAGCACCCGACTGAGTGGAAGGACTATTTTAAAATCCATCTTTTCCTTTGCCCTGCTCCAAAAAATTGCTGATTTGCCGAACTGTGTACTATTGTTCTCCCCTTCTCAACATAGCAAAGATATGTTGAGATAGTGTCTCTGTCAGCATTTAAGGGGCACATTTATGAGACCCGTGCGCTGCTGGAACATCACTTTTTGTGAAGCTCCAGCAGTGCAAACTACAGAATCATATTTATGATGTCACGCAAAGCAACTTTGCGTGGTTTTGAATGGTCTCCTTATATATGGAGTAAGGCAAGGCAGTGCAAATCCCTGCTTTGCCTAAATGTGCGCTAGGGAGGCGTTCCATGAGCATTGCGGTGGGTGTTTCCACGCAGTACCCATGAATTTTGACACTTCTCCAGATTTACAAAACCAAAGAATTACGCTTCCTAGGAGAGGCCCTGATGCAGAATGCTGCACACATAGAAAGAGGAACAAGCCTCCCAACAATTCTGCTGACAACACAGGCACCCTTGCACCATAGAGAAAGGGTGCTAAAACATCAACAGCGCAAGGTGGCAAATGACCGGAATGCACCGTGTTGGATACTTGCAAGGTTACTTGCTGCGCTGCCCTGTGCCAAAACCCAAAAAATGAGGCCCCAAGTACCCAGTGAGAAAATAAAGAAATGAAACTATTGCCCATGGCAAAAAGGCTTGAATTATTGTTTTAAAATGTAGATGGGTTATTTGCAGAAGGTCGTAACACAGCCATACAATTTTCCCCCGGGTTGTCGTCTCTGCTATTGGTTTGCAAGAGGAAGGCAGAGTCCATACGAATGCTGCTGATCCTAGCTGAAACCTAATGAACACACTTCCATACACAACTGGCGGTGTGTAGACCAAACTATCATATTGGGCACACCATAGCTCCCTGAAAACCAACACCAGGTGCATTCAACACTTACAAGACGCTTTCGTTTTTTACTCACCCTGAGAGGCAGTTACAGGACCCAATTTCGCTGCCTCTCCTCATCTCCGATGTGTTCCTCTTTGATCCAAGTTATGGTGCTTGCAACATCGTCGCTCTACACTACATCAAGGGTCTGACTGGCAGAACAAGGCTGCTAATACAACCATTCACCACACTGCTTGAGCTGCATGGTGATTCGTGGCCTTGTGCTGTCAATCATATGCTAAGAGTGATGCAAGGCCTGTCATTGGTTTTAGAGTACTGATGAGCACGCCTATCTGGAAAGCGGTGGGCCTTATGTTTAGGGCCCACTTCTCATAAAGAGCAGTATGCATCTCTGCTCCAAATAACACCATCTGTTGATGTATATTGTGGTGAGAACAGGCTGCTTGTCGACAAATGCAATTTTTTCCCTGTTACTCTGAAAGTCTGAAGCTGCCAGGCCATCAGCACTGCAAATTTCAAATCCTGTTAGTCAGAGGAAAAGCTGGGGTTCCAACTGAACGCCCCCAATGGGCTAGCTAAACCTAAAGATGAGTGTTGTAAATGTTACTGCATTTATGAGGCATCTTATTCGTTTCTATTTAAAGTAAATCTTTCTTTTATTTTTGGAAGATAGCTCGGTGGCGTAAGTGGTTGCTGCTAAGACTTGTGTCTTAATAACCAATTGCAGATTTTAATTTCTGCGAGCGCAAACTCAAACACTGCATCCTTATCGGTTAGGTAAGATAAACTGTGTGTGATTGACCGGTTACAGCTCTATGATATGGTAAAGTGCACTGTCTATTATACTCTTCAGCCTCAGTAAAATATGCAGCTCATAAACAATTTTGGAAACTATTCTGGAATTAGCTAAATGAACCACAAATGTCTGCTTATACACACACCAACATTCTTCCCAGATAGGAACTGAACATTTTCAATGTCGACAAGTCTCTACAAAATGTTCTCATGGGCAGGTATAGTCCTTTATAATATGGGTAAATAGAAAGTCCTTAATTATCTTCCAGATTGTTTTCATCTTATTAAAGATAGAGGTTTCTTTAAACTTTTTTTGACTTGCAGAGCAAGAACTTGCTTGAGAAAATTATTGCTGTTTTACCCAATTAGAATGACTTAGGGGCTGATTAGGATGGTGGGCACCCTATCAGAAACGGAACCGCCCGACAGGCTGTCGGTGGTCCCGACAGAGCATTACAATGCGACCGCCACCACGGCGGTCGCAATGCCTATCTTTTGCATTGAGGCAGGTGCTGCTGGCTGCAGCACCCGCCGCAATGCAAAATGGAGACACCTGACATATCCCTGCACTAAGTGGCAGGCACCATGGGGTGCCTGCCACATGGTGTAGGGATATGTAGGGGGCACCATAGGTGCCCCGCAAAACCCACAGCTTAGGGCCAGGGGGGAAGGGGGACCCGCTACGGGCCCCCAATGTCACTTTCTGCCTGCCTTTTCAATGCGGGTTAAACGCCATGAAAAGGCGGGCGGAAAGGGACATCATAATCCCTACGGCGGTGCCTGGTAGGCACCTCCACCGTTGTAGGGATATGATTCCCCTCTGATGCACCGGCAGGCTCAAGGAGCCCGTCAGATGCGTGGCGGTTGGTCTTTCCGCCTGCCACCTATCCGCCCGCCATGGTAAAATGGCTGGAGTATATCATGGTTCTGAGGGCGGTGGGACCGCCACCGACGGGCTGTCAGTGGCGGTCCCACCGTCATCATAATCAGCCCCTTAATCACTATCATTTGCAAAGTGTGGTAGCCAAAGACTCAGCTCTGGCATTTATGATTGGATCATAAACAATACACTATAAATGTAATATTTTAAATGACACGGTTGTCTGTAAACAACATGTTTATTTATAAAGTGTAAAAAGCTGAGGACGCAGTCATGACATAGAATATATGATTAAAATGTTAAAATGATACATCTTATTAATTTTCTGTATGTTTCTCATGAAATACAGAATCTGTATCAGTACATAAATGTATTTTTCTAGTATTGCGTGCAGCTTGGAGGGAGTGTCATGCAAGTAACTTTTATACAACCATTTATGCTGAATGAGATCTAATCTCAAAACAATTGAGCTGAAGTCTAACGAATATGACTCTTTACAAGGAATACATTGCTCACGCATTCCATTACTACAAAGCCGTTACAACGACCGCGTTGTTTCAACGCGAACCATTACATCGCAAGTCATTTCAACGACTTGCTGTAGGGGGCGCGCTGGACTTAGGAGTAGTATTATTTACTATTCCTACTCCAGTTTGTGCAACAGCAGGGAAGGTGTTGGATTGTAAATCCAACACCAGCGCGCCCCCTACAGCAAGTTGTTGAAACGACTTGCGATGTAATGGTACGCGTGGTAACAACGCGGTCATTGTAACGACCGCGTTGTAAAGGAACCGCGTTGTGGAGATAGCGTTGTAAATGCTGTTTCCCAGTCTAACTAGTGTAGAAAGTGGTGTACAATAGCAAAGTGCAAAATAATAGTTTGATAGGTCCCATGTTGCAAGGAGCAAGAAGGTAAGTGACCATTATCCTCCACAAGGGAGCACAGAAGGCTTTGGAAACATTATTTTCAAAGGCAATAAGAATGACATTTGTATAGTGCGTGCACACATTCAGACCCACAGCATCCACACAAACACTGAGACGATATGTACATGTAAATAGGAAAAGCAATACCCCAACAGACATCCATGTGCATGGATTCACAGACCCACAGGCACATATATACACAGACCACCTAACATGAACTCACCCACACACAGATTGAGAAACGTGTTACGATAGTAGGTTGGTTGCATGTATAGCTCTTGAAGCTGCTGCATGGACAATTTAAAGCGCTAAATGTAACAGGGTAGGGGTAAGGAGAGGATAAGAGAAAGGTAATGATGTTGTAAAAACATTGTGAACGAAATGATCTTCCCAAAGTGAAGCGGTAGTCAGTAAAGGAAATTAGTGCCTGATTTGCAAGGAGTACCACGAGAGGAAAGCAGGTGTAGGAGAGAAATGATAGGCTGTTAGAGAGATGTCAGGGCAAACCAGTGAGAGCCCAGTACCTATGTCCACAAACCAACATGTAGAGGCTGACACACATAGACCAGAAACACACAGGTACATATACAGTCCCACACATGACAGATACAGTCTAGAAGATCACTGGCAGGCATACCCAGAAGAACAGAATAAAAAGACAGAAAGAGAGATACATTGGATAGAGGTTTCTCCAGACACTTTACCCACAAAATCACATTTGAGAGAGATGAAAGAATGGTGTCAATTCCTAATCAATCCATGTCCTCTCCTTAGTGAACCTACTTGCACTATGGGATACAATAAATCAGTTTCCATGTCCATTCAACCACTGCTCTTTTTCAAATGACTACCGGTTAATAACAATGTATTGCAATATGCATAACAATTTCACCATTTGCTTCTTTCTATAATCATACATATGCTGCACAACATTTCAGTGTCTTTATGTTTTTTAATACTCGCAGGACAAGTAGGTTTGCTGGGTTTCTCCATCTACACCAACAATTGTGTATCCAGTCCTATATTTTCCCTTTACATATCACTATAAACAAATCTATTGGTTAATTGAAGCAAATGCTGATTTCGCTGCCCAGAAGGCTCCTATTTGTTAAAACTCCAAGGACCAGACCATTATGCACAGTGAACATTAATCAAGTTAGCTAACAATCTACTTGTTTTTGTATTTACGATTACAAACTAAATCATAGATATACGAATATGCTACACATTAAGGACCTCATTATGATGTTGGTCGGAGTTGCCACCGACCAACACCATTGCGGATTGGGAACCTCAGGTCGGCAGTTCCATTGAGAAAATGGAGTTTGTGAACGGTGCCTGCCACACGGTGCAGGGATGTTCAGGGGGGCACCATAGGTGTCCCCCAAGCACAGATGTGGAGGGCCAGGTGGGAAGGGGGCCCTACTAGGGGCCCCCCAAGTCGCTTTCAGACAGCTTCTCCATGTCAGAAAGCCTGACATGGAAAGGCTGTCGAAAACCAACATCATAATCCTGATGGCTGAAACGATGTCCTCAAGGGATTATGGTGGGTTTCCGACCAACCCGTCGGAAAGCGTCGGTCAGTCACATGAACGCTGCCTCCGACCGCACACATCGTAATGCGTTGGTCAGACCGCAGCAGTAGATGCGGTTCGCACAGCAACCGACAAGCAGTCGGTTAAAGTCCGAACCGGTGCACAGACAGAATATCGAGTTGTGATTATCGAAATACCATAATATCGAGTTGCAAATATCGTGATAAAAGAATATCGACTGCAAGAATATCGTGGTCCAGAATATCGACATTAAGGTAAGAAATATCGTTTTTTTAAATATTGAAGTCAGTAATATCGTTTGTAAAAATATCGTTGTTTATAATATCGATTTTTATATTAGTATGATGTATTTTAGTATGTATTTTCAATGTATGTGCTATATTCTTTTGTCTAAGTATTGCATTTTTTTTTAATGTATGTGTTACATTTTTAGAAGTTATTAATTTTATTTTAATTAATTTTTGCGTTTTAGTTCCGTAGCGGGTTGTGGGTTTATAGAGGAATAGGGTGGGAAGTAGTTTAATTATAATAAGGTAATTAATAATTGTTATTTATTAGTATTTATAAATATGTTTTTATTAATTACTTATTAATTGGTTATTAATTTTTATTAATTAATTAATTAATTGATAATAATGTTAATTGCGTTATATTTTTAGGAGCGGGTTGTGGGTTTATAGGGGAATAGGGTGGGAAGTAATTTAATTATAAGAAAGTAATTCATAATTTTTATTTATTAGTATTTATAATAATTTTTTTAAATTAAGTATTAATTGATTATTAATTTTTATTAATTAATTGATAATTAAGTTAGTTGTGGTATTTGTTTTAGGAGCGGTTTGTGGGTTTATAGGGGAATAAGGTGGGAAGTAATTTAATTATAATAAAGTAATTAATAATTTATACTTAGGGGCCCATTACGATACCCGGCGTAAAAAAATCCGCCAGGCATGGAAGCGGAAAAAATCCGCCCGCACACACCGTCTGAACACCGACCACGCCATTACGATTACACAAACCGAAAACCGCCATCGGCGGAAAAATCACACAAAATACCGCCCGCCAACGTCCGAGTCGGAGTCAAACCGCCCGCCACGGACGGAAACACGCACGACAACACAAAACCGCCCGCCCTCACGGCCGACACACCGCACGTGAAATTACGATCGCACCGCCATGAGCGCGGAAAACCACAAATATACGGCCCGCCAGCGCAAACAACGCCGATGAGAATCGACACGGCAGAAGCCATGGCGCCCACGTACCTGCACAGAAACCATCCGCTCACAAAACCAATAGCACACAACATGGCCAACAAGTCCACACAGCAAGGCACGCACAAATACACAAGCACAGTACACATCCCGAAAACACCCCCCGGACAAACAAAAAATACAAAGGCCAGAACCCCAGACACAACACACCTGAAAACAACAGACCATGAGGACACACCCACATAGGTGAGTACAAAAGCAGCACTCCTACAGACCACAACCCCTTGCTACATTGCAAACCAGAGAGGAGAGGAGAGGACACAGTGACACAGCAAGGACAGCAGCACACCACAGAAACGCACACATCACAACCACCACCACCACCACCACCACCACCAAACACCTGCACCACAAACCCCCTGCACATTGCACAACACACACCGCACCAGCACCACAAACACCATGGCACCACAAAGAATGCCCAAGTACACGCCCATTGAGCTGACGGTCATGGTCGACGAGATCATCAAGGTGTACCCACAAATCTATGGGAACATGGTCCAGCACACACCACTAGCCACCAGAAACAGAATGTGGAACCGGATCGTAGACCAGGTCAATGCAGTCGGGACCCTGCCTAGGAACAGAGGAGAAATAAACAAACGTTGGAATGACGTAAAGAGCCTGGTCAAGAAGAAGGAGGGCAAAAACAGAGAGCTGGCTGCCGTCACTGGCGGAGGGAATCCTGCGCTCTTCAAGACCTTCAAAGCGTGGGAGGAGAAGGTGCGAGTCATAATACATCCGGAGATCCTCGCCGGATTAGCAGGGGGAGTGGAGGCTGGTAAGTACAAACTAATGTATACCAGCACACCGCTATGTACTCACATGCACTACCACCATGCCACAGCTCCCAGGGACAAACACCCCCATGTCCAGCACACAATACACAACACATCACACACACATGCAACAGACACCACCACACACAGCCCAAACCGAACAACTGTAACATACGTGGGGACATGTGTACACTCAGCCAGCCACGTAACCACCAACAGGTCCCCAAATATGCCAGAAGCGCCACAACGAGCACCCACCACACCCATGTGTCCGCCACAGCTGCACTAACCGACAAGTAACAGGTAAGTGGCAGGAACACAAAGTGCAGTGGGTGGGACGGTGGACAGCCCAAGTACAACACACACCAGGCCCCTAGTCCCACAGCACAGCAAGGAGGAGCATCCCCCACACCCCACAGCCACGTGTCAGCCACCGCAGTGCACAACGACAGCCGAAAGGCAGACATCACGGTCCACAGCAATCGGTGTCAGTGGGTGTCCAGCCACCCCCACGACCCACAACACCCCCCACCCCCACAGACCTGCAACATGGAGCACCCCCGCTTAGAGCCATGTGGCATCCAGTACAGTGCACGCACGAACAACTTGCAGGTGGGAAACTGGACAGGGCTGGATTACTGGAGGCATGAGGACCATAACACGACCAACACATGGGACATGTCACGTAGCAGACGAACACGCAGCACCGCCCACCGTCACGAACAAGTGAACAATGTGCACACGGACATGAACAACAGACTCACACCCCACATGACCCATCACAGACATAGCAACACCCAAGGAGCCACATCTGCATGCACAAGCCACACTGAATATAGTACCACACGGCAGCCACTGTGCAACTCATCACACACAACCGAAACACCATTGAAGTCCTGTCCATGTAGCCCCTACTGCCTGTCAAGCACACACCCCACAACTACGCCTATGTAAGACAAACAACACTAGACGCAACAGAGCGGAACAACATAAATGCACACGAACACCACTGAACCCATCAAACACACAGACACACCATGCACATACAACATACCATCCATCCCATCCGTCAGCCCCAGTCTCATGAAAGGCATGTCATCCGCACAGCTGCCACACATACAGCAGTCACGCTAAGATACATGCCCATGACCAACCATGTGCCAGAAGTCAATGAAGCGCACGACACACTGTGAGCAACAACACACAACATGGGCCACACCCCCCGAGCACTGCAGTGATGCACATGGCACAGGGCAGCACGCACACCAAGGAGATGGGACAACTGCAATACGTTGGCTGGCACACAACCATCACTCACTCATAACGATGCGTCCAATGCCATGTCCAGTAATCACAACAGACAGCAAATATGCAGGCCATGTCAAGCATGCACACACCTCAAACCATGCACTGTCATGCTGCCACAACACATGTCACGTTCGGCACCCATGGCTCACAGCATGTACCCCAAAAGCATATCCCCTCCCAAATGCGAATCTGGGGCATGGCCCCCATGTTGCCATATGCGTTCCTAAGCGTTCCATTTGAACCCCAAAAGCATATCCCCTCCCAAATGCGAATCTGGGGCATGGCCCCCATGTTGCCATATGCGTTCCTAAGCGTTCCATTTGAACCCCAAAAGCATATTCCCTCCCAAATGCGAATCTGGGGCATGGCCCCCATGTTGCCATATGCGTTCCTAAGCGTTCCATTTGAACCCCAAAAGCATATTCCCTCCCAAATGCGAATCTGGGGCATGGCCCCCATGTTGCCATATGCGTTCCTAAGCGTTCCATTTGAACCCCAAAAGCATATCCCCTCCCAAATGCGAATCTGGGGCATGGCCCCCATGTTGCCATATGCGTTCCTAAGGGTTCCATTTGAACCCCAAAAGCATATTCCCTCCCAAATGCGAATCTGGGGCATGGCCCCCATGTTGCCATATGCGTTCCTAAGCGTTCCATTTGAACCCCAAAAGCATATCCCCTCCCAAATGCGAATCTGGGGCATGGCCCCCATGTTGCCATATGCGTTCCTAAGCGTTCCATTTGAACCCCAAAAGCATATCCCCTCCCAAATGCGAATCTGGGGCATGGCCCCCATGTTGCCATATGCGTTCCTAAGCGTTCCATTTGAACCCCAAAAGCATATTCCCTCCCAAATGCGAATCTGGGGCATGGCCCCCATGTTGCCATATGCGTTCCTAAGCGTCCCATCTGAACACCAAAAGCAAAGTACAAACCAGACCCAGGAAGGGCCAGGAGCCCGCATACACCAGAGTCACAATAAGTAGGGGCACAGCAACACACCCATCGGCATGGCCAATCCGTCCCATGCCACATGTGCACAGCACACAGTCCCATTGCCAAGCACACACAACTACAGATGCTACAGCCACACACACGCCTCCGGGAAACCCATGTACGAGATTGCACGAACTGTTAATGTCAGACGACAAATACATACTTCGCCAGGTGCAACACAATAACAAATCTCATTCTCTCCACAGGTGACGAACTGCTGGATGCTGGGGATGGAGCCAGCAGCCAGCACAGCCAGCCTACAAGCCCCCAACGAGGACACACGGATCTGGAGGATCTGTCCTCCTCTTCGGACACGGACCACCAAGCAGGCCCATCTGGTGTGGCAGGGCCCAGCCGCTCCCCAGGACCCCTCCTACCCACCAACCCATCATCCAGGGCTGCTGAACATTCCCAGCCCCCTGCTGCCACTGTCGTTGCGGCCACACCCACGGTCATTGTGGCCACTACCACTGCCGCAACCGCCACCATCGCCGCACCGACCACCACCGCCGCCACCACCACCACGTCTTCGCTGGCACCAGCCCCAGCGCAGGTGGTGGCCCGGCCGACTGGATCCACCCTGGGAGCCACAGCGAGGACCGTGGTGAGCAATGTGGCTAGTGGGCAGGCCGGTGGCAGCAGGACTGGTAGGAGGAGCAGGGTCAGGGAAACGCCAGCCTCCCCTGGGAGCCATGCCCTGCCTCAAATGGCCAGAGTCCTTGGGGCCTATGAAGAGGCCCAAGGACAATGGGTCCGGTCTGCTTCAGACACGCGTGAGGTGCTGGGGGTGCTGAGGTCCATGGACGCCCGTATGGGCCAAATCGTGGACCTCATGGGCCAGCTGGTGGTGGCGGTGAGGTCACAGCCAGGGACAGCAGCTCCCCCTCCGCCACCACCTGCCGGGGCACAGGGTGGAGCAGCAGTGTCCAGTTCCCCTGCGTCCACAGCCAGTGAGCACACCTCAACCACCAGCATGTCGCAAGCAGGCACCCCCCCTCGCAAACGTGGAAGGGGCCGTCCGAAGTGGAAACAGATCTCCCGGGACTTCGCACGCTCCAAACGCAAGTGAGGCAGCCAGCCAGCCTTCCGCCAGCCTTCCTTGACCAGCCACTGCATTGACTTGGACTACGATCCCACTCCACACAGCCATCTGGATGGCATGTGTGTGTTGGACTATGGACATAGAACCAGTGGGTACACCCTGAGCATCACGCAGCCATGACCGACAGCTCATTGTCACTGCACGCACCACTTTTGTCATCACCTTACACACAATCACATGTCACAGTTTGTAAAAAATGCACCTTTAACACTAACTGCTGTTTGTGCCCTGTGTTTTATTTGTACGGAATACAACGGCCACCTTGGGCGGAAAGGCACCTGATGCGTGGCATGGCAATTGAATCCGGAGGGCCTGTAGGGACCTAGGGGTGGGAGACAGAACAGGAGCACATTCAATGAGTGTGTCACACACCCATCACACAGTACATGTCAACAACTACAAGCAATGTACACACATCGCACAGAGCAATAGGGCACAATGCCACAGCCACCAACAGTGGCATACTACCCTGGCCATGGAGCGTTGACACACAGCACGCAGTGAACAAACGGCCACCCTGACACAGCACACACACACCTGCACAGATACAGCCACATCAGCCGTCGTACATGGACACTCACCGTCAAGTGAAGTAGCGGGCGATGAGCTGCTGCCGCACATTACCAGCTTCCTCCTCTCCGCTGTCCTCCTCACTCGAGCTGTCCTGGTCTGCGGGCTGGGGCCCTGGTTGATCTCCGTCATCCACGATGAGGGGGATCTGCTTCCGAATGGCCAGATTGTGCAGCATGCAGCACGCCACCACTATCCGGCACACCTTCTGTGGGGAGTACGCCAGCGCACCCCCGGTGCGGTCCAGGCACCTGAACCTGGACTTGAGGAGGCCAAAGGTACGCTCGACCACACGTCTGGTCCTCCCATGTGCCTCATTGTAGCGATCGTCTGCTGGGGTGCGAGGATTCCTCAATGGACTGAGCAGCCATGCCCCATTCGGGTACGCAGAGTCACCTGGGTGTGAGGGACACAGAGAACCGTTGCAATTCCAACTGGACAGGGGACAGCATCGCACAACCAGCACGCTACACCACTCCACATACTCACCGACAATACAGGCACGATCCTGTTGCATATTGGACATCAGTCGTGGCAAGATGCTGTTGCGCATTATGTGTGCGTCATGGGCCGAGCCTGGGAACTTTGCACACACGTGGGTGATCACCATGTCCGAAAGGCACACCACTTGCACATTCAGGGAGTGCGTGTGCTTCCTGTTGCGGTACAGGTGCTCAGTGGCCTGTGGTGGAACAAGGCCGACATGTGTGCAGTCAATGGCTCCAACGACGTGTGGGATTCTGCCAAGGGCATAGAATGCACCCTTCACTGCCGCCAATTCACGAGCCCTGGGGAAGCGGATGTACCTGTTTCGGTACAGCATCATGGCTGCCAGTACATCCCTCAGCACCTTGCTGAACATGGGCTGGGACATCCCTCCTCCAATGCCCACTGTGTGCTGGAATGACCCAGTGGCGAAGAAATGCATGGCGGCCATCACCTTAGCCGTGGGGGTGACAGCAGTCGGATACACCCTGCGGGGACGGAGATGGGGTTCTAACATGGCACACAGTCGATGCAGGGTTGGCCTGTCCAGCCGAAACTTCCTAATAACCTCTGTATCGTCCATGTCCGCCAGCAATTGGTATGGGCGGTCAATGTTCGGTCTCCGCCTAGGGACAATGGCAGAGGACACATGTCAAAGCAACACGACACATAGCAATTTCGCATACACATCACTGACATGACTGAGCAAGCACATGAGCCACAGCCCAGCTGTCAAGCTGGGACGGCACGGCCACAATACACTTACACAGGTCAGCCAACAATGGCAATGGCTAGTGATACAAACCACTGCCATGTGCATGCACATGGGGATCTGGGCCCCAATGACTTGCGGGGCGTGCTGATGGGGACTGACTGCATATCCGTCAAGCGGCAACGCCACGGCAACATGAATGTCTGCTGAGCATGGAACTGCTTCCGCGGCTGGATGAGTATGGCACACGACGACGACGATGTGGGCACAGGCTGAGCGGCCAAAACAAGTGGGACCTGTGGCACGAGGGGATATGAGACAGTAGTAGGTGTCAGCACTGCACCCTATGTACAGCACTGTACGGATCACACCTCCCGAAACATTGACAGGTGTCCACATTGACAGCCCCGTGCCAAGACGGCTGTGTGCTTGCAGTCACACGTCAAAGGTGAGAGGTTACATTGCACGTGCCAGGTGGCAGACGTACATAGTGGGAGCTGGCATGTGTGTGCATGTGTCTCCTGTTCAGGATCCACCAGATGGGCGCTGACTCTGTACTGACCATTGGACACAGCATGTTCCGTGGAAGGCTTGTGTGTGTGGGATGGTGGCACTGGATGTGCCTCCGTTGGGTGGGGGGCCATGCACAGGGCGGGTACGTCGATGATTGCGCATTGTTGGTCACGGTGGGTGCACCAACTGAAGATGTGTTGCCCTGTGTTCAATTCCTATGTCCGCATGATGATGGACTGTAGATGTGGGCAGACTACACATTGGTCGATGTGCTGTCTATATGCATGTGCCTTCACACCAGGCACAGCTGCCCCTCCACATGTGACCCCTGCTGGACTCGCTGCTGGGTCTGTGGAGCTGATGCACCTTCTGCGCGTGGGGCGGACAGCTCTCCTCACTTCCCTCATTGCGCATGTCATGACTTTGCCGCAGGTGACATGGATCATGGAGGGCCCACATGTACGCGTGGGTAGGCTACACATGATTGTACACTGGTCGCCACCCCCAGTCAGTGTTTCGAATGGGAAGGTTGTCGTGCTGGTGGTATGTTCGATGTAGCGGATGGGCGGGCCTAGGTGCGGGCTTACATTCCGGACATGGGGGGTAGTTGGATTGGCGACTAGTTGCAGTACACACGGGACACGTCTCTTCCTTTCCACATCTGGGTCATCCCTTGTACTTACTGACAGTGATACAGTCATCTTCGCCCCAGCCCTCATGTCCTCCCCTCGCTCCCCCAATATGCATGCTCACCTGCGAGGCTAGCGCCTGCACAGGCAGCCCCAAGCTCGCACCAGAGAGGGCAAGGAGTGTATGTGTGGGTCCAGTTGCACGAGTGGGCTGTCTCAGGGTATGATGTGTGGCGGGACGCCGTCCACCTGCGTGGTGCCCCAAATGGAGACCCGGCCTGCATGGACTATGCATCACAGTCTTCGCCTTCCGGATCCGCCACCTGCGACACCCAGTGGCTGTGGCTGCCCTTGCGGCCAGGCCGCGTCCGTCTGTGGCTGATGGCCCACACATTCACTCTTTGGCCTCTCTGGGGAGGGCTCGGGGGTGGTGGCGCACGCGCTTGCACTTAGTCGCAATGGCATGTGGCGTGGTTGGTATGATGGGCAATGGATGGGATGTTGCGAGCCACCTCCCGTGACGTCAGTGCTGCTCGTGCTGTGGTGCGTCCCCCTACACTTCCATTTGACTTGTGCCATGCTAGACGTTGAGGTTCTATTGCCTGCGTGATATGACCAGGAGGAGCGCGAGGAGACCTCTCACACACCATGCTCCACTGCCATCCCGTGCCCTGTATCGCCTGTGCGGATTGACTATGTTGGGGTTACACCTGGTCGACTGGGGCTGTGTGTGCCTTGTCCAAGGGGCATGGCGGGCGCACAACAGGATCCAGCTTGTCCACAGAGGGTGGGCTGAGGTGCGCCTGGTACCGCTTTGTACGTGTGCCCGGCTGCTGTGCACACACGTGTTCACTCCCCCGACAGGTGTCCTCTCACAATGCCCAGGGAAGCGGTGGTGTACTGTTCATGACCCCTCGCAACACAGCGTGCTCCAACTTGGCATGTGCGCATCTACCCGTCGCACCCACCCACCTGAGCACTGCATCCATACGACTTCACACGACACATGTGTGTCTTCCACAGTAGTGCTACTCATTTGCGTTGACATCCAATACCAGTGGACTACATGGTCATGTCGCGACTGCCGTGTACTTCACATACTCTCATCCTCTCTCATTCGTACTTGTGAAATGAGTCAGCGGAGACAGTTTTGGTTTCAAACATTATATTGAGTCTTCTGTCCTCTGTGATGCAGTATAGTGGACACTACTGGCAGCGGAATCCATGCAAAGGTCCTGGTATGGGATTCCCGGGGCGGGGGTGGGAGGGGTGCAGCACCCACAGACTCCAGGCGACCTATTCATGTCCACTGAGCGGTGTGTGTGTCCATGGGCGCTGGATCCATGTCGTGTCCTGGTTGTTCGTGCAGTTCCGTCCATGTGGGTGCGATACACAGAGCCCATGCCACTGCCTCCCACGATGCATGCGGTGTTCCTGGATGTGATGGGGAACAGTGTGCATGTCCCGGTCATATCCGATGTCATGGCGATGTCGTTGATGGTGTGGTTACAGTTGCCGGTCGTTTGGTATGGCTGTTGTGGTGGTGACTGGCCAGTCCGTGCGGAAGCTAAGCATGGGTGCGGGGTTGGACATCATAGGTCAATCGGGGAACCTGCGTTGTGGTCCGACGAATTTACAGGTTGTCAGGTATGCGATGCCGTCCAGCAGGGCTTCCATGTCATTGGTGGTGTACATGTTTGCCAGCCAATGTAGCGGATGGTGGCTGTCAAGGTGTTGTTCGTAAGTTGTCCCTTGGAGGACCATGATGGGGCATGCTGGGTGACATTCGATGTAGCTGTTCTCGATGATCCGTCGTGTGGAGGCACAGTGGTCCCATTTCAGTGCGGGTGCGATGTTGGCCACATACGCCATGCCCCCATAGGCAGAGCAGGCCCTGTCGTGTGCGTCCAGAGGGAGGAGTAGTGGTAGCAGGTCCGCCTTCAGACATGCCGGGTTGTAGAGGCATATCTCCACGGGATGCTGGTAGGGACACCTCCGACAGTAGAAGACGGGCATGACGCAGCTGAACAATGTGATGCGGTAAGTCAGTCGGTAACTTACGTTCAGCAGGGACAGGAGATCGCATCCCAATGTATGAAACAGGTTGGTTTTGTACAGCTTGAGCTGTTCGGCGTAGTTGGGTAGGTGTGTTGCGGTTGCCATTTCGCAGCGGTGCGTTTTGGTGGCGTGCTCCGGCTGTGTGTGCAGTCTGCAATGTGCACGCTCCGAGGTTGCTGTGAGCTCTGTGTAGTCGTAGGGAGACAGGACTTGTGTTCTGTTGGCTTGTTTGGAGGACACGGGCCCTCTTCCCACATGCTTCTCAGACAGTTCAAGGTCAGTGATGTGTGACTCCTTCCAATTAACTTGCATGTGGCCGACATGGGGGAGTGTTTTCTTCTTTCTTCCCGTCCGTTGTGTGCTTCTGTGATATGCGCTATCTGCCCTGTGGTTGGTCTCCTCGGCATGCCTGTGTTGGTCTATTCTTGGACAATGGCTGTATTCACCGGCTTCTGTCGTAGGGCTGTGGTTTCGGAGTTGGAATGGAAGGTCATTCAGTGCTGTCTGCTCTCCCTTGTGTGGGCGGCAGGCTGCCTTTCCGCTCTGCGTTGGGCCTTGTGTGTGAATGTTATTCTTGGGCCACCTGTTGTCGGTCCCCGGGCTCTTTGGTGTTCCGTTTTCTATGTCTTGTTCATATGTGCAGGGTGGTATGGGTGTTTCAGTGTGGTACTGGCGTTCCTCTTCCCGAAGGGGCCCTGCTTCTCCTAGTTGGTGTTGCCGCCGCTGTGTGCTACGCCATGTTTGTTACACTGGGGTGTGTCCTGCTGTTGCGTGTCTTCACTGTCATGTGTGCGTCGGTTGTGTGGCGTTGGGTGTTGTCCGTGAATTGGGCGTTGGGGACATGTCTGTGGCAGGCCTGTCACGTGTCATGTGCGTTCGGGGTGGGGCTGATGTGTGTGCTGCTTGGTTGTGTCCCTGTGTCTGTGTGCGACGCATGCATGGCGCTGCGGTTGGCCTCTGCGTTGTGCGCATGTGTGGCGGCGTCATCGCCGCTTTGGGGCCGTGACGGGGTGGTTGGTTCCTAGTCCCAGGTGGTGTGTACACATGTGTTACGCGATGTTACGATTTGGCCTGTGTGTCATATGTGGATGCAATGGTGGATGTGTAGTGTACACGCGCTGGTGGGGGTTGTCCGCTTTTTCCGCCCTTGCACTGTGTGCGCTGTTTGCGTGCACTTGTTGTGTGTGTGCCTACCTGCGTCTCCGCGGTACGTTGCGTCCTTGGTGGTGCATCAGCAGGAGCATGGGGAGGGCCTGCAGTGCTGGATTCATGCTCGGGGAGCCGCTTCTTCGTTGTCCGTGCTCGGCGTCCGTGTTACCGCTTCGGTTTGTCGTACGGTATCTCTTGGCCGTGGGAGCCGTTTGTTTGCGGCATCGTAATTTATGCGCCGGGCGGGACGTGTTTCGTCGGACGGTGTGTGTCAGTTGTGCTGCGCCGCTATGTGTACGGGCGCACTTTGATGGCGGACGGTGTTGCTGGCTTGCCGGCGGTGTTTGGCCTACTTTTCGCATCGTAATTGTGCGGGCGTGTGGACTGCTGCGTGCCGGCGGTAACTGGT
The DNA here is from genome assembly GCA_963921515.1 of Calotriton arnoldi. Taxonomy (NCBI): domain Eukaryota; kingdom Metazoa; phylum Chordata; class Amphibia; order Caudata; family Salamandridae; genus Calotriton; species Calotriton arnoldi. The sequence continues at coordinate 318,487 of CAWUFW010005214.1, read as the reverse complement.
GGTTTTTGCATCCGCCAGCACGGCGGTTGTGCTTCCGCCCGCCATCGTAATGAGCCCCTAAGTATCTATAATTATTTTTTTATTAATTAATTATTAATTGGTTATTAATTTTGATCAATTAATTAGTTGATAAATATGTTAATTTTTAGGAGCGGGTTGTGGGTTTATAGGGGAATAGGGTGGGAAGTAATTTAATTTCAATAAAGTAATTAAAATTATGTATTTATTTTATTTCTATTTTATAGTGTTGTTTGTGGTAATTCATTTATTATTAATTAATTATTAATTGTTTGATAATTATTATTAATTAATTGGTAATTATGTTAATTGTGTCAATTATGTAGGAGTGGTTTGTGGGTTTATAGAGGAATAGGGTGTGAAGTAATTTATTTAATAATAATTAATAATTAATTGTTGATTAATGGTAATTAATTCATTAAAAATAAAATATGGAAATTGTGTAATTAATTAGAGATGCGACTTGTGGGGTTTATAGTGGTAAAGGGTAGGAAGTAAATTAATTTCAATTAATTAAGAAGTTGTTAATTGATAATAATTTAATAATGTTAAATTAGCTATGGAAATTGTGTAATTATTTTTATGTGTGTGTTGTTTGTTGGTGTAGAGGGTAGAAATTATTTAAAGTTTTATTAATTCATAAATATTTGCTAATTATTATTGATTTATTAATTGATACATTTTTATGGTAAATGTTTACTTTTATTTTGTGTGGGGATTTTGAATGTAACAGGGGTAATGTTTGGTGATTAAATACATTTTTATATGTTTTAAATTGATTTTTAATTAATAATAATTGTTTATTTGATAATTAATTATATTAATTATGGAGGTACACTTTTATAGAAATTTAGATGTGTGTTGAGAAATGTGTGGTGTTATAGGGTAGGAAATAAAAAGTATTGTTTTTGTGTAATAATTAATGTTTTAGATTATAATTAAGTTATATTAAATATAGTTATTTGTTTGTAAAATGTTTTAAAATTTTTTTAAAATTAATGTTTGTAGTTATTTTTTTGTATTTTTTAACAATATGTTTCTATCTTTTGTAATTTTTTATATTTTTATATATTTTTTATTTTTGTGTTATTGACAATTTTTGTATTGTAGTTGATATTTTTTATTTTTTTTATTTGAATTTATTTTTGGGGAAATATTAATTTTAACCCTCTGCTATCCAACACTTTCCCTACTGTTGCACTCTCTGGAGTGGGAATAGTAATTTTTACCCTTCGGTATCCAACACTTTCCCTACTGTTGCACTCACTGGAGTGGGAATAGTAATTTTTTCCCTTATGCTATCCAACACTTTCCCTACTGTTGCACTCACTGGAGTGGGAATAGTAATTTTTACCCCTCCGCTATCCAACACTTTCCCTACTGTTGCACTCACTGGAGTGGGAATAGTAATCTTTACTCCTCCGCTATCCAACACTTTCCCAACTATTGCACTCACTGGAGTGGGAATAGTAATCTTTACTCCTCCGCTATCCAACACTTTCCCTACTATTGCACTCACTGGAGTGGGAATAGTAATGTTTACCCTTACGCTATCCAACACTTTCCCTACTGTTGCACTCTCTGGAGTGGGAATAGTAATTTTTACTCCTATGCTATCCAACACTTTCCCTACTATTGCACTCACTGGAGTGGGAATAGTAATCTTTACTCCTCCGCTATCCAACACTTTCCCTACTATTGCACTCACTGGAGTGTGAATAGTAATTTTTACCCTTACGCTATCCAACACTTTCCCTACTATTGCACTCTCTGGAGTGGGAATAGTAATTTTTACTCCTACGCTATCCAACACTTTCCCTACTGTTGCACTCTCTGGAGTGGGAATAGTATTTTGAACCCCTCCGCTATCCAACCCTTTCCCTACTGTTGCACTCTCTGGAGTGGGAATAGTAATTTTTACGCCTACGCTATCCAACACTTTCCCTACTGTTGCACTCTCTGGAGTGGGAATAGTCATTTGAACCCCTCCGATATCCAACACTTTCCCTACTGTTGCACTCTCTGGAGTGGGAATAGTAATTTTACCCTTCACTATCCAACACTTTCCCTACTGTTGCACTCACTGGAGTGGGAATAGTAATTTTTTCCCTTACGCTATCCAAAACTTTCCCTACTGTTGCACTGTCTGGAGTGGGAATAGTAATTTTTACTCCTACGCTATCCAACACTTTCCCTACTGTTGCACTCTCTGGAGTGGGAATAGTAATTTGAACTCCTAAGCTATCCAACACTTTCCCTACTGTTGCACTCTCTGGAGTGGGAATAGTAATTTTTACTCCTACGCTATCCAACACTTTCCCTACTGTTGCACTCTCTGGAGTGGGAATAGTAATTTGAACCCCTCCGCTATCCAACACTTTCCCTACTGTTGCACTCTGCGGATTGGGAATAGTAATTTTTACCCTTTGCTATCCAACACTTTCCCTACTGTTGCACTCACTGGAGTGGGAATAGTAATTTTTTCCCCTACGCTATCCAACACTTTCCCTACTGTTGCACTCTCTGGAGTGGGAATAGTAATTTGAACCCCTCCGCTATCCAACACTTTCCCTACTGTTGCACTCTCTGGAGTGGGAATAGTAATTTTTACTCCTACGCTATCCAACAGTTTTCCTACTGTTGCATTCAACGGAGTGCAAAATGTAAGTTTAAAAATGTATAATTATTTTAACAATTTATTTTATGATATGTTTTTATTATTAGATATTGTGTTATAGGTGTATGTATATATATATATATATTTAATAGTTAATTTTTATATATTTATAATATTTAAAAAAAAATAAGTTATTAGTTTATTAATTGTTTAAAGTAAATATACATTTATATATTAAATTTTATATATGTATGTTTAAAGTTTTTTACATTAAATTTGTTTATTATATTTTTTTAACTGTACATTACATCTAAGTAATTTCTTTAAATTTAATTTTATTATTTAATTTATTTAACATTATTTTTTATATATAAAGAACGATATTTTTTACATCTATATTATTTTTTCGATATTTTAGTCATTTACATTATAAAGATAGGATGTCGATATTTTGACTATCGATATTTTTGCATTGATATTTGTGTAGGTAGATATTTTTGTATTCGATATTATGTCAGTGATTCGTCCGAACCGCATCGTAATGAGGCCCAAAGTGTTTTACTGTTCTAACATACATTTTGTGTTTGTAATAGTTTATGTTTGTGTTCCTGCTTTCACAAGAGTTTAATGTTTTGTAATTTAAAGCTTCTATATCAGTTCATTTGAATTATTTTACTATACGGAGTTATCTCTATGTGTTTATTTTATTTGCTTACAATTGCTCCCATGCTAATACTTAATGGAACAAAGGACATCCCTGCCTCGAAAAAAGGATGGTATCATCAGTGAGCTCTACATTCATATGTGTCACACAGTTATAACAAGAAATTCACCTTAATAAAGCTCTTTGTACAAACACACTTTGTTCCCACCTAAAGCGGTGCACTACCAATGAAATATTAGCTAATGAATTAGCAGGTAAAAGATGAAAACCTAATTCCCGTGTGCATACTTTCAATACTACAAATTTCATCTAATGCTAAAAAATATTGACTACTATATGTACAGTGAGAGATAATTCAACAAACACATATCAGCGTAGTTTGTGCTATTCTACTCTATATAATTGTGTTAAAAAAATCTGTGTGTATTTTATATAATGTGCAATTGTATGTCTGAAAATATATTTGATGTTAGAAAGGGTATTTGGTATGGGTGTGTTAGTGCTGAATATTACCGGTGCAATTACCATTAATCTGAACCCTTCACTTACGACCTGGTCTCCAACTCCGCGCCAATTCTGTCTCCCGGTCGAGGGATCTTTGCTACAGTATTAGAATGGAGCACAAGTCAAGTCACAAGTCATCTTCAAATAAATCATCAACTTACGGTTATTTAATGTGCAGTCAATGATGAGAGGTTTGGTAAGATATTAGAAGCTTTATTTCTCATTAAGAGATGAGTAATTGTCTTTAGTCTTTTTATTCAGATTAGTCAGATATATCAAGTTACAGAAATATGAAGAAGAAATGTGATTAGAAGCAGCATGAAAATAACAGCGTGTTCCACAAAGGAAGTAGTCCCTGTCTTAATCTAAAAGGACCTGTCCTAACCTATCACGAAACCCATGAAAAATTGCTTCTGGAAAAGAGCAAGATTTACAAAGCATTAAGCTATTCGTTCTAAAACAGTCGACCCCTACTTAACAGCAGTGCCAGAAACTCAGCCGAGTTCCCCAACAGTCACAGTAGCAACCATAATTCTAGAATAAAGGAAAGCAATCACAGTTGTAGCTATGACTTGGCATAAAGAAATAGAAGTCTTGTCATAAAATGTATGGAAACAAAGGGAAATCACCATCAGCAGTAGCTCAAAATAATTCGGGCAAAGCATGCAAAGTGCTAAGAGGAATGGCAGTGTAGGTGTGCATAGAATGCATTAACTCTCTAACTAGGAACACGTACTATATAGAAATGCATAAACATTATGTTGCAAAAACAAGCAAATGCATCACTTTCAGCCAATGAAGAAGGTTCATCCAATGGTCCATCGCCTCTCCTTTCGGTTCTCACTGAAGAATATGAGTTGACGTGAAGTTGTCTGAAGATTGCTAAAACTTTGCATATTTGATGCACTGCAGAAGGTTCTCACAAGAACCTTCAGTAAGCCTTACTCTATTTGCTGTTCAACATCCCATTGTTCAAATTAACTAATCTAATAAATGAAACATTTTCTATTCGCAATGTCCTGGTTAGATCATGTGAAAATGCTTTCCTGAGGAAAGAAAGAAATACATTTTCTTGTAGCTACAGTTTTCTGGTGATGACACATTCTACAATTGAATATTAAAATGAATTCAGCATTCCTAAAAGACATTATTTTATTAAAAAGGGAAGGATAGAAGAGGAAAAATGGGAGGCCCAGTCATGTATGCACAGTGGAAAAGGGAGCCTCCTGTCGAATAATAAGCTGCACATTTATTTTAACACGTTTAAGAAAAGCACATTTCTCAACGGTTTGTCTTTGTCAAACATTTCCATGTTATTGTCAAGGCATATTTTAGTATTCATGTAAGGTTAAATGTCATCTTAAATTTTAACTTTCACACGTGGGAAGTCAGGTTAAGTGACTGCAGGGGAGTGTGAGGTAAGTTTACCTCGCACTTTATCTGATCTTCTGAATTCCAAGTGTTGTGCGGATTAGAACATCATTATGAGTGGCCTTTCGTTTCTAATGAGGCCGGTATCAGCAGTTACCTGCACCATCGGAATTAGGAGATTTTATGAAATGCAGATGTGTTTTATTTGATCCGGAGATTTCAGCTGCTGAAAGCAGAAGTACTTTTCATGTGCAAAAGCCAAAATGAGGATTTCACAGGGTAATTGAACACAGAATTATGGTTTCGCAAAGATTTTTTTCATTTCTTAGAGACCCTCAGGGTACATCTCATAAAGGATCCTATACTTCCAAAGAGCACTATTACCTTTACCATATCAGTAACTCCAGGTGTAGGGAAATACCTCTCTATTTCTTGGGCCGTCTGCAATGAGGACCTTAGTGGTGTATCCACAGGTCCACTCGTGACAACCTGAAAATGTTTGTTGTGGTGGTCAATACAAGATCCTAGACATCAAAGTCTTCATCCTGGAAAAAAGAGTAAGTGGATTATAAGTGGCAGGAGAACTACTATAGTTTATAGACCCAGTCTGAGCTTCATGTATCTGGGTCAGGTACTTGGATTGAAACTCGATCCAGTCAATTTTTTCAAAACGATTGTAATGCAGGTTTAAAACAAAGAATGTGGGAAAATTCTAAATATAATTATGCAGTCAGACCACGCACATTGAACACTATGCACCCATAACCGATTTTTAACAAACTTGAGTTGACAGTGTTAAAAATTTAAGCGAGGAGCATGCCAAATTTGGTGCAGATTTTGTAAGGTCTCTTAATACATTTAACAAATATTTCCACAGTAAACCTTTGCTGTACTGAAGTGTGAAAATACTTGCTGAATGTAAATTGCACAGCAGTTTTCCCAACATTTACTGCCTTTTCTTGGTCTGGTGAATTATTCCAGTCATTTTTGAGATATAAGAAATAAATTAATTGTTTAATGAGTATTCACAAGAGCTGCATTTTTTGTAGAATGTTCATGATGCCTAGAAAAAAATAGATGAAAGCTCATTGCATACACCTACATAACTGCACCTAAGCCAGCAGACGTTTTTCATCTCAGCACCCAGGATCTGGAACAACATCCATGTATCCATTAGGACCACCCCAATGCTGCTCCAATTTAGAAAAGAGTTAAAGACTAACCTCTTTAAATAACACTACATCACAAAGATGTAACTGTCCAAAAGCCCGCTTCCTTTCCTATCTCTTGTGGACCTTATGCTTGTGTTTGACCCTATACAGAGCTCCACTGTCTTTTGGCTGGGATTGCACTATAGAAATACCATATACATACAAACATAAGTGATGCATGTGCGTTTCAAAACATAATGCAAATTAACGTAAACCTTATCATACACACACAAAAAACACATGCAAAAACACCACCCCCATAATGTAGGTGATTGCAGACAATATGTTGAAAACATATGTTCAAAGATATAACATACACAGATACAAACACATGAATAGAAATTCACATACATAGACACACAGTTACATACGAATTACCACTAACTTTTCTTCTAAACAAAAAAACATTGGTATTTCTCAAAACAGTCATACATTTTGCAATTAAATACACTGAATGGCTCAGTTGATATACATATATCATAATTGACTCATATGGCCAAATCTAAACAACATACACTATTGAGTATATAATACAACCTTAAAACAGAATGTCATATTTCAGTTGATCATTCAGTGCTTCATTATTCCAGTGCACACACAAAGAGGGCCTGGAGGAGATTTAAGGACCTGCGTGGGCACACTCCCCACTTATCAACAACTATACACAACGAGCCCACGGGTCCAGACTGAGTGGCTGAGAAGAAGGTGGACTTAAGAAAACCAAGCGCCACGTAGGGGATATCCCTTTTCAGGACAGTTCCCCTCACACACCATCGGTGTCATGCTTCATCATAGGGGTGCCTCCTCGCGTCAGGACCTAGTCCTAACGCGGGCTACAACCCCCTCTCTACGAGGGAGGAGCTCAGGGATGTTTTAAGTGGGCAACTGGGTTGTACTAAAACCCTATGTGAGCTAGGTGTATGAAAAAATCATGAAAAAATGTGCAGTGCTGGAATGAGGTGAGAGTGAGTTTAAAACTGCCTGCGAGACTAGCTGACAGCAAACTTTATTTAGCTACCTAGCGACAGGATGAAAAAGCAATAAGCTGGATTATGGAGCTGACCACCATTAGAGACAGCCACATATACTGGATCAACATGTTTCAGCCATCAGGCTTTCATCAGGATCGGTTAGTGAACAGCTACTGCAACTAATGTGAAGGTGCACAACAAAAAATATGAAGGTGCCTCGGTATCCTGTACTGAACCAGAATGGTTGTGTCCAGTAGACCTCACAGATGGAACCTAGGGCAGAAAAAGACAAGACAAAAGTACAGGCTTGGTTTATACCACATCTAAACAACCGTGGAGTAAACTGTACTCCACGCAAGTGTGACACTTCTATAGTTAAACAAAGTGGCAAGAGAAGAGGCACTTACCAATCTAGGGTAATTAGTTGCAGTAACTATTCACTAACCGATCCTAATGAAAGCCTGATGGCTGAAACATGTTGATCCAGTATATGTGGCTGTCTCTAATGGTGGTCAGCTCCATAATCCAGCTTATTGCTTTTTAATCCTGTCGCTAGGTAGCTAAATAAAGTCTGCTGTCAGCTAGCCTCGCAGGCAGTTATAAACTCACTATCACCTCATTCCAGCACTGCACATTTTTTCATGATTTGTTCATACACCTAGCTCACATAGGGTTTTAGTACAACCCAGTTGCCTACTTAAAACATCCCTGAGCTCCTCCCTCGTAGAGAGGGGGTTGTAGCCCGCATTAGGACTAGGTCCTGACGTGAGGAGGCACCCCTATGATGAAGCATGACACCGATGGTGTGTGAGGGGAACCATCCTGAAAAGGGATATCCCCTACGTGGCGCTTGGTTTTCTTAAGTCCACCTTCTTCTCAGCCACTCAGTCTGGACCCGTGGGCTCGTTGTGTATAGGAGTGCTTCATTATTCCAACGTTTTCGGACAGGAACAAAATTATTTTGCCAGTCTGATCGAATAGATACACATCAGTCTAACCTTGATAATGCACATATTCTGAGTAAATTCATTGACTAAAGATTTTTAAAGCCAATATGAGAAGTCTGGCGTGCAAAGCCCTAGGTCCAGATTGTGTCCCAGTTGATGTTTTTAGACAAAATTCAGGTTTCTGGGCACCATTGTTAACAAACGTTTTCAGTGTGGCTATAAATGGTAGCCACTAATATCATGGAGTGAATCTACCATTGTCCCAATTTTTAAAATAGGTGATAGAAACCTCCCCACCTGTTATTGACCCATATCCCTCTTGGATTCATCTGCCAAGATGTTAGGAAGAGTTATTTTGCAAAAAGTGAAGCCTGGGTGGAAACAATTTTTTTTTTCAGATGCTCAATATGGTTTCCGCACCGGTTTAGCCACAATAGAACAATCTTTAACCCTCTCCTTAATAGCTGGGAAATATGTCAAGGCCAAGAGAGGATCATTACATAATGCATTTATGGACCTTTCCTGTGCCTTTGACTTGGTAGATAGAGGGAAATTATGGGACTTGATGAGTAGGGCAGGTATGGAGGCACCTATTTTAGATCTCCTTAGATGCTTACACTGGGACACAGCCACAAAAATAGCTATGGTCCAGATAACGAATTTTGTCCACTAATTCGGACAAGTTGGGGGTGAGACAGGTCTGTATCTTAGCACCCTATTTGTTTATTTTTTACATAAACACCCTGGACTCATTTTTAGCACAAAAGGGGAAAGATTTACCCAAAGTAGGTAAATGTGCAGTCCCAGTTTTCCTCTATGCCGATGATGCAATTTTAACTGCCCACACAGCCAATGGCCTATAGATTTCATTGGATTCTTTTAATGATTTTATGGTAAATTTAATAAATGACCAGAAATCGTTTATCATGACTGTTGGCCCAAAAAATACCTCTTCTAGAAAGTTTCATATTGATGGCTCCACAATATTGAAGGTTCAAAATTGTATTTATTTAGGGATTGTTTTATAATCTAATTTGAAATGGGAAAAGTTATTGACTGAGAGGGGCCACAAATTTGCAGGGGAAATTGAAGCAATCTTCAAATTTTCTAACAAATTAGGCCATAAGCCTATAAAAGAGATGATTCTACTATATAGAAGCAAATGTCTTTCTGCTGGTTCATATGGAGCAAGAGTGTGGGGCTATGTACACCGAGGAATTTTGCAAAAACAGGAGAATACGTTATTATGTAGGGTGTTGAAAGTTCCAAAGAGTACAACTAGTTACATCACTCATTCAGAATTGGGACTCCCATTTTTGGCAGATGAGGTAAAAATTGCACCTCTGCTTTTATGGTTAAACACCTGGCACACACCCAAGGCTACATTATCGCGATCGGTCCTCGTGGACTGTTTGACCCAGGATAAGTGAGAACAAATTTCTTGGCTAGCCTATGTTAAGCAGGCTTTTTCTGCACTTGAAACCCCAAATTTATATCACTATCCAAATCAGTGTGTAGATTATACTAAATCAAAGCTAAAAGATCAATTTTTTAAACGGTGCCAAGATGTTAGGTTTGTAAACCACTGCACTTGACTACAGTGGCAAAGTTATTACTGATTTTAACTTTGGAGGGGTTAGAACCTTATATATCATGGATATCCATTCCTGTTTACAGGTTTTATCTTACGTGTTTTAGACTAAGCACCTAGCACTTTTTGATAGCTTTTCCGCAGAAAGGCTCTTGGTTTGCCTCATTACTCTGTTGTCCCTGTGATCATGTCTCATTACAGTCTACTACTCAACTTTTTCTTCTGTGTCGTCTCTATAAACCTCAGGAAGACAATTCTTATGTCCTATTCTGAAAATAAATCACTTTACATTTTATAAGTTAGGCCTCCAGTACCTTCAGCATTTAGAAAGCCAGCATATCTGCGACGCTTTGAGTAATTTTATAAGATGATCATTAACAATTAGAGAAATATGCAAACTAGGTATTGCTTGGTGGATATTTCAGGTGAATTTTTTTTAGGCCAAAAGCTTCAGATTCACATACCTAGGATGGTTCTTGTGACACAAAAATATCAATATTTGTCATTTGTGCTTTGTGGAGGATATTGGGTGTTACCCAATAATTGTAGTTTACCCTGAAGTAGTGTTTGCACGTTAGTGGCCAATCTGGATTCAATCCCTGGCATGCACTGTGTATCTGGATGTACTGTCTGTATTTTTATATGGTTTTAATTATTAGCTCAAGACTAACGTGACACAGGTTTGACCTCGGGCCCCGAAATACTTCTGCTGACCTGGAAACTTCAGGCAGCATGATGGACCCTTTTAGCCCATTGTAGGTGTTTAGAGGTTTTTTGCTGCTATTGGTCTTACCTATCTAAGCAGGAGGTTCTTCTGGTACTCTCAAGCTGCTACTTGATGTCTATATCTGTGTCACTGTCTTTTGTATATATTAATATGCGTAATTTTAATATATATTGTATCTGCACATTGCACTTTTATGGTAATTCAACTGAAATAATGTTTTAAAAAAAGATAGGGTTAATCAATATTTTTGTCTTTCTAGTTAGCAATACACATGAACATCTGGTGAATAAATTGAAACAGATAGGAGCAAGTTGCAATTTCTTCTTGGACAGACATTGCTAAATTGGTTTCAGTTTACAAGAACCCTAAAGTACATCTGGAAGTTAATATCATTTACGTAAATGATTTAAAAAAAGAGAAAAACAAGCAAAATATATTTTTAACATTAGTATCAGTGTGCTACACAGCCAGGAAGGAAATGTGCCTCTCATCCCACCATCTATTTGATAGGCTAATTTTAGTTTATTTATTCATGTAATTTGCGATTGGCTGCCGCTGACACAAAACATGATGATTTGAAAGCATGCACTATTAATTTAGAAGCACTTTTATTTTAACCTCAGTGCTGAGCAACTTGCTTTAGCTACAGACTGACTTGCTAATTATGGAACTGTTCGACCTGTCAGCCTTAGAGTGGTTTTCTCCCAAACGTTTTGCTTACTTATCTCCATTTTTGTGCTGAATTTCGTCTTCATTGGCCTTAGACCTCTGTGCACTTTACCCCTGCTAACCAGTGCTAGAGTGCTTGCTCTCACTCCCCCAAACATGGTTTGAAAGGCTTACACCTGATTGGCATCTTTAATTTGATTATAAGATCCTTGGAGAGTGGAATGCCATATAACCAGGGCCTGTACATTAAATCATACTGGTGGGCCTGCAGCACGTATTGTGTCACTCACTTAAGTAGCACCTTAAAACATGTGCCAGGCCTGCTATTGCAGCCCACATGCAGTTTTAAATTGTTAATTCGACTTGGCAATATATCCCCCTTGCCAAGCCTTAAATTCCTCTTTCATTGCATATGTCACTCCTAATGTAGGCCCTAGATAGCCCACAGGGCAGGGTGTATTGTAATTAAAAATCTGGGCATGTATTGTTAGGTTTTACATGTCCTGGTGGTGAAAAAGTCCTAAATTTGTTTTTCAGTACTGTGAGGCCTACCTGTTCCAGAGGATAACATTGGGTTGCCTTATTACATATAATAAGTGCTAACCTTTGATTCTGACCAGGTATCCAGTTCTATTAAATTGTAATGAAAAATCCTTTTTAATGGTATAATCAGATTTTTTATTACAATTTTGAAAATGGCACTTTTAGAAAGTTAATAATAAACAAGAAGGCAACCCAGTAATACATTGTGGGCTTGGGTACCTATGACAAAGTAAGTAAGCAAAAACAATTAAATAGTTAAGTTATTCAGTGATTTCCAAGAGTAACATCATAACGTAATTCATTAAAGTCAGTTAGAGAAAACATTGAAGTGTTGAATAAATCACAGAAACAAGTGTATATGCTTAGCATGTTATAAATGTAAATGTCCAGTATTTGTAAAGCGTGAACAATTACCCGAAGGTGTCAAGGCGCTGAGGGCCGTCGGGTAAATTTAGCAAGCTATTGCCCAGAGTCACATGGTACTGGGCTGATCTGCCGCCGGTGCTGGGGATCGAACCGTGAGCCCCGGGGTTCCTGAGTCAGTCGCCCTGGCCGCTGCACCACACCTCTTCCACATTCCATATTGAAATTAAACATATAAGAAATAAAGGGGTTCAAAATAAAGACTATTGCATAGTACATTGACAATGTGTTTTTCTACAACAGAGTATAAACCTAGAGATTTTTAAACATTTGATAATGTACTGGTACCCACTCTCTCAATTCAACAGTAGAATGTCCATCATAGTATTGAAACAAACACATTGGAGTGATGCGAATGGTCCAAGGGAAAGATGGGTTGTACGATGGGTCACTACTGGACCTGCGAAGGACACTCAGAGGACTGCCTGCTGCTGTGACCTGCTGTGCACTTTGCAGGACTGCTTGGCTGTACCTGGAAGGACTGCTTTTCTGCCTAGAGCCTGCCTTGAACCCTCAGACACCAGCACTGCTGTTGAATCCTGCATCTTGCCCTGAACCCAGTAATACCAGTGTGGCTACAAGGGCTAGTTTGCTGACCTTGTGTTCAGAGCCACAGGGACACAAAAGGCTCCCATCATCTTGAACCCACAAGTGGACCCAGCCTGAGGGAGTACTGAACCCCAAAGTGATATCCCACCAGTTCTGGAGCCTTGGATGTGGTGCTAAAGGTGCCCAGGTGGCCAATACCCAAAACTGAGGACTTTGAAAATGTGGGGCCAAAAACTGCTCTGAGAACCAGGAAGAGACTGGGACCAACCTGCTCGCCTATCCCCCGAGGTGTGTCGTCGGTCACATTGACTTCAAGGTTTCTCCCACTACATTCTTCTCTGCATCAGCAAATTCTGCTCAGCGGTCCTTTGCCAAAGGGGTATCCAAACCCCTGGAACTGTCTTTGGCTATAGCCTTCTGCCTCATCCCAATGGAGATTTTCGACTTCCAAAAAAGAGACTAAGTCCGAAAGTAGAAATCTTGACTTTGACCCAAGGTACCCCGATGACTACGCTCCCACCTCGGATGCCTCCTGCAGGCTTGCCCTGCTAAACTTTACCTTCTCAGAAACATTTTCTCAAAATTTCTTCTATGTCCGAAGACACTGACTGGGCCCAATCCACTTCTTGTATCCGAACCATACTCCACCGCAGTCGGCCATATTTTTTTACTTTGAACCTTGTATCACGTGACTAGATGTCTGTGGCTAGTTTTCACTAAAAGCTTTAAAAATTCATAACTCCGGTTCTACTGATTGGATTTTTGTCATTTTGGTGTCAGATAATTTATTAAAATGCACTCGATTTTTCCTAATTTTTTTATTTTTTATTTGTTTATTGACATTTCATAAACAAAGTACAACAAACAGTGCATGTGTAATACAGATTTACATGACAGTCCAATATGATCTAGTGTATTTCAGCATTAAACTGGAACAAGAAGAAGGAGAGAAAAATGAGGAATCAGGCCAAATACATGAGGTGCCCTGGTGCCCCCCCCCACAAGAAACAACCCTTCATTTACGACAATTCGCTCGGCATCAGCTCAGTGATAGTGAACACAACAGAATGAACCCGTCAAGACATCTCCAATTCAGGGACAACTAGCCTACCATGGTCATTTACCACCTTACACTTGAACATGTCCCACTGCTAGGGTCGACCTAATACAGCTTCTATTCTAGTTACCCAGGACCACATCTCATGGCGAGGCATCGGCTGGGCTACTATGCTCACGTATCCACTCTATAAATGGCATCCAGATATCTTTCGATCTCGAGGCAGATGGCATCAACTCCCAGTAGGTGGATAGCTGGGTCTGACCAAACACAACATCCCTAATCCAATCTTCCTTAGATGGGAGCCTTCTGCTGCCCCAGTGCAGGGCTATGCGGCGCTTCGCAAATAGTAATAGCATAGCGTGTAGCTTCCTATATTCTACAGGTGTGTTCTTGACATATCCGAGCAACCCCTGCAGAGGAGTGAGTGTGTCGACTACGCCTATGATCTGCTTTATGATTTCTCCCACATTAAACCAGTACGTCCCCAGTCTTGGACAGTCCCACGCTACATGAAGGAACCCAGCCGGAGCAATACCGCAACGCCAGCAATTATCCTCGTCTTTCAGTCCCATCCTGTGCAGGCTTATTGGTGTTCTATAAATCCTGTGTAGGAATTTAAAATGTATGAGACGAAGTCTATAGTTCGGGGACAGTGCCGTGAGCTGGCCACAACAATACAGCCACTGTTCCTCCGACAGTGGGGTCGCGAGTTCAGCGTTCCACGCCGCCCATGCATGTGGTTGCGTAACGGGGGCTGATGTCTGTGTGTGATTGTAAATTCTAGTGATTAGTCTCCGTGAGGACGCCTGTGCAAATACATTTTCTAAAGCCGCTATTGTGGGTGGGGCACTTGGGAATGTGTCATGCAACGACCTGCATGCCGTTTTGAGTTTGTGGTATGCGAAAAGTTCAGCAAACGGTACAAGGCCATTTTCCCCAGCTACCGGGGGTGTTCTGAACTGCCCGTTCAGGTACAAATCCTCAAATGTGGCCAGACCCATCGTGTTTGCCAATTTTCCTCCTAGCCCATCATCGGAGGGGAAAAGCATCGGATTTTGAACCAGGGGGATGGATGGCGCATAAAGGGTTGGTGCACCTGATCTCTCCTGCAGACCATGCCAGGCCCAATGCAGCGTCTCGACCGTATCTATTCCCTCACGCGGGCGTTTGTACTTCCCGAATAGTGCAACTCCCAATGGCAAGGGGCGAACCATAGCCTCCTCCACGGCCACATGTGGCTGAAATGGGGTGGGGTGCACCCAAAAATGTAAAAATTGAGCTTGTGCGCTCCAGGCATATAATTGCATATCAGGTGCTCCCAGACCCCCCTGTCGCAGAGGCAGTGTGAGCAACTCCCAGGAAATCCGGGCCTGTCCGCCTGCCCAGGTTAAGGAGATTAACAAGGAGCGCAGGGTAGTGAAGAAAGCCTTTGTGAGCATGAGAGGAACATTTGCAAAGAGGTATAAAAATTTGGGCAAGACCACCATCTTTGCCAGCGCTATCCTACCAGCCAGTGAGAGCGGCAATCTCGCCCAGGCTGTAACCTTCCCCTCTAGCCAGGATATAGCGTGACCATGATACATCCTCCAAAGTTCCTGCATATCCCTACTGACCCAAACACCCAGATATTTCACTGGCCCCGTTGCCCATTGCAGCAGAAACTCCGACGGCACCTGTGTTGTATCATCAGTCAGTGGGAAAACGACCGACTTCGACCAGTTTATAGCTATACCTGAGAGGCCGCCAAACCTTATAAATTCCCTCAGGATTGGATCGAGGTTATGCGCCGGATTTAGTATGTACAACGTGACGTCGTCAGCGTAAAGGGATATCAGTAAGCTCCTTGCACTAAAGCCGATCCCTTTCGCAGTGTGGTGTTGCCGGACACGAGCCGCAAGTGGCTCCATCGCTATGGCAAAGAGTAATGGGGAGAGCGGGCACCCTTGTCTCGTTCTGCGAGAGACAGGAAACGGGTCAGAGAGGAGGCCATTCACCCTCACACGCGCCACTGGCTGTGTATACAGGAGTTTTATCAGGTCTAGGAACAATGGGCTGAACCCCATATGCTCCAAAATGGCGAAGAGATAACGCCATTCCAAGGTGTCAAATGCTTTTGTGGCATCCAAGAACACTGCCGCTGCTTGTACGTCCGGATGCAGATAATGCAATACTGAAAATAGGGTTCTGAGGTTGTGTGCTGTTGACCGGCCCGGTATAAATCCCGACTGGTCGGGGCGAGCAACTAATGGAAGCAGAGGCTGTAGCCTGTTAGCGATCAGTTTCACAAATATTTTTACATCGACATTGATCAAGGAGAGCGGACTGTAAGAGTCCAGCTCATCCTCTGGTTTACCCGGCTTTATCAGAGTGACTATGATCGCCTCTCGCAGCGACAGCGGCAGCACTCCCGCCTCCAGTGCTTCCACATAGAGTTCATGCAGTTTGGGGGCTAGCTCCTCGACATAGGCTTTATAGAACGCGGTGGTCAGACCATCGGACCCAGGGGCCTTATTGAGGGGGAGACTTTTTATGACCTTAACTATATCCTCCACCTTGAAAGGGGAGTCCAGATAATCCCTATGTCCTTTGCTCAACCACAGCAACTGTAGAGAGTCGAGGAAAGGAATCAGGCCCTCCGGGGGTGATCGTTGGGTGGTAGTATATAGCCCCTGGTAAAAGCCTGAAAACGCCTCCAATATGTCTTTCTGTCCCCATACTTGTGTCCCATCCCCCTTATTTATTGTAGTGACAAATGTGGCATTGCGTGGTGGGCGGAGCATGGCGGCCAGAGTCCTCCCGGGGCGATCCCCCTCCCCATATCGTCGCGCCTGAGCATGTTTTCCTAGGAATTTTACTTCCCTATCTGCCTCCTCTTCGAACTCGAGCAGAGCCACTTTTAATGATACCAGAGCCATAGGAGCACCAGTAGAGAAGAACTGCTTCTCCAACTCCCTTATCCGCTTTTCTATCCTTTCTAAGGATCCTCTATTTGACTTCAACACCCCCGCCCGTCTGGCAATGCAGTTCCCCCTCACCACGGTTTTAAAAGCTTCCCAGAGAGTAGCCATTGAAGTCACAGACCCAGTGTTTAGCTCAAAATAGTCAACGATATCGTGCCTAATTTCTTCTTTAAATGCTTCATCGAGTAGGGCATTGGGCGGCAATGTATATACCCTCTGTGCTTGGTTAGGTAAAGCTAGTCACAAGAGGCAAGGTGCATGATCTGATAAAGACCTAGGAACATGTTAAGCCTCCTTTACCCAAGTAGTCACATCCCTGGACACAATCCAGTAATCAAGTCGGGACCATGCCTTGTGGTGATCTGTAATACAGGTGCCTTCCTTGACTCCCGGATGCAAATATCTCCATACATCCACCAAATTCCCATCCTCCAATATAGCCCTCAATGTCTCACTGGCCAGTGGGTGTAGCGCTCTAGCAACCCCCTTCCTATCCAACGCATCGTCCAGGACAGCATTAAAGTCTCCTCCCCACACTATGGTATCACAGTCAGTAGCTTTTATCCTAGCCCAAACATTTTGAAAAAATTCAGGGGTGTCAGTATTTGGGCCATAGATCGCAACCAATACCATCTCATGCCCTTGAAGTGTGCCCTGTAGTATAACATATCGTCCCTCGGGGTCCAACTGTGCCTGTCTCTCCCTCCAGTCGAGCCCCCTACGAATCAAAACTGCCACCCCCCTAGCGTAGTTTGAATATACTGAGGAATATGCAGGGCCCCACCGGCCATGTTTCAACCGCGGGGAGGGGTTAGCATGTATATGCGTCTCCTGTAGTAGACATATATCAATGTGATGTCTTGTTAGGTAAGCGTGTATCAGTCGAGCTTTTCTGCTGTCGTTAATCCCTCGGATATTCCAAGTAAGGAAATTCAGAGTGGTCATAGGGAATAGAGTACATTATAGTGGGACGTCTCAGGTGGAGAACGGCACAGGCACCCAGATGTGTGTACAAAAGAAAGCAATGGCACTGTCAGAAATATGAATCCAGCAAACAAAAAAACTACCCCCACTCTCCACCCCCACCCACTCCAACCCCCCAATCAGGTTGAAGAAAACCCATCCCCAACACGGAAACAGTTCCATTAACGCAAGGGAGCTTTCCCTTGGGGGTGCAGTAGCGCCGGCACGCTCCCCTGATTTCTCAGGGTGGCCGGAGACAAATATGAACGTTGTGCTATATTCTATAAAATTTGCGCCGGGAATTGGGCACTATAGCATTTGGAAACACACCTGCCAGTGGCATATCGCTGTCTAGTGGTGCAAGCAGTAAGACATTAAAATAGCATACTTGCCACATGCCAATCGCCCCCGCCCACTCACAACATTCCCTGTGCCACTAGCAGCGCCACCCAGAACTTCAGCTAAAGAGATGCAAATCAATATAGACTCAATAACAGCCCAATCTCAAGTTAGGCAAACCTTAAAACAATGACTAGTGTAATGAACAAGGTATCGTAAACGAGCCCAACATGCATTCAGTCATTGTCACTCAAACTTGCGTTATCCAGGGTTACTTCTTTGGGGCTTTGTCTGGCCGCCTTCCCACCGACATGCTTGGCAAACTTCAGTGCTGACTTCGCGTCTGTAAAAAAGTGCATGGTCCCCTCATAGCTGACTTTTAGCTTTGCTGGGTATAGGAGCGCATAAGGTATCTGCGCTTGGAGGAGCAATTTCTTTGCCGGCACGAATTCCCTCCGTGCACTCTGCACCGCTGGGGTGAAGTCGGGGTAGAAGGAGATGGTGTTTCCCCCATACACGATAGTGCCTTTGCCATGGGCCAAGTGTAACACTGTGTCTCTGTCCTGGTAGTTCAGGATTCTGGCCAATATCGGGCGGGGGTGCCTCCCACTGGGGGCCTAGGGCCCAGTGCACGGTGTGCCCTCTCCACCGCGAATACCGTGGACAGGTAGGGATCAAAAAGTTCATGAAGCATCTCCGCCACGTATCTCTCCATTTTCTCGATGGCTGTTGTCTCCGGGACCCCAGTAATTCGAAGATTATTACGGCGAGACCGGGCCTCCAAATCTTCATTCTTAGCCCGGATGACTCCGAGGAGTTTTTCCATGTGCAGTAGTTGCTCCTTCGTCTCCACCTGAAATTCGTTAAATTCCAAGGCCCGGTTTTCCAATACATCGAGTCGAGTATCGTGCGCCTCCACCTTTGACTTCACTGCATTGAGCTGGGAGGACATCGTGTCCAGTTTAGTGTCTATAGTGCGAAGGCTAGACCTCATTTCTAGCATGAGTGTGCGTAGGACTTCCCCCTGGTTTTCTGCCGTAAGCTCCTGTTATCGCTCCGCGCCCGCCTCTGTATCTTGTTCCGTATTCCTCGTAGTTCGACGTTGCTCGAAGTTCAACTTGGGCTGTTTTGCGTCCTGCTTACCCATTGTGGGACTGTGCGGAAACGAGGTAGCCAGGCCCTTATCTGATTAGTGCAGTCATCCCGTGAGCGTCTAGAGCCGGCCTGCACCCAACAGCGCTCCAAGGCTTTGGTGTACTATCTCTCAAATTCCAAGAGTGTATATCACACACCTCTCCAGGTACCCCCACACGATTTACAGCACAGCGCGACAGTCCTGAGCCACTAGTTGCGGGCCCGATAGTACGATCTTGCCGCCAGGAAAGGTAGTCACCCGACCCGCGTATATCCGTCTGTCTGGCGCATTAGGCAAAGGCCGGCCACCCCCAGTGATATAATGACTGCGGACCACCACCTCTCCCGGGGTTTCACTGTCGCCGCCTGCCAACCCCGCGGGAGTACAACCAATGCGTCCTGGAGTCAACACGGTCTCCTCTGGGGGGTCACCAGTTTGAGTCCCGCCTCTGGGCCAGTGGATATTGAGGTAACTTCGCTGGGCACTTCAGGTCATCAGCCACTTGAAACATAGAATGCCCCCCCACCGGATTTCTCGGCAAGGTCTCGTCTCCCGCCAGTCATCCCAAGGCAGCCTCCATTCGAACTTATCGCCACCAGCACCCCACAGTTCTGTATCGCGGCGTAGGGCCTTCCCAGGCCCCGCGCCCACTGAGGCTATTATGTACCCCCCTGGGGCGCGATCGGGGCTCGTCTGTGAAGTGTCGGCACCCGGGGGCACTTACAGCCGTAGTCCAGCAGCCTCCGATAACCAGCCCTCGCCTCTAGGGCCCGTGCAGAACTTTGTTTGCGCGTCTTCCACGGCACAGCCTTCACTGCCTCGGGAGCCGCGGTCTCGATTTTGGAGCCAGGCCGCCGCCTACCTCCACCTCTATCCAGGCTTCTTCCGTCGCCGCACCACGGAGCTCACTGCACCTCTTGTCGGGCTCCAGTATGGTCCTGCGGGGTATCGCTGGCTTCCTGGCAGTTCGCCCTTCTCAGCGCGCTAGCTATTTTTTAAAGTTGCACTTCCTTAGCGGTTATAAATGCAGGATTCTAACTCCGGCCGGCGGAGCACGCTTAGCAAGCGGCCATTTCGCGGCACGACCAGCCACGCCCCCCCCCGATTTATCATAATTGGTGTGGGATTTTTCTTATGTTTTCACTTTATTACTGTTTGTGTGCTACATAAATACTTTGCACATTGCTTCAAAGTTAAGCCTGTCTGCTTTTTGTGCCAAGCTACCCAGGGTTAAGCACAGTTTAATTTAGTGACTTTTTGTGGTTCTCCCTGCAAGCAATTGTGGCTGTTGCTTGACCAGGGCTCATACCCCAGTCAACCAACAACCCAATTTCTCACAAGAACTAAGTAGCAGTTTAATTTTAAAAGCATGGTTAATGCTGCACATTGGAGCACTTATGAGGCACTTGATGTGGAGCAGAGTTTGAAAGAGGAGAGCAGACCCTTGCCCCAAAGCTCTCATACTAGCGATACAGTGCGGTTTTCTAGAAAAGGGCGCCCTCTGTTGTTTAACAGGCAAAGGAAAAACAAGTACAGTACAGTGCAGTATAAGGTTCAGCACATCTTGCAAGGCTTTGGCCTTCTTGGTGGCCATCTTCTCGTCATAGCATAAATGGGGTCATGCCCTTACCTACATCTTGGGTTATTTTGGATCACTCAGCATTTGGGAGGCTATTTCTCTCCAGCAGCTCCAGAGGCAGATTTCTTGGCAAGAGATTCCAGGTCCTGGTCTCCCTTTAGCTTGAGTACTTCCTCCCAGTGTAGTAACTAAGACACTGTTAGGAGACATCCATTTAATATGATGAAACCTTTCAGTAATTTGGTGCATTATGATTTGAAAATCTTGGCAAGAATTTGAGGATTGTTTTCATAAGACTCAAGAGGTTGCTGACAATTGACAAGCAATGGTCTTCATGAATTTTGTATGAGACTTGAAAGATTTTTTGCCCTGAACAGCGGCCTGCCGTGAAAAGAATGTGGAAGCCCTCGCCTGAGTTTAAGCTTTTTAACTCTAACTGCGGTTTCGTTTCCAGTTTGTAATTCTTCAAAGAATGGAGCATCAGAATGCCAGTGAGATAACTTGGACGTTCTTCACCATTGCTCTGATTGTAAATATACACGTTTCAGATTATTGCAATATATCTGAGGCGATGTTTCAGTTACAATACCCTTTCTGTTTTGCCAGAAAAAGAGTGCATATATGTATGATTCAAACACCTTGTGAAAAAACTGAGTTATTCTACAATCCTTTTCTTGTGGTAATTTTTGCATTTCCCTTTTAAAACTGATGTGGTAAGTAGCGGACAGCAGAACCCACACTAACAGCCTATTCCTGCCATTCCTGATTTCCTTGCCCACAGTAACATCCTTGACACACTTCGCCTCTTATGGCCACTCCAGTCATCTGGTGAGATTATCACAAAGTTAGTGCTGTCTGATGGTGATATTCTGCATGTGTTGCTCCCAAGTAACTGAAGCCTGACACTTTCTCCTACACTGTCATGGCCCAAATGATGCAGGGATTACTTAAAATCCAAAACACGCCAGATGTGGCTTAAGGCATATCCATGTGCCCTCTGCAAAACTGAAACAGAGACACTAAAGCATTTTGTCTAAGCACCCAAATTAGCAGTGCTACAGTTCTATTTTCATAAAAATCATGTGACTACCACTGAAATATCCACATGTGATCAATCACTCATTGAAACATTTCAAACATTAACATAATCGAAAAAGGTGCAGTCCTTAAAATAGATGACAGTAAACATTAAGGGGCATATTTACAAGGAGCATGCATCACCGCTGCATCATTGTTTTGACTCAGTGGCAGAGCTTTCTTTGCTCCATATTTACAGGGTGACGCATGTAGGCAGAGGCGTCACTTTTCGTAGGCCTGCGTTGATTTTCACCTTCATCAGAATTGGCTGTGTCGCTATGTTTTAATATATGCAAGGTAGACGTTCCCACCTAACCCCTCCCCATACAACTGACGCAAATCATACCACAGGAAGGACAGGGAAACATCGATGAGTTTGATGAGGCACTACAGGGAATTGATAGGAGGTTTTAGCCTAATGTTAGCATTGCATTTCATTGTATTGGATAGTTACAAATTTTAGACACTGGTACAGAGGAAATGAGAATCATTTGATGAGTTCTTGATTTTGTGCAGGGCATTATCATGTCGTACTTTTGGTGTTGTGGCTGAACACATGATTAGAGATGAGATGATTGTCAATGTTAGAAGTAAAATAAATCTAGAGAAATTATAGGTAATGGGAGAGCCTAAATTTCAATATGCTGTAAGCAATAGAAGAGAACTGTGAATGAGGTAGAAGTGCAAGACATCTAGCTTGTTTAAATTTTGTCCTGCCATTTGAAAGGAATGTAAAGATTGTGAGAAATATAGCATTTTTCCAGAGTCTGTAGATAAATTAAAAAAGGTGGTTAAGGGAAGATAACCAAAATTGCTTGTGTCATTGGAAATAGAGTCAGCTGTGTGTATTGCAATTTCAAGCTTGAACCTGCACAGCAGTGGGGAAAATGCTTGCACTCAACAACTTAGCAACTTAGCAGGCCTGGAGAAGAGTCGTACTAAGTGTCCTCCATTTTCTGAAGTTTTAAATCTTAGGTAGATCTTTATAGCTGTTGCAGCTCGCCTTAGACTATTATCACCAAAAATGTTTTTGAAGGCTCTCTGGAATGCTGATCAGAAAAAATAACTTAGAATCATCTAATATTCTAACTATACCTTTTGGTGGTGTCAAAATTGAGATGTTAGCTTTTGCTAGACTGAAATTAATTTTCAAGTGTTGGAGTGATGATATTAATTTATATGAAGCGATCAAGGGAGTCAATATACTGGCATAAAAGTCTCAGTGGAAATTGGACATAATTCTTAATCCTAGAAACAAGGAGAGAGTAATTGTGGTGCAGGAGACTGAAAGGAATGAATAGTTCACAAAACAATCAAATAAATCCTGGATGTGTTTTCAGAAGAGTCAGGCTTACTGAAAGTTTTTATGTACAAGATTAAGTTGAAAAACAGTGCTATACAACTGAAACAAAAATTAAGAGTAGTGCCATTGAATATTAGATCGAATTTGAAGAAATTGCTAATGGGTTTCTTGAAAGATGGCATGATCCATAGTTCTGACCCTCAAATTTGATAACAAAAAAAGATTTTGTGTAAATCTGAAAGTCTTAAATTCCACCACTGTTATCCATTGCCACCCACGTCCTAAAATTAGCAAGCTGGTGTCTGTGCTGAGGGGTGATAAAAAATGTCCCACTCTGGATTTGAAAGGCTTTATGTGAGACTTCAACCCTCTGTTGAGTAAATTGGAAACAACATCGTCTTGGGAATATCTATTAGGATATAGCTTTAATTTTCTCTCTACAATTCTTACAGTAGGGGATAAAGAACTTAATTCTAACTATGCCAGCAACAAACAGGACATGGGAAAACATCTGTCAAAAAAAGAACTATAGAAAAAAATCTTAGACAACAATTAAAAAACCACAGTCCACTAATAGGAAGTACAAAAATAAGCTTCTAAAACTCCATCGCAGAACAAAATTTACCCATAATCATCTAAGATAATTCGGAGGATTCCTAGATGGATCTGCATGAATAAACCAGAACTTAAAGTAGCCACAAACTGTGGCAATTATTGGGCCAAGGAACTTCATGATAAAAAACATGTAGTTATGACATCATATATTAAGATTGGAAAAAATGCATCAGTGAACTATGTAATTATTCCCTAACTTCTACATTTCATCTTTTATTTTCTCCACATGAATCCTGCCACAGTTCACAAAAAAAGATTTCTGGCTTTATTAAAAAAGAAAGCTGTAAATCATCTTGAGCACCACGACCCAATAGTATTCCAAAAACCTGAATAAGGAAAGATCTTGGGGTCTGGAGTTATATACTGTGATTTTTATTCACCATCATTTGTCTTAATGGCTAAATCCCATATTACCAAAAAGGCTCCTTTATCTAACCCATCTACAAACATGGACCAAACTAAGGGGGTCATTACGATGACGGGCGGATCGCCACCGCCCGTATGGCGGTGGTGATCCGCCCGCCATATTCCCCCGCCCGCATGCCAATTCCCCCCGCCATATTACGATGGCGGGGGGAGCCCGGCGGACGGAAAGACCGTCTGCCGGTTTTCCGCCGGACCAACAGGGGACCGGGCTGAAAAGGGCAATAATATGGTGGCGGTGTCTGCAAGACACCTCCATCCATATTTGGATGGTGGCGGAGAGAAGCATTTCCATGGCGGCAACGCAGCCATGGAAAGGCATACGGTTTTCGCTATTGGGGGCCCAATGCGGGCCCCCAGAGTGTTGGGGGGGTGGGGGGTGCATAGGTACCCCCCTGCATTGGCATGGACAAGGTGGCAGGCACCGCGCGGTGCCTGTCACCTTGTGCATGCCAATGCACGACGTGCATTCCCAGTATTGTGGCGGGCGGTGCTGTGAACACCGCCCGCCACAATGTTGGGAATAGGGGATGCCACCGCCACTGTGGCGGTGGCATCCTAATACTCACGGCAGGACCGCCGCTCCTATGGCGGACGGTCCCATTCACCGCTACGGTGGCGGGCGGACTTTGTCCGCCCGTCATCATAATGTGCCCCTAAGATCCAGATAGTTATTGACTAATTTAATTATTCAATGCAGACAGTAAAATTGTTGCCAAATTCTTATTAAAAAACAAGCAGTTAACAACAATTCTATTACCTTCTTCCAAACGGGATTCATATCACAGTGTTCCATAATAAGAACACATTATAGCCCTACAGTTAATGGCATATAGAGCTATTCAGCAGAAAAGTCACAAACTTTTTGTCTATTCAACAGCTTTTGACATAGGGGACAGAAACTGGGTAAGGCAGAAACGTTCATCTTGGGATATTGATCAAATGTTGTAATACCTCATAATTCGAATTGCACAAATATGCATGGGTCCAGGGCAAACTCTCTGAGGGTTTGAGTTTAACTAAAAAAATACCAACAGTAAACAGTCTTAAACAAGGATGTAATTTTCCTCCTCTGCTATTTTCTCTGTATATCACTGATTTACCAGCAGCTCTGGACCATATGGATGGCTTTCCACCAAAATTAAATTGGACAGGGATAAACTATCTAGCATACGCAGATAACCTAATCATCATTTTTGAAACTCATAAAAGCCTTCAACATCATCTAAACTGTCTAATCAACTATAATAATGTACATAAATTGAAGGTTAGTTACTTGATAAGCAATAGTATATCTTCTGGTTGTACTAAACCTAATTGTAAATGGTCTCTAGACAAAATCAGCACTGCACACGTCCTGTCCTATCCATACCTTGGGGTGGAAATCATTTGTAAATTAAACTGCAATGTTCAAACAGCAAATTTTGTCATTAGAATTCAGTCAATCTGTAGTGGACTTAAACGGTTCACTAATAAAGCTGGATGAGTTGCCATTGGCCCAATAATTCCAGTACCCACCACAAACATTGTTTGAACATTATTGTATGGATCACTAGTTTAAATGAAAAAACTTTGCTTAGTCTAAATAAACTGTATTTAAATCTAATACTCCCAAACCCTGATTGCCATATTAGGCTTACATTTGGACTAATTATATTGCGTCCCATTGACAATAGTAATTTCATCAACGTCTTTTGCAAAAGCATGCTAGCAGGAAAAGAAACATTAAATGTTTAATTCGGCATGACGTTATACCTACCTCCAGTGCATCTGTAGAACCAATTATTCAATATTTTATATTCCTCATTGAAGACTATAAGAACCTGCCAGTTGAGAACTTTCTGGCATAAACAAAGTACAGTGGAAATTACTTATAAAACAGAATTTAAAACAGTTCCACTTTCGCAGAAACATTTTATAATCAGGAAATTACAAACATACAATTTATCCACAACCTACAGATACAATGAATGGGCAAAAATATATTGATTCCAATATTGAGACAAAATTAAAGAAGAAGTTTTTAAGATTTAATCTACTATACATGCCAGTTGATGCCATGCGATTTGAAGGTTCAGGGTGAACAGTGTCTGCTAACCAAGATCTTTACAGATTTGTTCACATGTAGGAGAAACTGTATTTCACTATACTTTGTCTGTGCCATTAGTACTTAGAAGTCTGCAAATAAATGTCTTTGACCTCTATTTCACTCAAATAGAATGTAAACAATAAAAGAAACCATACAGCTGGTCTTTGGAGGACTTAGCAATGACACAATTGTGTGGACAATGGCATTTCTGCACCCGTGGTTTCTCTTGAAATGAGCAGGATTACTATTGGAGCAGCAACTTTATGTTGCATGCTGACTTAGGACCAGATTCAAATCCTGGCAGATAGCCCTTTGTTTTGCAGAGGTGTCTGGAGCACATGCCATATTGACGGTCATTCATGACTAGGCCCTGCATGTTTTTATTTTTGTTTTCAAAAGAAAATCCTGAGACTGGATTTTCTTTTTAAAAGTAAAAAGGAAGGAAGCTGTGGAATGTACTAGATAGAATGGGAGTACCTGCTAATATCCTTGATATTATTATAAGGATTCACAAGAATAATTCTGCCCGAGTCAGATACGGGTCGAATGGGGAACTGACGGTAGCATTTGGGATGGAGAAGGGCGTGCGTCAGGTGTGCTTATTACCTTCAACTCTTTTTGTAATGTATATTAATGTCCTGGCCGAAGCTCTCAACTTCCCAAATAATGATGCCCCAAAAACTGGACCCACTAAAATTCCAACTCTGTTATCTGCAGACGATACATTGCTTATTTCCAAGTGGCCCGCAAAAATCACTTCTTGCTGTTTTGTGTAGATCGAGGCCTCAAACTTAACATTACTAAAACGAAATTCATGGCATTGAATTCTCAAAGGTCTCCTTATGTTCGAATTGTGGTTAATAACTCCCCCCATTGGGTATGTGTCTGATTTTTTTATTTGGGGGTGTCTCTGACCTAGAATTCTAGTTGGAAGGTAGAGGTTAGTAAGAGTGCACTTAAACTCCAACAAGAGTCAGGGGCAATCTTAAAAATGGCTAAGAAAATGAAGTCTGGAAATGTAACCCTAGCTCTAGAACTATATAAAATAAAGGCATAAAATGCTGCTTTTTATGGGGTGGAACTGTGGGGTCACTCAAACAGTAAGGTGATAACTGTGGTAGAGAACTGTTTTCATAGACAACTGCTTAACCTACCACAAAGCACTCCAATACTCCCCTTGCTACTGGACTTTGGCTTGTACCCAATATCCTTCACAACCCAGGTCAGACCCTTTTTGTTTTGGCATAGGCTCTGGACAACACCTGAATTGGACTCCTGTAGGGCACTTAGAGATTCGCTGACCTCTCCAGATCACCTGAGAATTCCTTGGTTGTCATACTTAAAGAGGATGTTCAAATCACTCTCCCTGGAAGCTTTATGGACTACTCCTGGCAAAGCCGCCCAGATTTCTAAGCAGTTAATCAAAGATAGGTGCAGGGATTACCTTTGGGGTGAGCAAATACGAAAACATTCTTTAGGAAGCATAACTGATAAGTTTCTAGATCATAAGATAATCCCCCTCTATGAAGAGTCTTTGAGTTCTATTCAGGGCTCTCTTTCAAGACAGCTTTACTTGAGGTTTCGCTATGGAACTCACCCAGTGGCTGAATTTGTAGGGAGATGGGGGAATTCAAGTAATCTTAGTTATCTCTGTCCAATGTGTAATGCTGGCACCTACTCTATTGTCCATCTTGTCTTTACAGGCCCTGCCCTTAGACTGTCATGGAAAGAATTTATTTTTCCTGTGTGTCGGTTGCTTGGGTTAAGATTCTCCTAGCTAGCATTAAGGATTCTTAAATCCGACACCAGGGAACTGGTAGTGATTAGTATAGCCAAGTATCTGCACTCAGCTTGGATAAAATGCAGCCATGTAGGCCAAGTGCCCGAACCAGCTCTTGTGGCTGTGTAAAGCCGTGGGATGCCATTTGGTCAACTGTAAGCCCTAGCTGGCTATTAGCTAGGAAATGTGGTTGTAATTAATGCTGTAGTTTTAACTCATATTTATAGTTTTTGTGGATTTTAACCGATTTTTAACCTATTCATCTTTTGAGAATGTCGTATTATTGAATTGTTGATGATGTATGTGTTTTATGGATTTGTAATCTGAAATGAACAAATTTTAATGAATGAAGTGAAAAAGAAAATTGTCCCCTCATCATGGGAGTCCTCTACCATGGCGAGGGGAGCATTTAGCTGTTTTCACTGCCCCTTACCACCAGGGTTTTTCTGTCGGTAAAATCTGACCTGTAATTTCACCCATGTAAATCAGGTGAGTGGAATTACAGGTCTGCTTCTAAAAGCCCTTATTCTTCAGGGCCTCAGTGGAATTTAATCAAGGCAAAGATGGAGTGGTCTCCACTGTGATTAACCCTATTGTGCAACCGCATCTATATTGGGCCGGTGGACTATTAATTTGGCGGAATGTTTACTCCATCACCGTTGCAACGAAATATACATACTGCCAAGATATAAATCAGGCCCATAGTTATTGTAAAAAACATAAAAAGGTGCATAATTTAGATAAACACAAGCATAATTGGAGTATATGCATAGCACTGTGTAGTATGTAGGTTTTGTACGTGCACTTGTGATAGTTCATATTTTACAGCACTATTTAGTTTCAGCCTTATCCTTTCTATTTATGTGTGATGGAATGGATTTCTACTGTGGAATTCCATTGTTTGAAACCTAGGCAGCATGGAATGTAATGCTTTGAAAAGGAGCAGTTGTTAGTGTCCAGCGGAGGAGAATGTACAGTGGCTCCTCAACCGTGTGTAATTTCTACAATAAAACGTGTGAAGTTAATTCTGCCCACCTCCGAGTCCTTACTTCACATTTGTGGCGACGATCCGGCCACACGGTGGAACCTGCGTGCCTTGTCCATAGAGCAGAGCGGCTGGCTATGTGGTGAGCTACGTGCCTGGTCCCCGGAGCAGAGCTGCTGGCAAGGCAGTGAACTGTCTTGCTTCCTGAAGGGTCCCTTCATTGTTTCCTGCCACAGCCTTGGATCTGAAGCAAGGAGGAGATTCACAGTCAGTACTTCCTTGTTCGGTACTGTAGCAACGTCATCCGGAAAACGTGCATGATGTGCTCAACCCCACCGCCATATTGGGTATACATGTTCACGCTACCCTGTGAACGTCGATCCTTTTCACAGCAGGTTGGCCAAGAAATAAACGCTATTACTCACATCGCTCACCATGCATTGGAATTTAACCCCAGTGCATCAGAGCAATGCAGCTTAGTCGTAAGGCGCTGGTCGATGACTGGAGCTACGAGCAGTAGGCTTTACGTCGGTCTACCATACTCAATAGTCGAGTGTCCCTTCATTCAGGTATTCAGTGCATGTAACTAAATTGTTTGACCATTTTCTTTCTGTTTGCTGTATTTTCGTGGTTTTATTTCACTTGTGCCAGTCGACTCATGGTGATGTGCACACCCATGCTTTAGATAGTTAAGGTATACATCTACGGACATTTACATGTCTAGTCCATCTTGCAGTCAGAAAATTCAGTGCATACACGGTGATATGCACACCTGCTCCAAAATATAGACATATTGTCTGTTCTTTCTTTGCGTCTCTTCCATTTGCGTCTATGCATACGCGGTGATGTGCACACCCAATACTTAGATTGTTAAGGTGCACACCCACCTACATTAACGTGAATTGACGTTCCCTTTCTTTCTCTGTGCTATCAGCCTTGTTCAAGGGAAAGCTCAAGTGCACATCTGCAGTGATGTACACACCTTTGTAGTTGGTCAAGTATTTATTTTTACTTCACAAGTAGTTCTACATTTGTTTAATTTTCATCTCCCAACATTTAAGGTCTAACGTTCTAAATTTTTCCTTACATCTTTGTGTTCTGAGCCATGTGTACCATACAAGGTGTCAATCCTCCTCCTACTTTTTTTGACTGCCCGAGAGAACCACCTGTAAGGTGGGAGATTTAGCATGACACTTTTGAGACTTATCTGGGTGCAATTGGGGCTCTCAGATTAGGAGCTGAAACAAAGAAGTGTTTACTTCTTCACTTGCTTAGAATCAAAGGCAGATCCATCTTTAAACATTTACCAGATTTACCACAACAAGATGTGGGTGATGTTGATGAATATCATGAGACTGTCCTGAAAATGAAGAATAGATTTGACAACCAACCCAGCCTGATGGTCCTTAGACATACATTTCTTAAAAGGAAGCAAAGTGATAGCGAAGATGTGGATGCTTACATATCAGTGTTATGTAGATTGGCCGCCGATTGTCGTTTTGAGGCATTTACTGATTAATTGATCAGAGACCAATTTGTGTGTCACTGCAAAGACAAACAGATCAGGGAAAAGCTGCTGAGAATGGGCAATCCCACACTGGATGAGACCATCAAGGTTGCTAAAAACATTGAGACTTTGTTAGTATCTTTAAAAGAGCTAGATGATAAACCCATAGAAAGTGTGAACGTGGTCGGGGGTTATAAGTCTAAACAAAAGACTGGACGCAGCATTAATATAGGTAGTCCCAAACCCATTAAAACTGATAGTACTAGTTATGTGAGTGGGAACATATGCATATGTTGTGGCAACTTGTCTCACATCAAGGGTGCAAGGTGCCCTGTAGTCAGTGTTACATGCAATTACTGTAAAAAAAATAGGGCATTTTGCTAAGGTTTGTTCAAAAAGAAATCTTACAAAAGAAATGTTGCATGTGTACGTGAGTCTGATGAAGAATCTGACTCTGAGGTGATCTCTGTTGTGGTGGATGAGAAATTGGTCACTACTCAAGAAGATTGTTCTAGGCACATGACAACTAAGGGTGATCCAGCCTGTTGTGTGGATCCCATTGTG
This sequence comes from Calotriton arnoldi, assembly GCA_963921515.1. Classification (NCBI taxonomy): domain Eukaryota; kingdom Metazoa; phylum Chordata; class Amphibia; order Caudata; family Salamandridae; genus Calotriton; species Calotriton arnoldi. Next base: position 287,303 of record CAWUFW010005214.1, on the reverse strand, counting down.
GAAGTTGCTGTTGGGGGCAAAACCTTGAACCTGTTAGTAGATTCGGGAGCCAGAATCAGTATGATAACCCAAAAGCTCTTTGAAGGAATGTGGGCTGAGAGACAGTTGTTGTCTCCTGACTGTTCTCCTGTGTCGTATGAAGGTCGTCAAATTGAACTGTTGGGAGAGCTTGAGGATGAATTGGACTTCAAGTAAAGGAAGATCAAAGGGAAGGTCTATGTGGCTGTAAAAGGACTCAACATCCTGGGGGGGGTCCACCAGGGGCCTTTTGGGATGATCTTATGACCAGGGGCTAGAGAACAGGTCCTCGTAATTGACTGTGATGATGTTGGGCAGAGATGAAGGAGTACATTTCCCAAGGTTTTTAGTGATGAATTAGGTAGAATTCACGGTTTCAAACACAAAATAATTATGAAAGAAGGTGCTCTCCCCATCAAACACAAACTTAGAAGGGTGCCCGTCAGTATAAGAGAAGATTTAGACAACAAATTGAAGAGTTTGTGTTCTAAAGGTATCATTGAGTCTACAGAGTCTTCTTTGTGGCTTTCTCCTCTGGTTGTCGTGCATAAGAAAAGGTTGGCAGTTACATGTCTGTGTTGACTTAAGATCCCTCAACGAAGAAATTTGGGTGGACTTGCATCCATTGCCGAAAATATCAGATTTGTTTGCTGGCATAAAAGGTGGGAAGTTTTTCAGCAAATTGGATTTGGCCAGTGCATATCATCAGGTTGAGCTCCATCCTGAGTCACGGCATCTCACGGCGTTCACTTCTCCCCTGGGTACTTTTCAGTACTGTTGCATGCCGTTTGCTTTGACCTCAGCAGCTTCGCTATTTCAAAGAGTAATGTCCAACCTGCTCAAGGATGTGGAAGGTGTCCTGATTTTTCAGGATGATGTTTTGATTTTTGCTAAGGACAGTACGTCACATGATACGGTCCTACAGAAGGATCTCAGCATTTTTGAAAAAAGGGGTGTTGTGCTCAAATCAGAGAAATGTACGTTTTTCTGTCGTGAAGTTGAGTACCTGAGTCATTTAGTCTCTCAGACCTGGACTGGTAGAGGCCATTGTTAATGCTCCACCCCCAATGGACAAAACTGGTGTGAAGCCTCTTTTGGGATTGTGTGAGTATTACTCTAGGTTTAGCCCCGACTTTGCCACCAAAGTACATCCCAACAGCAATTTGCTTAAGAAGGGTGTCAAATTTGAGTGGTGCGAGGAGTGTAAAGGGCCGTTTGATTTAGTCAAGTCTATGTTGGTGAGCGGCAAGGCCCTAAACACTTTGATCCCAATTTCCCATGTTGCATTACGGTTGATGCCAGCCAAGTGGGGTTAGGAGCAACTTTGACACAAGGATTGAAGATGTTGAGCATACTGTTGTGTTTGCTTCGAGAGTGTTGAGAGATGCTGAACTGCAATACTCTGTGATCGAAAAGGAATTGTTGGCATGTTTGTGGGCCATTGAAAGATTCCGCCCATATGTATGGGATAGGCGTTTTTGTTACAGCCTGACCACAAGCCCTTAGTCAGCATTCCTCGAGGTGGTGTGAACAAGTGCTGCACCCCTACGTTTTTAAGGATGATCACAAAACTCTTACAGCATCAGTTTGATGTAACACATATTTCAGGGGCAAGAACAGAAGAGCAGATTTTCTGTCCCATTTCCCTTTTGGAATCAATGATTACGATGATGTCAAGTTGTGTGATCTTCTTGATGAAGATTGCGAGGATTGCTTGGTCTCGACCTTGGAGATACCAGAACTTAGATTGGGTTCAGAAAAGGATTGGTTAGCTGCTTTAAAAAATGACCAGGTTCTACAGGATGTTTATGAGTCAGTCAAGACCGGCTGGCACAGAGAGATGGTTCTGTCTCCTCCAATGCAGCCCTACTGTAAGGTTGAGAGTGAGATTTCCTTAGAAGATCAGATAAGCTCATACCACCTCATTGATTCAGATATGTCATAATCAATAAGGCCCATGATGGTCATTTGGGGGCCACCTTAACCAAACGTCATGTCAGGGAGACATTCTGGTGGCCAGGCATGGACTCTGAAATTGATGAGGTGGTAGCTAACTGCTGTGTGTGTTGTTCAGATGAGTTTGAAGGTGATGACTCCTCCTCTCATACCCATCAAGTGTCCTGAGGGACTGTGGGTTAAACTTTGCATGGACGTGATGGGGCCGTACGACTCTCTGCCTGGAGGTTGCAGGTATATTCTTGCCCTCATGGATTAAGCCTCCAAATGGCCTGAAGTCATGATTGTGAGGGAGTCCAGTGCCAGTAATGTAATAAAATTCCTTAATGAGGTTTTCATGAGGGAAGGGTTTCCTGAGGTGATCATTACTGATAATGGTACACAATTTATGAGCAGCGAGATGCGTGTTTTCCTTAAAAGTGTGGGATCACTCATCTCAAGAGCTCCTTATATCATTCACAAATGTATGGCCTTGTAGAAAGGATGAACAGAGTTGTGGGTGAGTGTTTGAAGTGGGCAAAGGTGTGTAATCATGATGTGTGCAATGCTTTGAATAGCATGGTGTGGTACTACAGAGCTACTCCCCATTCGGCTACTAAGGTTTCTCCTATCGAGCTGCAGAGGGGACGAAAGGCGAACACCACTTTTAGGCCAGGTTGGATGTCCAAGTGGCATAAAACTGATTCTGAAATCAAAAAGATGATGTCCATTGTGAGGGAAAACATGACTCTGTCACAATAGAAACAAAAAAAGTGGTATGATAAGAAAGTGGGTGCCAAAGTAGTTCCATTGGTCCCTGGAGTCAGTGTTCTGAACATCAAGGGTAATGCTGTACAAGTGGATGGAGGTAATTGGTGGAATCTTTCTAAAATTTGTCAAACTGAAACCCAGTTCTGACCATGTGGTGGCGAGGGACTGTGTTGATATGCAACAATGTATGGGTATGAAGGAAGAGGGGTCAGGGGTCCCCAATGTGTAATTCCAAATAGAAGTTCCAGAGTCAGGGTCATTCTGAGTCGTTTCCTTGTGTAGTTATTATGTTTTCTTTTGTTTTTTGTTTTCTTAAGAAGGATAGATATGTAGTATGTAGGTTTTCTACGTGCACCTGTGATAGTTCATATTTTACAGCACTATTTAGTTTCAGCCTTATCCTTTCTATTGTATGTGTGATGCAATGGATTTCTACTGTGGCATTCCATTTGTTTACAACCTAGGCAGCATGGAATGTAATTCTTTGAAAAGGGGCAGTTGTTAGTGTCCAGGGAAGGAGATTGTACTGCAACTCCTCAACCGTGTGGCCTTTCTACAATAAAACTTGTAAAGTTAATTTCGCCCGCCTCCAAGTCCTTACTTCAAACTGGTATTTAAATCATTCAAATCCAAACAAGCCATTTAGCAAAAAGCCAAACAGAGATCTGAATCACAACATCTAGGGCAGAAATGTAATCTGTAGTTGCACCCAGGTGAGACCTTAATTTGCTCAAACCACTGAACTAACACAGGTTTATGGAATGAAAAATAACACACAAATCACATAAATAAAAACATTTGCTCAAGTGAGCCAAGTGAGACAGACAGCTCATGATCCAATGGGCAAAGAGGAATAAAATTACCAATTGCAACCTAGACACCAACTTCTAGAGAAGCAAGGAACCCCTTTACTGTGCTCCTATTAGGACTAAAGCTGGGCCCCTAGAGAAGACTCTATTATCATGTGGCTTGCCTTGCATATCTTGTTAGATATAAGGAAGTCAACTTCATTGCTGCCCCCCTCATGTTGTGATCTGCAAAAATCCAATTATGAGTGGATGTTCTTCATGTCTTCCCCTTTGGTTTTCCACCTGTCTTGGGGCCACCATTAGTGAGTGAGTTCTCTCGCGACGTTTAAGATTTTGGTGGCCATCTTGGACTTTGTTAGTTATTTAAAGCACGCTCAGGAGCTAGACTGTGCTTTCCTTTTAGGAGTGAGCACTGAGAAGATAACACATTAATATGGATTGCTTGACTGTGAGAAAACAAGTAAATAATGATAAATGAAGTAAAATCTTGAATGAATTTGTCTGGGTCAGACCTGTTTGGATTAGTTCCAATTCTGGAATGATAATAGGTTAAGCTGGCCTTGTCTGTTTTGACTGTGGTAAGATGCAACCTATCATAGTGGACTAGTTCCATAAAACTCCATAAGTGTGGCATAAAACTTTGCCGGAAAAAAATAATTTAAAGCAAAAGAACAGCACAAAAGAACAAAACAAATACTACAGAAAGATGTCCTGGTTTGAAATTCTGGTGAGTTGAACTCTTAACTCAATGATAAAATAAATGATATGAGCATGAAGGTACTTAGTTTTCACAGTGAGAGAACATCATTGTGTTTGCACTACATTAATACATCGATGCTGTGTAATGGTAACAAATATTAATGACTTTTGTATCTATTTCAAAGAAGTCATAGTAGAACCAATCTCATGACACCAAGAGAAAAAATACTTCAATGCCAGTCTGGAGGTATACTGCACAAACGCTCTGAGGTGTCATCAGTACGGTCTGTATGTCATCCCCTTTCCCTCTCCCCCTGATTCTTTGTTCAGTTTACCATATTTGAAGTGAGATTCAGACTGATGGAATGGGGGCAAGTTGGAATCCACATTACTTCTGCATTGTCCTGGACCACAGGTTAGTTGTTTGATTGTGACATGCACAGTTTACACTGAGGCCAGCATGGTTACTTAATATTAGTCAGATAGTGGAAAACAACAAAATAACTTCTATTATAATAAATATAAAAGAAATACTTATTCGAGGAGCAGAGACTCAGTAATAGCTGTTACTAACCAGGCTGCAAACAACTATTGTTACAGGCCCTGGTAACTCCATGATGAAATTAAATTGAATTTGGTATTCCAATTCCCGAGTTAAACTTTCATAAAGGCCTTGAGAAAGCTGTTCCCGCCACACTCCAGCAAGGTTTCAAACCTGAGAAGAGGGATGTGTGTGAAGGATCAAACCATAATGATCATGACATTAGAAAACCTGTATAACTGCACTTCTTTTTCAGAGTGGGCTGATCAGGAAATCTCCCATAAGTCTCATTCCTCTCCCAATATGTACCCTCAAAGAATGATTAAAACAACTTTCCATTCCAGAGAAGGATGTGTGTACCATCACACACCCTGTGGATTTTAAATGATAAACCCCAACATTCAGAAGTGGAACTATAAAAATGTAGGAGAGAAGAAGCCATTCAAACAAACTGCACTGCTAGGTCTTAACTCCCAGTTAACTGAAAACAAAAACACAAACCCATTAAAAAGGGAATATAAGAGGAAATAAAGGTTATTTGTCACTCTTCATGCATCCTGAAAAGGGTACTAAGGGAGAGCCGGCAAAAATCTGCAAGGAATTGTGTTTCACTACTGTTATTATGGTTGCCCATGCCAGCAGTGGCAACACAAAAACACAATAGCTGCTAATCTGCTGCCATCCACCTTCTACCACCCACCTCCCACCCGTTGCAGTGGTCCCAACCCTGGAACTTCCGGCAGAGGGAAAGTTATCTGGGCAAACAGTGGTTATGGTAAGCAACTTCCATGTAGTATGCGTTCCTCCTCAGGGACAGCCATAATATTCCTGCTACTATGGAGTGCCCCCTCTTTTGTCCTCGCTTTATATGGTGTGGCTTTTCACCAGTTGTCACCAGACAATTATGTGATCATTACTAGAGAGGGGCTTTGACTGCGCCCATATGTTGGGAGCCAGGAGTGCATGTTTTGATTGGGCAGACGTTGTGTGCTACCACATACAAAGTGCTTGCCTACCACACAACTGTAATAATTGGCACCTGTTGGCATTGCCAATGCTTGTTTATTTTTTAGACTTTGTCAATTCTGTCCTTCATAAAATTGAGATGTTACGAAATGTTAAACTTTTCAGCTTTTTGGTTTTCACACATCTACCAAGGAGAAATTAGCAAAGAGAAATGGCATAATAGGTTTGGTGACTAAATATCTATTAAATGATAAAACCATGACACTGCAAGAGAACTGTTTGTATGCCTTATTCCCCAAATAGCTCTCCTGCATTGGATATATTAAAAATGCTGCAAATCAAGTGCATGGAAGCTGCAAATATGAAAATGTTGTAGAAAGAAAAGAAAAACAGAATCTCTCTCAGGGTGCAAGGTGTGTTTGATTTAATTTAATCACAGCTTGCTGCAGAAGAATCCCATCATGGGTAATTTAATACATTGCTAATTTCTAAATGTTTAAGGACAAGCATGTTTTACTCATGATTTGAATCTGAATGCAATAAGCCACGTTTTGTTTCCACATTGACATTTCAAACATATTGAATATTTTAGCATGAAAAGTTGAAAACAAATTACGTAATTACGTAATTGATTCATTTGCTCCCAGGAAGAAAACGAAGTGAGAGCCCTTTTGTTTGGAGGATGAAAACAAAATTATTCCTGGAGTATGGCTGAATTAAGCTTTTAAAGTTCAAAGTCTCCAGCGTGCTGACGATGCAGGCAAAGATCAATACAGAAACAATTTACAATCTGGAAAGCCCAGCTCTGGCTATTAACAGTTAATTATACCAAGTTTGCTGTTCCATTGCGTTAACTGATTCCTGGGAACTGATGTGTAAGTGCTAAAAGTTATTATGCTCAGGTAATAAACAAAGTTCCATCTGAAAATACAGAACTCAGAAATCTTAGCTCAAAAATAAATAATTGGAAATGTGGACTGTAAAGACAGACTATACAAAATATTTACTTTTCTAATTCTACTTCAAACACATTCGGAGTTTAACACTTGATGATGGAATTTGGTATAGGTCAATGTTAATGCATGTGGAATTTTTTGTATCCTTTGCTTTTAGGTGTTATTTTTTCAATTTATATTCATTGTTCACATGCTACAAAGTACTATTCACAACCCCACATAAAGAGAACTACTCCTCTCCTATCTTTTCTAAACAGAGTTCTCTGCCAGGGTTGTGAGGTTCTCCCCACACATAGGTATATATTTTAGTAGCAAATGTGGAAGGAACCTAGGGTCATATGTATAAGGCCCCAAAAATGGCTTTTCTTATGGACAAAGAACAAATTGTGATTCAGTAACTATATATAAATATTTACTTATATAAACACAAAAGCACATATATACATGTTTGAATTTATATCTATCTATCTATCTATTTATATAATATATATATATATATGTAATTTTAACCACCTTACAAGGATTACCATGTAATATAGAAATCTTGTTTTAGTAACTATTACACTCTTTTAGCCAACACTGTTTTAGAACCTTTTTAGGAGTTTTTAAGCTAACTTATTGGGGTTTTAGGTTGAAATGACTTTATGTGAATTTTATGAATTTTATAAACTCGTTTGTGGGAATCAACCGTCCAGTACCTCTAGTATTAGCTCATCAACTCCTAGTCTAACTCAATTTATTTAAATTCTAGGTGTCTATTCCGTCTCCGTTTTTGTCCATAGGCCCTGTAGAGATGAAAACGACATTAGTCTTTCCTCTGTGGCTGCTAGCTATTGTTTGCACATAGGTTGTTTTTGCACTAATATTGCACTAATTTGCACAAATAGGGAACTAGGCAGGACTTGCACTTAAGTATTAATTTTTTGGGGGTTTACATCATGCACTAAGTCACTCTTTGAATATCAAATAGCAGTATATCTAGGCACAATTTTAAACTAGGACACGAATATTCGGAAAATGAGGAAATATATTTTTTAGTATTTATACTTTTATTTTCCTTCTATTGAGAATATTGGTGTTAGACACAATGTGTTTTATTATGATATGTTTTTACCCTGGATGAATTTTATACATATTGTATACTATTAATGCATTTATTCTATTTCTTACTTTCCAGTGTAGTATGTTTACTATGTCTACAGCTGCTATCACATGACACTTGCACTTTAAAAGAAGTAATCCCGCCCTAGGCACTGACATGTGATCAAGGCCGTCTTACCGGCCGAAACGCGTCATGGCGACATGGTGATTGCTGATTAAATCACTGCAACGAATTCTTGGGTCTACTCTTGCCTTAATTCGTGTGGATGAAGTGGTGGGCAAGCCTGCAACCATATATATATATATATATATATATATATATATATATATATATATATATATATATATATATATATATCCAATTACCACTCCCATGTGTAGCGATCACACATAGAGTAATACGGACAACGAAATACGTTTAGTGCCAGTGTAGCGCTTTATTTTCAAGTTCGGTGCAAGCCAGACAGACACGTTTCGTCCAACACAGTGGCCTTGGTCACTTGTCTGCGTTACGTGATAGGGATACATTTATTGGTTGCCGGTTGATCACATGATCTCTGGTTTCTCGCATAAAAGGCATAGATATAAACAAAATACTGCATTATTTTAAAGTCACAAAATAACAATCAAACGGAATCCAAATTCATTGACTATCATTAGGTATTGAAGGCATATGGTATAATGTGTTCTGTAACCACATTGGGTCAACATTAGGAAAGCATATATAACAATGCACAAATGCATTTAGGTTCTAATGCTGGATTCAATAGATAAAATCATTAGGAGAACATCATAAGCATTGTCACGCTACTTGTTACATGTGGTGTATACACTGTTAGCCTACATTCTAATTACAACAATAAAACTGTGCAAATACTGCATTGTACAATACGTTGTAATCATATGCCCATATTGTCAGGATATTCATCCGATTTCTTCAATAATGTGCGGTACCAATGTATCACTGTTAAGTGCAAAAAAAGTGTCAAAAGTGCAAAGTTCAAAACAAAACATGTCTTGGCATAAACATGCGGATACAGTTGGTTAATAAAAATTCCTAGTGAGACTACAGTGTGTTACTTAACAATTTCATACATAAGAAACCACTATTTAGAGAATAATCTTCGAAGTTGATACTGTAAAAAACAGGTAGTTGTGTAAGTCCTCCCCTGTATTCATACCCTGGAGGTATTCAGTGTCGAGCTCAACTATCTATCTTGATTCAAGTTGCCTCAAATTTTTCTCACGGTTACCCCCTCTCTTGTTAATGGGGACAGTATCAATCACATAATACTGGAAACTTTCAAGATTGTTATTATGTTCCCATTTAAAATGTCGCGCCACTGGGTATGCTGGGTCAGAATTAACAATAGCACGTAAGTGCTGTAAAATACGTAAATGAACCTGTAGTTTAGTACTGCCTACGTACTTAATAAATCCACAGCCACATTGTAAAACGTAGACAGCATAGTCTGTCCTGCATGTGAAATGGCCTTTCAGTTTACTGGGTTTAGTATTGAAGGCCGTGTAATAGGAGGTGGTGTTGACTCCGAACTTGCAGGCACGGCAAGTGCTACATTTGAAAAAACCTTTTTTCGGGGATAACCAGCTGATATTTTTGTTGCTGTTATCGCATTCAGGGCTAGCCTTAACGAGGTCGTTATGCATAGAGTAGGCTTTTCTGAAGGTCAAATTGGGTCTGTTCGGAAGTATTTGTCTCAGGGTGTTATCAGTTAGGACAATAGGCCATTGTGCACTGATAATGGATTTTATGGCATTGGCTTGTTTACTATAGGTGGTAATAAGTCTACATGGTTCAGGCTCTGGGTTATTAATGGGGGCCGTCACCGATACCAACTGACCCTGTATGTCCTCTGTGGGAATTTTCCTACTGCTACCTTTTAATATGGACAATCTATCTTTGATGTTGGCTTTCTTAATAGCTAAGTCCAAATTTCTAGGGTTGTATCCTCTTTCTAAAAACCTTTGTTTTGCTGCTTGTTGGTGGTATATTAGGTCCTCATTAGAGCTACATGCCCTACGAATCAGTAAAAACTCCCCATATGGTATACTGGTAATGGTATGCTGCGGGTGGAAACTGGTAGCATGCAGTAATGTGTTCCCAGCTGTGGGTTTCCTATATAGGCATGTTTCAATTTGGTTTTCTTTGATATACACCGTAATGTCTAAAAAGTTGGCCATGGTTTTGTCAATGTGGGAAGTAAAGTTCAGATTCAGTTCATTCTTATTGATGTTATCTACAAATAACTTGGCCTGGTTTTCTGTTCCACGCCAAATTATAAAAACGTCATCTATATAACGCCACCACTTGATGACATGATTGGTCCAGGCCTGACTATGCTGTACCTGTAGGACGTGCTCCTCCCACCAGCCAACATGCAGACAAGCATAGCTGGGGGAGAAACACGCCCCCATAGCTACGCCTTGCGTTTGCTGATATACATTTCCATCAAACATGAACACATTGTTAGTGAGACACCAACCTATCATTTTGAGTAGCATACAGTTGTGGGTATACATGGTTATAGGTCTTTTGTTCAAATAGTGTTCAACTGCCTTTGTCCCGTCTTCATGTCTAATACTGGTATATAGGGCAGTGATGTCTAAAGTAAGTAATAAATACTCATCTGACCATGTTTGCATACTCAGTTTGAACAAAAAATCATTGGTGTCACGTATGTAAGTCGGGAGATTGATAACGTGTTCCTGCAGGTAATAATCAACATATTTTGAAGTACATTCAAAAATACTGTTTTTAGTGGAGATAATCGGTCTCCCAGGGATCGGTTTCACCTCTTTGTGAACCTTAAGGATGAAAAAAATGTTAGGCATGATCGGGTGCTTGTTATTTAAAAAGTTAAATTCATCTCTAGATATCATGCCTTCTTTCCTCCATATATTCAATTCATCTTTATAATTCTTACTGATCCTTTTACTTCCGCTGTGCTGATTTTTTTATAGCATAGTTCGTTGTTCAAATGTCGGTAAGCCTCTGCCTTATAGTCATCCTTGCCCCACAAAACAATATTTCCTCCCTTGTCCGACTTATTGATTATGACTTCCGAGTTGTTTTTTAACTTAGTCATAAGTTGGAAGTATCGTGACGTTTGTTGATTAGGGGTTTTGGCATTCTTTTTGGATTTCCGGTATAGCTTTTTTAATTCACCAGTCACTCTGTCGTGAAAGATGTCCAAGGCATCTCGAGGCATGACTGGCATGAAAGTAGATGGGGCTTTGAAGGGGCTTTGCCCTGCAGTTGAAATATCGATTCCTTCAAATTCCAGTAGGTTTTGAGTACTACTGTGCACTGGATTGCCCTCAGTTAAGTCGTCTCGTAGTGCATGCAATGTTTTCAGCAACAGAATTTCTCCAGCGGTTAATCCAGCCTGAGATCCTGGGTGTGCGGGGGTTCTTGTTCTTTATCTTTGGTTGCATATATATATATATATATATATATATATATATATATATATATATATATATATATATATATATATATATATATATGCAGTTGAACACCTCATAGTTCAAAAGAAAGGGACAAGGGACGGAACCAGCATCCAGAAGGTTTCCAATCTGGCTTTTTTATTTTTTTTATTTTTTTGAGTGCAATCATCCATGCGTTCTGGCTGCCTGTCACAGCCTTGTTCACGAGGAAGAGCCGAGTTCTTTTTTTAATTAAATACACAATCAATTTCCTAGGAAATACCCATAGAAAGAGGACAAAGCTTTTCAGTACTTAAGCACTCTTCATACAGCAAATGTAACCGCCATCTTGGAACATTCATTTATGCCTAAGTGTCGCAACATATTTATCTCAATGTACGTGGTCACCATTCATTAAACCTTTTTGTTTGAAACAACTTCAACTGGAAAGTTCCATTTATACATACACAAATACTTTAAATACAGTTTATCTTAGTATCCTTATGGACTTTAAAAAAAATTAAACAGACAGTTCCTACAGGTGAACTATACATGTACTGGAGATTATAAAGTGCATAACTGCTTTTATTCCATAGCTACCTTTACTTTTTAGTGCTTTTTAGATCTTACAGTACTTTATATCTGTGTGTGCAAAACTTATTCCGTGTCTACCATTTAAGGTGCAAGTGCCTTCTAAGTGCTATAAATATTGCTAAAGTGCCCTATTCTCAACAGTCATAACTATTTTAATACTATAACCTACTTTAATTCATTAAAGTCCCTCTCCACTGGTTATCTAAGACATTTATAAATACCAGCTTTGTGCAGTATAATAAAATAAATTTGATTCTCCTACTCCCTCAATTATATTATTTCAGATTACATTAAATTCCCTATTCTCTGGAAGTTGGAAAGAAAGGTTTTTATTAAATAGTTAAAAGCTGTTCTCTGTGTGAACTAAAGTACCACCCTTATAAAGTGCTAGTGCATACCTACCTTGTCCATATATATATATATATATATATATATATATATATATATATATATATATATATATATATATATATATATGCCCTGTGTGGCTGAAGCCCGTCGATGTGACAGACGGGCTCTGTTTGCATAATAAAATACCCAAAGTTAAGGACTCCTGAGTGCGGCGTACTTTTGTTGTAAAATTGATCCAGGCCATTGGTTCGGCCTCACGCCTGCACCCGCTGCTGAGCGCTCCGGCAACAAACCACATTGTTTATCGAATATATATATATATATATATATATATATATATATATATATATATATATATATATATATATAAAATAAAACATGATAAAGGTAATTATTCAATGGTATATTATTGTGTATATTATATATGCTTTACTATAAAAATATATTCTCTAATATAATTAATAAAAAGTTTCATTTTGCACTATATTACTTTTTTAATATTTTTATTTTAAAGTTTATAAATATTGTTATATTATGCTACACAGCACACATATGCACACACACACACATATATATGTATATAATACATACACAATAAACCATTACTAATATAAACAATGTATTAATTCATGTACCTATATATATATATATATATATATATATATATATATATATATATATATATATATATTTTATATATATATATATATATATATGACACAGAGTCATCTGGAAATTAGGAAAACTGTAAACACATCATGGTTGAATACACCTGGATTCTGGAAGTGTCTGAAATGCAAGGCGTGTGAACACAGCAGGAACACCGAGACTTATCGTCTTCAAAATGGAAAAGTTGAGCAAATTGTTGATCATATCACATGTGAGTCAAAATATGTGATATACATCTTAGATTGTCCGTGTAAGAAACAATATGTTGGAAGCACCATAAATAAATTAAAACTAAGAATTTTGCAGCATCTGAGAGCAATAAAAAATAAGGACCTCACGTATCCCATGGCAAAACATTTTGCGGAGACACATCAAGGAGAAAACCAGTCTCTGATATACTTTGGCATCAAGATAATAAAGCAGAAAGAACGAGGAGGGGACAGAACCCTGGAATTGAGGAAAACTGAATCGAGGTGCATATTAGCCATTGGGACAGAGAAACCATTTGGCCATAATTTGGATGCTGAGTTACACGTACATCTCTGAGAAATTTATTGAAATAATACGACATATCCAATAAACCAGCTCAAATGAGGGAAAAGGAGTTGAGAATGGAAAACATAGTATGAAGGAAAGAAAGAAGAAAGAAGATATGAAAGATATTTGATCCAAAGGCAAGAGGACTGTAACAAAAATTGTGCAATAATGAAATAGATACTATCACATTTTTATTATTGAAACCTGCTCTTAGAAGTCTTTTTTAGCTGACAAAATATTTATGGATAAAATATGTTTATTTATAATTCTACTTCAGATAATATGAGAAGAAAAGATGAAAAAAGTGAAAAAGAAGGAAAAAAAGGAAAATGGTGCACAAAAGGAATGTACCATAGCAAGCATCTTTATTTTATATGGCAGCTATATGGACTTCTTGAGACATGGAATGATCTTACGTGGACATAACACGGAAGAAGTCCAATTGAAATATGCAAATTTGCACAAATATTTCGCACAAAGCACTTTAAATTTAATAAGATCGTTTGGACTAAATGTTATTAATTTTTGTGGACTTTCCATCAAAAAGAAATGTTGATTTATTGATCTAATTTAGATATGATATTGAACAAACCAGACTAAAGATGCATCTTTGCACAAAGATATTGCACCTAGCACCTTAAAAATTAACAAGATTGTGTGGAGTAAATGATGTTTTACTTAGTGTACTTTACATAAGAAATTTGTTATTGAGTCCAGCCTTTTAGATCAAACCAGTTTCATACTTTCATATTCATATTTTTATACATCTGAATTTAACTGGGATAATTCTTTTATACAATTGAAATTTTATGTATTATTGAATCCAGTTTTACTCTCCTCCTGAAAAGAAATAATTTTGAACTGTAAGATTGATGTTTTGCCTCTGCCTCGATACTGCATTCATACTAGTACTTTACAGAAAGGCTTATGAAGAAAATATTATAAATGGTAGCCATCAAATCCCATTAAGACTGAGGACAACGAGGGTTAACAGTCTAGCACATTTTTTAGAAACAAATAAGGGATCAAAATGCACTTTGTCACTTTAAATAGATGTTCTGGACGACGCAACTCTATGGTCCAGTTGAAGGCAGGAGCCGAAACGCGTAGACCGTCCATGCTTGCACGATGTACTAAATAAATTCACTTTACTGGTTAAAAAACCTACCTGTGGATCGTTCTTTCTCCGTGCTGTGGGATCCTTGCTGAGAGCAGTGTGGAGTCCGTTTTTGCAATATATATATATATATATATATATATATATATCCACACAAACCTCCAGCAAGCAGAAGGAAGAGGCCACATGGGGAATCCAGGAAAAGGCTTTTAATTGGACAGCAGTTTGGGCATTATGCATTTCGGCTAAAGTGCCTTCCTCAGATGCCGCTGCTAAACTGAAACACAACCACGCCTCCGCTTTTAAATGGTCCTGCAGTCCTCCCGTAGTGAGAAGCACATACCTCCCCAACCATGTGATCGTCCACCAGCTGCAACACGGTAGGTACTACAGCTCCCAGAATACACCTTGACTGGGCGGGTGGTACGTGGGGAAACTTGTTGGAATAAAGTCCGTGTGGCATTGATGTCGCGCAGGGCAAGGCGCCTTGTGTCCAGTATGAATAAAATCCTGAAGCCTCCCTGGGTCCCCGCATACGTTCCAACCTCTGGGGCACAAGTCTGCCGTTTTAACCTTAGGATACTCCAACAAACTTGTCCGGACCACGGTAATCAGTGCAATAATTATTCTTTATTAGTGCAAGTCGGCATAACGCGTTTCAGCTCTCACGGGAGCCTTGATCACATATATATATATATATCCAAAAGAACACTCTTACTCCAACAAAGAAGAGGCACGTACTCGAGGTATGTAGGTATAGGGCTTATTTAATGTTTCTCAGGTCTCCCACGACCCCGCAACAAAAGAGAGACGCGTTGAATGAATTATTAGGTATATATAGCCCTCCCCCTCCTTAAAGCATGGATAGACATAGAAAATAGACTGTGCATTTAAAAACTTCGCTGGTAAATCCTGCTTATCCCAACACATATAATCAGTGCAAATGCAAAAATTGATGAATACAAATAACGGCATAATGCACAATCAACATATTTTGCTTAAGGATTAAAGAAGATCAATCTCCTAAAAAATAAATGCACAGAAAATGTATGTATCGTCTACCCTAGGTGGAAGCATGTCCTAGTGACAAGCCGAGGTGCACTAATGTATTATTCTAATATGGCGCCAAAGCTCTCAAAGCATACTGCCCTGCTTGTGATACATCAGAAAATAAAACTGCAATAAATTAAACTGCAATAAGTAAAATCGAGCTGCACTTGTTGTTCATGGTTATTTACAAAAATCGCAATGCCCTGTAACTGAAAAAGACACAATCTCCCAGTTATGACCTCTGGTCCTGGCAAAAACGAAACGGAACTAAACTTAGCATGCAAGTGCGCGCTTGAACAGACACACAAATAACAAAGGATTTGGGATTGTCCCATGTCCACGGGGCTCTAATTGTACTATCCCCACGGAACTACGAGACCCATAATCCCCTTTGCTGGCCTTGCAAGTTCAAAGTCCATTAATGACTGTCATGAGTGAAAGTTCATATCACAAGTGTTCCTTGAGTGTGCTATACCGGTAACCGGGTAATCTTTCCAGTGAGTCCAAAGTCAAAATTGACATTGCGGAAAATGTCACAGGAACAATGTAAATAAGCAGCACGGAATATGACTTCATAATGGGCACACCCACGAGGTCGGAGGAGACCGATGAACATAAATTAGACATGCCAGAACAGACCTCACCGCTTCTGCTTCGGCATCCACGGTGCCCAGTCACCAAAGGGCGCCAGTATCCTAGGCAAAGCAAAACCAAAGGGGATGATGGACGGAGTGTTGAACATTGCAAGCACTCACCCCCAGTCAACTGATCTGGGTTTAATCCATCATCATTCTTTAGCTCACTCCGCCACCCCAGTTCAGACATGGCTATATGCAAATCAGTCTGACCCTGTGCCTCATGGGAACAGTCCAGCCCGAACTGCCAAGCCATGTCTTCCCTGGGCCGGAAACAAGCATCCTGGGACCGGTTTCGGGCTCACAGCCCTCATCAGCCAGGCTATCTTGAATCCAGTGGCAAAGTGAGCAAGGGACCCACGTCTGGGCATACCCGTCCATCATCCCCTTTGGTATCGCAGTATCCTAGGCAAGGCATTTTTTGCTATGGAATGCAGACCTACGTGCTGGCAGTCGACAAAACCGCCCCGCTCCGCAATCTGGATCACCGCAGCTGTCATCCTTGATCCTTTCTCTGGTGCGTTCTCTGGGGGCTCCACTGCATAGCACTACCATGCTCCTCCCAAAACAGTTGCAGTCAAAGTGGAGCCACAAAACGACTGGTGGTACGCGTACAGCGTCGACCACCGACACTGAATTTCATCCAAAAGAACACTCCTACTCCAACAAAGAAGAGGCATGTACTCGAGGTATGTAGGTATAGGGCTTATTTAATGTTTCTCAGGTCTCCCACGACGGTCACCAGTAGGTTGTTATAGTTAGGACCTAGTTTCCATAGGAAAAGCGTTTTTTGATTTGCCAATATCTTTGGCGCCGTTTGGCGAATCTTTGCGAAATGTTCAAAACTAACGTGGCGCTCAGGTCAGCTCCTGTCTTGAACGTTTCAGGGTGATTTGTCAAGCAGGGCCGAGAAAAAAGGGGGGTCCCAAAATGTGTTTTCCCCATGTAAATTTCCATAGGAAACTTTAGGCAAAGCTACACCCCAACTGCTGAACGGAATTACACCAAATTTGGCAAAAAGGTAGCTCTTGGTTCAGAAAGTGACCTTTTTTAAATGGTGTAAATCCATTCAGTAGTTCCTGAGAAATTCATATATTTAGAGATATTAATATCTGGTGACAGTGGTGGATCTGTTAACCCTCAGGATCTCCAGCTTGACTCTGATTGGCTGCCATCAGTTCCAACTAGGAAGTGTGGGCAGCCATCTTGTGACTAGGTTGAACTGAGTCACAAGAAAAAAGGTAAAAAAATAAGAAAAGGGGGCAGGGTAGAAACACCCTGACCTCCTAGGCCTGCTCAGGGGTCCTACAAGGTCCATGAGGGCCACAAAAAGCATTTGTGTAGGATCCGAGAATCCCACCAAAAAACCCCCAAAAAAACTAAACGTGGGCTCCATGCTTCAATTTCTTGAAGCCCTCGGGTGGGCCAGGTCCCGGGAGCAATGCTGAATTATGATGTGGGGGCCCCCACAGTCCAGGGGGCCACCACCTCCCTGGGGCCATGTTAATGATATGCAGGGGGAACGTGGCCCCCACAGCCCCCGGGACCGCCACCTCCCTGGGGCTTTTTATGTAAAAAAAAAATGCGTGGGGGGCTCCTGCCCCCCGTGCTGCTCTGAGGACTGCCACCTCCCCGAGGCTTTAATTAATAAAGGGTGGGATGGCCTCATGGGCCCCCCTAAGCCCTGGGGACCGCCACCTCCCCGGGGCTTTAATTTATTTAATAAAGTGTGGGGTGGCTCCTCCCCCCCACATTGCCCCGGGGACCACCACCTCCCCAGGGCATTTATTAATTAAATGGGTGGGGGACCTCCCCAGCCCCCCAAGCCCCAGGGACCACCACCTCCCCAGGGCTTCAATTAATTTAATGAAGTGTGGGGGGCTCCTGCCCCCCCACTGCCCCAGGGACCACCACCACCCCAGGGCATATTTTAATTAAAATGCAGGGGTCCATTGTGGACCCCCAGCCCCGGGGACCACCACCTCCCCGGGGCTTTATACCTGATGGGAGGGGGGCCACGCGGTCCCCATCCAGGAGCCTCCCCTGGTCCTGGGGACTGCCACCCTCAGGGCCGGCTTCAGCAATGTCCAGGGTTGCCCACCCCCGGGACATTGCAGTTTGCTATGGCAGGGCGGGAGCACGGCTCCTGCCCTGCCATAGCAAACTTCTGCTTTGCTTCCATGAAGCGAAGCAGAATTGTTTTTGGGCAAAGGGAGCTGCATGTCAACAGCTCCCTTTGCCCAAAAGCAATGCCGGCTACCGCAGGAGGTGGAGAGCCAGCAGGGACCACAAGGGCATTGGGGCTCCCCCCTCGGGCCCCAACATTATGGCCATGCCCCGGGGGATGGGGTTCCCGGTACCAAAAATGGCCTCAAGAGGGGGGCCACGCGGCCTCCCTCCTTTAAATATAGGTTTAAAAAAAAAATAGAAATGGCCATGTCCCGGGAGATGGGGTCCCCAGGGCCCAGAAGGGTCAAGGGAAGGGGGGCCACACAGCCCCCCTTCCTAAAACAAAAAATAAAAAAACAGCAACTTGCCAGAGGCCCTGCCCCCTTCCTGCACCACTCTACAAACGTGCCTCCTGGCATGCTCTGGGTTGGGGGATGAAGTCCCATTCAATGGTGAGGGTCCTTAAGGGCCAACTAGCCCACCAGGTACCTCCAGTAAGCCGCACACAGTGGGATTGCTGAGAGGTGGTCCAAGGCCATGCCCCTTTTTACAACACTCGGCAAACGCATCTCTTGGCACACTGGTGGTGAGGCGATGAGGTCCCCTTGTGGCCTGAGGACCTCAGGACTCAAGTGGACTTCATCTTCCAAGCAGCAGTGTGCCAGGAGGCATGTTTGCAGAGTGGTGTAAAAAAGGGGCGTGGCCTCTGACCACTGTCAGCAATCCAGCTGTGTGGGATTACTAGAGGTAACAGGAGGGCTAGTTGGCCCCCAAGGACCCTCAGGAGACAAGGGGACTTCATCCCCCAACCAAGAGCGCACTAGGATGGGCATTTGCAGAGTAGTGGAAAAAGGGGGTGTGGCCTGTGTCCACCTCTCAGCAATCCCACTGTGTGGGGCTTACTGGAGGTAACAGGTAGGCTTGTTGGCCCCTAAGGACCCCCAGCAGTGAAGGGGACTTCAATCCCCATCCAAGAGTGCGCCAGGGAGCGTGTATGAAGAGTGGTGGGTAAAGGGGGCGTGGCCTGCTATGAGAACTTAGCAATCCTGCTGTGTGGGACTTACTGGAGGTAATAGGAGGGGTAGTTGGCACCCAAGGATGTCCTTGGGGGCCAACTACCCCTCCTGTTACCTCCAGTAATTCCCACACAGTGGGATTGCTAAGAGGTCTTCGGAGGCCATGTCCCCCTTTCTCCACCACTCAGCAAACACACCTCCTGGCACACTCCTGGCACACTACTGGTTGGGGGATGAAGTCCACTTTACTCCTGAGGGACTTTGGGGGCCAAGAAGCCCACCTGGTACCTCCTGTAAGTCCTACGCAGTGGGATTCCTGAGCCCTGGTCGGAGGCCCAGCTGCCTTTCTCCACCACTCTGCAAACGCGACTACCAGTTAAAGAAGCATTTGCAATGTAATAGGTCTCGCATTTGCGAGTTAGACCTATTGGCGTTGTGAATGTAAAAGTTTTTTACTAATGTTTTTTAGAGTGGAGTGGATGTAAGTTGTGTGTAGCGGAATTATGTGGTATGTTGTGCACTGAAATTATGTGGATAGAAAGTATGTGGTATTTAGTGTATAGGAATTATGTAGAGTGGGATTATGTGTTATGGAGAGTAATTATGTGGTATGGTAGTCTGTGTTGTGGAGTGGCAACCTCATGGTTAGTCTTCCTCGTTTCCATAGAAGCTAAACTATAAACTCAATGAGACAAAAAAAAGAATGAACCCCTGAGGAGCACTTCTGGGCCTAGTCAGAGGTATGAACAGGGCCACTGGAATTATGCGACTGATCGGCTGCACCGATTTTCAAATAATTATACATTTTCCGCATTTGCCACATAATCCATCATCTGCTGCATAATCTGCAGATTTGAACAAAAAAACCTTGTTTCTAGCTCAAAAGTTACTAAAAATGCAGTGACAAGTGTTGGTGGAAGGTCCTTTGCAAAGCTGGAATGGTCACCTGTTACTTATTGCTAAATGTGGGTGTTAAATTGATACTAATGGTGCGCAAACCACACTTGCTTCTTTCTGTGCCTTTCTTGCCTCTTTCTGCATTTCTCTGGCTTCTTTCTGCATCTTTCTGTACCTTTCTTCCTTTTTCTGCACTTCTCTTGCCTCTTTCTGCACATCTCTTCCGCATTCTGCTCCTCCCTTCTTTCTGCACCTCTCTTGCTTCTTTCTGCACCTCTCTTGCTTCTTCCTTCTGCATCTCTCTTGCCTCTTTCTGCACCTCTGTTGCTTCTTTCTGCACCCCTCTTGCCTCTTTCTGCACCTCTGTTGCTTCTTTCTGCATCCCTCTTGCCTCTTTCTGCACCCTTCTTCCTTCTTTCTGCACCTCTCTTACATCTTTCTGCACCTCTCTTGCTTCTTTCTGCAGTTCTCTTGCCTCTTTCTGCACCTCTCCTGCCTCTTTCTGCACCTCGCTTGCTTCTTTCTGCACTTCCCTTGCTTGTTTGTGCACCTCTCTTGATTCTTTATGCACCACTTTTGCCTCTTTCTGCACCTCTGCTAGTTCTTTCTGCACTTCTCTTGCTTCTTTCTGCACCTCTCTTCCTTCTTTCTGCACCCATCTTCCCTCTTTCTCTCCCTCTCGTTCCTCTTTCTGCACTTCTGTTGCCTGTTTCTGCACCTCTCTTGCCTCTTTCTGCACTTCTCTTGCCTCTTTCTGCATTTCTGTTGCTTTTTCTGCACTTTTCTTGCCTCTTCTGCACCCTTCTTGCCCCTTTCTGCACCTCTGTTGCTTCTTTCTGCACTTCTCTTGCTTCTTTCTGCACCTCTATTGCTTCTTTCTGCATCCCTCTTGCCTCTTTCTGCACCCCTCTTGCGTATTTCTGTATCCCTCTTCCCTCTTTCTGCACCTCTCTTGCCTCTTTCAGCACCTCTCTGGCCTCTTTCTGCAGTTCACCTGCCTCTCTCTGCACCTCTGTTGGTTCTTTCTGCACTTCTCTTGCTTTTTTCTGCACCGCTCTTGCTTCTTTCTGCACCTCTCTTGCCTCTTTCTGCTTACCTCTTTCCTCTTTCTGTACCTCTCTTGCCTCTTTCTGCACCTCTCTTGCCTCTTTCTGCATCTCACTTCCCCCTTTCTGCACTTCTCTTGCTTTTTTCTGCAACTTTCTTGTTTCTTTCCACAACTCTCTTGTCTCTTTCACCACTTCTCTTGCCTCTTTCTGCACTTCTCTTGCCTGTTTCTGCAACTTTCTTGTCTCTTTCTGCACCCCTGTTCCCTCTTTCTACAACTCTCTTGTCTGTTTCTGCACCTCTCTTGACTCTTTCTGCACTTCTCTTGCCTCTTTCTGCAGTTCTCTTGCCTCCTTATGCAACTCTGTTGCTTCTTTCTGCACTTCTCTTGCTTCTTTCTGCACCTCTGTTGCTTCTTTCTGCACCTCTCTTGCCTCTTTCTGCACACCTCTTCCCCCTTTCTGCACCTCTCTTGCCTCTTTCTGCACCCCTGTTCCCTCTTTCTACACCTCTTGTCTGTTTCTGCACCTCTCTTGCCTCTTTCTGCACTTCTCTTGCCTCTTTCTGCACCCCTGTTGCTTCTTTCTGCACTTCTCTTGCCTCTTTCTGCACCCCTCTTGCCTCTTTCTGCACCTCTGTTGCTTCTTTCTGCACCCCTCTTGCCTCTTTCTGCACCCCTCTTCCCCCTTTCTGCACCCCTCTTCCCCCTTTCTGCACCTCTCTTGCCTCTTTCTGCAGTTCTCTTGTCTCTTTCTGCACCTCTGTTGCTTCTTTCTACACTACTCTTGCCTCTTTCTGCACCCTTCTTGCCTCTTTCTGCACCTCTGTTGGTTCTTTCTGCACTTCTCTTGCTTCTTTCTGCACCTCTCTTGCAAATTTCCAAACCCCTCTTGCCTCTTTCTGCACCCCTCTTCCTTATTTCTGTACCTCTCTTGCCTCTGTCTGCACCCCTGTTCCATCTTTCTGCACCTTGTTTGCCTATTTCTACAGCTTTCTTGCCTCTTTCTGCAGTTCTCTTGCCTCCTTCTGCACCTCTGTTGCTTCTTTCTGCACTTCTCTAGCCTCTTTCCGCACCTCTGTTGCTTCTTTCAGCACTTCTCTTGCCTCTTTCTGCACCCCTCTTGCCTCTTTCTGCACCTCTGTTGCTTTTTTCTGTACTCGTCTTCCCTCTTTCTGCACTTTTCTTGTCTCTTTGTGCACCTCTCTTGTCTCTTTGTGCATCTTTCTTGCCCCTTTCTGTACGTCTGTTGCCTCTTTCTGCACCTCTGTTGTTTCTTTCTGCACTTCTATTGCCTCTTCTGCACCTCTGTTGCTTCTTTCAGCACTTCTCTTGCCTCTTTCTGCGCCCCTCTTGCCTCTTTCTGCACTACTGTTGCTTCTTTCTGTACTTCTCTTGCTTCTTTCTGCACCTCTCTTGCTTCTTTCTGCACCCCTCTTGCCTCTTTCTGCACCCTTCCCTCTTTCTGTACCTCTCTTGCCTCTTTTAGCACCCCTCTTCCCTTTTTTTGGACCTCTCGTTTCTCTTTCTGCACCCCTGTTCCCTCTTTCTGTACCTCTCTTGCCTGTTTCTGTACCTCTCTTGCCTCTTTCTGCACCCCTCTTTCTGTACCTCTCTTGCCTGTTTATACAACTCTCTTGCCTCTTTCTGCATTTCTCTTGCCTCCTTCTGCACCTCTGTTGCTCTTTCTGCAGTTCTCTTGCCTCTTTCTGCAGTTCTCTTGCCTCTTTCTGCACATTTGTTGTTTCTTTCTGCACTTCACTTGCTTTTTTCTGCACCTCTCTTGCTTCTTTCTGCAACCCTCTTGCCATATTCTGCATCTCTTTTGCTTCTTTCTGCACTTCTCTTGCTTCTTTCTGCACCCCCTTGCCTCTTTCTGCACGCACCCCTCTGCCTTCTTTCTGCACCTCTCTTGCCTCTTTCTGCTCCTCTCTTGCTTCTTTCTGCACTTCTCTTGCCTCTTTCTGCACTTCTCTTGCATTTTTCTGCACATTTGTCACTCTTTCGGCACCTCTGTTGCTTCTTTCTGTACTTCTCTCGCCTCTTTCTGTACTCTAATGGGAAGTGCAAGCTGTCAAGTTTAAAGGTCTGCGTGCTCTCGTGACTGAGGTATGTGTCTACTTGTACATGTATTCTCACATGTGCTATGCATCTGAAGATGGTAGCTTAACAGCGGGTAGCTTCTCCTATCGGTGGGCAAATCTTCTCAGTTCTGCTCTGTCATTCGGTTGCACAAGCAGACATGTCTTATGTATATAGGTGTTATAGAGCCCCTCAAATATACTAATGAATACCCATGTGCCCTGTATTATGAGCAGAAAGAATTACATACACCTTTATGTACACAGGTATTCAAGTATTTGTATGTTTATTTTTATGTAACATTTCACAAGGTAAAAGCAGAGACACACGCATGCAGACCTTCACAAACTTGGTCAGACTTACAACAGTGATATGGTTGGGATTGCTGTTTTACATTTGGTAGGCCTAACATTCTGAGCAGTCGATGAATAGTGAACCTTCAAGAGAAAAATTAGGTCTAAGACATATTGGGAGAAGGATTAGTGATTAAGCTACTCTGTATGAGTCTGTGGAAAGGTACAGTTGAAATAGTCCTCTTTCTGCACCTCTGTTGCTTCTTTCTGCACTTCTCTTGCTTCTTTCTGCACCTTTCTTCTTCTTTATGGACTTCTGTTGCCTCTTTCTGCATTTTTCTTCCTCTTTCTGCACCTCTCTTGCATCTTTCTGCACTTCTCTTGCTTCTTTCTGCGCCTTTCTTCCTCTTTCTGTACATGTCCTACCTATGTAGGCATAGTTAGAAATTAGCATTTAGAAAACCTTAGAAATTCACTGAAAAACCACAGGTTTCAGGGATGTTATAGTTAGTATTAGCATTTAAAAAACCTTAGAAATTCACTGAAAAAACCACAGGTTTTAGGGACGTTATAGTTAGGAATTAGCATTTAAAAAACCTTAGATATTCACTGAAAAAACCAGGCCTGGGCGTAGCTCGCGGAGTTTTGCTACATGGAACTCCGCGAAGTTACAAAAAAACTCCGCGAAGTTCCACGAGTGGCGGAGTGCAGTGTGAACTGCAGTTTGTGCTGGTATTCCTGCCGCTCGGGTAGAAATTCTACCCGAGCGGCAGCTCGCGCTCGCAAACTTACCGTTCACGATCGCGAACTTACCATTCGTGATCGCGAGCAGGGAAAAAACTCTGCTGCACATCGCGAAGCGGAGTTTTCGGCCCTCCGCGAGCTCCGCGGAGTGCAAAAAACTCCGCGAACGGAGCAAAGTTCACCGCCCAGGCCTAGAAAAAAACGACAGGTTTCAGGGACGTTATAGTTAGGCTGACATTTTACTCGTACAAAACCAGAGAAATTCAGCCGTTATAGTTAGCTGAGCTAACTATAAGTCGTGCCCCCGCAATGCACTGCTGATGATGTCACATATTACATCACTCATGACATGGTCAGTGTCATCACTGATGACATCTCAAATGACATCACTGATGACATCATCCAGTGACTGAGCGTTATTATATATATATATATATATATATACTCATATATATTCCTTACTCACGGTCGCCAGTAGGTAGTTATAGTTTGGACCTAATTTCCATAGGAAAAGCATTTTTAGACTTGGCTATAACTTTGGCGTCGTTTGACCAATCTGTATGAAATTTTGCCAAAAAAGTGCCACAGTGGGTACTATTGATTGGGAAAGTTTGGGGGTGATCCGTGCAGTGGGGCTTGAGAATTTGGGGCCCGAAATAAGGTTTTGTTTGTAATGTTAATGTAAGGAACCTTTAGCCACCTCTACAGCCCAACCACTGAACGGACTTACACCAAATTTGCCAGGGAGGTAGATGTCGGTTCAAGGAAGTGCCTTTTGCTTATTTGGTGTAAATCCAGTCAGTAGTTTTTGTGAAATGTAAGTTTAAAATTATAGTGGTTTCTAGATGAATCGCGCATGCATGTGCCAATGGGAATGCTCTGATTGGCTAGACGCAACCTGAATAGAAAGTTGTGGCTGCCACTTTATCTATCGGGAAAATATGTGTGAAAGCCCACATAAGGGGTCAGGGTGGAGATACTCTGACCCCGTGGTTAAGAAATCGAGGTGTTAGTGACAGAAGATAAATGTCCAAAATTGACTTTTGTTTATTGCGCACGATATTTGCGACGATGCTGCGACTGCCAGAACCCCCCCCCATGAAGAATCACGGGGCCATCGCGACTATCAACGTCATTGCGAATATTGGTGACAATATTTTTTTTAAATGAATCATTAGTATGCATTGTTATAGAGATATTGATGAATGTTTTTATAGAGTTATTTATATAGCGAGTTATCTACTGTGACGGTTAGAATTAATTATATAGTTATAATTTTTGAATGTGGTGATGTCTATTGAGTTACTGCTTTTGCTTTCTGCTTTCGTGACGTAACCGCAGGTATCGCGATGACCAATGTCATCGCGATCTCTGGCCCCACTGCGAAAATGGAAAACAGATTTTTGAGATGGTTGTTCTAGAAATACACTACAAAAACATGAGTTTGAAGTGTACAGTAATAAACCTCTAGTTTGTAGAATACTGTAATGTGTGTGCATATTACCCGTCCACTCGGCAAGTTATCATTCAGGCTGCCATTCTGTCGAGATTGGATTACGCCAATTCGCTTTATTTGGGTTCTAACAAGTCAGAGATCCTAAGACTACAGAGTCCAGAATGCGGCGGCCAGAATCCTCCTTGGCCTTCCGAGGACTTGTTCCACCTCTGCTGCCATTCGCCGACTACATTGGTTGCCGGTGGCCAGACGTGTGGAATTCAAATCTTTGTGCATTGCTTTTAAGATCTTGAAATCCTCCCCCCCGGCCATTTTGGCCACCCTGCTCTCGCCCTACATCCCCCCCCCACCAACTTCGCTCGATGGGCCAAAATCTGGTGGTGGTTCCGAGGGTGAGGAGAGCACGGGCTGGGGGACGTGCTTTCTGCACACTGGCGGCCAAACTTTGGAACTCTCTCCCACTGTCCATTCGTAGCCTAAACAATTATCTGGCATTCCGTAAGGCCACCAAGACTTATCTTTTCCCTCCACTGTAGGTTTCTTGCCTCTTGGTGGTCCTCTCCTCTTGACTGTTTTAGCGCCGGGACGCCCCTTTGCTGGAGCAGCTGTGCGCTCTATAAGCTATATAACATAACATATGTGTTTTCACTTTATGGGAAAGCACGATTGGCGCAGTTACCGACACCATAGAGACGTCCCGAATAACCGCAAAAATGGGAAATAGGTCTGAAAGATGGTTTTTAAGGAAACTTAGTACAAAAATATGAGTTTAAACATGCTTTGAAAGAAGTATTTATATAGTAATGTGTATAGGGCAATGTTCAGAATTGATTTTTTTACATATTATTTTTGGATGTGTTGGTGGCCAATGAATGTCTGCTTTTGTTTTTCGTTTTCGTGATGTGGCCATGGGGATCGCGATGTCGTCGTGAAGATCCCCAGAAACTAAAGGAAAAAAAACCTTTAGAACAAAACTTCACAATATTTTGGGTACTAGGGTGGCTCTGACAAGAGCCCTTGTGTTGGTTGTGTGTATATGGCTTCTATACATAAGATCGGATGCAGAATTTCAGGTTACTTACAAACACCCTGGTGCCTTCATCTGTAAAGTGCACTGCATCATTTCTATATATTCCATGCATGTCAAAAGGCAGATTGTTGTTATAGATACAGCCCATGTGATGGTCTCTGAGGAATGCAGAAACAGTTTTATTAACATTTTTCCTGACTTTGTCAATCTGTAGGCAGACCTGATTTGACCACTTCCATTTCTGTGTTTGGCATATATTAGAGTACACCAAGACAGTGTGAGGGAAAAGCGACATCAGTTCTGCAAAGGTTTCTTTCATTAGGATTTCCAGCCCTACCCCAGTCAATGTGCCTAGGTCGTTGCCACCACAGTGTAAGATCATGAGGTGAGGAGCTTGGGAATCCACAATGGATTTAACCAAAGCCAGCAACTGATGAAACTGTAATCCTCTCTGTCCAAACCAAGTAATCTGCACATTTGACAAACCCAAGTCCCTGTCAATACCTCTCTTTTTTTACAGCCTCTTTAGCCCAATAGATATAGCTGTGGCCCACAATCCATACTCTAAGCATTTTGAAGGGAAGGAGTAATAGTAGTCAGGAGAAGGCTGGAGCTGAATGAGGTAGTTTTCCGAAGGAAAAGCAGTTAAAATAGAGGTGTTTCAAAAATATATATATATATATATATATATTGTGAGCAAGCCCAGTGAAGTGGGCGAAACGCGTCATCCTGCCATACTATCAATAAATTAATTTATCAGCACGAAGTGGAGTCCGTGTCCCGTTTTCAGCAAAGCAGCGCTGTGGAATTCAAAATTTGCATATATATATAAACAGACAAGGGTGGACATTTACAAATTTATTAGAAAGTTGAAATTGCAAAAATTCCACCTACTCAGCCAAAATAAAACATCTATACAAGCTGCAGGAGAGGCTTCGCCAAGCAGTGTGACCACATTGGTAGCCTCTGATGTCAGTCTACTTCTCAACCTTCAGGCTTTACAAAACAATGAATCAAGCCAGGCACAATTAAAGTCCACTCAAACATCTATGGAGTCTCAACGGATAAATCACTGCTACCATAGACTCAGGATTCAGACCTAAATCAACATTTGTACCCATCATACCCAGGGACACCATTGATACCTTTAATGAACAAATAACAGCAGAAATCAAAAAACTAAATGTTAAAATTCAATCTGACAAAAGGAACTGCAATGCACACCAACATAAGTACCACCAATTGGTCCAAAAAACTCCAAAACAATGACTCAGTAGTTGTCAGAAATTCAGACAAAGGTGGCAACGTGGTCATATGGCCAAAACAGCAGTACATGGAGGAAGCCAGAAGACAACTTAGCGACAGAAATTGCTACAAACTGAGTAACAAACAGATTGTCACGACTGCACAAAATGAACTGTTTGCGAAACTTTTGGCTTGGAAAAGTGCAGGAATGATAAACCAGGACGAATATAAGTTCCTCAAAAGAGATTAACCAATATTACCTATTATCTATTTCATACCAAAAGTACACAAAGATATCTCAAGACCCCCTGGAAGGCCAATTATTTTGGCAAAAGAAAGTTTATACTGGAAAATGTGTCTGTGTACATTGACTCCTTCCTACAAGACCTGGTAAAAGCCCTACCATCATATATACAGGACACCACAGACTTTTTGAGACAAATGTATGATGTCCAATGGCAAGATGACTACCTCCTAATGTCACTAGATGTATCCAACTTGTACACATCTATACACCATAATGATGGAT
The DNA here is from genome assembly GCA_963921515.1 of Calotriton arnoldi. NCBI lineage: Eukaryota > Metazoa > Chordata > Amphibia > Caudata > Salamandridae > Calotriton > Calotriton arnoldi. The sequence continues at coordinate 258,601 of CAWUFW010005214.1, read as the reverse complement.
TAAGGGCATTGGAGCATTTTTTAGGCACCAGACCAATCGAATTTTATTTGCACAACAAGATGATTATTGGTCTGACAAGATTCTGCCTAGAAAATAATTACTTTTTGTTCCAACAACAGGTGTATCAACAGACAAGAGGTGTAGCAATGGGGGCGAGCTTCTCGCCAAGCAACGCCTGCCTCCACATGGGGTGGTGGGAGGAGATGATTGTGTCCACCGCATATGCAGATACCATGGCAAACCATGTGATAAAATGGGTTCGTTATATCGATGACTTATTTGTGGTTTGGCGGGGAGACATGCAAAGTGCAGAGGAGTTTGTTATAAATTTGAACAAAAATGACATAAACCTGCACCTTACTCATACAATAAGTAACAGCTCTGTATGTTTCCTGGATGTAGAAGTATATGTAGTGAATGGGTGTTTACAAACAAGGTTACACCGTAAACCCACTGCAGGAAATACTATATTACATTCAACAAGTTTTCATCCCAGACACACGATCTGCAGCATACCTTACGGGGAAATGCTAAGGATACGCAGAATCTGTAGCAGTGAGCAAGACTTAACAGATGCACAGCAGGAATGTAAATCCCGCTTTATGACCAGAGGCTATTCAGAAAATATCATTGACAAGGCCATAAGCCGTACCAGAGCACTTTCTAGAGAGGACCTGCTGTTTAAACCATCGCACAGCAAGGTCAAAGAAACAAATAGTGCAAGGCAAGATACTTCCCATCCCAGGCTTATTATGACATTCAATAAGCTGAAAGATAGCCTCAGCAGAATAATCAAGAAGAACTGTCATTTGGTTTGCAGTGACCCGGTGATGGGGGATAAACTTCCAGTAACCCCCACAATAACATTCAGGAAGGCACCGAGCACCAGTGACTTTCTGGTCAGTAGTAGCCCGGAAATCAAAACGGGCACTAGTTGGTTAACAGGCCAGAAGGAATTGTGAGATGCACCTCATGTAGGGCATGCAAGTTTGGCGTAAGCAAGACGACCTACAGTACGCCATTCAGGGACAAACCAGTGACAATCAACAAGTTACTAACATGCAAGACAGAATTTGCCATCTATGTGCTGGAGTGCTCTTGTGGACTGCGCTACGTAGACAGCATGAAACTGCAGGTCCACAAGAGAATTCTCCAGCACCTAAGGGCCATAACCAACTCGGATACAACATATCCGGTGGCCCGGCATTTCAGGGAGGTCCACAGTAACGATCTGGACCACCTGAAATTCTTTGCGGTGGACGCAGTCCCGAAACCAAGATGAGGTGGCAATAGAGAGGCAATTCTAAGGCGGTTAGAAACTAGATACATCTTGGAACTGGATAGCAAAAGCCCACATGGGCTGAACACCACCGAGGACTTGCATACTTGGCTATAACTCTGACTCACAATCATAGTCAATGCACAGTCCCACCCACAGATCCTAAGAAGACAGATACACCATTATGGTATTTATAGTCTTAAATAAGCTGCACTCCTTTTATCCCTGATGAAACATCTCCCACTTTTTATTGTAAATATGTGTTCATTTTGGACCATTTTTTTACAATTGATTTTTTATTGCACTCGTCACTTTTATTTGCGTTTATCCTTTAATAGGAGAAGAAACCAACGCAATTTAGCACTTTACAACACTTGCACTTTGCACAATAACATACGTACACTACAAGCAGAAGAGCATATGCCCACAGGGGCAGTCATTCTCTTCTTCTTCTTGCAATTTTGCACATACATTTAAGGTTGGTCCTTTTAGAGATTTTTTTTACCATTCCTTTAGTATCTAGGGCATAGAAATTGAATACCAAATGAAACAAGTACATGATGGTATTTAACAACAACAAGTAAACAGTGGGGTATTTCAACTGTTTTTATGTACCAGCATTTATGCCTTTTAGAATGTTAATATATGTGTTTTGCAAATATTTTTTGTATTTATACAGAATAATTGCGTAATTTGCACATAATGTATAAATTATAAGACCATGAAGTACAAAAGTGTAAACATGCTGCTAACTTGTACTGTGAATCGGAACTCAGACGGGTAGTCTGTTTTCCATATCTTTGTATGCACTGAGCACTTTAAATGTGGGGAGGAAATGACAGCACAACATGTGATCAAGGCCTTTCAAGGTTGAAACGCGTCATGGTAGCACAGCGCATGAAATGAAATAATAAAAAATGTGCACAACAAAGTGGGGTCCGTCCCGTTTCTGATTCCGCGCTGCAGGAATCATTGCAGGAAAGGATTGTTTTCAATATATATATATATATATATTCACTGAAAAAACCATAGGTTTCAGGGACGTTATAGTTAGTCGGACATTGCAGTCATACAAAACCAGTGAAATTCGGCCGTTATAGTTAGTTCAGCTAACTATAACTCGCGCCCCCGCAATGCACTGCTGATGACGTCACATATTACATCATTCATGACATGGTCAGTAACATCACTGATGACATCACTGATGACATCTCAAATGACATCACTGATGACATCATCCAGTGACTGTGTGTTTCTGTAAAGTTTAAATATGTTTTATATATATATATATATATGCCAAGGTGTATTGAAGAATGAGTGGGTGTATAAGTGTCTGAATGGATGATTTAGTAGGTGTGTGACTGAGTGTATAAGTGAGTGATTAAACGTGTCTTACTGAATGAATTGGTTAGTGACTAAACTGTGTGAATGTCTCTATCAGTCTGTCAGTTGGTGTGTAAGCAGCTGCATGGGTTGGTGAGTAGCTACATGAGTGTCGATATGGGTTATTGATTGGTTGTCTGAGCATCTCTATGGGTGCTTGAGTATCTGTGTGGGTGAGTGGGGGGTGTGTGACTCTGTGCATAGATGTGTGAGTGGGTGATTTACTGGGTGTATGGGTTCAAGAGTGCATCTGTGAAGGGCTGTATGGGTGGGTGAGTGTGTGTATGGGTGTGTTGGTTGTATCAGTGATTGTATAAGAGAGTAAGTATGTGTTAGTATCTGTATGAATAAGTGAGGTGGTGTTTGTATAACTGTATAGGTGAGTAAATGGAAGTGTGATTGATTTTTTGCATGACTGACTAGGTGTGTGAGTAACGCTATGGATGAGTGGCGGTGTGTGAGTGTCTGTATACGTCTATGAGTGCATATGATAGTGCTGTACTGATGAGTGACTGCATGTATGAGTGACTGTATGGGTGAATGAGTGGATGTGTGTGTAGATTTAGGAATCAGTGAGTGGGTATGTAGTAACTGCTATTGGTGTGTCTATGGTTTCGAAAATGGTAGTCTGTATTTTAGAGTAGGTGTATCAAAGGTTATATTAGGGTGTGAGGAGGTGCATCAGATTACCACGTGGATGATGTCATCAGTGATGTCATTTGAGATGTCATCAGTGATGTCACTGACCATGTCATGAATGATGTAATATGTGACGTCATCAGCAGTGCATTGCGGGGGCGCGAGTTATAGTTAGCTGAACTAACTATAACGGCCAAATTTCACTGGTTTTCTACGACTGCAATGTCCAACTAACTATAACGTCCCTGAAACCTATGATTTTTTCAGTGAATTTCAAAGGTTTTTCAAATGCTAATTTCTACCCATAACGTCCCTGAAACCTGTGGTTTTTTCAGTGAATTTCAAAGGTTTTTTAAATGCCAATTTCTGACTATAACGTCCCTGAAACCTATAGTTTTTTCAGTGAATTTCAAAGGTTTTTTAAATGCTAATTTCTAACTATGCCTACAGAGGTAGGATATGTGCAGAAAGAGGAAGAAAGGCGCAGAAAGAAGCAAGAGAAATGCAGAAAGAGGCAACAGAAGTCCAGAAAGATGAAGAAAAGTGCACAAAGAAGCAAGAGATATGCAGAAAGAACCAGCAGAGGTGCAGAAAGAGGCCTTGTTGCAAAGTCATCCTGTGTCCCCAACTTTTTGCTGACTGGTACTGGTGGTAACTGACTCTGACTAACCAGGCCCAGAGCCAGTGCTATGCTAAAAGACACTTAGAATACAGTGAAAACACCTACATACACTAGGGTACACTATAGGTTGGGGCACCCCTGTCATTGGCATGACCTCCCCTGTAAGGCCCTAGTATATAATAGGGCAGGGGGATTAAAATTACCTCTAAGTCAGAGGTGCAGAAACATGCTACTTTAAGTAGTAGTCGCGTTTGCAGAGTGGTAGAGAAAGGGTGCTGGGCCTCCGACCAGCGCTCAAGAATTCCGCTGCGTAGGACTTACAGGAGGTACCAGGAGGGCTTCTTGGCCCACAAAGTCCCACAGGAGTAAAGTAGACTCCAACCCCCATCCCGTAGTCTGCCCGGAGGCGTGTTTGCAGAGTGGTGGAGAAAGGAGGCATGGCCTCCGAAGATGTCTTAGCAATCCTACTGTGTGGGACTTACTGGAGGTAACAAGAGAGGTACTTGGCTCCCAAGCACAACCTTGGGGGCCAACTACCCCTCCTTTTACCTCCAGTAAGTACCACACAGCAGGATTACTAAGTTCTCATAACAGGCCATGCCCCCTTTGCCCACCACTCTGCAAACGCGCTCCCTGGCACGCTCTTGGATGGGGATTGAAGTCCGCCCTGAGCCAGTGCTATGCTAAAAGACACTTAGAATACAGTGAAAACACCTACATACAGTAGGGTACACTATAGGTTGGGATACCCCTGTCATTGGTATGACCTCTCCTGTAAGGCCCTAGTATATAATAGGGCAGGGGGATTAAAACTACCTCTAAGTCAGAGGAGCAGAAACATGCTAATTTAAGTAGTAGTCACGTTTGCAGAGTGGTAGAGAAATGGTGCTGGGCCTCCGACCAGCGCTCAAGAATTCCGCTGCGTAGTACTTACAGGAGGTACCAGGAGGGCTTCTTGGCCCCCAAAGTCCCTCAGGAGTAAAGTAGACTTAAACTCCCATCCCGTAGTCTGCCCGGAGGCGTGTTTGCAGAGTGGTGGAGAAAGGGGGCATGGCCTCCGAAGACGTCTTAGCAATCCTACTGTGTGGGACTTACTGGAGGTAACAAGAGGGGTACTTGGCCCCCAAGGACATCCTTGGGGGCCAACTTCCCCTCCTATTACCTCCAGTAAGTACCACACAGCAGGATTGCTAAGTTCTCATAAAAGGCCAAGCCCCCTTTGCCCACCACTCTGCAAATGCGCTCCCTGGTGCGCTCTTGGATGGGGATTGAAGTCCGCCCGGAGCGAGTGCTATGCTAAAAGACACTTAGAATACAGTGAAAACACCTACATACACTAGGGTACACTATAGGTTGGGGTACCCCTGTCATTGGCATGACCTCCCCTGTAAGGCCCTAGGATATAATAGGGCAGGGGGATTAAATCTACCTCTAAGTCAGAGGTGCAGAAACATGCTACTTTGAGTAGTAGTCGCGTTTGCAGAGTGTTAGAGAAAGGGTGCTGGGCCTCCGACCAGCGCTCAAGAATTCCGTTGCGAAGGACTTACAGGAGGTACCAGGAGGGCTTCTTGGCCCCTAAATTCCCTCAGGAGTAAAGTAGACTTCAACCCCCATCCCGTAGTCTGCCCGGAGGCGTGTTTGAAGAGTGGTGGAGAAAGGGGGCATGGCCTCCGAAGACGTCTTAGCAATCCTACTGTTTGGGACTTACTGGAGGTAACAAGAGGGGTACTTGGCCCGCAAGGACATCCTTGGGGGCCAACTACCCCTCCTATTACCTCCAGTAAGTACCACACAGCAGGATTGCTAAGTTCTCATAACAGGCCACGCCACCTTTGCCCACCACTCTGCAAACGCGCTCCCTGGCGTGCTCTTGGATGGGGATTGAAGTCCACCCGGAGCCAGTGCTATGCTAAAAGACACTTAGGGGCTGATTCCGATTCGGGCCGGAAAACGTACCGACAGACTCGGTACGGGAATATAGTCCGACCGACACGTACCGGCACTGCCCGATCCGTGTAGTACGATGCAATGCATGTGAATTACGACCGACTCGTACGGAACACAAGCCGAACGACCGAACCGCACGGAAACCAGCTATCCGGCCGGGAAACTACACCAATAGAACCGACAGGCACGCACCAGGAATGAACCCGACAGAAACGTACCCGCGAACTCCGACCCGCGCAGTACGATGCAATGCGTGTAAAACCAGACCGAGTCGCACGGAGCCCAAGCCGCACGACCGACACGCATACAATACCGAGCCGAAGCAACCCAATACTCCGCGACCGACGCGTATGCCGCACATGAAACCCATCAGAAACACAGCTTGAAAGACTCGGAGAAGCCCGTACGAGCCAACTTCAGCATCCTACTCGGTCAGAAGAACGTCTCCTACATGCCCAAAACCCACAAAGGAAAAATACAAAAAAAAGGGCCAAACAAGCAATGACAAAGTCAATAAATACAGGGGTGAAAAAACATGGAACAAAGACACACCCACAACCCAACCCATATAAAGGCCACAAATCACTACCATGATCCTTTGCAAATTCAACTGACCTGCCAGCACAGAACACCATCAGACAGCAAACACAGACACACCCACAACTCATCCATCACACAAGCCACACACCATTAGCACCTCCCAAATAGCACCCTCACATACACCCAGCAAAACCTACACTCACCCACCCTCACTTGCACACTCACACACACATCAATCCCCACCACCACCCATCACCATGCCCCCAAAGAAGAATCCAAAGTTCCTAGACAGTGAATTGGAAGTCCTGGTAGATGAGATCCTCAGGGTAGAGCCACAGTTGTTTGGTACATTGGTCCAACAGACCCCCATGTCGCAGAAAACCAAGATGTGGGAGAGGATCGTCGACAGGGTGAACGCACAATCACCATGTTTGCTGCACAAAGGAAGACATCCAGAACAGGTGGTATGATGTGCGCAGGAGGGTCAAGGACCTACTAAAGAAGGATTACGCCTTGAGTAATCGCACCGGCAGTGGCCCTCCTGCCAAACCAGTATACCTCAGGCCCTGGGAGGAGAAGATGCGGGCCATCCTACCACCAGTGAGCGTATATGGACTATCAAACATCCCAGAGCCTGGTGAGTACACAACCAATATACCCAATATTGTGTGACAATACACACACATCACTGTCAAGGGGATAGTCAAACCATGCACCCTTAGCAAATCCACAGCAACCAAAAGATAATCATCCCAAGATGTGTATGTTAGTTAGATAAACACAATACATGCCATCTCATAGTGATATGTAACTGTGTCATGACATGTACAAACCTAACAACAAATAGAGCAAGGCAGTGGCACAAATCTAACCAACAAACACTGTCAGATATTTTGCCACCACTAGAACACCACCTCACAGGGAAGCTCACTGAAAGGAGGGAATGCTATGTATGCTGGTGAAGTGAGTGTAGCCAATAGCATGATGGGAGTTGTAGTCACAGATATTGGTCACCCTCACAATTGGCCCATCAACACCACTCTGAACCATGCTCACATCACAGGGAGTGGAAAAGAACTGACAAGATGGCTGACACAGGGCACTGCTGTGCGGAGCACAAGGCCCTGCTGGGAACTGTGCACCAACCAACAGCAGGACACCACTGACTGACATCCTGAAAGCCAACTTGCACTCCCTGCAATGGAAGCACATTCCATGGTGGGATATCTGGCTGGGTGGGAAGGAGGACTGACAGCTCTGACCATAGTTACAAGCAGCTTTTCTCACACACCCACTTAAAACAAACTCCACACAACTCACCTGGGAGAATGCAATGCCTCACACTCTAATTAAATATCCCACAAAGAACAACCACACTGGGTTATGCTGTGTGAAGCACAGGGACACTCTTGGGACTTATAGCCAAACAAACGCCAGGACAACACTGTCAGCCATCCTGTCAGCACAGGCACACTACCCCACAGGGAAGCAGAGTCAAAAGGAAGGAAGTATGGGCATGCTGGGAAGGGGGGGTGTAGGCAATGGCATGATGGGAGATGTAGTCACAGATATTGGTCACCCTCACAATTGGCCCATCAACACCACTCTGAACCATGCTCACATCACAGGGAGTGGAAAAGAACTGACAAGATGGCTGACACTGGGTACTGCTGTGGGGAGCACAAGGCCCTGCTGGGAACTGTGCACCAACCAACAGCAGGACACCACTGTCAGCCATCTTGCCATTGCTGTCACATTCACACACAGTGAAGTTGACTCAAAAGGAAGGAAGTATGGGCATGCTGGGAAGGGGGTGTAGGCAATAGCATGATGGGAGTTGTAGTCACAGATATTGGTCACCCTCACAATTGGCCCATCAACACCACTCTGAACCATGCTCACATCACAGGGAGTGGAAAAGAACTGACAAGATGGCTGACACTGGGTACTGCTGTGGGGAGCACAAGGCCCTGCTGGGAACTGTGCACCAACCAACAGCAGGACACCACTGACTGACATCCTGAAAGCCAACTTGCACTCCCTGCAATGGAAGCACGTTCCATGGTGGGATATCTAGCTGGGTGGGAAGGAGGACTGACAGCTCTGACCATAGTCACAAGCAGCTTTTCTCACACCCCCCTTAACACAAACTCCACACAACTCACCTGGGATAATGCAATGCCTCACACTCTAATTAAATATCCCACAAAGAACAACCACACTGGGTTATGCTGTGTGAAGCACAGGGACGCTCTTGGGACTTGTAGCCAAACAAACGCCAGGACAACACTGTCAGCCATCCTGTCAGCACAGGCACACTACCCCACAGGGAAGCAGAGTCAAAAGGAAGGAAGTATGGGCATGCTGGGAAGGGGGGTGTAGGCAATGGCATGATGGGAGTTGTAGTCACAGATATTGGTCACCCTCACAATTGGCCCATCAACACCACTCTGAACCATGCTCACATCACAGGGAGTGAAAAAGAACTGACAAGATGGCTGACACTGGGTACTGCTGTGGGGAGCACAAGGCCCTGCTAGGAACTGTGTACCAACCAACAGCAGGACACCACTGACTGACATCCTGAAAGCCAACTTGCACTCCCTGCAATGGAAGCACGTTCCATGGTGGGATATCTGGCTGGGTGGGAAGGAGGACTGACAGCTCTGACCATAGTCACAAGCAGCTTTTCTCACACCCCCCCTTAACACAAACTCCACACAACTCACCTGGGAGAATGCAATGCCTCACACTCTAATTAAATATCCCACAAAGAACAACCACACTGGGTTATGCTGTGTGAAGCACAGGGACACTCTGGGACTTGTAGCCAAACAAACGCCAGGACAACACTGTCAGCCATCCTGTCAGCACAGGCACACTACCCCATAGGGAAGCAGAGTCAAAAGGAAGGAAGTATGGGCATGCTGGGAAGGGGGGGGTGTAGGCAATGGCATGATGGGAGTTGTAGTCACAGATATTGGTCAACCTCACAATTGGCCCATCAACACCACTCTGAACCATGCTCACATCACAGGGAGTGGAAAAGAACTGACAAGATGGCTGACACTGGGTACTGCTGTGGGGAGCACAAGGCCCTGCTGGGAACTGTGCACCAACCAACAGCAGGACATCACTGTCAGCCATCTTGCCATTGCTGTCACACTCACACACAGTGAAGTCGACTCAAAAGGAAGGAAGTATGGGCATGCTGGGAAGGGGGGTGTAGGCAATAGCATGATGGGAGTGGTAGTCACAGTTCAACATCCCCCACCCACATGGCCCAGCAAGCTCACACTGAAGCATGCACACCTCACAGGGAGTGAAAAGCCACTTCTAAGATGTCTGACAATGGTCCTCTGTTGTGGGGAGTACCAGGCCCTGCTGGGAACTGGGCACCAACCAACAGCAGGACACCACTGACTGACATCCTGAGAGTTAACCTGCACCCACTGCAAGGGTGGCATGCTTCATGGTGGGATAACTGGGCTGGGGGAGAAGGAGGTCTGGATGTCAACCAAATACCACCAATGCTGGTCATGCACACACCTCAACATCCACATTGCAAAGTATCAGGTTGGCAGGACAATGAGCCACACCAATATCAACCTCTGACTGTGACAACTTAGGACAATGCAATGTACAGGGCCACATCCAGAGGTACAGTCACAACTGTCATGTGTTTGAACCATTGATGCCTGCAGAAACATAACATACATTGTGTGTCTCTTCCAAAAACAGGTGATGATGGGGACACAGCAGCAGATGAGGAGGAGTCCCTGTCCCAGGCTCCGGTGGCCCATGAGCTCTCTGATGTGGAACAGCCTCTGCCCTCATCGGATGGCGAAGACCAACCTGGCACCTCCGGTGTGAGTCATCATGCAGCACCAGCAGAACCACCATCTGCACCCCCTGCACCCATTCCTCCAACATCTGCCAACACACAGACCACCCCCGCCGACACGGACAGACCAAGGACACTCAATGACAACAGCACAGGGACCCCAGCCCACCGTGAAGCAATGGACAACAACCCCAGTACCAACCCCCAAGGGGGCCTAGGGTCACCTGTGCGGGCCACCGCAGGTCCTGCACGTGTGGCATGGGGTGGTGGGAGGGGTGGTAGGCAGAGGTCGCTGTTTGCAGAGGGGTCTGGACTGCATGATGACCCACAACTGGTACGCATTGCTGATGCATACCAGAATAGCACCGGAGAGGTCAGCCAGGTAGTGGGGATCCTCAAGGACATTCAACAGCAGCAGGCTGCCCATCATGCCCGCTTGGACTCCCACATGTCCCGTGTGGAGACACACATGTCCCGTGTGGAGACACACATGTCTGGCGTGGAGTCCAAGTGGGACACATTGGAAGAACTGACAGCGGTGCAAAGGGACATATTGACATGCCTCCGCCAGATTAGCACCAACATGGCCACACCTCCCTGTGTGCCCACAACATCTGGTGCCGCAACAACTGCAACTGCCACAGGGAGGGAGGATGACTCTGGTGAAGAGTCCTCTGCACCGCAGCGGCCTGCACGTGAGGGTCCCCCCAGAAAGAAGAGGGGCCGTCCGAGGAAGGACAACTGAGAGGCCGATGGCCATGTACATCCCCCAGGAACCCAACACCTGTTCTGGAAATTCTCCTTTGTGTGCAAACTGTTCACCCTGTCGAATGCAACACAACTCTCCCACATGACATGGGGAGTTTAAGTTGGACTAATGTATCAGATGACTGTGGACTTTACTCAGGACATTTCTAATACCAACACTTCCAACTCATCTGGGAACTTTGGATTCCAATCCCAATGTACAGCACCCACCATCCTGTGCACTATCCTCACACATATATGTAAATAAACTCACTAATACACCATACTTGCCTCTGTTGTGATTCCAACGTTGTTTTTGTCATGGAGATGATGATCTGCTAAATGACACTGTGCATGCTAACTGCTACAGCAAGTTCAACACCGTCATGTGAGTCATGGCGACGTGACACATATGAGGGAGACACACCGCTAGGGCTACACAACACATACACACAAGGGCCATCTGACTCATCGGCTACACTGATGTTGCCAGGAAATACAGTGGAATGCACAGACACCACACCTATTCACAGTCTGTGTTAACTAGCCCACAGGTGCAGTAAGCGAATGTCAGTCAGATGTGTGACCACAGACAACGCACATCCCAAAGTGAAGCACAGGTTTATTACACATTTGCAACATGTTGTTTCCACTACAGATGCAAGGTAATCCCACGTGGCAGTGGCCACACAGTCACCAAGTGTAGAAGAAATAAAGTCAAGGGGTGTGTGGCACATCACCTGTAGGGAAACGACTGCTTCCACCCTGGAAGTTGAATCATGGTGTCGGGGGATCCGAGTTGACCAAACAACTCTGAAAGCACCCTGTGAAGGACAGACATGACACACAGTCAAAAGCACTGAAGAACAGGACAGAACTGCAATACTCATGCCCAATACATGTCACAAGATACCTACACAAAACCAAGTTAGCATGTCAACACTGTTGGGGAGTACAGACTACCTGTAAGGACACATCGCTGCACGCATCCAGTCAAGTAGCACATGGCCACACTCAAACAGCAACAGAGCACCACCAACACATATCATGCAAACTCAAATCATTGACATGACATCTCTGGATACTCACATTCAGCTGAAGAAGTTGGTGATGAGCTGTGTGCGGACATCACCCTCATCATCATCCTCATCACTGGCATCGTGGCCCAGGCCAGGATCCTCCACAGGTGGCGGATGTTGGTCATCGTCATCCAGGATGAGAGGCAACTCCTTCCGCACTGCCAGGTTGTGTAGCATGCAGCAGACGATGACAATCTTGCACACCTTTGCTGGGGCATATGGGAGGGACCCTCCTGTCTTGTCCAGGCAGCGAAAGCGGCTCTTCAGGAGACCAAATGTCCGCTCGATCACTATCCTGGTCCGACCATGTGCCTCATTGTAGCGCATCTGGGCTGGTGTCACAGGGTTCCTGAGGGGTGTCAGCAACCACGGCATGTGGGGTATCCGGAGTCACCTACATACAGACAATTGCACATTAGCTGAGTTGGAAAAGAGGGTGGAATACAACATTGCAGAACACACACAATGGTACAAAGTCAGTACACACCGACAAGCCAGGCACGCTGGTTCTGCATCTGTGACATCATCCTCTGGATGCGACTACTCCTCATCACGTAGGCATCGTGTGCAGAACCGGGGAAACGTGCACACACATGTGAGATGCTCATATCTGCAAGACATATCACCAGAGCATTGATAGAATGGTAATGTTCCTGTTCCTGTATGCCTGCTCATGTGCCTGTGGTGGTACCAAAGCCACATGTGTCCCATCAATGGAGCCAATGACATGTGGCAGCCTCCCCAGGGCATAGAAGTCACTCTTGACGTCAGTGAGTTGTTGACGTATAGGGAAATAGATGTACTGGTTCAGGTATCTCAACATTGCCTCCAAAACATCGCGTAGCACACGGCTGAACATGGTATGTGACATCCCACCAGCAGACGCCACAGTGTGTTGAAAGGTACCGGTGGCAAAGAAGTGTAGGGCTGCCATCACCTTCACCTTGGGTGTCAGCTCTGTAGGGTATGGCCGGCAATTTTGCAAATGTGGGGCCAACCGCACCGCCAATTCCTCAATCAGCGGCCTGTTGAAGCGGTACCGTCGGATGCAGTCACGTTCAACCATGGTTGCAAGGTCAGGGAATGGTCTATGGACAGCTGGTGCCCTGCAGTGCATAGGTGAACAAAGAAAGATTGTCAGTCACCCCACATATGTGGCATTGACCATACTCAATATCACATGATACATCATTACGAGACACAAGTACTTGATGTGTGTGCCTTTCTGTATGGACATATATGGCACCCACATGGCCAACATCTAACATCACAGTTCAACATGTGTTGACAACAAGTTCCAGGTTGTGCTATGGGAAATCATTAGGCTGTGTCACAGTACCCATGTACTGCTGTCACGCTCCAAACACACACCTCAGTGACAAGTGAGGACAGATGTGCCACAGGCCTCACAGCTCATTGACAGGTAGATTCCCAGGGACCCTGTATTGCCACATGGACACTGGCATGACATGGTGTATCATGTACACGTCAGCAAAACAACCATGACTCCCACAGGTAGTGACCCCTGTTGCCTCTGCAGGACAGACATGGACGTCTGTGACACACACACGCACAACATCAAAGTCGATGCACAAACAACGTGGATGTGGAGACTGTCTCCCATTGTGCACATGGAATCAGAGACATCTGAAACACAACATGCACACAGACTGTGGAGGGCCATCACTATTGTGGCAATGGGTCACCCTGTGACGTACATACCTTCCCACATGGGACTCAGGGTGTATGTGACATGACATACACATACACAACCTGGAAATGTGACCATGCCACATGCCCTGAACTGAACAGTTGCACATCACAGTGGTCATGTGCACAACACACAAAGGATTCTGTCCCCATGAACACGTGCACAGCCTGGGAGTGGCTGCCCCAAGTGCCACCAAAAAACCACATGTTGACCCCCATACACACACAGGTAATGCAGCCTTACATGCCTTAGGATACAGTGTGGACAGGCTGTGGTGTTGTAGGTGTGCCCCTGAGTCCATGGCAAGTAATTGTGGCTGGCATACGTTCACCAGTGACAACCATGGTGACATATGCGAGTGACTTGTACAGGGACGCGTCGTACAGCAATGGACCGATCGGTGTGCACGCATTGGCCATTGCATATGATGTGGACGGATGCGTGTTGTCATCCGAAATACGCGTTGTACAGCAATGGACCGATCGGTGCGCACGCATTGGCCATTGCATTTGAAGTGGACGGATGCGTGTTGTTTTTCGAAATACGTGTTGTACAGCAATGGACCGATCGGTGCGCACGCATTGGCCATTGCATATGATATGGACGGATGCGTGTTGTCATCCGAAATACGCGTTGTACAGCAATGGATCGATCGGTGCGCACGCATTGGCCATTGCATATGATGTGGACGGATGCGTGTTGTTTTTGAAATACGCGTTGTACAGCAATGGTCCGATCGGTGCGCACGCATTGGCTATGGCCTGACATGGTAACGGACGCGTTTCGAAGCTTTAACGAGTTGGATGCAGTGAATTCAGTTGGCCACCCACAACAATGTTGCAAATTCATGGGTGTCATGAAGTTGAACTTTTGAAGGATGCTGTGGGCGTGTATAAGTGGTGCAATTCCATGGATTGGCCAGATTCAGAAGATGCAAACAACTTGGACCTATCACTTTGGACACATGGGACAGTATCTGCCTCTGCAGCACACATATAATGCTGGCTGTTCCCTTGAGAGCTCACTTGCCTGCACTACATGCTCCAGGACGACATCTGCCACCACCACTGCTGCTGTCTCTGCATCTTCTGGCTACTGCAATGGCACGTACTGTGGAGAGAGCCCCAGCCTTCAGCACTGAGGAGAACCAGGCCCTGCTGGACAGCCTCCTTCCACAGTACAGCAAGCTGTATGGGAAACCAGGGGAGCAGGTGAGTGTGCTGTCCACTGCCTTACTAATTGTGCATGTTGTCTGACTAGCAAGACTTACAGTGTGCACACCACTGGCTAGCATGCTCACTGAGTACTTGGCACCCCCAAAGTGTGTAGTTACATGCACTGAACAGGTATAGTGCAGTAACAGTGCATTCCAACAAGGTTTGACTTCCCAGGCAATGATACCATTTGGTAACTGCTGGCAAACTGTTCATAGCCATAGTTGCACTGCCTGTGTACATCATATGCCCCTGTGATTGAGACATGTATATCCAACTGTGTGATGCACGGAAATGTTGCATGTGTAGTAATGGCCTTTTCACTTTGTCATCCTCACAGGTTGATGCCCACCAGAAGCAGGAGATCTGGCTGACCATCATCCGGGCAGTACGATCGGTGGGGGTCTACATGATCCGCAACTGCCAGAAGAGGTGGCAGGACCTTCAGGGCTGGACCCGGTGGTTCGCAAGGGTCCAGCTGAAGCTGTCGCCTCCTCGCAGGAGGGGCGGACACCGGACCCTGACCCCCCACATGCTCCGGATCCTGGCGGTGGTCTTCCCTGACCTGGATGGGCAGCTGAAGGCCAGACAGCAGCAAGGAGGGGGTAAGTGCTAGCCTCAACTGTGTACTATGACTGACATGCTCTATGCACTCCTTTAGCCTGGTTCCACTTCCACAGTGCAACTGTCATGTCGTCCTGGACTCATGTCCCTCACTTGTGTCATGCCCCCTCCTCATCTGATACACAGGTGTGGCCCTTACAGTCTGTGACTTAGGTCACTTGGGTACTGTGTACTTGCAGTTACCTGTGGTTCAAGTTGGGGACAGCATCAGTTACAGGAACTTTGTGGTGGGCTGCATGGGTGGTACAATTGCTCACAATGCCTGTGATCTGACATGTACTCTGGGTATGGCTTTAACATGTGTTCCAATTGCTGCTCTGACTCACCACATGTCTGGGGTATGTGCCACACACCCATGCTGCTGCAGAGACCAAGGTAGGAGCCTCAGTAGTATGTACATCATGTGTGTGACACATGCATAGCCACCTGCCTAGTGTTCAGGGTAATACCATGTTGCACATGGACCAGGACTGTAATGCCTACTCTGGACATCGAAGGCACTCTGTTCTCCCACTCCCGTGTGTCAGCATAAATATTGGGCATTGTGAAGAGGGCACTCAGGTGTATGCCTCTGTGTCACCGTGGTGTGGCCTTGCTATTTGGACTCCTGGAGTGTTTAACAATTTGGGGTGGCCAGCCATCTGAGTTGTGACTATGGGATCTGCACATAGGTCAATGCATAGGTCTTTGATCCCTTGACTGTGCACAATGTTGTATGAAACATTGGGGTGCAGGCAGCTTTGGTTCATTCTCATCAAACGTTGAAGTGCTCATGTGTATGGATTTGTGTTTGCAGTCACTCAAATGTCTCATTTGATTGACGTGGGATCATCTCAGTCCTCATGATGTGGGTGGCCAGGGGAGCACATGTGCACCTGTCAGCTACAGTGCTTACATTTCAAAAACTTCCATGATTGTGACACAGTGCAGACTGGTGTTGTATGTATGCACTGCCCCTGTGACAGGAGACAGTTATGACTGACTTGCCAGACAGGCCTGTGCCATGACATTCCAATCGCAAAGGGTGATCCAGCAGTGGTGTGATATGTCCTGCATGCACACCATTGTTGCATTGTCTATCAGGACATGAGGACATCATTGTGTCTGGTGATGGAACCAAAACCTGCATATCAACAGAGACTTTGCCCATCACTTTTCCTGACACATGTACTGAGTCAGTGGCAGGAGATGGCATGTGTTTGGAGTGCCACATTTCCATATGTTCTCTTGGATGTCCAACAACTGTGTATGTGGTGCATGTGTGCACATATGATTAGTCGCATACAACAGGCAGCAGACAGATGGGTGCATGGACAGGTAGGATATGTGTGGCATGACTGACTGTCAGGCAGACAATGGGCTTCTTCAAATCAGTGTCAGCACTTATTGCAATGTCTAGCAAATGATGGCAGGGCTTGCTCTGTGATGTGCTGTACTTACTGTGGTGTGTGTGGTCAGTACAGGTGACTAATGTTGCTCTGTTTATCCTGATTGTTTGCAGATACATCCACGGCCACAGGAGGAGACAGCTCCACGGACCAAGAGGAGCGGCAGAGCCAGACTGGGTCCACTGCAGGGGAGACCGAGGGACCCAGTTGCACGGAGGGTGAGGGGAGCCACACTGAGGAGACCTCAGCTACGACCACCTCGGCTGGGGAAAACAGCACTTCCAGTGAGGACTCCCTTGTGGAGGCGGGTTTCAGCAGACCAGAGGCAACGTCAAGCAAGTCTGTCCCCGCCACCACCACCATCTCCACCCTCCCATCTGCTCCCATCCCACATGTCCGTGGAGGCTCCCGTGTAGGGGAGCGTGTCTCCTTCATGCCAGGCACCGCACCCCCTGCCTCTGTCCCCCCTGCTGCCCTGAGTGTGGAGTCTGTGGACTTGCTGAAACAGATCCATGTAGGGCAGACATCAATGCTGAGTGTCCTCCATGCACACACGGGTCTTTTGACACAACTGGTGTCATTCATGGAGGGCATGTCATCTGGCATGTCTGCCCTATATCGGACCAATCAGTCCATGGCCTCCTCACTGACGGCAGCAGTGTCCCTCCTGCAACAGTCCCTCACCCCTCCTACCTCTGCCCCATCCACAATCCCCAGCACCCTACCTGTCCCAAGCACACACTCACCGGCACCGGCACACACCAGCACAGACACAAGCAGCACACAGACACACAAGCCAAACTCCAGACGCACACGCACGCACGCACAGTCAGGGGACTGATATCTCACTCACAGGGGATGGGGCTCAGACACACACACACGCATCCACGAGCACTCCGCAGTCCTCAGATACCTCTCCCTCCAAAACCCCTTCCCTTGCCTCACCTGCAACCCCCCCTCCCAGAAGCTCTTCCTCTGTGAGCTTGGCCTCTTCCCCACAGATACATCTGACACAAAGTCCAGGTGGAAGAGGCAACCACCACACACAGAGGGGAGTGCCCCTCACACCCGGACACCCTCCCACAGGCACAGGCAGACTGAGGACCCCATTCGAAAGTCCCCCCGGACCAGGAAGGGCAAGACCCCACCACCACCACCACGCAGCTCCACCACACAGTCTCTCTCCTCCATCCCCCAGGCCACCACTCCACAGGTTCCACCACCACACCCTGCCCCAGGTTCCCCCACACACCGATAGCGCATCCCCAAACTGCTTAGGCCCTCCCCCCTACCACTTGCTCTTCCACCCCAAACCAGATGCTCTGCCTGTTTGTGCCACTGGTGTGGAGACCGGGTCCCCCCTCTGTCCTGCCCACCTCATCTGCCCCCCTTCCACTCCCTTGGAGTCATGCACTGCAGTGGAGTCCACAACCACCCCGTCTGACTCGGGCACTGCAGTGGGGACCCAGTCCACTCCATCTGACCGGCCCACTGCAGTGGTTGCAGCACCCACACCATCTGACTTGTGCCCTACAGTGGTGCCGGCCCCCACTGAGTCAGACACCTCCACTGCAGTTGCCGGTGACACTCCTGCACCCACCACCCCTTCACTGCCTCCTTCTGGCATCCCCTGATCCTGTCCCTGCGGTGCCTGGCCTGCCCCTTGTATGCCCCTCCGAGGGGGATGTCCTCTGTCCGTACCAGTGCAGGCAAGCAATGGGTGACAAGTTGTCACATATCACCCTGTTGGGACTGTGTATTTGGACTGGCCATTGGCCTTAGTTTCTTTTGGACTTAAATTTTTAGTTTAACATTTGCTGAATAAAGCCTCTTTTTGTTTACTTGTGGTTTTTCTTTGGATGTACATGATGTAGATGAGTATCATCATGCATTTGCAGTTGTAATAGTGTTCAGATCATGAACATGAAGTGTTGCTGTGATGGACTCCATGTGGTCCATGGGATATGTGTCCTAATGTAGTCTGGATCTATAGCATCCTTTGCTGCAGTCTGAGGGTGTAATGTTCAGCATTTGACACAGGGATGTACGTTTTGCATTTGTAAATTAACATCTTTGGCTTACACTGATGCACATCTGGTGGGCTTACCACTGTTCAATGTTTCTATTTCCCTGACTGTGTGCCCATCTCCACTGGACATGCAGTTTAGCACATCAATGTTGAAGGACTCATCTGTGTATACAGTGCAACTTGCTTGACACGTGTTTTGGGTGTATGCAGATGACTGACGTGACACTCCCGTACCCAGGCTGATGTGAGCAGAGCCTTCAGTGTGTTGTAGTTGTTGACTCACTGACCGAGTGTTCTGCTGACATGTTTGAGTCGTGCACAGACAAGGTTTGGCACAGCGGACCTTCCACAGGAGTGGAGTGCCCTCATGGCAGTGTGTAATCCCGTGACATTGCCTGGGCCCGTGTTGTGTGTTGTGTGAGCATGTCTGTGTGTGTTCCCTTCCCTTTTCCTACACAGGCTGTGTCCCTAGGGATGTTCCTGTTTGTGATGCTTGCTGAGTTGTCCTGTGTTCATCCAGCATCTTGGACCTGGTTTCTCCGGGATGTGGGTGCATGGCAAACTAATGTTCATCAGGTTGTCATCCCTAGTTGTCTTTGTTGTCAGGGCTGGGGATGTGGGCAAATGCAGATGGGACACAGTCAGGATTCCCTTGGCACTTGTTGGTTACACAAGTCATGTAATTTACAGTTTGTGGTAGCTTTCAGTGATTGTGACACGTTGTGTGTGTGACTGCTGCCACTCCTCAGGGTCAGAGCTGCAATGTTGGAAGTTGTCTATGTGTGTTCTTTGTGGGTCACCTTGGCTTCTTCATTGGTGTGTGACTGTGGCCGGGATCCCATTGATTGGGGTGGATTTCACGTCATGCCCATGTACGGCGTACTGTGCAGTATGTCAGACATTCACGAGTCTTGTTGACTGGCCATGTGTGATGGGTTTCTGCACCTTAGTTCCCACCACCACCCCTGGGATTGTCATGGGTGCATGTGCAATGTCACCAGTCCATGTGAGCTTCACTGCTGCACATTGGTGGAGATCAAGGTGTGTGGTGTTGAGTGTGTGCAAATGAGAGTTGTTGCACGGCTAGACCCCTACCTCCATATTGGCCTTGGCTGACAGGCCGTGCTGATTGATTTGTGCTTGTGTAGGTGTGATGGTAGTTTGTTGCTCAGGACACATGACTGTGGTTCACAGTGTGAACGACATCTAGCTTTGTCATCACAGTGGGATTATCATGCAGGCTAGTGTCACCACAATGTGGGGTCCCTGGGGGTAGTGCTGTGGTGGGTCTGTCTCTTGCTGTGTTAGTTGCTGCTCCTACAAGCTTGTGTGACATGTGTAATTTGGGCTCCCTCTCATCTAACAATGCCTGATTGCCCACATAGGGGAATACGATTAAGGCTGGGCGTAGTTCGCGAAGTAGTGCTTCGCGAAGCTACGCAAAGTGCAGTTCGCACTACGCGAGCTTCGCGTAGCACTACGCGAACTGCGTAGTGCACTGTTCGCAATGATTGCACAGTGCCGGATGCTTGTCCGCACTGTGCAATCATTGAAAACGGCAACTTGCACAGTGCGAGCTGTCTTTTACTGCCGCTCGAGTAGATTTTTACTCGAGCGGCAGCTTTCTCAACGCGGACTGGTAGTTTCTCATCGCGAGCGGTCGCGAGCATACGCGACCACTCGCAATGAGAAACCTGACCTCCCGCGTTGAGAATCTCGCCGGGAGGTTTATTTTCCACGCCGCGATCGGCAACTTGATGTTGCTGATCGCGAACGAGGAAAAAGTCTCGCCAGGATAGTCATTTTGCTTGCTCGCGGTCGCCAACTTGACGTTGAGGACCGCGAGCAAGCAAAAAATGACCGCGGCACTACGCTACGCTACGCGTGTTTGCACTGTGCTACGTGCAATTCGCGTTGTGCGAAGTAGCGCAAACTTCGCAAACTACGCGAGCGTAGCGTAGCACTTCGCCCAGGGTTAAATCCGATCCATGAGTTACTTTTGTGTGGCACTGTATACACATCTGTGTAATTGGGATTCAGGCCTCCTCATGTGTTGTGTGGTTGCCTGGGGACACTGGCACACACCCCCATCACCTGTTGTGTTTGATATGCAGTGTGAGGCTGCCTGTTTGTGTTTGTGCATCTGCACCACTGCATTGGCATATCTTTAGTGTGCCATTGGCTGTATGTTGTTTGGTGGATTTCCCCTGCTGTCCCTGGGACTCCTAGGTCATCAGTCAGCACAATAATCATGGTTTGTATGTCCCATTGCTGCCATGGTATGGTATTTGTTCACCTCACATCTACAGTCTCCACAGGATATCTACATTTGTGTGTCCATTGGTGCAGATATGTGGGTCTGCATTATGATGGTCACTTCTGTCATTGTGTAATTGATGAATGTTGACAATGTCAGCCCCCATGGGTGATGTTTGTCTGCACATGGCCAAAGGTATGTCTTATTTGCACTGCACTGTTTGCCTCACCCAATCTATGTTGCTATGGGACACAAGCACTACTTTGCCACTGATGTGTTTGTTGTTGTGTGACCAGGAATCATCCATGCTGTTTGGCAGTTGCAGCTTTTTCCATGACAACACTTACCTTTTGGTCACTGTGATGATGTGGGTTTAGACCCCATTGCCACAATGTTCAAAATGTGCTTCAGCTATGGACCCCACACTTACATTTTGGTCACTGTGATGATGGGGGTTTAGACCCCATTGCCACAATGTTCAAAATGTGCTTCAGCTATGTACCCCACACTTACCTTTTGGTCACTGTGATGATGGGGGTTTAGACCCCATTGCCACAATGTTCAATTGGGCTTCAGCTATGGACCCCACACTTACATTTTGGTCACTGTGATGATGGGGGTTTAGACCCCATTGCCACAATGTTCAATTGGGGTTCAGCTATGGACCCCACACTTACATTTTGGTCACTGTGATGATGGGGGTTTAGACCCCATTGCCACAATGTTCAATTGGGCTTCAGCTATGGACCCAACACTTACATTTTGGTCACTGTGATGATGGGGGTTTAGACCCCATTTCCACAATGTTCAATTGGGCTTCAGCTATGGACCCCACACTTACATTTTGGTCACTGTGATGATGGGGGTTTAGACCCCATTGCTACAGTGGCCATGGTCTGCTTGCATTGTGGAGGCCACACACATTTATGTGTGACACATGTGATAGGGGGTCACATTGTATGTTCAATGTCATGTTCAGTGTTGTAGGCATTTGACACAGACGACACACGCTTGTCATGATGTTGGTGGGATGTCTTTTTCTGACATTCCTTATGTTGGAGTATGCTGGTTGTGTCATGCATTACCCGTCCTATGAGTGGGGATGGTAGTAGTGGTAGGCATCCAGGCCCCCATGAGTAGGGGTGGTGTTAGTGGTAGGCATCCAGGCCCACATGAGTAGGGGTGGTGGTAGTGGTAGGCATCCAGGCCCACATGAGTAGGGGTGGTGTTAGTGGTAGGCATCCATCCCCCTATGAGTGGGGATGGTAGTAGTGACAGGCATCCAGGCCCCCCTGAGTAGGGGTGGTGTTAGTGGTAGGCATCCATCCCCCTATGAGTGGGGATGGTAGTAGTGACAGGCATCCAGGCCCACATGAGTAGGGGTGGTGGTAGTGGTAGGCATCCTTGCCCCCCTGAGTAGGGGTGGTGGTAGTGGTAGGCATCCAGGCCCCCATGAGTAGGGGTGGTGGTAGTGGTAGGCATCCAGGCCCACATGAGTAGGGGTGGTGTTAGTGGTAGGCATCCATCCCCCTATGAGTGGGGTTGGTTGTAGTGACAGGCATCCAGGCCCCCATGAGTAGGGGTGGTGTTAGTGGTAGGCACCCATCCCCTTATGAGTGGGGATGGTAGTAGTGACAGGCATCCAGGCCCCCATGAGTAGGGGTGGTGGTAGTGGTAGGCATCCAGGCCCCCATGAGTAGGGGTGGTGTTAGTGGCAGGCATCCATCCCCCTATGAGTGGGGATGGTAGTAGTGACAGGCATCCAGGCCCCCATGAGTAGGGGTGGTGTTAGTGGTAGGCATCCATCCCCCTATGAGTGGGGATGGTAGTAGTGACAGGCATCCAGGCCCACATGAGTTGGGGTGGTGGTAGTGGTAGGCATCCAGGCCCCCCTGAGTAGGGGTGGTGGTAGTGGTAGGCATCCAGGCCCCCATGAGTAGTGGGGGTGGTAATGGTAGGCATCCAGGCCCACATGAGTAGGGGTGGTGTTAGTGGTAGGCATCCATCCCCCTATGAGTGGGGATGGTAGAAGTGACAGGCATCCAGGCACCCCTGAGTAGGGGTGGTGGTAGTGGTAGGCATCCAGGCCCACATGAGTAGGGGTGGTGGTAGTGGTAGGCATCCAGGCCCCCCTGAGTAGGGGTGGTGTTAGTGGTAGGCATCCATCCCCCTATGAGTGGGGATGGTAGTAGTGACAGGCATCCAGGCGCCCATGAGTAGGGGTGGTGTTAGTGGTAGGCATCCATCCCCCTATGAGTGGGGATGGTAGTAGTGACAGGCATCCAGGCCCACATGAGTTGGGGTGGTGGTAGTGGTAGGCATCCAGGCCCCCCTGAGTAGGGGTGGTGGTAGTGGTAGGCATCCAGGCCCCCATGAGTAGGGGTGGTGGTAGTGGTAGGCATCCAGGCCCACATGAGTAGGGGTGGTGTTAGTGGTAGGCATCCAGGCCCCCATGAGTAGGGGTGGTGGTAGTGGTAGCCATCAGGCCCCTATGGGTGTGTATGGCATTGGTGATAGCCATCCCGCCCCTATGGTTCTGCTGTTGCTAGTGTATGTCATTTCTGCATCCCTATGTGTGTGTGACATATGCCGGGTACGTGTTGTTTGTTTGTGTTGTGGGTGTTTGACTTACCGTCTGCGCCGTACGCGTCCGTACCGGTTCCGGTAATAGATGTAGAGTATTGGTAGGACCTGCGCGATGGGATTCATGGTTGGGTCGTCTCGTTCGTGTTTCTCGTGGCTTCGACTCGTACTCGTCGCTGGCTTGTTCGTCTCGTAGCCGTGGATCATCTTGTGGCGCGAATCGGAGCTTATGTGCATCGCTCCCGGATGCTCTGACGTGCTGGACATAGCGACGGGTTCGGTGCGTACGGAAGGCGCATCGTACTAGTCCGGCCGGAAGGTGCTGTATATTTGCTTCCATGCGACTCGATTCGGCGTTTACGGATCCGGCTCGGGCGGGGAACAGGAGCTGGAATTGGTACGTACGGCTGGGTCGGAATCTGAGCAGTTATGCGCATCGTACTTGCTCGTTCGGACAAATGTTCGAATCGGTCGGGAAACACGCGTTCGGCTTGGTTTTTTTCCGGACAAATAGTGTTAGGTGCGCTTCCGGCCGAGATCGGAAAATCAAGGTCAATGGGTGACAGTCTAGTTAGAAACAGCGTAGAGCTTAGACCACCTGCCAATTGGCTCACCTCACACAAAGGCTTTACCAAATGCCCGACGTGCAAAGCTTGCAAATATGCTCAGAATAGGAAAAGTTACATCAGCCCGTTTAAGGTAGATCCTATACCGATTAGCAAAAGACTAACATGCAAAACAGAGTTTGCGGTTTATGTGCTGGAGTGTCCGTGTGGCTTAAGATACATAGGCCACCTCATAAAAGGATACTCCAGCACATAAGAGCAATCACTAATAAGGATCAAGCCTATCCAGTGGCAAGGCATTTTGAGGATAGGCATGATAGTGATCCAGCAAATCTACTGTACTTTGTGATTGACTCTATCCCCCCATTAAGAAGGGGAGGAAACCGTGAGGCCCAACTTTGTTTGTTAGAAACCTGTTATATATTGGAATTAGACACAAAGGCACCGGCAGGGTTAAATGCGAGTGTGGATTTCTTTACTTGTTTACAGTAGATGAGTATAATATGTCTAGATATTTGCACTATACGATCTATAGCATTGTCAATTTGATTCCACATAATGAGATGTGCACATGCACAGTTGGTAATCAATACTTCCCTCATCACTTCCCTTGGTCAGCCAGAACATTTCACAACCCTATAGCTATAAGAATCTGCTTTTTTATCTGTAAATTAAGGCACAAAGCACTTTTTTAGAACCCATAGATTTTAATGGTGATATAAATTATTATTTGCACATTTGCACAATATTTATATAATCTGTGTATACATGGAAATAGGATTGGCCCACTGGGGCCGTACTATATTAAGTGCAATAAGACACAAGGATCAAAACAACAGGTAACCATGTAGCGTATGATTTTATCATAGTTATAAAAAGGGTAAAATTGCGCTTTTAGAACAATTATATATGATTTTTGGGAGTTCCCAATGAGTTAAAGAAATTTTTTAACATGTGTATACCTTTATGTGCTAATAATAATGACACTAATCAATGACCAAAACAAGGCGGTTGTGATTAATGGTAGTTTTAAATTATCTTTTAATGCAATTCTGATCATTTGAATGCTTTTAAAAGATTTTAAATACCAATTACCATATATTTTGTTTATATTTAAATGAACTGTCATTTTGCAACATTTTACATATATTTATGAATATATTTTACATTAATGTATTTATTACTTATATCAAATGTATGCTTATTTTGCACAAGGTGATCTCTTTGTTGTGTCAGCACTCATGGTGGTATTATTACCATGTAGTATTTTTTCCATGTCTACTAGCGGTCACCTGACTGCTACGTTTTGCACTTGCACTTTAAATAGGGGTTAAACAAATGGCAACGCGTCATGTGATCAAGGCCCAGGTGGGGCTGAAACGCGTCATGGCGGAGATGCAGGGCACACAATAAACATATTGCACAAAGAACTTTGGGTCCGCGTTCGTCTGTCCGAGTGCAGTGGATGTTTGGAGACAGAGCCTGCAATATATACATATATATATATATTACCTACTGGCGGTCGCCAGTAGGTAGTTATAGTTAGGACCTAGTTTCCATAGGAAAAGCGTTTTTTGTTTTCCCAATAACTTTGGCGTCGTTTGAGGAATCTTCGCAAAATTTTCAAAACTAGTGGGGCGCTCCAGTCAGCTCCTGTCTTGAAAGTTTTGGAGTGATTCATTAAGCGGGGGCCGAGAAAAAAGGGGGGTCCCAAAACGTGTTTTCCCCATGTTATTTTCCATAGGAAACTTTAGACAAAGCTACAGCCCGAACTGCTGAACGGAATTACACCAAATTTGGCAAAAAGGTAGGTCTTGGTTCATAAAGATCCCTTTTTGTTAAATGGTGTAAATACGTTCAGTAGTTCCTGAGAAATTAGAAAAAGAAAAAGTTTCGCTATCTATGGCCGCTGTGGATTCGCGAACCATCCCGAGCACGAGCTTCACTCTGATTGGCTGCCAAAACTCCAAACCAGGAAGTGTTGGCAGCCATCTTGTGACTCGGTAACCGAGTCACAAGAAAACACAAAAAAAAGGTTAAAAAACAAGAAAAGGGGGCAGGGTAGAAACACCCTGACCCCCTAGGGCTGCTCAGGGGGTCCCACAAGGACCCCCAGGGCCAAAAAAAGCATTATTTTTTATAATTACGACGGAAGTCGCGTCGGGGTCGCGAATCCCTCCGAAATTATAAAAAAAAATGAAGCGCGGGCTCCCGCGCTTCATTTAAATGACGCCCCCAGTTAGGCCAGGTCTTGGGGGCATTGCTCAAATAATAATAGCGGGGGTCCGTGGGGCCCCCGCAGCCCCGGAGACTGCCACCTCCCCAGGGCTATGCTGATTATTTGCGGGGGCACGTGGCCCCCCCGCAGCCCCAGGGACCGCCACCTCCCCGGGGCTTTTGAAAGAAAAATGCGTGGGGGGTCCCACCCCCCATGCTGCCCTGGGGACCACCACCTCCCCGGGGCTTTTTGAATTGTATGCGGGGGGCACGTGGCCCCCCGCAGCCCCGGGGACCGCCATCTCCCCAGGGCTCTGTTTTTAAAAAAAAGAAGTGTGGGGGGGGGCAAGAGCCCCTCCACACTCACTGGGGACCACCACCTCACCGGGGCACTCTTTTTCAATTTCGGGGGTCCTTTACGGACCACCACCTCCAGGGGCTTTGAAACTGAAGGGAGGGGGGCTGCGCAGCTCCCCTCCAGGAGCCCTTGATGGCCCTGGGGACCGCCACCAGGGGTTCCCACCCCAGGGACACTGCTGTTTGCTATGGCAGAGCGGGAGGGACCCTTAGGATTCAAGGGGACTTAATCCCCAACTTAAAACGCACCACGGGGCGCGTTTGCACACTTGTGACATCAGGCCCCACCCCCTCTCTTCACCACTGTGCAAACGGGCCCTCTGGTGCGTTGTAAATTGGGGATTAAGTCCCTTGAATCCTGAGGGTCTCCTGATCAACTAGCCCACCAGGTACCTCCAGTAAGCGCCACAGAGCTGCGTTGCAGAGAGGTGTAAAAAGGGGCGTGGTCTTGGACAACCTCTCTGCAAAGCAGCTCTGTGGCGCTTACTGGAGGTACCTGGTGGGCTAGTTGGCCCCCAGGGACCCTCAGGATTCAAGGGGATTTAATCCCCCAACTTACAATGTGCTAGGGGGCACGTTTGCACAGTGGTGGAGGGAGGCGGCGGGCCCTGATATAAGAAGTTAGCAATCCTGCTGTGTGGGACTTACTGGTGGTAATAAAAGGGATAGTTGGCCCCCAAGGTTGATGTTGGGGGCTTACTACTCCTCCTGTTACCTCCAGTAAATCCCACACAGTGGGATTGCTAAGAGGTGTTTCGGAGGCCACGCTCACCTTTCTCCACCACTCTGGAAACGCGACGGGTATGTTATAGTTAGAAATTAGCATTTAAAAAACCTTTGAAATTCACTGAAAAAACCATAGGTTTCAGGGACGTTATAGTTAGAAATTAGCATTTAAAAAACCTTTGAAATTCACAGAAAAAACCATAGGTTTCAGGGACATTATAGTTAGTTGGACATTTCTCTCGTACAAAATCATGGAAATTCCCCCGTTATAGTTAGTTCAGCTAACTATAACTTGTGCACCCGCAATGCACTGCTGATGACGTCACATATTACATCATTCATGACATGGTCAGTGACATCACTGATGACATCACTGATGACATCTCAAATGACATCACTGATGACATCACTGATGACATCATCCACGTGAAAATCTGATGCACGTCCTCACACTCTAATATAACCTTTGATACACCCACTGTTAAATACAGACTACCATTTTAGAAACCATAGACACACCAATACCAGTTACTACATACGCACTCACTGATTCCTAGGTCTACACACACATCCACTCATTCACCCATACAATCACTCATACATGCAGTCACTCATCAATACAACACTATCATAAGCACTCATACACCTATACAGACACTCACACACCACCACTCATCCAGAGTTACTCACACACCTAGTCAGTCATGCAAAGAATCAATCACACTTCCATTTACTGACCTATACAGTTATACACACACCACATCACTTATTCAAACAGAAACAAACGCATACTTACTCTCTTATTCAATCACTGATAAGTACACACTCATCCATACAGCCACTCTCACAATCACTGACTCTCATGTATAGTCATTTATATACTTCAACTCAAACATACACTGCCTTTTACATATGTAGTTACTTGGACATGTACCATTGACACATCCATTCACTCACCAACACACCCATACACACACTCACCCACCCATACAGCTGTTTCCACATGCACTCTTGAACCCATACACACAGTGAATCAACCACTCAAACATCTATGCACAGAGTCACACACCTCCCACCCACCCACACACACACTCAGGCACCCATACAAATACTCAGGCAACCAATCGATAACCCATAAAGACACTCATGTAGCTACTGACCAACCCATGCAGCCGCTCATATAAAAATGGACAGACTGATACAGACATTCACACAGTTTAGTCACTAACCCATGCATTCAGTAAGACACGTTTAATCACTCACTTAAACAGTCAGTCACGCACCTACTAAATCCTCCATCCAGACACTTATACACCCACTCATTCTTCAATACACCTTGGCATATATATAATACATATTTAAACTTTAAAGAAAAACACAGTCACTGGATGATGTCATCAGTGATGTCATCAGTGATGTCATCAGTGATGTCATTTGAGATGTCATCAGTGATGTCACTGACCATGTCATGAATGATGTAATATGTGATGTCATCAGCAGTGCATTGCGGGTGCGCGAGTTATAGTTAGCTGAACTAACTATAACGGGGAATTTCTATGGTTTTGTACGAGAGAAATGTCCAACTAACTATAATGTCCCTGAAACCTATGGTTTTTTCAGTGGATTTCTAAGGTTTTTAAATGCTAATTTCTAACTATAACATGCCTGAAACCTATGGTGTTTTCAGTGAATATATATATATATATATATATATCATTGGATGCTGTCAGCATGGAAGTGAATAAAATTAGGTACTGTGTTGGATGCCTTAGCAATAAGTCTTATTATTGGGTGTTTTTTAAGAAAATAAATGATTACAGATATGGATATGTTTTTGAATCTGTGGAGTAAAGCACACCTGCTGTATCTTATTGGGAGGTAGCATGTTCCTTCTAGAGTGTGTTATGAACTTTTGAGCCTGGTTCCACTGGGTTGCTAAGTACACTGAGCTAAGACTGCATGGGGGTAGGGTGTTAAAGAGAGATTATTTTTTTTAAAGTTGAGGAGTGATGGCACAATGTAAGTAATGGCAAGTTTTAATTTCCAACTCAGGACTATGTAATAAACTGTTGTGTAGTATTTAAATTTCAGAAAAATTAAGCTAGATATAGGCGATTTCTCTGCGATGATCACGAATACATCGTAAAAACGCTCCGACAGGAACCTTGTTCTGATTGAGAAGGAAAGGGTTAACAGATGCTAACCATTCACAAGTGGAGATGCAGTAGTCTAAAATGAAAGACCTGATTTCATGTGCTGCTTTTCTTATGATGATAGAGTGGAAAGTTGAAGAGCTTGCATTTTTGGATTGCTTTGTATGAGAGTGGTGTGCCATTCTTCTGCTTAGTTTTTGCAATTCTTAACAGTGTCAAAACTATGCAGAAAGAGCTAAAACAACAATACAATCAACAAACTGAATTCAGTGGTATGCATATAACTTTGTAATTATTTTAAAAACGTACATTAGAAATGAAGATGTATTTGGGAGTTTGATGAAAAGGAATATCACAGTGATGAAAAAAATATATCAGATGAACTGTATGTATTAGAGGGTATGTGTTTAAGAGGTTAGTGGTGAATGTTTTGGAAATAGGAGAAAAATTAGTTAGTGCCTGTTTATTACATTGTGTATTTTATTGAAAAATACCAGTATAGTCTTGTTGAAAGTTTGCAATGAGGAACTAAGATTGTTTTAAATGTCTAAACATAATGTGCAGAATAGATACATCTGTCATTTGCATTCTGGGAGTTATGGTACTTTTAGTAATATTATGAAACAGGAATAGTGTAGTGAGAAATAAAAGATGAGAACATGTTGTTCGCCTGTATATGAATTAGAAAGAAGTGATACTTGTTAGGTATGTATTGGGAAGTCTTTGTCAATGTGGCTTATATGATCACTTTGCATATGCTTAGATGGTGAGATATGGTTTTTGTGCTTGCACATAGTTATTATACAGTGGGACTTTTGAGTTTGCTTAAAGATGCAGAGAGGTACATATTTTGGGAAAGATGGCTTGAAGGTGTACATCGATTAAGAAATCTCATATATGTTTGCATGGTGATCTATGTTCAGTAAGGCTGATGAAAATTTCATGTATATGGTGAGGGTAGTGTTTTTCTTTAAACATGCTATGTTTAAAATTGAGAAGGATTAATAGTGGAGAATGCCGTGAGAATTCTTGTGCTAGCTTCATTTTGAGTGTAACTTTTGTTTGAAATATGCTGAATATATGTTTTAGAAGCAGAAGCAGTATTTAAGAAATGTTGTAGGTATGTTATTCGCAAAAGGTTTTGTGCTTTGAAAAATTTCAAAATGTGTTTTTTTTTTCAGAAACTTACTGATGCATGTACATGCTCAGTAACAAATCAATGTATATTTCTAGAGGGCCATGTATGCAAATATATATCAAGTGTGATACCTAGATTTCACTCACACAAAGCTCAGAAGAAAAGCATGTATACAGTAAATCAGGTAGTTTGATACTGACAGAAGGAGATAACCAATGAATCAGAGATATAGTGACAACTGTTATGTATCTAAAAGCAATGAAGGTACTTTCTCAGTCAGTTAGGCCGTATTCAGGCGCTCATGGAATCACCCAGCCACTACTCAGGCAGTCATCAAATCAGGTATTCACTATCCATGGAGTTATTCAATTATCCAGAAACTGCACATGTACTCTTGCAATCAGGCAGGCAGAAATTATGTAGTCATTGAAGTATGCAGGCACTACATATACCTTAATCTAATCACTTAGGGGCTGATTACGATGGCGGGCGGAAAAGTATCCGGAGCGCCATGGTAGCGAGAATCAACCGTCCGCATGTACCGCGGGAAAACCGGCGGTCCGATTAGGATCAACCACCAGAAAAATCCGACCGCGGCAGAACGATGCCACAAAAGACCGCCGGTAGCGTGCGGAGCAGGTGAAAATCCGTCCGTGGCGGTCGGATTCGCGGCGGAAAAAGCCCAAACCGCTGCACGGCTAGCGGATTGACCGCACGTGAAATTAGGATACCATTGAGGTGACAGCGGAACGATCCGCTGTTTCCGACCGCCGCGATCGCAACCAGTGATGAATGGGAGAGCCGGCGGAAGGGCGGTCGTATACCCACTGCTGCGGCCGCGCCGGAAAAATCATGGCGGCCGACCAAAAAAAAAAACACAACATGCCCACCAAGTGTACCCAGCAACCTGGCTCAGCCTCAGAAAACACCTAATACACCCCAATGACACATCCCCATGGCAAGTAAAAAAACTACAAATCCCAGGTCAACCCACACAACACACCTGACATCAGTACTCCATTTTGACACACCCACATAGCTGAGTATAAAACCAGCCCCTTCCCTGACCACAATCCTTTGCAATATTCCACCACTGAAGGAACCAACCCTACAGCACAAAGGAGAGGCAAACCACCACACAACTCACCAGCACAACAACACACACCACTTACATCACCACCACCACTCTCACACCTGCACTTTCAACCCCTTTGCACATCACACACCATGGCACAGAAGAAAATGCCCAAATTCACTGACAATGAGTTGTCAGTCATGGTAGATGAGGTAATCAGAGTAGAACCACAATTGTTTGGAAGCATGGTCCAACAGACACCATTAGCCACCAAAACACTAATGTGGGAAAGGATAGTCCGCAAGGTCAATGCAGTAGGGACTGTCCCACGCACCAAGAGGGAGATCGTGAAGTGGTGGCATGATCTCAAGAAAAAGGTGAAAGAGAGGAACAACAAGAACCGTGAGCTGGCTCAGAGGACTGGCGGTGGCCCTCCCATTACACCAAGAACATTCACCGCATGGGAGGAGAAGGTGCTTGCCATACTGCATCCAGACAGTCTCACAGGAATAGCCGGGGGAGTGGAGGCTGGTAAGTAACAACAAATGTCTACCATCACACTGCTATGTACTGTCTTGTACAACTACAAAGCTACACCTCCTAGGCCCAAATGCATTCATGTGCACCACACACTCGCCAACACATGTTTCACAGATCTAACATTCATTCCCTCTGAATCACCCCAAAGGTAGCTAGCAACATTCCCAGGGTTGCATGTGTACAGGCAGCCAGCACTACAACTCCCACCAGGCCCCCTTGTCCCACAGCTGAGCAAGATGGAGCACTCCCCCACACCCAGAAGCATGTGGCAGCCATTGCATTGTTCACCTCCACCTAACAGGTAGGTAGCCATCTTAACAGGGAGGGGTGTTTGTGGGTGGAAAGCCAGGACTACAAATCCCACCAGGCACCCTTGGCCCACAGCTGAGCAAGATGGGGCACTCCCTCACACCCAGAAGCATGTGGCAGCCATTGCATTGATCACCTCCACCTAACAGGTAGGTAGCCATATTAACAGGGAGGGGTGTTTGTGGGTGGAAAGCCAGCACTACAACTCCCACCAGGCACCCTTGTCCCACAGCTGAGCAAGATGGAGCACTCCCCCACACCCAGAAGCATGTGGCAGCGATTGCATTGTTCACCTCCACCTAACAGGTAGATAGCCATCTTAACAGGGAGGGGTGTTTGTGGGTGGAAAGCCAGCACTACAACTCCCCCAGGCCCCCTTGTCCCACAGCTGAGCAAGATGGAGCACTCCCACACACCCAGAAGCATGTGGCAGCCATTGCATTGATAACCTCCACCTAACAGGTAGGTAGCCATCTTAACAGGGAGGGGTGTTTGTGGGTGGAAAGCCAGCACTACAACTCCCACCAGGCACCCTTGTCCCACAGCTCAGCAGGATGGTACACCCCCCACACCCAGAAGCATGTGGCAGCAATTCCTCCCAACTGTGCCACTGAACAGGTAGGTGGTCAGTGCATGCACCCTGCCATGTCTCCCAAAAAGCATGGAGCCATATGACCACACCAGCCCTCACATCCCACCCAACTTGGCATAGATCCAATAGTCACTTCCAGTGTGCAGACAGCTAAGCGTATGAAACTGGCACAGACATTTAAGTTTGACTCACCAAATCACATGTTGAAGAAATTCAGGGCACAATCATGCACAGCACTGAATGCTATCTGTAAGTGCCACGGGGGCAGAGCATCAAGGCCCATATGAAAACAAAACAAGCATGGCCAGTTGTAAAAAGAAAGCAAAGCACATGATATGACAGAGGGATGCATGAGATAACAATGGCCAGTACATGCGCAGAATGAACGTCTTACATGCAGAGTAAACAACAAATACGCTTCACATAAAGTTGTTGTGCTGCTAGTCCTTAGATGACGACATGTCCTTGTAATCACACAATCTGTACGTGGAGCATGGTATCTATTGACATGTCACACCATGGACACGTAATGTATGTACCTCCACATCATGTCATGATGCTCAGTACCGTGCAGCCCTACAAAGTGATCTCAATGTAAACTGTGTGGTGTATAGCATGTAACATCCAAACATCTAACAACAAGCTTGTGGGGTGCACTTCAATGACCATTTGTTCCCTGTACCACAGGTGACCAAGAATTGACTGCTGCAGATGACAACACCAACCTGCTGAGCCATTCCCCGCCGGAACCTGGACTCTCGGATGCAGACTCCCTAAATTCCTGTGATGCGGACACGGAACCTGGCCCATCAGGCCTGCCAGGGCGCACCAGGGCCCAGGCCCCCACTGTCCCCACCACCACCACCTCAGCAACAACAACTGCACTGACCCCTGCTGTAACGACCTGTGCTGCCTCCAGCACCACCACCACCACCACCACCAGTGCTGCCTGCAACACTGTCCCTGCCTCAGAGGACACCCACACCCCCCCACAATCTGAGGAGGGCAGGGAGAGTCAGCGGGTGCGTCGAGTGGTGACGCCACAGTTCCGGGACAGCAGGGCAGGTGGGAGGGCAACTGGGCAACAAATCCAACAGGGCACTGGGTCCGAAGCCCTGGCCAACATTGCAAGAGTCCTTGGGGCCTATGAACAAACCCAGGGACAGATGGGCCAGGTTCTGGAAGAAGTGCGTGAGGTCCGCCTGCTGCTGAGGTCCATGGACATGCATATGGGCCAAATCGTGGACCTCTTGGGCCAGCTTGTGGGTGTTCTGAGGGACAGGCTTGCGGCCCAAAGGACAGCTCAACCTCCCTCCAGTGGCCTGCAGGATGACAGTCCCACCACCTCACCTGCGGCCACAGAGAGGGGTGAGCTGGAACAGGATGAGTCCTCAGACACCGCAGATACCGCAGCAGTGGCCCCCCTGCCAAACGCTCAAGGGGCTGTCCAAGGAAAAGCACGGGAGGATCCCGTGGCAAAGCACCAGCCAAACGCAAGTCAAAGAGCCAGCCATGATGGCACCTCCCGTCACCTTGCCATTGACTCGGTTGACTATCCTTACCCACACTGCCATGTTGATGGCAGGTGTCTGTTGGACTGTGTCACCACATCAATGTGGTGACTACTCTATTGTCTCGTCTACCATCACTGACAACTCATTAATTCACTTTCCACCTATTTGTAAATAATCACTTCCCTGTCACATATACTTATTGTAAATAAACACTCTTTACACACCTATGTTTTCGTGTCAGCTCCATGTTTATCACAGGATGTACAATCTTGACTCAGATTACAATGTACCAGGTGCACTGATTGTTGTGAGGCATGGAGAGGCTGAAGGGACCTAGGAAAACACAAGAGAACAACATTCACTTGTCAGGCGATGGCATCACACCCATTACACAACACTTGTCATCAAGGTACTCAAACCTGCACACATTACAATGAGCAACGATATCGACATAGACAGCATGTAGCTGTGCATAACTACCCTGTCCCAGAAACATCAGCCTCAGCACAGAGCCAACAACAGGCAGCTGTCACAAAGCTCCCCTAGGCATTTCCTACAACAACAAAAACAGCATACAATGGCACCGTTGTACAATGTCACTCACCTTCAAGGGAAGTAGCGGTTGATGAGCTGTTGACGCAGGTCGACACCTTCCTCCTCTGCACTATCCTCGTCACTGGACATGTGTGGGTTTGCAGGTGGGGGCATCTGCTGCTCATCATCGTCCAGGATCAGGGGGATCTCTTTGCGCAAGGCCAGGTTGTGGAGCATGCAGCATGCAACTACGATCTGACACACCTTTTGGGGAGAGTACATCAGTGCACCTCCGGTCCTGTCCAGGCACCGAAATCGAGACTTAAGAAGACCAAAAGTACGCTCCACCACACGACGTGTCCTCCCATGGGCCTCATTGTAGCGGACTTCACCCGGGGTCTTGGGATTCCGCAGTGGGCTCAGCAACCAAGGCCGGTTGGGATATGCAGAGTCACCTCGGTGTGAGATACACAGACCAACTTTGTAATAAAACTGTGGCAGAGGACAGCATGTCACACATACAGCACACTACTTGACTCTGCGTACTCACCCACAATCCACGCACGCTCTGGATGCAGATTTGCCATCAGCTGTGGTATGATGCTGTTACGCAGGATGTAGGAGTCATGGGCTGATCCTGGAAATTTGGTACAGACATGGGAGATTATCATATCCGCCTGGCATACCAC
Organism: Calotriton arnoldi; assembly: GCA_963921515.1. Classification (NCBI taxonomy): domain Eukaryota; kingdom Metazoa; phylum Chordata; class Amphibia; order Caudata; family Salamandridae; genus Calotriton; species Calotriton arnoldi. The sequence goes on along the minus strand of CAWUFW010005214.1, from coordinate 222,305 downwards.
TTGCACATTGATGGAATGTGTATGCTTCCTGTTCCTGTAGATGTGCTAATGTGCCTGTGGTGGAACCAGGCCAACATGTGTGCAGTCAATGGCACCAACAACATTAGGGATGTGGGCAAGGTCATAAAAATCTCCCTTCACAGCTGCAAACTCATGTATCCTGGGGAAATGGATGTAGCTGTCCTTGTAGTTCATCATAGCGGACAGGACATCACGTAGCACCATGCTGAACATTGGTTGAGACATCCCACCTGCGCTGGCCACCGTGTACTGGAATGAACCAGTTGCAAAAAAATGCAGGGCCGCCATCACCTTACATGTTGGTGTCAGAGCAGTTGGATAGGTTTGGCGAGGCCTCAGATGGGGCTTCAACTGAGCACATAGGTCCAAAAGGGTAGGTCGATCCAAACGGAATTTACGTATGACGTCCTCATCCTCCATGTCCGCAAGCACCGTGAATGGACAAAAAACATTTCGTCACCTCCTAGGTGAGAGGAAAGGGGACACATTCAATTCCCCTCTGAGATGAGCACAACATCTTAGGTTCTGACTGACACAGCGCCAGCAATGACTGGCATGAAACTACAGCTTACACCACAAGTTACATGTAGGGACACCTTGATCTAAACTAGTCGTACACTTGTCCAGTATTCACACAGTGAGTACCCCCCAAACAGATTCAGACTATGTGAATGCCAAAAGGTACATTTCAACATCTTGTGTCACCAGCCCTGAGAGTAGTTGACACAGCACATGTGTGAAACAGCAACACTGCTGGCTTCGACGTAGCTGCTGTACCTGCCACACCCTCTTGCGTAAGTCCGACAGGGCACATATTAACAACACAATGAGCACAGTGTGCACACAATGATCAAGTATGTACAGGAGCTCAGCAATGTACACAGTAAAATAGGCACATTATGTAGCCAGACCTTCATTACTGTGTGCTGCTTTGCCATCTCACACATTGACATGTGTACATCTTTGAGAGTCCATCACACCACAGATCTGTGTACATGCACAACAATATCATAAGTGACATGTGAGGGAGTACATGCCAATGCATGTAATCCTGTGCACTGACATGGCATGTGTAGTCATCAGCGAGTCAAATGTAACACTAGCATTGGTTTGCACTAACTGGTGGCATGACTCATAGTAAGTGTCTACTGTTCAGTGTTGAGAACTGGCCATTGCCATTGCTACAGCATGATGTGTCCATAGGTGCCATAAGCGTGCACCGCCACCACAATCACGGCCATAGGCACCAATGCCAAGCGGCCAAATCGCGGTAGCGACCGCCTGGGCCCTGCGGTGTGTCACCGCCAATTCCCATGCCCTTACAGCCAATGGGAACCGCAATCGCGGTAGTGATATACACATTTGAAAATGGCGGTTGGCGTGCACTGCCACCACAATCACGGCCATAGGCACCAATGCCAAGCGGCCAAATTGCGGTAGCGACCGCCTGGGCCCCGCAGTGTGTCACCGCCAATGCCCATGCCCTTACAGCCAATGGGAAACGCAATCGCGGTAGTGATATACACATTTGAAAATGGCGGTTGGTGTGCACCTCCACCACAATCACGGTCATAGGCACCAATGCCATGTGGCCAAATCATGGTAGCGACCGCCTGGGCCCCGCGGTGTGTCACCGCCAATGCCCATGCCCTTACAGCCAATGGGAAAGGCAATCGCGGTAGTGATATACACATTTGAAAATGGCGGTTGGCGCGCACTGCCACCACAATTACGGCCATAGGCACCAATGCCAAGCGGCCAAATCGCGGTAGCGACCGCCTGGGTCCCGCGGTGTGTCACCGCCAATGCCCATGCCCTTGCAGCCAATGGGAAAGGCAATCGCGGTAGTGATATACACATTTGAAAATGGCGGTTGGCGTGCACTGCCACCACAATCACGGCCATAGGCACCAATGCCAAGTGGCCAAATCGTGGTAGCGACCGCCTGGGCCCCGCGGTGTGTCACCACCAATGCCCATGCCCTTACAGCCAATGGAAGCCACAATCGGGGTAGACAAATGCACTTTTGAAAATCGCGGTAGGCGTGCTCCGCCACCGCGGGGCCGCTCATTGGATGCATTTGAAAAAAGATGACCTGGAACACCAATTGCAGCATCTTAGTACCACTGAAACAACCCCAGGGGGCTATATATGTGTGGGAGAGAGCCACACATTTCCACTGTTTCCAGACACTGCTGCCTGACACTCTTCACCACCAACTGCTGCTGTTCCTGTCTCCTGGACCCAGTGATGGCGAGAACTGAGAACATCAGGGCCCGTCCCTTCCCCACAGAGGAGCTGGAGGTCCTTGTGGACGAGGTGCTATCACAGTATGGGAGGCTCTATGGTGCTCCAGATGTCATGGTAAGTGTCTCAGAGTGGAAGTGAGAGTGCAGGGAGTGCACACATGAAGTTGATCTGCTGCAGTATGTGCCTGAGAGTGTGGGTTTGTGTGATACACTGCCTAGCATGCTGACTTCAGGAAAATGGGGTTTGTCGCCTATGTTACACATTTCCAGGGATGCATTTCAGGATGGGAGGGACATGCAGTGTTATTGCAGCCATACAGTGACACTGCAAGTTTGGAAAGTGGAAGTCAGGACAGACATTGCCTGTGCGAATGGATGTTTGAGTCCAGGAGGTTTTCACATGCTCATTTGTGACATTACAAAGACTTTCCGTCCAGAGGGTACTGATGGAAGTGTGTTTGAATTTCTATTGCCAGCATGGATCTGTGAGCAGTATGCACAAGAGTGAACTGCCGGGGGGTGACAATCTTGTTGGAAATTCCCATATGACACAGCAGATTGTTGTACTTCAGAAACATCCCCCTTCCCTTATTCTCATTATGTGTACTAACACGCATGTGTAGGCACTGTTTGCACTCTCATATTGTACATGCATGTGACTGTTATGATGGCCCACGTTAAACCTCAGTGTGAGCCACTCTGGCCTGCACAGTTACTGCCCAAATTGACAGGGACCCATCACTGAATGGACAGAGTGAGACATATGTGTCGTCTGCCACCCTATTCCTCAATGAGCTATCTTAGGCCTGTGGATTGCACAAGACAGACCTTGTGAGAAGGGTGTGAGAATGTCAGAACATGTCCCTAAATGTGACCGCCATGACACAGTGAGCCATTCACAGCCCAAGGACATTGAGGGGTGTGCATTGTTGGACACAGTGATTCTGCCACGGAACATTATTTACAATGTGATGTCTGTCTTGCTCCCTCACAAACTGCATTGCAGATGTGGGCCTCCTTCACATTGCTTTCTGTGCTGGCATTCTGCATGTGCATGAGATGTCCAGGTACTGTGCCCATCCTCATACCTGCATGCATTTGGGTACGATTGTCTTATGCTAATGTACTATGTGTCATGCTGTATGGCCCCTGCTAAGCATGTCTGAATAGCTGTGCTAAGTTTGTGCATGCTCCTGTACAGAGACACAATGGTACATAACCCATTGTTACTGATATTTCCTCTTCTTGTCTCCCATGCCTGCAGCTCAAAGTCCACCAGCGTAAGGCCATATGGAGGGCCATTGCACGCAAGGTGCGGGCTCTGGGTGTCTCCAACCGATGGCACACACACTGCATCAAGAGGTGGGATGACATCTGCCAGCTGAGCAAGAACGTGGCAGAGATGACACTGGGGCTGCTCCCTCAGACTGGCAGGTTGGCGCGCAGGGGCATGACACCACTAATGGCCCGCATCTTGGCAGTGACACAGCCAGAGCTGGATGGACGCTTGAGGGACCATCAGCAGCAAGTTGGGGGTGAGTATTCTGCGAAGGGTGACTTTTGGGGTGTGTGACTGCATGTGTCCCAACCCTGAGCCAGTGCAGAGCTCTGTGATGTTCCTAGTGTGATGCAATGCCTTGTAAGTGGCCTCTGTGTTGAGTGCAGCTGTCATGCATTTGCGGTACATGTACTTTCTCATGTGTTTCATGTAATGGCCCTTTGACATTGCATGCTGAGATGTGGCCTTATGGCATCTGCTGCATTAGGGGAGTCATGGACATCACTGGGCAGTGAACGGCAGTGTGCCTCATCTTAGTGTGCTTTCGTTGATGTGTGCAGTGCCTGACCTCGAACTTGTGAGAACTACACATCTGACACCAATGTGCAACAGTAGTTGTGCTTCAAAGCACAACATGGTGGATGGCAGGAGCTCATGGCCATTGCGAGTGGATATTTTGGAGTCTGTATCTGTGTTGTCCCCTTAAAGTGACTCCATATGTGACTGTGACAACAAGTTGAGATGTACATCTTTTTCACCTACAGGCACGTGGGTATGCTTACAGGGATCTGTATGTCAGGTTACATGGAGGCACGGGCAAGCTATTTGGCTGTGTGAACATCCCATGGGTCATCAATGCCAAGTATGCATGTTCCCATGCATCTTCATATTTTTGCATTGTGGCTGCACATGCAGACTGCACAGGGGTGTGTTCAACATGGGGCTATCATCATCTTGTTTTGTGCTTTGTTTCCATATGATGTTTGTGAGTATGGCACTAAACTGAACCTACGTCTCTATCTCTTGCAGCATCTACAGAGGGCACAAAAGGGCAGGGTACGGACACCGGGGATGAGGCATCTTGCTCGACGGCAACACATGAGCTCACTGACACTGATGTGACCAGCGCCTCGGAGGGGGACCGGAGTGCCCTTGAAGAATCACGCCCGGAAACACCAACCTCAACGTCATCTGACGCCAGCAGTGACTCCTCGATGTTGGCGGACACAGGGAGTGGGAAATCTGCCTCTTCTTCCACCACACATCGTCCAGTGCCCACCTTCCCGGCTAGTTCCACTAGTGCTGCCCGTGCCCGCAGCAGTAAGAGGGGTAGAGTGTCCTTCCCCCCAGGCACCGCTGCCCCTGCCCCTGTCTCCCCTGCTGCCCTCAGTGTTGAGGCGGTGGAGCATTTGCGCCAGCTGTGTGTGGGTCAGACTACTCTACTGAATGCCTTCCTTGATCATGACAAGAAGTAGGCACAGGTAGTTGCCGTCATGGAGGGCATTCATTCTAACGTGGGTGGGCTACACAGAACTGTCCAGTCTTTGTCCTCCACAGTGACGGCAGCCATTCAGCTGGCACAGGCTCAGGGTCCAGCTCCAGTCCCTTCGGCAACCACCCTGCCAGTGGCCACATCTGACGAGAGTGACCACACACCACAGCCCTCAGGCTCAAAGTACTCCACACGAAGCACAACACAGCAGCACTCCAAGCGGGCCAGAGCGCAGACACCATCCCCAAAACCAAAAGAAGACACACAGGAACGCAAAGCCAAAATCCCTTCGGGTGACACTCAGGGGCATCAAGCCAAGAAGCAGGCCTCAGGCTCACATGCATCCAAATCAGTCCAATCCAAAGACAGTTCCATCCCAAAATCTGCTCCCAAAGACAGGCAAAAAGTTGCCGTGCCTGCTGTGAAGCTGGTGCCTGCAAAGAGTCCGCAGAAACGGCTCTCTAAAACAGGTTCACCCACAACCTCAACTCCCACCCACACCCCTGTGAAGCTGGGACAGGAGGGCACTGTGGGGGGGTTCACCTGGTCAACAGGGGATGGAGGGGAAAAGGCAAGGCCAGGCCAAGCGTACCACCAGACCCAGCAGATCACCAGAGGGAGGGCCACCACCTGTACCTGAAACACCTTTGGTAGGCCTGGGCGGAAAACTACGCTACGCTCGCGTAGTTTGCGTAGTTTGCGCAACTACGCGCTATGCGAATTGCACTTAGCACAGTGCAAAAACGCGTAGCGTAGCGGGCATTTCTTGCTTGCTCGCGGTCCTCAACGTCAAGTTGGCGACCGCGAGCGGCAAAATGACATCCCGGCGAGACTTTTTCCTTGTTCGCGATCAAGTTGCCGATCGTGAGCGTGGAAAATAAACCTCCCGGCGAGATTCTCAACGCGGGGAGGTCAGGTTTCTCATTGCGAGTGGTCGCGTATGCTCGTGACCGCTCGCGATGGGAAACTACCAGTCCGCGTTGAGAAAACTGCTGCTTGAGTACAAATCTACTCGAGCGGCAGAAAATGACCGCTTGCACTGTGCAAGATGCCGTTTGCAATGATTGCACAGTGCGGACAAGCATCCGGCACTGTGCAATCATTCGCGTAGTGCTACGCGTAGCTCGCGTAGTGCGAAGTGCACTTCGCGTAGCTACGCGTAGCGCTACTACGCGAACTACACCCAGGGTTAACCTTTGGTGGGGAGTGAGGCTGTTGTGCCCGCCCCACTTCACACTCCTACCAAGACAATTCTTCAGTATCGAATCCCCAAGAAGTGGAAAGGCAGCCCTCCACATTCTTCCTCACACACTGTGTCTCACTGCAGCATGTCTCCGCCTCCCCGTGCCACCATGCCACCCGGTCCAAGCAGCCCTCCGGCTCACAAAGCCACTGATGCCTCTACCTCAGCTGCTCCTCCCTCTCCCAGGTCTGGTCCGCCAACGGTCCCCAACAATCAGCCACCTCCCAGTTCAACTGACAGCCAAGTCTGAGGCAAAGTCCCCCTCCCAAAGCCATCTCTCCCACAGCGGTGCCTGTACTGCCCATCTGTATCCTCAGAGCTGTGGTGATTCCCATGGCAGTGTACGGTGTCACCCATTCCCTGTGCAGGTTCAGATGCACACATGTCCCTCCTTTGCACTGTGGACTGGCCACTGGCCTTGCTGTTTGTAACTTTGGATGCCCATTCCCTGTGCAGGTTCTCATGCACACATGTACCTACTTTGAACTATGGACTGGCCACTGGCCTTGCTGTTGTCTACTTTTGATGCCTATCTTGGTGATATGTAATAAAGACAGTTACTCCTGTTGTCTGCTTTGTCAGTGTCCTTGCTAAATAAAAGTGTTTTCGGTATGTGTATGGTTTCATGTGACAAATGCTCTGTAGGCCACCTTCTCATTGCCAATTGCTTCTTTTACTTTTTCTGGGTTTGGCACTGATGAAGGGCACTTTAGTTCTTCTTTCTTCTGAGGCTTGAGGGTGCAATGATGGGTGTTTGTGATGATCTACGATTATCATACTCATCATATGGTCAGGTTTGCACCTGGATGTCCCTGAGTTGTGCATCTGTGTGTGATGGCTAAGCTGTATGTGTGTTTGCTGAGGTAGTGCTACACTTCCTGAGTGTGATGTTATGTTTGTGCTGTGATGATTTGTGTTGTGGGAGTTCATGGTGTGGCACTCAGATGTGTGTGCTACTGATTTGGTTGGTGTGCACACACTGCTTGGTGTGCATGCAGTGTTGTCAGTGTATGTTGCCTTGTACTTGCTTATTGTGCATCCCCCTGATGTGCAGCTGAGTTTGCATTGTGATGGATTGGTCTGTGCATCTGTTGTGTTTTTGTTGTGGATGTATGCAGTGTTTGGCCTGTGTTGGCTCTTTGTACTGACTGATGCTATGTGTGTGTGATGTTCTATTTGCATGACGTTGTGTGTGAGTGGTTGTTGCTGTGTGATACATTCAGATGTGTGTTGCAGGTGTGGTGTGCATTACTTGTGTGTCTGTCACATGGAGCAAGGAGGATTCTTGTTGCTGGGCTTGTTTTCAGTGCACATTGGTGGTTAGTCCTCATATTTTTGACCTGTCACTTTTCAGGGTTGTGCATGTGCATGCTTCTGGTACAATAAAGCACCTTGTACACTTCATGGGTGGTGAGGTGTCTGTGTCTGTGTTAGCTGATTGTCCCATTGATCCCAGTTAGTGTTCATGGTAGATTTTTGATGATGCACCTCTTGTTTGTGTTGAGGTATGGTGTCTGTGCATTGGTCCTGAGTGACAATGTTGTGTATTCCTGTTCTGTCTAGGGTCACATTGCCTTTCCACTGTTTTGCTGCCCATGTGTGGGCTTGTTGTACTTCTGTGTATGTTGTTTGTGAGCTTTGTGTTTGGCTATTGTTTTGGTATCTGCATTGGTTCAGGCATCCCTGTGTGTTAGTGTGATGTTTGTGGGTGCACCACAGGGAGTGTGATTGGTTGTCATTGAACTCACAGGACACCATTTTGGCCTTTATGTGTGCTTCTCACAGGTGTTGAGTGCTGCAGGTATGAGGTGGGTAGAGAATGGGTATGTGTGAAGGTCCTAGTTGTGTTTGACAGTCAAGGAGTGTGACAATGGGCCATGTGTGTTGTACTGATGATGTACACATGTCAAGTCAGTTGAGACAGATGTGTGGCTGCTCACTGTATGACTTCAGACACTTCCTATCATTCCTGTGACTATGCATGGCTTGCCTTGATGTGTCCCTGAGTTGTTACACAGAGGTCAGTTTGGTTTAATTTCACTCACTGTGCCACCCATGTCTGATTTGATGGCCTAAGGGTGTTGTGATATGTTCCTTCTCTTGCATGTGATGTACAGATGCTATGTGGCTTGCTCCATGGTTTTCCAGCACTGTCCACTTCACTTTTGGCTGGCCCATTGATTGTCCTCCATTGCTGCTGACCTATGGTGTGTGTATGTGGCTGTGTGTCAGTGTGGGGTGTTTGTGAGTGACTTGACAGGCAGTGTGGACAGTTCAGTGGATGTTCTAATGCAGTGTGAGTCTTCACTTTATAATTAGACTCAGTTTGCTTCACATGAGTGGGAGGTAGGGGTGAGGAGGAGGGTTGTCCAGCCCCTGAGCGTCTGTGCAGGGTGTTCCTCTTCACCCCCACCTTCCAAGACAGGCGCCCTGGTCCTTTGGTGTGTGAGGTGCAAGGTCTGGCTACACCTGGGAGATTAATTGTGCAGGGGGGCACAGGAGGAGCACACAGCATGTGCCCCAAATGGGTGTTGGAAGCGTAGTGTGGGAAGGGTGGAGGTGGAGCCCTGTGAATCTTTGTGGACTGCCCATGCCTGGCGTCAGCCCTGCCTACTACATTTTGTGCATGTTTTCCCGTGTCTTCACCGCTGCGGTGACGTGACCGGGACATTGCAGTGATTTCGCGGTTGATGGGTGACCCGGATGCGGAGGGGTGATTTCCTGACAGGTGGGACATGTGTGGGTACACTTGGGGAGGTGTTCCTGTCCCCACTAGAGTGTCTGATGTGGACAGGAACCGTATATCAGCACAGAAGTTGTGTGTTGTGGTTGTGTGCGGAGTTGTGTCATTGCGTACCTGCTGCGTTGTCCGCGACGGTCCACTATTTGCTGGTAGTGGATGAGGTACAGCACAGGAATGGCTTGAAGAGCTGGATCCATTGCAGTCCGGACCTGGTGGAGGGGACCGAGAGTCTGGTTTCACGCTCTGCAGTAGTGCTTCCGCCGTCTCTGGGTTGGTGGTTTCTCCGCTGCGGTGTGCTGGGTTGTTTGTGGCATCGTGATTTGTATGGCGGTCGGGACATCACTCCGCACGGCGGTGGGTCTCTATTGGCTCCCACCACCGCGGTGGCATGTGCAAAATTCTGGCGGTTCACGTCTATGTTGGCCCATTGTAATATGGCGGGCGCGGAGACCGCTGCTGCAGTGGGGAAAAGGTCATTTTCCGCCAGCACCGCGGTTGTGCCTCCGCCCGCCATCATAATGAGCCCCATAGATAGTAATTGCTGGAGTTGCCAACAATGTTTGGAAATCTCAAGTAGAATATCTGAATAGATTAGTAGATCAAAACCTCAAGAGAGTTTGCGGGCTGAGGGTATCACCTGAGAATTACACTTTCCACTCTTAAAATGCAATCACAACCTTGCAGTTTCGAAAGAAGAGGAAAACCAAAGTCAATACAGTAGCTGGCAGAAAAACTGTGTGGCAGGCTAATAATCTTGCTTTAAAGGTGCACACTCCACATGCCCGAAACCGGTCCCAGGATGCTTGATTCCGGTCCAGGGAAGACATGGCTTGGCAGTTCGGTCTGGACTGTTCCCATGAGGCACAGGGTCAAGACTGATTTGCATATAGCTGTGTCTGAACTGGGGTGGGAAAGTGAGCTAAAGAATGATGATGGATTCAACCCAGATCTGTGACTGGGGGTGAGTGTTTGAAAAGTTCAGCACTCGGTCCATCATCTCCTTGTGTTTGCTTTGAACAATTTATCCATGTCAGTTGGTCTTTTGGTGTCGTATCACAACTGGCTGTGTCTGCGCATCTGCATTTTACAAACATGTCAATGCCACTACATTTGGAGTATTGTGGTGTCGATGACAGCATAATAACATACTGCTCCCCTTACAAGTGCTGGAATAGGTGCATGCTTAACATGGCATTCCACTCTTGCCACTTCATAGTAATACTTTGAACTGCCCAAGTGGCTGGTTGTCAAATGTATGTTTGTGTGACCGAGTTGGAATCAAAGCGTTTGGGAGTTGATGTTTGCCCTATGGTCAGGATTGTTCTTGGAGTGTGTAGCTCCTTTCCATTGATCATTTACCAGTCACCTCAAAGTAACAGTTTGGGTGGTGATGAGGGTGGGATGAGCTAGAGAGCAGCCAATGTTTAATATCTGCTAGGATAAATTCCTACAGGTTGACCTAATGAAAAAATCTTCCATGGAATATTAAATCTTCATTTAAAATTAAAAGTGAATAGCTTAGGAAAATGAAGTGCTGTTTAGGGTTGATGAAAGCGTGCCCTGATCTTGCTTCAGTGGGACATTATCCTGTGAGTCGTAAAGATAATTTATGCATTTATCGTAGACCACTAATTAGAATTTTTGGTGCCATGGGATGAATGTGAAAGTTAATAAGTTTGTGCATACGTGTAACCCTTGTGTCCACAGTGATAAATCATTAACCGTGTGCATAGTAAGAGCTTGCTCAATGGAATATCTAGAGGGACTTGTCATAAGTAACATAATGATGCCATTTTCTGTCCTCCCCAAAGTGAATAACTTTAACCTGCTGCTTGTTGGTGAGGAGATGAGGATGATGGGTAATCTTCCAACTGGCATGGTTACTGCAATTTTGCTTTGTAGAGAATTTTTGCTAGAACAGTTGTGTAGAAAATTTGCCTTTTCTGCATTGCCATGCCAGATTCTTCACCTTTTTCTGATCCCTGACTTTGCTGTTCAGTCTACAGTGTGTGTGTTCTCTGCCTTTAAAATGGTGGGTCAAAAATATTTCACACAATTGACTTATTTAACTCTCCCCTAAGACTAAGGTAAATGGTGCAGAATATACCGCTATGACATGGAAGTGACATAGAAGTAAAATTACATATGTGAACTGCAGTCAGTATTTACACTACCCACATATATCACAATAATATATGCCTGCCAGGAGTAACACTGAGCTCTGGCTGGGCTACAGATTAAAAGTACTTCAGTGACACATGATAAGGAAAAGTGTATTTGCCATGTTGAAAACCTAATTTCTATTTTTCATGCACTGGGTAAATCACCCCTAAAATGTGTTTTGCTAGACCATGGGCTGGAGTATACAAATTATTGAAAGCAGTATGCTCTCACACTGAAATTACCCAAAAGCTGTTGTCACTGTGTACGTAAGGTTAGATTTATATGCACAGGCCTAGGTGTAATTAAAATCCATATTTTATACATTTGCTCTGGAAAATGCTTTCAACATGATACAAAGGTATTTTCCACTCAGTTTAAAAAATCTAATTCAACAATGAAAGTAGATTTCCAATAACTTTAGTGTAAAAATATCTTTTAAAAAGTGTATGTTTGGCTGCCTGAGAAAAAACTGGTTGAAGACCAGATTATCACTCAACTCTACTCAAAGCCTCAGTGCATATTTCTGATTGGGAGCTAACAATCTTTCAACGAGAACTCAATGGCTTGGCCTCTGGGTACAGGTCAGTAGGGAGATGGTCATCTAATCAGCACTTAACAGGGTGTAGACATCAGGGAGGGGGGCAGGAACAGATGGCAGATCAAAGGACAGCCATGGCACTTCTTCCTTGACCTGTTGATGGCAAATGATTTGATTTGATCTCATTCATTCATTCATGGGGCACCCTAAACTGGCTCCAACCTCAGTAGGTGAGAAAACAGTTTTGGACCTTACCAGGCCTGGCAGTTCGGTCTGGACTGTTCCCATGGGGCACAGGGTCAAGACTGATTTGCATATGGCTGGGTCCAAACTGGGGTGGCGTAGTGGGCAAAAGAACGATGGATTTAACCCAGATCTTTTGACTGGGGGAGAATGTTTGCATTGTCAGCATTCCGTCCATCATTTGTTTGCTGTAACACTTTTCGCCCTAAGTGGGATGGGTATGCCCAGACGTGGGTCCCTTGCTCACTGTGCCACTGGATTCAAGCTAGCCTGGCTGAAGAAGGGTGGCATACCCTGAAACCGGTCCCAGGATGCTTGTTTCCGGTCCAGGGAGGACCTGGCCTAGCAGTTCGGTCTGGACTGTTCCCATGGGGCACAGGGTCAAGACTGATTTGCATATGGCTGGGTCCAAACTGGGGTGGCGTAGTGGGCAAAAGAACGATGGATTTAACCCAGATCTTTTGACTGGGGGAGAATGTTTGCATTGTCAGCATTCCGTCCATCATTTGTTTGCTGTAACACTTTTCGCCCTAAGTGGGATGGGTATGCCCAGACGTGGGTCCCTTGCTCACTGTGCCACTGGATTCAAGCTAGCCTGGCTGAAGAAGGGTGACATACCCTGAAACTGGTCCCAGGATGCTTGTTTCCGGTCCAGGGAGGACCTGGCCTGGCAGTTCGGTCTGGACTGTTCCCATGGGGCACAGGGTCAAGACTGATTTGCATATGGCTGGGTCCAAACTGGGGTGGCGTAGTGGGCAAAAGAACGATGGATTTAACCCAGATCTTTTGACTGGGGGAGAATGTTTGCATTGTCAGCATTCCGTCCATCATTTGTTTGCTGTAACACTTTTCGCCCTAAGTGGGATGGGTATGCCCAGACGTGGGTCCCTTGCTCACTGTGCCACTGGATTCAAGCTAGCCTGGCTGAAGAAGGGTGACATACACTGAAACCGGTTCCAGGATGCTTGTTTCCGGTCCAGGGAGGACCTGGCCTGGCAGTTCGGTCTGGACTGTTCCCATGGGGCACAGGGTCAAGATTGATTTGCATATGGCTGGGTCCAAACTGGGGTGGCGTAGTGGGCAAAAGAACGATGGATTTAACCCAGATCTTTTGACTGGGGGAGAATGTTTGCATTGTCAGCATTCCGTCCATCATTTGTTTGCTGTAACACTTTTCACCCTAAGTGGGATGGGTATGCCCAGACGTGGGTCCCTTGCTCACTGTGCCACTGGATTCAAGCTAGCCTGGCTGAAGAAGGGTGACATACACTGAAACCGGTTCCAGGACGCTTGTTTCCGGTCCAGGGAGGACCTGGCCTGGCAGTTCGGTCTGGACTGTTCCCATGGGGCATAGGGTCAAGACTGATTTGCATATGGCTGGGTCCAAACTGGGGTGGCGTAGTGGGCAAAAGAACGATGGATTTAACCCAGATCTTTTGACTGGGGGAGAATGTTTGCATTGTCAGCATTCCGTCCATCATTTGTTTGCTGTAACACTTGCCAGAGGGGAGAGCATCTTATTTAAATAAGGGAGTAGAGTGCCAGAGCCCCTCATCTAGAAAGGGGTTAGCCATCTCCGATATGGGGCTTCTGCGAATTTTTACAGTAAACCAAAGAGGAAGTTATGTAAAAGGAGGTGGGAACTGGAGAGAGTATAGTTAGAATTTGTTAGTTGGAATTCTCCAAACACAAGCTAGTGCATAGGATACAGTGGCATCTCACCACCAACTCCCATGAACACTTTTGGACCTGGTAGACAGCATCTGAAGAAGGGCTCAAAGACTCTTGATACCTGCTAGCACCCAGGGACTGGGACTACTACCCAATGGTCAAGTGGGATCACTGACATAATATCGAGTACCAGAATATCGAGATACAAAAATATCGGGACATAAATATCGTTGTCAAAAATATCGACCTTCTATCTTCATAATGGTGAGTACAAAAATATCTGGAAAAAAATATTGTTGTTAAAAATATCGAAGTACAAAATATCATTTTTTTATATGTATTAAAAATAATGTAAAATAAATTAAATAATACAATTAACTTAAAAAAGTATTTAGATTTATTTGTAAATTTTAACAATTATAAGTAATAAATGTAATTTAAAAATAAATTAAACATACATATATAAAATGTAATATATATATATTTACTTAAAAATAATTAATAAATAATATTTTCAATTAATGATAAAATGTTGCAAATATATTACAAATTATAAATAAATATATATATATATACATACACCTGTAACATAACAATTATTTAAAACAATTATATTATAAATTAAAATATTAAGGGGCCCATTAGGATGTCGGGCGGAAGCACTACCGCCGTGCTGGCGGATGCAAAAACCACCAGTTACCGCCTGCACGCAGCAGTCCACACGCCCGCCCGATTACGATGCGAAAAGTCAGCCAAACACCGCCGGCAAGCCAGCGACACCGTCCGCCATCAAAGTGCGCCCGTACACGTAGCGGCGCAGCACAATTGACACACACCGTCCGACGAAACACGTACCGCCCGGCGTACAAATTACGATGCCGCACACAAACTGAACCCACGGCTAAGAGACACCGTACGTCAAACCGAAGCGGTAACACGAACGCCGAGCACGGACACCGAAGAAGCGGCACCCCCGAGCATGAATCCAGCACTGCAGGCCCTCCCTATGCTCTATCTGATGCACCACCAAGGACGCAACGTACCGCGAAGACGCAGGTAGGCACACATACAACAAGTGCACGCAAACAGCGCACACAGTGCAAGGGCGGAAAAAGCGGACAACCCCCCATCCCCGCGTGTACACGACACATCTACCATAGCATCCACATATGACACACAGGCCAAATTGTAACATCTCGTAACACATGTGTACACACCACCTGGGACTAGGAACCAACCACCCCGTCACGGCCCCAAAGCGGCGATGACGCTGCCACACATGCGCACAACGCAGAGGCCAACCGCAGCGCCATGCATGCATCGCACACAGACACAGGGACACAACCAAGCAGCACACACACCAGCCCCACACCGAATGCACATGACACGTGACAGCCTGCCACAGACATGTCCCCAACGCCCAATTCACGGACAACACCCAACGTCACACAACCGACGCACACATGTCAGTGAAGTCACGCAACAGCAGGACACACCCCAGTGCAACAAACATGGCGAAGCACACAGCGGCGGCAACACCAACTAGGAGAAGCAGGGCCCCTTCGGGAAGAGGAACGCCAGTACCACACTGAAACACCCATACCACCCTGCACATATGAACAAGACATACAAAACGGAACACCAAAGAGCCCGGGGACCGACAACAGGTGGCCCAAGAATAACACTCACACACAAGGCCCAACGCAGAGCGGAAAGGCAGCCTGCCGCCCACACAAGGGAGAGCAGACAGCACTGAATGACCTTCCATTCCAACTCCGAAACCACAGCCCTACGAAAGAAGCCGGTGAATACAGCCATTGTCCAATAAAAGACCAACACAGGCATGCAGAGGAGACCGACCACAGGGCAGATAGCGCATATCACAGAAGAACACAACGGACGGGAAAGAATAAAGAAAACACTCCCCCATGTCGGCCCCATGCAAGTTAATTGGAAGGAGTCACACATCACTGACCTTGAACTGTCTGAGAAGCATGTGGGATGAGGGCCCGTGTCCTCCGCACAAGCCAACAGAACACAAGTCCTGTCTCCCTACGACTACACAGAGCTCACAGCAACCTCGGAGCGTGCACATTGCAGACTGCACACACAGCCGGAGCACGCCACCACAACGCACCGCTGCAAAATGGCAACCGCAACACACCTACCCAACTACGCCGGACAGGTCAAGCTGTACAAAACCAACCTGACACATATATTGGGATGCGAACTCCTGTCCCTGCTGAACGTAAGTTACCGACTGACTTACCGCATCACATTGTTCAGCTGCGTCATACCCGTCTTCTACTGTCGGAGGTGTCCCTACCAGCATCCCGTGGAGATGTGTCTCTCCAACCCGGCATGTCTAAAGGCGGACCTGCTAGCACTACTCCTCCCTCTGGACGCACACGACAGGGCCTGCTCTGCCTATGGGGGCATGGCGTATGTGGCCAACATCGCACCCGCACTGAAATGGGACCACTGTGCCTCCACACGACGGATCATCGAGCACAGCTACATCGAATGTCACCCAGCATGCCCCATCATGGTCCTCCAAGGGACAACTTACGAACAACACCTTGACAGCCACCATCCGCTACATTGGCTGGCAAACATAAACACCACCAATGACATGGAAGCCCTGCTGGACGGCATCGCATACCTGACAACCTGTAAATTCGTCGGACCCCAACGCAGGTTCCCCGATTGACCTATGATGTCCAACCCCGCACCCATGCTTAGCTTCCGCACGGACTGGCCAGTCACCACCACAACAGCCATACCAAACGACCGGCAACAATTACCACACCATCAACGACATCGCCATGACATCGGATATGACCGGGACATGCACACTGTTCCCCATCACATCCAGGAACACCGCATGCATCGTGGGAGGCAGTGGCATGGGGTCTGTGTATCGCACCCACATGGACGGAACTGCACGAACAACCAGGACACGACATGGATCCAGCGCCCATGGACACACACACCGCTCAGTGGACATGAATAGGTCGCCTGGAGTCTGTGGGTGCTGCACCCCTCCCACCCCCGCCCCGGGAATCCCATACCAGGACCTTTGCACGGACGACAAGTGCAAACAACAACAACACGACCCCAGTGACTGTGACATGTCCAGTAACCACCACATTGCAACAACAAGTGGCACGCCGCTGCATGCACGCAAGCACATGCCCTGATGTCATCTCACATGCACGCGTGCATGAGGAACAACCGCAGCAAACCTGTCACATGGAACTGAGATGGACTGTGCCCATGATGCCAAGCGGTCTGGTAGGCTACTTGTATACCGTCTGTGTCAAAGTCCGCAGCTCCGCAGCTATACGTAAATGTACATTAGCACAGCCTTGGCCAAGCAGATGTAACTCTGAAGCCCACATCCCACATGCAACAGCCAATCACATGTAACCCCACACCCTATCCCATTTGTAATCATGCTCAGTATATCCTCAACATGTATTCCGCTGCCAGTAGTGTCCACTATACTGCATCACAGAGGACAGAAGACTCAATATAATGTTTGAAACCAAAACTGTCTCCGCTGACTCATTTCACAAGTACGAATGAGAGAGGATGAGAGTATGTGAAGTACACGGCAGTCGTGACATGACCATGTAGTCCACTGGTATTGGATGTCAACGCAAATGAGTAGCACAACTGTGGAAGACACACATGTGTCGTGTGAAGTCGTATGGACGCAGTGCTCAGGTGGGTGGGTGCGACGGGTAGATGCGCACATGCCAAGTTGGAGCACGCCGTGTTGGGAGGGGTCATGAACAGTACACCACCGCTTCCCTGGGCATTGTGAGAGGACACCTGTCGGGGGGAAGTGAACACGTGTGTGCACAGCAGCCGGGCACACGAACAATGCGGAACCAGGCGCACACGTCAGCCCACCCTCCGTGGACTAGCTGGATCCTGTTGTGCGCCCGCCATGCCCCTTGACAAGGCACACACAGCCCCAGTCGACCAGGTGTAACCCCAACATAGTCAATCCGCACAGGCGATACAGGGCACGGGATGGCAGTGGAGCATGGTGTGTGAGAGGTCTCCTCGCGCTCCTCCTGGTCATATCACGCAGGCAATAGAACCTCAACGTGTAGCATGGCACAAGTCAAATGGAAGTGTAGGGGGACGCACCTCAGCACGAGCAGCACTGACGTCACGGGAGGTGGCTCGCACCATCCCATCCATTGCCCATTATACCAACCACGCCACATGCCATTGCGACTAAGTGCAAGCGCGTGCGCCACCACCCCCGAGCCCTCCCCAGAGAGGCCAAAGAGTGAATGTGTGGGCCATCAGTCACAGACGGACGCGGCCTGGCCGCAAGGGCAGCCACAGCCACTGGGTGTCGCAGGTGGCGGATCCGGAAGGCGAAGACTGTGATGCATAGTCCATGCAGGCCGGGTCTCCATTTGGGGCACCACGCAGGTGGACGGCGTCCCGCCACACATCATACCCTGAGACAGCCCACTCGTGCAACTGGACCCACACATACACTCCTTGCCCTCTCTGGTGCGAGCTTGGGGCTGCCTGTGCAAGCGCTAGCCTCGCAGGTGCACATGCATATTGGGGGAGCGAGGGGAGGACATGAGGGCTGGGGCGAAGATGACTGTATCACTGTCAGTGAGTACAAGGGATGACCCAGATGTGGAAAGGAAGAGACGTGTCCCGTGTGTACTGCAACTAGTCGCCAATCCAACTACCCCCCCATGTCCGGAATGTAAGCCCGCACCTAGGCCCGCCCATCCGCCACATCGAATATACCACCAGCACAACAACCTTCCCATTCGAAACACTGACTGGGGGTGGCGACCAGTGAACAAACATGTGTAGCCTACCCATGCGTACATGTGGGCCCTCCATGATCCATGTCACCTGCGGCAAAGTCATGACATGCGCAATGAGGGAAGTGAGGTGAGCTGTCCGCCCCACGCACAGAAGGTGCATCAGCTCCACAGACCCAGCAGCGAGTCCAGCAGGGGTCACATGTGCAGGGGCAGCTGTGCCTGGTGTGAAGGCACATGCACATAGACAGCACATCGACCAATGTGTAGTCTGCCCACATCTACAGTCCATCATCATGCGGACATAGGAATTGTACACAGGGCAACACATCTTAGTGGGTGCACCCACCGTGACCAACAATGCGCAATCATCGACGTACCCGCCCTGTGCATGGCCCCCCACCCAACGGAGGCACATCCAGTGCCACCATCCCACACACACAAGCCTTCCACGGAACATGCTGTGTCCAATGGTCAGTACAGAGTCAGCGCCCATCTGGTGGATCCTGAACAGGAGACACATGCACACACATGATAGCTCCCACTATGTACGTCTGCCACCTGGCACGTGCAATGTAACCTCTCACCTGTGACGTGTGACTGCAAGCACACAGCCGTCTTGGCATGGGGCTGTCAATGTGGACACCTGTCAATGTTTCGGGAGGTGTGATCCGTACAGTGCTGTACATAGGGTGCAGTGCTGACACCTACTACTGTCTCATATCCCCTCGTGCCACAGGTCCCACTTGTTTTGGCCGCTCAGCCTGTGCCCACATCGTCGTCGTCGTGTGCCATACTCATCCAGCCTCGGAAGCAGTGCCATGCTCAGCAGACATACATGTTGCCGTGGCGTTGCCGCTTGACGAATATGCAGTCAGTCCCCATCAGCAGGCACCCGCAAGTCATTGGGGCCTAGATCCCCATGTGCATGACCATGGCAGTGGTTTGCATCACTAGCCATTGCCATTGGTGGGAGACCTGTGTAAGTGTATTGTGGCCGTGCCGTCCCTGCTTGACAGCTGGGCTGTGACTCATGTGCTTGCTCAGTCATGTCAGTGATGTGAATGCGAAATTGCTATGTGTTGTGTTGCTTTGACATGTGTCCACTGCCATCTTCCCTAGGCGGAGACCGAACATTGACCGCCCATACCAATTGCTGGCGGACATGGAGGATACTGAGGTCATAAGGAAGTTTCGGCTGGACAGGCCAACCCTGCATCGACTGTGTGCCATGTTGGAACCCCATCTCCGTCCCCGCAGGGTGTATCCGACAGCATTCACCCCCACGGCTAAGGTGATGGCCGCCATGCATTTCTTCGCCACTGGGTCATTCCAGCACACAGTGGGCAGTGGAGGAGGGATGTCCCAGCCCATGTTCAGCAAGGTGCTGAGGGATGTACTGGCAGCCATGATGCTGTACCGAAACAGGTACATCAGATTCCCCAGGGCTCGTGAATTGGCGGCAGTGAAGGGTGCATTCTATGCCCTTGGCAGGATCCCACACGTCGTTGGTGCCATTGATTGCACACATGTTGGCCTTGTTCCACCACAGGCCACTGAGCACCTGTACCGCAACAGGAAGCACACGCACTCCCTGAATGTGCAAGTGGTGTGCCTTGCGGACATGGTGATAACCCACGTGTGTGCAAAGTTCCCAGGCTCGGCCCATGACGCACACGTAATGCGCAACAGCATCTTGCCACGACTGATGTCCAATCTGCAACAGGATCGTGGCTGTATTGTCGGTGAGTATGTGGAGTGGTGTAGCGTGCTGGTTGTGCGATGCTGTCCCCTGTCCAGTTGGAATAGCAACGGTTCTCTGTGTCCCTCACACCCAGGTGACTCTGCGTACCCGAATGGGGCATGGCTGCTCAGTCCATTGAGGAATCCTCGCACCCCAGCAGACGATCGCTACAATGAGGCACATGGGAGGACCAGACGTGTGGTCGAGCGTACCTTTGGCCTCCTCAAGTCCAGGTTCAGGTGCCTGGACCGCACCGGGGGTGCGCTGGCGTACTCCCCACAGAAGGTGTGCCAGATAGTGGTGGCGTGCTGCATGCTGCACAATCTGGCCATTCGGAAGCAGATCCCCCTCATTGTGGATGACGGAGATCAACCAGGGCCCCAGCCCGCAGACCAGGACAGCTCGAGTGAGGAGGACAGCGGAGAGGAGGAAGCTGGGAATGTGCGCCAGCAGCTCATCGCCCGCTACTTCACTTGACGGTGAGTGTCCATGTACGACGGCTGATGTGTCTGTATTTGTGCAGGTGTGTGTGTGCTGTGTCAGGGTGGCCTTTTGTTCACTGCGTGCTGTGTGTCAACGCTCCATGCCCAGGTTAGTATGCCACTGATGGTGGCTGTGGCATTGTGCCCTATTGCTCTGTGCGATGTGTGTACATTGCTTGTAGTTGTTGACATGTACTGTGTGATGGGTGTGTGACACACTCATTGAATGTGCTCCTGTTCTGTCTCCCACCCCTAGGTCCCTACAGGCCCTCCGGTTCCATTGCCATGCCACGCATCAGGTGCCGTTCCGCTCAAGGTGGCCGTTGTATTCCGTACAATTAAAACACAGGGCACAGACAGCAGTTTGTGGAAGAGGTGCATTTATTTCAAACTGTGACATGTGATTGTGTGTAAGGTGATGACAAAAGTGGTGCGTGCAGTGACAATGAGCTGTTGGTCATGGCTGCGTGATGCTCAGGGTGTACCCACTGGTTCTATGTCCATAGTCCAACACACACATGCCATCCAGATGGCTGTGTGGAGTGGGATCGTAGTCCAAGTCAATGCAGTGGGTGGTCAAGGAAGGCTGGCTGGCTGCCTCACTTGCATCTGGAGCGTGCGAAGTCCTCCCGGGAGATCTGTTTCCACTTCGGACGGCCCCTTCCACATTTGCGAGGGGGGGTGCCTGCTTGCGACATGCTGGTGGTTGAGGTGTGCTCACTGGCTGTGGACGCAGGGGAACTGGACACTGCTGCTCGACCCTGCGCCCCGGCAGGTGGTGGCGGAGGGGGAGCTGCTGTCCCTGGCTGTGACCTCACCGCCACCACCAGCTGGCCCATGAGGTCCACGAGTTGGCCCATACGGGCGTCCATGGACCTCAGCACCCCCAGCACCTCACGCGTGTCTGTAGCTGACCTGGCCCATTGTCCTTGGGCCTCTTCATAGGCCCCAAGGACTCTGGCCATTTGAGGCAGGGCATGGCTCCCAGGGGAGGCTGGTGTTTCCCTGACCCTGCTCCTCCTACCAGTCCTGCTGCCACCGGCCTGCCCACTAGCCACATTGCTCACCACGGTCCTCGCCCTGGCTCCCAGGGTGGATCCAGTCGTCCGGGCCACCACCTGCGCTGGGGCTGGGGCCAGCGAAGACGTGGTGGCGATTGCGGCAGTGGTAGTGGCCGCAATGACCGTGGGTGTGGCCGCAATGCCCGTGGGTGTGGCCGCAATGCCCGTGGGTGTGGCCGCAATGACCGTGGGTGTGGCCGCAACGACAGTGGCAGCAGGGGGCTGGGAATGTTCAGCAGCCCTGGATGATGGGTTGGTGGGTAGGAGGGGTCCTGGGGAGTGGCTGGGCCCTGCCACACTAGATGGGCCTGCTTGGTGGTCCGTGTCCGAAGAGGAGGACAGATCCTCCACATCCGTGTGTCCTCGTTGGGGGCTTGTAGGCTGGCTGTGCTGGCTGCTGTCTCCATCCCCAGCATCCAGCAGTTCGTCACCTGTGGAGAGAATGAGATTTGTTATTGTGTTGCACCTGGCGAAGTCTGTATTGGTTGTCTGACATTCTCCGTTCGTGCACTCTCGTGCACGTGTGTCCCGGAGGCGGGTGTGTGGCTGTACAATCTGTTGTTGTGTGTGCTTGGCAATGGGACTGTGTGCTGTGCACATGTGGCATGGGACGGATTGGCTATGCCGATGGGTGTGTTGCTGTGCTCCTACTTATTGTGACTCTGGTGTATGCGGGCTCCAGGCCCATCCTGGGTCTGGTTTGTACTTTGCTTTTGGGGTGCATATGGAACGCTTAGGAACGCATTTGGCAACATGGGGGTCATGCCCCAGGAACGCATTTGGGATGGAATATGCTTTTGGGGTGCAAATGGAACGCTTAGGAACGCATATGGCAACATGGGGGTCATGCCCCAGAAACGCATTTGGGATGGAATATGCTTTTGGGCTACATGCTGTGAGCCATGGGTGCCGAACGTGACATGTGTTGTGGCAGCATGACAGTGCATGGTCTGAGGTGTGTGCATGCCTGACATACCCTGCATATTTGCTGTCTGTTGTGATTACTGGACATGGCATTGGACGCATCGTTATGAGTGTGTGATGGTTGTGTGCCACCCGACGTATTGCAGTTGTCCCATCTCCTTGGTGTGCGTGCTGCCCTGTGCCATGTGCATCACTGCAGTGCTCGGGGGGTGTGGCCCATGTTGTGTGTTGTTGCTCACAGTGTGGCGTGCGCTTCATTGACTTCTGGCACATGGTTGGTCATGGGCATGTATCTTAGCGTGACTGCTGTATGTGTGGCAGCTGTGCGGATGACATGCCTTTCATGAGACTGGGGCTGACGGATGGGATGGATGGTATGTTGTATGTGCATGGTGTGTCTGTGTGTTTGATGGGTTCAGTGGTGTTCGTGTGCATTTATGTTGTTCCGCTCTGTTGCGTCTAGTGTTGTTTGTCTTACATAGGCGTAGTTGTGGGGTGTGTGGTTGACAGGCAGTAGGGGCTACATGGACAGGACTTCAATGGTGTTTCGGTTGTGTGTGATGGGTTGCACAGTGGCTGCCGTGTGGTACTATATTCAGTGTGGCTTGTGCATGCAGACGTGGCTCCTTGGGTGTTGCTGTGTCTGTGATGGGTCATGTGGGGTGTGAGTCTGTGGTTCATGTCCGTGTGCACATTGTTCACTTGTTCGTGACAGTGGGCGGTGCTGCGTGTTCGTCTGCTACGTAACATGTCCCATGTGTTGGTCGTGTTACGGTCCTCATGCCTCCAGTAATCCAGCCCTGTCCAGTTTCCCACCTGCAGGTTGTTCGTGCGTGCACTGTACTGGATGCCACATGGTTCTAAGCGGGGGTGCTCCATGTTGCAGGTCTGTGGGGGTGGGGGCGGTGTTGTGGGTCGTGGTGATGGCTGGACACCCACTGACACCGATTGTTGTGGACCGTGATGTCTACCTTTCGGCTGTCGGTGTGCACTGCGGTGGCTGACACGTGGGTGTGGGGTGTGGGGGATGCTCCTCCTTGCTGTGCTGTGGGACTAGGGGCCTGGTGTGTGTTGTACTTGAGCTGTCCACCCTCCCACCCACTGCACTTTGTGTTCCTGCCACTTACCTATTACTTGTCGGTTAGTGCAGCTATGGCGGACACATGGGTGTGGTGGGTGCTCGTTGTGGCGCTTCTGGCATACTTGGGGACCTGTTGGTGGTTACGTGGCTGGCTGAGTGTACACATGCCCCCACGTATCTTACAGTTGTTAGGTTTGGGCTGTGTGTGGTGGTGTCTGTTGCATGTGTGTGTGATGTGTTGTGTATTGTGTGCTGGACATGGGGGTGTTTGTCCCTGGGAGCTGTGGCATGGTGGTAGTGCATGTGAGTACATAGCGGTGTGCTGGTATACATTAGTTTGTACTTACCAGCCTCCACTCCCCTGGTAATCCGGCGAGGATCTCCGGATGTATAATGACTCGCACCTTCTCCTCCCACGCTTTGAAGGTCTTGAAGAGCGCGGGATTCCCTCCGCCAGTGACGGCAGCCAGCTCTCTGTTCTTGCTCTCCTTCTTCTTGACCAGGCTCTTGACGTCATTCCACCGTTTGTTGATTTCAACTCTGTTCCTGGGCAGGGTCCCGACTGCATTGACCTGGTCTACGATCCGGTTCCACATTCTCTTTCTGGTGGCTAGTGGTGTGTGCTGGACCAGGTTCCCATAGATTTGTGGGTGCACCTTGATAATCTCGTCGACCATGACCGTCAGCTCAATGGGCGTGAACTTGGGCATTCTTTGTGGTGCCATGGTGTTTGTGGTGCTGGTGCGGTGTGTGTTGTGTAATGTGCAGGGGGTTTGTGGTGCCGGTGTTTGGTGGTGGTGGTGGTGGTGGTGGTGGTTGTGATGTGTGCGTTTCTGTGGTGTGCTGCTGTCCTTGCTGTGTCACTGTGTCCTCTCCTCTCCTCTCTAGTTTGCAATGTTGCAAGGGGTTGTGGTCTGTGGGAGTGCTGCTTTTGTACTTACCTATGTGGGTGTGTCCTCATGGTCTGTTGTTTTCAGGTGTGTTGTGTCTGGTGTTCTGGCCTTTGTATTTTTTGTTTGTCCAGGGGGGGTGTTTTCGGGATGTGTACTGTGCTTGTGTATTTGTGCGTGCCTTGCTGTGTGGACTTGTTGGCCATGTTGTGTGCGATTGTTTTTGTCAGCGGATGGTTTCTGTGCAGGGACGTGGGCGCCATGGCTTCTGCCGTGTCAATTCTCATCGGCGTTGTTTGCGCTGGCGGGCGGTATATTTGTGGTTTACCCGCGCTCATGGCGGTGCGATCGTAATTTCACGTGCGGTGTGTCGGCCGTGAGGGCGGGCGGTTTTGTGTTGTCGTGCGTGTTTCCGTCCGTGGCGGGCGGTTTGACTCCGACTCGGACGAGGGCGGGCGGTATCTTGTGTGGTTTTTCGCCGATGGCGGTTTTCGGTTTGTGTAATCGTAATGGCGTGGTCGGTGTTCAGACGGTGTGTGCGGGCGGATTTTTGCCGCTTTCATGCCTGGCGGATTATTTTACGCCGGGTATCGTAATGGGCCTTTAAAATATTTAATATTTTTTAAACCTACATTTTACACTACATTGAGTGCAACAGTAGAGAAAGTGTTTGAATGCGTAGGGGAAAAAATTACATTTCCCACTCCAGCGAGTGCAACAGTAGGGAAAGTGTTGGACAGCGGAGAGGAATAATTTACTATTCCCACTCCAATGAGTGCAACAGTAGGGAAAGTGTTGGATAGCAGAGGGGAATAATTTACTATTCCCACTCCAATGAGTGTAACAGTAGGGAAAGTGTTGGATAGCGGAGGGATAAAAATTACTAATCCCACTCCAACGAATGCAACAGTAGGGAAAGTGTTGGATAGCGGAGGGGTAAAAATTACTATTCCCACTCCAGTGAGTGCAGCAGTAGGGAAAGTGTTGGATAGCAAAGAGGAATAATTTACTATTCCCACTGCAATGAGTGCAACAGTAAGGAAAGTGTTGGATAGCGGAGGGGATAAAATTACTATTCCCACTCCTGTGAGTGCAACAGTAGGGAAACTGTTGGATAGCGGAGGGGTATAAATTACTATTCCCACTCCAGCGAATGCAACAGTAGGGAAAGTGTTGGATAGCGAAGGGGAATAATTTACTATTCCCACTCCAACGAGTGCAACAGTAGGGAAAGTGTTGAATAGTGTAGGGGATAAAATTACTATTCCCACTCCAGCGAATGCAACAGTAGGGAAAGTGTTGGATAGCGGAGGGGAATAATTTACTATTCTCACTCCTACAAGTGCAACAGTAGGGAAAGTGTTGGATAGTGGAGGGGATAAAATTACTATTCCCACTCCTGTTAGTGCAACAGTAGGGAAAGTGTTGGATAGCGGAGGGGTAAAAATTACTATTCCCACTCCAGCGAGTGCAACAGTAGGGAAAGTGTTGGATAGCGTAGGGGTAAAAATTACTATTCCCACTCCAGTGAGTGCAACAGTAGGGAAAGTGTTGGATAGTGTAGGGGTATAAATTACTATTCCCACTCCTGCGAATGCAGCAGTAGTGAAAGTGTTGGATAGTGGAGGGGTAAAAATTACTATTCCCACTAAATAAAAATCAAATTTAAAAACAGAAAAAATATCAACTACAATACAAAATATAATAAAAAAGCCAAAAACAAAACATATATAAAAATTTACAAAACATAGAAACATATTATAATGTAGAAAAACTTAAATTTACATAAAAAGATTAAATTTTTTAAAAAATTAAAAAACAAATAAATATTTTGTAATAGAAATTAATTTTAATCAAAAAAATTATTTATTACATAAATGTAATATTTTTTTCCTACCCTATAACACCACACAATTTACAACACATATCTAAATTAAAAATGAAAGTGTACCTCCATAATTAACACAATTAATTATCAATTAAACAATTATTAATAATTTAAAAACACATTTAAAAAGGTAAAAATTAATGTACTAACCAAACGTTACAGCTATAGAACCTAAATCCCCCCCAAAAAATAAGCAATTACCAAAAATATTTATCAATTAATAAATTAATATTAATGATCAAGTAATGATTAATTAATTTAAACTAAATTTCTTTTCACACTGTACCCCAATAAACACCAAAACACACACATAAAAATATTTACACAATTTCCATAACTAATTTTACATTAATAAATTAATATCAATTAACAACAAATCATTAATTAATTTTAAAAATTTACTTCCCACCATTTACCACTATAAAACCCACAACTCACACATCAAAAGAATTACACAATTGCCATATTTAAATTTTAATTAATTAATTAGCATTAATTAACAAATAATTAATTAATTATAAATAAATTACCTCCCACCATATTCCCTATACATGCCACCACCGATTTCTTAAAACTTGACACAATTAAAATAATTAATTAACAATTAATTAATAAAAATTTCAAGCATAATATAAATAATTATTAATAAATTAATTCACACACTATAAAATAAAATTACATAAATATTATATTAAACATATGAATAAATGTATTAAAATTAAATTACTTCCCACCCTACTCCCCTATCAACCCACAACCCGCTCCTAAAAAATAACACAATTAACGTAATTACCAATTAATTAATAATAATTAACAACCAATTAATAACTAATTAATAATAAATTAATTTCCACAATTAACAATATAAAATATTAAATAAATACATATTATTTAATAAAAAAATATTAATAATTTAATTATAATTAAATTACTTCCCACCCTATTCCCCTATAAACCCATAACCCGCTCCTAAAAAAATGACATAATTAACATATTTACCAATTAATTAATCAATACAAATTAACAGCCAATTATTAATTAATTAATAATAAATTAATTCCCACAATTAACACTATAAAATCTAAATTAAATAAATACTAATAAATAAAAATTAATATTCAAGTTATTATAATTAAATTACTTCCCACCATATTCCCCTATAAACCCACAACCCGCAATGGAACTAAAACGCAAACTTTAATTAAAATCAAATTAATAACTTCTTATAATTTAACACATGTTAAAAAACAAATGCAATACTTAGACAAAAAAATAGAGCACATACATTTAAAATACATACTAAAATACATAACACTAACTAAAAAAACGATATTTTTAACAACTATGGGGTCGATAACGATTCGGGCCGGAAAACGTACCGACCGACTCGGTACGGGAATTTATTCCGACCGACACGTACCGGCGCTGCCCGATCCGCGTAGTACGATGCAATGCATGTGAATCACGACCGACTCGTACGGAACACAAGCCGAACGACCGAATCGCACGGAAAACAGCTAGCTGGCCGGGAAACCACGCGAATCGAACCGACCGACACGCACCAGGAATGAACCCGACAGAAACGTACCCGCGAACTCTGACCCGCGCAGTACGATGCAATGCGTGGAAAACCAGACTGAGTCGCACGGAGCTCAAGCCGTACGACCGACACGCATACAAAACCGAGCCGAAGCAACCCAATACCCCGCGACCGACGCGTACGCCGCACATAAAACACAGCAGAAACACAGCTTGAAAGACTCGGAGAAGCTCGCACGAGACAACTGCAGCATCCTACTCGGTCAGAAGAACGTCTCCTACATGCCCCAAAACTACAAAGGAAAAAATACAAAAAAAAGGGCCAAACAAGCAATGACAAAGTCAATAAATACTTTGGGGAAAAAACATGGAACAAAGACACACCCACAACTCCACCCATATAATGGCCACAAATCCCTACCATGATCCTTTGCAAATTCAAATGACCTGCCAGCACAGAACACCATCAGACAGCAACCACAGACACACCCACAACTCATCCATCACACAAGCCACACACCATTAGCACCTCCCAAATAGCACCCTCACATACACCCAGCAAAACTGACACTCACCCACCCTCACTTGCACACTCACACACACATCAATCCCCACCACCACCCATCACCATGCCCCCAAAGAAGAATCCAAAGTTCCTAGACAGTGAATTGGAAGTGCTGGTAGATGAAATCCTCAGGGTAGGGCCACACTTGTTTGGTACACTGGTCCAACAGACCCCCATGTCGCAGAAAACCAAGATGTGGGAGAGGATCGTCGACAGGGTGAACGCACAATCACCATGTTTGCGCACAAAGGAAGACATCCAGAACAGGTGGTATGATGTGCGCAGGAGGGTCAAGGCCCTACTCAAGAAGGATTACACCTTGAGCCATCGCACCGGCAGTGGCCCTCCTGCCAAACCAGTATACCTCAGGCCCTGGGAGGAGAAGGTGCGGGCCATCCTACCACCAGAGAGCGTACATGGACTATCAAACATCCCAGAGCCTGGTGAGTACACAACCAATATACCCAATATCGTGTGACAATACACACACATCACTGTCAAGGGGATAGTCAAACCATGCACCGTTAGCAAAGCCACAGTAACCAAAACATAATCATCCCAAGATGTGTATGTTAGTTAGACAAACACAATACCTGCGATCCCATAGTGATATGTAACTGTGTCATGACATGTACAAACCTAACAACAAATAGAGCAAGGCAGTGGCACAAATCTAACCAACAAACACTGTCAGACATTTTGCCACCACTACAACACCATTTCACAGGGAAGCTCACTTAAAGGAAGGTATTCTGTGTATGCTGGTGAAGTCAGTGTAGCCAATAGCATGATGGGAGTTGTAGTCACAGATATTGCTCACCCTCACAATTGGCCCATCAACACCACTCTGAACCATGCTCACATCACAGGGAGTGGAAAAGAACTGACAAGATGGCTGACACTGGGTACTGCTGTGGGGAGCACAAGGCCCTGCTGGGAACTGTGCACCAACCAACAGCAGGACACCACTGTCTGACATCCTGAAAGCAAACTTGCACTCCCTGCAATGGAAGCACGTTCCATGGTGGGATATCTGGCTGGGTGGGAAGGAGGACTGACAGCACTGACCATAGTTACCAGCAGCTGTTCTCACACACACCCTTAACACAAACTACACACAACTCACCTGGGAGAATGCATTGCCTCACAATCTAATTAAATAGCCCACAAAGAACCACCACCCTGGGTTATGCTGTGTGAAGCACAGGGACACTTCTGGGACTTGTAGCCAAACTAACGCCAGGACAACACTGTCAGCCATCCTGTCAGTACAGGCACACTACCCTACAGGGAAGCAGAGTCAAAAGGAAGGAAGTATGGGCATGCTGGGAAGGGGGGGTGTAAGCAATGGCATGATGGGAGATGTAGTCACAGCTCAACATCCCCCACCCACATGGCCCAGCAAGCTCACACTGAAGCATGCATACCTCACAGGGAGTGAAAAGCCACTTCAAAGATGTCTGACACTGGTGCTCTGTTGTGGGGAGCACAAGGCCCTGCTGGGAACTGGGCACCAACAAACAACAGGACACCACTGTCAGCCATCTTGCCATTGCTGTCACACTCACACACAGTGAAGTCCACTCAAAAGGAAGGAAGTATGGGCATGCTGGGAAGGGGGTGTAGGCAATAGCATGATGGGAGTGGTAGTCACAGCTCAACATCCCCCACCCACATGGCCCGGCAAGCTCACACTGAAGCATGCACACCTCACAGGGAGTGAAAAGCCACTTAAAAAATGTCTGACACTGGTGCTCTGTTGTGGGGAGCACAAGGCTCTGCTGGGAACTGGGCACCAACAAACAACAGGACACCACTGTCAGCCATCTTGCCATTGCTGTCACACTCACACACAGTGAAGTCCACTCAAAAGGAAGGAAGCTTGGGCATGCTGGGAAGGGGGGTGTAGGCAATAGCATGATGGGAGTGGTAGTCACAGCTCAACATCCCCCACCCACATGGCCGAGCAAGCTCAAACTGAAGCATGCATACCTCACAGGGCGTGAACAGCCACTTCAAAGATGTCTGACACTGGTGCTCTGTTGTGGGGAGCACAAGGCCCTGCTGGGAACTGGGCACCAACCAACAGCAGGACACCACTGACTGACATCCTGAGAGTCAACCTGCACCCACTGCAAGGGTGGCATGCTTCATGGTGGGATAACTGGGCTGGAGGGAGAAGGATGTCCGGATGTCAACCAAATACCACCAATGCTGGCCATGCACACACCTCAACATTCACATTGAAATGCTTCATGTTGTCAGGACAATGTGCCACACCAATATGAACCTCTGACTGTGACAACTTAGGACAATGCAATGTACAGGCCCGCATCCAGAGGTACAGTCACAACTGTCAGGTGTTTGAACCATTGATGCCTGTAGAAACATAACATACATTGTGTGTCTCTTCCAAAAACAGGTGATGATGGGGACACAGCAGCAGACGATGAGGAGTCCCTGTCCCAGGCTCCGGGGGACACTGAGCTCACTGGTGTGGAACAGCCTCTGCCCTCCTCGGATGGCGAAGACCTACCTGGCCCCTCCGGTGTGAGTCATCATGCAGCACCAGCAGGACTACCATCTGCACCCCCTGCACCCACTCCTCCAACAACTGCCAACACACAGACCACCCCCGCCGACACGGACAGACCAAGGACCACCAATGACAACAGCACAGGGACCCCGGCCCACCGTGAAGCAACGGACAACAACCCCAGTACCAACCCCCAAGGGGGCCTAGGGTCACCTGTGTGTGCCACCGCAGGTCCCGCACGTGTGGCCAGGGGTGGTGGGAGGGGTGGTAGGCAGAGGGTATTGCATATGATGTGAACAGCGGTTTGCAGAGGGGTCTGGACTGCATGATGACCCACAACTGGTACGCGTTGTACAGCAATGGACCGATCGGTGCGCACGCATTGGCCATTGCATATGACGTGAACGGGTACGCGTTGTACAGCAATGGACCGATCGGTGCGCACGCATTGGCCATTGCATATGATGTGGACAGAAATACGCGTTGTACAGCAATGGACCGATCGGTGCGCACGCATTGGCCATTGCATATGATGTGGACAGAAATACGCGTTGTACAGCAATGGACCGATCGGTGCGCACGCATTGCATATGATGTGGACAGAAATACACGTTGTACAGCAATGGACCGATTGGTGCGCACGCATTGGCCATTGCATATGATGTGGACAGAAATACGCATTGTACAGCAATGGACCGATCGGTGTGCACGCATTGGCCATTGCATATGATGTGGACAGAAATACACGTTGTACAGCAATGGACGGATCGGTGCGCACGCATAGGCCATTGCATATGATGTGAACAGCGGTTTGCAGAGGGGTCTGGACTGCATGATGACCCACAACTGGTACGCGTTGTACAGCAATGGACGGATCGGTGCGCACGCATTGGCCATTGCATATGATGTGAACAGCGGTTTGCAGAGGGGTCTGGACTGCATGATGACCCACAACTGGTACGCATTGCTGAAGTGTACCAGAATAGCACCGGAGAGGTCAGCCAGGTAGTGGGGATCCTCAAGGACATGCAACAGCAGCAGGCTGCCCATCATGCCCGCTTGGACTCCCACATGTCCCGTGTGGAGACACACATGTCCCGTGTGGAGACACACATGTCTTGCATGGAGTCCAAGTGGGACACATTGCAAGAACTGACAGCGGTGCATAGGGACATATTGACATGCCTCTGCCAGATTAGCACCAACATGGCCACACCTCCCTGTGTGCCCACAACATCTGGTGCCGCAACAACAGCAACTGCCACAGGGAGGGAGGATGACTCTGGCGGAGAGTCCTCTGCACCGCAGCAGCCTGCACGTGAGGGTCCCCCCAAAGAAGAGGGGTCGTCCGAGGAAGGAGAACTGAGAGGCCGATGGCCATGTACATCCCCCAGGAACTCAACACCTGTTCTGGAAATCCACCTTTGTGTGCAAACTGTTCACCCTGTCGAATGCAACCCAACTCTCCCACATGACATGGGGACTTTAAGTTGGACCAATGTATCAGATGACTGTGGACTTTACTCAGGACATATCTGCTACCAACACTTCTAACTCATCTGGGAACTTTGGATTCCAATCCCAATGTACAGCACCCACCATCCTGTGCACTATCCTCACACATGTATGTAAATAAACTCACTAATACACCATACTTGCCTCTGTTGTGATTCCAACGTTGTTTCTGTCATGGAGATGATGATC
The DNA here is from genome assembly GCA_963921515.1 of Calotriton arnoldi. Classification (NCBI taxonomy): domain Eukaryota; kingdom Metazoa; phylum Chordata; class Amphibia; order Caudata; family Salamandridae; genus Calotriton; species Calotriton arnoldi. The sequence continues at coordinate 189,438 of CAWUFW010005214.1, read as the reverse complement.
TGCTAAATGACACTGTGCATGCTAACTGCTACAGCAAGTTCAACACCGTCATGTGAGTCATGGCGACGTGACACATATGAGGGAGACACACCACTAGGGCTACACAACACATACACACCAGGGCCATCTGACTCATCGCCTACACTGATGTTGCCAGGAAATACAGTGGAATGCACAGACACCACACCTATTCACAGTCTGTGTTAACTAGCCCACAGGTGAAGTAAGCTAATGTCAGTCAGATGTGTGACCACAGACAACGCACATCCCAAAGTGAAGCACAGGTTTATTACACATTTGCAACATGTTGTTTCCACTACAGATGCAAGGTAATCCCACGTGGCAGTGGCCACACAGTCAACAATTGTAGAAGAAATAAAGTCCAGGGGTGTGGGGCACATCACCTGTAGGGAAACGACTGCTTCCACCCTGGAAGTTGAATCATGGTGTCGGGGGATCCGAGTGGACCAAACAACTCTGAAAGCACCCTGTGAAGGACAGACATGACACACAGTCAAAAGCACTGAAGAACAGGACAGAACTGCAATATTCATGCCCAATACATGTCACAAGATACCTACACAAAACCAAGTTAGCATGTCAACACTGTTGGGGAGTACAGACTACCTGTAAGGACACATCGCTGCACGCATACAGTCAAGTAGCACATGGCCACACTCAAACAGCAACAGAGCACCACCAACACATATCATGCAAACTCAAGTCATTGACATGACAACTCTGGATACTCACATTCAGCTGAAGAAGTTGGTGATGAGCTGTGTGCGGACATCACCATCATCATCATCATCATCACTGGCATCGTGGCCCAGGCCAGGATCCTCCACAGGTGGCGGATGTTGGTCATCATCATCATCCAGCATGAGAGGCAACTCCTTCCGCACTGCCAGGTTGTGTAGCATGCAGCAGACGATGACAATCTTGCACACCTTTGCTGGGGCATATGGGAGGGCCCCTCCTGTCTTGTCCAGGCAGCGAAAACGGCTCTTCAGGAGACCAAATGTCCGCTCGATCACTCTCCTGGTCCGACCATGTGCCTCATTGTAGCGCATCTGGGCTGGTGTCACAGGGTTCCTGAGGGGTGTCAGCAACCACGGCATGTTGGGGTATCCGGAGTCACCTACATACAGACAATTGCACATTAGCTGAGTTGGGTAAAGAGGGTGGAATACAACATTGCAGAACACACACAATGGTAAAAAGTCAGTACACACCGACAAGCCAGGCACGCTGGTTCTGCATCTGTGCCATCATCCTCGGGATGCGACTACTCCTCATCACGTAGGCATCGTGTGCAGAACCAGGGAAACGTGCACACACATGTGAGATGCTCATATCTGCAAGACATACCACCAGAGCATTGATAGAATGGTAATGTTTCCTGTTCCTGTATGCCTGCTCATGTGCCTGTGGTGGTACCAAAGCCACATGTGTCCCATCAATGGAGCCAATGACATGTGGCATCCTCCCCAGGGCATAGAAGTCACTCTTGACGTCAGTGAGTTGTTGACGTTTAGGGAAATAGATGTACTGGTTCAGGTATCTCAACATTGCCTCCAAAACATCGCGTAGCACACGGCTGAACATGGTCTGTGACATCCCACCAGCAGACGCCACAGTGTGTTGAAAGGTACCGGTGGCAAAGAAGTGTAGGGCTGCCATCACCTTCACCTTGGGGGTCAGCGCTGTAGGGTATGTCCGGCCAGGTTGCAAATGTGGGGCCAACTGCACCGTCAAATCCTCAATCAGCGGCCTGTTGAAGCGGTACCGTCGGATGCAGTCACGTTCCACCATGGTTGCAAGGTCAGGGAATGGTCTATGGACAGCTGGTGCCCTGCAGCGCATAGGTGAACAAAGAAAGATTGTCAGTCACCCCACATATGTGACATTGACCATACTCAATATCACATGATACATCATTACAAGACACAAGTACTTGATGTGTGTGCCTTTCTGTATGGACATATATGGCACTTACATGGCCAACATCTAACATCACAGTTCAACATGTGTTGACAACAAGTTCCAGGTCGTGCTATGGGAAATCATTAGGCTGTGTCACAGTACCCATGTACTGCTGTCACGTTCCAAACACACACCACAGTGACAAGTGAGGACAGATGTGCCACAGGCATCACAGCTCATTGACAGGTAGATTCCCAGGGACCCTGTATTGTCACATGGACAGTGGCCTGACATGGCGTATCATGTACACGTCAGCAAAACAACCATGACTCCCACAGGTAGTGGCCCCTGTTGCCTCTGCAGGACAGACATGGACGTCTGTGACACACACATGCACAACATCAAAGTAGATGCACAAACAACGTGGATGTGGAGACTGTCTCCCATTGTGCACATTAAATCAGAGACATCTGAAACACATCATGCACACAGACTGTGGAGGGCCATCACTATTGTGGCAATGGGTCACCCTGTGACGTACATACCTTCCCACATGGGACTCAGGGTGTATGTGACATGACATACACGTACACAACCTGGAAATGTGACCATGCCACATGCCCTGAACTGAACAGTTGCACATCACAGTGGTCATGTGCACAACACACAAAGGATTCTGTCCCCATGAACACGTGCACAGCCTGGGAGTGGCTGCCCCCAAGTGCCACCAAAAAAAAACACAGGTTGACCCCCATACACACACAGGTAATGCAGCCTTACATGCCTTAGGATACAGTGTGGACAGGCTGTGGTGTTGTAGGTGTGCCCCTGAGTCCCTGGCAAGTAATTGTGGCTGGCATACGTTCACCAGTGACAATCATGGTGACATATGCGAGTTATTTGTACAGGGACGCGTTGTACAGCAATGGACCGATCGGTGCGCACGCATTGGCCATTGCATATGATGTGGACAGAAATACGCGTTGTAGAGCAAAGGACCGATCGGTGCGCACGCATTGGCCATTGCATATGATGTGGACAGAAATACGCGTTGTACAGCAATGGACCGATCGGTGCGCACGCATTGGCCATTGCATATGATGTGGACAGAAATAAGCGTTGTACAGCAATGGACCGATCGGTGTGCACGCATTGGCCATTGCATATGATGTGGACAGAAATACGCGTTGTACAGCAATGGACCGATCAGTGTGCACGCATTGGCCATTGCATATGATGTGGACAGAAATACGCGTTGTACAGCAGTGGACCGATCGGTGTGCACGCATTGGCCATTGCATATGATGTGAACGGGTACGCGTTGCACAGCAATGGACCGATCGGTGCGCACGCATTGGCCATTGCATATGATGTGAACGGGTACGCGTTGTACAGCAATGGACCGATCTGTGCGCACGCATTGGCCATTGCATATGATGTGGACAGAAATACGCGTTGTACAGCAATGGACCGATCGGTGTGCACGCATTGGCCATTGCATATGATGTGAACGGGTACGCGTTGTACAGCAATGGACCGATCGGTGCGCATGCATTGGCCATTGCATATGATGTGAACGGGTACGCGTTGTACAGCAATGGACCGATCGGTGCGCACGCATTGGCCATTGCATATGATGTGAACGGGTACGCGTTGTACAGCAATGGACCGATCGGTGCGCACGCATTGGCCATTGCATATGATGTGGACAGAAATACGCATTGTACAGCAATGGACCGATCGGTGCGCACGCATTGGCCATTGCATATGATGTGGACAGAAATACGCGTTGTACAGCAATGGACCGATCGGTGCGCACGCATTGGCCATTGCATATGATGTGGACAGAAATATGCGTTGTACAGCAATGGACTGATCGGTGCGCACGCATTGGCCATTGCATATGATGTGGACAGAAATACGCGTTGTACAGCAATGGACCGATCGGTGTGCACGCATTGGCCATTGCATATGATGTGGACAGAAATACGCATTGTTTTTCGAAATACGCGTTGTACAGCAATGGACCGATCGGTGTGCACGCATTGGCCATTACATATGATGTGAACGGGTACGCGTTGTACAGCAATGGACCGATCGGTGCGCACGCATTGGCCATTGCATTTGATGTGAACGGGTACGCGTTGTACAGCAATGGACCGATCGGTGCGCACGCATTGGCCATTGCATATGATGTGAACGGGTACGCGTTGTACAGCAATGGACCGATCGGTGCGCACGCATTGGCCACTGCATATGATGTGGACAGAAATACGCGTTGTACAGCAATGGACCGATCGGTGTGCACGCATTGGCCATTGCATATGATGTGAACGGGTATGCGTTGTACAGCAATGGACCGATCTGTGCGCACGCATTGGCCATTGCATGTGATGTGAACGGGTACGCGTTGTACAGCAATGGACCGATCGGTGCGCACGCATTGGCCATTGCATATGACGTGAACGGAAATACGCGTTGTACAGCAATGGACCGATCGGTGCGCACGCATTGGCCATTGCATATGATGTGGACAGAAATACGCGTTGTACAGCAATGGACCGATCGGTGCGCACGCATTGGCCATTGCATATGATGTGGACAGAAATACGCGTTGTACAGCAATGGACCGATCGGTGCGCACGCATTGCATATGATGTGGACAGAAATACGCGTTGTACAGCAATGGACCGATTGGTGCGCACGCATTGGCCATTGCATATGATGTGGACAGAAATACGCATTGTACAGCAATGGACCGATCGGTGTGCACGCATTGGCCATTGCATATGATGTGGACAGAAATACGCGTTGTACAGCAATGGACGGATCGGTGTGCACGCATTGGCCATTGCATATGATGTGAACGGGTACGCGTTGTACAGCAATGGACCAATCGGTGCGCACGCATTGGCCATTGCATATGATGTGGACAGAAATACGCGTTGTACAGCAATGGACTGATCGGTGCACACGCATTGGCCATTGCATATGATGTGGACAGAAATACGCGTTGTACAGCAATGGACCGATCGGTGTGCACGCATTGGCCATTGCATATGATGTGAACGGGTACGCGTTGTTTTTCGAAATACGCGTTGTACAGCAATGGACCGATCGGTGCGCACGCATTGGCTATGGCCTGGCATGGCAACGGACGCGTTTTCGACCCTTTAACGAGTCTGATGCAGTGAATTCAGTAGGCCACCCACAACAATGTTGCAAATTCATGGGTGTCATGAAGTTGAACTTTTGAAGGATGCTGTGGGCGTGTATAAGTGGTGCAATTCCATGGATTGGCCAGATTCAGAAGATGCAAACGACTTGGACCTATCACTTTGGACACATGGGACAGTATCTGCCTCTGCAGCACACATATAATGCTGGCTGTTCCCCTGAGAGCTCACTTGCCTGCACTACATGCTCCAGGACGACATCTGCCACCAACACTGCTGCTGTCTCTGCACCTCTGGCTAATGCAATGGCACGTACTGTGGAGAGAGCCCCAGCCTTCAGCACTGAGGAGAACCAGGCCCTGCTGGACAGCCTCCTTCCACAGTACAGCAAGCTGTATGGGAAACCAGGGGAGCAGGTGAGTGTGCTGTCCACTGCCTTACTAAATGTGCATGTTGTCTGACTAGCAAGACTTACAGTATGCACGCCACTGGCTAGCATGCTCACTGAGTAGTTGTCACCCCCCAAAGTGTGTAGTTACATGCACTGAACAGGTATAGTGCAGAAACAGTGCATTCCAACAAGGTTTGACTTACCAGGCAATGATACCATGTGGTAACTGCTGGCAAACTGTCCATAGCCATAGTTGCACTGCCTGTGTACATCATATGCCCCTGTGGTTGAGACATGTATATCCAAATGTGTGATGCACGGATATTTTGCATGTGTAGTAATGGCCTTTTCACTTTGTCATCCTCACAGGTTGATGCCCACCAGAAGCAGGAAATCTGGCTGACCATCGCCCGGGCAGTAAGATCCGTGGGGGTCTACAAACGCTGGATCCGCAACTGCCAGAAGAGGTGGCAGGACCTTCGGGGCTGGACCAGAGGATCGCAAGGGTCCAGCTGAAGCTGTCGCCTCCTCGCCGGAGGGGCGGACACCGGACCCTGACCCCCCACATGCTCAGGATCCTGGCGGTGGTCTTCCCTGACCTGGATGGGCAGCTGAAGGCCAGACAGCAGCAAGGAGGGGGTGAGTCCATGACTGCACTGTGAACTTTGTCTGACATGCTATGTGCCCTCCTCTGGCCTGGTTAAACTTCCACAGTACATCAGTCTTGTGGTCCAGGACCCATGTCCCTCAATTGTGACATGCCCACTCCTCATCTGATACCCAGGTGTGGCCCTTACAGTCAGGAAATTGTGTCACTTGGGTACTGTGTCCTTGCATTTTGCTTAGCTCAAGGTGGGGGAAGCATTTGTTCCCGTAGCTTTGTGGTGGGCTTCATGGGTGGGTCAATTGCTTACACAATGCCTGGGTTCTGACATGTAATCTGCGTGTAACTTTGATATGTGGTCCAATTGCTGAACTGACTCACCACATGTGCCTGGGGTATTTGGCACACACCCATGCTGCGGGTGGGAACAATGTTTGGGCCTCAGGAGTATGTATATCAAGTGTGTCACACATACCTAGCCACCTGCCTACTGTCCAGGGCTCATCCCTCTTTCACGTGGAGCAGGACAGTCATGCCTACTCCAGGCCATACAATACACTCTGTACTCCCACTCCCGTGTATCAGCTGACACATTGTGCTCAGTGAAATGTTCCCTCAGGTGTCTGCCTCTGTGTCATTGTGCTGTGGCTTCGTTGTCAGGACTACTGGGGTGTTTATCGGTCAGGGCTCAGCATGCCACCTGAGATGTGACCATAGGAGACGATACTTGTGTGACATATAGGTGTTTGATCACTTGACTGTGCAGACTGGGGTATGCGACTGTGAAGTTCAGGCAGCTGTTTCTCATTCACAGCAGACTGTGAGGTGCTCAGGTTCAGAGGGTTGTGTTTCATGTCTCCCATATGTCCAATTGGTATGATGTGGACAAATAAGAGTTCAGATGATGTGGTTTGTGGGGGATGGACATGTGCACTTGTCAGCTACAGAACTTGCATTCCCCATGACCTAGTATTGTGACACTGTGCAGACTGTTGTTGGCTGGCTGCCCTGCCCACGTGTGACTGGAGACAGTGATGTATGACTTTGCAGGCATGCCTGTGCCATGGCATTAAACTCCCTAAGAGTGATCCTGCAGGTGAGTGACATGTGCTACATGCACCCCATTGTGGCATTGACTATCAGGACATGGGTGCAACATGGTGTCTGGTGCTGGTATGCATCACATGCATTTCAAATTAGACTCTGGCCATCCCTTTATCCGGACACCTGTACTGACTCAGTGGCAAGAGATGTGATGTGTGCATGTTCACATACTTCACCGTGTTCTCTGCAATGTCCCACTACTGTGTAGGTGGTGCATGTGTCCACACTGGGGTATTACCATCCGACAGGCACCAGACAGATGGGTGCGAGGCCAGGAGGGATGTGAGTGCCATGGTTGACCATCAGACTGACAATTGGCTTCTCCTAATCTGTTTGAGCACTTTTGGCAATGTTCAACTAAGGATGCCAGGGCTTGCTCTGTAATGTGCTGTACTTACTGTGGTGTGTGCGGTCAGTGCAGGTGACTGATGTTTGTCTGTTTCCCTAATTGTTTGCAGATACATCCACGGCCACAGGAGGGGACAGCTCCACGGACCAGGAGGAGCTGCAGAGCCAGACTGGGTCAGCAGCCGATGAGTGGTCGGAGGGACCCAGTGGCACGGAGGGCGAGGGGAGCCACACCGAGGAGTCCTCAGCACCATCCACCTCAGCTGAGGACCACAGCAGCTCGGAGGATGACTCCCTTGTGGAGGCGGGTGTCAGCAGCCACCACACCCCAGCTAGTATTGCTGTCCCCGCCACCACCACCACCACCACCACCGCCCTCCCATCGGCTCCCATTCCAGAGGTCCGTGGAGGCTCCCGTGTTCGGGAGCGTGTCTCCTTCGTGCCAGGCACCGCACCCCCTGCCCCTGTGTCCCCTGCTGCCCTGAGTGAGGAGTCTGTGTACTTACTTCGCCAGCTCCATGTAGGGCAGACAGCAATGCTGAGTGTCCTCCATGCACACACCACTCTGTTGACACAGCTGGTGTCGTTCATGGAGGGCATCTCATCGGGCATGTCTGCCCTACAGAGGAGCAATAAGTCCATGGACTCCTCCCTGACGGCAGCAGTGTCCCTCCTCCAACAGTCCCTCACCCCTCCTACCTCTGCCCCATCCACACTTCCTGGCACCCTACCTGTCCCAAGCACATGCACACCTGCACAATCACCCAAACACACAGACACGAGCAGCACAGGAACACCCAAAACAAAGACAAAACGTGCACGCAAGCATCCTCAGGGGACTGATACCACACCCACAGGGGATGGGGAACAGACACACACACAGGCATCCACAGTCACTCCGCAGTCCTCCGATACCTCTCCCTCCAAGGCCCCTTCCCTTGCCTCACCTGCAACCCCACCTACAAAGCAGCTCTTCCTCTGTGACCTCGGCCTCTTCCCCTCCGATCCAGCTGATCCAGCATACAGGGGGAAGAGGAAGTCCACCCACACAGAGGGGAGTGCCCCTCACCACCGGACACCCTCCCCCAGGCACAGACAGACTGAGGCCCCCACCCGCAAGTCCCCCCGGACCCAGAAGAGCAAGACCCCGCCACCGCCCTGCAGCTCAACCACACAGACTCCTTCCTCCATCCCTCAGGCCCCCACTACACAGGTTCCCCCACCACACCCTGCCCCAGGTTCCCCCACCCACAGATACACCATCCCCAAAATGATCCGGCCTTCTCCCCTACCACTTCCTCTTCCAGCACCACACCCCCGCTGCGCATGTTTGTGCCACTGGTGTGGAGACCGTGTCCTCCCCTCTGTCCTGCCCACCTTACCTGAACCCCATTCTACTCCCCTGGAGATAGGCACTGCAGTGGAGTCCACTACCACCCCGTCTGACTTGGGCACTGCAGTGGGGAACCTGTCCACTCCATCTGGCCAGCCCACTGCAGTCGTGCCGGCACCCACACCATCTGACTCATGCCCCCAGTTGTGCCGGCACACACCATGTCAGACACCTCCACTGCAGTTGTCAGTGACTCTCCAGCACCCACCACCCCTTCCCTGCCTCCTTCTGGTGAGCACTGATCCTGTCCCTGCGGTGCCTGGCCTGCCCCCCGTATGCCCCTCCGAGGGGAATGTCCCTGGTCCGTAGCAGTGCAGGCAAGCAAAGGGTGACATCTGCCACTGTCACCCTGTTCGGACTTTACTAATGGACTGGCCATTGGCCTTTGTGTTTTTTCAGGACTTTCACTTTTAAAGCCACATATGCTGAATAAAGCTACTTTCTGTTCTCTAGTGGTTTTGCTTCAGATGTACATGATGTTGATGATGCTAACCATGCCCTTGCTGCAGTGATGGTGATTTTTGATGTCAGGAAAATGAAGTGTTACTGTGCAGGACCCCATGTGGTCCAGGGGGAATGTGTCCTATCCTGGTGTGTATCCATGTCATCCTTTGCAGCAATATGAGGGTGTCATGTTTTCAATATTTGCCAATGGGATTTCCTACTTTTATTTGCAATGTCACATCTGTGGCTTACACCCCTGCACATCTGTTGTGCTTGCCATTGTTCAATTTGTCTATTTCCCTGACCGTGTGACCATCTCCACTGGACATGCAAGTTTGGGCATCAATGGGGAAGGACTCATCTGTGTTATCAGTGCAACTTGCTATATATGTGTGCTGGATCTGTGCAGATGATTTCGGTGACACTCCCATGACCTGGCTGATGTGACGAGAGCCTTCATTTTGTGCTAATTGTTGACTGAGTGACCAAGTGTTCTGCTGACATGATAGAGCCCTGCAGAGACAACGTATGGCACAGCTTTCCTTACACAGGAGTGGTGTCCCCTCATGGCAGTGTGTAATTCCGTGACATTGCCTGAGCCCAAGGTGTGTGTTGTGTGAGCATGTCTGTGTGTGTTCACTTCCATTTTGCTACGCAGGCTGGGATCCCTAGTGATGTTCCTGTTTGTGATGCTTGCTGAGTTGACCTATGTTCCCCCAAAATCTTCGCCCTGGGTTCTCTGGGATGTGGGTGCATGGCACATTACTGGTCATCAGGGTGTCATCCATAGGTGTGTTTGCTGTCAGGGCTGAGTTTGTGGGCAAACGCAGATGAGACACAGTCAGGATTCCCCTTGGCACTTGTTGGTTACACAAGTCATGTAATTTACAGTTTGTGGTAGCTTTCAGTGATTGTGACACGTTGTGTGTGTGACTGCTGCCACTCCTCAGGGTCAGAGCTGCAATGTTGGAAGTTGTCTATGTGTGTTCTTTGTGGGTGACCTTGGCTTCTTCATTGGTGTGTGACTGTGGCCGGGATCCCATTGGTTGGTGTGGATTTGACGTCATGCCCATGTACGGCGTACTGTGCAGTGTGTCAGACATTCACGAGTCTTGTTGACTGGCCATGTGTGATGGGTTTCTGCACCTTAGTTCCCACCACCACCCCTGGGATTGTCATGGGTGCATGTGCAATGTCACCAGTCCATGTGAGCTTCACTGCTGCACATTGGTGGAGATCAAGGTGTGTGGTGTTGAGTGTGTGCAAATGAGAGTTGTTGCACGGCTAGACCCCTACCTCCATATTGGCCTTGGCTGACAGGCCGTGCTGATTGATTTGTGCTTGGGTAGGTGTGATGGTAGTTTGTTGCTCAGGACACATGACTGTGGTTCACAGTGTGAACGACATCTAGCTTTGTCATCACAGTGGGATTATCATGCAGGCCAGTGTCACCACAATGTGGGGTCCCTGGGGGTAGTGCTGTGGTGGGTCTGTCTCTTGCTGTGTTAGTTGCTGTTCCTACAAGCTTGTGTGACATGTGTAATTTGGGCTCCCTCTCAGCTAACAATGCCTGATTGCCCACATAGGGGAATCCGATCCATGAGTTACTTTTGTGTGGCACTGTATACAAATCTGTGTAATTGGGATTCAGGCCTCCTCATGTGTTGTGTGGTTGCCTGGGGACACTGGCACACCCCCCATCACCTGTTGTGTTTGATATGCAGTGTGAGGCTGCCTGTTTGTGTTTGTGCATCTGCACCACTGCATTGGCATATCTTTAGTGTGCCATTGGCTGTATGTTGTTTGGTGGGTTTCCCCTGCTGTCCCTGGGACTCCTAGGTCATCAGTCAGCACAATGATCATGGTTTGTATGTCCCATTGCTGCCATGGTATGGCATTTGTTCACCTCACATCTACAGTCTCCACAGGATATCTACATTTGTGTGTCCATTGGTGCAGATATGTGGGTCTGCATTATGATGGTCACTTCTGTCATTGTGTTATTGATGAATGTTGACAATGTCAGCCCCCATGGGTGATGTTTGTCTGCACATGGCCAAAGGTATGTCTTATTTGCACTGCACTGTTTGCCTCACCCAATCTATATTGCTATGGGACACAAGCACTACTATGCCACTGATGTGTTTGTTGTTCTGTAACCAGGAATCATCCATGCTGTTTGGCATGTGCAGCTTTTTCCATGACAACACTTACATTTTGGTCACTGTGATGATGGGGGTTTAGACCCCATTGCCACAATGTTCAAAATGTGCTTCAGCTATGGACCCCACACTTACATTTTGGTCACTGTGATGATGGGGGTTTAGACCCCATTGCCACAATGTTCAAAATGTGCTTCAGCTATGGACCCCACACTTACCTTTTGGTCACTGTGATGATGGGGTGTTAGACCCCATTGCCACAGTGGTCATGGTCTGCTTGCATTGTGGAGGCCACACACATTTATGTGTGACACATGTGATAGGGGGTCACATTGTATGTTCAATGTCATGTTCAGTGTTGTAGGCATTTGACACAGACTACACACGCTTGTCATGGTGTTGGGGGATGTGTTTTTCTGACATTCCTTATGTTGGAGTATGCTGGTTGTGTCATGCATTACCCGTCCTATGAGTAGGGTTGGTGTTGGTGGTAGGCATCCATCCCCCTATGAGTGGGGATGGTAGTAGTGACAGGCATCCAGGCCCCCCTGAGTAGGGGTGGTGGTAGTGGTAGGCATCCAGCATCCATGAGTAGGGGTGGTGGTAGTGGTAGGCATCCAGCCCCCCATGAGTAGGGTGGTGGTAGTGGTAGGCATTCATCCCCCTATGAGTGGGGATGGTAGGAGTGACAGGCATCCAATCAATCAATCAATCAATCATGTCACTTATAAAGCGCACTACATACCCGCGAGGGTCTCAAGGCGCTGGGGGAAGAGGGGGGTGGTGCTGCTACTGATCGAAGAGCCAGGTCTTGAGGAGTCTTCTGAAGGCCAGTAGGTCTTGGGTCTGTCGGAGGTTGGTGGGGAGGGTGTTCCAGGTCTTGGTGGCGAGGTGGGAGAAGGATCTGCCGCCGGCGGTCGTTTTCCGGATGCGGGGGACTGTGGCGAGGGCGAGGCTGGTCGAGCGGAGCTGGCGGGTGGGGGTGTAGAAGCTGAGTCGTCTGTTGAGGTAGGCTGGTCCGGATCTGTGGAGTGCTTTGTGTGCGTGGGTGAGGAGCTTGAAGGTTATCCTCTTGTTGACAGGGAGCCAGTGCAGGTCTCTCAGGTGGGGTGTGATGTGGCTGCTTCGGGGGATGTCGAGGATAAGACGTGCAGAGGCGTTCTGGATGCGTTGCAGCCGTCTCAGGAGCTTAGCCGTCGTTCCTGCGTAGAGGGCGTTTCCGTAGTCCAGCCTGCTGGTGACGAGGGCCTGGGTGACTGTTTTTCTTGTTTCGGTGGGGATCCACTTGAAGATCCTGCGGAGCATTCGGAGGATGTTGAAGCAGGATGAGGAAACGGCGTTGACCTGCTTAGTCATGGAGAGGGTGGGGTCGAGGATGACCCCTAGGTTGCGTACGTGGTCGGTGGGTGGCGGGGCTGTTCCCAGTGATGTTGGCCACCAGGAGTCGTCCCAGGCTGAAGGGTTGGAACCAAGGATGAGGACCTCCGTCTTGTCCGAGTTCAGCTTCAGGCGGCTGGTCCTCATCCATTCGGCGACGGCCTTCATTCCTTCATGGAGGTGGGCTTTGGCGGTGTGAGGGTCTTTGGTGAGGGAGAGGATCAGCTGGGTGTCGTCGGCGTAGGAGATGATGTTGAGGTTGTGCTGTCGGGCGACGTGGGCGAGGGTGCCATGTAGATGTTGAACAGCGTTGGGCTGAGGAGGAGCCTTGGGGTACGCCGCAGATGATCTTGGTGGCCTTGGATCGGAAGGGGGCGAGGCGGACGCTTTGTGTTCTGCCGGAAAGGAAGGATGTGGTCCAGTCCAGGGCCTTCTCTTGGATCCCGGCGTCGTGAAGGCGTGTTCGTAGTGTGTGGTGGCAGACCATGTCGAAGGCGGCTGATAGGTCCAGGAGGATGAGGGCTGCTGTTTCTCCGTTGTCTAGCAGGGTCCTGATGTCATCGGTGGCGGCGATGAGGGCGGTTTCGGTGCTGTGGTTGCTGCGGAAGCCGGACAGGGAAGGGTCCAGGATGTTGTTCTCCTCGAGGTAGCGGGTCAGTTGTTTGTTGACGATTTTCTCGGTGACCTTCGTGGGGAACGGGAGCAGAGAGATGGGTCGGAAGTTCTTGAGGTCCTTGGGGTCTGCCTTGGGTTTCTTGAGTAAGGCGGTGATCTCGGCGTGCTTCCAGCTTTCCGGGAAGGTTGCTGTCTCGAAGGAGATGTTGATTATTTTCCGGAGATGGGGCGCGATGGCTGTATTGGCTTTGTTGAAGATGTGGTGAGGGCACGGGTCTAGCGGTGAACCGGAGTGGATGGTGTTCATGATCTCGCTGGTGTCCTCGTCGTTGATGTTGGTCCAGGAGAGCAGGCGGTTGGTGGTTGTGGGGGCAGTGGTCTCGGTGGTTGCCGGGCGGTCGTGGTGTTGAAGCTGTCGTGGATGTCGGCGATTTTGCGGTGGAAGAAGGTGGCCAGTGAGTCGCACAGGTCTCGCGACGGCTGGATGTCGTTGGTGTTGGAGCTGGGGTTGGAGAGTTCCTTCACGATGTTGAAGAGCTCTTTGCTGTTGTGTGCGTTGTTGTCTAGGCGGTCTTTGAGTGAGGCCCTTTTGGCGGATCTGATAGGTGATGGTGACTGCGGGTGGCGCTCTTGTGGGCGGCGTAGCTGTCCGCTGTCCGTTCGTGGAGCCAGATCTTCTCCAGTTTTCGGCATGTTCGTTTGGAGGCCTGGAGGTCTTCGGTGAACCAGGTGGCTTTCTTGCTGGTGTGGCTGTTGGGCGGATTCTTGAGCGGGGCGAGGGTGTTGGCGCAGTCGTCGATCCACTGTCTGAGGTTGCGGGCGGCGGTGTCGGGGTCGGAGGGTTCGGCGGGTGGGCTCAGGGCGAGGGTTGTGGTTAGCTGGTCTTCCGTGACTCTGCTCCAGCAGCGGCAAGGCATTTGTTCGGTGCGGTGGTGCCTGGTGGGCTTCCTGTAGGTGAAGTGGATGCAGTGGTGGTCAGTCCAGTGGGGTTCGGAGGTGTGGTTGAAGGAGACGTGTGGGCTTGCGGAAAAGATGGAGTCGAGCGTGTGGCCGGCGGCGTGGGTGGGTGTAGTCACGAGCTGTCTGAGTCCGAGGGTGGCGAGGTTGTCGATCAGGGTGGTGGAGTTGGTGTCCTTGTTGTTCTCGAGGTGGAAGTTCAGGTCCCCGAGGAGGATGTAGTCCGTGGAGGCGATGGCGTGTGTGCTGACGAAGTCAGCGATGGAATCGCTGAACTGTGGTCGGGGTCCGGGGGGTCTGTAGCTGAGGGTTCCTCTGAGGGTGGTGTTGGGATCGGTGTGGATCTGGAAGTGCATGTGTTCGGCGGTGCTGAGGGTGTAGTCAGTGTTGGTTGAGACTCTGAGGGTGTTCCTGTGGACGATGGCGATGCCTCCTCCGACTCCGTTGGTGCGGTCCCTGCGGGTGATCTTGTATCCGTCCGGGATGGCAATGGCGATGTCGGGGGCTGAAGCGGGATTCAGCCAGGTCTCCGTCAGGAATGCGACGTCTGGGGAGGTTGAGTCGAGAAGGTCCCAGAGTTCGATGGCGTGTTTGCGGGCGGAGCGGGTGTTGAGGAGGATGCATCTGAGGTAGTTGGGTTCTTTCCTGGGCGGTGGTTTGGCGGGGCGGGTGCTGGCGAAGCTGCAGTTCCGGCAGGTAAAGGGCCCTTGGGTGCGCTTCGGGGTGGCCTGGTAGCAGGCGTGATGTTTTCCGGGGTTGAGTGCGTGGAGGGTGCTGGCGTCGTATCGGCTTCTGTTGATGTGGCGGGCGCGGGGGATGCCCGGACCAGGGGGTCTGGCGCTGGGCGCGGTCACGGCGCGGACGGGCGCAGACGGGCTTGCCTTAGGCGCGCCTTTGGCGCGCCAGCGCGCGACCGCACAGCGGCCGCCATAGATGGGGAGGTGGGAGGGAGGAGCAGGGAATGGGGCAGCGAATGGGCAGTGAGGGGCGGGCCGCAGGGGGCAGCGGCGGGAAACAGGCACAGAAGGGAAAACGAGCACAATCAGGGAATCAAGGGGGCACAGAAAGGAAAAAAACGAGCACAATGAGGGGCAGCAAGGGGGCACAGAAAGGAAAAACGAGCACAATCAGGGGCAGCAAGGGGGGCACAGAAAGGAAAAAACGAGCACAATCAGGGGCAGCAAGGGGGCACAGAAAGGAAAAAACGAGCACAATCAGGGGCAGCAAGGGGGGCACAGGAAGGAAAAAACGAGCACAATCAGGGGCAGCAAGGGGGGCACAGGAAGGAAAAAACGAGCCCAATCAGGGGCAGCAAGGGGTCACAGAAAGGAAAAACGAGCACAATCAGGGGCAGCAAGGGGGGCACAGAAAGGAAAAAACGAGCACAATCAGGGGCAGCAAGGGGGGCACAGAAAGGAAAAAAACTAGCACAATGAGGGGCAGCAAGGGGGCACAGAAAGGAAAAAACGAGCACAATCAGGGGCAGCAAGGGGGCACAGAAAGGGAAAAAAACTAGCACAATCAGGGGCAGCAAGGGGGCACAGAAAGGAAAAACTAGCACAATGAGGGGCAGCAAGGGGGCACAGAAAGGAAAAACGAGCACAATCAGGGGCAGCAAGGGGGGCACAGAAAGGAAAAAAACGAGCACAATCAGGGGCAGCAAGGGGGCACAGAAAGGAAAAACGAGCACAATCAGGGGCAGCAAGGGGGCACAGAAAGGAAAAACGAGCACAATCAGGGGCAGCAAGGGGGCACAGAAAGGAAAAACGAGCACAATCAGGGGCAGCAAGGGGGGCACAGAAAGGAAAAAATGAGCACAATCAGGGGCAGCAAGGGGGCACAGAAAGGAAAAAACGAGCACAATCAGGGGCAGCAAGGGGGCACAGAAAGGAAAAAACGAGCACAATCAGGGGCAGCAAGGGGGCACAGAAAGGAAAAACGAGCACAATCAGGGGCAGCAGCAGGGCACACAGACGGAGCTGTGTGGTGGGGGAGCGACCTACCAGTCAAGGTCGGGGGTCGCCCCCCTGAGTAGGGGTGGTGGTTGTGGTAGGCATCCAGGCCCCCATGAGTGGGGATGGTGGTAGTGACAGGCATCCAGCCCCCCCTGAGTAGGGGTGGTGGTAGTGGTAGGCATCCAGGCCCCCATGAGTAGGGGTGGTGGTAGTGGTAGGCATCAATTCCCCTATGAGTGGGGATGGTAGTAGTGGTAGGCATCCATCCCCCTCTGAGTGGGGATGGTAGTAGTGACAGGCATCCAGGCCCCCCAGAGTAGGGGTGGTGGTAGTGGTAGGCATCCAGCACCCATGAGTAGGGGTGGTGGTAGTGGTAGGCATCCAGCCCCCATGAGTAGGGTGGTGGTAGTGGTAGGCATCCATCCCCCTATGAGTGGGGATGGTAGTAGTGACAGGCATCCAGGCCCCCCTGAGTAGGGGTGGTGGTTGTGGTAGGCATCCAGGCCCCCATGAGTGGGGATGGTGGTAGTGCCAGGCATCCAGCCCCCCCTGAGTAGGCGTGGTGGTAGTGGTAGGCATCCAGGCTCCCATGAGTAGGGGTGGTGGTAGTGGTAGGCATCAATTCACCTATGAGAGGGGATGGTAGTAGTGGTAGACATCCAGCCCCCCATGAGTAGGGGTGGTGGTAGTGGTAGGCATCCAGCCCCCCATGAGTAGGGGTGGTGGTAGTGGTAGGCATCCAGCCCCCAATGAGTAGGGTGGTGGTAGTGGTAGGCATCCAGCCACCCATGAGTTGGGGTGGTGTTGGTGGTAGGCATCCATCCCCCTATGAGTGGGGATGGTAGTAGTGACAGACATCCAGCACCCCATGAGTAGGGGTGGTGGTAGTGGTAGGCATCCAGCCCCCCCTGAGTAGGGGTGGTGGTAGTGGTAGGCATCCATCCCCCTATGAGTGGGGATGGTAGTAGTGACAGGCATCCAGGCACACCTGAGTAGGGTTGGTGGTAGTGGTAGGCATCCATCCCCCTATGAGTGGGGATGGTAGTAGTGGTAGGCATCCAGCACCCATGAGTAGGGGTGGTGGTAGTGGTAGGCATCCAGCCCCCATGAGTAGGGGTGGTGGTAGTGGTAGGCATCCAGCACCCCATGAGTAGGGGTGGTGGTAGTGATAGGCATCCAGCCCCCCATGAGTAGGGTGGTGGTAGTGGTAGGCATCCATCCCCTATGAGTGGGGATGGTAGTAGTGACAGGCATCCAGGCCCCCTGAGTAGGGGTGGTGGTTGTGGTAGGCATCCAGGCCCCCATGAGTGGGGATGGTGGTAGTGACAGGCATCCAGCCCCCCTGAGTAGGGGTGGTGGTAGTGGTAGGCATCCAGGCCCCCATGAGTAGGGGTGGTGGTAGTGGTAGGCATCAATTCCCCTATGAGTGGGGATGGTAGTAGTGGTAGGCTTCCAGCCCCCCATGAGTAGGGGTGGTGGTAGTGGTAGGCATCCAGCCCCCCATGAGTAGGGGTGGTGGTAGTGGTAGGCATCCAGCCCCCCATGAGTAGGGTGGTGGTAGTGGTAGGCATCCAGCCACCCATGAGTAGGGGTGGTGTTGGTGGTAGGCATCCATCCCCCTATGAGTGGGGATGGTAGTAGTGACAGGCATCCAGCACCCCATGAGTAGGGGTGGTGGTAGTGGTAGGCATCCAGCCCCCCCTGAGTAGGGGTGGTGGTAGTGGTAGGCATCCAGCCCCCCATGAGTAGGGGTGGTGGTAGTGGTAGGCATCCAGCCCCCCATGAGTAGGGGTGGTGGTAGTGGTAGGCATCCAGCCCCCCATGAGTAGGGTGGTGGTAGTGGTAGGCATCCAGCCACCCATGAGTAGGGGTGGTGTTGGTGGTAGGCATCCATCCCCCTATGAGTGGGGATGGTAGTAGTGACAGGCATCCAGCACCCCATGAGTAGGGGTGGTGGTAGTGGTAGGCATCCAGCCCCCCATGAGTAGGGGTGGTGGTAGTGGTAGGCATCCAGCCCCCCCTGAGTAGGGGTGGTGGTAGTGGTAGGCATCCAGCACCCATGAGTAGGGGTGGTGGTAGTGGTAGGCATCCAGCCCCACCTGAGTAGGGGTGGTGGTAGTGGTAGGCATCAATTCCCCTATGAGTGGGGATGGTAGTAGTGGTAGGCATCCAGCCCCCCATGAGTAGGGGTGGTGGTAGTGGTAGTCATCCAGCCCCCCATGAGTAGGGGTGGTGGTAGTGGTAGGCATCCAGGCTCCCATGAGTAGGGTGGTGGTAGTGGTAGGCATCCAGCCACCCATGAGTAGGGGTGGTGTTGGTGGTAGGCATCCATCCCCCTATGAGTGGGGATGGTAGTAGTGACAGGCATCCAGCCCCCATGGGTAGGGGTGGTGGTAGTGGTAGGCATCCAGCCCCCATGAGTAGGGGTGGTGGTAGTGGTAGGCATCCAGCCCCCCATGAGTAGGGGTGGTGGTAGTGGTAGGCATCCAGCCCCCTGAGTAGGGGTGGTGGTAGTGGTAGGCATCCAGCCCCCCATGAGTAGGGTGGTGGTAGTGGTAGGCATCCAGCCCCCCATGAGTAGGGGTGGTGTTGGTGGTAGGCATCCATCCCCCTATGAGTGGGGATGGTAGTAGTGACAGGCATCCAGCTCCCCTGAGTAGGGGTGGTGTTAGTGGTTGGCATCCAGGCCCCTATGGGTGTATATGGCATTGGTGATAGCCATCCCGCCCCTATGGTTCTGCTGTTGCTAGTGTAAGTCATTTCTGCATCCCTATGTGTGTGTGTTATATGTCGGGTATGTGTCGTTTGTTTGTGTAGTGGGTGTTTAACTTACCGTCTGCGCCGTACTCGTCCGTACCTGTTCCGGTAATAGATGTAGAGTATTGGTAGGACCTGCGCGATGGGATTCATGGTTGGTTCTGTCTCGTTCGGCTTTCTCGTTGCTTCGACTCGTACTCGTGGCTGGCTTGTTCGTCTCGTAGCCGTGGATCGTCTTGTGGCGCGAATCGGAGCTTATGTGCGGCTCTCCCGGATGCTCTGACGTGCCGGACGTAGCGACGGGTTCGGCGCGTACGGAAGGCGCATCGTACTGGTCCGGCCGGAAGGTGCTGTGTATTTGCTTCCGTGCGACTCGATTCGGCGTTTACGGATCCGGCTCGGGCGGGGAACAGGAGCTGGAATGGGTAAGTACGGCTGGGTCAGGATCTGGGCAGTTATGCGCATCGTACTTGCTCGTTAGTGTGAATGTTCGAATCGGTCGGGAAACACGCGTTCAGCTTGGTTTTTTTCCGGACGAATAGTGTTAGGTGCGCTTCCTGCCGAAATCGGAATCGGCCCCTATATTTTTGCAAACGATATTAATGACTTTGATATTTTTGAAAACGATATTTCTTACCTTAAACTCGATATTCTTGACCACGATATTCTTGCAGTCGATATTTCTGTATCTCGATATTCTGCACTCGATATTAGTGCAAGTCGACATTTCCAACTCGATATTCTGACTCTATACCGGTCAAGTGGTTGAACACCTGTCTGCCTGCTCCAGGGACACAAAAAGCAGAATGACTCCTGACTCTAATAAGACTCAACTGACCAGTGAGAACTGGTGCCTGCAGCAATACTGGCTGGAGAGAGATGTAGTGAGTAGTGGACCCCCTGACACTTTAAGGGCAGTAGAAGTGATGGGGATGAACTTTCACAACAGTTGGAGAAAGTGGATCCTAACATTGTTTTCTTTTTGGCGGGCTGGGGCAATGTACTGAGGCTTCCCCAGGTAGGAAGCACTCTTGGCAGATAAGAAAACCAGGTTTATCCTACTGAGAGCTTTTTGCAGTGCTGAAATTGAGTTCAGCTGTTCCTCTGGGTATGGTATCAGGCTTTCTGGAGCCCTGCCCAGCTATAGCTTTCAGCCTTGCCTAGTTAGTGGATTTTAAACCCACAAAATTGAATAGGCTCTTAGGTAAAACCTTGGACTGGGTAAGAATGTAAATGCTTTTCAAAGAAGCAGCGACCTTGGTGACATAGAAATCTAGCTTTGTCCTGCTCAGAGCTTTTAGTTCCAAAACTAGTGGCCTCGGTAGAAGCTCCATCAAGATGCAAGGATTAACCTTGGAACCTGTTAATAAGTAAGCAGAGGTTCTCCTAGAACTGTGCTTTAATTTAACCAGATTGTTTATATGTTCACAGGGGTGCTCCTCTCCCAAATTATTAACCCAGTTTCTTATACGTTGATATCATACAATGTTGTTTAATTAACTTCTGATTATACGTGGTGTTTCATAGTGAAAACTGGTGTAAAACACAAAAGAAGAGAACTGTACGATTTTGTAAAAACAGGTCAAGTTGAGAGACTGAATTGTATTATGAAAAAGGGTAAACAGACATAATATCTAGGGGGCCGATTACAATGGCGGTCGGTGTCAGTACCGCTGTGCCGGCGGTGTGGAAAAATGCCTTTTACCACCCGCCAGCAGCGGTCCTCACGGCCGCCATATTATGAAGGGCAAATATGCCCCATTTCCCGACCTCCGCGGTGCAACGCCGACCGCCATGAAATTGCGCCCGCCACCGCGCCGGTGGTAGCCAATGGAGACTCACCACCGTGCGGAATGACGTCCCGTCCGCTCAACAAATTAGGATGCGCCAAACAACCAGTCGAACCGCAGGGGAGAAACCGCCCTTCCAGACACTGCGGAATCTCGACAGCGGAGCATGCAACGAGACTTCCGGAGCCCTCCACCCGGAGCCGAACGCCATGGATCCAGCACTACACGTCCTCCCGGTGCTGTACGTGATACATCACCAGGTCAACATCGCCTGCCGCGGACACCGCCGCAGGTACGTAAAAAAAACACAATACAACACAAAACAGAACACAAATTCCACGGGCTGAAACAGGGCACCTGGCCACACCAGACACACTGGTGTGGACAGGAACACATCCATCAGTGTACCCACACATGTCTCATCTGGCACCAATTCACACCCTGCATCAAGCCCACCAAATTACCGCGAACATAATGTAATGTGTTGCTGACGACACCGCAGCGGTGAGTATGCGGGAAATCCATCGCACAAAGCAGAATGCATGTACAGCAACGGTCAGGCCAGAAAGACCACAGCCCACCACCACCACCCACCACCCACAGCTCCGCCGCACACAGCAAGAAACATGCCAATCCCCCACCTGTGCACCCCCATGTCCAACACCAAGCGAGCTAAATCCACACCCAGCAGCACACAACTAACACCTAGGGAGACAGACACAGCAGCATTGGGTGTAGATTAACACACAGCACAGAGGCACAGGCCCAGGGCAACACACACACACACCACAACACCACATACATGACAAGAAAGCTGAATACAAGCACAAAATTAACATCCACACACACAAGGAACATACAGACTACTGGACACACACCCTGCCAACTCACACAGACATACCCCACACCGACACACAGCCACATACACAGACTACATGCCACCAGCAATGGAGCACAACATAGAGGAAAGCAAAAATGATGTGCACACAAATGGGAGGGCAAGGAGACAACCAACAACCAGGTGAACAGACACATGCAGGATAAGGAACCTAGAACAACATCCACACCCCATCCAAGCACATGGCTGGCACAGTGAGTGAAGTCAAACAACAGTCACCTCAGTGCAACAACTCAGGGAGACAGCAAGGTAACCCATGTATAGGGACAGGGATGAAAGGAAGGACCTCAAGTCAAACAGTGAACAGCAAGTACACATGAGTATGCCAGCACCACAACACACAGGGCACATTGGCACACTCAATGACTGTCAAACACAAGTAGGAGTCCCCAAACATACCCCCTCATATCTGCAGCACACAACCCCAATGCCAGACACACAGAAGGGCCTACATAATGTCCAGACAAGATACAGACAAACAATCAAACCCCCTGGGGGCATCCACAAACATCACACACACACAGGGATTTCAGTACCAACGTCTGCACCAAAACAAAAATGGCAAACACAATTCAAAACAGAAACACATACAGAACCACAAAAATAACACACATCACCTGTGCAGCCAAACTAGGGAAGGCAATGGGAGCACACACACAACAGGAGTGCACCACCTCATCAGTCAGGAAAAATGCATAGGCTACATACCACAACACAGACAAGAAGTGCACCATCACAGAACAACACAGACACATCAAACACACAACAGATGCACAACACCACAAAGCACATAGCAAACACAGCAGTACATCAGGGGATGTACACTAGGACAGCACAAGGCAACATACACCCACAGCACTGAATGCAGAACAAGCAGTGTGTGCACACAAACACACAACAGTCCCACACAGCCATGAGTCACACGCCATTAACACACACATCAACACACACGACAAAGCCACAACCAACACACCGTACAACCCTTGACCACCCAAATGCACACCTTGTAAGTAACCGTTGTGACTAGGATGACTGCCCATCACAACATGACTACACATCTACACTGCTAGGCATACATGAAAGCAAGAACGCACATACATGTTGAGCCTGGTCAGCCTGCCTGCAATCCCGTGTATATGACCCCTCTATGTGTTTGCAGTGCCCACATACCAGGATGCAGTAAAACATAGCCAACAGCAACAAGGAAGGAACATGAGTCTGGTATGTCACCGAAAACAACATCACTGACCCCACAAGTATCCGAGTCATGAAGAACTGAAGTCCCCGTCACCCCTGTAAAAAAATGATAAGTTAAACAAGCCAGTGGCACAGTTGAAGTGGCACACAGAGCATGTGGCCCAGTAAATGTTAGACATACAGGAAAAGCCTTATTCAGTAAGGACAATGACACAACTGACAACATGAGCAACTGTTTTTATTCACAAATAGCACTGATAGGCAACAATATCAGACAAGACCAAGGCACAAGATGCAGAGCCTGAACATGAGAAGCTGCACAGGCAGGGGGCAAACTGCAAGGCCAGTGGCCAGTCCAAGGTGCTGACAGAGTCAATGAGAAGCTGCACAGGCAGGGGCAAACTGCAAGGCCAGTGGCCAGTCCAAGGTGCTGACAGAGTCAATGAGAAGCTGCACAGCCAGGGGGCAAACTGCAAGGCCAGTGGCCAGTCCAAGGTGCTGACAGAGTCAATGAGAAGCTGCACAGGCAGGGGGCAAACTGCAAGGCCAGTGGCCAGTCCAAGGTGCTGACAGAGTCAATGAGAAGCTGCACAGGCAGGGGTAAACTGCAAGGCCAGTGGCCAGTCCAAGGTGCTGACAGAGTCAATGAGAAGCTGCACAGGGAATGTGTGTCACCAAACTCCGCCATGGTCAGCAACACAGTCTGGTGTGTCACGATGGGCAGCACAGGTACCGGTGTGGGAGAGATAGGTCTGTGACGTTGATCAACATTCATACTTGGCTGTCAGTCTGACTGGGAGCTGACTGTGTGTCGGGCACTGTTGGACCACTTGACTGGGGAGTGAGACGCCCAGCCGAGGAAGAGCTATCAGTGGCCTTGGACGCTGGAGGGCTGCTTGGACCAGGTGGTGTAGTGGCACGTGGAGGTGGACTCAGGCCGACGTGGGACACAGTGTGGGAGGGAGATAGTGGAGGGGTGCCTTTCCACTTCTTGGGGATTCTAAATGGCTTGCCTGTCTTGGTATCAATGGGAAGTGGTGTGGACACAAACGGCACACTCATCACCAAGGCTGCCGCAGGTGCACACGCTGGACCTCCCTCTGGGGATGTGCTGGATCCAGAAGGACGCTTAGCCTGGCATTGCCTCTGCCCCTCCATCCCCTCTTTACCCTGTGTGCCCCCTACAGTGCCCTCCTGTCCCTGCTTCACTGGACTTGGAATGGGAGTAGAGGTAGTTGGTGAAACAGCCTTGGATACCTTACTATGTGTAGCCTTGCCAGGCCCCACCTTCACAGTGGGCATGGAGAGTGTCTGCATGCCTTTGCGAGACGTTTTTGGGACCACAGAGTCTGTGGCCGGGGATTGCTCTGAGGCTTGTGACCCTGAGTACTTCCTCCTTGAATCATGTGCCTTTGCAACGCCTGACGGGCTCTTCCCTTTGCGCTCTGGGGTTGTTTTTTTCTTCGTAGGGGAAGGTGTCTGTGACTTTGACTGCTTGGGCTGCTGCTGCTGTGTGCTATGTGTGCAGTATCGTGACGTTGAGGTGTGTGAAGCGTGGTCACCGTCCTCAGACGTCGCCACTGGCATGGGGGTGGACAAAGGGACTGGAATTGGACTACGAGATTGAGCCAGTTGAAGTGCAGCCGCCATTGTGGAGGACATTGTCTGGACAGTGCGGTGCAGCCCACCCACGTCTGAATGTATGCCCTCCATGAAAGCTAACACCTGTGCCAATTTGCGGTCGTGGTCTGACAATGCATTGAGGAGCCCTGTCTGCCCCACACACAGCTGGCGCATAAGGTCCACACACTCTGCACTGATGGCAGCAGGGGGCACAGGGGCAGGGGCAGCGGTGCCTGGAATGAAGGACACTCTTCCCCTCTTTGTGGTGCGAACACGGGCAGCAACAGAGGAAGTGGCTGGGAGGGTGGGCACTGCACGCTGTGTGCTGGAAGATGTAGCAGACTCTCCGTTCCCTGTGTCCTCCAAGATGTCTGCACCACCGCCGTCATCAGATGATGTTGAACTTTGCGTCTCGGGCTGTGATTCCTCCAGCATACTCCTATCCCCCTCCGAGGCGCTGGTCACATCTGTGTCACTGGGATCCTGTGCAGCTGTTGTGCTTGTTTCACCACCACTGGTGTCCGTCCCCTGTCCCTCCGTGCCCACGGGAGATGCTGCATAACAGAGAGACATGTAGGGTCAGCAAAGTGACAGCAACAGGACAAACATATTCAAGCAAAGCAACACTGAGGATGACAAAGTCTACATGTTGCAGGCCACCCCATGCATTCTCACCATGCAGACACACTTCACTACCTCAAACAGTGCGTACAAACATCTAAACACGGCATAGCTGAGCCATGTGATGGGCAGACAGCACAACATCATGCATGTTGGGGCGTACAAACACTAACACCAATGGACCAGGCCTGCAGCACACCACC
This sequence comes from Calotriton arnoldi, assembly GCA_963921515.1. Taxonomy (NCBI): domain Eukaryota; kingdom Metazoa; phylum Chordata; class Amphibia; order Caudata; family Salamandridae; genus Calotriton; species Calotriton arnoldi. The sequence continues at coordinate 163,897 of CAWUFW010005214.1, read as the reverse complement.
CACAATGCCATTGAAATTCCCAGGATTGGAAAAACATCAGTAAGTGCATGTATGTAAAATCCGTGACTGCCACACCCAGCACAGGGGCCACTTACAACCCACTGCATCACAGTAACCACATCACGTACACCAGCGCAGGTACAGGCTTGGTACACATGCAGCCACTCACAGACAAAATCAACCTTCACAGAATACTCACCCCTAGCTTGCTGTTGATGCTCCTTCAAACGTGCGTCCAGCTCAGGCTGTGTCACAGCCAAGATGCGGCACATCAGTGGTGTCAAGCTGCGTCGTGACAACCTGCCACTGCGAGGGAGTATCCCCAGTGTCATCTCGGCAACGTTCTTTGCCAGTCGTGATATGTCGTCCCACCTCTTGTGGCAGTGGGTGCGCCGGCGGTTTGACACTCCCAGAGCCCGCACCTTGGTTGCAATGGACCTCCACACGGCCTTACGCTGGTGTACCTTGAGCTGCAGGTGTGGGAGACAAGAGGGGAAAACATCAGTGACACACTCTCATGGTAAAACCTCTCTCTCTGAACAGTGGCATGACACAGACTCATCCCAACACGGCAGATATGTCCCGCAGATACACTACGACATCTCACAGGGTACATCGTCATGTGTGAAGTCCACGTCAATGCATGCATGTTTGAGGAGGGACACTGTATCCGCACATCTCACATACAAGCTGGATGCTAGCACAGAAAGCCATGTGTAATGTGCCCACATCTACTGGCTATTACCAGGTAGAGCAAGACATATGTCACAGTGCAACATGTGTATGGGGTGAGAGTCACTGTGTCCACCACTGCGCACGCCTAAACGACCTTGCTCTGTGAATAGCTCACTGTGTCATGTTTGTAGCATTGAGGGACATGATCTCACATAACCACTGACTGAACAGAGGGCCAGTCATGTGCAGTCCACACGGCAGACATGGGTCATTGATGTACACTCATGCCAACCACACACGTATCACACTCTGTACAGTCAGTGATGTGTCCTTGTCACATTGGGCGTGGACAGTCCATGCCAGGTAGAATCACACAGAGATGGACAACGAGGAGCCACACAAACAGTCACATGAACAATAACTGTCCCGAAACATGCATCACCAGATAGCTGTCACACCATATGGATGTGTACACAACACATGTCCATCCACCCTTCATGTCCATGCATTTAATGTGTGGGTTGCATACACCCCCTTAACAACTAGGAAACAGCATGTCAGCCAGTGCATTACACAACCCCACACTCTCAGGCACATACACCATCTGATCGACTACATGTGTGCCCCCTTGCACTCACACCCCCACTGTTGGAGACTTACCACAACATTTGGGCCACCATATAGCCGTGGGTACTGTGTCAGCACCTCGTCCACCAGGACATCCAGCTCCTCGCTTGTAAATGGACAGGCACAGATCTTCTCCGTCCTAGCCATCACTGTGGACATGAGACGTCAGCGGCGGCAGTGGGCGGTGAGGGGTCCCAGGCAGCAGTCCCTGGAGGCAGCAGCAGGTGAGGGGTCTCAGGCAGCAGTCCCTGGAGACAGCAGGAGGTGAGGGGTCCCAGGCAGCAGTCCCTGGAGGCAGCAGCAGGTGAGGGGTCCCAGGCAGCAGTCCCTTGAGGCAGCAGCAGGTGAGGGGTCCCAGGCAGCAGTCCCTGGAGGCAGCAGCAGGTGAGGGGTGTCATGCAGCAGTCCCTGGAGGCAGCAGCAGGTGAGGGGTCCCAGGCAGCAGGCTCTGTGAGCAGTGGAAATGTGGTGCTCCCTTCCACACATATATAGGGCCCTGGACTCGTTTCAGTGGTCATAGTCTTCTGCCATTGGTGTTCCAGGTCAGCCTTCTTCAAAAGCATCCAATGACCGCCTCCGCGGGGGCGGAGCACGCCTACCGCGATTTTTGAATCTGCATCATGCCACCGCGATAGCGGTCCCCATTGGCTGCAAGGGCATGGTTCATGGCGGTGACACACCGCGGGGTCCTGGCCGGCGCTACCGCGGTGGTGCATCTTACAAATGCATCCTATCTCCGCATCCGCTGGGGGCGGAGCACGCCTACCGCAATTTTTGAATCTGCATCATGCCACCGCGATAGCGGTCCCCATTGGCTGCAAGGGCATGGTTCATGGCGGTGACACACTGCGGGGTCCTGGCAGGCGCTACCGCGGGGGTGCATCTTACAAATGCATCCTATCTCCGCATCCGCTGGGGGCGGAGCACGCCTACCGCGATTTTTGAATCTGCATCATGCCACCGCGATAGCGGTCCCCATTGGCTGCAAGGGCATGGTTCATGGCGATGACACACCGTGGGGTCCTGGCCGGCGCTACCGCTGTTTGATTGCCATAGAGTGACATGGGCGACCGGGATGTGGCTGGTGGAGCATGACAAACGCCATCTGCAGCTATGTAGAGGGCCATCACTAACACCAATGTGTCATGTGCAGCACATGAAACACTTGCGTCAGTGGTGGGCATCGACAAAGGTTCAAATGGTGGTTGGCATGCTCCGCCACCCAATTCACGGACAGTATGTGCGTCCGCTATGGGGAATATGCAGCATCACATCGTACACTCTGTGCGTCATTGTGTTTATGGGGCACGTTTAAGGCACCTACGGACAGTTCTTGTTGTGTGTGGATCAATGGTCATTACTGTACTACGCACAGTGGATACGTACAGTGGCACATGGCACTGGATAACATTGATATGGTCTCCTGTCACAAATGTCAGCCAATGTGTAACGTCTCACACCAAATGGAACACTGTACTCCATTATGTTGAGCAATATTTACACACAATGTCGTATCTGCCACCCATGCTGACCACTATCTCACACCTGAGCCCATGTGTTACACTGAAAACCCAGATGAACTCATTTATTCAGCATGACTGTCATCATTGGAAACAGATGTCACCCTGTTGTGTTATTGCTAAGACCAATTACATGCCGCATGTAATGTCTTTGTACACACTGGCAACTCCTGCAGTGTATGTCCACATGTACAGGGGGGCTCGACCTGCTAAAGGATGACGAGTACTTCAGCACCACACCTGGCATCCGTTGCATTATTATTGTTTGTCACTTGGGTAGACGGCCAGAGCAGATGTCTTTGCTACATGTCTGCCACCTGTAACCACAGGGACCTATGTGGTAGTGTCAGGTCTGTGCTCATGTTGTTTGGACTGTTGTATGTGAATCAGTGACATGTACATTTCAACAATGGTGCTTAGCTAAACTATGTTTTTGAGTGTTGTGCTGTGTTCCGGTGCTACTCACCTGCCACCAGTGCATGTCCATTGTTCACATCAGGAATGTTGCGTTGGCAGATGGACTGCATGCACAGGTTGTGGATTGTGCTAACTGTATGGAATATAGTATGCGACATTTGTCCACAGGCTATGGGTGTCCAGTATTGCCTGTGCAATGTGTGTGCACTGATTAGCGGGAATTGTCTGCAATGTTGGATGGTCAGCACAAGTGGCACACGTGTGCAGTGTGTTGCCACCAACACTAGTGTATGTGCATGCTATGGGGTGCTAGCCATCCTTGCTCACCATCTATTCCAGCACTGTGTGGGTGGATCACATCTGCTGGTGTATCAGGATGGAGTGGGCACCCAAGACAGGTGAGATGTACCTTGATTGTTGTGCCTGTGACACTCATCCAACTCCGACATTTGGTCAATGTGAGGTACCAGTGTCCCACTACTCATGCACAGCCAGCATGTTTGTTAGATGTGGGATATTGATTGTATGCTGTGTTGGGCCTGACAGCCTGTGTGGAATGAGGGTCAGGATGCATGTCCTTTGGGACATGTGGTGTAAAATTACATCCACTGGTGTCAGGTGTCTGAGCCAGTTGTCCATATGTAATGCATACAGTCTGTTCATGCGTAGACTTGTTGGCATACTGGCTTGGCATTGTCCATGTAGTGTTGTATGTTTGTGTTGTGGCACTGTTGTGTCTTGAAACAGCTGGATGTGTATCACCATGGTATGTGTTGTGGTGCACATGTGTCCTTGGGCAGTCCCTCCTTGATGCTGCATGTAAATGTCCAAAATGGGGGAAGATTAAGGGTGCATACAGGCCCTGCTGATCACGTCCCTCATCTATTGTTAATGTGTGCCACATTGGCTATCTGTGTGCTTGTAGAGAGTATTGGGCAGTGGGGTAATGGTGGCCTGTTACAGTGGTACACATACTCTGCACAGGCGTGACATCATCTGTCACTGTCCGACTTTGTATTCAAGTCAGCAGCAGATATGGCCTGTGTACTGATGACATTGGCACATGTATGGGTTTGGGATGTGAATGTCATTGAATTTGAGTGTGTTCGAAGTGGCACTGAGTACAAAGACAATCCCAATGATCTATCCACATTGTGTTGTTGATGTGTCCCCTGCAATTATTGGCCAAGGAGGTGTGGCAGGTACAGCAGCAACGTGGAAGCCAGCAGTGTCTCTGCTTCACACATGTCCTGTGTCATGTACACCCAAGGCTGAGTCCACCTCAGCTCGATATGTGACTCTTGGCATTCACATAGACAGTGTTCGTATTGTGTCTACTGACTGTGCAAATCCATGACAGTTGTACAATTAATCTGTCTCATGTTGGGACAACACTGAATTGCACTGTGTGCTTTCAGGGATGACAGTCAATGTTAGCGCCGTGACAGGACGGACTTTATGAATTTGTGCACATCCTAATTTATGTTGCTATGACGTGTCCCCTTTCATCTCACCTAGGAGGAGACCTAATGTGTTTCGTACCTTCACCCTGCTGGCTAACATGGAGGATACCGACATCATCAGGCGATTCCGTCTGGATCGGACAAACCTCCTGGAACTTTGTGCAATATTGGAGCCACACCTGCTTCCACACAGGACATACCCAACAGCACTCACGGCAACGGCAAAGGTGATGGCATTCCTACATTTCGTGGCTACGGGATCCTTCCAGCAAACTGTGGGCATTGCAGGGGGGATGTCCCAACCAACATTCAGCATGGTGCTACGTGATGTCCTGTTGGCTATGATGCAACACAGGGACCACTTCATACATTTCCCCAGGCGGCAGGAGTTGGCGGATGTGAAGGGCGAATTTTATGCACTTGGACACGTTCCTAATGTAGTTGGTGCAATAGATGGCACACATGTTTCCCTGATTCCACCCCAAGCACGGGAGCATATTTACCGAAATAGGAAACATTATCATTCCATCAATGTGCAGGTGGTGTGCCAGGCAGATATGGTCATCGCACACGTTTGTGCAAAGTTTCCAGGATCAGCCCACGATTCACACATAATGCGCAACAGCATTTTACCACAGCTGATGGCCAATCTGGCGCCGGAGCGGGCATGGATTGTGGGTGAGTACAAAGGGTCGAGTCGTGTGCTGTTTGTGTGCCATGCTGTCCTCGGACACATGTCAGACACTCAATCTGTATGTGTCTTTCACACTTAGGTGACTCTGCATATCCCAACGGACCTTGGTTGCTGAGTCCACTTCGCAATCCCAGGACACCAGCTGAAGTGCGCTACAACAATGCCCATGGGAGGACACGTCGGGTCATTGAGCGAACATTTGGACTCCTGAAATCGCGTTTTCGATGCCTCGACAAGACCGGAGGGGCTCTGCAGTACTCACCCGTCAAGGTGTGTCAGATAGTGGTAGCATGCTGCATGCTACACAACCTGGCCGTGCGGAAGGGGATCCCCTTAATCCAGGATGATGATGACCAGCCACAGCCCCCACCTGCAAACACCCAAATGTCAAGTGACGAGGATAGTGGAGAGGAGGAAGGTGTTGGACAGCGTCAGCAGCTCATCAACAACTACTTCACTTGATGGTCAGTGGCAATGTCAAAACTGGCTGTTGTCTGATGATGTTGTGCTTGGTGAATATGTGTATGTGAGTTTTGTGACTACAGCATGTTGCAGAGTCAGTGCTGGCTGCAGATGTGTATGGTAAGGGATCTTTTGACACAGCTACTTGATGTCTATGTTGGTACAGTTGCTCCTTGTGACATGTGCAGATTGTCGTACCTTGATGTGCTGTGTTGTGTGATGGTTGTTAGTCCACCACCTGAGTAGCAACTGATGTTCTGTTGTGTTTTCCTAGGTCCCTTCAGCCTCTACTTGCCTGCGGAGTATCCCTGCTCCTGTGACATTGTAATCATGGGTGTGAGTTAACATACTGTGATGAACATGGAACAGTGACAACTACATTGGTGCGTTATTAGTGTTTATTTACAGTGGATACATGTGATGTAGATGTGGATATTTACAGATTTGTGAATGGTGAATAACAGATGTGTCAGTGATGGTAGATGAGACAATAGAGTATACACTAGATCAGTATGGTAACACAGTCCAACAGTCATTTGCCATTCCCACGGCATTGTGTGTGGGGACAGTCTGCAGGGTACACAGCAGGGTGAAGAGGGGTGCCATCATGGCTGGCTACTTGACTGGCTTTTGCCAGGTGCTTTGCCACGGGATGCTCCCAATGATTTTTTCGGGCGGCCCCTTGCTCTTTTGGCAGGGGGGGACACAGGTGCATGGCCAGTGGTGTCTGATGAGTCCCCATGCTCGCTGAACGCAGGGGAGGATGGGGGTCTGTCATCCTGCAGCACAACGGAGGGAGCTGTAGGTGTTGGCGGTGCCGCATGCCTGTCCCTGAGGACCCCCACTAGCTGGCCCAGGAGGTCCCTGATTTGGCCCATGCAGGCCACGAGTTGGCCCATGCGGTTGTCAATTGAGCGCAGCATCTGTTGTTGCTCACGGGCATCCTGTTGAGCCTGCCTCAACTGTCCCTAGGCATGTTCATAGGCCCCCACAACTCTGTGAATGTGTGCCAGTGATTCAGTGCCAGGGTCTTGTTCCCTTTGGGTCAGCCTTGTCCTCACACCTGGCCTGCTGTCACGGCCCTGTTGCCTCCCTCCTGTGGGCACCGGCCTACTCTCCCGTACCTCCGCAGTTGTTGTGGTCTGGTTGGCCTCTGGAGCAGGGCGAGTGTTGCAGGCAGCAGTGGTAGTGGTAGTGGTGGTGGAGGTGGTGGTGGCACAGGTCGTTGCAGCAGGGCTCTGCGTTGATGTTGTTGCTGAGGGTGGTGGGGCTGTGGGGTCCTGGGACACATTACGCCCTGCCACACCAGATGGTCCGGGTTGGTCCTCCTCCTCCTCATTATCCAGGGAGTCTGCATCCGAGGGGAGATGTTCGGGAGCTGGTGACTGGCTGTGCTGGTTGAGGTTGTCGTCCTCTGCAGTCAGTTGTTGGTCACCTGTGGGACAGGAAGTAGATGGTAATTGCCTTACACACCTCAGGGTTGCTGTGTTTGATGTCTCTTATTTACATGTTATGCTACACACAGTTGCATTTTTCACACATTGTATGTCTGCACAGTGATGTGCCTCATGCCATGAAGTGGAGTTACATTCATCATTTCACAATGGTGTGACCTGTGATTGGTTAGCATGCCACACGTCTAGTATTGGTGATTTCAATGTGAGGTTGTCATCTGACAACTGGCATGACTACAAGTTGATGTTCAGCATCTTTGCTGATCACTCTGCCTGGCAGACATTACCTGTGTGCATGGACTAGCCATTGTCATCACATGCATACCGTTGACATGTCCTGTGCTTGTATTTCTTTATACAGCAGACCATGCTAGTTTGTTTTTCCCATGGTCCTTCATGATCAGCACCCATGTACGCTACAGAGGGAAGTCTGGGTGATGCATGTCAGACGCCCGTTTGCTTGGACATATTTGTTGAGAGTCACAGTTCTGTTTCTGTCACAGTTACGTACGCTGAGCTGTCTGCATCCTGTCAATGGCTGTGCTTTTCTTTTCTATTTTTGTGTGAAGTAGAGCCTCATGTTGTCATGTCTCTCAATGCTTTTGTTGAGTGATGGTGGGGTGCATGCACTGTCTGATTACCTGTGCAGTGTCACTTTGGTTTTTACTTACAGACACATGCTTCTGGGTGGGGTGCTCCATCCTGCTGAGGGGTGTGAGAGGGGGCCTGTTGGGAGTTGTTGTGCTGCCTCCAGATACACATTCCCCATCCCTGTGAAGATGGCTACCTACCTGTTAGGTGGTGGGGGAGCGTTCAATGGCTGACACATGCTTCTGGGTGGGGTGCTCCATCCTGCTGAGGGGTGAGAGAGGGGGGCCTGTTGGGAGTTGTTGTGCTGCCTCCAGATACATATTCCCCATCCCTGTGAAGATGGCTACCTACCTGTTAGGTGGTGGGGGAGCGTTCAATGGCTGACACATGCTTCTGGGTGGGGTGCTCCATCCTGCTGAGGGGTGTGAGAGGGGGCCTGTTGGGAGTTGTTGTGCTGCCTCCAGATACACATTCCCCATCCCTGTGAAGATAGCTACCTACCTGTTAGGTGGTGGGGGAGCGTTCAATGGCTGACACAGGCTTCTGGGTGGGGTGCTCCATCCTGCTGAGGGGTGGGAGAGGGGGCCTGTTGGGAGTTGTTGTGCTGCCTCCAGATACACATTCCCCATCCCTGTGAAGATGGCTACCTACCTGTTAGGTGGTGGGGGAGCGTTCAATGGCTGACACATGCTTCTGGGTGGGGTGCTCCATCCTGCTGAGGGGTGTGAGAGGGGGCCTGTTGGGAGTTGTTGTGCTGCCTCCAGATACACATTCCCCATCCCTGTGAAGATGGCTACCTACCTGTTAGGTGGTGGGGGAGTGTTCAGTGGCTGACACATGCTTCTGGGTGGGGTGCTCCATCCTGCTGAGGGGTGTGAGAGGGGGGCCTGTTGGGAGTTGTTGTGCTGCCTCCAGATACACATTCCCCATCCCTGTGAAGATGGCTACCTACCTGTTAGGTGGTGGGGGAGCGTTCAATGGCTGACACATGCTTCTGGGTGGGGTGCTCCATCCTGCTGAGGGGTGTGAGAGGGGGCCTGTTGGGAGTTCTTGTGCTGCCTCCAGATACACATTCCCCATCCCTGTGAAGATGGCTACCTACCTGTTAGGTGGTGGGGGAGCGTTCAATAGCTGACACATGCTTCTGGGTGGGGTGCTCCATCCTGCTGAGGGGTGTGAGAGGGGGCCTGTTGGGAGTTGTTGTGCTGCCTCCAGATACACATTCCCCATCCCTGTGAAGATGGCTACCTACCTGTTAGGTGGTGGGGGAGCGTTCAATGGCTGACACATGCTTCTGGGTGGGGTGCTCCATCCTGCTGAGGGGTGTGAGAGGGGGCCTGTTGGGAGTTGTTGTGCTGCCTCCAGATACACATTCCCCATCCCTGTGAAGATGGCTACCTACCTGTTAGGTGGTGGGGGAGCGTTCAATGGCTGACACATGCTTCTGGGTGGGGTGCTCCATCCTGCTGAGGGGTGTGAGAGGGGGGCCTGTTGGGAGTTCTTGTGCTGCCTCCAGATACACATTCCCCATCCCTTTGAAGATGGCTACCTACCTGTTAGGTGGTGGGGGAGCGTTCAATGGCTGACACATGCTTCTGGGTGGGGTGCTCCATCCTGCTGAGGGGTGTGAGAGGGGGCCTGTTGGGAGTTGTTGTGCTGCCTCCAGATACACATTCCCCATCCCTGTGAAGATGGCTACCTACCTGTTAGGTGGTGGGGGAGCGTTCAATGGCTGACACATGCTTCTGGGTGGGGTGCTCCATCCTGCTGAGGGGTGGGAGAGGGGGCCTGTTGGGAGTTGTTGTGCTGCCTCCAGATACACATTCCCCATCCCTGTGAAGATGGCTACCTACCTGTTAGGTGGTGGGGGAGCGTTCAATGGCTGACACATGCTTCTGGGTGGGGTGCTCCATCCTGCTGAGGGGTGGGAGAGGGGGCCTGTTGGGAGTTGTTGTGCTGCCTCCAGATACACATTCCCCATCCCTGTGAAGATGGCTACCTACCTGTTAGGTGGTGGGGGAGCGTTCAATGGCTGACACATGCTTCTGGGTGGGGTGCTCCATCCTGCTGAGGGGTGGGAGAGGGGGGCCTGGTGTGTGTTGTAGTGCTTTTTGTCTGTGCACATGCAACCCAGTTGATTTTGTTTAGCTTTGTGCTTTATCAGGTTGAGTGGTGGTTACATCTGTGTGACCTGTTTTGGGTATTGTGGGTCAGACGAATGTCCTTTGGCCTAGGGGTTGTGGGTTTGAAGTTGTGCAAGACGGTACATGGCAATGTGATGATATTCATTGGTTTGTACTTACCAGCTTCCAGTCCCTCGCGGATTCCTTCAAGACTCTCTGGATGTAGGATTCCAAGGACCTTCTCCTCCCACGGACTGTATGGTTTGGGTAAGATGGGAGTGCCTCCACCAGTCCCGTCAGCCAGCTGACGGTTCTTGGCCCTCTTCCTCTTCACCACGGTCTTCAGGTCATGCCACCGCTTCTGTATTTCCTGCTTGTTGCGGGGGTGGTCCCTACTGCATTGACCTTATTGACTATCCTCACCCACATTTGGGTTCTTGTGGCTAATGGGGTGTGTTGGACCATGTTGCCATAGAGTTGTGGTTCAACTCTTATTATCTCATCTACCATGACTGCAAGCCCTGAATCAGTGAATTTTGGCATGTTCTGTGGTGCAGTTGTGTGGGTGTTGTGGGTGTTGTGGGTGGTGTAGGTGGTGTGTGTGTTGTGGTGGTGATGTGTGCAGCTTTGCCTCTCCTTTGTTCTCTGGGGTTGGGACCTTCAGTTGTGGAGTGTGGCAAAGGATTGTGGTCAGGGAGGGGCTGGTTTTATGCTCGGCTATGGGGGGTGTGGCAAGCTGGTATGTTGCTGTCAGGTGTGTTGTGTGTGTTGTCCTGTGATTGGTTATTTTGAAATTTCTGGGGCTGTTGTCATTGGGCACTTTTGGTTTGTATTGGGACAGGTCTACTTCACTGTGTGCATTGTTTGTATTTTTTATCGTGTTTTTCTACGTCCGCCATTTTTTTGCGGATCCTCCGCAGCGGTTCCTCGGCAGCGGTGGCTATGCTGCAGCCCTTCCGCCGCCTATCGGATTCATCACTGTTCGCGCACGATGCGGTCGGATTCATAGGTAGGTACCATGGTGGTAACGGGGATGTCATAATGTCACGGGCGGTTACTCCGTGTGCATGGCGGCGGTTCTTGGCTTTTCCGAGTATCCGGCCGTTGCGGTCGGATTTTCAGCTGGTACGGCGAGTGCGGGCGGTTTTTCGTTGTCTCCCGCCGCCGCGGACGGATTATTCTGCCGGTTCATCGTAATGTATCCGGGTTTTTCCCGTTGGCCATGCGGGCGGTTTTTTGCCGCTACCATGGCGGTCGGTATGCTTTTCCGCCCGCCATCGTAATCGACCCCTAGGTTTTTTTTCCGACCTACAAAAATATCGAGTTGTCAATATCGGAGGTACAGAATATCGACATCAAGAATATCGGTGACCAGAATATCGACATGAAGGTAAGAAATATCGTTTTTTTAATATCGAAGTTAGTAATATCGTTTGCAAAGATATCGTTGTCAATAATATCGATATTTATATTAGTGTTGTGTATTTTAGTGTGTATGTTAATAGTATGTTATTTAATGTTTTTGTAGCAGTATATCTGTTTTTTAATGTATGTGTAAAATTTTGAGAAGTTATTTATTTTATGTAAAATTATTTTGCGTATTTTAGTTCTGTAGCGGGTTGCGGGTTTATAGGGGAATAGGGTGGGAAGTAATTTAATTATAATAAAGAAATTATTAATTTTTATTAATTAGTATTTATAATTAATTTATTATTAATTAATTATGAATTGGTTATTAATTTTTATTAATTAATTAATAATTATATTAATTGCGTTATTTTTTTTAGGAGCCGGTTGTGAGTTTATAGGGGAATAGGGTGGGAAGTAATTTAGGGGCCCATTACAATGGCGTAACGATCGCCACAGCCGAGCCGGCGGTGGCGACCGTTACGCCATCGTAACGTGAAATACCCTCCGCCATATTATGATGGCGGTGGGTATCGCGGCGGACGCAAAGTCCATCTGCCGCTTTTCCGCCGGTCGGCAATCGTTACGATTGCCGGCCGGGTGGAGCTGGGCCAGTAATATGGTGGCGGTGCCTAGCAGGCACCGCCAGCCATATTATGATGTGGGTAGTTAAAGGCCTTTCCATGGCGGCGATGCCGCCATGGAAAGGCTGGTGGGGATTGGCTTTGGGGGCCTGTTGTGGGCCACCGGGGGGTGGGGGGTGGGGGGGTGCATTTGGTGTACCCATGGTACCCCCCTGCAGTTCCCTGCACCAAGTGGCAGGCACCATGTGGTGCCTGCCACATGGTGCAGGGAAATGCCGTGCATGCCCTTTTACCGTTGCGGACGGTGCTGCAGCCAGCAGCACCATCCGCAATGGTGAAAGGCCAGGATGCGCCCGCCAGTATGGCGGGCGCATCCTAATTAAGCCGGTGGGGCCGCCGCACGTCTGGCAGTTGGTCCCATCACCGTTATGGTCATAATGAGCCCCATAATTATAATAAAGTAATTAATAATTTTTATTTATTAGTATTTAAAATTAATTTTTTATCAATTAATTATTAATTGGTTATTTTTTTTTTATTAATTAATGTATAATGATATTAATTGCGTTATTTTTTTAGGAGCGGGTTGTGGGTTTATAGCGGAATAGGGTGGGAAGTAATTTAATTATAATAAAGTGATTAATAATTTTTATTTATTAGTATTTATAATTTATTATTAATTGGTTATTAATCATTATTAATTAATTAATTGATAATTATATTAATTGTGTTATTTTTTATGAGCGCGTTGTGAGTTTATAGGGGAATAGAGTGGGAAGTAATTTAATTATAATAAAGTAATTATTAATATTTTTTAATATTATTTATAATTACATTATAATTAATTAATTATTAATTGGTTATTACATTTTATTAATTGATTAATTGGTAATTATATTAATAATGTTATTTTTTAAAGAAGTGGGTTGTAGTTTTATATGGGAATAGGGTGGGAAGTAATTTAATTAACATAAAGTAATACATATTTTTTATTTATTGGTATTTGTTTTTTATTTCTATTTTATAGTGTTTTGTGCTAATGTATTTATTAATAATTAATTATTAATTCTTTGTAAATTATAATTCATTAATTTTTAAAATTTTTGTGTGTTTATAGGGGGATATGGTGTGAATTAATTTATTTACGAATTATTAATATTTTTTTATTATAAACAATTTATTTTAAAAATAGTTATTTGTTAGTAAAATGTTGTTTTTAAACTTTTATAAATTAATGTTTGTAGTTATTTTTAGTATTTTTTTATATTAAATATTTTTTCTATGTTTTTGAAATTTTTAATATTTTTATAATTGTTTTTATTTTTGTGTTCTCAATAATTTTTATATTATAGTTGCTATTTTTATTTATTTTTTAATTTTAATTTTTGGGAAATATTAATTTTAACCCTATGCTATCTAACACTTTCACCACTGTTGCACTCAATGGAGTGGGAATAGTAATTTTTACCCCTCCGCTATCCAACACTTTCCCTACTGTTGCACTCACTGTAGTGGGAATAGTAATTTTTACCCCTCCGCTATCCAACATTTTCCCTACTGTTGCACTCACTGGAGTGGGAATAGTAATTTTTACCCCTACGCTATCCAACACTTTCCCTACTGTTGCACTCTCTGGAGTGGGAATAGTAATTTTTACCCCTACGCTATCCAATACTTTCCCTACTGTTGCACTCATTGGAGTGGGGATAGTAATTTTACGCTATCCAACACTTTCCCTACTGTTGCACTCTCTGGAGTGGGAATAGTAATTTTTACCCCTCCGCTATCCAACACTTTCCCTACTGTTGCACTCACTGGAGTGGGAATAGTAATTTGTACCCCTCCGCTATCCAACAGTTTCCCTACTATTGCACTCACTGGAGTGGGAATAGTAATTTTTACCCCTACGCTATCCAACACTTTCCCTACTGTTGCAATTTTTGGAGTGGGAATAGTAATTTTTACCCCTACGCTATCCAACACTTTCCCTACTGTTGCACTCTCTGGAGTGGGAATAGTAATTTTTACCCCTCCGCTATCCAACAGTTTCTCTACTGTTGCAATTTTTGGAGTGGGAATAGTAATTTTTACCCCTACGCTATCCAACACTTTCCCTACTGTTGCACTCTCTGGAGTGGGAATAGTAATTTTTACCCCTACGCTATCCAATACTTTCCCTAGTGTTGCACTCATTGAAGTGGGGATAGTAATTTTTACCCCTACGCTATCCAACACTTTCCCTACTGTTGCACTCTCTGGAGTGGGAATAGTAATTTTTACCCCTCCGCTATCCAACACTTTCCCTACTGTTGCACTCACTGGAGTGGGAATAGTAATTTGTACCCCTCCGCTATCCAACATTTTCCCTACTATTGCACTCACTGGAGTGGGAATAGTAATTTTTACCCCTACGCTATCCAACACTTTCCCTACTGTTGCACTTTCTGGAGTGGGAATAGTAATTTTTACACCTCCGCTATCCAATACTTTCCCTACTGTTGCACTCACTGGAGTGGGAATAGTAATTTTTACCCCTCCGCTATCCAACAGTTTCTCTACTGTTGCAATTTTTGGAGTGGGAATACTAATTTTTACCCCTACGCTATCCAACACTTTCCCTACTGTTGCACTCTCTGGAGTGGGAATAATAATTTTTACCCCTCCGCTATCCAATACTTTCCCTACTGTTGCACTGATTGGAGTGGGAATAGTAATTTTTACCCTTCTGCTATCCAATACTTTCCCTACTGTTGCACTCTCTGGAGTGGGAATATTAATTTTTACCCCTCCACTATCCAATACTTTCCCTACTGTTGCACTTATTGGAGTGGGAATAGTAATTTTTACCCCTCCGCTATCCAATACTTTCCCTACTGTTGCACTCTTTTGAGTGGGAATAGTAATTTTTACCTCTCCGCTATCTAATACTTTCCCTACTGTTGCACTCACTGGAGTGGGAATAGTAATTTTTACCCCTACGATATCCAATACTTTCCCTACTGTTGCACTCTTTGGAGTTGGAATAGTAATTTTATTCCCTCCGCTATCCAATATTTTCTCTACTGTTTTAGTTAATGTAGTGTAAAATGTATTTATAAAATATTTAAAATATTTTAATATTTTAATTTATTATATATATATATTTAATTTTTATTTTTATGTTATTGGTGTATGTGTATATATATGTATTTATAATTTTTAATATGTTTGTAATTATTTATAATTTATTTAAATAATTATTTTTTAATATTATTAAGTAAATATATATATTATAATTTATATATATGTATGTTGAATTTTGTTTTTTTACATTGTATGTATTACTTATAATTTTAAAAATTTTGTAATAATTCTAACTAATTTTTATTAAATTATATGTATTATTTACTTTATTTTACATTATTTTTTAAACAAAAAAAAATGATATTTTTAACAACGATATTTTTAACAATATTTTTTTTCTCGATAATTTTGTACTTACCATTATGTAGATAGGACTTCGATATTCTGGACATCGATATTTCAGGTCCGATATTTTTGTCGTCGATATTCTGGTCGTCGATATTCTGTCAGTGATTCATGAAAAAGGCAATTTTATTGTTTTTTGTTGGCGGGCAAAACCAATTTATGTGGGTGCTCCTTTTTTCGCTCCACCTAGCTGGCTCATGAGATGACCATCATTCATTACTGAAAATCTCCTTTTGAACTATTGTGTTAGATTTTGCAACCAGATTGTGCCCCTGGTAGTTGTCATTATTATGATAAAAGAAGGAACGGTTTTGCTGGAACTATGAAAAGGAAGTTTTGAGAACTGACAAGACCCAGGAGCAAATGGAGAACCATTTGAATGTGAGGAAGAGTGTTATTGTTAGACGGTGTCTGAGAGTCTTGGGTAGGTGTAGGAGATGGGGTACTTTTGGTCTTAAGGCCAGTTTGTCAGTTTGGTACTGGTATCTTTTGAAGTGTAGGTTCAGTGGAGTTTTTTATTGTGAGAGAGTGCAGGAAACACAGGTCACCCACCCCTATGGGTAAATGTGCAATGCTGTTTCCAGTTAGCACTATGTATGCTTCAGGTATTTTCTGTAGATTGCTCGTTTAGAAGCATACACATGACTGCATGAATGATCACTTTTAGACTGTAAGGAAGGGAGATGTGTGGTGATTTGCACTTGTTGCATGATGGAGGGAATGGATTAAGCTTATGTGGATGTTTGTCATATGTGCATCTGTTGGGGGGAATCAAAAGGGTTGGGAGTTCATGGTTCAATGTTGCCCAGGAATTCTGTTGCAGTGGGTTGCTTCTATGTTGTATCTTGAACTTCAATACAGTGCTGAAAAATAGATCATATTGTGTTGTTTGTCACTCACTCCAATGTAACAGTTGCAGTACCTTGCTTTAGTGGCTTTTGGGGACAGGGTGCCTTCACCTGAAGCCTGTATAGGAAATTAGAGCAATGACAGAGTTGTGGCACCATAATGCAGAAGAGGTATAGCATCTCCGATACCTTCAAAGAGGTAGCACAGCCATGATCAGCTGTACAAAAAGGTTTGCTTTCCATAAGAGAAAACATTTGTTAGTATCCATTATCAGGTGGTTACTCTAATACACTGTCATTCATGCCTGGCTTTTCTGATATCTGTACCTCACCCCACTCTGGAAGGGCTCTGTAGCTTCCTGCTGCATCAGTGCAACGTGTCATTCCTTAAGATCCCAAGGCTGCATGCTCAAAAACGACCTCTGCCATGATGCATTGGTACAAAATCACATAATCATTGCTGCCTTCCGAGGCCCCTAGATTAAGGGGCTCATTATGATGGCGGGCAGACATCAGGCCGCCTGCCATCATAACGGTGATGGGACCGTCCGTCAGACGTGCGCAGGTCCCACCAGCGCAATTAGGATGCGCCTGCCATACTGGCGGGCGCATCATGGCCTTTTACCATTGCGGACGGTGCTGCTGGCTGCAGCACCGTCCGCAATGGTAAAAGAGCATGCACAGCATTTCCCTGCACCACGTGGCAGGCACCACGCGGTGCCTGCCACTTGGTTCATGGAACTGCAGGGAGGTACCATGGGTACCCCCCAGTGCACCCCCCCCACAGAGGGGGCCCGCAACGGGCCCCCACAGCCAATCCCGCCAGCCATGGAAAGGCCTCTCCAACACCCACATCCTAATATGGCAGACGGTGCCTGCTAGGCACCGCCACCATATTAGTGGCCCAACTCCGCCCGGCAGGCAATCATAATGATTGCCACCGGCGGAAAAGCGGCGGACGGACTTTGCGTCCGCCGCGATACCCAGCGCCATCCTAATATGGCGGTGGGTAAATCTCCTTACGATGGCAAAACGATCGCCACCGCCGGCCCGGCGGTGGCGATCGTTCCGCCATCGTAATGAGCCCCTAAGTTTGCTTTTTTTCCTCACTACCAGAAACAGCGCTCAAGTTTGTACCTGGTGGCTGAGACACTGTAGGCACCTCCAGACTCTTGATGAAACACAATCGGCCACATGTATCAACCAATTTTGCTTTCGCAAAAGGGCCGATTCTACAAATCGGCCCGTTTGCAAACACAAAAAAAGTCTTTTCACATGTATCAAACCCTATTTTGCGATTCGGTAACCTGTTACCGAATCACAAAATGGGTTTGCGATTCGGTATTTGGAAAGGGCGTGTTTAGGGCATCCCTTCCAAATAGCGAATCCTAATGGTATGTATGAATGTTTTGTGACCGTGAATGAGGTTGGAAAACATTCACATTTTACCACCTACTTCAAGTAGGTGGTAACCCATTTGCACATAGGAAGGGGGTCCCGAGGGACCCCTTCTCCTTTGGGAATGGTTGTAAAAACGTTTTTTAAGAGCAGACAGTGGTCCAATGGACCACTGCCTGCTCTTAAAAAATGAAAAGAAAACTTTTCATTTTTTTTAAACGCAACCCGTTTTCCTTTAAGGAAAACAAGCTACATTTAAAGAAAAGATTGCTTTATTTAAAAGCAATCACGAACATGGTGGTCTGCTGACCCCAGCGGGCCACCATACCCGTGATTTTAGCGATTCTTAGGGGGTCGCAAATTGTGATCTACCTCATTAATATTAATGTGATAGGTCGATTTGCAACCCACTAGGAATCGGTATATGGAACTCATGGAGTTTAATACATTGGAAATTGTGATTACTTAATTGCGATTCTCAGAAAATCGCAATTAGGTAATCGCAATTTTCAAATTTGATACATGTGGCCCAAAGTTCTGTAGAATTGGAGGGATTCTCTGTGCAAGCCAGGCATTTCTATTGAGACGGAGACGTTACACTGGTGAGTTGCACACACATGTACCAAATCACTTTTTGCGAAGTAAGGGGGTCATAACGATGGCGGACGGACTCCGTCCGCCATCATCCCAGGGATTGGGACCGGCCGCCTATAAGGTGGTGGTCCCACAAGTGAAATTACAATGCGACCGCCACTGTGGCGGTCGCATTGTGCATGTTTACCATTGCGGCAGGTGCTGCTGGCTGCAGCACCCACCCCAATGGTAAAAATGCATGTTCTGCATTTCCCTGCACTACATGGCAGGCACAACGCGGTGCCTGCCACCTGGTGCAGGGAACTGTAGGGGGGCACCATAGGTGCCCCCCAAGTGCAAATCCAACATGCCCCTGCACAATGGGGGCCCGCAACAAGCCCCCAAAGTACATCCCCGCCAGGCTTTCAATGGTGGTTGAACCGCCATAGACAGGCTGGCGGGGATGCAGCATCCAAATCTGGCGGGCGGTGCCTGCTAGGCACCCCCACCATTTTGTGGATGCGGGTGGGTCCGACAGGCAAATGTAACAATTGCCTCTGTCAGACCCGTGGCGGACGGGCTGTCTGCCCGCCAGGCACACCACACGCCATCCTGATCTGGCGGGCGGAAAAAGGCCTTACAATGGCGGTGAACCCGCCACAGGCAGCCTGCCGGTGGCGGGTTCACCGCCATCGTAATCAGGCCCTAAGAGACACAGAGGTTATGCGGGTCAGCAGCTGCAGAGTATTAATGACATGACACTCATGGCCTACAGCTGTAATATTATAGTAAAAGCTACCCAAGCACAAGCAAGAAAAAGATGGAGGGGAAAAAAACAACAAAAATGTTTCAAAACTACCTAAAGGGTGGCACTGCCTCATGCCAGGAACTCGCTGAATGAATGAGAGAAGCAAGTTCTGATTCAGAGAGCTTGCCTGAAAAAAAGAAACTCCAGGGGTATGCAAAAAAGGAGGAAATACACCATGCCATACCTAGCTAAGCAGTGTGCTATACCGAATGAGAAAACACTGATTTATCAGCTACAATACATTTTCACTCCAACCACTAGATGACATGGCTCCCAGAAACTTGAGAATGGAAAAAAGATAACATTTAAGATTACACATGTTTTTTCTATAAGTATAAAGGTCTGGCAAAAATGTCTCTTGGTTCAATTCCTATTTTATTACATTTTAATGATTTAAAAAGTAAGGGGGCGCTGAGCATAGGATGTCCATTTTAGTGTTTGCCAGTGAAGCAAGCATAACCGCCAGAGGCAGAGATGCCCTTAAAACTTACAGGGGAGTTAGAAAAGTTTGGAAATGGAAACAGGTCAGAAGGGGTACAAACTGGTAAAATTAGCTAATTTAAAAAGCTGATTCAAATATCAGGGATATATTTCAAACCCTGCACAGAGTGTGAAAGTCCATGTTTTAGCACAACGCCCATCCATACATCTGACATTTCCCCCTGCAGATTTTACCAGGAAAATCTGCAGAAATGTATCCGGTAAAATGAGTGGTAAAAGGCAAAATGGACAGGTTTTAGGGTGGTAGCTACAAAATCGGCATGACATCCTCCATTCTGAGGTGTAGAGCTTAGAATAAGGGGTATTTACTGTACCTTGTAAATAGCCAACCCATGGATATTGGCATTTATCGGTGGGCCCTTCATTTGGAGGAACTGCTGCTGGCATTGCCGAATACCAATACTGCCTAGTCTTTCTAGCTCTGCATGGCGCTACCTTCCACCATCCTACATTTCCTATCTATTTACCTCACTGTTCTGTGTTCTTTTTCATCCCTGTTTTCTCAATTTGTTGCTGTTTTTCTATTGTTCTGTTACTTCATGTATCTCCCTTTTCTCCCCTGCTCTCCCTCTTGCTGTGGTCAATGTCCGATGATAAAAAAAAAAGTCCCAGACTCCAAAATGAGTATTGGTGCCTATCACCTGCAGCCACTAGCGCAAATTAAGCACTGGCATGTTTGTCATTTAGTAGGCTCTGGAGGTCACACTTGTGCTCTCTTGCTTTTGGGACCCCTGGCACTGCTCTTTCTATCCCTGGCTTCTAGAGACACAAATATGAGCAAAGAAAATAGAAGACGTTAGCCCATCTGAATCTCACTGAGGCATATTTACAAACCCCTAGCGCCACAGGAACGTCAGTTACGTTCCTGTGGCGATATGTGCTTCGCCTTATTTACAAGGCAGCGTTAAGTCACTTTGGGGCCGATCACGATGGCGGATGGATTGCCCCCGGCCGCCATCCCGACAGCAAAGACCCCCCACCATATCATGATGGCTGGGGGGTCCGCGGCGGACGGAAAGACCGTCCGCCGCTTTAGTCGACCGGCGGAAAACGTGCTGAATATGGTGGCGGTGTCTGGAAGACACCGCCATCCATATTACGATGCAGTCTGCGAGCAGCCTTTCCATGGTTGCATTGCCGCCATGGAAAGGCTGGCGGTTCCTGCTGTTGGGGGCCCGTTGCGGGGGGTGGGAGGTGCACATGGGGGGTACCTATGGTACCCCCCTGTATTTGCATGTACAATGTGGCAGGCACCGCGCGGTGCCTGTCACGTTGTAAATGCACAACATGTATTTTTACATTGTGGCAGGTGCTGCTTGCAGCATCGCCCGCCGCAATGTAGAAATATGGGATGCGCCCGCCAGTGTGGCGGGCGCATCCTAACTTAGTAGAGCGGGACCGCCGCACCTATGGCGGGCGGTCCCTTTTGCCAATGCGATGGCGGGCGGACTTTGTCCGCCCGCCATCGTAATCGACCCCTTAATGTGGCTTAACGCTGCCATGTAAATAAGGCACCCTTTCACGCTGTACTTCGCGTGAAAGGGGAGGGCAATAGGTGTTACTTTGTTCCTTTCTCCCACTTTTTTAAACATAGCTGGTATATGGCGTGAGGGCAAAGGACTTGACGGAGGTTGCACACAGGCAGATTTGGAGGGGGAAATAGAGCTGGGAGGGTCAAGAAGAACCTCGCATTCTGCCAAGAGGTTATCAATGCTATCAAGTACCCCCCACCTGGCGTTAAACTAGATAACTTTTGCTTCTTTTTTGCCTTCTTGACGGGAATTTCCCTTGTTCCTCCCTCTGTGGTTTTGCGCTTCTGGTGTAGACTTGGTATCCATCCCTGCGATGCCAAGTCTACACCAGATCTACAGGTAGGTGGAGGGCCCAATAGCAGCAAGGAAAAGTACTCAGATTGAAAAGGGCCCACAAATACCAATACAAATGTTTGGTGCCAGGAGCACAGTACCTTATGGTGCTTGAGGCGTCAGTTCAACCAGAGGTTTATGATAAATGTCAGGGGGGTGGCCCAGCCCGGCCTTCTCTGGGCTCTGACGGGCACAGATGGGCCCGCCCTTGGCCCAGGCTTCACCCGGGCGCGGCCCGGGCACGCCCGCATGCGTCCCGCGTCGCGGGAGCCCGCGATGGTTTTTATGGCGCCTCCTGGCGCAGGTGTTACGTGGGCGTTCCACTGCAACACCCATTGATTTTGATGTTGTCCCCTATTTACAAGGGCAGCGTAAATAAGAGGCAGTGCCAACATTAAAAGACCAGGAAAAACCTAGTCTTAAACAGGCGAAACGGGAAGAAATGTTTAATTTCTCCTCATTTTTGCTGTTTCCACGTGTGCTGCGTAGTGCAGCACACATAGAAGTTACAAAACGTCATTTAAAGATTGTTTATGTGCAGGAAGGGACACCTTCCTGCACATAAACAATCTTCCACTCAACGCAGACACCCTTGCACTATGGTGCAAGGGTGCCTGCGTTGGCGCTAGGCTGCTATATTTAGTGCCAGCGCAGGGGGAAACGCAGGGCTGCACCATATTGTTGTAAATATGGTGCAGCCCTGCGTTTCAGAAGTTGCGGAGCATGCGTTTAGCCAAGGAGGCTAACGCCACGCTCCGCCACCTCTCAAGTAAATATGCCCCACTGTTTTAAAACAGCATCTGTGCAGCAGACTGGTCTCACTGCACAATGTAAGCAGTTTCAGATTGAAACTGCTACAGTATGTTTGGTCACCTAGCAACCCATCTTGATGCCCCGGGCTCCAAGAAGCTTCTCTTTGGCTGCAGGGAGATTGGTTAATGGGTGCAACATCTGACTCACTGTGCCACGTTTAGCTACATTCCATTGAAGCCCTGTTGATGTATAGAGATTTATTTTCTTTAACACTACCAGGGAGTCTGTGTAAAATATAAGCCAGTCTTTGTTGGCCTGTGATTTTGATTTATAATTAACCCCACACATCTTGTACATTATTTTCAGTCACTTATGTTCACAATTCAGGCTTATGAACTCAGATTAACTCGCAGGCCGCTGGAGTTAAGTTTCGCTTCAGAGGATCACAGTTCAGGGCACTGGGGATCGGGAAGCCAAATTATAAAAACCCAGGCTGAAGAGATCAGGCAAACATACATATACATTTCTGAAAAGAGTGGGATTAAAATCCCAGGAGGAACTGAGGCCAGATCTCCTAAGGAGCTTTAGGCAGCTTCAAGGTGCTCAGTGCTTATTGAAGTGATAGGCATGCAAATGAGGTGAGTTTCAGCAACTGCTTTTGGTCACTGTACTGGTCACCTATGTTTGAGATTGCAGAGGGCAGTATGGGACTTGACAATTATGGCAGCCAAGGAGGGCTGACAAGTGCACACAGCTTTTCTGTGCACATTATGGGGCCAATTACGATGCTTCCGGAAACAGCTCTGACCGTCGGTCTGAGCCTTTCCGACAGCATCGTAATGTGCTGGTCGGATTCCTTTCCACCCGCCTCATTACAATAGAGGTGGTTGAAAACAAATCCAACCGGTCATTCTGACTGGCTTCTGACGGGCTCGGAGAGCCCACCCACCAGTCGGAATGCTGTCAGTAATCCCAAGGGCGGCTCTTTTCGCCCGGGGGGTTACGATGTCGGATCTCAACAGCCTTTCTGTGCCGGCCTTTCCAACACAGAAAGGCTGTCGTATCTCGACTTTGGGGCCCCCCAGCAGGGCCCCATGGGTGCACAGCCTCCAAGTTGGAGGCAGAGGGAGCACCTATGGTGCCCCCCTGTTGATCCCTGCATCCCATGGCAGGCACCTTAAGGTGCCTGCCACGGGGTGCAGGGATGAACTGCACCTCCTATTTTACAACAGGAGTATGTATTCCAGCAAGAATAAATGCTCCCATTGTAAAGTATTGGAATGCGACCGAACAGTGTTCGGTCTTATCCTAATTTGTCGGTCGGGACGCCAACTGGGTGTCGGTCTGTCCCATGACTGAGACGATATCGGGCGGAGGAAACGCTGCCTGACATCGTAATAGGGCCCTATGTATAGAAAGGTATTGGAGTTGTAGAATTTGCACAGCCCTAAATGAGGGCTGAAGATTAGGCATAGCCCAGTAATAAAACTGCAGAGATTTTGAGAAGCAGTGATTTGGTGTATTAGAGTGTGCATACTACAGTCTGAGAATTATTGAGTGCACACAGCGATACAGTGGACAGTTTGATTGGGAGCAAGGATACAAAGTAAACCTAAATCCTTTTTTTTTAAGAATACACTGAAGGAAATGTTGAACTTCATGCATGTTTCGCTCAGTTGTGGTAATATGAGGGCAAAGGGTGGGGGGTAGAGAGGGAACGCAACTTAAAACCATCAGCTCTTGGTGATCAGGGTTAGAACAATGATTTTCTCATCCTTGGTATGGCTCCAAATGCTCCTAAGCACTATGGTCCTTTGCATACAAAAGTGGAACAATGCAGGCACAGATCTCTGCCATCACCTTATTGTACTTTTCTGACTTTTTGCTTTTTATGTACACCTGGGAAAGTACAGTGAGTTTCCTAGCATGCTCCTATTCTCTCTCTGCATAGTTCTGTATAGTACAGGATTTGGCACAGGGGGAATAAGAACCCCCATGCAAATGCTCATTTTTTAAAATATTTTCCCCATCTAGAAAGTCCTTCCCATACACTCTCACTAATTTCAAGAGTAATCCGTTTGCATTTCTTTCCTGGAAAGGCAGCTACATAATTTCTGGGTTTTCATTTAAATGATCAGAGCATTCTGGGAATGGTAGTCTTGATTCACTCCAATCCAGCCAACTGGACTAGCATACCTGAAAGCAATGATTTGGAAAAGAAAGATGGTCTGCCAATATCTGCCTCTAAATTTCCCAAAAATTGTCTGCCCTATGGGTGCACTGCTCTGGGCATTTGAAACTAAATCCACACAGGGAGAGACTGTGCTGGGCATTGTGCACTGGGAGACTGTTCTGGGTATTTGAAGCTAAGCCTGCTCGCAATGTGCTGGGCATGCTTTTGGAGCAGAGTAATTTTGGCTCCACCCTTACAAGTAACAAATACGCAATATAAACGTGCACTTAGCATATGTACTTTCTGTGTCCTAATGATATTAATGTGAAGTGTTGCACTTGACATTACTAGTAAAGTGCATTCACTGTAGAATTAGAGAATTCATATATAGTTTATGCCTTAATTAATTAAAATGACATTTACTGTTTAGGTGATTGAATAAACCATACTTACATTATTAAAATGTATTTACTTTAGAAACGACAATGATTTATGTAATGTAAACTAATTTTTCACCTTTGCATTTATAATGCAGTTCTTAGTCACATTAGTACACAAAGTTATTTTACCTTTATGAACCTTAAGATGAACCCAACGTACTTACTGACTTATGCCTTATTCATTTGTGTTTGAATGTGCACACTCATATTAAATGTACAGTATTGATTTAATACTTTAAGTTGTCCTTCTAGGCCTGTATTTCCTTCTGTATAAAATGCTATTTCCCATTTCTGTTTGCATTTCTTTTTCCTTGCAGGTAATTTCACGTGGTTTGTTAGTTTGAGAATAGATTCAACACTGTACTAGTGATAGAGAGAGAGCCTGAGAAGAAGACCTTGACAAGGAACATGGAGAGCCAGAGCGTCAACTGAAAGTTTCCATTTATTAATGTTTCAATGAGCCACTGGGAATCAAGGACAATATCATTCCCATGTCTGGCCTGGGAGAAATTGTCGATGTTTCGGCTTACAGCATGAGAATGGTAAGGACAATGGAGCTCCTGATGATATGAACAGAGGGGTGTTACTTGAAGACTCTGGTGGAAATAATTAGGGTTCCCACTGTCTGAGGTTAGAGCACTTTCCTTTGGACTTTGAGAGGTTTAGACCTCTATGCTTATTCCTTTTGACTCTTGCTTGGTGTGGCTTAGTCTAACACTAATTTCTTTGACCCAAGAAGACTCTTGACCGAGCTTCTGAAATGCTGACACCTTCCTATACCTTCTGCGCTTCCCTGCATTTTCCTAATTTTCTGTATTTCCCTGATTTTTGAGATCCTGTTTGGTTTTAAACCATCCTCCTTAGTTTGGACTTTACTTAGATGATTTTAGACTTCCCTCATGTATAGGTGAGAGGATCAGAAATTCTTCTCTGAGCACTACATTCTGATATTGATCTTTTGTATTGCTGTGACTGAACTTCTTTTCTGCCTCCTATTGGTATGCCTCAACTTCTTTAGGAGGTTGGGTTTTCCAGTTGTTATTCTGTATCTTTACAGCATGGTACTAAGATTTGTTTATCTTAACCTGACTGCTAACTTGCAATAAACATTCTTAACTGTAGTCACGGATTCGTGGTCTTTTTTGTGTAGCAAAATGGATTACACTGTCATTTAAATTGATTGATTTAATGCTATCTCCCTTTACCTCTCAGTCAGCAAAGAAAAGGTCTATTGGCTCACCAATGGTAAGATGGTTGGCCCAGTGCTGCATCACGTTCTACGCACACACAGAAATCACTGAGTATATGAGGTTAATCTGGTGTATTTGGAGGCTGCACTGCATTTTTAGGCAATATGCTCACATGGTGGCTGGACTCAGATCAAAGACATTCTTATTCATACTCACGCCTGCTACCTCTGGCATTTTTGTAAATTGACATCCATGGTCTCTGCTTATCCTTCTCCTTATTTCTTACCCTTAATCCAACCACAATGTGGTTTATTTTTAAATGCTTACTTTTTGTTCTTGGCATTGTTTTTTAATTTATGAACGAATAAATATATACTGTCCATGAAATGTGCTTTATGGGAAATACTGGTAATAAACAACATTTTGCTTTGAGTGAGTCAATGAGCTTGGCTTATAATGCTGCTTTTAGTTCAGGCTAGACGTGTCCTTTCGAGTATTTTTGGGGCCCAGTCCAAGACACATATTGTGGCTCCCAGTTTAGAACAGCTTTGAAATTGACTACCCATTTTCTGTTGCTTCAAGCTGCAAGATACCAAGCAATATGAATTATACGTACTGTAGTGTCTTGCAATGTTTTATGATGGAACCTTTTTGGCTCTTAACTGACTCCATAGAGCTGTGACATAGGTGTCAGAGCGCAATGCCATGGAAGTTTTTTTTAGAATTTTGAGTTCACGGTTGCATGCAGCAGAATAAAGACATGTAATACTAAGCTCTTTGTCTGGCGTAGTCATTGGCGGGTGCCTAGGCAGGGGAAGATGCTACACACACAATTATTAGAAACATGCTCACACAAAAACAACTAAAATATGTTTTGGCTGGGGCCCCAAAATCCTTAAGATGATGCTGGGTAGATAGAGAGTTAGTTTCTAAGTTACAGATAGGTAGTCAGATGGGAAGAAGTTGTGATAGATAAACATAGGTGGTATAGAAAGAACTATCACTTTCCTGGGGGCCTTAGGAGGTGGGGCATTGGGCAATTGCCCACTTTCTCCATGCCTTAAAAAAATTCTGGATTCTTGTAATTCATTTCACTTCTTCAGTGTGTCACTTTAATTAGTCCCACAATTGACAAAGAAGACAATGACCCTGAGGTATTTAATGCATCCGATAATTATCGGATTCGCTAAAAACCATTTAACTAGTAATTCCGACCCATGCATAAACATGGGTTTATGCAAGGGTCGGAATTAACTGACCCTCTCATAATCAGGATGCTAGTGTTCTCTAAGCCTGCAGTAAATGGAGCAGAAGGGCTGTTATGTTCACTTTAGTTCCCTAAAAACGGTGTAATTACCCAGTACTGCTCTTAAAACAACACTAACAGGTGTACAGCGGACACTTTCTGCACAAAGTTGATTCATGCTCCGCAACCTAAGCAATGTCGAGCTGACTAAGTCAGCTAAGTTATTGCACTGCCAATTTAATGCGATACCATCTGCGAGCCTAAAGCCCTGCCACCTGCTTGGTGCAATAAAGGCGTATTTATTGTGCCACACATGGAAGCATCCCCTATGCGAGTTCCTGTGACTCACCTTGCTGTTGAAACCAATCCCATCACAGAACATGTTAAGAAGCTCTTTCAACTTCAAAAACCTGCAGTACATGAGTGAGATGGCTAATGAAATAACAACAACGGCAGAACACTAATAATACCAATGAGAACAGGAAAAGAAGCAAAATTCAAATAATGTTAATAACACAAATACTACTACTACTACTACTACTACTACTACTACCACTACAACGGATATTAATAATAATAATAATAATAATAATAATAAGATGGAGAAGAAAAAATATACTGAGGATAATAAAATATAAAAATAATAACATTATCAATACTAATAGATCTACTACTAATAATAATAATACAGCTGGTTTTGCTTAATATTTATGATGGTTGTATTACTGAATATCGAGAACAATAATATCGAGATACAAGAATAACGAGGGCAGAATATCAAGGGACAAAATATCGAAAAGTAAATGCATATAGGAAAGTATAGATTTAGTATTAACACCGCATCTAAATACCTTGAAGATACACATACCCCATAGAACATATATATGGAGTTTGCATAGAAAATCTAGACTTACTTACATATCAATATATGCATTCAATATTTTGTCCTCGATATTCTGTTCCATCTATATTGTGGGTTCAATATATCAATCAATCAATCAAGCATTTGTATAGCGCGCTACTCACCCGGAGGGTCTCAAGGCGCTAGGGGGAGGGGGGTCCGCTACTGTTCGAACAGCCAGGTCTTGAGTTGCTTCCTGAAAGAGAGGTGGTCTTGGGTCAGGCGGAGGTGGATGGGTAGGGAGTTCCACGTCTTGGCAGCCAGGTAGGAGAAGGATCTTCCTCCCGTTGTGGCTCTTCGGATGCGGGGGACGGCGGCGAGGGCGTGGTTGGTCGATCGTAGCTGGCGGGTGGGAGTGTAGAAGGTCAGACGGTCGTTGAGGTATCTGGGGCCTTGGTTGTGGAGAGCTTTGTGTGCGTGGGTGAGGAGTCGGAACGTGATTCTCTTGCTGACGGGGAGCCAGTGCAGGTCTCTCAGGTGTCCGGCGATGTGGCTGTGTCGGGGGATGTCCAGGATGAGTCGAGCTGAGGCGTTCTGGATGCGTTGGAGTCTTTTCTGAAGTTTGGCTGTGGTTCCGGCATAGAGGAGTTGCCGTAGTCCAGTCGGCTGGTGACGAGGGCCTGGGTGACCGTCTTCCTGGTTTCGGTGGGGATCCACCGGAAGATCTTCCGCAGCATGCGTAGGATGTTGAAGCAAGACGAGGAGACGGCGTTGACTTGTCTGGTCATTGAGAGGGAGGAGTCCAGGATGAAGCCCAGGTTGCGTGCGTGGTCCGTTGGTTTGGGTGCGTTGCCCAGGGCAGGGGGCCACCAGGAGTCGTCCCAGGCGGAGGGTGATGATCCTAGGATGAGGACTTCCGTCTTATCTGAGTTCAGTTTCAGGCGGCTGTTCCTCATCCACTGGGCTACGTCCTTCATCCCTTCATGTAGGTTGGTTTTGGCGGTTGTGGGGTCGTTGGTGAGGGAGAGGATCAGCTGGGTGTCGTCGGCGTAGGAGATGATGTTGAGGTTGTGTTGGCGTGCGATGGCTGCGAGGGGGCTCATGTAGACGTTGAAGAGGGTGGGGCTGAGTGATGATCCTTGTGGTACGCCGCAGATGACTTCGGTGGCCTTGGAACTGAACGGGGGAGGCGGACTCTCTGGGTTCTTCCGGCGAGGAAGGAGATGATCCACTCCAGTGCCTTCTCTTGGATTCCGACGTTGTTCAGGCGTTGCACTAGGGTGCGGTGGCAGACTGTGTCGAACGCTGCGGAGAGGTCCAGGAGGATGAGGGCCGCTGTTTCCCGTTGTCGAGCAGGGCTCGGATGTCGTCGGTGGCTGCGATGAGGGCGGTCTCGGTGCTGTGGTTGGCCCGGAAGCCGGACTGTGAGTGGTCGAGGGATCCATTCGTCTCGATGAAGGCGGCCAGTTGTCTGTTGACGGTCTTCTCGATGACTTTGGCAGGAAAAGGAAGGAGCGAGATGGGGCGGTAGTTTTTGAGGTCGGTGGGGTCCGCTGACGGTTTCTTCAGTAGGGCGCAGAGTTCGGCGTGCTTCCAGCTCTCTGGGAAGGTGGCGGTGTCGAAGGAGGTGTTGATGATGTCCCGGAGGTGGGGTGCGATGACGGCGTCGGCCTTGTTGAAGATGTGGTGAGGGCAGGGGTCGGTTGGTGATCCGGAGTGGATGGAGTTCATCGTGCGGATAGTGTCTTCGGTGTTGATCGGGGTCCAGGCTCGGAGGGTGGAGGTGGGGGACGTTGGAACGGTTGTAGGGTACGTCGGCTGTGTGCTGAAACTGTTGTGTATGTCTGCGATCTTGCTGTGGAAGAACGAGGCGAGCGAGTTGCAGAGGTCTTGCGAGGGGGTGATGTCGTTGTTTCCGGCGCTGGGGTTCGAGAGCTCTTTGACGATGCACATAAAATAATACTAATAATAATACTGATACTAATAATAATACTAATAATAATAATTTATATTCTATTGTTATTATTATTTTTACTATTATTATACTCAAAGCACCATTAAATCATTTATTTAGAAGATCACTCGATTTTAATTCTTTGATGGCATACAGATGTGACTCCTGAAATCATACTTATCTGGAAACTTACAAAAGGTGGGGCCTCTAGTTCCATAATGATCAAAATCTGATGGTTGCTGCACTAAAGGAGGGAAAAACAGTAACCATGGGTGAGGTCAACTAAGGAAATAAGGAGTGATGCATTACTTTTCTGGTAAAAACTGAGAATTCTGAGAAGGAATACCATATTTAGGATATATTATTCAAAGAATGAAAAAATATGAAGTTGTAAGCATTTTTAGCACAAAAAAGTTTACTGACAACATTATTTTAAGGGTTAATGAACACTTTGGTATCAACACAGCTCATAAACAATATCTGGACATAGAGCCCTCTTATCATCTGGTGCTCATTTCTGTCAAACCACACCCACAAATCTAGTTCAAAGCAAGCAACAAGCCATGGCAAAACTAAAAGGTGTGACTTTGGCATGCTGGCGAAATGGTTATAATTTTAAAATCTTTCTATTGCAAGCATATACCATAAAAAGGAAAACAGACTGTACCTAAATGTGACCACTAGGTCCTTGCAATAAAAATGCTTACTCTAAAAAACGTTAACTGATGTGGTTGTTTTACTAGTCATTTTAAAAAAAATGGTGCCATGAATTTTACAGCTATTTTTGTAAAGGAGACAAGAATAAACCATCATCAAAACAAGCATACATATTGCAAGCAGCTACTATGTCACAATGGACCAGATGATTTTACAGTCACAAATAACCTGAATCACTGCTTGTAAACCCAAAAACAACAGTTTGCTGAAGCCATTTTAGCAGTGGGCAAACTTTTACCACCTGCAAAAATGACTTTAAGACTCCATACCAAATAGTTATTTGGATGGTGGCTTGTTTTAGGCATCCCTTTCAAAAAAATCAATTTAGAAAGAAATGGATCAATTTTTTGGCAGCTGCAATCTGGTACAAAACTTTGAAATATACCGGACTCCCAAGTTGGGTTGAAAATGCATTGGCAAAGGGATGGGGTCCTCTGGGGCCCCTTCCCCTTTGTGAATGTAAAACAATGTTTGCTGGGAAGTAGGCAGTGGGCGCAGGACCACTAACCAACTCTCAATCAGACTTGTTAAAAAAACAAACTTTTATTTTTAAACACAGCACCATTTCCTTTAAGAAAAATGGGCTTCATTAAAAAAAAAACGTTTACTAAAAGGTGTTCACAGACATAGTGGTCTGCTGACCCTAGCAGGCCACCATCCCTGTAATGATGACCAATTGGAGTGAGTTGCAATTCGTGACCTACCTCATTAATACTCATGAACTAGGTCAGACTGTGATCCACTCTGATTCATGATTTTATGAACCAAACTATGATTAAAAAGGCCAGTTTGTAAAATTCTTTACTGGTTTCAATAAATAAATAAATACAAATTGCGACCAGTTTTTTGTAACTAGTTTTAGTGCATCGGTCCTAGAGTCATGCATGCACTCCATCATCCTTTCATCCACTCACTGACTCATCTTTGCATTCACTCTGTTACACACCCATAATAAAACACACACACAAATTCAACAACGAATGCAATATAAATTAAAAGACCCTCACAGGTACACCAAAAACCCACATAGGCCCCATTTAAGCAAAACTAAATGCAGAAGCCAGGCTAATTTCAGGGAAAAAAACGCTCTGACCACATTGCACACTCTCTTGCAAGACTCAGATGGCTACCAGTTGAAGTGAGAGGCACCCTCAATGCAGCCTGCATCACACACAAGGCCCTAGACCATAAAACATTGGAATACCAATAAAGAAAATGACCAGATCAGGAAGAAGCCACACACTCAGGAGCACAGATACTCTACCTTACCAACTGTTAAAGTTAAAAAAACATAGATCATAAACACACTCATCACGGGAAAAGCATCAAGGATATGGAACTATGTGAGAAATTGGGTTTTTGGTTGACTGTGTTTGAGTCCTGGTCAGACAGCAACCACAATTCTTGTCAGGGTGAGGCACAAGCCAACCCGAAATTAACTTGTGCTCAACCCTCTGGCAGCTTGGCACAGAACAGTCAGGCTTAACTTAGAGGCAATGTGTACAGTATTTTGCAGCACTTCAAGCAGTAGTAAAGTGGCAACACCACACAAAAACAATCCCAAACCAAGTTAGAACAATAGAATTCTTTTAACAAATAAAACAAGACCAAAATGACAACAATCTAATGCAATTTTAATGATTTTTGTAAAAAATAGTGCCAAAAAGCACAAAGTGAAAACTGCGGATATCTAGTTGCACCGGACCGGGACAAAGTCACAAGTACAAGCCAACTACGATGGAGGGCGGGCCAGCTCCAGGGACCCAGTTAAGGCCACTGAGAAAAGTTTCTTAAATCCTGGTTTGCGAAGTGTTGCAAGGATCCGCGCCGAAGATGTGTATCACAGCCAAAGCGATGTGTCGGTTCTGAGGTGCAGCAAGGCTGTGATGCGAGGCCCTGTGTTGACGCCGATGATCCAGTTGATGGGGCTTGCATTGCAAAGCCTGGCGTCGAAGATGCGGTGCACAGTCGGGGCGATGCATTGGTTCTGAAGACCTACGAGGCTGCGATGCAGAGTATGACATCATTGTCGAGGCTGTCATCAGCAAGGGATGCAAGGGCCTGTGCCAAGAATGCATCATGCAGTGGCGATTCTTATGGGCTGCAGTGCGATGCGGGTCTTTGCAACGGGTCCAGTACATGCAGCAACGGCGATGCATCAGTTCTGATGGGGTATACACCACTCAGCAGAGGAGATGCATCAGTTTTGCTGGATCCACAGACTGGCAGAACAACTTAAGTCCACTTCCATGGGTCCAGGACTGGGGTGACACAACTTGCCAGGATAGAATCACAGATGGCAGAGTCCAGGTGCAGGTGCAAGGTTGTTGGAAGCCTGTTATGTCTCTGAGGCTTCAGATCAGCCAACTACCCCTTGGAGTCACTCTGGGTTCTGGGTTCAAGGGATGCAGCTCCAGTCCTTTTCACCCAGGCAGGAGGGCAGCAGGCAGCAGGTGAGCATATGAGGGCAGCAGTGACACAGAGCAGCAGTCCAGCAGAGTGGCAGTCATTTCAGCAGCCCCTGGCAGAGTATCCGCAGGTCCAGAAGTGTACTGAAAAGTTGGTGTCTTAGATCCAGTATTAATACCCAGTTGTACCTTTAAAATGGGGAGAAGCTTCTAGAGGCATGCTTTTGAAGTGCACAGAGGTCCTGCCTTCCTAGCCCTGGCTTCAAACTGGGGGTATGTAGCCATTTGTGTGGAGACAGGACACAGCCCATTCAAGTGTAAGTGGGGCTGGGTACAGCTTCTCCCTTTCACCCTGCCAGAGATGACCCATCGAGTCACACCTAAGCTCCCCATGTGTGTGGCTGTCTAGGAGGAATAAACAAAGCCCAACTACCAACTCCACCCAGTGATGTGACCCAGAGACAGGCTGCAGGCACCAACTAGCTAAGGCAAGTAAATGCCAGCATTCTAAAAGTATCATTTTTCACAATTGCAATTTAAAATCCAACTTCACCGTAAGTTAGGATTTTAAATTCCAATTCCAGAGACACCAAACATGAACTGGTTACCTGTTCCCATATGGAAATTTCACTTATAAAATATAATAAGATAACTCTAAAGTTGTCCTGTGGGAGAGATAGCCCTTGTAGTAGTTTTTCACTACCAGGAAATCTTAAACTTAAAAGTACGTCTTACTTTTTAAAATACATTGCACCCTGCCCTCTGGCTGTCCAGGGCCTACTCTAGGGTGACTTATATGTATTAATAAGGAAGGTTTAGGCCTGGAAAAATGTTTACTTTGCCAGGTCTAAATAGCAGTTTAAAACTGCACTCACACAGGCAGCAATGGCAGGCCTGAGACACGTTTAAAGGGCTACTTAAGTGGGAGGCACAATCAGTGCTCCAGACCTACTAGTAGCATTTAATCTACAGGCTCCAGACACAAGTAGTGCCACTTTACTAGGGACTTAGGAGTAAATTAAATATGCCAATTGCGTATAAGCCAATCTAACATGTTTTAAGGAGAGAGCACTCACACTTTAGCACCGGTTAACAGTGGTAAAGTATTCAGAGTCCTAAGGGCAGCAAAAACAAAGTCAGCAAAAACAGGAGGTCTGAAGGAAAAAGGTTTGGGGGTAAACCACACCAAGGATGCCAGGTCTACCAAACTCCATTTCAATGGAAATCCATGCTAACCCTTCAACTTCCTTCTTCAAGAAAAGCTTAAAATCCTTACTACTAGAAAGACACCTTGGTATCATAAGGGAATAAGCTTACCAACACTAGGCTCCAACAACGCTAAGAGCTCAACACATAATATAACTGGCCTATTGCCTGGAAGGAAGGATAAATAAAGCTCCTCCTCCATACCAAGAAGCCCCACAAATTCAAACCAAATAAACAACTGGCAACTATGGGGAACGACATAATACCTAAGACAGCACTGGGGTGGCTAACAAATGGATCCTTGAAGACAGAGAACAAACAGTCTACCCTTCTTAAAACTTACAATCTTTAAATTTCTATCACCAGACTGGGTGAAATTGGATATTTGTTAAAGCTTATGTACAAAGAAACGTTCTTTGTGTATTGTACATTGCTCTGATACCCCCTGGGTCATGTGTATACCCAATAAAACTCTCAATAAATAAATAAAAGTAGAAAAGAGAAAACATGCTGCTGCCTAAATGTGGCTGGCATATGCTTGCAATAACAAATAAAGGGGCATATTAGCAAGACCCACATTAAAATTATCACCTTTTTAGCGGCAGGAAACTGCCGCTAAATCGGCGATAATGGGCTTGCTAATATGCGTTATGGAATTCCAATAGAAGCCCAGGTTAGATGTCCTGCACATCTAACCTGGGCTTCTATTGGATTCTATAACGCATATTAGCAAGCCTATATCGCCGTTTTAGCTGCAGTTTCCTGCCGCTAAAACGACGATAATTTTAACGTGGGTCTTGCTAATATGCCCCAAAGTTTAAACAAAAAGGAGAGAGTGGCCATCTTGGAATGATATTGTGTATAGTTTTTCATTGTTTTAGTTTCAACAGGACGGCCTTGGTTAGAACCATTGTTTGAACATTTTGGAATAGTAAAACAATGATATACTTTGGAAAATACCATTTCATGAAGGTTGCCTAGTTTATATGCAGTGGCTGCGCAGCATGTGGTGCACCACACATCAAATGAAACGCAAGTAAGTGGCTCAATAGCATTGTCTGCAGAACTGTAGAATTCTCTAAAACAATTATAAGCGACCTATGAAAGGAAAAAATTGAAAAATAAAGGACTGAGCCACAGACCTGGGAGTGAAGTGTGCTCATTTTAACCCCTTCGCTGCTAGGCCTTCCCCCCCCCCCCCCCCTGTGCTAAGCCTTTTTTTGGTGATTTGGGGTAGTTCGCGCTTAGGCCCCTGTAACTTTTTGACCACATAAGCTATCCACGCCAAATTTGCGTCCTTTATTTCCAACCTCATGGGGATTTTAAAGGTACCCAGGGTTTGTGGATTCCCCTGGAAAGGACCCAGAAATTAGCCAAAATACAGCTAAATTTTGGGTTTTTTGGGGAAAATGGGAAAAAAGAGCTACAGATGAAAGCGTCTGGTTTTTTCCCTGCAAATGGTATCAAAAAAGGGGTTGTGGTGCTGAAATCACCATCTTCCCAGATTTCAGGGACAAGCAGACTTTTGTCAGAAAACCAAAATTTTTTACACAGTTTTGGCATTTTTCTGGGACATAGCCTATTTTTGCTATTTTTTGTGCTTTCAACCTCTTTCCAGTTAAAGGTAGAAATGGGTATAAAAGCAATAATGGATCCTGGAAAGCTATACATTTTAGAAAAGTAGACAACATTCTGAATTCAGCAAGGGATCATTTGTGTAGATCCTTCAAGGTTTCTTTATAGAAACTAACCGTTGAATATAGGAAAAATTGAAAATTAGTTGAAAAAAACAGCCATTTGTGTCAACATTTTCACCTGTAACTTCTTTTAATTATGACAGCTGTTTGAAAGCAATATACCGTTACATCCGCTGGACGTTTCTGGTTGTGGGGATATATAGGACTTGTAGGTTCACCAAGAACCCGACGAACCCAGAGCCAATAACTGAGCAGCGTCTTGCAATGGTTTTTTATTATGTACCGGGTATATAGCAATTAATTTGGGAAAATATATACATGGAAAAATCGGTATGAAAGACACCTATGTATTTCTGAAATTGGAACAAAATATAGAGTTTAGAAACAGTAGATATTTGCACATTTCCAAAATTGTGAGTACCCATACTAGCATGAGAATTAGAGGTCATTTTTCAAAATGACTTCATTTTTACACATTGTCTTTCATTTGGAAGGCAGAAATGCATCGAAAGTCAATAGGTAATAACAGTTGCTCTACAATAATGTGTTACCCTAAGTCTCCCGATAAAAATAGTACCTCACTTGTGTGGGTAGGCCTAGTGCCCACAACAGGAAACGGCTCAAAACGCAACTTGGACACACTTTATTTTTACAGTGAAAACTGACCCTTTTTTGTAGAGTGCCTAGCTGTAGATTTTGAACCCTAGCTCTGCCGGCACCTAGGGAAACCTAGCAAACCTATACATTTTTGAAAACTAGACACCCAGGGGAATCCAGGATGGGGTGACTTGACTGGCTCTCACCAGGTTCTATTACCCAGAATCCCTTGCAAACCTAAACATTTGTAAAAAAAAACACATTTTCCTCACATTTCTGTGGTGGAAAGTTCTGGAATCTGCGTGGATCCACATAATTCCCCCGACCCCGCGTTCTCTAAAGTCTTCCGAGAAAAATGGTACCTCACTTGTGTGGGTAGGCCTAGTGCCCGTGACAGGAAACGGGCCAAAACGCAACGTGGACACACCACATTTTCACAGTGAAAACGGACCCTTTTTTTGCAAAGTGCCTAGCTGTAGATTTTGAACCCTAGCTCTGCCGGCACCTTGGGAAACCTAGCAAACCTATACATATTTGAAAACTAGACACCCAGGGGAATCCATGATGGGGTTACTTGACTGGCTCTCACCAAGTTCTATTACCCAGAATCCCTTGCAAACCTAAAATGTTGTAAAAAAAACACATTTTCCTCACATTTCTGTGGTGGAAAGTTCTGGAATCTGCGTGGATCCACAAAATTCCCCCACCCCGCGTTCCCCAAAGTCTTCCGAGAAAAATGGTACCTCACTTGTGTGGGTAGGCCTAGTGCCCACGACAGGAAACGGCCAAAACGCAACATGGACACACCACATTTTCACAGTGAAAACGGATCCTTTTTTTGCAAAGTGCCTAGCTGTAGATTTTGAACCCTAGCTCTGCCGGCACCTAGGGAAACCTAGCAAACCTATACATTTTTGAAAACTTACACCCAGGGGAATCCAGGATGGGGTGACTTGACTGGCTCTCACCAGGTTCTGTTACCCAGAATCCCTTGCAAACCTACAAATTTGTCCAAAAAAACACATTTTCCTCACATTTCTGTGGTAGAAAATTCTGGAATCTGTGTGGATCCACAAAATTCCACTCACCCCGCGTTCCCTAAAGTCTTCCGAGAAAAATGGTACCTCATTTGTGTGGGTAGGCCTAGGGCCCGCGACAGGAAACGGCCCAAAACGCAACGTGGACACACCACATTTTCACAGGGAAAACTGACCCTTTTTTTGCAAAGTGCCTAGCTTTAGATTTTGAACCCTAACTCTGCCAGTACCTAAGGAAACCTAGCACACCTATACATTTTTGAAAACTAGACACCCAGGGGAACCCAGGATGGAGTGAATTGACTGGCTCTCACCAGGTTCTGTTACCCAGAATCCCATGCAAACCTAAAAATGTGTAAAAAAAAAACACATTTTCCTCACATTTTTGTGGTGGAAAGTTCAGGAATCTGCGTGGATGCACAAAATTCCACCCACCCCGCGTTCCCCAAAGTCTTCCGAGAAAAATGGTACCTCACTTGTGTGGGTAGGCCTAGTGCCCGCGACAGGAAACGGCCCAAAACCAACGTGGACACACCACATTTTCACAGTGAAAACTGACCCTTTTTTTGCAAAGTGCCTAGCTGTAGATTTTGAACCCTAGCTCTGCCGGCACCTAGGGAAACCTGGCAAACCTATACATTTTTGAAAACTAGACACCCAGGGGATTCCAGGGAGGTATGGCTTACGTGGATCCCCCAACGTTTTCTTACCCAGAATCCCCTGCAAACCTCAAATTTAGCTGAAAAAATCACTTTTTCCACACATTTTTGTGTGGGAAAGTTGTGGCATCACCGGGCTGACACAAATTTCCTACCACCCAGCGTTCCCCCAGGTGTTCCGATAAAAATGGTGCCTCACTCATGTGGGAGGCCCAAGTACCCACAACAGGCAAGGGCCCAAAACATATTGAGGAAACATCAAAATTGCCTATCACAAAACGACCGGGTTTTGCAAGGGGGTCACCTGGGTTTTTGGCCCCGTGCTCGGCGGCCAGCTAGGGAAACCTACCAAACCCACACATGTCTGAAAACTAGACACCCAGGGGATTCCAGGGAGGTATGGCTTGCGTGGATCCCCCAACTTTTTCTTACCGAGAATCCCCTGAAAACCTCAAATTTAGCTGAAAATAAATCACTTTTTCCACACATTTCTGTGTGGGAAAGTTGTGGCATCACCGGGCTGACACAAATTTCCTACCACCCAGCGTTCCCCCAGGTCTCCCGATAAAAATGGTGCCTCACTCGTGTGGGAGGCCCAAGTACCCGCAACAGGCAAGGGCCCAAAACGTATTGAGGCGACATCAAAATTGCCTATCACAAAACGACCTGGTTTTGCAAGGGGGTCACCTGGGTTTTGGCCCCGTGCTCAGCGGTCAGCTAGGAAACCTACCAAACCCACACATTTCTGAAAACTAGACACCGGGGATTCCAGGGAGGTATGGCTTGCGTGGATCCCCAACATTTTCTTACCCAGAATCCCCTGCAAACCTCAAATTTAGCTGAAAAAATCACTTTTCCACACATTTTTGTGTGGGAAAGTTGTGGCATCACCGGGCTGACACAAATTTCTACCACCCAGCGTTTCCCAGGTCTCCCGATAAAAATGGTGCCTCACTTGTGTGGAGGCCCAAGTACCCGCGACAGGCAAGGGCCCAAAGCGTATTGAGGCGACATCAAAATTGCCGATCACAAAACGGAACTGGTTTTGCAAGGGGGTCACCTGGGCTATTCGCATGCTCGGCGGCCAGCTAGGAAACCTACCAAACCCACATTTCTGAAAACTAGACACCGGGGATTCCAGGGAGGCATGGCTTGCGTGGAGCCCCCAACGCTTTCTTACCCAGAATCCCTGCAAACCTCAAATTTAGCTGAAAAATCAGTTTTTCCACACATTTTTGTGTGGGAAAGTTGTGGCATCACCGGGCTGACACAAATTTCCTACCACCGAGCGTTCCCCCAGGTCTCCCGATAAAATTGGTGCCTCACTCGTGTGGGAGCCCCAAGTACCCGCGACAGGCAAGGGCCCAAAACCTATTGAGGCGACATCAAAGTTGCTGGGCCTCCCACACGACTGAGGCAGCATTTTTATCGGGAGACCTGGGGGAACGCTGGGTGGTAGGAAATTTGTGTCAGCCAGGTGATGCCACAACTTTCCCACACAAAAATGTGTGGAAAAAGTGATTTTTTCAGCTAAATTTGAGGTTTGCAGGGGATTCTTGGTAAGAAAATTTGGGGGATCCACGCAAGCCATACCTCCCTGTAATCCCCCGGGTATCTAGTTTTCTGAAATGTGTGGGTTTGGTAGGTTTCTAGCTGGCCGCCGAGCACGGGGCCAAAACCCAGGTGAACCCCTTGCAAAACCAGGTCGCTTTGTAATAGGCAATTTTGATGTCGCCTCAATACATTTTGGGCCTTTGCCTGTCGCGGGTACTTGGGCCTCCCACACGAGTGGGGCACCATTTTTATCGGGAGACCTGCATGGAACGCTGGGTGGTAGGAAATTTGTGTCAGCCCGGTGATGCCATCAACTTTCCCACACAAAAATGTGTGGAAAAAGTGATTTTTTCAGCAAAATCTGAGGTTTGCAGGGATTCTGGGTAAGAAAACGTTGGGGGATCCACGCAAGCCATACCTCCTGGAATCCCCGGTGTCTAGTCTTCAGAAATGTGTGGGTTTGGTAGGTTTCCTAGATGGCCGCCGAGCCCGGGGCCAAAAACTCATGGGACCCCCATTGAAAACCAGGTTGGTTTGTGATAGGTAATTTTGATGTCGCCTCACTAGGTTTTGGGCCCTTGCCTTTCGTGGGTACTTGACCCACCCACGCGAGTGAGGTACCATTTTTATCGGGAGACCTAGGGGAATGCTGTGTAGAAGGAAACAACAGAATTGTGAGGAAAATGTTTTTTTTTATAAAGTTTGAGGTTTGCAAGGGATTCTGGGTAACAGAACCTGGTGAGAGGTGCACAAGTCACCCCATCCCGGATTCCCCATGGTGTCTAGTTTTCAAAAATGTTCAGGTTTGCTAGGTTTCCCTATGTGCCGGCTGCGCTAGGGCCCAAAATCCACAGGAAGGCACATTGCTAAAAATAAGTCTGTGCCTTGTGGGCTTTCTGCTGCCCTGGGGGTGAATCGAGGGGGGGGGGAGTTTGCCCCGATATTGCCCCAAGGGGGGCAGAAAGACTGTGGCTATTTTTTTGGGGGGTGGGAGCATTGGTATGCCCATTCTGGGCAGCCCCCACCCCCATGCCCAAAGAAATCCAGCGTAATCACTGGTGCCTAGTGGGCTTTCTGCCCCCATCTGCCCCCCCGGGGGGGCAGAAAGACTGGAATTTCTCTGGGGGGGTATTGTCATGCCCATTTAGGGTAGCCCCCACCCCTACATGAATACAAAAAAAATCCCTGGTTTCTAGTGGTCTTTCTGCCCCCCGGGGGGTGCAGAAAGATTTACATTTCTCCGTGGGGGTGGGGGCATTGCCATGCCCTTTTTGGGTAGCCCCCACCCCGTTAATAAAAAAAAATAATCCCTGGTTTCTAGTGGGCTTTCCGCCCCCGGGGGGGCAGAAAGACTGACATTTCTCTGGGGGGGCATTGCCATGCCCTTTTTGGGCAGCCCCCACCCCATCGTCAATAAAAAAAAAAATCCCTGGTTCCTAGTGGGCTTTCTGCCCCCCCGTGGGGCAGAAAGACTTATATTTCTCTGGGGGAGGGTGGGGGCATTGCTATGCCCTTTTTGGGCAGCCCCCACCCCAACGTCAATAATAAAAATAATCCCTGGTCTCTAGTGGGCTTTCCGCCTCCCCGGGGGGGCAGATTGGGGGCTGCTGCCCCATCTGACCCCCAGGGGGGGCAGAAAGACTGTTGCCAACAAACAAATATGGGGGAAGCAAAGGCCCTTGCCCAAGGGGCTGCTCCCTCCCTCCCTGGTGGCTAGTGGGTGGATCCCTGCTTGGGGATCGCCCTCCTGGGGTGATCCCCAATCAGGGATCCACTAGGGAAGGATACCATTGGAAAGGGGAGATTCTCCCCTTTCCAACGATACCTCT
Organism: Calotriton arnoldi; assembly: GCA_963921515.1. NCBI lineage: Eukaryota > Metazoa > Chordata > Amphibia > Caudata > Salamandridae > Calotriton > Calotriton arnoldi. The sequence goes on along the minus strand of CAWUFW010005214.1, from coordinate 122,118 downwards.
GCCACCTTTTTCGGTGCTCGGGGGGCTGAGATAGCCCCACAAGCACCAAAACTGAGAAACTGAAACTAAGTTTCAATTTCGTTTTCCTTGCAATGACGATTGCGCGCCATGCGCGCGATCGTCATTGCAACGAAAATCAAAAATATGCCTGGGGAGGTTGGGGAAGCTCTTCCCCACCTCCCCAGGCAAGGAAATCCCTCTGCTGTCTGCAGCAGAGGGATTTCCTGAGCATATGCTCATGACGGAATGGTTCCATCATGAGCACACTAGACTTGTGCTCATGACGGAACCATTCCGTCATGAGCATAGAAGGGGTTAAGGCAGATGTTTACATATTATCAGATGAATGCTGTCACTCACAGGGCAAGAGAACAATGGCTGAAGTGGACTGGCTCATTGCCCCATGCCTTTGGCTGTCAAGTATGTAGATAGAATATAAATAACCAATAGCTAACATGGGTTGACCCAAAAATATATGGGCTTTTGGGTCAACCCTTGTCAGCTATTGGTTATTTATATTTTATCTGCATCATTGACAACCAGAGTAAGGGACAATGAGTCAGTCCACTTCAGCTACATATGTATGTATATATATCTTCAAAACAGTTGGTGTGTACCGACCAGCACCAAACCACGGGGTGCTCTACGGAAAATGAAAACGACAGAGGAGGAGATCTAGGCAATTTTTGCTGAAACGCATTGATGCACAGTTTTTCCCTGTACCTCTGCATATGCAAAATAAAGAAAGTTGAGCTGTCTTGGAGAGTGCAGTGCTCTGTTCTAATTATAAGGGGAGAGAGGAGTAAAATATATATATATATATATATATATATATATATATATATATATATATATATATATATATATATATATATATATATATATATATATATATATATAATATATATATAGATATATAAATTCACTGAAAAAAACCAGGTTTCAGGGACGTTATAGTTAGGAAAAGATGAAGAACGGTGGAGAAAAAAGCAAGAGAAGTGAAGAAAGAAGCAGAGGTGCAGAAAGAGGCCTACTTTGACTACCTTTCCACAGACTCATACAAAGTAGCCTAATCACTAATCCTTCTCCCAAGATGTCTTAAACCTCACTTTTCTCTTGAAGGTTCACTATTCATCGACCGCTCAGAATGTTAGGCCTATCAAATGTAAAACAGCAATCCTAACCATATCACTGTTGTAAGTCTGACCAAGTTTGTGAAGGTATACATGCGTGTGTCTCTGCTTTTACCTAGTGACATGTTACATAAAAATAAACATACAAATACTTGAATACCTGTGTTTCAAACAGCATACTCTGTAATTTGTGTACAAAAAAGTAGAAGCAAGAGAAGTGTAGAAAGAAGCAACAGAGGTGCAGAAAGAGGCAAGAGAACTGCAGAAAGAGGCAAGAGAGTTGCAGAAACAGGCAAAAGAGGTGCAGAAAGAGAGAACAGGGATGCAGACAGAGGCAGGAGAGGTACAGAAAGAGGGAAGATGGGTGCAGAAAGAAACAAGAGGGGTGCATATATTTGCAAGAGAGGTGCAGAAAGAAGCAAGAGCAGTGCAGAAAGAACCAACAGAGGTGCAGAAAGAGGCAAGAGGGGTGCAGAAAGAGGCAAGAGGGGTGCAGAAAGAGGCAACAGAAGTACATAAATAAGCAAAAGAGGTGCAGAAAGAGGCAAGAGAACTGCAGACAGAGGAAAGAGAGGTGCAGAAAGAAGCAAGAGAGGTGCAGAAAGAAGCAAGAGAGGTGCAGAAAGAAGCAAGAGAGGTGCAGAAAGAAGCAACAGAGGTGCAGAAAGAAGCAAGAGAAGTACAGAAAGAGGGAACAGGGGTGCAGAAAGAGGCAAGAGAGGTACAGAAAGAGGGGTGCAGAACGAGGCAACAGGGGTGCAGAAAGAAGCAAGTGAGGTGCAGAAAAAGGCAACAATGGTGCAGAAAGAGGCAAGACAGGTGCCAAAACAGGCAAGAGAAGTACAGAAAGAGGCAGAAGTACTGAAAGAAGCAACAGAGGGGTAGAAAGAAGTAAGAGAAGTGATGAAAGAGACAAGAGAGTTGAAGAAAGAAACAAGAGAGGTACAGAAAAAAGCAAGAGAAGTGCAGAAAGAGGCAAGTGAGGTGCAGAAAGAGGCAAGAGAAATGCAGAAAGAGACAAGAGAGGTGCAGAAAGAGGCAAGTGAGGTGCAGAAACAGACAAGAGGGGTGCATAAATTGGCAAGAGAAGTGCAGAAAGAGGCAAGAGAGGTGCACAAAGAGGGAATAAGGGTGCAGAAAGAGGAAAGAGAAGTGCAGAAAGAACCAACACAGGTGCAAAAAGAGACAAGAGGGGTGCAGAAAGAGGCACGTGAAGTGTAGAAAGAAGCAACAGATGTGCATAAAGAGGCAAGAGAACTACAGAAAGTGGCAAGAGAGTTGCAGAAACAGGCAAAAAAGGTGCAGAAAGAGGCAAGAGAACTGCAGAAAGAAGAGGAAAGAGAGGTGCAGAAAGAGGCAAGAGAGGTGCTCAAAGAGGGAAGAAGGGTGCAGAAAGAGGCAAGAGGGGTGCAGAAATAAGCAAGAGAGGTGCAGAAAGAAGGAATAGCGGTGCAGAAAGAAGCAACAGAGGTGCGGAAAGAGGGAAGAGGGGTGCAGAAAGAGGCAAGAGAAGTACAGAAAGAGGCAACAAAGGTGCAGAAACAGGCAGGAGAGGTGCAGAAAGAGGGTATAGGGGTGCAGAAAGAGGCAAGAGTGGTACAGAAAGAGGGAAGAGGGGTGCAGAAAGAGGCAGCAGTGGTGCAGAAAGAGGCAAGACAGGTGCAAAAACAGGCAAGAGAAGTGCAGAAAGAGGCAAGAGAAGTGCTGAAAGAAGCAACAGAGCTGTAGAAAGAAGCAAGAAAAGTGATGAAATGGACAAGAGAGTTGAAGAAAGAAACAAGAGAGGTGCAGAAAAAAGCAAGAGAAGTGCAGAAAGAGGCAAGTGAGGTGCAGAAAGAGGCAAGAGAAGTGCAGAAAGAGGCAAGAGAGGTGCAGAAAGAGGCAAGTGAGGTGCAGAAACAGGCAAGAGGGGTGCAGAAAGAGGCAAGAGAAGTGCAGAAAGAGGCAAGAGAGCTGCACAAAGAGGGAATAGGGGTGCAAAAAGAAGTAAGAGGGGTGCATAAAGAAGCAAATGAGATGCAGTAAAAAGCAAGAGAAGTGCAGAAAGAACCAACAGAGGTGGAGAAAGAGGCAAGAAGGGTCAGAAAGAGGCAAGAGAAGTAGAGAAAGAGGCAAGAGAGTTGCAGAAACAGGCAAAAAAGGTGCAGAAAGAGAGAACAAGGGTGCAGACAGAGGCAGGAGAGGTGCAGAAAGAGGGAAGAGGGGTGCAGAAAGAGGCAAGAGGGGTGCAGAAATTTGCAAGAGAGGTGCAGAAAGAAGCAAGAGCAGTGCAGAAAGAACCAACAGAGGTGCAGAAAGAGGCAAGAGGGGTGCAGAAAGAGGCAACAGAAGTGAGGAAATAAGCAACAGAGGTACAGAAAGAGGCAAGAGAACTGCAGAAAGAGGAAAGAGAGGTGCAGAAAGAGGCAAGAGAGATGCTCAAAGAGGGAAGAAGGGTGCAGAAATAGGCAAGAGGGGTGCAGAAAGAAGCAAGAGAGGTGCAGAAAGAAGCAAGAGAGGTGGAAAAAAGCAACAGAGGTGCAGAAAGAGGGAAGAGGGGTGCAGAAAGAGGCAAGGGAAGTACGGAAAGAAGCAACAGAGGTGCAGAAAGAGGCAAGAGAAGTGCAGAAAGAGGCAACAGAGGTGCAGAAACATGTAAGAGAGGTACAGAAAGAGGGAAGAGGGGTGCAGAAAGAGGAAACAGGGGTGCAGAAAGAAGCAAGTGAGGTACAGAAAAAGGCAACAGTGGTACAGAAAGAGGCAAGACAGGTGCAGAAACAGGCAAGAGAAGTTCAGAAAGAAGCAAGAGAAGTGCTGAAAGATGCAACACAGGGGTAGAAAGAAGCAAGAGAATAGATGAAAGAGACAAGAGAGTTGCAGAAAAAAACAAGAGAGGTGCAGAAAAAAGCAAAAGAAGAGCAGAAAGAGGCAAGTGAGGTGCAGAAAGAGGCAAGAGAAGTGCAGAAAGAGGCAAGAGAGGTGCAGAAAGAGGCAACAGAGGTGCAGAAAGAGGCAAGAGGGGTGCAGAAAGAGGTAAGAGAAGTGCAGAAAAAAGCAACAGAGGTGCAGAAAGAGGCAAGAGAACTGCATAAAGAGGCAACAGAGGTGCAGAAACAGGCAGGAGAGGGGCAGAAAGAGGAAAGAGAGGTGCAGGAAGAGGCAAGAGAAGTGCTGAATGAAGCATCAGAGGTGCAGAAATAGGGAAGAGGGGTGCAGAAAGAGGCAAGAGAAGTGCAGACAGAAGCAACAGAGGTGCAGAAAGAGGCAAGAGAAGTGCAGAAAGAAGCAACAAAGGTGCAGAAACAGACAGGAGAGGAGCAAAAAGAGGGAACAGGGGTACAGAAAGAGGCAAGAGAGGTACAGAAAGAAGGAAGAGGGATGCAGAAAGAGACGAGAGGGGTGTAGAAAGAAGCAAGACAGGTGCAGAAACAGGCAGGAGAAGTCTGAAAGAAACAACAGAGGTGTAGAAAGAAGCAAGAGAGGTGATGAAAGAGACAACAGAGTTGCAGAAAGAAACAAGAGAGGTGCAGATAAAAGCAAGATAAGTGCAGAAAGAGGCCAGTGAGGTGCAGAAAGAGTCAAGAGAAATGCAGAAACAGACAAGAGAGGTGCAGAAAGAGGCAAGTGAGATGCAGAAAGAGGCCAGAGAAGTGCCAAAAAAGGCAAGAGAAGTGCGGAAAGAGGCAAGAGAGGAGCAGAAAGAGGCAAGTGAGGTGCAGAAACAGGCAAGAGGGGTGCAGAAAGAGGAAAGAGGGGTACAGAAAGAGGCATGAGGGGTGCAGAAAGAAGCATGAGAGATGCGGAAAAAAGCAAGGGAAGTGCAGAAAGAATCCACGGAGGTGCAGAAAGAGTCAAGAGGGGTGCATAAAGAGGCAAAAGAAGTGCAGAAAGAAGCAACAGTGTGTCATGATTCTCATGACCACTTATGCCTCCTTCAAATGATACTAAGTATTCTGACCAAAACAGTGGGAGAAGAATAGACTGAGGAAATTGGGACACTGTCTGCTACAGGCTATCCTTGTTTGTTTTTTCCTTTTTCCTTTTGCCTTTTGTTTTCTTATTTTCAGGTCCTTCGTGGCATCTTGTGATGTTTTGAACAATGCGCTTTGGAAAAACGTCTCTGCACGGCCACCGTACTCATCCCTCGCGGCTACAAATGAAGCCACGCCCATCCACCGTACGCAGATCATTCAGCGTTCCTTGACCTGGAGGGTGTTTTTTCCAGCGGCTCCGTTTGTCGTCCATAAACGGGCTGAGGCTTCACAACGTGTCGAGTCCAGAGTTCCTGAGTTCCCATCGAAGGTACAGAATGATGGTTGGTGCGCGGAGCAGGTAGGAGACTCCATTCACTTCTCAAACCAAACTCCGGTTTCAGTTACGAGTGAAACAAAGTGAGTTCAGAGACTCGTAAAGACGGTGAAGATGTTTTCAGTGTCTCCTGGATTTTAGTAGACAATTGCTATTATTGGAATTCTTATGAATAAGTACCTACCAAATTAAACACGTATTGAATGAACCAAGTTAAGAGAAAGATTAATGGTCTAATCTGAAGGACAAAATACGTACCAAGTTGAAACCAAGATTATTAATCTAGTCAGAAGTACAGGAGTTCACCAGTGTGGATGTGCGATAAATGCTGGAATTTGTGCCAATAACACAGGTGATATCATGAATACAGGTGCTTATGGACACCATTGAAATGCGTGATATTTCATGATTTGAAACATTATTAGCATCAGGAATACAAGTGATTATGGACACCATTGAAATGCATGATATTTCATGATATAAGACATTATTTCTTCATACAACCAAGCATTGGTTTTATTAGCCAGCACAGTTTATTTTACAGGTAAAAACTAACAAAGCATATTGAGCATTTACGTAATGATATAATGTTATTCATTTTGACTTGGTGAATATCAGTAAACAGTGTTGGACTATCTATTTCAGGTCTCCCTCCCCGCAGTACACTCCCTAAATTCCCTTCCCCTCATCTGGCCATTCTGAAACTCTGTTAACTGTAATCAGAGTCGGAGCTGCCAGAAGGTGGGCCTCTTGAGGGTACTGCTCCTGAGGAACCTACGAGATCCTTGACAGAATAATCCGCCCACGTATTAGTTCCTCCCGAGCAGTGCCGCCAAGATGGCAACTTTGGAAGACATGTGTAGAATGTTAGGAGAAATGCAAAAGGAGGTTGCGGCTACCAGATTAGAAACCGCAGCCTTAGCAAGTCAGGTAGCGCAATTACAGACACAACGATATGGAGAGCGTACTGTTCCACCTCCATCTCAAGTTTCTACTGTTCAGAATCTCACCCCTACAGTTTCCGTGACAGTCCCTCAGACAGTTCCATTGGCACCTTCAGAACGGTTCGCAGGAAATCCCACTAAATTCCAGACCTTTTTAACGCAGGTGCAGTTGCACTTCATGGTAAGTCCAAATGCCTTTCCGGATGCCCAATCTCGCATTGCCTTTCTTATCTCTTATCTAAGCAGAGACGCTGCTATGTGGGCAGTTCCTTTAGTAAATTCAGAAGATAATCTTTTATACAATTGGCGTGCTTTTAAAGCAGAGTTTGAAAGGATTTTTGATAGAAGAACAATCACAGGGTCGGCTGACCGCGAGTTACTCGAGTTACGGCAAGGTAATAAAGACCTGATACACTATTTAACACAATTTAATCGCCTTATTGCTGAGACCAATTGGCCAGAGGAAAAAAGAGCTGCAATTTACTATCAAGGTCTGAGAGATGTGCTTAAAGATTTAATAGCCCCCATTGATCCACAACCTAAATCATGTGAAGAATTAATCGCCTTAACTCTACATTTGGACCATCGATTATCAGACCGAAAAGGAGAAAGAAAATGACCTGAGCTTCGTACATTTGTGAAATCTAAAGAAAGATATACTAATGTAAGTCAAGATACTACAGAACCAATGGAAATAGGAGGAATTACAAAACCACTTATACTAGAAGAAAAAGATCAACAACGAAAAACTGGTCTTTGTTTATATTGTGGTAGAAAAGGGCATTTTGTACGAAAGTGTCCGGTAAAACCCAAAGGAATGGGATCAACAGTCTCCAAAGAAATTACAAAGCCACAGGGAAACTAAGAAACTCTAGGAAGAAACAGGAGTATTCCCCGAGTAGTGGTAATTCATCTCCCGAACAATCTCTGGTGAATACGTTGCAAATCGCAGTTCTTCATCTGTCTCTTCATGTCCTATTTGAAGTAGAAACTATCCGTGAAACAGTAGCAGTCATGATTGACTCAGGAGCAACTGGGAATTTTATTGACTCCACGTTTTGTCACAACCTCACCATTCCTACAGTGTCTAAACCACGACCCGAAACAGTCAGGGCAGTTGATGGAACCCTCTTAACATCTGGTCCGATAACTCACTCCACCATAAGTAGCACCATGACTTGCCATATACAAGATACAAGACATACGGAATGCATTTGTTTCGATTTAATTGATGCACCCCAGTTCGGTGTTATTTTGGGGATGCCCTGGTTAACACTTCATAATCCCCACATTGATTGGGCTAAAAGAACAATCTTTTTTCATTCCACGTGGTGTCAACAAGAATGTTTATCTGATACATCATCACAGCAAACCTCTGGATCTTGATGTTTGGCCATGATTGAAGAACCAAACACTACAGATATCACGCAGAGTATAGCTACTGCTGCTGAACAAGACACTGAATTGACACCAGTATATGAAGCATTCCGAGAGGTGTTCAGCCAAAGTCAGGCAGAACGTTTACCCCCACATCGTACGTATGACTGCGGAATAGATTTAGTTCCAGGGGCTAAAATACCATGTAGTCGCATATACGCCCTCACTGAACACGAAAATCAGCATTTACGTGAGTATTTAGACAACTATTTAAAAAATGGCTTCATCTGACCCTCCAAGTCGCCAGCTGCATCTCCCCTCTTCTTCGTGCCCAAAAGTAATGACGAATTACGTCCTTGCATCGACTATCGAGCACTGAACAATGTCACAATGAAAAATCGTTATTCTTTACCACTCATATCAGTCCTTTTAGATCAAGTACGTAACGCCACCATACACACCAAGCTAGATCTAAGAGGGGCATACCATCTGGTGCGTATTAGTGCTGGCGACGAGTGGAAGTCAGCATTTCGCACTCGTTATGGGTTGTACGAGTATTGTGTTATGCCATTTGAGCTTTGCAACGCCCCTGCGGCATTCCAATTTTTTGTCAATGATGTCCTTAAAGACTACTTGGACTGATTTGGAATCGTCTCTACCAATGATATTTTAATTTATTCCAACACACAAAACGAACATGAAAATCATGTCAAGACAATTCTACGAACCTTACGTATCAATGGTCTATTCTTCAAATTGTCAAAATGCGAATTTCACACTTCAAAAGTGGAATTCCTGGGGTTTATACTATCACCACATGGTATAACCATGGCTGAGCATAAGGTACAAGCAATCCAAGATTGGCCAACTCCGACATCAGTGAAAGACATCCAACGCTTTTTAGGGTTCGCCAATTTCTATAGACGATTCATTAACCATTTCTCTGCCAAGGCTAGTCCCTTAACAAAATTATTACAAAAAAGGTCAACTTTCATTGGACAATAGAGGCCCAACAGGCATTTTCGGATCTCAAAAAGGCTTTCGTAACAGCTCCAGTGTTACAACATCCAAATACGGAGCAACCATTTGTGGTAGAAGCCGATGCTTCCGACATGGCAATAGGAGCAGTTCTCTCTCAAAGAGACCCACAGTTGCTAGAACTTCATCCCATAGCATACCTCTCAAAAAAGTTTCTTCCAGCAGAACTTAATTATACTGTGGCAGAAATAGAATTATTAGCCATCCGATCAGCCTTTAAGGAATGGCATCACTACCTCTTGGGAGCAAAGTTCCCAATCACGGTATATACCGATCATCGCAATTTGCAATTTTTGCGATGTGCTAAAGCTCTCACCCCACGTCAATTGCGCTGGATGCTATTTTTTGCTGAATTAAATTTTTCCATAACATTCCGACCTGGCACAGCTAATACGAAAGCCTATACCCTTTCTCGACTTGATGAACCACAGAAACTAAAAACCAAAATGATTCCCGTACCTATGGTTCCTCAGGATCATATCATAGGAGCAACCAGGTCCGTACAGTTTTTAGAAGAACTCAAGAAACACATGCCTTTGCATAAAGCCATGAGATGGCAACAACCAGACTCAAAAAAACGCTCTGTTCAAGACAACTTACCTTTCCAAGAAAACAAACTATATGTTCCAACAAAAAAATTACGACAACAGGTATTAAAATGGTGTCATGACCATCCTCTAGCAGGACTCCCTGGCCAATCAAAAACCTTAGAACTGGTACAACCACATTTTTGGTGGCCAAATTGGAGGAAAGACACTATTCGTTTTGTGCAACATTGTGAAACTTGTGTACGATCCAAATCTGATCATGACAAAAAGAAAGGCTATCTGATGCCCTTGTCTACTCCAAATCAGATGTGGGAAGAAATCTATATGGATTTTATTACCGATCTTCCAAAGGATCAAGGACAAAGTACCATTCTAGTAGTAGTGGATAGACTTTCAAAAATGGCTCATTTTGTGGCATGTCCAGGATTACCCACAGCTTCTGAATTAGTGACACTCTTATTACAGCATGTTGTAAGACTTCACGGATTACCACGAACTATCACCTCAGACCATGGCACACAATTCACTTCACGCCTATGGAAAGCCTGGTGTACGGCTCTCCACATACAGCAAAATCTCTCTACTAGCTTTCATCCTGAATCGGATGGCCAAACAGAGTGAGTGAACCAAATTCTAAAGCAATACTTGAGATGCTACCTGTCCAAAACACAAGGTTCATGGGTTAACCTAGTATGGGAAGCTGAATTTGCCTACAATAACCTCAGTCATGCTTCAACGAATATGTCCCCTTTCTTTGCCAATCATGGATATCATCCTCGATTTTTACCAATTATAACACTGACTATACAGAGCCAGACACCACATGTGTCATCAAAGTTACAGGAAATGACGAATCTAGTAAGTCAACTATGTATCAATATTCTTAAAGCAAAAGAAACCTATAAAAAACATGTTGATCGCAAACGAACATCAGTTCCAATATATAAACCAGGCGAGAAAGTATGGTTATCCACTAAGCACCTTAAGTTAAAAAATAAATACAAATTCCATCCTCGTTTTATAGGGCCTTTTGAAATAATTAAATGTATTAATCCTGTTGCATACAAGTTGAAGTTACCAAAAAACATGACTATACACCCAGTATTCCATACCTCATTATTGAAAACAGCCAAAAATACAATTCCGTACCGACCACCACCTGTTCTTGTAGGAGAGCAAGAAGAATATGAAGTGCAAAAAAGTTTAAACAGTAAACGTTGTAGCGGAAAGTTGTGGTACTTAATCTCGTGGAAAGGCTATGGCCCAGAAGAAGATTCCTGGGAACCAAGTGAAGCAGTGCATGCTCCACGATTACTATGACAATTTCATAAAACTTAAATGAGGGGGCCTCCTTTTGGTGGGAAGGACTGTCATGATCCTCATGACCACTTATGCCTCCTTCAAATGATACTAAGTATTCTGCCCAAAACAGTGGGAGAAGAATAGACTGAGGAAATTGGGACACTGTCTGCTACAGGCTATCCTTGTTTGTTTTTTCCTTTTGCCTTTTGTTTTCCTATTTTTCAGGTCCTTCGTGGCATCTTGTGACGTTTTGAACAATGCACTTTGGAAAAACGTCTCTGCACGGCCACCGTACTCATCCCTCGCGGCTACAAAAGAAGCCACGCCCATCCGCCGTACGCGGATTATTCAGCGTTCCTTGACCTGGAGGGTGTTTTTTCCGGCGGCTCTGTTTGTCGTCCATAAACGGGCTGAGGCTTCACAACATGTCGAGTCCAGAGTTCCTGAGTTCCCATCGAAGGTACAGACTGATGGTTGGTGCGCGTAGGTAGGAGACTCCGTTCACTTCTCAAACCAAACTCCGGTTTCAGTTACGAGTGAAACAAAGTGAGTTCAGAGACTAGTAAAGACGGTGAAGAATGTTTTTAGTGTCTCTTGGATTTTAGTAGACAATTGCTATTATTGGAATTCTTATGAATAAGTACCTACCAAATTAAACACGTATTGAATGAACCAAGTTAAGAGAAAGATTAATGGTCTAATCTGAAGGACAAAATACGTACCAAGTTGAAACCAAGATTATTAATCTAGTCAGAAGTACAGAAGTTCACCAGTGTGGATGTGCGATAAATGCTGGAATTTGTGCCAATAACACAGGTGGTATCATGAATACAGGTGCTTATGGACACCATTGAAATGCGTGATATTTCATGATTTGAGACATTATTAGCATCAGGAATACAGGTGATTATGGACACCATTGAAATGCGTGATATTTCATGATATAAGACATTATTTCTTCATACAACCAAGCATTGGTTTTATTAGCCAGCACAGTTTATTTTACAGGTAAAAACTAATAAAGCATATTGAGCATTTACGTAATGATGTAATGTTATTCATTTTGATTTGGTGAATATCAGTAAACAGTGTTGGACTATCTATTTCAGGTCTCCCTCCCCGCAGTGCCCTCCCTAAATTCCCTTCCCCTCATCTGGCTATTCTGAAACTCTGTTAACTGTAATCAGAGTCAGAGCTGCCAGAAGGAGGGCCTCTTGAGGGTACTGCTCCTGAGGAACCTACGAGATCCTTGACACAGTGGTGCAGAAAGAGGCAAGAGAACTACAGAAAGAGGCAAGAGAGCTGCAGAAACAGGCAAAACAGGTGCAGAAAGAGAGAACAGGGGTGCAGATAGAAGCAAGAGAGGTGCAGAAAGAAGGAAGAGGGGTGCAGAAAGAGGCAAGAGTGGTGCAGAAATTTGCAAGACAGGTGCAGAAAGAAGCAAGAGCAGTGCAGAAAGAACCATCAGAGGTGCAGAAAGAGGTAAGAGAGGTGCAGAAGAAAGAAGCAAGAGAGGTGCAGAAAGAAGGGAGGTGCAGAGAGCAGAAGAGATGTGCAGAAAGAGGCAAGAGAAATGCAGAAAGAGGCAAGAGAGGCACAGAAAGAAGCAAGAGTGGTTTGCGCACCATTAGTACCAATTTAAACACCCACATTTAGCAATAAGTAACAGGTGACCATTCCAGGTTTGAAAAGGGCCTTCCAGCACGCTGTAACACTTGTCGCTGCATTTTTGGTATCGTTTGAGCCATTTGAGCTAGAAACAAGGTTTTTTTTGTTCAAATCTGCAGATTATGCAGCAGATGATGGATTATGTGGCAAATGCGGAAAATGTCTAATTATGCGAAAATCGGTGCAGCCGAACAGTTGCATAATTCCAGTGGCCCTGTTCATGCCTCCGACTAGGTCCAGAAGTGCTCCTCAGTGGTTCCTTCTTTTTTTGTCTCATTGAGTTTTTAGTTTAGCTTCTATGGAAACGAGGAAGACTAAACCTGAGGTTATCACTCCACAAGACAGACTACCATACCACATAATTACTCTCCATAACACATAATCCCACTCTACATAATTCCTATACACTAAATACCACATACTTTCTATCCACATAATTTCACTGCACAACATACCACATAATTCCACTACACACAACGTACATCCACTCCACTCCCAAAAACATTAGTAAAAAACTTTTACATTTACAACGCCAATAGCCCTAACATTCGCAAATGCGAGACCGATTACATTGCAAATGCTTCTTTAACTAGTAGTTGCGTTTACAGAGTGGTGGAGAAAGGGGGCTCGGCCTCCAACCAACGCTCAGGAATTTTGCTGCATAGGACTTACAGGAGGTACCAGGAGGGCCTCTTGGCCCCCAAAGTCCCTCAGCAGTAAAGTGGACTTCATCCCCCAACCAGTAGTGTGCCAGGAGGCGCATTTGCAGAGTGGTGGAGAAAGGGGGCGTGGCCTCCGAAGAACTCTTAGCAATCCCACTGTGTTGGACTTACTGGAGGTAACAGGAGGGGTAGTTGGCCCCCAAGGACATCCTTGGGGGCCAACTACCCCTCCTATTACCTCCAGTAAGTCCCACACAGGAGGATTCCTAAGTTCTCATAGCAGGCCACGCCCCCTTTTCCCACCAATCTGCAAACGCGCTCCCTGGCATGCTCTTGGATGGGAATTGAAGTTCCCTTTGCTGCTGGGGGTCCTTAGGGGCCAACTAGCCTACCTGTTACCTCCAGTAAGCCCCACACAGTGGGATTACTGAGAGGTGGACACAGGCCACACCCCCTTTGACCACCACTCTGCAAACGTGCCTCCTGGCATGCTCTTGGTTGGGGGATGAAGTCCCCTTGCCTCCTGAGGGTCCCTGTGGGCCAACTAGCCCTCCTGTTATCTCTAGTAAGCCCCACACAGCTGGATTGCTGAGAGTGGTCAGAGGCCATGCCCCTTTTTACACCACTCTGCAAATACGCCTCCTCGCGCACTGCTGCTTGGGGGATGAAGTCCACTTTAGTCCTGAGATCCTCAGGACACAAGAGGATCTCATTGCCCCACCAGCATTGCGCCAAGAAGCAAGTTTGCAGAGTGGTGTAAAAAGGGGCGTTGCCTCGAGCCACCTCTCAGCAATCCCACTGTGTGGGGCTTACTGGAGGTACCTGGTGGCTTAGTTGGCCCCTAAGGACCATTAGGATCCAAGGGAACTTAATCCCCCAACCCAGAACGCACCAGGAGGCGTGATTGCATAGTGGTGCAGGGAGGGGGCGGGGCCTTCGGTGAGATGCCGGCTTCTCTTTTTTGTTTTCTTTCTGGAAGGGGGGCTGTGTGGCCCCCCTTCCCTTAATACTTTTTGGGGCCCTGGGGACCCCGTCCCCCAGGGCCTGAGCCATTTTTAAATAACAAAATTAAAAAAAACGGGAATGGGGCTGCACGGCCCCCCTCCCGAGGCCGATTTCGGCCTCGGGGACCCCATCCCCTGGGGCATGGCCACTTCTTTTTTTTTTTTTAAATACCTGTGTTTAAAGGAGGGGGGCCGCGCCCTGAGGCCATTTTCGGCCACGGGGACCCCATCCCCCGGGGCTTTGCCTCTTTTTATTTTTTTATTTTATTTTTTATGGGAGGGGGCTGCGCGGCCCCCCTCCTCAGGCCGATTTCGGCACCGGGGATCCTATGCCCCAGGGCCCGGCCATTTAAAAAAAAAAATTAAGTAAAGGGAGGGGGGTCGAGTGGCCCCACTCCCGGGCCATTTTTGGCACCGGGGACCCATCCCCCGGGGCTTGGCCTCTTGTTGGGGACCGTGGGAGAGCCCCAATGCACCCACAGTCCCAGCCGGCTCCCCGCCTCCTGCGGGAGCCACATTGCTTTTGGGCAAAGGGAGCTGCTGACATGCAGCTCCCTTTGCCCAAAAGCAATTCTGCTTTGCTTCATGGAAGCAAGAGCAGGTTTCCTGCACTCGCTCCCATGAAGCAAAGCAGTGTTTGCTATGGCAGGGCGGGAGCCGTGCTCCTGCCATAGCAAACTGAAATGTCCCGGGGGTGGGCACCCCCGGACATTGCTGGAGCCGGCCCTGGGGGGTGGCGGTCCCCAGGGCCAAGGAGGGCTCCACGAGGGGGGCCGCACGGCCCCCTTCAACATATGTTTAAAGCCCCGGGGAGGTGGTGGTCCCCGGGGCCTGCTACTGACCCCCGTATTTAAATTACTCTATGCCCCGGGGAGTTGGTGGTCCCCGGGGCAGTGTGAGGAGGGCAGGAGCCCCCCACACCTTTTTAATTTAAACAAAGCCCCGGGGAGGTGGCATCCCCGGGGCTGTGGGGAGCATGAGGCCCCCCGCATTTAAAGTTGAAAGGCCCAGGGAGGTGGCAGTCCCCAGGGCAGCATGGGGGTGCAGGAGCCCCCCACGCATCTTATTTAAACACAGCCCCGGGGAGGTGGTGGTCCCTGAGACTGCGAGGGGGTCACGTGCCTCGCCACATATTATAAACAAAGCCCCTGGGAGGTGGCAGTCCCAGGGGCTGCAGGGGACCCCGTGGGCCCCTACACCATAATTAAACATTGCCCCCGGGACCTGGCCCTCCTGGGGGCTTCAAGAAAACGAAGTACGGGAGACCGCATTTCATTTTTTTTTTTAATTTTCAGCCAGATTCGCGGACCCTACGCGAATCCCGCCAATTTTTTTTTTTTTTTTAAATGCTTTTTTGGGACCACCAGAGCAGCCCTAGAGGGTCAGGGTGTCCCTGCCCTGCCCCCTTTTCTTCTTTTTTCACCTTTTTTCTTGTGACTCGGTTCAATCGAGTCACAAGATGGCTGCCAACACTTCCTGGTTTGAAGTGTTGGCAGCCAATCAGAGTCAAGCTCGTGCTCGGGAGGGTTCGCGGATCCACCGCAGTCACCAGATACTAATATTTTTTTAAGGTATGTATTTCTCAGGAACTACTGAAGGGATTTACACCATTTTAAAAAAAGGTCGCTTTCTGAACCAATAGCTACCTTTTTGCCAAATTTTGTGTAATTCCGTTCAGCAGTTCGGGCTGTAGCTTTGTCTAAAGTTTCCTATGGAAATTAACATGGAAAAACGCATTTTGGGACTCCCCTTTTTTCTCGGCCCCACTTGACGAATCACCCCGAAGCTTTCAAGACAGGAGCTGACCTGAGCAGGGCATTAGTTTTGAAAATTTCGCAAAGATTTGTCAAACGGCGCCAAAGATATTGGCAAATCAAAAAAAAAAATTCCTATGGAAACTAAGTCCTAACTATAGCTACCTACTGGCAACCGCCAGTAGGTAAAATATATATATATATATATATATATATATATATATATATATACAGCTTTAGCACATGCATTTTCTAGTAAATTAATCAAGCATAGCTCTGTCAGAACTTTTCAATGTAAACAGATCAGACTTATGACTTTTGAAATATCTTTCTGCAGTAAACCAATCAGGTGTATAGGTTTTACCAATGGTTTGTCACTGTAAGAAACACAGACTTACTGTATTGAGCATAAGATGTTCCTCAAGGGAACCATTAGGCATTCCATAAAAAACCTTCACATATGTACAGAATTCCAGTTTTCAAGACATTATAAAATTCCTCCTAAAAGAGCCTAATTAGTGTTATCATAGTTTAAATCTTCAAGCCCCACGGTTTGTTCAAGTGGGTCACAAACACCAAAAGTTGTCCACTACGGTCATCTGTGAAAATCCATGTAAACAAACCTACCCTACAGGCTTTGGCAAACCTACCCTAAGCATGGTGTAAAAACAATACATCTTCAAAAATACTATCGCCTGTAACACATTTTTCGCAATAAGTAAGTCAGGACTACTGCCTTTGTCATAACTTTTCATAATGAACTTAGCAAACCTTTGGAATCTGACATAACTTTGACCAATGAACCAATAAAGCCTATTGCCTTTACCAGTGGTTTGACACCATAACCAACACAGGCATACTGAAGTGAGCATAAGCTGGCAGCCGTTGTACATTCAGTTACAAAATTACAAAATGTACAAATTACAGTTAGTTAAACAACATACAATACAACCCCTCTCACAAGGGCCCAGGGAGGATTATCACATTGGAAAACATTTACCCTGAGGTTTATCAGAGGGGGTGATCAACAGCAAAAACCCTTGCCTGCTACAGTAATCTGTGAGATTCATGTAACAAAACACCTATCTACAGCCTGTCAGATAGGGTCATAACAATCCACCATTGAAGACTTATTTGATTTAGAATATAATTTCCAATGAATAATCCGGGACTACTAGCTTTGTCATAATTTTTCACAATAAACAAATCAGATTTATTGCATCAGACATAACTTTCCAGAGTGCACCAATCAGGGCTGTAATGTTTATCAGAGGCGTGTCATCATCATCAACCCAGGCCTAATGTATTGAGTGAAAGCTTTCCCAAAAGAAAACCATCAGGTATATAGTCTAAAATTACAATTGTATACAACATTAGGATTGGTAAAGCAAAATACTCTCTCTCCTAGCTGGACATATTAAGGATTATCACCGTACCAATCTCCTATCCACACAGTTTGTCAGAGGGGGTAACCAAAATTATGACCTACTATGGACATCTGTGAGATTCCATGTTACACAATACCTCTCTGCAGGCTTTAATACAGAGTACTAACTAACCACCCTTAAATGCATACTGACCTTAACATACGATTTTTCACAATAATGATCCATTTGCAGACATGAAAGAAAATGGATGAAAAACAGATCTCCTGAGGAGCTCGTGATACTGAAGGCCCTCAGCTCAACACACAGAGAGCTCATCACATCAGCCAAAGCAAAGTACCATGCCATCACCATCTACCAGTCTGATTTCAGATCACCAAGCAGCATGGAGATCTGCATCTTACACATCATAGATGACGTCGTCTTGACCACAGATCTAGATGACCCTGCCTGATGATGTTATTGGACCTATTCGCTGCCTTTATCACAGTCAACCATCCCACCCAAATTTGCATTTGTGAATAGAAATCCCCAGCCATGTCCTTTACTGCTTCTTCTCCTACCTTTCCAACTGACACCAGTTTATTCACGCGGGTATCTCCAAGACACAAAAGATCCTAATCACATGTGGAGTCCCATTTTCCATTTTAAACAAAGTTAAACTGTTTTTCCAGAAATCGACTTCAGAACTGCTATTCAAGCTATTGTACTTATGCATCTGCATGATGGTAATGTCCTACTACATAACCTCTCAGACTCTACACTGGCATCTCTTAGGGACATCCTACAAGCTGCAGCAACTCCTATCCAGGATTTGAAGAAATATAGTCATATCACCCCATAATGATGGACCTTCATTGGCTACCCTTGCCAGACTGCACCATCTTGAAAACCTGCTGCATTATTTACAAAGTTGTAATAACCAGCACCCCTTCTTCCTGCTGACAAGCTCACCATCTCTGGTGGTTCTCGGCACTCCCACAACCAGGACACCATCAGAATGCAAACTAAGAAGTGTAAAAAATGAAGACAAGACAACAGACCTTTTCCGTCTGTGCACCCAGAATCTTAAACTGCATCCCTGTATCCATCAGGTCCACCCAAATGCCCTTCCAATTTAGGGAATAGTTTAGGATTCATCACTTAAAAGAACACTACATCACAGAGTTCCCTCTCCTATTACTTGTTGATTTTATGCTTGTCTCTGACCATGTAGAGTGCTCAGCTCCCTTTTGGATACATTTGTGCTCCAGAAACAACATCTGCATGCCTACATACATACATATGCACACACATACAATAGCAAGGTCCCTAATGCAATCATGGAAAATAAACCCCCTGCCTATTGGTTTAGCAGTAAAAATTGGGATTTCAGAAACGTACACCCCTGCGCCCCAGAGGTACTGCAGCTGCTACTACTATACTATTAATAGCTACTCCCCTGTTGGCTATGTAATAATGGGAATACTATCGTTAGAAACCTGCTAATTTCCACAATCTCAGAGAGACGCAGGCACCTTTAACAAGAATAATGAATGATATTCAAATGCAGATTTTTGAGACCATGCTACTTTTTTTAAAGTTCATGGTAGTTTTTATGTTAATTAATTGGTATGAGCACAGATGTGATTCTTAAAAGCTATTGATTGGCCTGAGATTTTCTGGGTCTGCATCCATTATGTTAAAAACTATTGTCAGTTGGTTGTCATACCCTTTGAACCTATTCCCTACTTACATACCGACAATTCTTCAGCATTGTCACCAGGCACACACACATAATCAATCAATGTAATCCTTTTTGCTGCAAAAATGATATCTGTACCATACTTAAATCTTTTCTGAAATGTAATGATCTTAGCCAATTATGCATTTCATTATTTGTCTATTTGAGGTACAGATGCAACTGATGGGTTACACTATTCCAGGCGAGGTGTTTTAGGGATGTAATGCCAAGACTTGCCCACAGACTAAAATCCGGTCCTCCTTGTTTCACCTAGTATTGATATTATATAGATAAACAGCACTGACACTGGGGCTAAGTCCTTCATAAACCATGTGGACATTCCTTCCTAACAAGGACGGCTAGGCAAATGTAGTGGCTAATTAACATTTCCCTATTCTCAGTGTATTGGAAGCCGTCTAAGCTTTTTCCTACTTTGAATTGCTGCTGTACACACAAGGGGGTTCAGGAAAATGTCTCTTTTTGTATGATCATCGCCATTTTTCCTGGACTGATGTTGCTTGATGTTTTTTGACTGCATGCACTGGGAGACTGTTAATCTGACTCTGGTGCATGTGCCCTAACCCCTAAAACATGTTGAGATTGGCTATACTCCTATTTGGCATATTTAACTTACCTATAAATCCCTAGTATATTTTACAAAAGTGTATCCAGGGCCTGTAAGTACAACACCTATTGTGCCATCACTAAAGTGACAATGCAAAGTATGTCTCCAGCCCTGCCCTGAAGCCTGTGTGTGCAGCTTTAAAACTTCAAAATAAACCTGGCAAAATAAACCCCTTGCCAGGCATAATATTTTTTAATACTTATAGGTCACCCCAGGGTAAACCCTAAATGCCAATAGGGTGCATGGTATTTAAAAAGTAGGGCATGTATATATTATGTTTTACATGCCTTGCCAGTGAAAAACCTCCTCAGTCATTTCTCACTGTGGTAAGGCTGGCTCTCCAATAAGAAAGCATTGGGTTACATTATAACACCTTATAATTCTTAACTTCAGTTTGGGAGTAGCTAAAAAATTATTTGAGGACTCATCTTAATAATAATTCAAAATCCAACATAAAGGGCAAATCAGATTTCATATTACTATTTTGAAAAAGACACTTTTAGAAAGTTGTGGGTTTCCTGCCTAAGCCAAGTGTGCTTTTCTGCCAATGTTCGGTGTCACCTGGCTCTTGATTATTCCCTTGTGGTGAGATGTGGATTGCTCCCAGACAGTGGATATACGGCTTGGGTTTGGGGAGATGTTTTTCCTCCCTGAGCAGGATGACCTGAGAGCTGTGCCCGGCACCTTCCTGAGCTTCAAATGATGGCAGATGTAGCTTACACCTGCCTGCCTCCCTTTTGTCTTCATAGCATGTCTGCCTTCAAACCCAGTGGGAGGAGGAGCTACCCCAAACTGGTTTGGCGTGTCCACAAGGGAGGGTTTGCCCATTATCACAGCCATGCACCTGAATGGCCCGGGAGCTCTGCACAGAAGAAGAAAGGTTCTGCAATGCTGATTTTAGGTAGAGGGCTACTGTGGGACAATTTACATAAAGCACACAGGAAGTGCTGCAAAAGAGTGAGGGAGTGGCCAGGAGTTTCCCAGACTCACAGGCTGGAACTGGGCATAAATGTGACACCCTGAGTACCCTCTTCAGAACACTGCTTAACCTGTGGAAGATAAAGGTTGTACCTGCTGTTATGATGCGTGAGGAGGAACCTAAGTCCTAGACCTGCAACCACTTGTAGCCAGGGCCAAGAAGTTGACTCCAAGGGTCAATTGGCTGTACTCCTGTTAAGCTACAGGCACATAAATGCTGCAAGAAGCCCCCTTTCCTGATGAGCCCAGCTGACCACTTTCAACTGAACCTGCCCTGGACCCTGCTAGTGGTTTCTACTGGAGTGAGTCCTGACCTCTAAGTGATATCCTAAGATCCTAGGGCCCTTGCATAACTGTAGAGTGTATTCCTCCTCCCCAAATTGCAAAACCTTTGCCAAATCTTCCTCTAAAGAACTGGTGGAAGGCAAAGACTGCCATCAAGCCACAGTCACTGTTGATGATTCGCTTATCAGATCCATCTTGCTGATTCATCCTGCTGAAGGAGATTTGACTTCCAGAAAAGTTTCTAAGACCGAACGTGAAGAGCTTCACTGAGAGCGATGCTGAGCCAAAGTCGATTAATGTTGAGACCTTCCTGTATACGGATAGCGGGCTTCACCAGCTCTGTTTTCCCACCTTCTTCAATGACTGCACATTGTTTTGAGTTAAGCCTGTCTGCTCTGTGCCATAGCTACCAGGGTTGAGCTTAGGCTTACATTACTGAAACCTTTATTGCACCTAATAAGAGTTAATATCCGTGACTACAATGTCATTACACACAATGATATATGCAGGCCCGACCACGGCAATACCAATAAATGCAATGTCGATGCACGCCATAAAATTATGCTCGCATAACAATGTCGATACCAGAAGAAACAATGTCAATGTATGCCATAATTTATACCCGCATAACAATATCATTAAAGACAATATTGATGTATTCTATGACAAATGTACACACAATACTGAGGATGTTGGTAAAAATGATATCCATGACCACCATGTTAATTGTACACAGTTTAACGAAGTTATATCATTGCTGTCAGATTCACCCAAAGTGACCTCCTCATCAATCCTGAGTCAGAGATACGTGGTCAGATAGGCCCTGCGACCCAAACCCGAGCCTACCGATTGACAAGTCACAGGTGGAATTACACTTAGCCCAAAGACAAACGCGCACCCAAGGAAAACCCCGATCGATCCCACAGATAGGCAGTTACACCACAAACAGGTCCGAAGAAATTGGCCCCAATAAAGCACGTTTGGCCAAAAGCACGCTTTCCCAAAATACCACACAGCATACATACAACACATAGTGATCACACGCTCCCCATGCCGGACATCTGCACACATACACACTGGCCCACACTAGCCCGAGGTCGAGAGCCACCTGTGTTTACCTTATCAGATGGTTGTACTTGTTGTTTATGACTAGGCTGAGAATGCCAGATCGGTTTATTGTACCTCACGAACGGTATAAATGGCCGGCCAAAACTTCCGTACAATGAGAGACTTTCTTCAGTTCATACTCTCCTGGCTGCTGCATTTAATTAAACCAACTTGTTCCTGTTTTGCCAAATGCCTCTTGTCTTTTCATTTTTTAAGGTAAATTCATATCCAAGCAACATTTTGACGAACCAGATAGGAGAGATTGGTTTATCGAGCCCGACTGCTGCCGAAGGACAAGGACCCCTGCCCGAACGGATTCACATCTGCGCAATAAGATTGGTGAGCAGACTCTATAATTGATTAGAAGTTCTGCTGAATCCACAGGGCAGAGGTCCGTCCAGAGGCCGCCGTCACATGGTAAGAGACTACATCTGATCCTTAGTCCCAACATGTGGCGTATGGAAAACTATGACAAATGTGTAGATCATTTTTCCCTAGTCAGCACGCTAGAGAAGGTGAAGGTAGATACCAGTTTTTCTTGTTTGGGCCACTGAGCGATACACAGAGGGTCCTTTTTATTTCACTTGAACCATTGAGCGCTACACAAATGGTACACTTAGGTCCTTAGTGTGTTGTATAGGGTTACCACCTTGATCTTATTTTTAAGTTAAAGGAGTTTTCTTTGGGACTGCTGGTTTCTTTACACTGGCAGTGTCTAAAAGAAGTGAAGAGGTAGAGTTTTTCACTTGGACCTCTGGGCATAAGGCAGACGGTATGTATGACTCCTGGGTGTGATTTAGGGTGTAATTTGGATGTTAGGGAAAATTCGGACCTTGGTGAATAAGGTGTAGCTTGTGTCTGGCCACAGAGGGCTGATAATTGTCAGGTTCTTCCTTTTTTCTCAGCACAAATCATTGCTATTTTTGTCCACCGAGCTGATATTGACAGACTATCGGGCTCACTTAGCTCCATGTATTACACAGAGCATCCCCTCACCTCGGACTGTAGGTGCTAGGCGGGGGCGAAGGTTTTTTGGACAAACTTTTTTTTTTTCTGTTGACCTTTTTTCTTCTAATTTCTTTTAGATTTTCCATTTATACATTGTTGATGTTGTGGTGCTGTTAAAATTTTACAATTGTGCTTCATGTTTAAATGTTATGTCATGTTAGTGAGTTTATGCGTTTATGGAATAATGACTATTATTCCACAAATCAGAATTCCATATTTGCTATTTCACTGCAAAAATCAACTCATACTGTTCTGAACTAGCCACTGCACTTTGTTACAGGTTGTTATTATTTAATTGCATTTGTCTTTGTCAAATTGTTAAACGTTTTTGATGCATCAATTTTTATAGAGCTCATAACCAGTAGATTGTTTTGGTACAATCATGTGCCCATAGTTTCCCCACAATCAGAGTTGAATTTGTAATTATTTAAAAATCTCGGAAGAATCAAAAGTTTATAAAACCCTTAAACACGTTTCCTAATCCATCATGGAGACTCCACTAGACCACATTCAAGCTAGGTTCCCCACACAGGCTCGGAAAATAGAGAAACACTGCTGCGAGTGACACACCCATACCAAAGCAAACGCATTCCCCTGGGCTTAGGTGGGAACATTCAATACCAACATCATAGAACACACAAAGACATACATACAGACCAGGTATGCAGGACAGGAGAGGGCTAAGCGAGAGGCCCTACTTGAACTATGGGCCACTATCCCGAACCCGCAATCGAGGCATCTGCACGTCCCCACCATACACTAGCAGGGAAGTGCTCTCTCTGATGCCTGCCATCCCAGCTGCCCCTATGCTGGGTTACACCAACCCACCGGCCAAGGGGGCCGGTGGACCCCCAGGGAGCAGTAAGCCACCAGACCCAGGGTAGAGAGACCACCAGGCCAACCAACCCAGTCACATCTGGCCTCCTCCCAGTCTGGCGCCAGGCTCCGTCAAAGTTCAATCCCTCACCCATCAGTTGCGGCCCATCAAGCATCAATGGGACAAGGAGCACAAATTCCTAACCGCCCCTCCAAATGCCCTAGAATCAGAGAGAAGTTCATAGCAGTTCTGGAGGAGGATACCATCAGTGGAGGGGAAGATAGGTGTCCCAGCCCTCCTAGGTCCAACACTGAGGGGGGAGCCATAGAATATACTCGGGCTGCAGAGGAAGCATCAGGGAGTGAGCTTGTGGTCACAATGCTACCCAGAAGAACATTATGGTGCACCGAGCGAAGGAGACAGCACAGGTGGGAGTTAGAGGAAAGGTGTGAGCTAAGATTAAAGAGAGAAAGAGCTCTCGCCTGGGAAGCCCAACAGGAAGAGAGAACAACTCACCCTCCCCCAGAGGAAGCCAGAGCTAGGTCCTCAGTTCCACCTGCAGATGAGCCAAGGGAGGAGTCAGGAGAAAGGCCCCCAATTGAAACACACACTCCACCCAGCCATCGGCATAGGAGAGGGGCCGACTAAAAGATAAGGAACCAGGAGAGCCTAATTGAAATACAGTTAAGACAAAGGAGAAGCCGAATGCTACCTTTACACATGAACGTGGAGAGCTACAATGAGGGCATTCACAGCTCCCCTGGAACGTGCCGGTCAGGCAAATTGACCCCTCGATAGGTAGTATCCAGAGGAGAAGGTGAGGCCTTCACGTGACCTTTTAGCCATCTACTGGCCTACTGGACAGAAAGGAAGGACCAGTATGATAGTCCCTGGTTGTAGGAGGGATCCTTCGAGCCAGAGGACATGACTGTTGGTGAAGACTGCATCCAACACGGAGTGGGAGATCCCCGATGGAACTACCCCAACATGCAGGAATGCCTGAGAGAAACCGACGGGCCGCCCAGCGCCAGAATATGTCAGCTAATACAGAAAAGTATGACAGGGACAATTTATGTACCTTGGGCACAGATGGACAAAGGAGGGCTCAGGAACAAACTGCCCCCATTGATGGAGGGGGCAGGAAAGTGGCTCTCATGCTTTGAGAAAAACATAGCAGGTATAAACGTAGCTACAGGGGACATCAAAAGTCTGCTCAGCAGCCTCATTGGGAAGCAGACCGACACAGTATTTTTTGTGGAGCCCGCATCCCCATAGTCATTCTGAACAACACTGAGCATGACGGGCCCCATTTAACTCATTCAGACACCAGATCTGGACAGCCCTGAGGGAGATATTCCCTGACCGCCCAGACATAGGAGAACTGATGGCAGAAAGCATGAAGCCTGGGGAGACTGTGACTGATTTCCTAGATTAAATGAAAGAATGATATGGACAAGAAACAGGACAGCCCTGGACCGACACAGGTCCCCAGGTTGCATTCTTCTACAATGTCCACAAGAAGGGACTACCCACTGATATCCAGACTGGACTAGATGGCATAGTAGGGCTAGACACCAAATCTTAGTGAGAAATACAGGCCCGAATATTACACTATTACCAGAAAAGACAGGACCATTACCAGAAAAGACAGGAGAAGGACAGGGAAAAGCAAGAGCAGGCCCAGAGAGACACCACCAAATTGGCCCAACAAAAGCTGAAAAAGACCGCCTTCGAGGGGGCCGTATTGCCCAAAATGTCCAGATGGCACCAGTCCACCCACTCCTAGCAGCCGAGCTCATGGAAACTGGTTATAACCCGGTCTCATAGAATGCCACTGTTGCCACAGAATGGGTCACATGGCTAACCGATGCTGCCTGAAAATATACCATGATCAGTATGGAAGAGTACCAGAAAAGCCCCCATAGAGCATTCATCCCCAAAACCAAGCTTAGATCAACACAGCTGCATCCTACAATCAGCCCCAAGGAAATTAGGCAACAGCAACCCCACCGCAACAGGGGCCGATGGTTGGCCAAGTGTAGGGCAACTGTCGCATCAGACAGGGAGCCCAGCCCAGCAGGGACTGGGGCCACAGCCACGGCAAGGAGAGGTGACTGTCTGGGATGGCAATGCCCTTACGCAATCACAGAGTACAAGCATGCAGTAAGTCCAAAACCGTCCCCCAAAGCGATCTATCCCTTTCACACTGTCCCAGTTACATTTCTTTAAATGCACTTGCAGCCAACATTAGGGCTACTTTACTATGGTGACCAGGAGTTCACACTAGAGCTCACCATCTGGGTGCCCGCAGGGGCCTGGGCTCTCACTGCTGCTGATCGCCGGGGTGGAGTTGGCTGACCACGTCCCCGGGGGCAAGACAGTGTGACGAGGGAGCAGGGTGGCCCCCAACTGGTGCATAAAAGCAGGCACCCAGGTCCCTTCGCCTGAGTCACTAGGGCCTGCTCTAGATCGCAAGGACCCCATTCTTCAACATTTTTGAGGCCTCCAGCAAATGGAGGTCCCCTTTTTGATTCTAAAACGAGATGACGCTCCAGTGGCGGAAGCCAGGTTTTCCATTCACTTGGGATGATGAGGTGACCCATAGAACTCCTTAGTCCATGCACAAATTTGGCACCAAGCCTTAAGAGAAATTTACCCGGGCAATCAGACGTCTTAGTTCATTACTCACAGCATGACAAGTCATAGCTGCGCACCTGACTCCCATTGTAAGCAGGACATTCTGCCTCCTCCTCTCCTCTAATGCTTCCAAACACATGCAAAGTCTGCTCATCGGATCATGCCCCCTCCACAGCAGTGGAAGTAGCGTGTCACCGGGTAAAAAGCCCCTGATTCCCGGTGAGGGCGGCAGACCCAAAACCGTCCAAGATCCGAGGGAGAGGAGAGAGACAGGAGAGAAAGGACCATCGCAGCCCCCCACACAAGGTGCATGGATAGGCTCACCACCGCACCCAGCTTGTCGAATAGGATACACAGGGCCTCATGAAAGATCATCCAAGAAAGCAACATGCCTGATCCCAGTCATGGCCATATCCGAATCACGTGGGCATGGAAGAGCTTCTCAGCGACCACATGACCCCAATCCATAGGGAAAAATCAATCGATTAGCGTTCCCCACATCAGACGGAGCACACGAGTCCCAACTGCACAGCAGACTCTGCGAAAACACAGAAAGCAAATATGATTCTGGCCATTCCCCTGCAGGACTGTAGGGGGCCACAGACAGCCCCCCAACTACCTTTGATATGCGGCATTAGAAGCAGCATCGCCCAAACCACAGGTAAATGCCCAATGGGACCCACACAAACCAGCTCAAAAGTAGCCCAAAATCCACAAACCTTCCAGAAGGAGGGCGTAACCCAACCCCAATAGAGAAAACCTCATTACACGACACGTGCAGAGATCCGAGGGCCGCACACGTGTCAGCCTATAAATAAAACATACACTTCCCCTCGCATTGCACGTAGCCCATGCAGGTCAAAAGGACACCCCAGCACCAGCTAAACAATGCTCCTTTAAACAGAGCAGCCCATAGAGGAAAAGTACTGTCTGCACCGTAGAAAGGAGAGGGGGGAAACCAAAGTATAAATAGCACTAAACTAGCTTACACTCACCATTCCCTAAAAATGCTAGCACCTCCTTCCAGGACCCCATTAGAAAATATTGCTCACAGAGGAGTCATAGTGTGTATTGGCAAAAAGTAAACACAGGAATTTTCCTGAAAACTGCCTAACAATGTGTTTTTTTCAAGCTAACCTACAACCCACAGCTCTTATCCTACAGGTCTGCGATCGAACCGCATGTGCACCAACATTGCCGTGGTTCGATGCCCCTTCAATCAAAACGTCTAAAAGGGCTTCAACATGGCCAACTGCTCAAGAACACAGGCTACAAATTGACTTTATAACTATTTTTTTTATAAAAAGACTCTTTTTGCACCAATACAAGACACCCCTGGACGTCCAGACAGACATCTCCCCTGAAGACCCTCCCACAGCCTACAAATGTTTTTTAAGTTATGTATTTATGTATTTTTTGCACATGCTCTGTTTAGCTTGGACTCTCTTGCGATCCTTCAGAGCCAGAAGTGTGCGTAGTCTCATGAAATCTACTTCGACATTCATGCAATGCGTATGCAGGAACCTCTCTCATCTCACTTACACCTATGCTGAACCAAACACTAGCATTCCTCACGCACTAGACAACGCACTCCTACACATGACTTGGGATCAACATATGACTGGTGTGGCCACTCAAACCACGAACAGGTCATGTTACATATGTTCACTGATACCCCACGGCCGTAGGCGCAGACAGTCTTTATTTAACCCAAGAGATAGCCCCCGAAAAAGCAAAACGCCTCATCCACCTGTACCTATGCAGGATCAGGGCCAAGATTCAGCCCAATACAGTAGAACCCTGTAGAACAATAGTAAACTTCACCCTGTACGAGACCAACCCCACAGCCCTGCAACTTTTTAGCAAACCTAGCAACATCCACACCGAGGTAGACAGGATGTGCAGAAGGGACACTATAGGGGAGGACACTGTTTGGCTCTGGGACTTCATAGAAAAGAGGTTCTTGGAGGTAGCAAGACCACCGCTCCAGTGCACAAATACATCCGCTCCTGCCTCCATCTGCGGTCCCAGGGTGGCCCTTAACATTTTTGGGGTCACCTTTTTTCATGAAAGGTAGAGCCCAGACATGTAATTCCAGTGCAGGGCCGCTCGCCTCAATCATGCTAGGGGAAATGAGTCTCATGGGAGGGGGTCAAATGTCAGTATGGACACCCCATGCCACGATATCTGGGATACTGAGATTAATAGGTACACATGGTTGGAGGGGAAGGGGCAACCCCTAATTGTACAGAAACTTACACTGTATTCCTTGTGTTTCAGAGGCAAAGGAACCATACCGCTTGGTTATAATGAGAATTATGAAGTAGTACTGCATATACTGGACCTGCAATGGGACACCTCCACGTTGATGGATTTCTACTGGCAGTGCTGTGAGCTTACCTACACCCAGCTCATCCTCGGATGGCAGGGCCTGTGCACCCTTGTAACCATACACACCCCAACGCTGGTCATCCCTGGTGAAGATCTGTCTGAGTTGTCTCAGCATCCGCTACAGAAGGAAACAACTCTGTTGCATCAGGCTCAAAGAAAAAGAACTGCTGATTATTTTAGCTGGGCTCGGTACAAGGTCATTCCATAAGAATTTAGACTGTTTTCAGAGACTCAGGAAAATGCAGGAGGGCCATACCCTTCTTCACCATGCAAACGAAGGCGAATGCCCGCTGGTTAAAACTAACCAGGTGGGAGATGTTAAAAATGATTAACAACACTGAGCTCAGACTAAACGCTATCAAGGAAGAGCTGAGAGCCATCCACCTTATGGTGATGCAACATCGGTTCGTGTTGGACTATGTGACCACGATGGAGGGTGGGGTGTGTGTCCAGATTTGTGCTTCTTTTGTACTTTTATTCCTGGAAATGATCTCGAGAACGGAACACTCGCTCTTGCCATCCAAGCACGGCATTGTCTACAAGCTGACATGAAGAAGGAGGGAGGTGCCCTTGAGCAGGACTGGTTTGATAGTATTTTTTCTTGGATCCCCCTATGGGTGTCCAAACTATTCATGTAACTACTTCCAGTTTTCAATGGTTTACTACCGTTGTGTATTTTTCTGCAAATGCGGGTTTACTGCTTTAAAAACGCAGTCCTCAAATTCGGTAGTATGCAAATAGCTAGGGAAAATGATAACAGACACTACAGCAACACATACAGTTTCGAATAACTTGTTCCTGTTTTGCCAAATGCCTCTTGTCTTTTCATTTTTTAAGGTAAATTCATATCCGAGCAACACAAGAACAGTGCTGTTATTTCTTGTGGTGGACTAACATCCACCACAACTAATAATCCACTTTTCCACAGGGAGAAATTTTCTAACTTATGGCGCAAGGCAGCGCATCAACCAAAGTTGCTGTGCTGCACTGCATTGTGTCAAAGAGTGAAAGAGTGTCATATCCACTACGATATGGAGCTGTTTTTCACTCTCACTGTGCTGACACACTTTAGGCTGTCTTGCTCTAATGTGTTCTGTCATGCATAGGTTTTGTACTAGAAGGGCCCCATATGTTTTAATACTTTCCCCACTTTGTATGTGTGCTGTACAGTGAAGCATACATGCAAAGCTGGAAAAATGTAGAGAGTTTTAAATCTTGGTTCAACTTTACGCCTGTCTAAAGGAGGCATAGGTTTTTGGTGTAAATTCTTGTGTACCAAAGTTATTAATTCAGGATTTGCGTCAAAATCCATGTGTACGTACATAAGAACGCTCATGTCCCACCCATGGAACGCCCTCTTGTGGTAAAGTAGTGCATGGCTCTACTTTGCATTAAATTGGCCAACTTTCCAACATTCATTCTGCATTGGAAAGTACATACCACCACAACACTTTGCTCCAGGTTTGTGTTACAAAAGTTACGCAAACCCAGCAAGGAGTTCATAGCTTTCAAGCGGTAACGAGACAGAGGGGTCGATTCCGATTCGGGCCGGAAAAAGCACCGACCAACTCGGAGCCGGAAATTATACCGACCGACATGTACCTGTGGCGCCCGACAAGCCAAGTACGATGCAAGGCGTGCAAAATCCGACCGACACGTACCGAACCCAAGCCGAACGACCGAGCCGCACGGAAAACAGCAATCCGGCCGGAAAAAACACGCGAATCGAACCGACCGACACGCACCCGGAACAAATCCGACCGAAACGTACACGCGAACTCCAAACCGCAAAGTACGATGCAAGGCGTGAAAACCACGACCGAGTCGGACGGAGGACAAGCCGTACGACCGACACGCATACAAAACCGAGCCGAAACAACACAAAACACCGCGACCGACGCGTACGCAGCATAGAAAACTGCACAAACACAGCGTGAACAAAACGGAGAACACCGTACGAGACAAATGCAGGGTCCGACTCGGTCACAAGAACGTTTCCAACATGCACAGACAGTACAAAGGAAAAATCACACAAAAAAAGGCCAACCAAGCAATTACAAAGCCAATAAATACTGGGGGGGTGGGGACAGAGAACAAAGACACACCCACAACTCCACCCATATAAAGGACACAAATCACAACCATGATCCTTTGCAAATGCCATTCCACTGCCAGCACCCAAGAGACAGCAACCACACACCCACAGCTCATCCCTCACACAAGCCACACACCATCAGCACACCAACAAATACCTACCTCACATACACCCAGCAAAACACACACTCACACACCCTCACCTGCACACCAACACACACATCACTCACCATCACCATGCCCCCAAGAAGAATCACAAGTGCCTAGATTGTGAATTGGAAGTCATGGTAGACGAGATCCTCAGGGTAGAGCCACAGCTATTTGGCACACTGGTCCAACAGACCCCCATCTCCCAGAAAACCAAGATGTGGGAGAGGATCATCAACAGGGTGAACGCACAATCACCATGTCTGCGCACAAAGACCGACATCCAGAACAGGTGGTATGACGTGCGCAGGAGGGTACTGGACCTGCTCAAGAAAGACTACATCATCAGCCAATACACCGGCAGTGGCCCTCCTGCCAAGCCAATATACCTCAGGCCCTGGGAGGAGAAGGTGCGGGCCATCCTTCCGCCAGTGAGCGTATATGGACTAGAGAACATCCCAGAGCCTGGTGAGTACACAACAAAGGTACACAATATTCTGCCACAAAACACACACACATCACTGTCAAGGGGAGAGTCAAACCATGCACTCATAGCAATTACACAGCAACCAGAACAGAATCATCCCAAAATGTGTATGTCAGTCAGATAAACACAACACATGCCATCAAAAAAGTTACATCCAACCGTGCTATCACATGTACAAACACAACTACAACTACAGCTAGGCAGTGGCACAAATAGAACTAACAAACACATCCAGACATGTAGCCACCACAACAACACCAACACACAGTGAAGACCACTCAAAGGAAGGAATTCTGTGTATGCTGGCCAAGTCAGTGTAGCCAATAGCATCATGGGAGTCGCAGTCACACATATTGCCCCCCACAACTGTCCCATCAACACCACCATGAACCATGCGCACATCACAGGGAGTGGAGAAGGACTCACAAGATGGCTGACACTGGCAACTGCTGTGGGGAGCACAAGGCCCTGCTGGGAACTGTGCACCAACAAACAGCAGGACACCACTGACTGACATCCTGAGAGACAACTTCCACTCCCTGCAATGCAAGCACGTTCCATGGTGGGATATCTGGCTGGCTGGGTGGGAAGGAGGACTTGCAGCACTGACCATAGTCACAAGCACCTCCCCTCACACCCTCCCTCAACACAAACTCCACAGAACCCACCTGGTAGAATGCAATGCCTCACATCCTAACTCAATATCCCACAAAGAACCACCACCCTGGGTTATGTTGTGTGAAGCACAGGGACACTCTTGGGACTTTTAGCCAAACAACTGCCAGGACAACACTCCCAGCCATCCTGTCAGCACAGGCAGCCCACCCCACAGGGAAGCAGAGTCAAAAGGAAGGAAGCATGGGCATGCTGGGAAGGGGGTGGAGGCAATAGCATGATGGGAGTCGTAGTCACAGCTCTACATCCCCCACCACATGGCTCAGCAAGCTCACACTCACGCATGCACATCCCACAGAGAGTGGAAAGGCCCATCAAAGATGTCTGACACTGTTGCTGTGTCGTGGGGAGCACAAGGGCATGCTGGGAACTGCACACCAACCAACAGCAGGACACCACTGTCAGCCATCTTGCCATTGCTCACACACCCACACATACTGAACTCCCCACAAAAGCAAGTAAGTATGGGAATGCTGGCAAGTGGGGTGGAGGCAATAGCATGATGGGAGTGGTAGTCACAGATATTGGTCACCCTCACAACTGGCCCATCAACACCACCCTGAACCATGCTCACATCACAGGGAGTGGAGAAGGACTCACAAGATGGCACTGACACTGGCTACTGCTGTGGGGAGCACAAGGCCCTGCTGGCAACTGTGCACCAACAAACAGCAGGACACCACTGACTGACATCCTGAGAGACAACTTCCACTCCCTGCAATGCAAGCACGTTCCATGGTGGGACATCTGGCTGGCTGGGTGGGAAGGAGGACTTGCAGCACTGACCATAGTCACAAGCACCTCCCCTCACACCCCCCCTCAACACAAACTCCACAGAACCCACCTGGTAAATGCAATGCCTCCCATCCTAACTCAAGATCCCACAAAGAACCACCACCCTGGGTTATGTTGTGTGAAGCACAGGGACACTCTTGGGACTTTTAGCCAAACAACTGCCAGGACAACACTCCCAGCCATCCTGTCAGCACAGCCAGCCCACCCGACAGGGAAGCAGAGTCAAAAGGAAGGAAGCATGGGCATGCTGGGAAGGGGGTGGAGGCAATAGCATGATGGGAGTAGTAGGCACAGATATTGCTCAGCCTCACAACTGGCCCATCAACACCACCCTGAACCATGCTCACATCACAGGGAGTGGAGAAGGACTCACAAGATGGCTGACACTGGCTACTGCTGTGGGGAGCACAAGGCCCTGCTGGGAACTGCACACCAACCAACAGCAGGACACCACTGTCAGCCATCTTGCCATTGCCCTCACACCCACACACACTGAACTCCCCACAAAAGCAAGTAAGTATGGGAATGCTGGCAAGTGGGGTGGAGGCAATAGCATGATGGGAGTGGCAGTCACTGATATTGGTCACCCCCACAACTGTCCCATCAACACCACCCTGAACCATGCTCACATCACAGGGAGTGGAGAAGGACTCACAAGATGGCTGACACTGGCTACTGCTGTGGGGAGCACAAGGCCCTGCTGGCAACTGTGCACCAACAAACAGCAGGACACCACTGACTGACATCCTGAGAGACAACTTCCACTCCCTGCAATGCAAGCACAGTCCGTGGTGGGATAACTGACTGGCTGGGTGGGTGGGAAGGAGGGCCGGCTGTCAACCAAACACAACCAATGCAGACCATGTTCACACCCCAACAAATACATAGAAATGCCCAAATAATGCAGGACAATGTGCCACACCAATATCAACCCCTGACTGTGACAACTTAGGACAATGCAATGTACAGGCCCGCACCCAGAGGCACAGTCACAACTGTCAGGTGTGTCAACCATTGATGCGTGCAGAAACATAACATACATTGTGTGTGTCTCCCAAAAACAGGTGATGATGGGGACACAGCAGCAGACGCTGAGGAGTCCCAGTCCCAGGCTCAAGAGGATGCGGAGCTCACTGGTGTCGTACAGCCTCTGCCCTCCTCGGACGAAGAAGACCAACCTGGCACATCCGGTGCAAGTCTACATGCAGCACCAGCAGGACCACCAGCTGCAGCACCAGCAGGACCACCAGCTGCACCCTCTGCACCCACCCCTCCAACGACTGTCAACACAAATACCATCCCTGCCGACATGGACAGAACAAGGAGCAACACCAGCACAGGGACCCTGGACCAACCTGGGGCCATGGACACCACCACCACCACCAACCTCCAAGGTGGACCAGGGTCATCTGTGCGTGCCACTGCATGCACTGCACATGTCAGCAGGGGTGGTGGGAGGGGTGGGAGACAGAGGTCGCTGCTTGCAGAGGTTGCTGGTGTGCATGATGACCCACAACTGGTACGCATAGCTGATGGGTACCAGTCCAGCACCGGAGACCTCAGCCAGGTAGTGGGGCTCCTCAGAGACATGAAACAGCAGCAGGCTGCCCATCATGCCCGCTTGGACTCTCACATGTCCCACGTGGAGTCACACATGTCCCGCGTGGAGTCCAAGTGGGATGCACTGCATGAGATGACGGCGGTGCACAGGGACATTTTACAATGCCTCCGCCAGATGAACAGCAATGAGTCCACACCTCCCTGTGTGCCAACAACATCTGGTGCTGCCCAAACTGCAACTGCCACAGGGAGGGAGGATGACTCTGGCGGAGAGTCCCCTGCACCGCAGCAGCCTGTACTTGAGGGGCCCCCCCCAAGAAGAGGGGTCGTCCGAAGAGGGTCAAGTGAGAGGCCGATGGCCAAGCGCAACTCCCAGGAAGCCTGAACCTGTTCTGGATGGTCACCTTTGTGCACAGACTGTTCACCCTGTTGACGGCAACACTACTCCCACACATTGCATGGGGAGTACAAGTTGGACCAATGTCTCAGACAACTGTGGCCCCGATACTGGGGATTCTGTCTACCAGGACTTTCAATTCACCTAGGAACTTCTGATTGCAAGATTTATGTACAGCACTACCCATCCTATGCACTATTCACACAAATGTATCACAATAAACACACTAATACACCATACTTGCCTCTGTTGTGATTCCAACGTGGGTGCTGTTATGGGGATGATGAACTGCAAAATTACACTGTGTATGCGAACTGCAACAGCAAGTACAACACAGGCATGTGAGTAAAGGCAACGTGACACATATGAGGGAGACACACCACCAGGGCTACACAACACATACACACCTAGGACATCTGACTCATTGCCTACACTGATGTTGCCAGGGAAGACGGTGCAATGCACAGACACCACACCCATTCCCAGGTGTAGTCAAGTAGCCCACAGGTGCAGTAAGCAAATGGCAGTCAAATGTGTGACCACAGACAACGCACATCACAAAGTGAAGCACAGGTTTATTACACAGTTGCAACATGTCGTAACCACTACAGATGCAAGGTAATCCCACCTGGCAGTGGGCACACAGTCAACAACTGTAGACGGAAGGAAGTCCATGGGTGTGGCGCACATCACCTGTAGGGACACAACAGCTACCACCCTGGAAGTGCAATCACGTCGTCGGTAACCCTGGGCGAAGTGCTACGCTACGCTCGCGTAGTTTGCGAAGTTGGCGCTACTTCGCACAACGCGAATTGCACGTAGCACAGTGCAAATACGCGTAGCGTAGCGTAGCGTAGTGCCGCGGTCATTTTTTGCTTGCTCGCGGTCCTCAACGTCAAGTTGGCGACCGCGAGCAATCAAAATGACATCCCGGCGAGACTTTTTCCTCGTTCGCGATCAGCAACATCAAGTTGCCGATCGCGAGCGTGGAAAATAAACCTCCCGGCGAGATTCTCAACGCGGGGAGGTCAGGTTTCTCATTGTGAGTGGTCGCGTATGCTCGCGACTGCTCGCGATGAGAAACTACCAGTCCGCGTTGAGAAAGCTGCCGCTCGAGTAAAAATCTACTCGAGCGGCAGTAAAAGACAGCTCGCACTGTGCAAGTTGCCGTTTTCAATGATTGCACAGTGCGGACAAGCATCCGGCACTGTGCAATCATTGCGAACAGTGCGCTACGCAGTTCGCGTAGTGCTACGCGAAGCTTGCGTAGTGCGAACTGCACTTTGCGTAGCTTCGCGAAGCATTACTTCGCGAACTACGCCCAGCCGGTGGACACAGTTGACCAAACGAATCTGAAAGTACCCTGTGAAGGACAGAAATGACACACAGTCAAAAGCAATGGAGTACAGGACAGAACAGCAAAACTCATGCACAATACATGTTACAAGATACCCACCCAGAAGCAAGTTAGCATGTCAACACTGTTGGGGAGTATAGCCCACCTGTAAGCACACATCGCAACACACATCCAGTCAAGGAGCCCATGGACACACTCCAACAGCACCAGAGCACCACCTACACATATCATGCCAACTCACATCATTGACATGACATCTCAGGATACTCACATTCAGCTAAAGAAGTTGGTGATGAGCTGTGTGCGGACATCACCCTCATCATCATCATCATCATCATCGTCACTGGCATCGTGGTCCAGGCCAGGATCCTCCACAGGTGGCGGATGTTGGTCATTGTCATCCTGGATGAGAGGCAACTCCTTCCGCACTGCCAGGTTGTGGAGCATGCAGCAGACGATGATAATCTTGCACATTTTCGCAGGGGCATATGGGAGGGACCCTCCGGTCTTGTCCAGGCAGCGGAAGCGGCTCTTCAGGAGACCAAATGTCCGCTCAATCACTCTCCTGGTCCGACCATGTGCCTCATTGTAGCGCATCTGGGCTGGTGTCACAGGGTTCCTGAGGGGTGTCAGCAACCACGGCATGTTGGGGTATCCCGAGTCACCTACGGACAGACAAGTGCACATTAGCTGACTTGGAAAAGTGGGCGGAATACTACAGATCAGATCACACACAATGGCACAATGTCAGTACACACCGACAAGCCAGGCACGCTGGTTCTGCATCTGTGCCATCATCCTGGGGATGCGACTACTCCTCATCACAAAGGCATCGTGTGCTGAACCAGGGAAACAGGCACACACGTGTGTGATGGTCATGTCTGCAAGACACACCACCAGTGCATTGACCGAGTGGTAGTGCTTGCGGTTCCTGTAGGCCTGCTCCTGGGCCTGTGGTGGTACCAAAGCCACATGTGTCCCATCAATGGAGCCAATGACATGCGGCATCCTCCCCAGGGCATAAAAGTCACTCTTCACGTCAGTGAGTCGTCGCAGTCTAGGGAAATAGATGTACCGGTTCAGGAATAGCAACATTGCCGCCAAAACATCACGGAGCACACGGCTCAACATGGTCTGTGACAACCCACCAGCAGTCGCCACAGTATGTTGGAAGGTACCGGTGGCAAAGAAGTGTAGGGCTGCCATCACCTTCACCTTGGGGGTCAGCGTTGTAGGATATGGCCGGCCAGGCTGCAAATGTGGGGACAACTGCACTGCCAAATCCTCAATCAGCTGCCTGGTGAAGCGGTACCGTCGGATGCTGTCCCGTTCCACCATCGTTGCCAGGTCTGGGAATGGTCGATGGACAGCAGGAGCCCTGCAGTGCAGAGGAGAAGTAAGCAAGATTGTCAGTCACCCCACATATGCGGCATTGAACACACTCAATATCCCAACATACATCATTATGAGGCACAACTACATGAAGTGTGCAGTTCCGTAAGGACATGTATGGTACATACATGTCCAACATCTGTCAACACGGTCCAACAAGTGGCATCAATTAGTCCCAGGTTGGCCCATTGGATATCATGAGGCCGTGTCACAGTTCCCATCTCCTGCTGCCGTGTCACAATCACCCCCACAGTGACATGTGAGGACAGATGTGCCCCAGGCACCACAGCTCAACGACAGGTACATTCCCAGGGACCCTGTATTGCCACATGGACACTGGCATTACATGGAGTATCATGTATACACCACAGCAAAACAACCATGACCCCCACAGGTAGTGGTCCCACTTGCCACGGCAGGACAGACATGGACGTCTGTGACACACACACGCACAACATCAAAGTCCATGCACACACAACGTGGATGTGGAGACTGTCTCCCATTGTGCACATGAAATCAGAGACATTGTAAACACCACATGCACACAGACTGTGGAGGACCATCACTATTGTGCCACTGGGACACCCTGGCTCAAACATACCGTCCCACATGGGACTCACGGGGTATGTGACATGACATACACATACACCACCGTGAAATGTGACCATGGCACATGCACAGATATGAACAGTTGCACATCACAGTGGTCATGTACACGTAACACCCAGGATCCTGTCCCAATGAACACGTGCACAGCCTGGGGTTGGCTGCCCACAGGTGACACCCACAGGACAACATGTACACCAACATACACACAATAGGAAATGCAGCCTTACATGCCTTATGATAAAGTTTGGACAGGCTGTCGTGATGTAGGTGTGCCCCTCACTCCCTGGGAGCTATCTGTGGCTGGCATATGTCCATCTGAGACAGGCATGGTGACATATGCCAGTCACTTGTACAGTGATGCGTTGAACAGCAATGGACCGATCGGTGCCCCCGGCCGGCCCATTGCATTCAATGTGTGCGGGTATGCGTTGTACCCCTGTACGCGTTGTACTGCAATGGACCGATCGGTGCCCCCGGCCGGCCCATTGCATTCAATGTGTGCGGGTACGCGTTGTACCCCTGTACGCGTTGTACTGCAATGGACCGATCGGTGCCCCCGGCCGGCCCATTGCATTCAATGTGTGCGGGTACGCGTTGTACCCCTGTACGCGTTGATCAGCAATGGACCGATCGGTGCCCCCGGCTGGCCCATTGCATTCAATGTGTGCGGGTACGCGTTGTACCCCTGTACGTGTTGTACTGCAATGGACCGATCGGTGCCCCCGGCCGGCCCATTGCATTCAATGTGTGCGGGTACGCGTTGTACCCCTGTACGCGTTGTACCGCAATGGACCGATCGGTGCGCACCCATTGAAAATGGCCTTGCCTGGCAACGGACGCGTTTTCGAATTTCGAACGAGTCGGTTGCTGGAAATTCAGTTGGTCACCCACAACAATGTTGCAAAATCATGTATGTCATGAAGTTGAAGATTTGAAGGATGCTGTGGGCGTGTTTTGGTGCTGCTATTCCATGGATTGGCCAGATTCAGAAGATGCAAACGACTTGGACCTATCACTTTGGACACAAGGGACAGTAGCTGCCTCTCCAGCACATATATATTGCTGGCTGTTCCCCTGAGATCTCACTTGCCTGCACTACATGCTCCAGGACGACATCTGCCACTGCACTGCTGCTGTCTCTGCCCCTCTGGACCCTGCAATGGCACGTACTGTGGAGAGAGCCCCAGCCTTCAGCCTTGAGGAGAACCAGGCCCTGCTGGACAGCCTACTTCCACAGTACAGCAAGCTGTATGGGACACCAGGGGAGCAGGTGAGTGTTCTGTGCACTGCCTTTCTGAATGTGCATATTGTCTGACTAGCAAGGCTGAAAGTCTGCACGCCACTGGCTAGCAGGCTCACTGAGTAGTTGTCACCCCCATAGTGTGTAGTGACATGCACTGGACAGGTATGGTGCAGTGACAGTGCATTTGAACAAGGTTTTACTTCCCATGCAATGATACCATGTAGTGACGTCTGGCAAACTGTCCATGGGCAGCTTTGCACTGCCTGTGTACATCATGTGCCCCTGTGATTGAGACATGTATATACAACTGTGTCATGCACGGATATGTTGCATGTGTAGTAATGGCCTTTTCACTTTGTCATCCTGACAGGTTAATGCCCATCGGAAGCAGGAGATCTGGAAGGACATCGTCCGGGCTGTCCGGTCCGTGGGGGTCTACAAGCGCCGGATCCGCAACTGCCAGAAGAGGTGGCAGGACCTTTGGGGCTGGACCCGGAGGATTGCACGGGTCCAGCTGAAGCTGTCGCCTCTTCGCAGGAGGGGCGGAACATGGACCCTGACCCCCACATGCTCCAGATCCTGGCGGTGGTGTTTCCAGACCTGGATGGGCAGCTGAAGGCCAGACAGCAGCAAGGAGGGGTGAGTCAAAGACTGCACTGTGAACTCTGTATTACATGCTTTGTGCCCTCCTCTGGCCTGGTTCAACTGCCACAGTGCAGCAGTCATGTTGTCCAGGAGCCATGTCCCTCTATTGTGCACTGCCCACTCCTCATCTGATACCCAGGTGTGGCCCTTACATTCAGGGAATTGTGTCACTTGGGACTGTGTCCTTGCAGTTTGCTTCACTAAAGGTGGGGGACAACATCTGTTTCCCTAACTCTGTTGTGGGCATCATGGGTGGGTCCATTGTTCACACAACGCCTGTGTTCGGACATGTAATCTGCGTGTTGCTTTGATATGCGGTCCACTTGCTGAGCTGAGCTACCACATGTGCCTGGGGTATGTGGCACACGCCCATGCAGCGGGTGGGAACAATGTTTGGGCCCCAGGAGTGTGCAGATTACGTGTGTCACACATACATAGCCAGCTATCCACTGTCCAGGGCTCATCCCTCATTCATGTGGGGCAGGACAGTCATGCCTACTCCAGGCCATGCAATGCACTCTGTACTCCCACTCCCGTGTATCAGCTGACACATTGTGCGCAGTGATTTGACCCCTCAGGTGTCTGCCTCTGTGTCAGTGTGCTGTGGATTAGTTGCCAGGACTGCTGGGGTGTTTCTTGGTAGGGGCTCAGCATGCCACTGGAGATGTGACCATAGGAGACGATACTTGTGTGTCACATAGGTGTTTGATCAGCTGCCCGTGCAGACTGGGGTATGCGAATGTGAAGTTCAGGCAGCTGTTCCCCATTCACAGCAGATTGTGAGGGGCTCAGGTTCAGAGGGTAGTGTCACAGGTCTCCCATATGTCCAATAGGTATGACCTGGACAGATGAGGGTTAAGATGATGTGTTGTGGGGGGATGTACATGTGCACTTGTGCAGCTCCAGGACTTGCATTCCCCATGACCTACTATTGTGACACAGTGCAGAGTGTTGTTGTCTGGCTGCCAAGTCATACATCACTGAGACAGTGATGTATGACTTAGCAGTCATGCCTCCGCCATGGCATGTGTCTACTTATTGGTGATCCTGCAGGGGAGTGACATGTGCTACATGCACACCATTGTGGCGATGGCTATCAGGACATGGGTGCATCATGGTGTCTGTCGCTGGTATGCATCACATGCATTTCCTATTTGACTCTGGGCATCCCTTTCATCCGGAAACCTGTACTGACTCAGTGGCAAGAGCTGTGATGTGTGCATGTCCACATGCTACACCGTGTCCTCTGCACTGTCCAACTACTGTGTAGTTGGTGCATGTGTCCACACTGGGGTGTTGCAATCCAACAGACACCAGACAGATGGGTGCAAGGCCATGTGGGATGTGAGTGCCATGGTTGGCATCAGACTGGCAATTGGCTGCTCCTGTTCAGTTAGGGCACTTTTAGCAATGTACAACTAATGATGCCAGGGCTTGCTCTGTAATGTGCTGTGCTCACAGTGGTGTGTCCGTTTGGTGCAGGTGACTGATGTCTGTCTGTTTCCCCATTGTTTGCAGATACATCCACGGCCACGGAAGGGGACAGCTCCACGGACCAGGAGGAGCCGGAGAGCCAGACTGGGTCAGCAGCCGAGGAGTGGTCGGAGGGACCCAGTGGCACGGAGGGCGAGGGGAGCCACACCGAGGAGTCCTCAGCACCATCCACCTCAGCTGAGGACCAGAGCAACTCGGAGGATGACTCCCTTATGGAGGCGAGTGTCAGCAGCCACCACACCCCAGCTAGTGTTGCTGTCCCCGCCACCACCAGCACCACCACCGCCCTCCCATCGGCTCCCATTCCCCAAGTCCGTGGAGGCTCCCATGTTCGGGAGCGTGTCTCCTTTGGGCCAGGCACCGCACCCCTGCCCCTGTGTCCCCTGCTGCCCTGAGTGAGGAGTCTGTGTACCTCCTTCACCAGCTCCATGTAGGGCAGACAGCCATGCTGAGTGTCCTCCATGCGCACACCGCTCTGTTGACTCAGCTGGTGTCGTTCATGGAGGGCATCTCATCGGGCATGTCTGACCTACAGAGGGGCAATAGGTCCATGGACTCCTCCCTGACGGCAGCAGTGTCCCTCCTCAGACAGTCCCTCACCCCTCCTGCCTCTGCTCCATCCACACTCCCCAGCACCTTACCCGTCCCAAGCACACACACACCGGCACAGGCACACACCAGCACACACACATCCAGCACACAGACACACACGCCACAAACAAAATGCACACGCACGCACAGTCAGGGGACTGAAACCAGACTCACAGGGGATGGGGCCCTGGTACACACACACGCATCCACGAGCACTGCGCAGTCCTCAGTTGCCTCTCCCTCCAAAACACCCTCCCTTGCCTCACCTGCAACCCCAAAGACCCAGCGCCTCTTCCTCAGTGACCTCGGCCTCTTCCCCTCCAATCCAGCTGCTCCAGCATCCAGGGGGAAGAGGAAGCCCACCCACATGGAGCAGAGTGCCCTCGCCCCCGGACACCCTCCCCCAGGCGCAGACAGACTGAGGCCCCCACCCGCAAGTCCCCCGGAGTCGTAAGAGCAAGACCCCGCTGCCGCCCTGCAGCTCAGGCACCAGGTCTCCTTCCTCCATCCCTCAGGCCCCCACTCCACAGGTGCCCCCACCACACCCAGCCCCAGGTTCCCCCACCCACAGATATACCATCCCCAAGAGGATCCGGCCTTCTCCCCCTGGCACTTGCTCTCCCGGCACCACACCCCCACTGCGCTTGTCTGTGCCACTG
This sequence comes from Calotriton arnoldi, assembly GCA_963921515.1. Taxonomy (NCBI): domain Eukaryota; kingdom Metazoa; phylum Chordata; class Amphibia; order Caudata; family Salamandridae; genus Calotriton; species Calotriton arnoldi. The sequence continues at coordinate 79,300 of CAWUFW010005214.1, read as the reverse complement.
ATGTGGTGAGGGTGTCCTCCCCCTCTGTCCAGCCCACCTTGCCTGTTCCCCATTCTCCTCCCCTGGTGGTAGGCACTGCAGTGGAGTCCACTACCACCCTGTCTGACTTGGGCACTGCAGTGGCGGACCTGTCCACTCCATCTGCAGGGTCCACTGCAGTCGTGCCGGCACCCACAACATCTGAGTCATGCCCCCAGTTGTGCCGGCACACACCATGTCAGACACCTCCACTGCAGTTGTCAGTGGCTCTCCAGCACCCACCAACCCTTCCCTGCTTCCTCCTGGTGAGCCCTGATCCTGTCCCTGCGGTGCCTGGCCTGCCCCCCCGGTTGCCCCTCCTATTGAATTGTCCCTGGTTTTGTGCAGGCATGCGTAGGGTGACATCTGCCACTGTCACCAAGTTTGGACTTTGACAATGGACTGGCCATTGGCCTTTGTGTTTTTTCTGGACTTTGTTTTCATTCCACACATATGCTGAATAAAGCAACTTTCTGTTCTCTAGTGCTTATGCTTCTGATGTACATGTTGTTGATGATGCTAACCATGCCCTTGCTGCAGTGATGGTGATATTTGGTCTCATGATAATGAAGTGTTACTGTGCAGGAACCCATGTGGTCCAGGGGGAATGTGTCCTATCCTGTGGTGTATCCATGTCATCCATAGCAGCATCTGAGGGTGTCATGTGTTCAGTATTTGGCAATGGGATTTCCTACTTAGATTAGCTATTTCACATCTGTGGCTTCCACCCCTGCACATCTGTTGTGCCTGCCATTGTTCAATTTGTCTACTTCCCTGACCGTGTGGCCATCTCCAATGGACATGCAGGTTTGGGCATCAATGGGGAAGGACTCATCCGTGTAGTCAGTGCAACATTGCTATACAAGTGTGTTGGATCTGTGCTGATGATTCCGTTGGCACTTCCATGACCAGGCTGATGTGACGGGAGCCCTCATTTGGTGCTAATTGTTGATTGTGTGACCAAGTGCTCAGCTGACATGATGGGGCCCTACTGAGGCAACACATGGCACAGCTTTCCTCACACAGGAGTGGAGTCCCCTCATGGCAGTGTGTACACCTGTGACATTGCCTGCGCCCAAGGTGTGTGTTGTATGTGTGTTGTATGTGCATGTCTGTGTGTTCACTTCCGTTTAGCTGTGCATGCTGTGATCCCTAGTGTTGTACCTGTTTGTGATGCTTGCTGAGTTGACCTATGTTCCCCCAAAGTCTTCTCCCTGGGTTCTCTGTGATGTGGGTGCATGGCACATTACTGGTCATCAGGGTGTCACCCATAGGTGTGTTTGCTGTCAGGGCTGAGTTTGTGTGCAGACGCAGATGGGTCACAGTCAGGTTTCCCCTTGGCACTTGTTGTTTGCCCCTGTCATGTGATTTCCAGTTTGTGTTATCTTTCAGTGATTGTGACACGCTGTGTGTGTGACTGCTGGCACTCCTCAGGGTCTGGGCTGCAATGTTGGTTGTTGTCTATGTGTGTTCTTTGTGGGTGACCTTGGCTTCTTCATTGGTGTGTGACTGTGGCTGGGATCCCATTGGTTGGTGTGGTATTGCCGTCATGTCCATGTACAGCGTAGTGTGCAGACATTCAGGAGTCTTGTTGAGTGGCCATGTGTCATGTGTTTCTGCACCTTGGTTCCCACCCACCACCCTGGAATAGTCATGGGTGCATGTGCAATGTCACCAGTGCATGTGTACTTCACTGCTGCACATTGTTGGAGGTGGAGGGGTGTGGTGTTGAGTGTGTGCAGATGAGAGTTGTTGCCCGGCTAGGCCCCTGCCTCCATGTTGGCCTTGACTTACTGGCCATGCTGATTGATTTGTGCTTGTGTAGGTGTGATGGTAGTTTGTTGCTCAGGACACATGACTGTGGTTCACAGTGTGAACGACATTTAGCTTTGTCATCACAGTGGGATTGTAATGCAGCCCAGGGTCACCACATTGTGGGGGCCCTGGGGGTGGTGCTGTGGTGTGTCTGTGTCTTGCTGTGTCAGTTGCTGTTCCTACGTGCCTGTGTGACATGTGTGATTTGTGCTCCCTCTCATCTGACAATGCCTGCTTGCCCACATAGGGGATTTGGATCCATGAGTTACCTTTGTGTGGCACTGTATGCACATCTGTATGATTGGTATTCAGGTCTCCTCATGTGTTGTGTGGTTGCCTGGGGACACTGGCACCCCCCTCACCTGTTGTGTATGATGTGCAGTGTGGGTCTGCCTGTTTGTGTTTGTGCATCTGCACCACTGCATTGGCATATCTTGGGTGTGCCATTGGCTGTATGTAGTTTGGTGGGTTTCCCCTGCTGTCCCTGGGACTCCTAGGTCATCGGTCAGCACAATGATCATGGTTTGTGTGTCCCATTGCTGCCATGGTATGGTATCTGTTCACCTCACATCTGCAGTCTCCACAGGGTATCTGCATTTGTGTGCCCATTGGTGCAAATATGTGTGTCTGCATTCTGATGGTCACTTCTGTCATTGTGTCATTGATGAATGTTGACAGTGTCAGCCCCCATGGGTGTTGTTTGTCTGCACATGGCCAAAGGTATGTCTTATTTGCACTGCAATATTTGGCTCACCCAATTTATGTTGCAATGGGACACATACACTACTTTGCCACTGATGTGTTTTTTGTTCTGTGACCAGGAATCATCCATGCAGTTTGGCAGTTGCAGCTCTTTCTTTGTCAACACTTACCTTTTGGTCACTGTGATGATGGGGGTTTAGACCCCATTTGCCACAATGTTCAAAATGTGCTTCAGCTATGGACCCCACACTTACATTTTGCTCACTGTGATGATGGGGGTTTAGACCCCATTGCCACAATGTTCAAAATGTGCTTCAGCTATGGACCCCACACTTACATTTTGCTCACTGTGATGATGGGGGTTTAGACCCCATTGCCACAATGTTCAAAATGTGCTTCAGCTATGGACCCCACACTTACATTTTGCTCACTGTGATGATGGGGGTTTAGACCCCATTGCGACAATGTTCAAAATGTGCTTCAGCTATGGACCCTACACTTACATTTTGCTCACTGTGATGATGGGGGTTTAGACCCTATTGCCACAATGTTCAAAATGTGCTTCAGCTATGGACCCCACACTTACATTTTGCTCACTGTGATGATGGGGGTTTAGACCCCATTGCCACAATGTTCAAAATGTGCTTCAGCTATGGACCCCACACTTACATTTTGCTCACTGTGATGATGGGGGTTTAGACCCCATTGCCACAATGTTCAAAATGTGCTTCAGCTATGGACCCCACACTTACATTTTGCTCACTGTGATGATGGGGGTTTGGACCCCATTGCCACAATGGTCATGGCCTGCTTGCATTGTGGGTGCCACACACATATATGTGTGGCACATGTGCTAGGGGGTCACATTGTATGTTCAAAGTCATGTTCGGTGTTGTAGGCATTTGACACAGTCTACGCACGCTTGTCATGGTGTTGGGGGATGTCTTTTTCTTGCATTCCCTAGGTTGTGGTGTGCTGGTTGTGTCATGCATTGTCCATCCTATGAGTGGGGGTGGTAGTAGTGGTAGGCATCCAGCCCCCCTGGCTAAGGGTGGTAGTAGTGGTAGGCATCCAGCCCCCCTGGCTCAGGGTGGTAGTAGTGGTAGGCATCCAGCCCCCCTGGCTCAGGGTGGTAGTAGTGGTAGGCATCCAGCCCCCCTGGGTGAGGGTGCTAGTAGTGGTAGGCATCCAGCCCCCTGGGTTGGGGTGGTGGTGCGCATTCAGGCCCCTGTGTGCATATGTGGCATTGGTGATGGGCATCCCGCCCCTATGGTGCTGCTGTTGCTGGTGTAAGTATATTCTGCATCCCTCTGTGTGTGTGTGATGTGTCGTGTACGTGTTGTATGTGTTTTGTGGTTGGTGTCTGACTTACCTTCTGCGCCGTACGCGTCCGTGCCTGTTCCGGTAGTAAATGTAGAATATTGGTATGATCGGGACGAAGGGATTCATGGTTGGTTCGTGTCGTTCGTCCTTCTCGTTGCTTCACGTCGTCCTCGTCGCTTCGCGTTGTCCTCGTCGCTGGCGTGTTCGTCTCGTAGCCGTGGATCGTGTTGTGGCGCGAATCGGAGCTTATGTGCGCCTCTCCCGGATGCTTTGACGTGCCGTGCGTAGCGACGGGTTCGGCGCGTACGGGAAGCGCATCGTACTTGTTCGGCCGGACGGAGCTGCATTTTCCCTTCCGTGCGACTCGATTCAGCGTTTCCGGATTCGCCTCGGTCGGAGAACAGGACCTGGTTTGGGTGAGTACGGCTCGGCCGGATTTTGTGCTGTTGTGCGCATCGTACTTACTCGTTCGGTGTGCTGTACGGATCGGTCGGGAAACAGGCTTTCGCATGGCTTTTTTCCCGACCGAATGGTATTGGGTGCGCCTCCGACCGAGATCGGAATCGGCCCCAGAATATCGAGGCCCAAAAATTCGAACTACATGAATATCGAGTTGGAAATATCGTGGAGTGGAAATATCGAGTGCAAGAATATCGTTGTCAAGAATGTCGATTTGAAGGTAAGTAATATCGAATTTAAAAGTATAGAAGTCATTAATATCATTTGCAAAAATATAGTTGTTTAAAATATCAATTTTTTTAATCAGTGTTATGTATTTTAGTATATATTTTAAATGTATGTGATGTATTTTTTGTATAAGAATTGTTTATGTTTTTTAATATATGTGTTACATTTTTAGTAGTTATCAATTTTATTATAATAAAATTTTGCATTTTTTAGTTCTGTAATGGGTTGTGGGTTTATAGGGGACTAGGGTGGGAAGTAATTTAATTATAATAAATTAATGATTATTTTTTATTTATCAATATTTATTTAATTTAGATTTTATAGTGTTAATTGTTGGAAGTAATTTGTTATTAATTAATTATTAATTGGTTGTTAATTAATATTAATTCATTAATTGGTAATTAATTATGGCATTTGTGTAATTTTTTTTGCTGTGGGTTGTGGGGTTTATAGGGGTAGAGGGTGGATTTTTAATTAAATAATAATAAGTTGTTAACTAATATTAATTATTTATTTGAAAATTAAATATGGAAATTGTGTGATTAATTTTAGGTGTGGGTTGTGGGGTTTATAGGGGTAAATGGTGGGAAGTAATTTATTTTTGAAAAATTAATAATTATTTGTTAATTGATATTAATTTGTTTATTGAAAATTAATTATGGGAATTGTGTAATTAATTTTAGGTGCGGGTTGTGGGTTTTATAGGGGTAAAGGGTGGGAAGTAATGTATGTTTAATTAATTAATAATTAGTTGTTAATTAATATTAATTAATTAATTGAAAATTAAATATGGAAATTGTGTCATTAATTTTAGGTGTGGTTTGTGGGGTTTATAGGGGTAAAGGATAGGAAGTAATTTATGTTTAATTAATTAATAATTAGTTGATCATTAATATTAATTAATTGATTGATATTTAATTGGGGTAATTGTTTATTTTTGTGTGTGTGGGTTTTACTTTTATAAGGGTAAAAGGTGGGGAGTAAATTAATTTTACTTACTTTATAATTAGATGTTAAATACTATTAGTTTTTTAATTGCAAATAAGTTTTAATTGTGTAATTCATTTTTTTACAGTTTAATTTTAGCTGTGGGTTGTGGGGATTATAGGGGTAAAGTGTGGGAAAGTAATGAATTTTTATGAGTTTTAATTTGTTTTTTAATTAATAATATTTCTTTAATTGGTAACTAATTATGTTAAATTATGGAAGTACATTTTTTTTATTTAGATGTGGGTCATGAATTGTGTGGTGTTATAGGGTGGAAAATAAAAATAGTATTTTTTTAGTTTATTTAATATAATATTTGTAGGTATTTGTCATGTTTAACATTATAATGCTTTTATTTTTTTTAATTTTTAATATTAAATATATTTGTTATTTAATTTTTAACATATTTATATATTTTTTTATTTATTTTGTTTTTAACATTTTTGTTGTTGTTAATATTTTGTTTGTTTTTACTTCTGAACTGACTGGAGTGGAAATAATAATTGTTACTCCTCCGTAATCCCAAATTTTCCCTACTGTTGCACTGATTGGAGTGGAAATAGTAAATTTTATCCCGCCACTATCCAACACTTTCCCTACTGTTGCACTCACTGGAGTGGGAATAGTAATTTTTACCCCTCCACTACCCAACACTTTCCCTACTGTTGCACTCATTGGAGTGGGAATAGTAATTTTTACCCCTCTGCTATCCAACACTTTCCCTACTGTTGCACTCAAAGGAGTGGGAATAGTAATTTTTACTCCTCCGCTATCCAACACTTTCTCTACTGTTGCACTCATTGGAGTGGGAATAGTAATTTGTACCCCTCCGCTATCCAACACTTTCCCTACTGTTACACTCACTGGAATGGGAATAGTAATTTTTACCCCTCCGTTATACAACACTTTCCCTACTTTGCACTCATTGGAGTGGGAATAGTAATTTTTACCCCTCCGCTATCCAACACTTTCCCTACTGTTGCACTCATGGGAGTGGGAATAGTAATTTTTACCCCTCCGCTATCCAACACATTCCCTACTGTTGCACTGACTGGAGTGGGAATAGTAAATTTTAACTCTCCGCTATCCAACACTTTCCCTTCTGTTGCACTCACTGGAGTGGGAATAGTCATTTTTACCCCTACGCTATCCAACAACTTCCCTAATGTTGCACTCATTGGAGTGGGAATAGTAATTTTACCCTCTGCTGTCCAACACTTTCCTTACTGTTGCACTGAATGTAGTGGGAAATTTAAGTTGAAAGAATTTTTAATAGTTTAATGTTTTAATTTATAATACGATGTTTTTTATTAGACTTTTAAGATTATAATATAAATTAAAATTAAGAGTTTATTAATTGTTTTAAAGTAAATATATATATATATATATATATATATATATATATATTCACTGAAAAAACCATAGGTTTTAGGGACAGTTATAGTTAGTTGGACATTGCACTCGTACAAAACCCGTGAAATTCCCCGTTATAGTTAGTCCAGCTAACTATAACTCGCGCTCCGCAATGCACTGCTGATGACGTCACATATTACATCACTCATGACATGGTCAGTGACATCACTGATGACATCACTGATGACATCTCAAATGACATCACTGTTGACATCATCCAGTGACTGTGTGTTTCTGTAAAGTTTAAATATTTTTAATATATATAGGAAAAGACGTATTGAAGAATGAGTGGGTGTGTAAGAGTCTGTATGGATGATTTAGTAGGTGCGTGACTGACTGTATAAGTGAGTGATTTAACGTATCTTACTGAATGCATGGGTTAGTGACTAAACTGGGTGAATGTCTGTATCCGTCTGTCTGTTGCTGTGTAAGTGGCTGCATGTGTTTGTGAATAGCTACATGAGTGTCTATATGAGTTATTGAATGCTTGTGTGAGTATCTGTTTGGGTGCCTGAGTGTTTGTGTGAGAGGGGTGTGTGCGACTCTGTGCATAGATGTGTGAGTGGGTGATTCACTGGGTGGATGGTTTCAAGAGTGCATCTGTGATAGACTGTATGGGTGGGTAAGTGTGTGTAAGAGTGTGTTAGTGAGTGAATGTATGTCCCAGTGGTACATGTGTGAGTAACTACATATGTGAAAGGCAGTATATATGTGTGTTGGAGTATATAAATAGCTATTAGCGAGAGTGACTGATTGTGATAGTGGCTGTATGGATGAGTGTGTGCTTGTATCAGTGATTGTATAAGAGCGTAAGAATGTGCTAGTATTTGTATGAGTAAGTGAGCTGGTGTGTGTATAACTGTATAGGTGAGTAAATGGTAGTGTGTTTAATTATTTGCATGACTGACTAGGTGTGTGAGTACCTCTATGGATGAGTGGCGGTGTTTGAGTGTCTATATAGGAGTATGAGTGCATATGATAGTCCTGTACTGAGTGACCGTAAGTATGAGTGACTGTTCGGGTGAGTGAGTGGATGTGTGCGTAGACCTAAGAATCAGTGAGTGGGTATGTAGTTATTGGTGTTGGAGTGTCTATGGTTTTGCGAATGGCAGTCTTTACTTTAGAGTGGGTGTATCAAAGGTTATATTAGGGTGTGAGAAGATGCATGAAATTATCACATGGATGATGTCATCAGTGATGTCATCAGTGATGTCATTTGAGATGTCATCAGTGATGTCATCAGTGATGTCACTGACCATGTCATGAGTGATGTAATATGTGACGTCATCAGCAGTGCATTGCGGGCGCGAGTTATAGTTAGCTGGACTAACTATAACGGGGGAATTTCACGGGTTTTGTACGAGTGCAATGTCCAACTAACTATAACTGTCCCTAAAACCTATGGTTTTTTCAGTGAATTTCAAAGGTTTTTTAAATGCTAATTTGTAACTATAACGTCCCTGAAACCTATGATTTTTTCAGTGAATTTCAAAGGTTTTTTAAATGCTAATTTGTAACTATAACATGTCTGAAACCTACGGTTTTTTCAGTGAATTTCAAAGGTTTTTTAAATGACAATTTTTAAATGTATTAATTGTTATATACATTTTTTTAATACTGATTTACTACATTTTTAGAAACAATTTTTTTTACATATTTTATTTTTTAAATTACATTGTAATTACATTATACATTACATTACAAAAAATACTTTCTCAGAATGAATTACTTTAGTTTAAATACTTTGCACATAGGCAATAGACTTTTAAGTACAGTAGTTACAGTTGTTGCAATGGGCAACACATTTTCAAACACAATGCAACATTCAGCTCAATGTGAATTTCTAGTTAAATGCAATTAGTTACTTTATGGATTACTTTTCTAACCACAGGACTGGATCCTAGATTCAGTCCTGGCACATCTCCTGTAAACAGTTGAGTAAAAGCGTTTGGTTACAGTCGTGATTTTTAAGGAATATTATTGTACTTTAAAAGTTGACACTTGGAAACTTTTCTCATAGAATCACCAATGTTATCCTATGGAAGGAAATTCACTTAGCAGGTAAAAACTGTTATCGTTACTTTTTCTTACTCAGTGTTGGATCCTGGATCCAGCACTGGTGCATCTCCTGTAAACAGTTGAAAGAATGCGTTTAAGTCATACAGGCGATTTTTAAGGAATATTTGTAGTTTGTGAAAATCGACACTTTGAAACTTTTCTGCTGAAAACCAGACAATGGATTCCTATGGAAGAAAATATAAGTTACTGGTAAGTACGGTTAAAATTACTTTTCAGGGTCAGTGCTGGGCTAAAAGATGCAGCACTGGGTTCTCTCCTGATAACAGGTGAGTAAATTGGAATTCGTACTTTGGTTGATTTTAGAGGAATATTATAAAGTTCCAAAACTCCACACAGTGAAACCAGTCAATGTTAGCCTATGAAGGAAATTCAAGTTACCGGTAAGTACGGTTAAAATTAATTTTGAGGATCAGTACTGGGCTGAAAGATGCAGCACTGAGGTCTCTCCTGATAACAGGTGAGTAAATCAGAATTCGGATTTCGGCTGATTTTAGAGGAATATTTTAAAGTTCCAAAAATCAACACTTAGAAACTTTTTCAGCAAAAAGCAGGCAATGATATCCTATGGAAGGGAATTCAAGTTACTGGTAAGTACGGTTAAAATTACTTTTGAGGATCAGTACTGGGCTGAAAGATGCAGCACTGAGGTCTCTCCTGATAACAGGTGAGTAAATCGGAATTCGTATTTCGGCTGATTTTAGAGGAATATTTTAAAGTTCCAAAACTCCACACTTAGAAGAATTTCCAATTGAAACCAGTCAATGTTAGCCTATGGAAGGAAATTCAAGTTACTGGTAAGTACGGTTAAAATTACTTTTCAGGACCAGTACTGGGCTAAAAGATACAGCACTGAGGTCTCTCCTGATAACAGGTGAGTAAATCGGAATTCGTATTTCGGCTGATTTTAGAGGAATATTTGTATGTTTCAAAAATCAACACTTAGAAACTTTTTCAGCAAAAGAAGGCAATGATATCCTATGGAAGGAAATTCAAGTTACTGGTAAGTACGGTTAAAATTACTTTTCAGGACCAGTACTGGGCTGAAAGATGCAGCACTGAGGTCTCTCCTTATAACAGGTGAGTAAATCGGAATTCGTATTTCGGATGATTTTAGAAGAATATTTGCACAATGGTGAAGGGAGGGGCGGGGCCTGAGGTGACATCAGTGCAAACGCGCCCCGTGGCGCGTTTTAAGTTGGGGGATTAAGTCCCCTTGAATCCTGAGGGTCCCTAGGGGCCAACTAGCCCACCAGTAACCTCCAATATGCGCCAGGGGCTGCGTTGCAGAGACGTGTAGAGAGGCCACACCCCTTTACACCTCTCTGCAACGCAGCTCTGTGGCGCTTTCTGGATGTACCTGTTGGGCTAGTTGGCACCCAGGACCCTCAGGATTGAAGGGGATTTAATTCCCATCTTAAAACGCGCCACGGGCCTGTTTGCACACATGTCACCTGAAGCCCCGCCCCCTCCCTTCACCACTGTGCAAACGCGCCCCGTGGCGCGTTTTAAGTTTGGGGATTAAGTCCCCTTGAATCCTTTGGGTCCCCGGAGTCCAACTAGCCCACCATATACCTCCAAAAGCGCCACAGAGCTGCGTTGCAGAGAGGTGTAAAAGGGGCGTGGCCTCTGTACACCTCTCTGCAAGGCAGCCCCTGGCGCATACTGGAGGTTCCTGGTGGGCTAGTTGGCCCCCAGGGACCCCCAGTATTCAAGGGGAATTCGTTCCCTCTCTGCAAACGCGCCAGGGGCGCGTTTGCAGAGTGGTGAAGGAAGGGCCCGATCGTTTTTTTAAAAGTTTTTTTTTGTCCCTGAAGGGGGGCTGTGTGGCCCCCTTCCTTTTTTCTGTTTTTGGGCCCTGGGGACCCCATCCCCCAGGGCCTTACCCCTTTTTTAAATTACCAAAAAAAAAAAACGGGAAGGGGGCCGCGTGGCCCCCTTCCCTTGGCCTGTATTGGCCCCGGGGACCCCATCCCCGGGGCATGGCCTCTATATTTATTATTTTGAGGGGGCAGCGTGGCCCCCTCCTCTGGCCATTTTAATGCCCCGGGACCCCATCCCCCGGGGCCGGCCTTTCCATTTTTTTTTATTTTTTTTTCACTTTTTGGGGAGGGGGGCCCCGTGGCCCCTCCCGAGCCACTACTTGCCCCGGGGACCCCATCCCCCGGGGCTGGCCCTCTCCGTTGGGGACTGTGGGGGTCCCCAATCCCCCACAGTCCCGCCCGGCTCCCCACGTCCCTTGGGAGCCGGCATTGCTAGCTTCCACATGGGGAGCAGCTGACATGCTGCTCCCCATGTGGAAAAGCAATCGCTTTGGATATTGGAAGAGAGAGCAGGTTTCCTGCTCTCTCTTCCAATATCCAAAGCAGTTTGCTATGGCAGGACGGGAGCCGCGAGGCTCCCGTCCTGCCATAGCAAACTACAGTGTCCCGGGGTAGGCACCCCGGACACTGCAGGAGCCGGCCCTGGGGGGTGGTGGTCCCCAGGGCCATCAAGGGCTCCAGGAGGGGGCCGCGCGGCTCCCTCCCATTCAGTACACAGCCCCGGGGAGGTGGTGGTCCCGGGGCTCTGGGGTCCGTAACGGACCCCCATATTAAAATGTTTAGTGCCCCGGGAGGTGGCGGTCTCCGGGGCGTGTGGGGGCTGGAGCCCCCCACACTGGTTTTATTTTTAATTAAAAAAAGCCCCGGGAGGTGGTGGTCTCCGGGGCTGCGGGAGGGCTCAGAGCCCTCCCGCACCAGTTTTCAAAAAAAGCCCCGGGGGGTGGCGGTCCGATTTTTTTTTTTTCGGCAGGATTCGCGCACCCTGAGCGCATCCTGCCGATTTAAAAAAATTTTTTTTTTTTGCCCAGGGGTCCTTGTGGGACCCCTGAGCAAACCTAGGGGTCAGGGTGTTTCTACCCTGCCCCCTTTGTGCGCTTTGTGCACTTGTTTCTGTCCCTCGGTTCTACCGAGGGACAAAATGGCTGCCAACATTTCCTGAATCGGAATGTTGACAGCCAATTAACATGCAGCTCGTGATCGGGACCGTGCGCGCAGGGTGCGCTGAGGGTACGCGGACCCTACTCGGCCATAGATATCACTAACTTTTTACTTTTCATTTTCTCAGCAACTACTGAACGGATTTACACCATTTAACAAAAGGGTTCTTTCTGAACCAAGAACTACCGGTTTGCCAAATTTGGTGTAATTCCGTTCAGCAGTTCGGGCTGTAGCCGTGTCTAAAGTTTCCTATGGAAAAATGCATGGGGAAAACGCGTTTGGGACCCCCTTTTTCTCGGCCCCCGCTTGACGAATCCCCCGAGACTTTCAGGGTAGGAGCGGACCGGAGCGGGCCACAAAGTTTGAAAATTTCGCGAAGATACGTCAACCGGCAAGAGAGTTATCTCAAATAGAATGTCGCGGATTTCCTATGGATAATAGGTTGTAACTATAACTATCTACTGGCGACCGCCAGTAGATAATATATATATATATATATATATATATCCACATGAAAATCCAAGAGTGTCCAGTCACACCGGCACTACACAAGGACACAGACTCCACAGCAATTGAAGTGGCAAGGTGTTTATTAATTAACCATCATTGTCCAAAGACGCGTTTCGGCCGCCAGACATGCGGCCTTGTTCACATTGTGCACTGCAAGTGAAGGTGATCTATATATACATGGTGAGTAAGCAGTAGTCTTTCTACAGTGGTATTCGTTCAGATAAGCACTTTACAACATGATGTGGCACTTTTACTGCAGTGTCATTGCTTTACTGCAGTGTCATATTACTGTAATCTAAGTGCTGACCAATGACTGCATACATGGTGCTATAATGATATGGAGGTTGAAGGCATCTGTAATGTCATTCTCCTAAAGGCTAGCGCTGGTGTGGTAACTCGCGCTCGCTCTTGCCATTGCAAATATTACAGCGTTGGAAAATCCAAAGTAGCTGCGAGCTTGTGAGTATAAAATGAATCCTAAAACGAAGGATAAAGTATTTAATCAGTCGCGCAAGTCGCATAACTAAATTTGATTGACCATTAAATCGGCCAGCCCGTATTAAGTATTAAAATGCGGGGCTGAAGGGCGCAAGATCAGCAAAGAGATAGATAAAAAATACCACGAGTGAATTGTAGTGCCTGTTAGTATTGTAGCGAGTACATGCTGTTGCTGTTACTCATGAGTGATTAAATTTGTGTGTGTGTTCTGTGAAAGGGAGGGAGGTGTTTGGAAATGTAAGTGAGCCCGTGAGTGCATCTGGTCGCGCAAAAATGTGCTAAACCCAATGGTTAATGTGACAACATCTGCACACGGGGTGTTATTTAAAACAAAAGACACAAAAATTGATAATCATTATAGTGCCTCTACAGTACATATACACATGGGTGTATGCCACCCTATAGATTTCTAGGGGGAACATTAGGTTAGGAGGGAACAAAATTAGTAACATTGTATGGAGATTCAACTGCTGCAGTCGCATGAAACTATGATGGACATATTTAAGAAGTGTGGCAAAAACGCAAGGATTCCAAAAATACATGTAGCAAACCAATAACACAATAAATAGCTTACTGTTAGAAATATAAATAAAAAGCCCGCAAATTGCTAAAATAAGCATATATGCGATTTCAACCTAGATATTGTGCAAATAAATAGTTTATAAGCAGATAGTCATGGCGAGAACATATTGAGCCATTGATACCCATTCTCTATCTAATAAATGGTTTGCTAAAGCACCTAGTGTGCCATAAATATTGTGGTGGAACTAAACATAGCAGAATCGGTGGGGCATTGGTAACAAATCTATGTGTCATCGATGTGTATACGTATAGCCTATTCATACAGTAAGAAATCATAGGAAGTTATGCAAATCTTCACTCAAGTTTAACCCAGATGGGGCCTTGGTGTTGAACTCGATGATGTGTTTGCTCTCTAGCTGTCTAAGGAGTTTTTCCCGATTTCCACCCCTCACTAGCATAGGTATGCAATCAATGACCGAGTACTGTAAATGGGCCAAGTTGTTGCTGTGCTTGTCACTAAAGTGCCTTGCTACAGGGTAAGTAGAATCATTGTTAACTATGGCCCTAAGATGTTGCAAGATGCGCTGGTGCACCGGTAGCTTTGTGCTTCCAATGTACCATAGGCTACATGAACAGACAAGTAGGTAAACTGCAAACTCAGTTTTGCATGTGAGGCGATGCCTTATGATGAAGGGATGTTTCCTAAATACTGAATTTACCTGGGTGATGCTTCTGCCAAATTTGCAAGCCCTGCAACTGTTGCATTTTTTGAATCCCTTGATATCAGACAACCAGTTACTCTTGGAGATGACATCTGGACTGTTTTTCACAAGGGCATCATGCATGGATGGTGCTCGTTTGTATGTGATGTCTGGTTGATTTGACACTACTGGGCCTAGTATGGGATCAGATTTGATGATGCCCCAGTGCTTGTTTATCACTGCTCTGATGTTGCGGGCTTCAGTGTTATATGCCGTGATGAATCTGGTTGTGACTGTATGTAATGGCTCTGGACTGGGGATACTAGTGTTTGTGTCATCCACTCGGGTGTCTTTGAGTAGGTCTTCCCTTGGGATCTGATTGGCCCTGTTCATAGCTTTTTTAATGTTGGCTATGGAATAACCTCTTAGTTTGAAACGTTGGAATGACTCTTCCTGGCATATTGCTAGATCTGATGGTGAGCTACAGATCCGGCGTATGCGCAGCATTTCCCCATAGGGGATGCTGGCAATGAGACTGTTGCACTCACTGGAGTGGGAATAGTAATTTTTACCCCTCCACTACCCAACACTTTCCCTACTGTTGCACTCATTGGAGTGGGAATAGTAATTTTTACCCCTCCGCTATCCAACACTTTCCCTACTGTTACACTCACTGGAATGGGAATAGTAATTTTGACCCCTCCGTTATACAACACTTTCCCTACTTTGCACTCATTGGAGTGGGAATAGTAATTTTTACCCCTCCGCTATCCAACACATTCCCTACTGTTGCACTGACTGGAGTGGGAATAGTAAATTTTAACTCTCCGCTATCCAACACTTTCCCTTCTGTTGCACTCACTGGAGTGGGAATAGTCATTTTTACCCCTACGCTATCCAACAACTTCCCTAATGTTGCACTCATTGGAGTGGGAATAGTAATTTTTACCCCTCTGCTGTCCAACACTTTCCTTACTGTTGCACTGAATGTAGTGGGAAATTTAAGTTGAAAGAATTTTTAATAGTTTAATGTTTTAATTTATAATACGATGTTTTTTTATTAGACTTTTAAGATTATAATATAAATTAAAATTAAGAGTTTATTAATTGTTTTAAAGTAAATATATATATATATATATATATATATATATATATATATACATATTAATTATTATGTATGTGTGTTTAACTTTTTAAATTAAGTTTATTTGTTATATTTATTAAAATGTATATTAAATCTAATTTATTTTTTAAAATTAATTTTATTATTTAATATATTTAATATTTATTATTTTTTTTATATATATATAAATCGATATTTTGTACAACTATATTTTTGACATCGATATTATTTTTGTACTTACCTGTTTAAGTATAGGAGTCGATATTTTTGCATTCTATATTTTACCTCGATATGTTGATGTATAATAACCATCTGTACATCTGTGTAGAAACCTATGGGTGAACCTGCCCACAGGGCCGTTAATGTTGTAACTATACATTATTGGTGTTTGTTTGTGTTATATCACAATGTTTTCAGCAGGTATTCAATGCAGAAAAACTTTAATAGTTGATACTTTATGACTAGTAGAATGATATATACATTAGTCACCAATAGGCTTGGGTTAAAATCTCGGTTTAAGTAAAATATGCATTTGCGAGTATTGTGGAGCAAACATAGTGACGAATAAAAATGTAAACATTATTTGAGAAAAATATTTTATAAATCAATTTTGTATGTTTTTACATGAAATATTTATGGGAGTTATAATTCTCTTTGTAATTATCAAACAACGAGGAAGTTTAATTTTTATATATAGATTGATTGTATTAAGAACTTCCAAAATGGATGCCATTTTCTAGTGGGTGCTACACGTATGTGGTGTTAGTCCTATGTCTATGTTAGGCATAGTTTAAATTCAATCACTGTTTGTTGCCACTTTGAAACGTGATCAAGGCGGAAGCCGAAACGCGTTGTTTCCTGCAATTAAATATTTCACAAGCATACGTGTTGAGTCCGAGTACGTCTGTTGGAGGAGCAGAACGGAGGGAATATATATATATATATATATATATATATATATATATATATATATATATATATATATATATATATATACGTATTAATTATTATGTATGTGTGTTTAACTTTTTAAATTAAGTTTATTTGTTATATTTGTTAAAATGTATATTAAATCTAATTTATTTTTTAAAATTAATTTTATTATTTAATATATTTAATATTTATTATTTTATTTTATATATATAAATCGATATTTTGTACAACTATATTTTTGACATCGATATTATTTTTGTACTTACCTGTTTAAGTATAGGGAGTCGATATTTTTGCATTCTATATTTTACCTCGATATTTTTTTCATCTATATTTTTGAAGTCGATATTCTGACAGTGAACCCTTTCAAGCAGGTTCACAGCTGCCATTTTGAATATTTGCATGCATTTATATCCCTTGAATCCTCATTCTGTCCTTTAGAACAATAGTATATTCAATCATTCAGAGAGGGGTTTTGAATTTAATTGATACACCAGCCTGGAAATATAAGACTGAGGGGTCGATTCCGATCTCGGCCGGAAGCGCACTCAACACCATTCGACCGGGAAAAAACCAAGCCGAACGCGTGTTTCCCGACCAATTCGAACATTCGTCTGAACGAGCAAGTACGATGCGCATAACTGCCCAGATCCCGACCCAGCCGTACTCACCCAATCCAGCTCCTGTTCCCCGCCCGAGCCGGATCCGTAAACGCAGAATCGAGTCGCACGGAAGCAAAAATACAGCACCTTCCGGCCGGACTAGTACGATGCGCCTTCCGTACGCGCCGAACCCGTCGCTACGTACGGCACGTCAGAGCATCCGGGAGAGCTGCACATAAGCTCCGATTCGCGCCACAAGACGATCCACGGCTACGAGATGAACACGCCAGCCACGAGTACGAGTCGAAGCAACGAGAAAGCCGAACGAGACGAACCAATCATGAATCCCATTGCGCAGGTCCTACCAATACTCTACATCTATTACCGGAACAGGTACAGACGCGTACGGCGCAGAAGGTAAGTCAAACACCCACCACACAAACAAACAACACGTACCCGACATATAACACACACACATAGGGATGCAGAAATGACTTACACTAGCTACAGCAGAACCATAGGGGCGGGATGGCTATCACCAATGCCATATACACCCATAGGGGCCTGGATGCCTACCACTAACACCACCCCTACTCAGGGGGGCCTGGATGCCTGTCACTACTACCATCCCCACCTATAGGGGGATGGATGCCTACCACCAACACCACCCCTACTCAGGGGGGCCTGGATGCCTGCCACTACTACCAGCCCCACCCATAGGGGGATGGATGCCTACCACTACCACCACCCCTACTCAGGGGGGCCTGCATGCCTGTCACTACTACCATCCCCACTCATAGGGGGATGGATGCCTACCACTACCACCACTCCTACTCAGGGGGGGCCTAGATACCTGTCACTACTACCATCCCCACCCATAGGGGGATGGATGCCTACCACCAACACCACCCCTACTCAGGGGGGCCTGGATGCCTGTCACTACTACCATCCCCACTCATAGGGGGATGGATGCCTATCACTACCACCACCCCTACTCAGGGGGGCCTGGATGCCTGTCACTACTACCATCCCCACTCATAGGGGGCTGGATGCCTACCACCAACACCACCCGTACTCAGGGGGGCCTGGATGCCTGTCACTACTACCATCCCCACTCATAGGGGGATGGATGCCTACCACTACCACCACCCCTACTCAGGGGGCCTGGATGCCTGTCACTACTACCATCCCCACTCATAGGGGATGGATGCCTACTACTACCACCACCCCTACTCAGGGGGCCTGGATGCCTGTCACTACTACCATCCCCACTCATAGGGGGATGGATGCCTACCACCAACACCACCCCTACTCAGGGGGCCTGGATGCCTGTCACTACTACCATCCCCACTCATAGGGGATGGATGCCTACCACTACCACCACCCCTACTCAGGGGGGCCTGGATGCCTGTCACTACTACCATCCCCACTCATAGGGGGATGGATGCCTACCACCAACACCATCCCTGCTCAGGGGGGCCTGGATGCCTGTCACTACTACCATCCCCACCCATAGGGGGATGGATGCCTACCACTACCACCACCCCTACTCAGGGGGCCTGGATGCCTGTCACTACTACCATCCCCACTCATAGGGGGATGGATGCCTACCACCAACACCACCCCTACTCAGGGGGCCTGGATGCCTGTCACTACTACCATCCCCACTCATAGGGGGATGGATGCCTACCACTACCACCACCCCTACTCAGGGGGGCCTGGATGCCTGTCACTACTACCATCCCCACTCGTAGGGGGATGGATGCCTACCACCAACACCACCCCTACTCAGGGGGGCCTGGATGCCTGTCACTACTACCATCCCCACTCGTAGGGGGATGGATGCCTACCACCAACACCACCCCTACTTAGGGGGCCTGGATGCCTGTCACTACTACCATCCCCACTCATAGGGGGATGGATGCCTACCACTAACACCACCCCTACTCAGGGGGCCTGGATGCCTGTCACCACTACCATCCCCACCCATAGGGGGATGGATGCCTACCACCAACACCACCCCTACTCAGGGGGGCCTGGATGCCTACCACCAACACCACCCCAACTCAGGGGGGGCTGGATGCCTGTCCCCAACACCACCCCTACTCAGGGGGACCTGGATGCCTACCACCAATACCACCCCTACTCCGGGGGGGCTGGATGCCTGTCCCCAACACCACCCCTACTCAGGGGGGCCTGGATGCCTGTCACTACTACCATCCCCACCCATAGGGGGATGGATGCCTACCACTACCACCACCCCTACTCAGGGGGGCCTGGATGCCTGTCACTACTACCATCCCCACTCATAGGGGGATGGATGCCTACCACTACCACCACCCCTACTCAGGGGTGCTAGATACCTGTCACTACTACCATCCCCACTCATAGGGGATGGATGCCTACCACCAACACCACCCCTACTCATAGGATGGGTAATGCATGACACAACCAGCATACTCCAACATAAGGAATGTCAGAAAAGACATCCCCCAACACCATGACAAGCGTGTGTAGACTGTGTCAAATGCCTACAACACTGAACATGACATTGAACATACAATGTGACCCCCATCACATGTGTCACACATAAATGTGTGTGGCCTCCACAATGCAAGCAGACCATGACCACTGTGGCAATGGGGTCTAACACCCCATCATAACAGTGACCAAAAGGTAAGTGTGGGGTCCATAGCTGAAGCACATTTTGAACATTGTGGCAATCAGGTCCAAACCCCCATCATCACAGTGACCAAAAGGTAAGTGTGGGGTCCATAGCTGAAGCACATTTTGAACATTGTGGCAATGGGGTGTAACCCCCATCATCACAGTGACCAAAAGGTAAGTGTGGGGTCCATAGCTGAAGCACATTTTGACCATTGTGGCAATGGGGTGTAAACCCCCATCATCACAGTGACCAAAAGGTAAGTGTGGGGTCCATAGCTGAAGCACATTTTGAACATTGTGGCAATGGGGTGTAACCCCCCAACATCACAGTGACCAAAAGGTAAGTGTGGGGTCCATAGCTGGGGCACAATTTGAACATTGTGGAAATGGGGTCTAAAGCCCCATCATCACAGTGACCAAATTGTAAGTGTTGTCATGGAAAAAGCTGCAATTGCCAAACAGCATGGATTCTCCCTGGTCACAGAACAACAAACACATCAGTGGCATAGTAGTGCTTGTGTCCCATAGCAACATAGATTGGGTGAGGCAAACAGTGCAGTGCAAATAAGACATACCTTTGGCCATGTGCAGACAAACATCACTCATGGGGGCTGACACTGTCAACATTCATCAATAACACAATGACAGAAGTGACCATCATAATGCAGACCCACATATCTGCACCAATGGGCACACAAATGTAGATATCCTGTGGAGACTGTAGATGTGAGGTGAACAAATACCATACCATGGCAGCAATGAGACATACAAACCATGATCACTGTGCTGACTGATGACCTAGGAGTCCCAGGGACAGCAGGGGAAACCCAACAAACAACATACAGCCAATGGCACACTAAAGATATGCCAATGCAGAGGTGCAGATGCACAAACACAAACATGCAGCCCCACACTGCAAATCAAACACAACAGGTGAGGGGGGGTGCCAGTGTCCCCAGGCAACCACACAACACATGAGGAGGCCTGAATCCCAATTACACAGATGTGCATACAGTGCCACACAAAAGTAACTCATGGATCCGAATCCCCTATGTGGGAAATCAGGCATTGTTAGATGTGAGGGAGCCCAAATTACACATGTCACACAAGCTTGTAGGAACAGCAACTAACACAGCAAGACACAGACCCACCACAGCACCACCCCCAGGGTCCCCACATTGTGGTGACACTGGGCTGCATGATAATCCCACTGTGATGACAAAGCTAGATGTCGTTCACACTGTGAACCACAGTCATGTGTC
Organism: Calotriton arnoldi; assembly: GCA_963921515.1. Taxonomy (NCBI): domain Eukaryota; kingdom Metazoa; phylum Chordata; class Amphibia; order Caudata; family Salamandridae; genus Calotriton; species Calotriton arnoldi. Next base: position 58,480 of record CAWUFW010005214.1, on the reverse strand, counting down.
CTGAGCAAAAAACTACCATCACACCTACACAAGCACAAATCAATCAGCACGGCCTGTCAGCCAAGGCCAATATGGAGGCAGGGGTCTAGCCATGAAACAACTCTCATCTGCACACACTCAACACCACACACCTTGATCTCCACCAATGTGCAGCAGTGAAGCTCACATGCACTGGTGACATTGCACATGCACCCATGACAATACCAGGGGTGGTGGTGGGAACTAAGGTGCAGAAACCCATCACACATGGCCAGTCAACAAGACTCGTGAATGTCTGACACACTGCACAGTACGCGGACATGGGCATGACGTCAATACCACACCAACCAATGGGATCCCGCCCACAGTCACACACCAATGAAGAAGCCAAGGTCACCCACAAAGAACACACATAGACAACTACCAACATTGCAGCTCTGACCCTGAGGAGTGGCAGCAGTCACACACACAACGTGTCACAATCACTGAAAGCTAACAAAACTGTAAATTACATGACTGGTGTAACCAACAAGTGCCAAGGGGAATCCTGACTGTGTCTCATCTGCGTTTGCTCACAAACTCAGCCCTGACAGCAAACACACCTATGGGTGACACCCTGATGACCAGTAATGTGCCATGCACCCACATCCCAGAGAAGCCAGGGAGAAGACTTTGGGGGAACATAGGTCAACTCAGCAAGCATCACAAACAGGAACATCACTAGGGATCCCAGCCTGCCTAGCAAAATGGAAGTGAACACACACAGACATGCTCACACAACACACACCTTGTGCTCAGGCAATGTCACAGAATTACACACTGCCATGAGGGGACTCCACTCCTGTGTAAGGAAAGCTGTGCCATACGTTGTCCCAGTAGGGCTCTATCATGTCAGCAGAACACTTGGTCACTCAGTCAACAATTAGCACAAAATGAAGGCTCCCATCATATCAGCCTGGTCATGGGAGTGTCACCGAAATCATCAGCACAGATCCAACCCACATGTATAGCAAGTTGCACTGATAACACAGATGAGTCCTTCCCCATTGATGCCCAAACATGCATGTCCAGTGGAGATGGTCACACGGTCAGGGAAATAGACAAATAGAACAATGGCAAGCACAACAGATGTGCAGGGGTGTCAGCCACAGATGTGCTATTGCAAATAAAAGTAGGAAATCCCATTGCCAAATCTTGAAAACATGACACCCTCATATTGCTGCAAAGGATGACATGGATACACAACAGGACAGGACACATTCCCCCTGGACCACATGGGGTCCTGCACAGTAACACATCATTTTCCTGAGATCAAAAATCACCATCACTGCAGCAAGGGCATGGTTAGCATCATCAACATCATGTACATCAGAAGCAAAACCACTAGAGAACAGAAAGTAGCTTTATTCAGCATATGTGTTTGAAAAAGTGAAAGTCCAGAAAAATAACAAAGGCCAATGGCCAGTCCATTATCAAAGTCCAAACAGGGTGACAGTGGCAGATGTCACCCTTTGCATGCCTGCACTGCTACACACCAGGGACATTCCCCTCGGAGGGGCATACGGGGGGGCAGGCCAGGCACCGCAGGGACAGGATCAGGGCTCACCAGAAGGAGGCAGGGAAGGGGTGGTGGGTGCTGGAGAGTCACTGACAACTGCAGTGCAGGTGTCTGACAAGGTGTGTGCCGGCACAACTGGGGGGCATGAGTCAGATGGTGTGGGTGCCGGCACAACTGCAGTGGGCTGTGCAGATGGAGTGGACAGGTTCCCCACTTCAGTGCCCAAGTCAGACGGGGTGGTAGTGGACTCCACTGCAGTGCCTATCTCCAGGGGAGTAGAATGGGGTTCAAGTAAGGTGGGCAGGACAGAGGGGGAGGACATGGTCTCCACACCAGTGGCACAAACATGCACAGTGGGGGTGTGGTGCTGGAAGAGCAAGTGGTAGGGGGAGAAGGCCGGATCATTTTGGGGATGGTGTATCTGTGGGTGGGGAACCTGGGGCAGGGTGTGGTGGGGGAACCTGTGGAGTGGGGGCCTGAGGGATGGAGGAAGGAGACTTGGTGGTTGAGCTGCAGGGCGGCAGCGGGGTCTTGCTCTTCCGGGTCCGGGGGGACTTGCGGATGGGGGCCTGAGTCTGTCTGTGCCTGGGGGAGGGTGTCTGGGGATGAGGGGCACTCCCCTCTGTGCGGGTGGACTTCCTCTTCCCCCTGTATGCTGGATCAGCTGGATCAGAGGGGAAGAGGCCGAGGTCACAGAGGAAGATCTGCTTTGTAGGTGGGGTTGCAGGTGAGGCAAGGGAAGGGGCCTTGGAGGGAGAGGTATCGGAGGACTGCGGAGTGACTGTGGATGCCTGTGTGCGTGTCTGTTCCCCATCCCCTGTGGGTGTGGTATCAGTCCCCTGAGGATGCCTGCGTGCACGTTTTGTTTTTGTAGTGGGTGTGTCTGTGCTGCTCGTGTCTGTGTGTTTGGGTGATTGTGCAGGTGTGCATGTGCTTGGGACAGGTAGGGTGCCAGGAAGTGTGGATGGGGCAGAGGTAGGAGGGGTGAGGGACTGTTGGAGGAGGGACACTGCTGCCGTCAGGGAGGAGTCCATGGACCTATTGCTCCTCTGTAGGGCAGACATGCCCGATGAGACGCCCTCCATAAACGACACCAGCTGTGTAAACAGAGTGGTGTGGGCTTGGAGGACACTCAGCATTGCTGTCTGCCCTACATGGAGCTGGCGAAGTAGGTACACAGACTCCTCACTCAGGGCAGCAGGGGACACAGGGGCAGGGGCTGCAGTGCCTGGCACGAAGGAGACACGCTCCCGAACACAGGAGCCTCCACGGACCTCTGGAATGGGAGCCGATGGGAGGGCGGTGGTGGTGGTGGTGGTGGTGGTGGCGGGGACAGCAATACTAGCTGGGGTGTGGTGGCTGCTGACACCCACCTCCACAAGGGAGTCATCCTCCGAGCTGCTGTGGTCCTCAGCTGAGGTGGATGCTGCTGAGGACTCCTCGGTGTGGCTCCCCTCGCCCTCCGTGCCACTGGGTCCCTCCGACCACTCATCGGCTGCTGACCCAGTCTGGCTCTGCGGCTCCTCCTGGTCCGTGGAGCTGTCCCCTCCTGGGGCCGTGGATGTATCTGCAAACAATTAGGGAAACAGACAAACATCAGTCACCTGCACTGACCGCACACACCACAGTAAGTACAGCACATTAAAGAGCAAGCCCTGGCATCCTTAGTTGAACATTGCCAAAAGTGCTAAAACAGAGTAGGAGAAGCCAATTGTCAGTCTGATGGTCAACCATGGCACTCACATCCCTCCTGGCCTTGCACCCATCTGTCTGGTGCCTGTCGGATGGCAATACCCCAGTGTGGACACATGCACCACCTACACAGTAGTTGGACAGTGCAGAGAACACGGTGAAGTATGTGAACATGCACACATCACAACTCTTGCCACTGAGTCAGTACAGGTGTCCGGATAAAGAGATGGCCAGAGTCTATTTTGAAATGCATGTGATGCATACCAGCACCAGACACCATGATGCACCCATGTCCTGATAGTCAATGCCACAATGGGGTGCATGTAGCACATGTCACTCACCTGCAGGATCACTCTTAGGGAGTTTAATGTCATGGCACAGGCATGCCTGCAAAGTCATACATCACTGTCTCCAGTCACATGGGCAGGGCAGCCAGCCAACAACAGTCTGCACTGTGTCACAATCCTAGGTCATGGGGAATGCAAGTTCTGTAGCTGACAAGTGCACATGTCCATCCCCCACAAACCACATCATCTGAACTCTCATTTGTCCACGTCATACCAATTGGACATATGAGAGACATGAAACACAACCCTCGGAACCTGAGCACCTCACAATCTGCTGTGAATGGAAGACAGCTGCCTGAACTTCACATTCGCATACCCCAGTCTGCACAGTCAAGTGATCAAACACCTATATGTCACACAGGTATCGTCTCCTATGGTCACATCTCCGGTGGCATGCTGAGCCCTAACTGATAAACACCCCAGTAGTCCTGACAACAAAGCCACAGCACAATGACACAGAGGCAGACACCTGAGGGAACATTCCACTGAGCACAACGTGTCAGCTGATACACGGGAGTGGGAGTTCAGAGTGTATTGTATGGCCTGGAGTAGGCATGACTGTCCTGCTCCACGTGGAAGAGGGATGAGCCCTGGACAGTAGGCAGGTGGCTAAGTATGTGTGACACATTTGATATACATACTCCTGAGGCCCAAACATTGTTCCCACCCGCAGCATGGGTGTGTGCCAGATACCCCAGGCACATGTGGTGGATCAGATCAGCAATTGGACCACATATCACAGTAACATGCAGATTACATGTCAGAACTGAGGCATTGTGTAAGCAATGGACCCACCCATGAAGCCCACAACAAAGTTACGGGAACAAATGCTGTCCCCCACCTTGAGCTAAGCAAAATGTAAGGACACAGTACACAAGTGACACAATTTCCTGACTGTAAAGGCCACACCTGGGTATCAGATGAGGAGTGGGCATGTCACAATTGAGGGGCATGGGTCCTGGACCACAAGACTGATGTACTGTGGAAGTTTAACCAGGCCAGAGGAGGGCACATAGCATGTCAGACAAAGTTCACAGTGCAGTCATGGACTCACCCCTTCTTGCTGCTGTCTGGCCATCAGCTGCCCATCCAGGTCAGGGAAGACCACCGCCAGGATCCTGAGCATGTGGGGGTCAGGGTCCGGTGTCCGCCCCTCCTGCGAGGAGGCGACAGCTTCAGCTGGACCCTTGTGGTCCTCCGGGTCCAGCCCCGAAGGTCCTGCCACCTCTTCTGGCAGTTGCGGATCCGGCGCTTGTAGACCCCCATGGATCTTACTGCCCGGGCGATGGTCAGCCAGATTTCCTGCTTCTGGTGGGCATCAACCTGTGCGGATGACAAAGTGTAAAGGCCATTACTACACATGCAACATATCCGTGCATCACACATTTGGATATACATGTCTCAATCACAGGGGCACATGATGTACACAGGCAGTGCAACGATGGCTATGAACAGTTTGCCAGCAGTTACTACATGATATCATTGCCTGGGAAGTAAAACCTTGTTGGAATGCACTGTTATTGCACTATACCTGTTTAGTGCATGTAACTACACACTATGGGGGGTGACAACTACTCAGTGAGCATGCTAGCCAGTGGCGTGCACACTGTAAGTCTTGCTAGTCAGACAACATGCACATTTAGTAAGGCAGTGGACAGCACACTCACCTGCTCCCCTGCATTCCCATACAGCTTGCTGTACTGTGGAAGGAGGCTGTCCAGCAGGGCCTGGTTCTCCTCAGTGCTGAAGGCTGGGGCTCTCTCCACAGTACGTGCCATTGCAGGATCCAGAGGATGCAGAGACAGCAGCAGTGGTGGTGGCAGATGTCGTCCTGGAGCATGTAGTGCAGGCAAGTGAGCTCTCAGGGGAACAGCCAGCATTATATGTGTGCTGCTGAGGCAGATACTGTCCCATGTGTCCAAAGTGATAGGTCCAAGTCGTTTGCATCTTCTGAATCTGGCCAATCCATGGAATTGCACCACTTACACACGCCCACAGCATTCTTTAAAAGTTCAACTTCATGAGACCCATGAATTTGCAACATTGTTGTGGGTGGCCAACTAAATTCACAGCATCAGACTCGTTAAAGGTTCGAAAACGCGTCCGTTGCCATGCCAGGCCACAGCCAATGCGTGCGCACCGATCGGTCCATTGCTGTACAACGCATATTTTGAAAAACAACGCGTACCCGTTCACATCATATGCAATGGCCAATGCGTGCGCACCGATCGGTCCATTGCTGTACAACGCATACCCACTCACATCATATGCAATGGCCAATGCGTGCGCACCGATCGGTCCATTGCTGTACAACGCGTACCCGCTCACATCATATGCAATGGCCAATGCATGCGCACCGATCGGTCCATTGCTGTACAATGCGTACCCGCTCACATCATATGCAATGGCCAATGCGTGCGCACCGATCGGTCCATTGCTGTACAACGCGTACCCGCTCACATCTTATGCAATGGCCAATGCGTGCACACCGATCGGTCCATTGCTGTACAACGCGTATTTCGGGCCACATCATATGCAATGGCCAATGCGTGCGCACCGATCGGTCCATTGCTGTACAACACGTATTTCGGGCCACATCATATGCAATGGCCAATGCGCGCGCACCGATCAGTCCATTGCTGTACAACGCGTACCCGCTCACATCATATGCAATGGCCAATGCATGCGTACCAATCGGTCCATTACTGTACAATGCGTACCCGCTCACATCATATGCAATGGCCAATGCGTGCGCACCGATCGGTCCATTGCTGTACAACGCGTACCCGCTCACATCTTATGCAATGGCCAATGCGTGCGCACCGATCGGTCCATTGCTGTACAACGCGTATTTTGGGCCACATCATATGCAATGGCCAATGCGTGGGCACCGATCGGTCCATTGCTGTACAACGCGTATTTCGGGCCACATCATATGCAATGGCCAATGCGTGTGCACCGATCGGTCCATTGCTGTACAACGCATATTTCGGGCCACATCATATGCAATGGCCAATGCGTGCGCACCGATCGGTCCATTGCTGTACAACGCGTATTTCGGGCCACATCATATGCAATGGCCAATGCGTGCGCACCGATCGGTCCATTGCTGTACAACGCGTATTTCGGGCCACATCATATGCAATGGCCAATGCGTGCGCACCGATCGGTCCATTGCTGTACAACGCGTACCAGCTCACATCATATGCAATGGCCAATGCATGCGCACCGATCGGTCCATTGCTGTACAATGCGTATCCGCCACATCATATGCAATGGCCAATGCGTGCGCACCGATCGGTCCATTGCTGTACAACGCTGCACTCGCTCACATCTTATGCAATGGCCAATGCGTGCGCACCGATCGGTCCATTGCTGTACAGCGCGTATTTTGGGCCACATCATATGCAATGGCCAATGCCTGGGCACCGATCGGTCCATTGCTGTACAACGCGTATTTCGGGCCACATCATATGCAATGGCCAATGCGTGCGCACCGATCGGTCCATTGCTGTACAACGCGTATTTCGGGCCACATCATATGCAATGGCCAATGCGTGCGCACCGATCGGTCCATTGCTGTACAACGCGTATTTCGGGCCACATCATATGCAATGGCCAATGCGTGCGCACCGATCGGTCCATTGCTGTACAACGCGTACCCGTTCACATCATATGCAATGGCCAATGCGTGCGCACCGATCGGTCCATTGCTGTACAACGCGTACCCGCTCACATCAAATGCAATGGCCAATGCGTGCGCACCGATCGGTCCATTGCTGTACAACGCGTACCCGCTCACATCATATGCAATGGCCAATGCATGCGCACCGATCGGACCATTGCTGTACAACGCGTATTTCGGGCCACATCATACGCAATGGCCAATGCGTGCACAGCGATCGGTCCATTGCTGTACAACGCGTATTTCGGGCCACATCATATGCAATGGCCAATGCGTGCACACCGATCGGTCCATTGCTGTACAACGCGTCCCTGTACAAGTCACTCGCATATGTCCCCATGCCTGTCACAGGTGAACGTATGCCAGCCACATTTACTTTCCAGGGACTCAGGGGCACACCTACAACACCACAGCCTGTCCACACTGTATCCTAAGGCATGTAAGGCTGCATTACCTTTTCTGTGTATGGGTGTCAACATGTGGTTTTTTGGGTGGCACTTGGGGGCAGCCACTCCCAGGATGTGCACGTGTTCATGGGGACAGAATCCTTGGTGTGTTGTGCACATGACCACTGTGATGTGCAACTGTTCATTTCAGAGCATGTGGCATGGTCACATTTCCAGGTTGTGTATGTGTATGTCATGTCACATACCCCCTGAGTCCCATGTGGGACGGTATGTATGTCACAGGGTGACCCATTGCCACAATAGTGATGGCCCTCCACAGTCTGTGTGCATGTTGTGTTTACAATGTCTCTGATTCCAAGTGCACAATGGGAGACAGTCTCCACATCTACGTTGTTTATGCATGGACTTTAATGTTGTGCGTGTGTGTGTCACAGACGTCCATGTCTGTCCTGCAGAGGCAACAGGGACCACTACCTGTGGGGGTCATGGTTGTTTTGCTGTGGTGTATTCATGATACGCCATGTCATGCCAGTGTCCATGTGGCAATACAGGGTCCCTGGGAATCTACCTGTCAATGAGCTGTGATGCCTGGGGCACATCTGTCCTCACATGTCACTGTGGTGTGTGTTTGGAACGTGACAGCAGTACATGGGTACTGTGACACAGCCTAATGATATCCCATAGCACAACCTGGAACTTGTTGACAACACATGTTGAACTGTGATGTTAGATGTTGGCCATGTAGGTGCCATACATGCCCTTACAGAACGGCACACACATCATGTACTTGTGTCTCGTAATGATGTATCATGTGATATTGAGTATGGTCTATGCCACATATGTGGGGTGACTGACAATCTTTCTTTCTTCACCTATGCACTGCAGGGCACCAGCTGTCCTTAGACTATTCCCTGACCTTACAACCATGGTGGAACGGGACTGCATCCGACGTTACCGCTTCACCAGGCCGCTGATTGAGGAATTGACGGTGCGGTTGGCCCCACATTTGCAACCTGGCCGGACATATCCTACAGCGCTGACCCCCAAGGTGAAGGTGATGGCAGCCCTACACTTCTTTGCCACCGGTACCTTTCAACACACTGTGGCGTCTGCTGGTGGGATGTCACAGACCATGTTCAGCCGTGAGCTACGCGATGTTTTGGAGGCTATGTTGAGATACCTGAACCAGTACATCTATTTCCCTAAACGTCAACAACTCACTGATGTCAAGAGTGACTTCTATGCCCTGGGGAGGATGCCGCATGTCATTGGCTCCATTGATGGGACACATGTGGCTTTGGTACCACCACAGGCACATGAGCAGGCATACAGGAACAGAAAACCTTACCATTCGGTCAATGCTCTGGTGGTATGTCTTGCAGATATGAGCATCTCACATGTGTGCGCCCGTTTCCCCGGTTCTGCACACGATGCCTACGTGATGAGGAGTAGTCGCATCCCGAGGATAATGTCACAGATGCAGAACCAGCGTGCCTGGCTTGTCGGTGTGTACTGACTTTGTACCATTGTGTGTGTTCTGCAATGTAGTATTCCACCCTCTTTTCCAACTCAGCTAATGTGCAATCGTCTGTATGTAGGTGACTCCAGATACCCCAACATGCCGTGGTTGCTGACGCCCCTCAGGAACCCTGTGACACCAGCCCAGATGCGCTACAATGAGGCACATGGTCGGACCAGGAGAGTGATTGAGCGGGCATTTGGTCTACAGAAAAGCTGCTTTCGCTGCCGGGACAAGACAGGAGGGGCCCTCCCATATGCCCCAGCAAAGGTGTGCAAGATTGTCATCGTCTGCTGCATTCTACACAACATGGCAGTGCAGAAGGAGTTGCCTCTCATCCTGGACGACGATGACCAACATCCGCCACCTGTGGAGGATCCTGGCCTGGGCCACGATGCCAGTGATGGTGATGATGATGAGGGTGATGTCCGCACACAGCTCATCACCAACGTCTTCAGCTGAATGTGAGTATCCAGAGATGTCATGTCAATGATGTGAGTTTGCGTGATATGTGTTGGTGGTGCTCTGGTGCTGTTTGAGTGTGGTCATGTGCTACTTGACTGTATGCGTGCAGCGATGTGTCCATACAGGTAGTCTGTACTCCCCAACAGTGTTGACATGCTAACTTGGTTTTGTGTAGGTATCTTGTGACATGTATTGGGCATGAGTATTGCAGTTCTGTCCTGTTCTTCTGTGCTTTTGACTGTGTGTCATTTCTGTCCTTCACAGGGTACTTTCAGAGTTGTTTGGTCAACTGTGATCCCCCGACACCGTGATTCAACTTCCAGGGTGGAAGCTGTCGTTTCCCTACAGGTGATGTGTCACACACCCCTGGACTTTCTTTCTTCTACACTTGTTGACTGTGTGGCCACTGCCACGTGGGATTACCTTGCATCTGTAGTGGTAACAACATGTTGCAAATGTGTAATAAACCTGTGCTTCACTTTGGGATGTGCGTTGTCTGTGGTCACACATCTGACTGACATTTGCTTACTGCACCAGTGGGGTACTTAACACAGACTGTGAATAGGTGTGGTGTCTGTGCATTGCACTGTATTTCCTGGCAACATCGGTGTAGGCGATGAGTCAGATGGCCCTGGTGTGTATGTGTTGTGTAGCCCTAGTGGTGTGTCTCCCTCATATGTGTCACGTCGCCATGACTCACATTACGGTGTTGTACTTGCTGTAGCAGTTAGCATGCACAGTGTCATTTAGCAGATCATCATCTCCATGACAGTAACCACGTTGGTATCACAACAGAGGCAAGTATGGTGCATTAGTGAATTTATTTACATACATGTGTGAGTATAGTGCACAGGATGGTGGGTGCTGTACATTGGGATTGGAATCCAAAGTTCCCAGATGAGTTGGAAGTGTTGGTAGCAGAAATGTCCTGAGTAAAGTCAACAGTCATCTGATACATTGGGCCAACTTAAACTCCCCATGTCATGTGGGAGAGTTGGGTTGCATTCGACAGGGTGAACAGTTTGCACACAAAGGTGAATTTCCAGAACAGGTGTTGGGTTCCTGGGGGATGTACATGGCCATCGGCCTCTCAGTTGTCCTTCCTCGGATGACCCCTCTTCTTTGGGGGGGGACCCTCACGTGCAGGCTGCTGCGGTGCAGGGGACTCTCCGCCAGAGTCCTCCTCCCTCCCTGTGGCAGTTGCAGTTGTTGCAGCACCAGATGTTGTGGGCACACAGGGAGGTGTGGCCATGTTGGTGCTAATCTGGCGGAGGCATGTCAATATGTCCCTATGTACCGCTGTCAGTTCTTGCAATGTGTCCCACTTGGACTCCATGCCAGACATGTGTGTCTCCACACGGGACATGTGTGTCTCCACACGGGACATGTGTGAGTCCAAGCGGGCATGAGGGGTAGCCTGCTGCTATTGAATGTCCTTGAGGATCCCCACTACCTGGATGACCTCTCCGGTGCTATTCTTGTACGCATCAGCAATGCGTACCAGTTGTGGGTCATCATGCAGTCCAGACACCTCTGCAAACAGCGACCTATGTCTACCACCCTTCCCACCACCCCTGGCGACACGTGCGGGACCTGCGGTGGCACGCACAGGTGACCCTAGGCCCCCTTGGGGGTTGTTACTGGGGTTGTTGTCCGTTGCTCCACGTTGGGCCGGGGTCCGTGTGCTGTTGTCATTGGTGGTCCTTGGTCTGTCCGTGTCGGCGGGGGTGGTCTGTGTGTTGGCAGTTGTTGGAGGGGTGGGTACAGGGGGTGCAGATGGTGGTCCTGCTGGTGCTGCAAGATGACTCACACCGGAGGGGCCAGGTAGGTCTTCGCCATCCGAGGAGGGCAGAGACTGTTCCACACCAGTGAGCTCAGTGTCCCCCGGAGACTGGGACAGGGACTCCTCATCGTCTGCTGCTGTGTCCCCATCATCACCTGTTATTGGGAGACACACACAATGTATGTTATGTTTCTGCAGGCATCAATGGTTCACACACCTGACAGTTGTGACTGTACCGCTGGATGCGGGCCTGTACATTGCATTGTCCTGAGTTGTCATAGTCAGAGGTTGATATTGGTGTAGCACATTGTCCTGCAAACTTGAAGCATTTCAATGTGAATGTTGAGGTGTGTACATGGACAGCATTGGTTGTATTTGGTGGACATCGGGCCCTCCTTCTCCACCCAGCCCAGTTATCCCACCATGAAGCATGCCACACTTGCAGTGGGTTCAGGTTGACTCTCAGGATGTCAGTCAGTGGTGTCCTGTTGTTTGTTGGTGCCCAGTTCCCAGCATGGCCTTGTGCTCCCCACAACAGAGCACCATTGTCAGACATCTTTGAAGTGGCTTTTCACTCCCTGTGAGGTGTGCATGCTTCAGTGTGAGCTTGCTGGGCCATGTGGATGGGGGATGTTGAGCTGTGACTACCACTCCCATCATGCTGTTGCCTACACCCCCCTTCCCAGCATGCCCATACTTCCTTCCTTTTGACTCTGTTTCCCTGTGGGGTAGTGTGCCTGTGCTGTAAGGATGGCTGACAGTGTTGTCCTGGCGTTTGTTTGGCTACAAGTCCCATGAGTGTCCCTGTGCTTCACACAGCATAACCCAGGGTTGTGGTTCTTTGTGGGATATTTAATTAGAGTGTGAGGCATTGCATTCTCCCAGGTGAGTTGTGTGGAGTTTGTGTTAAGGGGGTGTGTGTGAAAAGCTGCTTGTAAATTTGGTCAGAGCTGTCAGTCCTCCTTCCCACCCAGCCAGATATCCCACCATGGAACGTGCTTCTATTGCAGGGAGTGCAAGTTTGCTTTCAGGATGTCAGTCAGTGGTGTCCTGCTGTTGGTTGTTGCACAGTTCCCAGCAGGGCCTTGTGCTCCCCACAGCAGTGCCCAGTGTCAGCCATCTTGTCAGTTGTTTTCCACTCCCTGTGATGTGAGCATGGTTCAGAGTGGTGTTGATGGGCCAATTGTGAGGGTGAGCAATATCTGTGACTACCACTCCCATCATGCTATTGCCTACACCCCCTTCCCAGCATGCCCATACTTCCTTCCTTTTGAGTGGACTTCACTGTATGTGAGTGTGACAGCAATGGCAAGATGGCTGACAGTGTGGTCCTGTTGTTTGTTGGTGCACAGTTCCCAGCAGGGCCTTGTGCTCCCCACAGCAGTGCCCAGTGTCAGCCATCTTGTCAGTTGTTTTCCACTCCCTGTAATGTGAGCATGGTCAGAGTGGTGTTGATGGGCCAATTGTGAGGGTGTGCAATATCTGTGACTACCACTCCCATCATGCTATTGCCTACACCCCCCTTCCCAGCATGCCCATACTTCCTTCCTTTTGAGTGGACTTCACTGTATGTGAGTTTGAAAGCAATGGCAAGATGGCTGACAGTGTGGTCCTGTTGTTTGTTGTTGCACAGTTCCCAGCAGGGCCTTGTGCTCCCCACAGCAGTGCCCAGTGTCAGCCATCTTGTCAGTTGTTTTCCACTCCCTGTGATGTGAGCATGGTTCAGAGTGGTGTTGATGGGCCAATTGTGAGGGTGAGCAATATCTGTGACTACCACTCCCATCATGCTATTGCCTACACCCCCTTCCCAGCATGCCCATACTTCCTTCCTTTTGAGTGGACTTCACTGTATGTGAGTGTGACAGCAATGGCAAGATGGCTGACAGTGTGGTCCTGTTGTTTGTTGGTGCACAGTTCCCAGCAGGGCCGTGTGCTCCCCACAGCAGTGCCCAGTGTCAGCCATCTTATCAGTTGTTTTCCACTCCCTGTGATGTGAGCATGGTTCAGAGTGGTGTTGATGGGCCAATTGTGAGGGTGTGCAATATCTGTGACTACCACTCCCATCATGCTATTGCCTACACCCCCCTTCCTAGCATGCCCATACTTCCTTCCTTTTGAGTGGACTTCACTGTGTGTGAGTGTGACAGCAATGGCAAGATGGCTGACAGTGTGGTCCTGTTGTTTGTTGTTGCACAGTTCCCAGCAGGGCCTTGTGCTCCCACAGCAGTGCCCAGTGTCAGCCATCTTGTCAGTTGTTTTCCACTCCCTGTGATGTGAGCATGGTTCAGAGTGGTGTTGATGGGCCAATTGTGAGGGTGAGCAATATCTGTGACTACCACTCCCATCATGCTATTGCCTACACCCCCTTCCCAGCATGCCCATACTTCCTTCCTTTTGAGTGGACTTCACTGTATGTGAGTGTGACAGCAATGGCAAGATGGCTGACAGTGTGGTCCTGTTGTTTGTTGGTGCACAGTTCCCAGCAGGGCCGTGTGCTCCCCACAGCAGTGCCCAGTGTCAGCCATCTTATCAGTTGTTTTCCACTCCCTGTGATGTGAGCATGGTTCAGAGTGGTGTTGATGGGCCAATTGTGAGGGTGAGCAATATCTGTGACTACCACTCCCATCATGCTATTGCCTACACCCCCCTTCCCAGCAAGCCCATACTTCCTTCCTTTTGAGTGGACTTCACTTTATGTGAGTGTGACAGCAATGGCAAGATGGCTGACAGTGTGATCCTGTTGTTTGTTGGTGCACAGTTCCCAGCAGGGCCTTGTGCTCCCCACAGCAGTGCCCAGTGTCAGCCATCTTGTCAGTTGTTTTCCACTCCCTGTAATGTGAGCATGGTCAGAGTGGTGTTGATGGGCCAATTGTGAGGGTGTGCAATATCTGTGACTACCACTCCCATCATGCTATTGCCTACACCCCCCTTCCCAGCATGCCCATACTTCCTTCCTTTTGAGTGGACTTCACTGTATGTGAGGGTGACAGCAATGGCAAGATGGCTGACAGTGTGGTCCTGTTGTTTGTTGTTGCACAGTTCCCAGCAGGGCCTTGTGCTCCCCACAGCAGTGCCCAGTGTCAGCAATCTTGTCAGTTGTTTTCCACTCCCTGTGATGTGAGCATGGTTCAGAGTGGTGTTGATGGGCCAATTGTGAGGGTGTGCAATATCTGTGACTACCACTCCCATCATGCTATTGCCTACACCCCCCTTCCCAGCATGCCCATACTTCCTTCCTATTGACTCTGCTTCCCTGTTGGGTAGTGTGCCTGTGCTGACAGGATGGCTGACAGTGTTGTCCTGGCGTTAGTTTGGCTACAAGTCCCAGAAGGGTCCCTGTGCTTCACACAGCATAACCCAGGGTGGTGGTTCTTTGTGGGATATTTAATTAGAGTGTGAGGCAATGCATTCTCCCAGGTGAGTTGTGTATAGTTTGTGTTAAGGGTGTGTGTGAGAACAGCTGCTGGTAACTATGGTCAGTGCTGTCAGTCCTCCTTCCCACCCAGCCAGATATCCCACCATGGAACGTGCTTCCATTGCAGGGAGTGCAAGTTTGCTTTCAGGATGTCAGACAGTGGTGTCCTGCTGTTGGTTGGTGCACAGTTCCCAGCAGGGCCTTGTGCTCCCCACAGCAGTACCCAGTGTCAGCCATCTTGTCAGTTCTTTTCCACTCCCTTTGATGTGAGCATGGTTCAGAGTGGTGTTGATGGGCCAATTGTGAGGCTGAGCAATATCTGTGACTACAACTCCCATCATGCTATTGGCTACACTGACTTCACCAGCATACACAGAATTCCTTCCTTTCAGTGAGCTTCCCTGTGAGGTGGTGTTCTAGTGGTGGCTACATATCTGACTGTGTTTGTTGGTTAGATTTGTGCCACTGCCTAGCTCTATTTGTTGTTGGGTTTGTACATGTCATGACACAGTTACATATCACTATGAAATGGCATGTATTGTGTTTATCTGACTGACATACACATCTTGGGATGATTATCTTTTGGTTGCTGTGGATTTGCTAAGGGTGCATGGTTTGACTATCCCCTTGACAGTGATGTGTGTGTATTGTCACACAATATTGTGTATATTTGTTGTGTACTCACCAGGCTCTGGGATGTTTGATAGTCCATATACGCTCACTGGTGGTAGGATGGCCCGCACCTTCTCCTCCCAGGGCCTGAGGTATACTGGTTTGGCAGGAGGGCCACTGCCGGTGTGTTGGCCCAAGGCGTAATCCTTCTTTAATAGGTCCTTGACCCTCCTGCGCACATCATACCACCTGTTCTGGATGTCTTCCTTTGTGCGCAAACATGGTGATTGTGCGTTCACCCTGTCGACGATCCTCTCCCACATCTTGGTTTTCTGCGACATGGGGGTCTGTTGGACCAATGTACCAAACAAATGTGGCTCTACCCTGAGGATCTCATCTACCAGGACTTCCAATTCACTGTCTAGGAACTTTGGATTCTTCTTTGGGGGCATGGTGATGGGTGGTGGTGGTGATTGATGTATGTGTGGGTGTGCAAGTGAGGGTGTGTGAGTGTAGGTTTTGCTGGGTGTATGTGAGGGTGCTATTTGTTGAGGTGCTGATGGTGTGTGGCTTGTGTGATGGATGAGCTGTGAGTGTGTCTGTGGTTGCTGTCTGATGGTGTTCTGTGCTGGCAGGTCAGTTGAATTTGCAAAGGATCATGGTCGGGTTTTGTGGCCTTTATATGGGTGGAGTTGTGGGTGTGTCTTTGTTCCATGTCCCCCCCAGTATTTATTGGCTTTGTAATTGCTTGTTTGGCCCTTTTTAAAAAAAAAAATCCTTTGTAGTTTTGGGGCATGTAGGAGACGTTCTTCTGACCGAGTAGGATGCTGCAGTTGTCTCGTGCGAGCTTCTCCGAGTCGTTCACGCTGTGTTTCTGCTGTGTTTCATGTGCGGAGTACGCGTCGGTCGCGGAGTATTGGGTTGCCTAGGCTGGGTTTTGTATGCGTGGCGGTCGTACGGCTTGGTTTCCGTGCGACTCGGTCTGGTTTTGCACGAATTGCAACGTACTGCACGGGTCGGAGTTCGCGGGGACGTTTCGTTCAGGTTCATTCCGGGTGCGTGTCGGTCGGTTCGACTCACGTTGTTTCCCGGCCGGATGGCTCGTTTCCGTGCGGTTCGGTCATTCGGCTTGTGTTCCGTACGAGTCGGTCGTGATTCACATGCATTTCATCGTACTACACAGGTCGGGCAGCGCAGGTACGTGTCGGTCGGACTAAATTCCCGTACCGAGTCGGTCGGTACGTTTTCCGGCCCGAATCGGAATCGGCCCCTGAGTCGTGCTACAGATCGCAAAGACCACCGGTAATCAGGGAACCCAAGCCACTTGGTGCAGTTACACGCGCACTCCAATAATCTCCAGTAGCTCTTATATAGTAACAAATTTACAAGGACTCTGGAGGGGATCTCAAAAACGTTTGCATAGGATTACACTGCACTTTTAGATACATTAAAATAAGAAATAGCTTCAAAGCCTATATTGTTGCACCCATCAGCGTGTGAAATATTTTTATATATGAGGAAGGCATTATAAGCTGTCGGTACTGCAGAGGGGCAAGCAGAAACTGACACTGTAGCAGAACCCCGGTATCAGCAGTAATGAGTAAACTTTTTGTCTCGGCTTGGCAAAGGGTTTCAGTCAGGCTGAAGTGTTTAGTGTTTAACAGTTGGCAAACAAAACACATCAGCGTCAGGAGCAAAAACCGCTGCCCTATTTGGCTTGATATTGAGGGCCGTAATTTGCTTCTGGCAAGAACCCACTTAGATCTTGGCTAATTGAGCAATCTTCTTTTATTAGAACACCCTCCCCCCTTGCAACAGACCGTCCATTTCTGTTAAATTGGGTCTCTACTCAATTCGTTATGCGTTGGACGGTTATCTAAAGTAACCCTGGGCGAAGTGCTACGCTACGCTCGCGTAGTTTGCGAAGTTTGCGCTACTTCGCACAACGCGAATTGCACGTAGCACAGTGCAAACACGCGTAGCGTAGCGTAGCATAGTGCCGCGGTCATTTTTTGCTTGCTCGCGTCCTCAACGTCAAGTTGGCGACCGCGAGCAAGCAAAATGACATCCCGGCGAGACTTTTTCCTCGTTCGCGATCAGCAACATCAAGTTGCCGATCGCGAGCGTGGAAAATAAACCTCCCGGCGAGATTCTCAACGCGGGGAGGTCAGGTTTCTCATTGCGAGTGGTCGCGTATGCTCGCGACCTCTCGCGATGAGAAACTACCAGTCCGCGTTGAGAAGCTGCCGCTCGAGTAAAAATCTACTCGAGCGGCAGTAAAAGACAGCTCGCACTGTGCAAGTTGCCGTTTCAATGATTGCACAGTGCGGACAAGCATCCGGCACTGTGCAATCATTGCGAACACGCACTACGCAGTTCGCGTAGTGCTACGCGAAGCTCGCGTAGTGCGAACTGCACTTTGCGTAGCTTCGCGAAGCACTACTTCGCGAACTACGCCCAGCCTTAATCTAAAGGTTTGTGCTTCCCATTCCTGAAGGTTCGAAGATTAATATTCCGACCAGTATTAAAATATGTCAGAATGCTATCATATGCAATCTCTTTTAAGCGGTCAAGGAAATAAAGTGGTTTAAAAATAGTTGGGATTAAAACAGAAGTGTTCAGGTGGATTGCGGCACGTCTAGATTCCTAACGGCCTTTGCACTTACACTCCCAAAACAAATGATACGTCACTCAGTACTATCCTTCAAGAGGCTGTAATAAATATAATTTTACACGGTTAAGAAATCCCCACTTGCCACTGTAGTCATATTTTTGTCAGAAAGTAACCCGCAACTTCCCATTGCTAACCCTGAAATGAAGGATTTGGATAAAAGTGCCGGTAGCCCAAACTATCAAACATTTTAATTATATATTCATTCATTTATTTGTTTGTCTGTCAGTTATTTATTATTTATTTTTTATGTAGTATATATTGTGTTTATAGGGCTTTTATATGAAGCGTTTTGCATAATTATATGAGGATGCTCCAAAGGCAAACGTGTACAACACGAAGCATTTTTATATCAGCATAGAAGAGAAAGCCAAGAAAGCTAAATACACGATGCCATGTGAAAAATCAGGTATGGTTGACCATTAAACAGAATAGTAACAAGGAGGGAATGTGTTCTTGTGAGCCTGTAAAGCGTAAAGAAGTCAGACATCTAGTTCTTGAATGCTGGGAAGACAAGTTCCCATAGCAGAACAAAGGCATGCATTACTAGTCAGAAGAGTAGAAATAGTTGGAGGTTAAATGTGGCCTACTCCAGACAAAATAAAGCTAAGCTGAGAAATATGTGTTATTCCCACAAACTTCCACCAAAACTCATTGAGTGAGAATAAAGGAAAGGCTGCTCATAGAGTGACAGCTGCTTAGTAGCTGGAATTATTAAAATGATGGTCCCCTTAAGGGCAGTCACGGCTGCTCCCGCGAACCAGTAGTGTGGTGGGGAGGTGAAAAAAAAAAAAAAAAAAAAAAGTTCACTTACCACTCAGCTTGCTGGCCGGCCACCGCCTCTCTTCCGTCCTCTTCCTGGCTTCTGTTCGAACAGGAAGCAGGATAGGCTTCCCTAAACCAATCACAGCGCTGCAATGCAGCGTTGTGATTGGTCTGAGCACCGTGGTCCGGCGTTCAGATGGAGAATTGGAGCCTGGGAATGTTCTCCATCAAGGCTGTAATGCAGCCTGGGTGGAGAACATGCAAAGTGCGCATGAATGTCTAGCCGACCCCAGACGGCCGACCAAACATTCATGTGCACTTAGGCGGATGCCACCACTCCTCCACCCTGAACAGTCTAGCTCCACCCAATAAATCCGCCCCAGCACCGAAAAATAAAATGATAATATCATTGCATTGTTATCATTATATTTTTCCTTTTTTGCCGTGCTGAAAGGTAGTGGGAAGACGCTCCTTCGCCTTAGCAGAGGAGCCGCCCCTGCTTAAGGGCACGGCACAATAAAATCCCCAACCCATGGTGTCCGTGATAGGTAAGGCGCGAGGACACTGTGCAGCCACTGCAGGAACCATGAGCTAACATGACGTATCCTGGAAAGTCCAAGGAAGCATGAGGAATGACATTAGGCAGGATACGCTGCCAAAAAACATGAGAAACAACCAGCAAACCTGCAGGCTTATTTACAAGCCACTTGCGCCGCCGGTGCAGCACTTTTTCCCATGTTAAAAGTGACACACCAGCGGCGCAAGCGGCTTGTAATAAGCCCCTAGGGGGTCTCTCCAAAATGCTTCTAAAGCATTCACACATCCTGTGGTGACAATCTCTGACAGTGGAAGCAGTGAATAGACATAGATTACACAACCAGCAGTTAGTGTGAAGGAAGCAAGCCATATTCAGAGTTTTGTCCTGGGCAGAAGACTATATATGAATTCAGTGCAAGGGATCCTGATGAAAAACATCATTAGAGAAAGCTGTTCAGCAAATGCATTAGACTCCTCTTCTTTACATCCTCTCCTTCCTGTGCTGCTGAACAGAAACCACTTCTTCCTCTTCTGCATCCACTGCTTCCCCGGTGAAGCTGCACATGCGCATCAAAATGGAAACTAGACTCCATATTATGTAACAATCCTTACCCTAGTTAGCATCCCTATACTTACATACAATCCGGTAGTGGTCCAGGCCAGAGAATGAGTGCCAATGCCAAACACTGTCAACCATTGGCCCAAATTGAGCACTGCTTGTCAGAGGAGCAAATGTGGCCAAAATACAATCACAGATAGTGAGCACGTAAACTAGAACACAAAGTGAATTCAGGGAATGAAAGACCTTCACGAGCAGAAGCTGGAATTGGAATTCTTAAAGTAAAGACTTCCATCAAATTCTTGTGCTGAAAGTGTATTTCATAGAAATCCTTTTTCCTTCACCCACGTCAGAGTTGCTGCTAGACACATTCCTGCACACGTTTATTTCTACATGCTAACCCACAAATTATTGTATAGCAGCAAAGTCACAAACATATTTCAAAATAATAATGTAGCTACCATTGGTAAGAGTATTGTAACATAAATATTGTGGGCCTGATTCACAAACTGCACTTTGTAGTAAGTTTTGAATTATACAGTAGTACTACAAAATGTACTACAAAGTGCTGTCCACACAATGCACTTTTTTGTAGTAACACACTTTTGAGTAAGGTTACTACATCTCGGTATTCACATACTGCACTTTTGCAGTAACATACTTTTTTGTAGTAAACTACACTTTCTTAGTAAGTCCTTACCTCCATTATCTTCTATAGGTGGGTGTTACAGTACCAGTGGTTGGCCATGTGTAGTGTTGGACTTAGTACAAAAATGTCAGTTATCACAAAATTGCAGGTTGTGAACACTGAAAAGTAGTAAATGTATTCAAAAGTGTAAACAAACTGACTCAAAAGTGTAAGCTACCTTTGTGAATCAGGCCCTCAGAGTTTAAACTGCAGCCTTTGACATTTAAGCTTCTATTTTATTTACTGCATTCACATTAATAGTTGTCTCGTAAACTATTTGTTAAATCTAAGAACTTTTATAGAGTATTTTTATTTTACAAATGTCACTTTTTTATGACTTGAACAATGCTGGTTGAATATTAAAAACATAATGAATTTTCGGTTTGTTAACATACTTATCAGATATATTGCATTTGCTGTTTTTTTCTTTGAATGAAATCAAATTTGCTTTCTCCAAAAAATGTAAACACCCGGAAGCTGAAGTCAATAGGAAAAGCGCATCCTTTGTTCTTTAACCCAGTTCAACAATAATACGATAACCCAGATATATTCCCACAAATTAAAAGTGCATGCCCTCCCGGGGACCTTGCATGCAGTTCCTGCCTGGGTTCAGTGCTGAAGAGCATGCAAGCTGTGCAGGGAAGTGCACAGAGCTCCTGACCATTAGCCGGAATCTGGCCCGTAGTCTGGCAGGTAATCATGATAAAGTGCTTAGGCCTTTTTCAGTATAGTAATTCTGCGAACGAGGGAGATTTGTCAGTAAGACATATCAAAGTGATAATCTTGAAAAAAAATGATTTGCCGCACTTGATGGCACTTAGGAAGCGCCTGGGACATTGTGTAGTTGAATCTGAGAACTTACTCAGGAGCGGGAGGAATTAAAAAGCACGAGGGAGGACCCATTGTGTCAGTGATGGAAGCCTTTGATTCGCACACGAAGATTGGGATTCAGTTGAGTTAAATTGAATTGCTGCAGGAGCTGGCGCTGGAACGTGCATTGAGAGAGCAACTATAAAAAAAAGTGGAAACCTGTCACCTTGACTGATTCCTTAAGCCATGAAATGGAATAAAACACCTATGGGGAATAAAAACACCCACAGTACCGCTCCTGTAACTTTGATGAGAATTTCAAAAAGCACGTCAGCGTTGTTCAAACAATTTATTATTGTTGTATCGGCACGAGCTTCTCGGCCACTAACAACAAGTTTGGAAAATATTCGTGCAGAATTTCATGTTGTTAATTTTAGTGATATTCACATGCTTAAAATGTCTTAAAGAAGAGTAAAAACGTACTTGTAGACATGCTATCTTTTTACATGTAGGTGCGCAAAAGCAAGATGGGTCAGTGAGTTAAAAGCTTAGAACAAACATCGAGTGATCTACAGGTCAGGCGTTTGAATCCTGGCAAGGCAGCCTTCCATCCTTCCGAGGTCGCTAAATTGAGCACAATTTGATTGGGTAAGAGTAGCATGTGCTATTTGTAGCACATAGAAAAGGAAAGCTTGAGGTACCAAGCGATATATTAAAAGAGATCATAATCATTTGAATTGTGTAGCCATTTACAAACAGCAAGAACTAAACCCTGAAAGCGTAAGTAGTACATTTACCTTACTTCCGGTGTAGGATGATGATGATGGGCATTGCTTGGTATTTTAGCGCTCTAGGTGAATCCTAGCAAAGATTTACTTGGTTGCTCCAGCTAGGGACATGACTTCACCCTTAAAATGGGAAAGGTACAATCGATCCTATGAAGCAAGCGGCCTGGACATTACTGGTCCTTCTGTGGCTCTAAACAGTGGCGGCTCGCAGAGGGAGTGCTGTGGGGTGGTGGGCCGGGGGAGGGGCAGGGTTGGCGAGTTGGCGATGCAGCGCGCGCAAGGTAAATAGTTTTATTTATTTATTTACTTGCTTTACTCCGTTCCGTCGTATGTCCGAGTCCACTACCCCCACCCTGCCCCGCCCCACCCCAACGCCCCGCAGCACTCCCTCTGCGAGCCGCCACTGGCTCTAAAGGCCTTTCATTCTCGACATCCTCATGTATCGTTTTTGCCCCAACATGGCCCCACCCATGATTCAAGTTAGGGAGGGGGAGCCCTGCTGACAGGGGAGAAGAATTTCCGAAAATCTTTCAAAAGAAGCGTCCAGGGCATTATTATTTTGAAATATGTTTGTGACTTTGCTGCAATACAATAATTTGTGGTTTAGGTTGTAGATGTAGAAGTGTGCATGAATGTGTCTAGCAGCAACACTGACGTGGGAGAACTAAAAAGATTTCAGTAAAATACGCACACAACTCAAGAATTTATTGGAAGTCTTAACTTTAACAATATTCTGGGACGGTTTCAGGCTGACTGATGTCCAAGGCTGGACTGGGAACCCAAAGCAGCCCTGGCATATTTTGTCAGACCAGTCCCCGTACGGTGCAAAGCAGGCAAGCGCAGGGAGCTAGTCAGACCATTAGAAAGGTGGCTTGGGGGGTTTCTCCCCCAAGAAACTTTGGGAATAAATGGCAAAACGGTGCATTCTACAATGCATTTTCATTATATATTCAATTGTACTAGCTTTTAAAACATAGTGAATGAAGACCTTACATTGCAACAGGATACAACAATCTTTGTTGGGGCTCTTCAGTGATTCCCTCAGTATCACCCTTCAACAGTGCCCCTCATCGCTCCAAAGCCCCTCTCTCACATGTATTTCATTTGCTTTATAGGGCCTCTCATACCAGTGTAGGGTGTCAGAGCACTTTACCTCACATACAAATACAGAGACAGTAAATCATACGTATGTAGATCATTGTATGGAAAATGTTACATAAGACAAAGGGGACTACAAGGTGTAGGATTCACATGATGGCAAGCATTTTTTAAGATTGCTTAGTCCGGAGAAGCACAAACTCAGACTTCAGAACATAGCACTGTGGTTAGGGTTGTTTTTACAAATAAGAATTTATTTCTACCCAAACAAACCCTTTTTAGCATCATTAGGATAATGAAAGATGGAGAAAAACATAACTTTCTAACCTACACCATGCAGTTTGTATGACGCTCTTTAATGGCAGTTCATAGCTCACTGTGCTAGATTACAATTGAAACTTTAAGAACTGCACACTTACGAAGGGATCTCTATGGCAAAAGCAGTGAGCTATGCACATAAAATATTGTTCTGTGATCTGCATGCTACATCTTCTCTGCAGCAGGCATATTAGCCCTCTGTGCTACCTTAGATGAGTAAAAATTGGCACTAGACGGGGTGTGGCCAACCATCGGAGGAAATGGCCGCTGCTTAGAGCGGCTCCGCGATCCAGACCTCCCCCCCGTAATTATCCAACCACTGATCCGAACTCACGCACCCGACTGGTGAGCCCTGGAGCTAGCATGCGGAGAGGTGTCTGCTGAGCTAAGTCCCGAGGTGAGGGGGAACGACCGGTGGATGTGATCGAGACGGGGCCTGGAAACAGTGGTGAAGCCCCGGTCTCGAGTGCGGCTGGGCGGCAACGTACGCAACATCCTGACGTCGCGAGACTCCGGAAGCAGTCCTGCAGCCCCTGAGCGAGTCTGGGGGCTCAGAGGCTGAAAGAAAACAGAATAGTGGCCGTACGCCGAAGAAACTATCGGATCCCGCTGCGGCCAGAAAACGAGGCTGCAGGCTGTTTCTCCCTGCCACTTGGGACCGAAGCCTCAACCACGACGAGGTCCTTCAGCCAGAGCCACCGAGTGCCTGTTTGGAGGTGAGTGGCTGGCTTGGCTTCCCCCCACCCCTGGTGGCCGCTTGGCGGCGGAGGCCGGTGGCCGCTGGCGGTGGAGACAGGGGCGTGAAATTCAAAGGGAAGCAAGAAAGAGTGCAGTGCAGCAATACCCGATGGGACTCCCCTCGGCAGAGGCCTTGAGATCTAGGGGAGCCAGGTACACAAACTCCCCACAAGACTCAGTAATCAACGCCAGCAGTACCTGGAAAGTCGTGGAGGGCTGAGTCACTGGGGAAAGACTGACAGGCCGCACAGGGGTCTACATTCCCCTGTGGCAGGCGACAAAGAGTACCTGGGAGCTCCCCCCCCACCCAGCCAGCCCACTGGTGCCCGTTGAACGTGTCTGGGGGCAGAAACATGAAAGGATCCCACCAAACGAAACTAGATAAATATGCTCTACCTAGAGGAGCAGAGACTTCTGGAGACTGTACGCCCATGGCGATTGTGACTGCACCCGAAACAAATTCCCCATACCTCAATGACATAATGGCACTAATCCAAGGGGTCCAAACTGCCTTGGAGGGACGTATAAATACTATCACAACAGAAATATCTCTGATACGCGCTGACTTATGGGAACCAGAATCCAGGAAATGGGGGACACAACAACTGCTCTTCTTCAAGACACCAAGGCCCTTAAAGACCAGGTCACCAAGTTACAAAAGACCACGATGCACTTGGAAGCAAAGCTTGAGGATTATGAGGGGAGATCAAGGCAAAATGACGTCCGCATTTT
Source organism: Calotriton arnoldi (assembly GCA_963921515.1). Taxonomy (NCBI): domain Eukaryota; kingdom Metazoa; phylum Chordata; class Amphibia; order Caudata; family Salamandridae; genus Calotriton; species Calotriton arnoldi. The sequence continues at coordinate 33,314 of CAWUFW010005214.1, read as the reverse complement.
GGGGATTCTGGAGAGAGCAGAAGGGTCTGCGCAGACCTCTTTGTGGAGGAACTCATCATCAAGCGCCTAACCCCGGGGCTTATCAAAATTCTTTACGGTGGAACAAGCTCATAGAGTGCCAGGAGGCAGAGCCTGCCCTGGCGCACCACCCAGACCGATTCTGGCACGTCTCTTTAAATTCAGGGACCGCAATGTAGTGTTGCAAGCAGCCCGTGATGCCCCTCCGGTGCAATGCGACGATGCCCAAATAACCTTCATTCCGGACTTTACCCTGAAGGTGCAAAAACAGAGACGTACCTTCCTCTCCGTTAAACAAGCACTCAAAGATAAAGGAGTTAAATATTCAAAGCTCTTCCCAGCGAAATTGCGCATCGAAGGCGAGGGTAAACCATGGTTGTTCGATACACCGGAGGCGGCTTGGGCATGGCTTGATGGATGGTGCACCGTCGAAGACCCCACACCCAAGTCATAACGCGGACGAGGGCGAGGAAGGACATCAAACACAACTGGATCTGGCGAACCGGAAAGAATACGAGGAACGGTCTACTCTGAGAGCCACCAAGGGGACTGAGCTCTAGAACCAACTTGAGACTTTGAGATTTGGACTGTGACTGGCAAAGCACTATACGAATGGCAACTGCCTAGGCCCAAACAAAAGGTACTTTTTGGGTCCCCAGGGTTAATAGAGAATGAACAATGCTGATGGCCAAATGAAAATGACAACTGAGGGCTCCAGTGTTCACTTATTTGCTATACAGCCGAATGACTACAAGGTCGGGGTGAGGAACACTTACACTTCTGGGGCGGAGGTCCGAGAAAGCAAATTTCCACAACCCCTAAAGGTTTTTTAAGTTGGGAGGGTTGACAGGCGCTCGGTTAGTTGGGAAAGGCGGGCAATAATGGCTCCGTCAGGCAGTGATGCCAGGTGGGGGGTTTATTTTAGGGGTAAAGGGTTGCAATGGGGTTTAGGTAAGTTGTTAGTTGGCTTATTAGTTTTACACTTAATATTGAGTAAGAGCCATCAAGGTACTGGGTCACTACTTGGGCCATCACGCGGCAACAGGCACACTATACACCCACATCAAGAAGACCGAATCCTCCAACTGAAGAGGATTGAGATCCAGGGGGCCTGGCAGTCACCACCTCATATGGCGAATAAAAAATCTCTGAAATCCTTCTACTGACGTGGAATGTAAATGGCCTGGGAGATAAAATCAAAAGGGGCATAGTACTCCAAATTCTGAGGAGACATTCACCAGACGTAGTCTACTGCAGGAGACCCACCTCCTGAGCAGTACATGCAATCCACTAGACCGATGGGAATACAAAATGGCAGTGCAAGCAGGGTTTACTGCAGGATCCAGAGGGGTGGGGATACTCCTCAGGAAGTGGCTCCCATTAATTGTGGAGAAAACATGGACGGACAGGACAGGGAGATATGCAGCACACTCCGGGAAATGGGAAGGGGAGACCATCAACATTCTCTCGCTGTACGTCCCACTGTCACGTGGCCCATAGGGACATTGTCTTTTTTTTCACATGAGAACTCATCGCTGTGTTCGCTCTCTGCATGTTCCTGGGATTTTGACTGAACAGTATGTGCAAGGTCGAACAACAATGCCCCTTGTTATTCTGTTCTGGCCAGTCCTTAGCCATTAGACAAAACATACCGATGCAGCTGTTGTTTGGATAGCGTACTTACATTTTAGTGGGGTGCACGAATAGCTGACACACACTTGGAGAGGGATCTTTCCAGGAAGAAGAGCACCCATGATGTAGAGCTACCATCTATAAACTAAGGTATGGGGTCTGCTGACAAAGCCCAGAGATCTTCTTTTTTATAATAATACTTCTTCTAAGCAAGGGGAGGGAGGTTAGGCACTATAGTCCTTTCTCCGTTGTCTTTCTATGATGACATCTCCCTTCATGATATATGGACTGACTGCTATGCTGACTATATTTGTATTATGCATTTTCTTGCTTCTTGTGGCATGTATACTGCATGTTAGGGCACGTTAGTTAAAATAAATATTTTAAACTGTTTCGTGTCTCTGTCAGATCTTATTGTGGACGAGTACAAGAGAGTGAGCGAAAAGGTGTGTCTTGTTACCGCGATTCCTGAGAGATCTGGGAGTGTTGTGTTCTGGGGTGTCTAATCATTTGTTTCTCTGTGAGTGAGTAGGAGAGCAAGTGCGACACTATAGCTAGTCAGTCCTGGGTTCGTGGGTACTAAGGTGGTAGGGAGACTCAGTCCTTATATACCAAGGTCCCATTTCCTGCACATAGTTCTGTATTTGTGCAGAATCCCTGCAACACCACCGGCGCTACACGGCACGGCGTTGCCAGACCTAGGCTCACTCGTGTTGGAGTTGCCGTTGGGACATCTCCCCCTGGGTGGACACTTCAACGTGACACTCAATGACAACTGGGATCGGCTATCAGCTAGAAAGACACACGCAGCACAAACATGCTTGGCCAAGTTCCTTAATGCTATGGGTCTGATTGACATCTGGATAACGCTCAACCCCACTACACGAGAATTTACATTTCACTCGGGCGCTCACGGTAGCCTCTCACGCATTGACCTTTTAGTTACACTACCATCTCAACTTCCCGGCTTTAGGGACGTCAGGCACCTGACATGGGGAATTTCGGACCGCTCCCCAATTTGGGCGAGATACAGTTTTGGGAAGGACTTATCCAGCCATACTATTGCGATTCACTCCGCATATTTTAAGATACTGAAGTTCAAGAAAAAACTCATAAGGGCGACAAATCATTATTTTGAGGAGAATGAAAAGTCGGTTGCCTCAGTAGTAAATCTATGGGAGGCATACAAAGCAGTAATCAGAGGACAAGCCCTCTCCTGGATGGTGTGGCATAGGAGATACAAAATAAAAACAATGGAGGAGTTAGAATGCGAGATCTTAGAATTAGAAACACAACTGGTTAGACTAGACAATGAGGATACGAGACACTCGCTAAATCTCAAACAACAAGAATATAAAAACCTAACAATAGCAACCGCCAAGGCCGCAAACAAGCTGGTACAACACCTGGTGTATGAGCAAGGAGACAAAGCAGGTAACCTCTTTGCCTGGCTTGATTAACGAGAAAGTGCTAACCGCTGGGTCGCGGCCATCCAATCAGGAGAGGGTGAACGTCTCACTGATCCCCAAGTAATAGCAGAAACATTCACTGCCCACTACGAGCAGATCTATTCCTCGGAGGTGACTACCACTACACAGGTTGCCTTAGAACTACTTAGTGACAGACCCCTCCCAGAGCTTACTCCAACTGACTCTCAACTCCTAGATAGCGACCTGACACTGAGGAGGTGACACAAGCAATTATTGCACTCAAGTCGGGAAAGGCACTGGGTCCCAACAGGATACCAGTAGAAATAAACAAACCCATGGCTAAACACACAGTACCCTATTTGCTCAAGATGTTTGAGGAGAGAGTGGAGAATGGCCCTCTGCCTAGAGACCAATGGCTGGCCTCGATTGTGGTAATCCACAAGGAAGGGAAACCTCCCGACCAGTGTGGATCGTATCGACTCATATCCCTGCTTAATGCAGAGACACAAATTCTAGCTAAACTACTGGCCCTCCGACTTGTTCTGACCCTACCCAAATTGGTACACCTGGACCAATCCGGATTCATGCCAGGACGTAACACAGCGCTCAACCTATGGCGCCTTCATGGGGTCCTGGGACGGACAAACAGAATCCAGGAAGACGCAGTAATTCTATCGCTCGATACGCGTGTGGCATTTGATACCATTGAGTGACCATATCTGTTTGTGGTCATTCAACATCTGGGTGTGGGTCCTCAGTTCCTGGCCTGGATCCTTCTCCTATATACTGCCCCACTGGCGCAAGTTGTAGTGAATGGCAGAGTGTTGCAGACTTTCCGACTACAGTGAGGAACCAGACAAGGCTGTCCTCTTTCACCCCTGCTATTTGCGCTGGCACTTGAGCCCTTGGTGACCTGGATTTGAAGGGACCAATTAATCTGTGGCCTCCGATGGACAGTGGAATGGGAGGACAGAATATCGCTGTATGCTGACAACATTCTTCTCTATGTGGCATTGCCCTACTCCTCCATCTACAGAATCCTAAGTGTCTTTGCCATATTCCAGGGATATTCTGGATTCACAATCAACTGGTCCACATCAGTGCTCTACGGCCTACATGGAACGACACCACGATTACCAAAAGACTGTGAGGCCCAGGTGGTGATGGAGGGATTCCGATACCTAGGAATATTTGTTATAACCAATCAAGATTTATTCACTACCAACAATCTATTACCCCTGCTAAACCGATTGAAGAGCGATGTGCAACACTGGCCCTCACTTCCCCTCTCATTGCTAGGTAGTGCGGCACTCTTCAAAATGATGGCCCTGCCCTGCTTTCTATATATTTTACATAACACACACTTTCGGGTGCCTATTTCAGGGCGGTCCAGGGTGAGATCAGATCCCTGCTGTGGGATAGGGGACCCCTAGAATCGGTCTTAATAAATTAACCAGGGGTTGGTATGAGGGTGGGATAGCCCTCCAGGATATACAAACATACTACCAGGTGGCGCAACTGACAGTAATCAACTAATGGGGTCATCAACCTACGACAGAACCAGCCTTCCGTATGGATCGCCTGGTCCTACAGCCTGGGGGGTATTTAAGTGCACTATACGCTAAACCAAGGGACTATCCCCTGGAAGGGGGTATGGCTCTGACTGTCCAGCTGTGGCACTCTACACTCAATAAGCTGGGCTGGAAGAACAAGATTACACTAACGATACCCCTGTGGGACTCGGACCTTCTGGGGGACATGGATAGGAGGCAGGGGTTTGACAAATGGGACCTGCTGGTTATCTCGTAAGTGGGAGACATATATTCTGGATCAGGAATAATACCCTTTGTGGACCTACAAAAAACATACAACTTGGCACCCACCGAGGCTTTCCGATATATACAACTCCGTCACGCCCTGAGAGCAAGAATACCCAGGGAGGGAACCCTGCCAGAATCCTCTCCCCTAGAAAACAGACTACTAGAGGAACATATTTCCAAAAAGGCAATCCCACTAACATGCAGGAAGCTTGTGAATAACACTCCGGATATGTTAAGCCGGTTGAGGGAAAACTGGGACAGGGATATCACTGACATGCAAGAACAATGGTGGCCCAACGCCCTAGCCTCCCCTAGAGAGAGGGCTATTAGGTCCAGCTTCTGCCTAATACAACTCAAAACACTGCATAGGGCTTATATTTCCAGCACTACGTTGGTTAAGAGGGAGAGTTTTGCAGAGGCTGTAGGCAGGAGGGAACGTTCTTCCACATAATATAGGCCTGCCCCATAATCCAATCTTATTGGGACAAGATAACACAAACCCTGAACAAGGTCCACAAGGTGGTACTGCAACAATCGGCCAAGTGGTGCCTGCTCAATGTATGGGATGCTACTGATCCGGGGGAGGAGACCGAATTGGTGTAACGCTGGGCTGGATGATAGCAAAAAGGAATATAGTGCGAAATTGGGGGGCTGAAGTGGCACCGACCCTAAGAGACTGGGAGAGAGATATGGACTGGTGTATGGTGGCTGAAAAGAGTATCTAAGAAAACAGAGGCTGCCCTCAAAAGTGGGGGAAGGTGTGGAAAAGTTGGAATGAGTACAAAGGCTTCCCATGCACAGCCCCAGTGGCCCCTTCAAGACACTCTACATCCTAAGATGAGGAAGATTAAATGTAGGTCTTTGAGCGTGGGAGAGGAATGGACGAAGTATCAATGTTATGTGATATTGTGCATGTGTTGCTGCAGAATGGCCTTGATATTCAATGACGTAATACAAATAATGGTGTAATGTAACCTACTACCTGTTTGTTCTATAATATAAAGAGGTTTGAAAAAAAACTGCCACTAGACAAACTTTGATCTCTCTCCAGCAGGTACATTAATCACCAGAGTTATCTTGACACTTTTATTGTTACCTGAAAACCGCTGTATATACCAGGAACTTGGCAATGGGTGCTTTTAAAACTGCTGCACTGCTACAAAACTGGTCGCCAGTAACAAAACCGGTCCCCCACACTTTTAGCTTTCCGGGTAAACACTCAGTACAGCCAATCCAGACTTGCTGATGTCTTAAACAAATGAAGAGCTGGAGCTGGAGTAGGGTTATTTTATCACTTTACATAGTGGTAAATATTTTCTTACCACTGGAACTTTAAAGAAAGATGCTGCTTTTGGCTGGAAATGTCGCAGCAATCGTTGACATACCTAACGTAAACAAGAGAACTTAACACATTAACAGACAAATAACATAATAGTTAAAACATAATAGGGCACCACAATTAGTCAGAATACAACACAACAACTATAATACAACATAACATCATATTACATTTCTACAGCGCAAAAACATGGCAAAATAGAGAACAAAAACAAAACATCGCCACAACAATCAAATGGCACACTTTACCTCCTTGAAAATACTGATTTCATAATACGTTTTTAAGAGGTGTTTCCACCAAGCACTTTCTTAACTTACCACTAAGGGCATAAAATAGATCCAGTCAATAATGTTTTGTGATATGGTGTCATTTCATGTAGAGTTGTGCTGGCTCAGCTCAGAACTACACATCTCTTTTTTGTGTGTGAGATGTCTGAAGTTCCACATATAACATGTTCGCTCTAAAGTTCATGCATTAACTCTGAGAAAGTTTGAGCTATATGTCTGAACTTTTGACACTTCAAATGAAGGGGAAAAAAAGCAGACACCTGGCTCTGCATTGAGCCAGCGCATGTCACCATAATGAAGCCCTGACCCTGTGTTTTAAATTAGAACTTGTAATGCTCACATTATGAGATAGAGCCCCAGAATGGTATCAGGAGGCGGAAGCATGGGAGACAGCTGTCAGGAAATTGTGGAACAAGCAGAATAAGCATCACTAAGGGAATTATCCAACTTGGTCTCTTTCTAAGGCCCTCATTACGATGGCAGGCGGACCACCACTGACAGGCCGCCAGCATCGGTCCACCCGCCATCTAGGGCATCAGTCCAAATGCTGCATTTAAATGCAGCCAGTCAGATCCCATTGGGTAGGCAGTCGGATTCCTAATCCCTACAATGAAGTCAGTGACTGCGCAGGCACAGCCATAGGGATTAGCATATCCCTTTCTGACTGCCTGTTTATGGCAGTCCCACCGCAGTGAACAGGCAGACAAAAAGGGACTTTGGGGGACCCAAGCAGGCCCCAGTGCCCCATGGGCCACTGCTTAGTGGCCCTTGGGTGCACATATAGTGCCCCCCCCCACACATCCAGGCATTGTGTGCCAGGCATTGAATGGTGCCTGGCACACAGTGCATGGATGTGCACAAAATGCATTTTGCTAGTGTGGCTTGTGCTGCGGCTCTTTTCCTGGGCCGCAACACACGCTGCACTAGAAAAATGCATTTTACGACTGCCTGCACTATATTCTAATGGGGCGAGCGGAGCTGCCCACTCATTGTCGGATGGTTCCTGCCCAAAGCGATGGCGGTTGGACGCTCGTCCGACCGCCATCGTAATGAGGCCCTAAGCTTGGAGGTAATTTCATAACACCCCTTGTCCTTGAAATGCCATTTGAAGACCACTTGAAAATACGCCTTTCAGGTCCCCTTGAATATGACCGATCCCCAGATGGCTTTCAATGGCGGACGAATGAGGTACAGATAGGTATTCAGCGGCGCCTACCCTTGACAAACTAAGGCGAAATATTGGGGCTGCTTTTTCTTTCAAATGAGCAAGATAGTGGCTTTCACAAAAACAAGTAGTTCCAGTGGACTGAAACTGCAGTTACGGTTTTCGCTGAGCTAGTTCAGGCCCACAACAGCAACACAAAACAAGGGGCGGTCATTCCTCATTCTTTAAAATCAACAGCTTCACACAACATTAGAAGAATGACAGTGTTCCCCATACTCGAATGGGTACTTTTGGCAATATGTTGTCATAAGAAATTAACACAGAATTTTAGTATTTATAATACTAAATACAGAAGAAATAGAACACAAGCAACCAGCAACATCATAGAAATAAAGATCTCATTGTTTGTACATCAAATCAAGTAATATAACCGTGCATGCAGCATGAATTCTGAACTACATGTTTACAGCCATTTCTAGGTTTTATGCAACTACCATTAACGAGGGTACGGCTCAGTACAAACAGGAGGAAAAGAAGTGAACATGTGCCATTACTTAGGACACAATTAAATGCCAGCCTATCTTCGATATGTGTTAGTCTGTCTAAGTTACTTGCATTGATTCCATGACATAATAATAATGATGCACTAACTGAATCATTTGAAAATGAGTTGAATACATTTCTGTATTATCTTCATTTATTGACATAAGAATGTGACTACGGGGAGATGCCCCTCACTATGTCCAGGGTTTAAGGAAAGCTCAAAGTTAGGGTAGGCCTAAGGAAAGAGTGAACGCAAAACCTCTTGCATGACCCCACCTTGCTATGTTATAGTCTCCCACATTTCATCAGGTATACACAGTGAGATGTCGAGAATGGCCGAGTCTACCAAGTTCGGGGTGTTTGCTTTGTGTAATCTGACAATGGACTAATTATTTTTACTCCGAAACAAAATATATCAGGTATGAGAGGCTTACGCCTCATAAATTTGCATGAACTGAGTGCTAAATAGGCAGGAATTATAAAAGCCCTGAGGAAGGCCATTGACCCTGTTGGGCAAATTCACAGGGCCAAGAAACATGTTGGCATTAAAAGTCGGATGTGTGATTCATTGTACTTCATCTAACATCCATGTGTAACATGTTTTAGCTATATCTAGGATACCAATCAATAAATGGGATATTTTTAAGTAGACATCTGGATCCCAGCTCTTATCCATCACTATTTATTTAGATCTCCTGATTAGCGGTTGAGTCTGCCAAGGTGGTATGTACCTAACTTAATATGGTAATTCTCCAATTATGATGCATGCCACGATAATCTGTGGGTGAGGTGACCGATCCATTTTTCTTTGGATACATGTATCTCTGAGACGACACACAGAACAAATTCCCTCCTTACATGGACCAAACCATCTTTGGTGTGATAAGTGTTTTCGGGAGGCACTTCATGGACCCTTAACTTCTCAGTCTCCCTTTGTGTAAGCATGCTTGTGCACTAGCCCTGGGGAAGAAATCTTCTCAGCCATATCGTAGTGGATATGAATCTTAGTTTGATGAAGGGAGACATGGATAGTGCTATGAGGAGCGAACACATACTCTATAAATACTTGAAGATTTATTATATATATGAATATATATATATATATATTCACTGAAAAACCCATAGGTTTCAGGGACGTTATAGTTAGAAATTAGCATTTAAAAAACCTTTAAAATTCACAGAAAAAACCATAGGTTTCAGGGACGTTATAGTTAGAAATTAGCATTTTAAAAAACCATAGGAATTCACTGAAAAAACCATAGGTTTCAGGGACGTTATAGTTAGTTGGACATTTCACTCGTACAAAACCAGAGAAATTCGGCCGTTATAGTTAGTTGAGCTAACTATAACTCGCGCCCCCGCAATGCACTGCTGATGACGTCACATATTACATCATTCATGACATGGTCAGTGACATCACTGATGACATCTCAAATGACATCAATGATGACATCATCCATGTGCTAGTGTGATGCACCTCCTCACACCCTAATGTAACCTTTGATACACCCACTCTAAAATACAGACTACCATTTTCGAAACCATAGACACACCAATACCAGTTATTACATACCCACTCACTGATTCCTAGGTCTACACACGCGTCCACTCATTCACCCATACAGTCACTCATACATGCAGTCACTGATCAATACAGCACTATCATTTGCACTCATACACCTATACAGACACTCACACATCACCAATTCTCCATAGAGTGACTCACACACCTAGTCAATCATGCAAAGAATCATTCACACTCCCATTTACTCACCTATACAGTTATACACACACCACCTCACTTATTCATACAGATACTAACACATACTTACTCTCTTATACAATCACTGATACAAACACACACTCATCCATACAGCCACTCTCACAATCACTCACTTTCACATATAGTGATTTATATACTCCAACACTCACATATACTGCCTTTTACAGATGTATTTACTCACACATGTACCACTGAGACACCCATTCACTCACCAACACACCCATACACACACTCACCCACCCATACAGCCCTTCACAGATGCACTCTTGAACCCATACACCCAGTGAATTACCCACTCACACATCTATGCACAGAGCCACACACCCCCACCCACCCACACAGATACTTAGGCACCCATACAGATACTCAGACAACCAATCAATAACCCACCATAACTTCATTGGGGACCGTGAGGGAGCCTGAATGTTCCCACGGGCTCCCCGCCTCTTGCGGGAGCCAGCATTGTTTTTACACGCAGGGAGCTGCTGACATGCAACTCCCTGTGTGTAAAAGTAAACTGCTCCACTTTGAGGTCTTGCTTGCTCAAAGCGGAGCCCACTGTTTTCTATGACATGGCGGGAGCACTGCTCCCACAATGCCATAGCAAACTGCAATGTCCCATGGGTGGGCACCCCAGGACAGTGCTGGAGCCAAGGGGGTTGGCCATGTAGGGCTCCCGAGGGGGGCTGAGTGGCCCCCCTCCTTTGTTCAAATTTGCCCTGGGGAGGTGGTAGTCACCGGGGCCGGGGGGCCACAACGGATCCCCTTCATTATTCGATTTGTGCCCCGGGGAGGTGGTGGTCCCTGGGGATGCGGGGGTTGTAGGGCCTCCTCCACATTATTTTATATGTACATCTCTGCCCCGGGGAGATGGTGGTCGCAGGGGCAGCAGGGAAGCCGCGAGGCTCCCCCACATATATTAATGTTACTGCCCCGGGAGGTGGCGGTCCCCAGGGCTGCAGGGAATATAATTAGATCACTGCCCTGGGGAGGAGGGGGCCCTGTGCACACCTCCCTCATTTCCATAATGCTCCCAGGACCTGGCCCACCCGGGGGCCTATAGTAAACAAAGCAGAGGAGCCGGCTCTTTGTTTTTTGTAAAAATGTTGCTGCAGATTGGCAGATCCACCCATGAGCCTGTAGCAAAAATTTTAATAAATGCTTTCTACCCCTGGCTCCCCTCCCCAGGCCAATTTCGGCCCCAGGGACCCCATCACCCAGCGACATGCCCTTTCATTTTTTTTCTGTAAATGAGGGGGCCAAGCAGCCACCCTCCTAGTCCATTTTCGGCCCCAGGACACAATCCCCCAGGGCCAAGCCACTTCGTTGGAGATCGTGAGGGAGCCTGAAGGTTCCTGTGGGCTCCCCACCTCCCCGCCTCTTGCGGGAGCCAGCTTTGCTTACACGCAGGGAGCTGCTGACATGCAGCTTCCTGTGTGTAAAAGCAAAGTGCTCCACTTTGAGCTCTTGCTTTTTCAAAGTGGAGCACAATGTTTTCTATGACATGGCGGGAGCACTGCTCCCGCCATGCCATAGCAAACTGCAATGTATCATGGGTGGGCACCCCAGGACATTGCTGGAGCCGGGGGGTGGGCCTTTAGGGCTCCTGGAGGGGGGCCTTTATTCAAATTTGCCCCAGGGAGGTGGTAGTCACCGGGGCCGGGGGGCCACAACGGATCCCCTTCATTATTTGATTTGTGCCCTGGGGAAGTGGTGGTCCCAGGGGCTGCGTGGAGGGGACCGGAGCTCTCCCATGCCTTACTATTTCATTATAGCCCCGGGGAGATTGCTGTCCCCGGGGCTGCGGGGGGCATAGGGCCTCCCCCACATTATTTTATATATACATCTCTGCCCCAGGGAGATGGCGGTCGCTGGGACAGCAGGGGAGCCACAAGGCTCCCCCACATATATTATTGTTACTGCCCCGGGAGGGTGGTGGTCCCAGGGGCTGCAGGGAATTTAATTAGATGGCTGCCCTGGGGAGGTGGCGGGCCCCGGGGCATTGAATAGCCCAAGGAGGGCGGCCCTGGGCGTCCCTCCCTCATTTCCATAATTCTCCCGGGACCTGGCCCACCCGGGGGCCTATAGTAAACAAAGCGGGGGAACCGGTGCTTTGTTTTTTTAAACATTTTGCCGCCGATTCGCAGATCCACCCATGAGCCTGTAGAAAACTTTTTAAAAAAATGCTTTTTACCCCTGGCTCCCCTCCCCAGGCCGATTTCGGCCCCGGGGATCCCATCCTCCAGCGCCAGGCCTTTTCTTTTTTTTCTGTAAATGAGGGGGCCAAGCAGCCTCCCTCCTAGTCCATTTTGGGCCCCAGGACACCATCCCCTGGGGCCAGGCCACTTCGTTGGGGACCGCGGGGAGCCTGAAGGTTCCTGCGGGCTCCCCGCCTCTTGTGGGAGCCAGCATTGCTTTTACATGAGGGAGCTGCTGACATGCAGCTCCCTGTGTGTAAAAGCAAAGTGCTGCACTTTGAGCTCTTGCTTGCTCAAAGCAGAGCACACTGTTTTCTATGATATGTCAGGAGCACTGCTCCCGCCATGTCATAGCAAACTGCAATGTCCCATGGGTGGGCACCCCAGGACATTGCTGGAGCCGGGGAGGTGGGATTTGTAGGGCTCCTGGATGGGGGCCGAATATAATTAGATCACTGCCCTGGGAAGGTGTCGGACCCCGGGGCTTTGAATAGCCCAAGGAGGAGGGCCCTGTGCGCCCCTCCCTCATTTCCATAATGCTCCCTGGACCTGACCCACCCGGGGGCCTATAGTGAACAAAGCGGGGGAGGCTGCGCTTTTTTGTTTTTTTTAAAAATTTGCCACAGTTTCGCAGATCCACCCGTGAGCCTGTAGCAAAATTGTTTAAAAAATGCTTTTTACCCCTGAGGGACCCCCTATATCTGGAGGATCAGGGTATTGGTTTTTTTTCAAAACTTTTTTTCTAGGTCTCGGTTTCAAGCCGAGTCCCAACATTGCGGCCAACACTTCCTGGTTGAAGTGTTGACAGACAATCACATTTTAGTAGGATTCGCGAGTCCAATGCAAGGGCTCGTGTCCCGAGATATCTATATTTTTTAAAGATAGATATCTTAAAAACGACTGAATGGATTTACACCAAATCACAAAAAGCACGCTTTCTGGACCAACTTCTAGCTATCTGACAAATTTGGTGTAATTCAGTTCAGCAGTTCAGGCTGTAGTCGTTTTCAAAAAATGAAAAATCCCCATAGACTTAGCATGGGGAGAACGCATTGTAGGACACAGTTTTTTCTCACCCCGCCCCCCTTGATGGATCACCCTGAAACTTCCAACACCGCAGCTGAACCAAAAAGGGGACGTTTTGTGAAAATTTTGTGGAGTTTCGTCAAGTTATTGGCAAAACAAAAAATGCTTTTCCTATGGAAAATCTGGTCCTAACTATAAGTGCCTACTGGTGACCGCCAGTAGGTAATATATATATATATTTATATATATGTGTGTGTACATATATCACCCAGTCATGTATGTGACCCATGACAGGCTAAGGGCACAAAGGGCTAAAGGCAGGAAAAAGCCAACTTTCTAAAAGTCTCACAACAACAAACGTGCCAATACTGATAACAGTTTCTTATCACTTTGCATGATCACACATGACGCTTGATATGACCATATATTTTATTTTACTTGGTTGACTCGTATCATTTTATCATAAAGAAATTTCTAAATGGATTTGTGATCTGTTACACCATCAATTTTTCACAAAACATTACACAGAGGTTATACAAAATCCACAGAAAAACACAAAAGAATTATTAAATTAAATTACAAGTCTTACAACACCACAACACATTGTCGGACAAAAGTTAAACAATACATTAACATAAAACACAATTTCTCATTTATGAAACAGGAAAATGAACCATACCCTCTAGGTTGGCGTTACACCGCCATACTTGAAATCTCCTTTTATCAGGGCAATTCCAAATTTTAACTAATTTACATCTAGAGCCACCATGGTAGATACTTGTACAAAACACTTGTTTGGTGAAACACCAGTCGATGCTTTTCGAACCCTATTAAATATCTTTTCAGGGTTTTCCTCAGGACTCAGAACACATTGTGAGCTCTTTTTTACAGGTGACCTCTCATTTAATTATCCTATTCAGTCTAAGCCCCAACTTCAAGATATGTTCAGACATTTATCTGGTAACAGTCTGTCCCATCCATTGGATCTAAAGGCTGTTCAGTGGTCGTGTGTACCAATTGACTGCAGGCATTAATGACTTAATCTTAAGACGGCATCGCACGGAGCTTGCATCTGGGCGATTTTACGTCAAATCACCCAGATGCAAGCCCCGTGCGATGCCATCTTTCACCAAACAAGTGTTCTGTACAAGTATCTACCATGGTGGCACTAGATGTGAATTAGTTAAAATTATTTTTGTAATGTTTTCAATGAGCCCTAATAGTCCACTGTTTAGAATTGCCCTCGTAAAAGGAGATTTCAAGAATGGCGGCATACTTGATGGTGTAACAGATGAAAAATCCATTTAGAAATTTCTTTATGATAAAATGATACGAGTCAACCAAGTAAAACTAAAATATATGGTCATATCTAACGTCATGTGTAATCATGCAGAGTGATGAGAAACTGTTACCAGTATTGGCACGTGTTGTTGTGAGATTCTTAAATAGGCCTAGCCTTACTGATTGAGGGCCAAACCCTTTCTAGTTGAAGAACTTTCTAAAAGTGGCATTTTCAAAATTGTAATGAAAGATCCCACTTTACCGTTAAAGAGGGTTTATCATTACAATTTCATAGATAACAAACATGATATTGCTACCTGCTCCCAATTGAAATTATAGCTTATTAAATGTAATAAGGAATCTCCAATGTTATTCACTACCAGTACATGTTAATACTTAAAAGTACATGCACAACCTCTTAATTACACAGCATCCTAGCCTATAGATTACCTAGCGCCTATCTTAGAGGTGACTTACATGTACTAAAAGGGGAGTTAAAGATTTGGTAAGGGGGTTTTAATGTCAAGTCGACATGGCAGTTTAAAACTGCATTCACGCTGCTGTGGCAGGCCTGGGTCATGTTTTAAGGTGCTACTTCTGTAGGTGGCCCAATCGGTGATGCAGGCCCACTGGTAGCATTTAATTTACAGGCCCTGGGTATATGGGATCACTGACACAATATCAAAAACAACAATATTGATATACAGAAATATTGTGTCAAAAATATTGATAACATTTGGCATGAATATTATTTTATATATATATAATCTATATCTATATATACAGTGATGTCATCAGTGATGTCACTGACTATGTCATGAGTGATGTAATATGTGAGGTAACAAGCAGTGCATTGCGGGGGGGTGCGTTTTAGTTAGCTCATCTAACTAAAACTGCCGAATTTCTCTGGTTTTTTGTGTGTGAAATCTGAACCAAACTATAACGTCCCAGTAACCTTTGGTTTTTCAGTGAATTTCTAAGGTTTTTTTAAATTCTATTTCCTAACTATAATGACCCTGTAACATTTGTTTTTTTCAGTGAGTTTCTAATGTTTTTTCAAATGCTAATTCCTAACTATAATGTCCCTGTAACCTTCCTCATGATTGTGCACTGTGGTGGCAATGATCTAGGCACATTTACTGGAGTAGGACTGGAAATCCCAATGAATGACATCCTTGCTGAATTGATGATGCTTTTTCCCTCACACTGTCCTGGTGTACTATAACATATGCCAAAGACAGAAATAAAAGTAGTCCAATCAATTCCATCCACAGATTGACAAAGCCAGGAAACATGTTAATAAAACTGTTTCTGCATTCCTCAGAGACCATTGCATGGGCTGTATCTATAACAACAATCTGTGTTTTGACGTGCATGGAATTTATAGAAATGATGGCATGCACTTTACAGATGAAGGCAACAGAGTGTTTCTTAGTAACCTGAAATCTTCTCATCTGGCCTTTTGTGTAGCAGCCATATACACACAGCCAACGCAACAAATCTTTTCAGAGCCACCCTAGTCCCCGAAATATTGTGAAGTTTTTTTCTAAAGAGTTTTGTTTAGTTTTTGACGATTTTCGTGACAACGTCATGATCCCTGCTGATATATCGCAAAAACAGAAAACAAAAGCAGACATTCAATGACCACCAACACAATAATATGTAAAAAAATCCATTCTGAACATTGCACTACACATATTATTTTATACATACTTCTTTCCAAGCATGTTTAAACTCAATTTGTTTTACTAAGTTTCTTTAAAAACCATCTTTCAGACCTATTTTCAGTTTCCCCGATTATTTGGGAAGTCGCGATGATGTCGTTAATCACGGAGATTGCGCTTTTTCCATAAAGTCTAAAACACATATATCCACAGATATTACAGTATTTATACACTAGGAGTTTCTTACAGTATTCTCTAAAATCATGTTTTTCTAGAGAGTGTCTCTAAAGATCATCTCTAAAACCTATTTTCTGTTTTCGCAGTGCCGCCAGAGATCGCAATGACGTTGGTAATCGTGATCCCCGAATATTGGTCAAACAACGCCAAGGTTATAGGCAAGTCAAAAAATGCTTTTCCTCTGGAAACTAGGTCCTAACTATAACTACCTACTGGCTACCGCCAGTAGGTAAAATAAGATATGATATCAAACAACTGCAAAACATTGAATACATTACCAGATTAATTAAATATAAAAAACTAAAATATAAAAAAAGGCATTTAGCATGAATATTTTATATATATATGTGATCAAGCCCACTGGATGGGCGAAACGCGTCATCAACCATGCTGAGCATCAGCTAAATAAAAAAGGAAAAATATTGCACCTACCTGGTGTCCGTGTCCCATATTTTCGACTGGAAATGATCGAGGAATTCTGGTGTAATATATATATATATATATATATATATATATATATATATATATATATATATATGTGTGTATATTATCTACTGGCGGTCGCCAGTAGATAGTTATAGTTAGGACCTATTTTCCATAGGAAATTCGCAACATTCTATTTCCAATACCTTTGGCGCCGGTTGACGAATCTTCGCGAAATTCTCAAAACGAATGGCCCGCTCCGGTCCGCTCCTATCCTGAAAGTTTCGGGGTGATTCGTCAAGTGGGGGCCGAGAAAAAAGGGGGTCCCAAAACGTGTTTTCCCCATGCAATTTTCCATAGGAACCTTTAGTCGCAGCTACAGCCCGAACTGCTGAACGGAATTACACCAAATTTGGCAACAAGGTAGCCCTTGGTTCAGAGTCGTGCCTTTTGGTTAAATGGTGTAAATCCGTTCAGTAGTTCCTGAGAAAATCAAAAGTAAAACCACACATATATCTATGGCCGCGGAGGGTCCGCGCACCCTGAGTGCACCTTCCCGATCACGAGCTGTATGCTAATTGGCTGTCAACACTCCAAACCAGGAAGTGTTGGCAGCCATCTTGTTCCTCGGTAGAACCGAGGCACAAGAAACAAGTGCGCAAAACGCAAAAGGGGGCAGGGTAGAAACACCCTGACCCCTAGGCCTGCTTAGGGGGTCCCACAAGGACCCCAGGGCCAAAAGCATTTTTTTTTTAAATCGTCGGGATGCACTTAGGGTGCGCGGATCCCGCCGTGAAAAAAAAAAAACGAAGCGCGGGCTCCCGCGCTTCGAGGGTATTTTGCCCACGGGTGAGCCAAGTCCCGGGGGCATGCGGGGGTGGGTTTAAATGTTAGTTGGGGGGGCCTCTAAGGCCCCCCAAGTCCCAGGGACTGCCACCCCCCGGGGCTTTCAAATTATAATGATGGCGGGGGGCACATGGCCCCCCCGCAGCCCCGGGGACCGCCAACCCCTGGGGCTTCTTTCTTTAATAAAACAATTACCTGTGTGGGGGGGCTCCAGCCCCCCCACACACCCCAGGGACTGCCACCTCCCCGGGGCACTAATTAAAGAAATGTGGGGGTCCGTTTTGGACCCCTGAAGCCCCGGGGACCACCACCTCCCCGGGGCTTTGTAGATGTTAGGAGGGGGTCGCGCTGCCCCCTTCCTGGAGCCTGTGGTGGCCCTGGGGACCGCCACCCCCCAGGGCTGGCTCCTGCAGTATCCCGGGGTGCCTACCCCCGGGACACTGCTGTTTGCAATGACAGGACGGGAGCCGCGCGGCTCCCGTCCTGTCATTGCAAACTTGCTTTGCTTCATTGAAGCGAGAGCAGGAAACCTGCTCTCGCTTCAATGAAGCAAAGCAGATTGCTTTTCCATAAGGGGAGCTGCATGTCAGCAGCTCCCTTATGGAAAAGCAATGCCGGCTCCCGCAGGACGCGGGAGTCGGCGGGACCGTGGGGATTGGCGATCCCCCCACGGTCTCCAATGAGTGGGGTCCCTGGGGCCATTAGTGGCCCGGGAGGGGGCCACGCAGCCCCCTCCCAAACAATTATAAAAATTTTTTTAAAAAAAACGCGCAAAGGCCGGCCCCCGGGGGATGGGGTCCCCGGGGCCAATAGAGTCCTTAGGAGCCCCCCTCCTCAAAAATGTAAAATAAAAGTGGCCATGCCCCGGGGGATGGGGTCCCCGGGGCCGGAATCGGCCACAGGAGGGGGGCCACGCGGTGCCCTTCCCGTACTGTTTTTTTTTTTTTTTTAAATAGGATCAGGCCCTGGGGGATGGAGTCTCAATATGGACTTAAAAGTGGAGCGCGCTTTCTGGATCTAGCAGCGCACCTTTCCTGGGGGCTCCTGGTGAGCTTTTAATTTGGCATTTATTATAAGAGGCATCCATTTTAAAAACATGGACCGATGTGCCTCTGAGGAAGTTGTAACGAAACGCATAAGGCTTTGGTCGTGTGCCTGAGAAGATACAGGAAAGCTGTCTGCATACCAATAAAGCTTTTAAAGGGGGAAAGCTTAAACGCGTTCGAGTGCTGCTTGAAGTGTGGACACCCCTACGAGCCTTGATGTAATACGCGGCAGTCCAGCCACGAAGCAAGCACCACCCCAGGATTGCAGGGGGCCACGGAGTCTCAATATGGACTTAAAAGTGGAGCGCGCTTTCTGGATCTAGCAGCGCACCTTTCCTGGGGGCTCCTGTTGAGCTTTTAATTTGGCATTTATTATAAGAGGCATACATTTGTGGAATTTTAAAAACATGGACTACACCTCCCAGAAAACCTGTACGTACAGGCTCATTCAGAGCAGCTGCATATCAGCGTATAATTTGGTTAAATAGGAGGTGTGGCTCGTCATGCTTCTTTCGACCGATGTGCCTCTGAGGAAGTTGTAACGAAACGCGTAAGGCTTTGGTCGTGTGCCTGAGAAGATACAGGAAAGCTGTCTGCATACCAATAAAGCTTTTAAAGGGGGAAAGCTTAAACGAGTTCGAGTGCTGCTTGAAGTGTGGACACTCCTACGAGCCTATATATATATATATATATATATATATATATATATATATATATATATATATATATGTATATTACCTACTGGCGGTCGCCAGTAGGTAGTTATAGTTAGGACCTATTATCCATAGGAAATTTGTAACATTCTTTTCCCAAAAACTTTAGCGCCGGTTGACAAATCATCGCGAAATTTTCAGAACTTATGGCCCGCTCCTGTCAGCTCCTATCCTGAAAGTTTCGGGGTGATTTGGCAAGCGGGGGCTGAGAAAAAAGGGGGGACCCAAAACGTGTTTTCTCCATGTTAATTCCCATAGTAAACTTTAGCCACGGCTACAGCCCGAACTGCTGAACGGAATTACACCAAATTTGGCAAAAGGTAGCCCTTGGTTCCGAAAGCGCCCTTTTTTTTAAATGGTGTAAATCCGTTCAGTAGTTCCTGAGAAATTAAAAAAATAGAGGTCAAAAATCAATTTCCCATAGGAAACTTTAGACACGGTTACAGCCAAAACTGCTGAACGGAATTACACCAAATTTGGCAAAAGGTAGTGCTTGGTTCAGAAAGCGCCCTTTTTTTAAATGGTGTAAATCCGTTCAGTAGTTTTCGAGATATTAAAGGAAAAAAATCTTTATATATCTGGGCGGGACCTAACTACACAAGCACGAGCATGGCTCTAATTGGCTGCCAACACTTCAATACAGAGAGTGTTGGCAGCCATCTTGGTGCAATGCTTTTTAGGTCTCGCCTAGCGACGCAGCGCATGCGCTGACCACTACACAAACACCACTGCACTGCCCTAAACCCTAAAACACTACCCCAGCACGACCCCCTACACTGCCCGAACATCACTGCACTGCGCTAAACCCTAAAACACTACCCCCAGCATGACCCCCTACACTGCCCGAACACCACTGCACTGCCCTAAACCCTGAAACACTACCCCCAGCACGACCCACTACACTGCCCGAACACCACTGCACTGCCCTAAACACTGAAACACTACCCCCAGCAAGACCCCCTACACTGCATGAACATCACTGCCCTAAACCCTGAAACACCACCCCCAGCAAGACCCCCTACACTGCCCGAACACCACTGCACTGCCCTAAACCTGAAACACCACCCCCAGTACGACCCCCTACACTGCCCGAACACCACTGCACTGCCCTAAAAACTGAAACACTAGCCCCAGCACGACCCCCTACACTGCCCGAACACCACTGCACTGCCCTAAACACTGAAACACCAGCCCCAGCACGACCCCCTACACTGCCTGAACACCACTGCACTGCCCTAAACCCTGAAACACCAGCCCCAGCCTGACCCCCTACACTGCCTGAACACCACTGCACTGCCCTAAACCCTGAAACACCAGCCCCAGCACGACCCCCTACACTGCCCAAACACTACTGCACTGCCCTAAACCCTGAAACACCAGCCCCCGCACGACCCCCTACACTGCCTGACCCCCACAGCACTGCCCTAAACCCTGAAACACCAGCCCCAGCACTACCCCCTACACTGCCCGAACACCACTGCACTGCCCTAAACCCTGAAATACAACTCCCTGCACAACCCCCTACACTGCCCGAACACCACTGCACTGCCCTAAACCTTGAAACACCACCCCAGCACGACCCCCTACACTGCCCGAACACACTGCACTGCCCTAAACCCTGAAACACCACCCCCAGCACGACCCCTATACTGCCCGAACACCACTGCACTGCCCTAAACCCTGAAACACCACCCCCAGCACAACCCCTACACTGCCCGAACACCACTGTACTGCCCTAAACCCTGAAACACTACCCCAGCAACACCCCCTACACTGCCCAAACACCACTGCACTGCCCTAATCCCTGAAACATCACCCCCAGCAAGACCCCCTACACTGCCCGAACACCACTGCCCTAAACCCTGAAACACCACCCCCAGCAAGACCCCTACACTGCCCGAACCCCACTGCACTGCCCTAAACCCTGAAACACCACCCCTGCATGACCCCTACACTGCCCGAACACCACTGCTCTGCCCAAAACCCTGAAACACCAGCCCCAGCACGACCCACTACACTGCCCGAACACCACTGCACTGCCCTAAACCCTGAAACACCACCCCCAGCACGACCCCCTACACTGCCCAAACACCACTGCACTGCCCTAAACCCTGAAACACCAGCCCCAGCACGACCCCCTACACTGCCCGAACACCACTGCACTGCCCTAAACCCTGAAACACCAGCCCCAGCACAACCACCTACACTGCCCGAACACCACTGCACTGCCTAAAACCCTGAAACACCAGCCCCAGCAACACCCCCTACTCTGCCCGAACACCACTGCACTGCCCTAAACACTGAAACACCAGCCCCAGCAAGACCCCCTACACTGCCCGAACACCACTGCACTGCCCTAAACCCTGAAACACCAGCCCCAGCACGACCCCCTACTCTGCCCGAACACCACTGCACTGCCCTAAACCCTGAAACACCAGCCCCAGCAAGACCCCCTACACTGCCCGAACACCACTGCACTGCCCTAAACCCTGAAACACCAGCCTCAGCAAGACCCCCTACACTGCCCGAACACCACTGCACTGCCCTAAACCCTGAAACACCACCCCCAGCAAGATCCCCTAAACTGCCCGAACACCACTGCATTAAACCCTTAAACACAACCCCCAACAAGACCCCCTACACTGGCCGAACACCACTGCACTGCCCTAAACCCTGAAACACCACCCTCTGCATGACCCCCTACACTGCCCGAACACCACTGCACTGCCCTAAACCCTGAAACACCACCCCCGCAAGACCCCCTACACTGCCCGAACACCACTGCACTGCCCTAAACCCTGAAACACCACCCCCAGCATGACTCCCTACACTGCCTGAACACCACTGCACTGCCCTAAACCCTAAACACCACCCCCAGCATGACCCCCTACACTGCCCGAACACCACTGCACTGCCCTAAACCTTGAAACATCACCCCCAGCAAGACCCCCTACACTGCCCGAACACCACTGCACTGCCCTAAACCCTGAAACACTACCCCCAGCACGACCCCTACACTGCCCGAACACCACTGCACTGCCATAAACCCTGAAACATCACCCCCAGCAAGACCCCTACACTGCCCGAACACCACTGCACTGCCCTAAACCCTAAACACCACCCCCAGCACGACCCCCTACACTGCCCGAACACCACTGCACTGCCATAAACCCTGAAACATCACCCCCAGCAAGACCCCCTACACTGCCCGAACACCACTGCACTGCCCTAAACCCTGAAACACTACCCCCAGCACGACCCCCTACACTGCCCGAACTGCACTGCCCTAAACCCTGAAACATCACCCCCAGCAAGACCCCCTACACTGCCTGAACACCACTGCCATAAACCCTGAAACACCACCCCAGCAAGACCCCCTACACTGCCCGAACACCACTGCACTGCCCTAAACCCTGAAACACCACCCCCAGCACAACCCCCTACACTGCCCGAACACCACTGCTCTGCCCTAAACCCTGAAACACTAGCCCCAGCACAACCCCCTACACTGCCCGAACACCACTGCACTGCCCTAAACCCTGAAACACCAGCCCCAGCACGACCCCCTACACTGCCCGAACACCACTGCACTGCCGTAAACCCTAAAACACCAGCCCCAGCACCACCCCCTACACTGCCCGAACACCACTGCACTGCCCCAAACCCTGAAACACCAGCCCCAGCAAGACCCCATTCACTGCCCGAACACCACTGCACTGCCATAAACCCTGAACCACCAGCCCCAGCAAGACACCCTACACTGCCTGAACACCACTGCACTGCCCTAAACCCTGAAACACCAGCCCCAGCACTACCCCCTACACTGCCCGAACACCACTACACTGCCCTAAACCCTGAAACACCAGCCACAGCAAGACCCCCTACACTGCCCGAACACCACTGCACTGCCCTAAACCCTGAAACACCACCCCCAGCAAGACCCCCTACACTGCCCAAACACCACTGCACTGCCCTAAACCCTGAAACACCACCCCCAGCAAGACCCCCTACACTGCCCGAACACCACTGCCCTAAACCCTGAAACACCACCACCAGCAAGACCCCCTACACTGCCCGAACACCACTTCACTGCCCTAAACCCTGAAACACCACCCCTGCATGACCCCCTACACTGCCCGAACACCACTGCACTGCCTTAAACCCTGAAACACCAGCCACAGCAAGACCCCCTACACTGCCCGAACACCACTGCACTGCCCTAAACCCTGAAACACCACCCCCAGCAAGACCACCTGCACTGCCCGAACACCACTGCACTGCCCTAAACCCTGAAACACCACCCCCAGCAAGGCCCCCTACACTGCCCGAACACCACTGCCCTAAACCCTGAAACACCACCCCCAGCAAGACCCCCTACACTGCCCGAACACCATTTCACTGCCCTAAACCCTGAAACACCACCCCTGCATGACCCCCTACACTGCCTGAACACCACTGCACTGCCCTAAACCCTGAAACACCACCCCCTGCACGACCCCCTACACTGCCCGAACACCACTGCACTGCCCTAAACCCTGAAACACCACCCCCAGCATGACCCCCTACACTGCCCAAACACCACTGCACTGCCCTAAACCCTAAACACCACCCCCAGCATGACCCCCTACTCTGCCCGAACACCACTGCTCTGCCCTAAACCCTAAAACACTACCCCCAGCACGAACCCCTACACTGCCCGACCACTGCTCTGCCCTAAACCCTAAAACACCACCCCCAGCACGTCCCCCTACACTGCCCGAACACCACTGCACCGCCCAAAACCCTGAAACACTAGCCCCAGCACGACCCCCTACACAGCCCGAACACCACTGCACTGCCCTAAACCCTGAAACACCAGCCCCAGCATGAACCCCTACACTGCCCGAACACCACTGCCCTAAACCCTGAAACACCAGCCCCAGCACGACCCCCTACACTGCCCAAACACCACTGCACTGCCCTAAACCCTGAAACACCAGCCCCAGCACGACCCCCTTCACTGCCCGAACACCACTGTACTGCCCTAAACCCTGAAACACCACCCCCTGCACGACTCCCTACACTGCCTGAACACCACTGCACTGCCCTAAACCCTGAAACACCACCCCCTGCACGACCCCCTACACTGCCCGAACACCACTGCACTGCCCTAAACCCTGAAACACCACCCCTGCACCACCCCCTACACTGCCCGAACACCACTGCACTGCTCTAAACCCTGAAACACCACCCCTGCACCACCCCCTACACTGCCCGAACACCACTGCACTGCCCTAAACCCTGAAACACCACCCCCAGCACGACCCCCTACACTGCCCGAACACCACTGCATTGCCCTAAACCCTGAAACACTACAACCCTGCACGCCCCCTACACTGCCCGAACACCACTGCACTGCCCTAAACCCTGAAACACCACCCCCAGCAAGGCCCCCTACACTGCCCGAACACCACTGCCCTAAACCCTGAAACACCACCCCCAGCAAGACCCCCTACACTGGCCGAACACCATTTCACTGCCCTAAACCCTGAAACACCACCCCTGCATGACCCCCTACACTGCCTGAACACCACTGCACTGCCCTAAACCCTGAAACACCACCCCTGCACGACCCCCTACACTGCCCGAACACCACTGCACTGCCCTAAACCCTGAAACACCACCCCCAGCATGACCCCCTACACTGCCCAAACACCACTGCACTGCCCTAAACCTTAAACACCACCCCCAGCATGACCCCCTACTCTGCCCGAACACCACTGCTCTGCCCTAAACCCTGAAACACCACCCCCAGCACAACCCCCTACACTGCCCGAACACCACTGCTCTGCCCTAAACCCTGAAACACTAGCCCCAGCACAACCCCCTACACTGCCCGAACACCACTGCACTGCCCTAAACCCTGAAACACCAGCCCCAGCACGACCCCCTACACTGCCCGAACACCACTGCACTGCCGTAAACCCTAAAACACCAGCCCCAGCACCACCCCCTACACTGCCCGAACACCACTGCACTGCCCCAAACCCTGAAACACCAGCCCCAGCAAGACCCCATTCACTGCCCGAACACCACTGCACTGCCATAAACCCTGAACCACCAGCCCCAGCAAGACACCCTACACTGCCTGAACACCACTGCACTGCCCTAAACCCTGAAACACCAGCCCCAGCACTACCCCCTACACTGCCCGAACACCACTACACTGCCCTAAACCCTGAAACACCAGCCACAGCAAGACCCCCTACACTGCCCGAACACCACTGCACTGCCCTAAACCCTGAAACACCACCCCCAGCAAGACCCCCTACACTGCCCAAACACCACTGCACTGCCCTAAACCCTGAAACACCACCCCCAGCAAGACCCCCTACACTGCCCGAACACCACTGCCCTAAACCCTGAAACACCACCACCAGCAAGACCCCCTACACTGCCCGAACACCACTTCACTGCCCTAAACCCTGAAACACCACCCCCTGCATGACCCCCTACACTGCCCGAACACCACTGCACTGCCTTAAACCCTGAAACACCAGCCACAGCAAGACCCCCTACACTGCCCGAACACCACTGCACTGCCCTAAACCCTGAAACACCACCCCCAGCAAGACCACCTGCACTGCCCGAACACCACTGCACTGCCCTAAACCCTGAAACACCACCCCCAGCAAGGCCCCCTACACTGCCCGAACACCACTGCCCTAAACCCTGAAACACCACCCCCAGCAAGACCCCCTACACTGGCCGAACACCATTTCACTGCCCTAAACCCTGAAACACCACCCCCTGCATGACCCCCTACACTGCCTGAACACCACTGCACTGCCCTAAACCCTGAAACACTGCCCCTGCACGACCCCCTACACTGCCCGAACACCACTGCACTGCCCTAAACCCTGAAACACCACCCCCAGCATGACCCCCTACACTGCCCAAACACCACTGCACTGCCCTAAACCCTAAACACCACCCCCAGCATGACCCCCTACTCTGCCCGAACACCACTGCTCTGCCCTAAACCCTAAAACACTACCCCCAGCACGAACCCCTACACTGCCCGAACACCACTGCTCTGCCCTAAACCCTAAAACACCACCCCCAGCACGTCCCCCTACACTGCCCGAACACCACTGCACCGCCCAAAACCCTGAAACACTAGCCCCAGCACGACCCCCTACACAGCCCGAACACCACTGCACTGCCCTAAACCCTGAAACACCAGCCCCAGCATGAACCCCTACACTGCCCGAACACCACTGCCCTAAACCATGAAACACCAGCCCCAGCACGACCCCCTACACTGCCCAAACACCACTGCACTGCCCTAAACCCTGAAACACCAGCCCCAGCACGACCCCCTTCACTGCCCGAACACCACTGTACTGCCCTAAACCCTGAAACACCACCCCTGCACGACTCCCTACACTGCCTGAACACCACTGCACTGCCCTAAACCCTGAAACACCACCCCCTGCACGACCCCCTACACTGCCCGAACACCACTGCACTGCCCTAAACCCTGAAACACCACCCCTGCACCACCCCCTACACTGCCCGAACACCACTGCACTGCTCTAAACCCTGAAACACCACCCCTGCACCACCCCCTACACTGCCCGAACACCACTGCACTGCCCTAAACCCTGAAACACCACCCCCAGCACGACCCCCTACACTGCCCGAACACCACTGCACTGCTCTAAACCCTGAAACACTACAACCCTGCACGCCCCCCTACACTGCCCGAACACCACTGCACTGCCCTAAACCCTGAAACACCACCCCCAGCAAGGCCCCCTACACTGCCCGAACACCACTGCCCCTAAACCCTGAAACACCACCCCCAGCAAGACCCCCTACACTGGCCGAACACCATTTCACTGCCCTAAACCCTGAAACACCACCCCCTGCATGACCCCCTACACTGCCTGAACACCACTGCACTGCCCTAAACCCTGAAACACCACCCCCTGCACGACCCCCTACACTGCCCGAACACCACTGCACTGCCCTAAACCCTGAAACACCACCCCCAGCATGACCCCCTACACTGCCCAAACACCACTGCACTGCCCTAAACCCTGAAACACCACCCCCAGCATGACCCCCTACTCTGCCCGAACACCACTGCTCTGCCCTAAACCCTAAAACACTACCCCCAGCACGAACCCCTATACTGCCCGAACACCACTGCTCTGCCCTAAACCCTAAAACACCACCCCCAGCACGTCCCCCTACACTGCCCGAACACCACTGCACCGCCCAAAACCCTGAAACACTAGCCCCAGCACGACCCCCTACACTGCCCGAACACCACTGCACTGCCCTAAACCCTGAAACACCAGCCCCAGCATGAACCCCTACACTGCCCGAACACCACTGCACTGCCCTAAACCATGAAACACCAGCCCCAGCACGACCCCCTACACTGCCCAAACACCACTGCACTGCCCTAAACCCTGAAACACCAGCCCCAGCACGACCCCCTTCACTGCCCGAACACCACCGTACTGCCCTAAACCCTGAAACACCACCCCTGCACGACTCCCTACACTGCCTGAACACCACTGCACTGCCCTAAACCCTGAAACACCACCCCCTGCACGACCCCCTACACTGCCCGAACACCACTGCACTGCCCTAAACCCTGAAACACCACCCCTGCACCACCCCCTACACTGCCCGAACACCACTGCACTGCCCTAAACCCTGAAACACCACCCCCTGCACCACCCCCTACACTGCCCGAACACCACTGCACTGCACTAAACCCTGAAACACCACCCCCAGCACGACCCCCTACACTGCCCGAACACCACTGCATTGCCCTAAACCCTGAAACACTACAACCCTGCACGACCCCCTACACTGCCCGAACACCACTGCACTGCCCTAAACCCTGAAACACCACCCCCAGCAAGACCCCCTACACTGCCCGAACACCACTGCCCTAAACCCTGAAACACCACCCCCAGCAAGACCCCCTACACTGGCCGAACACCATTTCACTGCCCTAAACCCTGAAACACCACCCCTGCATGACCCCCTACACTGCCTGAACACCACTGCACTGCCCTAAACCCTGAAACACCACCCCTGCACGACCCCCTACACTGCCCGAACACCACTGCACTGCCCTAAACCCTGAAACACCACCCCCAGCATGACCCCCTACACTGCCCAAACACCACTGCACTGCCCTAAACCCTAAACACCACCCCCAGCATGACCCCCTACTCTGCCCGAACACCACTGCTCTGCCCTAAACCCTAAAACACTACCCCCAGCACGAACCCCTACACTGCACGACCACTGCTCTGCCCTAAAGCCTAAAACACCACCCCAGCACGTCCCCCTACACTGCCCGAACACCACTGCACTGCCCAAAACCCTGAAACACTAGCCCCAGCACGACCCCCTACACTGCCCGAACACCACTGCACTGCCCTAAACCCTGAAACACCAGCCCCAGCATGAACCCCTACACTGCCCGAACACCACTGCACTGCCCTAAACCCTGAAACAC
Organism: Calotriton arnoldi; assembly: GCA_963921515.1. Classification (NCBI taxonomy): domain Eukaryota; kingdom Metazoa; phylum Chordata; class Amphibia; order Caudata; family Salamandridae; genus Calotriton; species Calotriton arnoldi. Next base: position 4,334 of record CAWUFW010005214.1, on the reverse strand, counting down.
CAGCCCCAGCACGACCCCCTACACTGCCCAAACACCACTGCACTGCCCTAAACCCTGAAACACCAGCCCCAGCACGACCCCCTTCACTGCCCGAACACCACTGTACTGCCCTATACCCTGAAACACCACCCCTGCACGACTCCCTACACTGCCTGAACACCACTGCACTGCCCTAAACCCTGAAACACCACCCCCTGCATGACCCCCTACACTGCCCGAACACCACTGCACTGCCCTAAACCCTGAAACACCACCCCTGCACCACCCCCTACACTGCCCGAACACCACTGCACTGCTCTAAACCCTGAAACACCACCCCTGCACCACCCCCTACACTGCCCGAACACCACTGCACTGCCCTAAACCCTGAAACACCACCCCCAGCACGACCCCTACACTGCCCGAACACCACTGCATTGCCCTAAACCCTGAAACACCACAACCCTGCACGCCCCCTACACTGCCCGAACACCACTGCACTGCCCTAAACCCTGAAACACCACCCCCACCATGACCCCTACACTGCCTGAACACCACTGCACTGCCCTAAACCCTGAAACACCACCCCCAGCACGACCCCCTACACTGCCCAAACACCACTGCCCTAAACCCTGAAACACCACCCCCAGCATGACCCCCTCCACTGCCCGAACAACACTGCACTGCCCTAAACCCTGAAACACCACCCCCTGCTCGACCCCCTACACTGCCCGAACACCACTGCACTGCCCTAAACCCTGAAACACCACTCCCAGCATGACCCCCTACACTGCCTGAACACCACTGCACTGCCCTAAACCCTAAAACACCACCCACAGCACGACCCCCTACACTGCCCGAACACCACTGCACTGCCCTAAACCCTAAAACACTACCCCCAGCACGACCCCCTACACTACCCGAACACCACTGCACTACTCTAAACCCTGAAACACTCCCCCAGCACGACCCCCTACACTACCCGAACACCCCTGCACTGCCCTAAACCCTAAAACACTCCCCCAGCACGACCCCCTACACTACCCGAACACCACTGCACTGCCCTAAACCCTAAAACACTCCCCCCAGCACAACCCCCTACACTACCAAAACACCACTGCACTGCCCTAAACCCTAAAACACGACCCCCAGCACGACCCCCTACACTACTCAAACACTACTGCACTGCCCTAAACCCTAAAACACTCCCCCCAGCACGACCCCCTACACTACCCAAACACCAATGCACTACCCTAAACCTAAAACACTACCCCGCACGACCCCCTACACTACCCAAACACCAATGCACTACCCTAAACCCTAAAACACTACCCCCCGCACGACCCCCTATACTACCCAAAGACCACTGTACTACCCTAAACCCTAAAACACTACCCCCGCACAACCCCCTACACTACCCAAAGACCACTGCACTACCCTAAACCCTAAAACACTACCCCCAGCACGACCCCCTACACTGCCGGAACACACTGCACTGCCCTAAACCCTGAAACACCACCCCCAGCATGACCCCCTATACTGCCCGAACACCACTGCACTGCCCTAAACCCTGAAACACCAGCCCCAGCAAGACCCCCTACACTGCCCGAACACCACTGCACTGCCCTAAACCCTGAAACACCACCCGAGCAATTCCCCCTACACTGCCTAAACACCACTGCATTAAACCCTGAAACACCACCCCCAACAAGACCCCCTACACTGGCCGAACACCACTGCACTGCCCTAAACCCTGAAACACCACCCTCTGCATGACCCCCTACACTGCCCGAACACCACTGCTCTGCCCTAAACCCTAAAACACTACCCCCAGCATGACCCCCTACACTGCCCGAACACCACTGCACTGCCCTAAACCCTGAAACACCACCCCCTGCAAGACCCCCTACACTGCCCGAACACCACTGCACTGCCCTAAACCATGAAACACCACCCCCAGCATGACTCCCTACACTGCCCGAACACCACTGCACTGCCCTAAACCCTAAACACCACCCCCAGCATGACCCCCTACTCTGCCCGAACACCACTGCTCTGCCCTAAACCCTAAAACACTACCCCCAGCATGACCCCCTACACTGCCCGAACACCACTGCACTGCCCTAAACCCTGAAACACCAGCCCCAGCACGACCCCCTACACTGCCCGAACACCACTGCACTGCCCTAAACCCTGAAACACCAGCCCCAGCATGACCCCCTACACTGCCCGAACACCACTGCACTGCCCTAACCCTTGAAACACCACCCCCAGCACGACCCCCTACACTGCCCGAACACCACTGCACTGCCATAAACCCTGAAACATCACCCCCAGCAAGACCCCCTACACTGCCCGAACACCACTGCACTGACCTAAACCCTGAAACACTACCCCCAGCATGACCCCCTACACTGCCCGAACAGCACTGCACTGCCCTAAACCCTGAAACATCACCCCCAGCAAGACCCCCTACACTGCCTGAACACCACTGCCCTAAACCCTGAAACACCACCCCCAGCAAGACCCCCTACAGTGCCCGGACACCTCTGCACTGCCCTAAACCCTGAAACACCACCCCCAGCACAACCCCCCACACTGCCTGAACACCACTGCTCTGCCCTAAACCCTGAAACACTAGCCCCAGCACGACCCCCTACACTGCCCGAACACCACTGCACTGCCCTAAACCCTGAAACACCAGCCCCAGCACGACCCCCTACACTGCCCGAACACCACTGCACTGCCCTAAACCCTGAAACACCAGCCCCAGCACCACCCCCTACACTGCCCGAACACCACTGCAATGCCCTAAACCCTGAAACACGAGCCCCAGCATGACCCCCTACACTGCACGAACACCACTGCACTGCCCTAAACCCTGAAACACCACCCCCTGCACGACCCCGTAAACTGCCCGAACACCACTGCACTGCCCTAAACACTGAAACACCAGCCCCTGTACGACCCCCTACACTGCGTGAACACCACTGCTCTGCCCTAAACCCTGAAACACCACCCCCAGCATGACCCCCTACACTGCCCGAACACCACTGCACTGCCCTAAACCCTGAAACACCAGCCCCAGCAAGACCCCCTACACTGCCCGCACACCACTGCACTGCCCTAAACCCTGAAACACCAGCCCCAGCAAGACCCCATACACTGCCCAAACACCACTGCACTGCCATAAACCCTGAACCACCAGCCCCAGCAAGACACCCTACACTGCCTGAACACCACTGCACTGCCCTAAACCCTGAAACACCAGCCCCAGCACTACCGCCTACAATGCCCGAACACCACTACACTGCCCTAAACCCTGAAACACCAGCCACAGCAAGACCCCCTACACTGCCTGAACACCACTGCACTGCCCTAAACCCTGAAACACCACCCCCAGCAAGACCCCCTACACTGCCCGAACACCACTGCACTGCCCTAGACCCTAAAACACCACCCCCTGCACTACCCCTACACTGCCCGAACACCACTGCACTGCCCTAAACCCTGAAACACCACCCCCTGCACCACCCCCTACACTGCCCGAACACCACTGCACTGCTCTAAACCCTGAAACACCACCCCCTGCACCACCCACTACACTGCCCGAACACCACTGCACTGCCCTAAACCCTGAAACACCACCCCCAGCACGACCCCCTACACTGCCCGAACACCACTGCATTGCACTAAACCCTGAAACACCACAACCCTGCACGCCCCCCTACACTGCCCGAACACCACTGCACTGCCCTAAACCCTGAAACACCACCCCCGGCACGACCCCCTACACTGCCTGAACACCACTGCACTGCCCTAAACCCTAAAACACCACCCCCAGCATGACCCCCTACACTGCCCGAACACCACTGCACTGCCCTAAACCCTAAAACACTACCCCCAGCACGACCCCCTACACTACCCAAACACCACTGCACTACCCTAAACCCTAAAACACTCCCCCAGCACGACCCCCTACACTACCCGAACACCACTGCACTACCCTAAACCCTTAAACACTCCCCCCAGCACGACCCCCTACACTACCCGAACACCCCTGCACTGCCCTAAACCCTAAAACACTCCCCCCAGCACGACCCCCTACACTACCCGAACACCACTGCACTGCCCTAAACCCTAAAACACTCCCCCCAGCACAACCCCCTACACTACCCGAACACCACTGCTCTGCCCTAAACCCTAAAACACGACCCCCAGCATGACCCCCTACACTGCCCGAACACCACTGCACTGCCCTAAACCCTGAAACACCAGCCCCAGCACGACCCCCTACACTGCCCGAACACCACTGCACTGCCCTAAAAGCACACAAAAACTGGGAATCAGCATAA